>CM062819.1:862553083-863912764 GCA_031772625.1 Pinus tabuliformis | reverse complement strand
CTAACATGTAGTCAGCGCTCCATTTGGTAGCGCCATTACCCCGGGATCTAGTGTGTGCACCATCCCTGCTGCTTCGAAGGTGCCTAGTGCCAAACTAGTTGACGCTGCACTGCTCTGTCCCACATTGGTCTGTACCTGCGACTTGGATCTGCAACTCGCATAGACCTATTTGAATGGCGCCCAAGCATGTTTCTGTTGCTGCTCGAACTGCTATAGCAGTTCCACAGTCGCATCCCTTACCGCCTCGCCAATGTCATTCAAATAACCTTCAATTAAGGTGATTGTGTTGAGGGAAGTCTTGCTAGCCTTAGACTTCTTTTGCGGACCTACTTTCTCCTGTTCCCTGGTGCGCTTAATTCGGAATAGAGTAGTCTCCAAGCCCGCTCCTCCCTGCTTTGATTGCTATTCTTCTCCTCTGTCTCCGGGGATGGCGACTTCTGATTCCTGTTAGAGCCGCGCTCCTCCTCTTCTTCTTGTCCTCCTGTTTGCTTCGCGACAACATGCTCCACCTTGGTTTTATCCTAAGCCTCCTTCTTCCTTTTCTTGGCCAATTGTTCCATCTTCAGCCTGGATTCTTCCTTTTTTTGCTTCACTGCAGATTTGTTAGATCTAGCTGTCAAGTCTGAAGCGCTGCGCCAATTTGTTGGCCAGCAGTCAAGGACCACTGCGATTGTGTTGTCTGTGGCTAGGTATGGAAGGTCATACCACTTTTGTTCAGGATCCTTCCATGCACGCATGGAGACATGGTGGAAGTCTGCATTGAGTTCCACATACTCTAACAATTGTTCAAAAACTGTCAGTGACAACTGCGGCTTATGGTTGATGTCCATGTGGACACTCATCTCCATCAAGATCCAAAAGACCTGACTGTTGTTGACCCTTTGAGGGTCCTTCGTAGCCCAGAGCGAAGTGAACTTCGCTGCTTCCGATAGGTCTTGTGCGACTAGAGGAAACTGACTATCCTCTGGTGACTGCCACACGACCAGCACTATGGACAACATCAACCATGCATAGTGAAACGTTTTGCTTTGATCATGTGCCTCTCTACAGTTCTCAAGGAGCTCATTGCAGAGGTAGCGCACCCAGGCGAATTGTACGCCCTCCGCACACTTGGCCGCTAGTGACACTATTGGTGCCGACACTTCATCTACTCAACACTTCCTCATAATTTTTCCTGCCAAGATTTGAGCGGCTACCTTAACTGTGAGGTTGGTTATGCTAGTGATGGAGTAGCCGCGCAGCTTCTTAGCGAGCTTAAATTTATCCTTCATTTCTTTGGCGAGGTCGTGCTCACCTGTCTTTCTGCCAAATGCCATGGCCGGATTTTCTTCTGCGTACAACAGTTGAGTGATCCTATGGATCAGCATGTCAGTGATCGGTATCAACTCCTCTAGCCACAGGCACCCATCGTGCACCAAGCACAACAACTGCTTGATTACTATCATGGTTATGGGCGTGCGGTTTTAATGTGGTACCCACAACATGTTTAATAGACCGTCTTATCCACCCCTTTTGCCCACTTTATTGGCTCCAGTGTGGTCACACTAGAGTCTTTATTAGAAGGCGCAGTGCATTAGTTGATCTATCGCTAAGTAGGGAAAGCGCTCCGTATCAGCCAAATCCCAATCCCCCAATTTTAAATGGGGAATGTGCCCCAAGCGCGACCCCTCAAAGATGATTTTGTTTGGCAGCAAGGGTGTATGCAGCATGACCTTGCTTTCATCAATGTCCTTCGAACCTTTGTCTTGCCTCTGCGCGGAGGAATGTACTCAGGCAGTTTAGAGATAGGGTCAGACCCCTCAACATCAATTTCCTCCGCCCCCATGTCAATGTCTTCCTCATCCATATGGATTTCTTCAACATCCTCTTCAGGCTCCAGGTCAATTAGCTTGCCCTTCTCCTGCATAGTGGGCTTTTCCTTTTGTGGGTGCTTTCTGGGTGATGTGCACACCGACTGTGGTGCTTTCTGCTTATCTTTCTTTGCTTTTGGACCCTCTTTGGTCAGCGTAGGCCTTGGCCTGGCGACCTCGATGATTTAGGCACTTCTGTTGGTACTTCAATGCTCGCAACCTCTGGGGCAGCTCCCTCGGCTGCCATTGCTACTTTTGGGGCAGTTCCCTTAGCCACCATTACTTCTCCAGTGAACGCGGTTTCTGTGGGCGCCGACATGATACTAGATAAAAACTCTTGTGTTTCCTTTGGAAACTTCTCAAACGCTGAACTCACTATCAAAGCTTCAAAGTACTCACGGTTCATATGCGCCTGAGAGCTCAACACTTCAATTCTCAAAATGGCAAGTGTTTTTTGCTAGGTAGCCACCTATAATTTATAGGTATTTTCGAATTCAAATCCGACCATTCCCCTCGAAATTTGTTCATAAATGCTGGATTGGTGACAGATTTTCACAGATCTTGCCCATAAATAACGACTTAAATTCTGTCCCCCCGCTCCATTTAGCCGTTTTCCCACTGTCAAGTCATGAACAGTGACCATAATGGTCACTTTTCGGTTGCCCTGCGTGGTCCCTTCTTGGATAGCGTAGCTCCCTGCACGTTTCTACTAACGATGTGACATGCCTTCATTCCACGCAGTTCCCCAATTACGCATCTCCCCAACTCGGGCATTGTAGTTTATAGTCTTGCGCCTCCTTTCAGCTGCCTAGAGCGTTAAAACTATGCTTCCATCATGTAGTCATCTAGCTGGATCACCGGTGTATGGCTTCAATCGTCTGCCATTCACTCACCCTGGGAATGGTTCTCCATTCAACTTTACCAACTGAAGTGATCCACCATCTATAATCTCCTTGATGATATATGGCCCTAGCCAATGCATCCGAAAATTTCCTGGAAATTTATCAAACTTGCTGTCATATAATAGAACTAAATCATTTACCTTGAAGGTGTGTAATTTGATGTGCCGATCGTGCCATGCCTTTTCGCCCTCCATTTGAACTTGTTGATGGAATCTAGCTAGAAATCTATCCTCCTCAAGCTTTGTTAGCTGCACGAGTCTCTCTTCTAGGGCTCTGCAATCTGCCATTCCTGTGAATGCCGCTATGCGCAGACTAGGTACAATGTTCTCTATTGGCATCACAACTTCCGCACCATAAACCAGTAATGACGTTTGTCTAGTCAACTTCTTGCAAGTCATTCTATAAGCCCATAGAATTGTGGGCACGCAAAAATCCCAGTCGTTTCTTTGAGCATTGCAAATTTTTGTTAGTGTGCTCTCCAATATTTTATTAAAAACTTCCACCATCCCATTAGCCTGCGGATGATATGGCGTGCTCTTCTGATGGTAATCCTGAAATTCCTCTGTCATCGCGCTGATCGTCTCATAAAGAAAGTGTGTACTGCGATTGCTCATTAAAATTTTTGGACAACCAAACCTTGTAGTACGTACTCAAAGATAAATTTTGCTGTTGTCGCGCTTGTACAGTCCTTCATAGGCTGTGCCTTCGCCCATCTGGTTAAGTACTCAATCGCAGTGATGATGTACTGCGCATCGGTCTTCTTCCCTGGATGCTAAATTGGTCCTACAAAGTCAATTGCCCACTTCTCAAAGGGCTATAGCGATATCTGCGGATTCAACGGTAGCTCATCCCTATGCGAGGGTATGCCAGCCCTTTGGTATGTGTCGCATGCCCTACAATACACTTTTGAATCCTTATGCAAGGTCGGCCACCAAAGCCCAACGTGTAGAATCTTTTGCGCTGTTTCTTTTCCTGCGTAGTGACCTCCCGCGACTCCACCATGAGTCTCAGCGAGGATGCTGTTTCGTTCAAACTCTCGCACATAACGTCGCAATATTTCATCTGATCCTATTTTGTATGAGTTCCCTGCAAAGATAGAAAAGTCTACCGCGCACACCACTAGTTCCTTCTTCTATTGGCTTGTATATCCTTCTGGAGCCATACCTGTCATCAGGAAGTGTATAATATCTTCAAAGTTGCTGTTCGCGATGCGCACACTGCAAAGAGCTGTGCTTCAGCAGTCCTTCTTCCAAATTAGTAGGCTCTTCGCCAGTTTCAATAAACGAAAGGTGATCTGGTCTTGCATTCAAGCATCCTGGTTTCACAATAACTTCAAAATCATACTCCTGGAACAACAAAATCCACCTGCATATCTTCCCCCCCAACACCGGCTTGTTGACCAGGTATTTCAATCTAGAATGGCCTGTATACATCTTAAAATGTCTGCCCAACAAATAATGCCAGAACTTTTGGAGCATGTGCACCATAGCTAGTCCTTCTTGCTCTGTTGTGGAATAATTCTTCTCAGCTTTGAATAGCTTCCTACTCGCGAATGCTATAGGGTGATCCAAATCCCCTTCACCGACCTGTGTCAGTACTACTCCCAGTGAAATACATGACGCGTCCACATGCACATGAAATTCCTTCTTCCAATATGGGAAGACTAGGATTGGCGCAGTGACCATTTTCTCCTTTAGCACATCCAAGCTCTTCTGGCATTCTTCATTCCAATAGAATGTAACATCCTTATTTAGCTATTTTTGGGGCATAGCTCTTGATGAATTTCCTATAGTATCCCGTATGCCCCAATGTTGTGCACAATTGTTTCACACTCCTTGGCACCTCCAAATTGATTATAACCGCGATCTTTGCTGGGTCTGCCATCAAGCCATGTCTGCATACCACATGGCCGAGCAAGATCCCAAAAGGGACACAAAACAAACATTTCTTCAGATTGAGAGCGATCTGGTACCTCTGACATGTATCTAGTATCAAGCGTAGACTTTCCACATGGCGCTTTACCAATCCAAACACTATCCAATTGTCAAAGTATACCTTTAGAAATTTGCGAATGAAATCCTTGAACGCTGCAATGACTACACGTGAAAAGATTGCCGATGCATTCTTTAGCCCAAAAGGCATCACTGTATACTGGAAGCATCCCTATTCAATCGTGAAGGTCATCTTACTTCTATTCTCTGGTGCGATCTTGATCCAATGGTACCCAGAGAATCCATCAATGAACGAATATGCTTCTTGGCTGCCAACATTATCCAGGACCTCATCGGTGAACAAAGTTGGGAAGGGATCATGCACGTAGGCATCATTCAACTTTATAAGATCTACGCATATCCTTATTTCTTGTTTCTGCTTCTTTTCTTGAACCACTATTGGGCTCACCCAATCAGATTCTTCCACCAATTCAATAATACCTGCCACGAGAATCTTGTCTAACTCTAAGCGGACCCTTCTTTGTACTTCGGATTGAGGTGGTAAGGTCTTTGCTTCGCAGGTTTTGTGTCCAGTTTTAGGGTGATCTTCATGACAACCAGGTATCCTATTATCCCTTTCAAATTTGAAAACTTCATGGGGAATAGATCCTGATATTCGCGGAGTAGTTCAACAACCTTATATATTGTCGTGTCATCCCAATAGTCCCCAATCTTTGCAAACTTTAGCTCTGCCTCCGTGCCAATGTTCACCTACCTGGTTTTGAGTGGCTTGGTTATGTTTGGGTTCTCTTGCTGTGGTCCTTCAACTTCGCAGTGTCCTTCAGTCTCTGGAATATTAATCTTCCTCCGGTCTTCGTCTTCTTCTTCCGTTGTTACATTGTAGCACTCGAGTGAGTGGCTCAACTAGGTAGTCCAATTAGGTTGAATCAAATCTAGAGGATCCTGCGGTATCCTAAAAATTGTTGTCTTAAACTCCTGCAACGCTTCATCGATAGATTCAAATCCATCCTCAAAACTGAACGTCATAAAAATCCTTGGTGTAAAATATCCCATTCTTCGGTGCCATGGCGGAGTTCAGTTTCCAAGTACCAATTCATTGGTATAACATCCAAGGTATGAAAAAACAGATGGACCCACTCCAGTTGAGGCTTCACTCTGTACACTTTAGTCCATTTGGCCAAATGGGCGCGTGGATCATTTCTTCTATCATATTTTTTTGTTAATCACACCTTCAGATGACCAAAGCGGACCCTTATCATCCTCCTATATTTGTGCCAATCATCAAAACTATCTTTGTGCATACCCCACCATCTTGTGGGCATAGCGCCTAATCCAATGCATGGAAGCGATTTTTCTTTGGCACTTTCCTTTCAAATACATCCAAAAAGTGATCAACATCAGTTAACCCATCGTAGTAACACAAATTTCTTACCTCTGATGATACACAACGCAACGACTTGGTCATCACATTACAACACAGTGTAGATACTTCATGCAGTCGATTCTGCCAGTGCTCTAGTTCTTTGTCTGAATCTGATGTGCAGGAGCTCTTGCGGTCCCATGCAATACGTCCGTCTACTGTCAGATTCACCCAATCATGATCCCGTGCCATTATTTTGTAAATCTGGTCCAAATAATCATCACTTTCATAATCGCGCACTGGTTCAGTATAGTGCGGTCCTTCTGTAGGGTCTAGTGGCACCACTACGTAGATCGATTTCTTCTCAAGTATCATCTTTCACTTCTTCAGATTGGTTACCCCATTCATGTCAGTGGCCCAATCGATCCTAAGGAGTGTGAGGTAGGGATTGTTGTCATCCACAATTTCTCACTTCAAAATTAGCTAGTGCGCTTGCACCTTCGATATCAACTGTAACCCCTTGCAGCCTCCCCATTGGGATGATTTTTTGTTGATTCGCCATCCTTAACTAGATCAGAGACCACTGTAGTGCAGGTCTCCCAATTCTTTCCCATGTTTGTTTCGGCAAAACCTTCACATCGGACCCTAGGTCCAAGATAATTTGGTTCATTTCGTATTCTCCTATCTACGCGATGAGTCTCATCTCAAGTTCAGTTCTTGCCTTATGCTTACCAAGCTTTCTAACTACGCGTGGTCCATCAGTAGCAGTTTCCTTGCCAGTGCACCTATTGATCAGCTCCTGTAGTCCCTTCACAGCCATGCTATTGTGTAGCAGTTTCATGCAGGTCTCTAAGTACGTGGTAATCATGGACGAGTCCATTTCTTTAGCCGACTTCCTGACTCCCTGAAGTAGAGGCCTCAAAGAAACTTTTCTTCACTTCCATAAATTTTTCTTTTGCGCTTATAGATCAAACTCGGTCTCCTTTTCTGGTGCTTTGTGGACCAACTCACCTTTTTCAGGCTGCTTCCCCTTATCCTCACCAGTTGTTGCTCCACTCCACAACACAATATTTACCTTAGGGTCTTCCACGCGAGGCTCAGCCCTCATCATCTGTAGGTTCTGAGTCAGTTGTTGAGGCTGCGCCCCCTTCTCGCATATATTATCTAACAATATAGGGCAATCCTCCTTCGCATGGTCAACCTGAGTACAATAGCGCCATGACAGCTGCGTCGGATTTGGGCAGTCTCGTGTAGTGTCCTGGTCCTCCACAATTGTAACAAATAATCTACCCTCGACCTCTACCAGGTCCTCCTCCACCTCGGCCTCGATGGCACCCCTGATACTCGCCTCGCGCTCCTCCAACGCCTTGGTTCGGAGGCCGCGTTTCTGCCTGCACCCTGTATGCAGGTGTCCTGTCCATCATTAATTCGTAACTCCAACAATTGCACTCATCATGACCCACAGATTGACAAAAGTTGCAGAAGAGTTGTTGCAGTGTCTGTACGAATTTCTACAACAAATGGCAATTGTCTGTCGCATGTTTCCCAACTACCTGATAGATAGCACACCATAGCGCGGGCCCTGTACTTGGCCCTGCTGCAGCTTCCGGCCTCAAAGGCATTGGTCCCCCTGATGCAACATAATTTGCGAAAACAGGACAATGATCTTTGTCATGCCCCTGGCTTTTGCACTTTAGGCACCACACTTCTTCACGCGCCTCTAGTCGAGCTGTTCTGTCTTTCTTCAGACTTTGCATTTTGAGGCAAAGGTTCTGCAACTGCGTGTGAATTTGCTGAACCCCCAGATTAGCATCCTGCATTGGTGTCTCGTGCAATATTATCACGATTCCCAGAGCTTCTGCTTGGGTCTCGATCTTCTGTTGTGATAGCATAACCCTGAGATGAGGTAGGAGCGAGACCACAAACCATTCGTCGTGCTGCCCATCAGTTAGATTCATGTTGGCTTCACGGATCATACAGTTCAATCTTTGATCCAAATCCTAGGGCATCTCTCCAGGCTTCATCATGATCTCCTTGAATCCCACAATTGATTGCACCTCCGATTTAGGTCTACTAAATTCCTTGTTTAGCGCAGTCTGGATATCTGACAACGCAAATGTCGTATTATTCATGTATTACTTAATGTACCAAGTTAGTGCATGGTCCTGCAAAGCACTAACCAACGTCGCTTTCTTCATTTGATCATCCGTGATACCCTGAGCTTCCCATATAGCCTTCGCGACGAACCAAAACTAGTCCGGATCTTCATTTCCTACACCCTTGAACACAGGTAGCTTTACGGAGTTCTCCATGTTGAATGGTGGTGGAGGTGGTGGCAGTGTGGGTGAGGGGGTAAGTGGTGGAGGTGGCGGCAGTGTGGGTGAGGGGGTAAGCAGTGGAGGTGAGGATGGAGGCAGTGTGGGTGGATGAGGTGAGGATGGAGGCAGTGTAGGTATTCGTGGGAATCCCTATCTTATCAATTGAATAACGCTCAGTGCAGAAGCCTGTGTTGCTCCTTCTTCATCACTCAGAGGAGGCTCAATCAATGGGCTATATTTAGGTCCTTTTCTTCCTCCATCCCTGAAAGTCCTTCCACTTCGTGTAGCCCCAAACATCAAGGTAACTGCATAACCCGCTTTTCACACAAGAGCATCTTAATCCAAGTATTTAATGATTTCAAATACTTACCTCGTGGTCCTTTGAAGAAGCGACGCTCTGCTTCGCTATAACTGACCGAAGTGTCGACCGCGAACTCTGTCACAAAACCTCGTATGATAGGGTCAATCCAATGATCGACAGTGCGCGCGATCTTATCTTTAGAGGCTTCCACTCTCCGCACTAATTCCGATGTCCAAACAATCTGACCGTCAAGCCTCCACCTCCCTTGGTTGTCTGCCAACTTCGCGATCCACTCATATAATTCAAACAGGAAGGAACAAAAGAAGATTTCTTGTATCTTTGTGTATTGATATCTGTCCAACCACTATTTTTTCGTCAATCGCAGATTCCTGTTTTCTTATGCTACGAATTTGTGGATCTTTCTTTCCAACCAATCTTCAATCTCCTTCTTAGTTGGATTCTAATGATGCGACATCACACATCTCATTATGCAGACCCTAGTCTCGACAACAGAACCATTTGTTGGATTGATGGGCCCTGACCAAGGTTCAGTGTTAAGCAGCCAAGCAAATCCCTACACTACTAGCCCTTTCGGCATCAATCCACGGAGCACGGACTGAAGTCTCACTTGAAGCAGTATGGGGGGATGCAGGAACCAAGTTTCCGCACCCTGAGATGGTTGTGATGTCAATTATATGCCCTAACCTCCCTTTGCACAGATCGATAAGCCCTTTCGGGCTTATTGAAGTACTTCTCTTATTCGTCCTCGAAGCCTCTGCGAAAGTCTCTGATCATCCTTCGCGGACCATAAATAGATAGATCAGGCACTTGCGCGCCTCTGTAGCTACTCTTACTTCTATATCTACTCAGATTCACTTAAGTATTGGTTACTTTAACATGCGTTACAGTTGTCTTCGCGTAAATAGATATTCCTACTTGTGTTCATATGACAAAGTAAAATACATAGATTCGTGCATCAATATAGCATTAATTCATACTCCAGTATTCAACATAATCATAATCGTAACATTCATAACATAATTAAATTAACACATACACAGATAATTGCAGAATATTTCTCTTTATTGATAATCCAGATTTCTAGTATAGACTTTGACTACCCTGCGCACACAGCTGCAGGGGTCCACGCACTCAGCTGTGGACTTCGACCCTAGGCCTTTGTGCACTCAGTTGCAGAGCCTCTTCCTACGCTAAGACTCTTAGCTCTTAGCTCTCACAAACCGATGAACTTACTAAGAATTCTACCAAAACTTATTACTTCGTTGCCTTGGACTCTTCTATGACACCCTCTTTATACAATCCCATGGTCCACGGACCAAGGGCAGATCTCATCAAGCCGACACAATTATCTAAACTAAGGGTGAAAAACCTTTTTGACTTCTTACATCTTCACGCTCCGCGGTCACAAAATGCGGAGACTTTACATTCTTTCCTACAAAATTTGGGCTTTCTGCCCCAAAACTTGGGCTTTTAACCCCAAAATTGACCCTAGGGGACCCATTCCCAACACATGTTGAGAAATCAATAGGGCTTAAATTGAAGTGATTTCTCTTTAACTTGATAATTGCTTGTGATATTATTTTACTTTTCTTTGTGATTAGCTTCTTCTTCTCTTAATATTATAGTGTTCGTATCATCAAACAACTACCAAAACATGAAAATCAATAGAACAAATGGACACAAGATATAGGCTGCTAGCTAGGGCCAAAATATTTCCTAGAGAGGAAAACCCACAAAAATATCTTCTCTTCTTATAGAATCTTCAAATGGTGAATTCCAAGACCCTCAGACCTAAGACCAAGACCCTTCCAAGAGCAAGTCAACATTCTTGAGGATGTGCTTCTCTTCACCAAGTCAAACCAGGTCAAATCTCTTCCAAATGCTCAACTTCTACTCCCAACAATAAACTTTAGCCCCTAGCAACAAACTTCATCCCTCATTGTAGTCCTGCAACTTCAGCCCTCCTGCAATTCGCTGCAACTTCGCATGTGTGGTGATTTTGGGCTCTTTAGGCTTTCTCCTTCTTCGCTTGGGCCACTTCTTGTTCAAAGGCTTGCAAATGATTAACTTGACTTCTTTACTTCAGATTTTGTTCCTTCTTTTGTAGTTCAAAATTTTTGTCCTTGTAGCTGCAGAAACCCTAGCCTCCTTGGCACGTGTGAGAGATAGAGAGAGAGAAAATCAAAATTTTCTCTTTCCTTCTTCCTTCTAGACCTTCACTTGCCCTCTTGCTTCTTTCCTTGCTTCCTTGATTGAATGAGTGAGTGAGTATCCAAATGAGGTTGAATGGTTTCTTATATATAGGCTTTCAAGGAGGACGAATAACCCTAATTAGGTTGACTTCTTCACTGCTAGGATGACTTGGTTTTGGAGGGGTATATTGACACTTTTGACTCAAAATTAAATTCTTGACCTATTACAGAATGCCCAATTGGGTCTAATATATATGACAATGACTCTTTTGACTTCTTGATTCTATGACAAAACCTAGAAGCACACAATGGGTGCCTTGACTTATAACAAATTAAACTTGAGCATGAAACCCATTCTATAAATATAATATTTCCCCTTTTTCTTTTATATCAAATATATAAAATAAAGAGTACATAAAATATCATGAAGACCAAACCTAGTTACAAAATTCAACATATCCCCCCTTTGTGGTCCATACAATCCAATTAGGGTACCCTAAAGTGGTCCCTTGGGTCTCCAACTATTCATAATGTCTGACTCTGCTCCAATGTTGAGGGATTTCTAGGTGCTACTAGCCCTACCAAGTCTCTGAAGGTGTGACCATCCTCATCTGGGCCTGGATCAACTATCATCCCTCATATGGTGATAAGGACGACCTGGGGGCATGCTGGGTCCAAGTGTATCGCACTGAAGAATCATCAAATATAATGCAATGTGGTAGAACGTCCTAGGTGTAGGAGGTGCCTAGGGTTATATGTGATTCCTACTTGGAGACCCAAGGCTCTCAATTATTCACATGTGGGTGCCAATATACTTCTCTGGGGCCTGGGTACATGTGGGTAAGTTTCCTAGGTAATAGGTTGTTGAACCACCTGACAATCACAATGTAAAGTCTAGTGAAAGCAAGCAATTATCAGGGACAATAATTATTATTGCATCTAAGTGAACTAGACTTGAATATAATGGGCTATTTAACATTTCAAATAAGGATTCCCTTACAAAATTAGGGCTTTGAGCTTGCAATGGTGTTTCCTCCCTAGATAGTAGTCACTAAATGATAGCCCTATGAGGTGTTTGTAGCCCCCATAGGAAGGTAACATTTCCTCAGTCCACCCTTCAATTGATAGGTGTTAGTGAATAATAATGATGGTATGAAGGGAAGAAGATTTCATGGCCAAGTGCCATGGTCAAAGGGACCAACATGATGGGGATCCACATCTTGAGAGTATGGATGTGAGGAGGGAGCAATCGTGGATGCATGAGTTATCAACTCGACCTTTGTTTTTCCACCCATCTTGTGTGCCTTTTACTTTTGCTTGATTTTTCTTTGTATTACTGCTCATAGCTCAAAGGGTTAGAGCTTGCTTCGAATAATGTATAGTAGCCGTATTACCCCTTAGGGATGAGTAATTTCATTGCTCATCTGGATTGGGACATGCAAGGATTCCTTTTATGATGTAATAGAGCAACATGTGCTTGGGAATCGAGTGATGGCCATAATGAGTGAGTTAGAGCTCATGCTAGGCTTTTTTGCTCACGTGCTAATGTGTATCTCCTGACCATATTTTGCATTTTGATATTCTTTTTATTTTATTTTGTTTCCATGATATGCTCTTTCTTTTTCTTTTAGCTGCATCAACCTCCTAGGGAAAAGTTCTGAGCCCTACCCAGGTATGAGGATGTATGGGTGCCAAATCCCAGAGAACCAATGGTTAGTTGAACCTGAAGAATGGATGTGAGATAAGGGCTTGTAATGTATGATGGAAAGTGGTAAGTATGGAATAGGGATAAATGGAACTACACTATTTTAATCATGGCTTCCCAAGTAGTGCCCCTCCTATACCCATTGGGCCATTAGGGGAGGTACCACTGAACTAGGATTGAAGATTATCCCCCCATTTAAGGTGAGGGAACAAGATCACGATCAAAATCCCTCTTTCCTCCATGTCACCCCATAATCCATATCAAAAGCCCAAATACAAAGAAGCATAAGCACCCAATTTCAAAATGATTAGAGTACCTTTTGATAGAAAACCCACCTTCATCCATGCGCTCTTGCTGGATGAGTGAGAAGCATATGACTGATGCAGGTGGCGAAGATATAATGGCACATCATCAACTAGCGGTGTTAGGGGCTTAATGGTTAGCTGACTATGTGAAGAATAGGAGAAAAGTTTTCTCTTATATGGTTACCCATTTTAGTGGGTAGCAGTTCTAAAATGATCTTCCCTTCTATCATCTAACATAAGGAGTGTTGTCTGTGATGTTTGGTGCTTACCCAACACTCTCTTGAGAGAAGATATATGGAAAACAATGTGAATGCAACTTTTCTCTGGTAGGTTCAAGCCATATGCTACTTTGTTGATATTTTTGTTAATCTAATAGGGTCAGTAAAACTTTGGTGTCAACTTGTTCTTTCCTTGTTGTTTTAAGGATAATTTTTTGTAGAGTTGGAACTTCACAAATATCAATCTCCAATCTCAAACTTTCTCTGTCCTATGTTGGTCAACTCACTGCTTCATATCATTTCTTGCAATATTTAATTTTTCCTTGAGTGTCTTTAGCACATTTTGGTTTTCTTCTAATTTATCCTTTACCGTTGGAATTTTTATTTACTTTATATCGAGTTCCTTTCACTTAGGAGGCTCATAATCGTAAAGAGCCTAAAATGGAGTCATTTTAGTTGAAGTGTGATAAGTATTGTTGTGTTATCAAGGTGTAACTATTGGAAAAATTATAATTTTTATCTTTTACAAAATGAACAAAGGTAAGCTTCCAAAGATTTATTGATGATTTGTAATTGACCATATATTTGGGGATGCTAGGTTGAACTCATTATTGTAGCTATAAATGTACAACCATAAGGAGCTATTGCTCCCTGATCCTTGCCCAGGGATCACTAGAAAGATAAGTGTGTGGAAGTGGAATACAAACAAGCAAGTGATAACCCTACATTTGTTTCATGCATTCATTCTTTGATTCTCGAACAAGTGGATGAAGAAGGCATACCTGAAACCTCGCATACCAATAATGAGTGTGGGAAATGATGTAGAAAATAGAGAGCTTGCCCCTACACTAGGATCTCGCTCCAATCAATCATGATCCTTAACCTTGCACACAAGCACCACCAAACAAGACAACTTTGCCTCCCGCAAAGGGCATATTAGCTTATGTAGAATAAAAATGTGAACATAACAACCATAATAACATATAAATGGGAGGAGAATCAAACACTTGTATTGATAATCAAAATTTATACATGATATACCTTCAAGTCACAAAGGCAACCTCTCCTTAAGCTTGGCAGCCTGGTTTCCTTAACCTTCCTTCTCTAACTATAATAATGACAACAATCTTAAGCTTGGGTTCTAGAATTCTCTCCACAAACTACAAAAACTAGTCTGACCCATGGATGTGATAAGTATAAATAGGCCTTTTAGCCTCCTTAAGAGAATGAATATGGATGCTTAGGGGGAAGAGAAGTTAAGAAACTTCCATAATAATTCACCCCTAGCCAAGATAAAGATAAGGTATCAATCAAATCTCTTAGGGAATGGAAAATTCTTGAAAAAGTTACGGACATTGGTTAAAAGAGGGAAATTTGGCACTCGCAACCTAGATTGTGCATTAAGAACCAAGGGAGGTAGTAGATTGCATGTGGAAAACCAACATCTATGCTCCAAAAAGCTCAAAATCAAGTCTCAGACTATACAAAAAGGTCAATAGCATAAGAATGACTGCAACTGACTGAGGGAAAATAGGCTAATAACACTCATGCTGAGAGATGTTCAAATTTGTTTTAAGAATTCCTTCCAAAAATTCCCTTTAAATTTGGCATCTCTATCACT
The DNA here is from genome assembly GCA_031772625.1 of Pinus tabuliformis. NCBI lineage: Eukaryota > Viridiplantae > Streptophyta > Pinopsida > Pinales > Pinaceae > Pinus > Pinus tabuliformis. The sequence continues at coordinate 863,898,019 of CM062819.1, read as the reverse complement.
AACAATGATTTTTGGAAAACCATGTAATTTGTAAACATTTTTCATAGAATACTTCAACAACTTGTTTAGAAGAGTCAATTTTCTTTACTCCTATAAAGTGTGCGTATTTTGTGATTCCATTAACTACTACAAGGATTTTTTCCTTTCCATCTAATATGGGTAACCCTTCAAGGAAGTCCATTGATATTTCTTTCAATTTCTGGTTTGAAATATGTAAGGGATGTATTAACTCTAGAGTATTTTTATTTCTCTGGCATTTATCATACTTTGTTACGTATTTTTGAATATCTTTACTCATCCTCTTCCAAAAATAATGACTAGTGTGCATAATAGTAAATTTTAAAAAAGCTATGTCCTATGATTGGTGAGTCACGGGGCTCCTTAAGAACCTCAGACTTAAATTTTTAGGTTGGGATTAGGTAAATTCTTCCTGTATACCAAAGGACATCAATTTTCCATTCAAATTTATAATTTTGAATCAGATTATTGATTATGGCACATGTTTATGGGTTCTTTGCATATTTTCTATGGATTTCATTCAACCACTAGAAATACCACTGAGACTACAAGTGATAGTGACTCTTCATCATTTCGTTGAAAGAGCATTAGTGACTATATTGTCCTTACCCCTTTTATGTAGCATCTCCATATCAAAGGTGGCAATGTTTTTAATCTAGATTTTTTGTTTTACAAAAAGTGTTTTTTTGTTGGAGACTATTATTATCTTCGTATAAAAAATTAGCTTCCAAGAATATATTGTTGTCATTTGGTTAGGGTGTCTATAATGGTGATCATTTCTTTGTCATATGTAGATTTTCAACATTCCCTTTTATTAAGCTTCCTACTTTCAAATTCTTCTTGGATGTCCATTATGCATCAACATTACCTCTATTCTAAAACTTGAAGTCTCACATGTTGGAGTAATTCTCACACCCACCTACTTAGGAATCAATTACAGAGACTAACCGTGTGAAGACCAAATTTTGGAAATGAAAAGATTTTAACAAAATTTATGCTTAGAATCCATACAGTGAATTTTGAAACAAAATTTATCAATTCATTAGTGAGTACTTACCTAGAACTCTTATTTGAAGATGTTTCTGGCCTGTTGTGATTCCCGCTCTCATTACCAAACTACCCTTTTCCTCCCAACCTATCTGGGGTCTACCTATTTTGTCCCCAAATCCAAAAGACTTCAAATGGAGATCTTTTGGCCCTTGTGCCCAAAAATCCAAGAATAATCAAGGCTTAATGCTCAATCTTCCTCTCTGACTGAGACTCTATCTATAATTCCTCCTTCATCTGTGACATTAAAAAAATGAAAATTCCTCCTTCCTTCACTTCACTACCTAGGGCAAAATTCCTCCCCCTCTATCGTAACACTTATCCTTGTATGTCGAAAATCGATGCCTCCTCCTTTCCACTGCCTCAACATTTCTCAGTATAATAAGGTTTCCAGTGCCTTCTTTGTTGATACCTGGCACCCAGAAGGGTCTTCTATGAATTCTTGAGGTGGTCATGTTTAAGAGTTGACCGTCATAATTTTGATTTTAGTTAACTTAAATAATTTACAATCCATGAGATATTTGATGCTAATTTATTAATTTTTACCCTTTTGTTAAAGTTTATTAACCTAATTCATAGCTTATAATTTATTTAACTTATTGAAGTTTTTATCATTCGTCCTTGTATATATGTAGTCCCTTTTAGGTTAATATATATCATGTTTCTTCTTAGTTAATATATAACCTCTCTTAGTTACAATAGTAAATAATGTATATCATATTATTATTCTCTTTTATTTGCATAAGCCATTGCATTTATTATTATTATTATTTTTTGAACAATATACTAGTTATATATTATGATGGTGGCATATATAATAGGTACCTCACAATATATTCATTAGATTCTAGTGAGTTAGGTATTCACCCAATACTTTAATAATTAATTCATTACCCTATACTTAGACTTTTCATACTTATTTAATATGTATACTAGTTCTATGCATGCGATACATGCATATGTAGCTATCACATTCATGCCTTGTATGCATGCTAATGTTCCTATGGACTTCATGATTCAAGATGGGTTGTTACATACACCCATCCTTTAGAAAACTTCATCCTGAAGTTACGGTGTATATAGTATATCATTAATTATTTAGCGATTAGTATAATCATGTAAGATTTATGTTTCGTAATTGAATTTTTGTTTAACGTGAGGACACTTTAAAATTGTGTTTTAAACATTTATAGTTTTTCAACTTTAATAGTCATGCCCTGCCCCAGTTGAGCTCCCACGCTATTCTAAAATCATCATATCCTTTCTAATCTCTTCTGCTCCCATCCTATCCGTACTCTACTAGAATATGCCATGGCGTCAACTATATTGACCTAACCATTCATAGACCCCAAGGGTGACAACGTCGACTATATCGACCTGATTTCCTAGTAGGCATTCGACAATCATCATCACATGTCTAAGGGAACGTGACTCACACACTCCTCCCATGCTCCAGGTTTCGGAGGATAAACTGGGCAACACCTCCACCCTTCCTAGTAGATTCATGGTCAACATCCTATTATGTAATCTCATTGAGCCTCAATTGTTCTTCGAGTTTTGTCATCATGTGGTTAGTTTGGTAACGATGCTATTTGCAATGTAAACACTTGTCCACACATTATAACATATGCATCTATATATTCAAAACAAATTGTATTTAAATAAAAGTTTCTCCACATTCCAAATATGTTGCTATCTACGATATTGATTTTCATATAACATACTTGGCCATGTCCAACCCATATATTTGTAAGTTAGCTTTCATATTAAGTAGTTAATTGTTGTCATTTTTTTATTTCCATCTCATTAATCATGTCGATATGTAATAATAAAAATAAAAACTATAGATATCTCATCCATAATATAATTCATAATTCAAATTTCATAGCAATGTTAATCAAACACTAGACTTTATATTGGTATCCATGTACCAATAATGTTAAGCAAATAACATATTTCATATTGGTATCCACATACCAACAAAGTTAAACAAATAACATATTTCTTATTGGTATCCATGTACCAACAAAGTAAAATAAAATTCATTCTTACATATAATAGTTCAAAATGATAGCCTTAAGTATAAAGTAAAAATATACAAAATAAGGTTTTAAGTTTTTCAAAATCAACACAATTTGGGGTATTTCCAACATATGGTCTCTGTATCTTCCCAGGTAGCTGATCCAGGACTATATTTGTCCCACTGGACTTTAACTTAGTCAACTAGGTGGTTCCCGAGCTATCGAACCCTACGTTCTAGTATACGTAATGGTTCGACTGAAATGGTTTTCTTATCTGATACCTGCAGTTCCTTCCATTGAGGGTTATGAGATTTGTCAGCTATGTAATGTCTTAATACAGATACATAAAAAACATTATGAACTTTATGAAAGTGGGGTGCTAGTGCAAGATGATAGGCGACATGTCCAACTTTTTCCAGAATTTTGAATGGCCAAATGAACCAAGGCAACAACTTTGTTCCTTTTCCAAATTGGACGGTGCTTTTATTTGGTCTGATGCGGATGAAAACATGATCCCCTGCTTCATATTTCCTATCATAATCATTACTTTTCTATCTATCTTGTGCTTCCTTCAAACATTTCCTAATTTATTTTACGTGTTCATCTCTTGAATAAATTCTGGCCCCACTATCACCCGATCTTCTAACCTGTCCCAACGTAGTGGTGTTATACAAGGTCTTCCATGTAATGCTTCAAATGGAGGCATTCCGATTGAGCTGTGGTAGCTGTTATTATATGAAAATTCAACCAAGGGAAAGTACTTTTCCCATTGTGTTTGTTGATCCATAACGTACATCCTCAACATATCTTCTATTACTTGGTTAACCTTTTCTGTTTGTCCATCAGTCTCAGGATGATATGTTCTACTTAAATTTAGTTGAGTTCTTAAGGATAACTGCATACAAGTCCAGAATCTTGAAGTAAATTTTGAATCTCCATTTGATATGATCTTTTTAGGTACTCCATGAAATCTAATTATTTCATTTATAAATACCTGAGCTACATCAACGATTTTATAAGTATCTCTTATGGGAATGAAATGGATGGTTTTTGTTAGTTTATCTACCACAACTAGAATAGCATTGTGCCTTTGTGGGGTAAGAGGTAGCCCGATGATAAAGTCCATAGAAATTATCCCATTTAGTCATAGGAATGTCCTGAGGTTGCAGGAGATCTACTAGGTGACGATGGTCAACCTTCACTTGTTGACATTCAAGACATTTTGCAACAAGTTGGACAATATCACACTTCATGTTGCCCAAAAGAAGAGTTTTTTTGTATCAACATACATTTTCTTTACATCAGAATGCACACAATATAGTGCTCTATAGGATTACTTAAGGATGGTATTTCAGAGAACTCCAATATCAAGAATGTATATTCTGCCATGGAATCGTAACAATCCATCATCCTCTAGTTCATATCCCTCAAACTTAGGTTCTTTTGGACCTTTACTATCAAGCCCAGATCTCACTTTTCAATACCGACTGTTTTCCAAGAGATGTTCTAGTACTCGCTTCCTCATGTCTATCTTAATAGGTATGAGGGAAAATATCCTTGGTCTTTTACTTAAAGCTTCTGCCACGACATTCTCTTTTCCGTTAATGTATGAATTTTCAAAGTCATATTCACTTAAGAATTCACTCCATCGTCTTTGTCGAGCATTCAAGTCCCTTTGGGTAAACACATTTTGCAAACTTTGGTGGTCACTTTTAAGCATAAAGCTTCTCCCTACAAGATAGTGTCTCCATATCTTTAATGCTAGTACTACAACATCTAACTTTAAATCATTTGCGACATAGAGTTTTTCATGAGGCTTTAACTTCCTGGAGGCATACACTATTACTCCTCTATCTTGCATTAATACTACAGCTAATCCTTGCTTGGATGCATCAGTACATATAGTAAAATCTTTTTCCATATCAGGTACTCGCAAGATTGGTGTGCTGGTCAAAAATATTTTAAGTTTAGAGAATGCCATGTGACATTCATCGGTCCACTCATAACTGACTCCTTTACATTGGAGGGTTGTGATAGGATTTGCTATTTTTGAGAACCCTTCTAGAAACCTTCGATAGTATCCAACTAAACCCATAAAACTTCGCACTTCATGCACATTTTTTGGTATCAACCAATCCATGATTGCTTTTACCTTCCCAACATCTACAGAGATCCCTTCACCAGATATAATATGACATCGGCAATGAATATTCTTTGAAAGAAGCAACACTCGGATAACTTCTTGTTAAAATATGCAACTATGGTCAAATTCCACCTTGGACAACTCATATGATGGAGATAATGATGACATTGAATTCCTCTTTTCGAGAGAACCAAAATAAACCTAAATATCACCTCATTTGGACAAGCAGGAGTTTTGAATTTATGTACCCACACATGCACATTTAGACAGTCGGCCTCAACATCAAATGGACATTGTTGGACACCCATGGAAGCCTATAAATAGAAGTAATCTATAGCTCATTCGACATCATCAACCAAGTATCTTCTTCTCTTCTCATTGATTGGTTTGCACAGGTCTGAGGCAAGGTCGACAAAAGAAGTTTGTAAAGGTCCGAGGTTACAGGGTCTGAGGCTCGCTGTTGATCTAGGGTTTTTGTGCTATAGTCGTAGGCTTGTCATAGATCATTTTCGACTATAGTCGTTGGCACAAAGGCATCAAGGGAGCGGTTGGGATCCTATAGTCGCTCTCACAGCCCCCTCACACATGCGATTGGGAGTTTGACTAAATTTGACCACTAAATGAAGTTATCTACATTTGACCGAAGATTGGAGAAGTTGTCTCAGATATAATCTGACACTGGAAATTTGTTTCTGAATGTTATTGGGTTGTATTGCTGATGATATTGTATTGGGATCATTGTACTCTCTGCTGAACATTTTATGACAATCTAATAGACAAGAATTTCAAAGGGTTTTCCCCCTAGTGGAGTTTTTCCCTGTCTTTGACCAAATCTAGTGTCTGTTGTTGATGTGATGATTGTCTCCTTTGTCATTGCATTTATTGTTTTATCTTCAATTACTGTTGATGAATAGAAAGACTAATTTTAATTGGAAACATTTCTAATTGAAGTGTGGAATTGGGCTAAAGTAATTGATACAACATAGAATAATTTGAAAATAACATGGTATCAGAGCTAAATGTGAAGGACAAGCCCAAAAGGAGACAAGCATTGAAGCAATCATCTTTGGAAAGTTGAAAGAGCCGATCTAGTCAAAGTCAAGATGACTTCCTTCTTCAAGAGTGATGAGAAGTTGGGTGACTCATCCAATTTTGATTAATGGAAAGTCTGGTTGGAGATCATAGCTGATAACAATCATGTTTTGGACTACATTCAAGGAAAAGTAGTTGAGCCTCCAGAGAATGTTTCCACTGTTATAAAAAACAAACATAAAAAATGTGAGTTAAAAGCAAAGCAAATTATAGTTGATGGTTTACAAGATAATTTACTTGCATATGTTGGAGACTTAAGAAGGTATAAATGCATGCATGATAAGATAGTTGGCATGTATGAAGTCAACAATTTGAATGAAATCATCTCCTTGAAAGATCAACTCAAAGACACGAAGATGAACAAAAGAGAGTGCATGCAATCCTACATAATGTGGATATCTCATCTTAAAGATCAATTGCAAAGAGTTGGAGAATATGTGTATGATAGGGAATTGGTGATCGTGACTCTAAGAGGTCTCCCTCCTATTTGGGAAACCTTCATCACTTCCATAAGCAACAACTATGTCCTCCTGTCATTTGATGAAATTGTTGGAAAACACACTCAAGAAGAGTCAAGGATGATATCAAGAGGAAGAATCCAAAAGCATGAAGAAGGAGAGCCCGCTGCATTCATTACTCATGATAAGAAGAAGAAGAAAGGGAAAGGAGGTTCATTAAGAAGGCCTCCTCCTCAAACTCCATGTAGAAGAAAGGAATATGTGAACATCAAATGCTACAATTGTCATTAGAAAGGCCACTATGCTCGAGATTGCCCCGAGAAGAGCAATGGACCATGTTATAATACTAGAAGCAACAACAACATGTTCAATGATCAAAGAAGAAGAGATGACCACAATGGAAGATATGAAAGAAGAAGAAGAGATGCTCCAAGTGACCATGAAGAAGATCGTTGTCCTCAAAAGAAGTCAAAATTCTCTAGGTATGAAAGTAATGTTGCAAATCAATCTGAATATATTCTTATTTCTGCCCTTACTAGTTCATCTCTTTTGGATTCATGGGATAGTTGGTTGGTTGATAGTGGGGTCACTCATCACTTCTCTGGTTATAAAGAAGTTCTATCTAATTTGGTAGAGAGGTAGTCAAATTTGAAAATCATTCTTGGAGATAACTCCACTCATCCTGTTAAACGTTTTGGGTCCGTTAAATTTCATTTGAATTATGGGGAATCTATTTTGCTACATGATGTGATGTATGTGCCTAGGTTGAAGAAGAATTTGGTATCAATATCCGCTTTGGAAGACAAAGGGATGAGGGTTGCCTTCATTAAGGGAAAGTTCTTACTTGGCCTGTTGGATCACCTATGAAAGATGCATTCACATTGGGATCGAGATATGAAGGACTATACAGGGTCACTAGGAGACCACTTCTAGCATTGGTTCATAATACTAATCATCTAAGTGAATTATGGAGTTGAAGGTTGGCTCATCTACATTATGATGCTCTTCCAAAATTGGCGAAATTGGTCTTAGGGGTTCCAAAGGTTCAAGATGAACATGCTAGAGTATGTCCAGGATGTGCTAGTGGAAAAATGACAATGGGACCATTCCCCTCTAGCGAGAACAAGACCACTAACATCCTCCATCTCATTCATTTCGACATATTTGGTCTAATGCCTATGCACTCTATTATTGGTTATCTCTACTACATCACATTCATTAATGACTTTTCAAGGAAGTCATGGATATGCTATTTGAAGCATAAGGATAAAGCCTTCGAAACATTCAAGGAGTTCAAAGCATTGGTTGAAAATCAAACGGGGAAGAAGATCAAAATATTCAGGTTTGATAATGGTGGAGAATACATGTAAAATGAGTTCATTGACTTTTGTAAGAAGGAAGGTATTAAGAAGGAAACAATTTTGCCATATACTCACGATCAAAATGGTCTAGCTGAAAGGAAGAACAGGTCTATAGTAGAAGCTACCCGAGCACTACTCCATGATCAAAATTTTACTGAGTTCCTTTGGGCTGAAGCATCACATGCTACTGTATATGTTCAAAACAGGGTGCCTCATCAAGCTTTGTAAAACAAGACACCCAAAGAAGTATTTACAGGTTTCAAGCTCGACATTGGTCATCTCCGCATATTTGGATGTCCAATATATTTCCATGCGCCAAAGGACAAAAGGAACAAATTGGAAGCTACAGGAAGAAAATGTACATTTGTTGGATATTGTGAAAATTCTAAAGCATTTATAATATATAGTCCTAGTCAAAGGAAGGTTGAAATTAGCAAGGATGTTACATTCGATGAAGATGCCGCCCTTGGAAAAGCAAGGGACCTTCCTTCACCTCCTCCTCCTGAGAAGAATGATGATATGGATATTTTGGATGGTCCTTTCGTGCCCAAATTTGAGACAGATATTGTTGATGATCCCATGAAGCCTATGGATCCCTTAGATCCTCCTCCAAGTGATCCTCCTACTAGGAAGAGGCCACTTTGGCTACGTGATACTCTATAGGATACTGAGAAACAGGTTCCTATTCGAAGATAATTTAGAGAAGGCAAGCAACCATCTAGGTACCAAGGATATGTTGTAGCCATGAGCACTATGATTCAAGCCAAACCTTCCACATTCGAAGAAGCTGTAAAAGAACAAGTTTGGAAAGATGCTATGGCCTAAGAATATGCATCAATTATGAAGAATGACATATCGAATGTTGTGCCGAGACCGAAGGGAAAATCCATGGTAACTTTGTAGTGGCTATTCAAGATCAAGCATGGAGTTGATGGTAGCATTGAAAAATTCAAGGCGAGGTTCGTGGCTTGAGGATTCTCACAGAAAGGGGGAGAAGACTATGAATATATTTTCACCTGTGGCTTGATATACAACCATCCGTTCAATAGTTTCCCTTGCTGCAAGTTAAGGATGGACCCTTTCATCAGATGGATGTAAATATTGAACTCCTCCATGGCATGTTACAAGAAGAAGTGTATGTTGAGCAACCATAGGGATTTGAAGTAGAGGATTGAAAGACACGTTTGTAGATTGAAGAAGGCATAGTTATTTGATGAAGCTAGGATTCTCAAGAAGCAATGCTGATCCAAAACTCTACTTCAAGGTAGTCCAAGGTATGCCGTTGATTTTGGTTTTATATGTTGACGATCTATTCATGACAGGTAGTGAGCCTTTGATGATCGAGTGTAAGAGGGAGCTAGCCTCTAAATTTGAGATGAAGGATCTTGGACTCATGCACTAGTTTCTAGGCCTTGAGGTGTGGCAGAGGCCCAAGAGATTTTCCTTTCATAAGGAAAATATGTTGTGAAGCTATTAGAGAGATTTGGAATGACAAAATGCAAGTCCATGACCACACCGATGTAAATGAACTTCAAGAAGTTATGTGGAGAAGTTGCAAGACCCGATTTGGCGAATCCATGCGAGTATAGACAATTGATTGGGGCTTTGATGTTCCTTGTGAACACTCATCTAGACATATGCTATGCAGTGAAGACGTTGAGTCAATTCATGATCGAGCTTCTCCATGCACATTGGATTTCTGCCAAACACATTTTGAGATATTTGCATGGGACGATCACACTTGGCTTGATATATTTTACTGGAGATGTTTTGACTTCGTGGATAAACCGATGTTGACTGGGAGGGAAATGTTATCGATAGGAAGAGTATGTCTGGATTTTTTTTTAGTCTTTGGACCTGCCACGATATCTTGGATGAGTAGGAGGAAAAAGTCTGTAGCATTGAGTACGGTCGAGGAAAAGCAAGGGACCTTCCTTCGCCTCCTCCTCCTGAGAAGAATGATGATATGGATATTTTGGATGGTCCTTCTGTGCCCAAGTCTGAGACAGATATTGTTGATGATCCCATGGAGCCTATGGGTCCCTTAGATCCTCCTCCAAGTGATCCTCCTACTAGGAAGAGACCACTTTGACTACGTGATACTCTATAGGATACTGAGTAACAGATTCTCGTTCGAAGGTAATTTAGAGAAAGGAAGCAGCCATGCAGGTACCAAGGATATGTTGCAACCATGAGCACTATGATTCAAGTTGAACCTTCCAAATTCGAAGAAGCCGTAAAAGAACAAGTTTGGAAAGATGATATGGCCAAAGAATATGAATCAATTATGAAGAATGACCTATGGGATGTTGTGCTGAGATCGAAGGGGAATTCCGTGGTAACTTCGAAGTGGCTATTCAACATCAAGCATGGAGTTGATGGTAGCATTGAAAAATTCAAGGTGAGGTTCGTGGCTTGAGGATTCTCACAGAAAGAGGGAGAAGACTGTGACAATATATTTGCACTTGTGGCTCGATATACAACCATTCGTTCAATAATTTCCCTTGCCGCAAGTCAACGATGGACCCTTTCATCAGATGGATGTAAACACTACATTCCTCCATGGCATGTTACAAGAAGAAGTGTGTGTTGAGAAACCACAAGGATTTGAAGTAGAGTATCGAAAGACACACTTTTGTAGATTGAAGAAGGCATTGTATGGTTTGAATCAAGCCCCAAGAGCATGGTACACCCGCATAGATAGTTATTTGATGAAGCTGGGATTCGCAAGAAGCAATGTTGATCCCAACCTCTACTTCAAGGTAGTCCAAGGTAGGTTGACCCTCTATTCTTGACAGGTAGTGAGCATTTGATGTTCAAGTGTAAGAGGGAGCAAGCCTCTGAATTTTAGATGAAGGACCTTGGACTCATGCATTACTTTCTAGGCCTTGAGGTGTGGCAGAGGCCCAAAGTGATTTTCCTTTCACCAGAAGAATATGTTGTGAAGCTGTTAGAGAGATTTGGAATGACAGAATGCAAGTCCATGACCACACCGATGTAAATTAACTTCAAGAAGTTATGTGGAGAAGCTGCAGGACCTGATTGGCACTTTGATGTTCCTTGTGAACACCCGCCCAGACATATGCTATGCAATGAACACGTTGAGTCATTTCATGACCGAGCCTCTCCATGCACATTGGACTGCTGCCAAACACATTTTGAGATATTTTCATGGGAAGATCACACTTGGTTTGAGATATTTTTCCGGAGATGTTCGACTTCATGGATAAACCGATGCTGACTGGGTAGGAAACGTTATCGACATGCCATGATATCTTGGATGAGTAGGGAGCAGAAGTCTGTAGCATTGAGTACCACCGAGGCAAATTATATTGTTGCTAGCATGGCTAACTGCAAAGCAGTTTGGTTGAGGAAGCTCTTTGGAGAGCTATTCGAGCAGGTCCTAGACACCACAATGATATATTGCGACAACATGGGTGGGAATTGTTTGGAAAAGAATCTCGTATTTCATGACAAGTCCAAGCAAAGAGAGATTCGATATCACTTCATTCGAGACGTGGTGCATAGAGGAGCCATTAGACTCCGTCACATATTGAAAAATGAGCAGATTACAGATATTCTCACGAAGGCTTTACTGAAAGGGAAGTTCTTGGTCTTTAGAGAGCATCTTGGACTGATGAATGTGCCCCTTCTTGATAATGGGCATCACTGATCGAGGACACTGAGCCAACTCTTCCCCCCTGTTTGAGCTCCCAGGGTGAGGAATTGAGATAGAGGGCTCCTTGGTTGAGGGATCTCTGGACAATAGGGTTTCACCCCTATTTGTTACCCATAGGGTTGGATTAGTATCTCACCCTATCTTGGTCTTTGCAGAGTATACCCCAGTTGGCATCATACCCACAAGTTAGGCTTGTTGTGATTGTACCTCCCTGTCTGGCCAAAGGGTTGAGGAGGCTTGGGGTGTGTGATGCTTACCTCTTGGTAAGTCAGGTATTGTGGGAATTCTAGAATCCCACCCAAATCTACTACTGCAACAACTAATTAAACTTCTCCTATTTGTTAATTACTGAAACAATTATTTACTGCTTCCTACAACAAATATCGAAGCTAATACAACTGCATCCTTCACTTAATTAATTAATTCTCCCAAAACAACAACAAAACAATAGAGAAAGATACACACAAGTGACAACGTTTTTTTGGACAAATGTCCCCGGAAAAACCCAATGCAGGAAAATCGGTGCAATAGATCTGAGGGTTTTTATTATTTTGCAGAAGTATTCTGAATACAACTCTGGATGCCCTCCCAGCAATCCACTTATAGAGGAAATCACTTGGCAAGAAAGGTTGGTGAGATTACCTCACTCAACATTGTTGATCCTAGCTGATCTGGTAGCTAAATTGTGAGTTCCCTGGCTACTTCTGCGTTGCCCCTGCGTGGGCCTCGCGTCAGCCTCTAAGTCATTGCGTTAGCCCAACTGAGAATTGATCTACCTTCAGGAGCCTTTCCATCTCTCTCAGTTCAGAAACGTCAGCTCCTTTAGCAAATTCGGACCTCTGCGTTGCTTTACATGGGGCCTACGTGAGCCCTTCTTGGCTCTGTGTCACCCTCTCTGCCCTCTGCGCTGCCTTCTCTATGTGTCTCTCTGCCTCTCTGCTGAGTATTCTTGGCTTCGGAGAAGATCCTCCAACCAAAACTCTCTATGCCCCTCTGCAACAACTCACTATCGAAATTCACCCGGCAATTGCTTTGCTTCAAAAAATCAAACTTTTGAACTCTCTGTGTGTTTTTCCAAGTGACCCTCAAGCCTCCTTAAATAATCTCCTCGTTGACAACCAACGACCCAGATTAGAAGCTAATAAATGGATAAGATCATTTCTACTTGATCCTTGTCTTCTTCTAGAAGTTACACCCACAGTTTATATTAATACCCTTTAATTATTTTATTTTCCTAAGTTTAGACTTAGGGTCCCATTAAAAAAATTAATTATTTTAATAAAACTGTTTTCGAGTGGAATTTCACAAAAGATTTCTGGGTTTTTTGGAATACATGTGCCCAAGCCTCCCTGTAAAATTTGAGTCTTAGAGCACATCCGATGCTACCAGAAATCAACATTCCCTCTTAGCGAGGAATGTGCTCTAATAATGCAACCTGCTGAAGCATCACTCTATTTTGTAACATCTCTCTCTGTGCTGCTGATGTCTGACATGCAGTCCACCAACCTCTACGCAAATGCTACATGTGTATTTTTGTTGACCCTTCCACTGTAAACACTACTCTAGCTCCCTCTGAATTTCTGCATCTGTGCTGCTGTTGGCACTGCCGCTGTCAACTGCCTCTGCACTACAAACTGTGGCAACTTGTTGCTACTCCATCAACAACGAAAAAAAATCCAAATTACTAAACTAATTGTGTTCAGTATGATACCATGTGAATGTTGGAGCTTGACTGCTGCTAGTCTCTGTGTTGACCCTCTGAATCTTCTGTGCTACTGCTGACCTCTGCTCTGTGCCATCTGCATTGCTACAAACTCTACTCTATGTTGTTTAGTTTCTGACGCTCCTAACCGTTCCAACTATCTCTTTGAGACTCCTTGGCACCATCTGACACTAGTCCATCCTGCTACCACAAAATTGAGCTCCCGTAGCAAGGTATTGATCCAAGAGGTGGGCTTTTCAAGGATCCTTCCCATCTCTAGCTCTTTCGCACTACAACTCCAAATTAGCCCACCTCCCTCCTGGAGGTATCTTGTCATGGCAAACTCCTCCTCAATCTTTGCAAGTGCAGCCTTCGGATCGTGCTTCTCATCTGTGTCCTTCTTCCTGAGAGGACACTGAGTTGTGTAGTGACCCATCCCATGTTGGGTCCCTATAATACTAGTGATTACCCCATTATTATTGTAGTTGTATCCCTTATTAATATTGTTGTGCCCCTATGGTCCCCATATTGTTATTACTGTGCCCCATATAATCCCTATATTGTTATTTTGTGGCTTTATATTATTATTGTTAGGTCGGCTGGGTTATATTGTGACTCCTTAGACTCCTATATATAGAAAGGAGGTGTTGTCATTTGAATCATTCAAGAATTGTTCATTTATGTAATGTAAAGGAGGTTTCCCCCTCGAAGAGGCTGAATTCTAAGGCGTTGATCTATCTTTTCTATCTTTTTCTTGAGCTGGTTTCATAACATTTGGTTTCAGAGCTTTGGATTCTAGGGTTTCGTTGCTCCAAACAGGTCATCGTGCCATTTTCGCTATAACTTTTTTTCTGCGACATTTTAGAAGCTAAAAAAAAACCATTTGAGAAGAAATCACGCTGAATGTTGGGTTCGAATTTCAGAGCTTTTAGCACTATATTTGCGGAGATATGATCTGAGGAAGTTGGTCTTTATGTAGACTCCTGAATTACATTCCAAACAGGTGACCTGGGGAAAATCGTCATAACTCTCTCTAAGCATCAGATTGAAATTTTGTAAGAAGGTACAGAAAGAGGACAAACTGTAGTTTCTTGTAAATATTTTTCAGAGCCAAAGGTCAAAACAGTGACTCGTGGCACGTCGTACAAGTTCGCTCTACTGAACTAGTCTATAATCAGGTCACTGTGGGAGATTTCACATAACTCTTCCTTGGAGAATCCAATTTGGATCACACTGGTGGCATTGGAAAGAGGACACAGAGGCCTACTGCAGGTCAAAATTTCAGAACTGGATGATCCGAAAGTACAGAGATACATCAGAGGCAATATCGAACTCCTACAAAGTGAAAAAAGGTGTGTAGACTTTTTAAAATTTTTTCTTAAGCTTGGTTTGAAAATTTATTTTGAAGGAATTCAAAGAGCATAGTAGAGCATTATTATCGGTAATTGATGCCCTGAGGAAAGAAAATAAACACCTAGTAAGCAACCTGAAAGCTCTAGCATGACTCATAAACAAGAGGAAGAAATTCTACATGATATATCAAAATTACAAGACCAAGTGCAACAAATGTCACTCTCACAAAAGCTAATAGAAGCTAAGATAAAGGGCGTGGAAGCTACGATGGACGATTTGAAGACAAATTTGAAGAGAGACATCGCAGATTTGAAGACAGATTTGACAAATTTTCTACAAGAAATACTTACTAATGGTGAAAAGGTAGTAAAGGAAACTCATGATGCCAACAAAAGAAATGTTAATCATGATTTCCTAGACTCCAATGTGGGATCGAAGACCCACCATATTCCAAAAATCGATATGAGGAAGTTTGATGGCAAGGATCCCGCAACATGGATATTACAGATGGAGCAATTTTTCGATCTCAATAATGTGCAAAACACACAAAAGGTACGTATTGCAATTTTATATTTGGAACCAAATCAATTTGTATGGTATCAATGGCTTTGCTCTCGTAAACAAATTATCACTTGGGCAATTTTTACAGAAGAATTGATAGCACATTATGAGATACAAAAAGCAACACTTTTTTTAGCCAATTGATAAGTCTCAAACAAAAGGGTTCAATAATGGAGCACATTGAGGAGTTCCAAAAATTGAACATAAGGGTAAAAAATATTCCAGAGGAGCATAGGATTGATGTGTTCATAGGGACTTTAAAGGATAATATCCAACATGATGTTCACCTTTGGGAACCTGATTCATTAGAGAAGGCATTCAGGTTAGCAAGAAAAATGGAAAGCAAAATTATGGCAACCAGAAAGCATACCACTCACAACTATAAAGATGGAAGTGTTGTTGCCCCTACTCTTCCACAACCTATAAGGTTGACACCACAAAAATTGGAAGAAAAAAGAGCAAAAGGGCTTTGTTGCAGTTGTGATAGCAAATACACTAAAGGTCATAAATGTGCTGAGAAGAAATTATTCTACATAAATTGTGAAGAGGAAGAAGAAAAGGAGCAAGAAAGGTCAAAAGAAGAGGATATACTCCAGGAACAAAGCCTAGATAAAAAAGAAATGAATTCGACCATATCTTGTAATGCATTGGCGGGAATTACCACTCCTCAAACCATCAAGATAGAAGGACAAATCAAGAAGAAAAAGGTAATAGTGTTGATTGATTCAGGAAGTACCCACAATTTTATTCATTGTAAGGTAACAAAAGAATTGAATTGCTTCTTATATCTAGCACCAGAGTGTCAAGTGATGGTTGCAAATGGAGGAACAATAAATTCTCTGGAAAGTGCCATAATATCAAGCTATCCATGGAAGAATATGTATTGACTAGCCCAATGCTTTCCATTCCAATGGGAGGTGCTGATGTTGTACTAGGAGTCCAATGGCTACAATCCTTGGGTACAATAGCTTTTAATTTTCAAGAACTTTTCATGAAATTTTTTGTGGAAGGAAAGGAAGTTGAATTAAGGGGTATTGCAGGGAAACCGAGAAAGATAATAAGCTCTAACAGTATGACAAAGCTTCTAAAAAAGGAACAAAGAGGTGTAATTGCACAATTATGTTCGCTAGATGTTTCCACATTGGAATCATCTATTTTTCCAGATCTCCAAAAAGTCTTGGACAATCATTCCAAGGTATTTGAGACTCCCAAAGGTCTCCCACCTATTCGTGATCATGATCATGCTATTCATCTGATTCCAGGAAGTGTTCCTCCAAACATCAAGCCGTACAAATATCCCTATGCCCAAAAGAGTGAAATTGAACGTATGGTTGTAGAAATGCTAGAGGCTGGTATAATTCAACCGAGTCAAAGTCCTTTCTCTACTCCAGTAGTATTGGTGCACAAGAAGGATGGATCATGGCGCATGTGTCTGGATTATAGGGAGCTCAACAAGTTCACTATTAAAGATAAGTTTCCCATTCCTGTCATTGATGAATTACTGGATGAATTGCATGGATCAATTTACTTCACCAAGTTGGATCTTCGTTCAGGATATCATCAAATCAGAATGAAGACTGAAGACATTCCAAAAACAACATTTAGAACTCATGAGGGTCATTATGAATTTTTGGTCATGCTTTTTGGCCTTACCAATGCACCTTCAACATTTCAAGGTTTGATGAATTCCATTTTCAAACCATTCCTTAGAAAATTTGTGTTAGTATTTTTTGATGATATACTAATCTACAACAAGTCTTGGAAAGATCATGTTGAACATGTTGACAGGGTGCTACAACTATTGGAGGAGAAACAATTATATGCAAAAAGATCCAAATGTTTCTTTGGGGTACAAGAGGTGGAATATCTGGGTCATATTGTATCTCATGAAGGAGTTAAGGTAGACCCTAGCAAATTAAAGCTATTAAGGAATGGAAAATCCCCACATCCATAAAGCATCTGCGAAGATTTCTCGGGTTGACAGAGTATTATCGCAAGTTTGTTAAGAATTATGGGAGAATAGTAGCACCTCTAACAACATTATTGAAGAATGATGCATTTTCATGGACTCCAGAAGCAACAAAGGCCTTCGAACATCTTAAAGAGGCAATGTGCCAAGCACCGGTCTTAGCTACACTGGACTTCACAAAAACCTTTATTGTGGAATGTGATGCCTCAAGAAATGGAATTGGTGTTGTTTTAATGCAAGATGAAAGACCCATTTCTTTTGAAAGTCGTCCAATCAAGGGAAAGTTTTTACACAAAGCTATTTATGAGAAGGAAATGTTGGCAATACTCCATGCACTTAAGAAATGGCGACCCTACCTAATGGGAAGACACTTCAAGGTAAAAACGGATCATGATAGCCTTAAATACTTTTTAGAACAAAGATTGTCCTCTGAAGAGCAACAAAAGTGGGTCACAAAGATGTTGGGTTATGACTTTGAAATCATCTACAAAAAAGGGAAGCAAAATGTTGTGGCAGATGCACTCTCAAGAAAGGATGAGGATGTGGAAGCATTGTTGTGCGCCATTTCTATTATCCAACCAGATTGAATAAATGAAGCAAGGGAGGAATGGAAGAATGATGAAGAAGTGTGGGCACTTATTCGAAAGTTACAACAAGATTCTAGTACGTCTTATACATTTAGCTGGAAAAATGATTCGTTATGGTACAAAGATTGCTTATACCTCTGTAAGAATTCCCAGCTAAAACAAAAGATTCTTATGGAATTGCACACTTCTCCCTTAGGAGGGCACTCAGGATTTTTAAAAGCTTACCACAGGGTTAAGAAGGAATTTTTTTGGAATGGCCTTAAATCAGATATTCAAAAGTTTGTGGCGAAATGTTTGGTTTGCCAACAAAATAAAGTTGAAACAATTAAGACATCGGGTCTATTAAAACCTTTATCCATTCCAAGCCAACATTGGGAGGAGGTTTCAATGGATTTTATCACAGGTTTACCCAAGTCTGAGGGAAAGAGTGTCATCATGGTGGTAGTTGACAGACTTACCAAGTATGCACACTTTTGTGCATTATCACATCCATTTAAAGCCAGTACAGTTTCTACTGCATTTATGGAAACAATTCAAAAGCTACATGGAAACCCAAAGATTATTGTAAGTGACAGAGATCCCATTTTCATTGGAAATTTTTGGACAGAATTATTTTCTTGTCTTGGTACTCAGTTAGCTCATATCTTATCTTATCATCCTCAATCTGATGGGCAAACTGAGATAGTAAACAAATGTTTGGAAGGATATCTTCATTGCTTTGTATCTGATAAACAAACATAATGGGTCAAATGGTTGCCTTTGGCTGAATGGTGGTATAACACTTCCTTCCATACAGCAACAAAAATGACCCCATTTATGGCACTTTATGGATATCAACCACCATCCATCACATCATATTTAAGAGAAAATTCTAAGGTTCAAGCAGTGGAACATCACATCGAACATCAACAACAAGTCCTCCAACTCTTAAAGGATAACCTCGTGTTGGCACAGAATAAAATGAAACAACAGGCAGATCAACATCACAGTGAAAGAAGTTTTGATGTAGGTAATTGGGTATTCCTACGGCTACAACCATATAAGAAAATGTCCCTCAAGCAAGCTAAGAAGGATAATAAATTATCACCAAAGTATTATGGTCCGTACAAGGTGTTGCAAAAGATTGGTACTATGGCATACAAATTGGAGCTTCCTACAGCTTCTCGATTGCACCCAATTTTCCATGTTTCATGTTTAAAGAAGGTTATAGGTGACAAGCTCCCAGTTCAAACAATATTTCCAGAACTTGACAAGGAAGGAAAAATTATATTGGAACCAGAAGCAGTCACAGAAATAAGAACTCGACAGTTACGAAATCAATCAATTTCGGAGTATCTTATCAAGTGGAAGAACTTATCCGTTGAAGATTCCACATGGGAGGATGAGAATTTTATACATAAGCATCCAGAACTACTCAAGTGTTGAGGAAAACACTTTTTGGAAGGAGAGGGGCATGTTGGGTCCCTATATTACTAGTGATTACCCCATTACTATTGTAGTTGTATCCCTTATTAATATTGTTGTGCCCCTATGGTCCCCATATTGTTATTACTATGCCCCATAGAATCCCTCTATTGTTATTTTTGTGGCTTTATATTATTATTGTTAGGTCAGCTGGGTTATATTGTGACTCCTTAGACTCCTATATATAGAAAGGAGGTTTTGTCATTTGAATCATTCAAGAATTGTTCATTTATGTAATGTAAAGGAGGTTGCCCCCTCGAAGAGGCTGAATTCTAAGGTGTTGATCTATCTTTTCTATCTTTTTCTTGTACTGATTTCATAACATCCCACCACACCTGGAGCACTTTATCTTCGAGATGTTCTTCTTACATCTCCATCGCTCCTGCTGCCCCTTCGATGCAAGGGTTTCATTATCCTCCTCCTCGTTCGGCTTACACTTGACCAAGTCTCTCCTTAGCTCCTCTTGCTTGAGAGATGCTCACATCTTATCCCAATTTGGCAAAGTCACCCTGCCCAGAATACTCTGGACAAAGACTTGCCACTCATATGAGACAAAATTGAGGGCTAGTCTAACCAATTCTGAGCCTTGAGGTGTAGAGCCCACAACAGATAACTCATCATGGGTCTCCTCAAGCTTCATGAGGAATGGATCCACATGCTTCCCCTTCTGCATCTAAGTAGTGTTGAGCCTCAAAACTGCTCTTTCCCTAGCAACTCTTCTCATCCCTTTTTCTTTGTTTTTCCATGAAGAAATGCATTCCTATCATCATTGGAAAATATATATCACCTTAAGGAGGAAATTTAGTGATTTACATGTTATGCTTTTATGTTTTGCTATTTGAATAATTTTTTGTCTTTTAGATATGAAACACAGCCTATTCTGCAGCTAATTGACTGTTCTATAGCTACTTCCATGCTTTAACAGGTTCCAGGTGTCAGGAGGGGAAACTAACTACATGGGCATCTCTGAAATCATCATGACATGGATCGTGTCCTATTCACCTAGCCCAGGTCGACAAGGAAGATGGTACAAGACTTTGGTCAATGGAAAAGTCAAATGTAGAGACTGAAGGCAACATGACTCTGTTTCGTGGATAATCAACACGTTTCATAGTGATGGGAAGCGTTATCTGAAACAACTTCCTGAACCCACAGACTCCAACAGCCATTTGTGCAACCGAATCCAATAGCGATCATCTTGGATTTATGTCTCCAGTAGCCAAGGAAGAAAATTTTGTGTGCTTGTCTTCTACGTGTTTTTGGCTATAGCTTATTTTTCTCCACAAACAATTGCATAATTTTCTTATAAATACCTGTGTAAAGAACTCAGAAAAAGTTTGAATTTCCTCATGTATTAAGCTCAGACTTACTGTTCTGTAAGTTTGAAAAACTCATTTCCTGTTTTTAATATGAAGACCACAAGTTTTATGGATATGTGAAGGAGTTTCTTGGAGTTTGATTAAATACGCATAACCTAATCAGTTGCAGAGGGCCCCTGCACTGACTGAGGTTTTATTTCATTTTATTTTATCTTTTCTAGTTAACTGTAAATTCATCATTTCTTCCATAATGTTCATAACCATTTTTCATACTTACCTTGTTTATAATGCAATCCTTATCATTTTCTTACTAATGCAGAATATATTCTTTCAGTACAAAATAGCTTCTTTTTGCTTAATTTCTTTCTAGTTTTTATCAGTAGTTAGAAGTTGAAATGCAGTAGTGTAATGTAGTTTGTTTTATTTACTGTCTCACTAGTTTTTAAGTTTTCAATTAGACTGATCGGTGCCATTACTATTCTTTCCATTTTATTACTAGTTCGTTGACTCATGGTGTAAATGAATGTTTCTGAAAAATCCTTCTAGTTGATAACTCATCTTAAACTAAGTGGTTGAATACTTCATTCATGCAATGAGTCTTTTCTGCATTTTTGTATTTATCTTCTCTTAGAATAATGAAATACATAATTCGTCAAAATTTCATCACAAGGAGGTTTTTCTCCGAAAATTGAGAGGCAGAGTAACTAAGCACTTCATTTAATTTTGTTTCCATAATAGATTAGACATTAGTTGTAATTTCACTTTCAGTTTTAGTATTTCATTTAGTTTTTGTTTCTGTAATTGATTAGACAGTAGTTGCAATTTTAGTTTTTAGTTTTTAGTTTATGATTTAGAAATAATGATAAGAGTAGAAATAGAAACTCTGTTTTCATTTCTTGATTAGACTTTGCTTTCAAATCTTACTTAAGCTCTTTTAATTCTCATTTATTTAGGTTCTTAGCAGTCTTTACAGAAGTTAGATTTAATATTTTGTTAGTTACATTGTAAATCATTAGGGATTAAAGGACCAAAAACCCCCAAAACAACATAAAACACAAAAACAGTGAAGTAAGAAGGGTAATCTAGCACAAAGAGTGCACTACACTTCATCAGTTTACGATACCCGGATTGATTATTTATGTAGAGCAATTTAGGACACTAAATTGACTGAACATTTTGGTGGCGCTGCCGGGGAAGTGTAACTAGGTACCCTTATCTCTTACATTAAAAAAAAACCAAAACAAAACAATGACATGCATAAAGAAAGAGACTCTAGGGGTAGATTTATAGCTAGGGGCAAAAGTTCGATTCCTACAACACCACCTACTCCACCGAGAGCAAGGAAAGACACACCTCCATCCCAAACTCATACTCCCAGCCATAGGATTCCTAGAATTCAAGGGGTAGAAACCCAATCAGAAGAATCTCCTACTTCATCTACCAAAACAGTCCTAGGAGAGAAAAATTTTGAATCTCCAATAGCAGGGATAACCTTTTTCACCTCCACAGGAGAGCCTATTGTAGTTGAAGAATTTGGAGTACCTGGTGGAGAAGAAGAAGTAGAAAATCTCTACCATAGTCCATTAGTAGAAGAACTAGAGGAGGAGGAAATAACCTTGCAGGTTGAACCCTATACTGACTCTGAAGAAACTATAATGGCAGAAGAGGAACAAGATGGAGAATTCTCACTGTTTGGAGGAGGGGGTAGAGGGAGAGGTAGAGGAGATAATGGAGGAGGTAGAGGTAATAATGGAGGAGGCAGAGGAAATAGGGAAGTAGATAACTCTTTTGGATTCCCTATAGTGGATGAGGAAACACATACCACAATGAAAAATATCTCACCATCTGTCCTCCCAAACTTCTATGGGTTGAGAAGTGAGGACCCTGAAACATTTTTGTTTGAGTTTGAAGTCTTGTGCAGAACTTATGACTATCTAGAAGACTCTCAAAAACTTAAATTGTTTCCTTCAACATTGAAAGGGGATGCTTTGAAATGGTTCATGGGGTTAGTCACTCAATCCATTAGAACATGGAATGACATGAAAAAGGCATTTTTGGATAGGTACTTGGATTACTGCATGCCTACCAATCATAAAGATGAGGTGTTCAAAATGATGCAAAGAGAGGATGAAAACTTAGAAGATTTGATTGAGAGATTCAACTATAATTTGAAAAGAGAAAACATGAACAATTTAGATGAAGAAACTTTGAAAGCTCTTTTATTAAAAGCCATTAGAGATGAATGGATAGATATCCTTAACATGATGGGGAAGGGAGATATCTCTCAACTTCCATTGAGTGATATAGGAGAACTATGTATTTATCTCTCAAGAGGGAAATCTAAAATAGGGAAAGGGCCAAGAGATCCTTCTCTTGTTAGAGCAAACAAATCTACAACTGGTTCTGTAAGCAGGGCAGAAATTGGCAATATGCTTGATGAGTTTAAAACTGACATTCTAGGGAGCCTTAGTGAGCAACTAGACACCCTTAAAATTCAAAACAAGCAGAAAACAGAGGATGATGCTTTAGCCATTTTTTGTCCAAAATTCAGAAAGAAACATGCTCCAAGGGAATGCCCTTTAGATGCAAAAATTGTAGAAAGTTTTATGATCTGTGCGGAAAGCCATGAAACCAAGGGTTGTCCTTCAATCCCAGGTCTTAAGGTTATTTTTCAAGAGGAAACAATCCCAAATTCTACAGAATCTCTTTGTTTTGTTGCAAGAAGACCTTGGTTGGGGCCACAAAATCATGGATTTAACAATCAAATGTATCTTCAATCCCCACCAAACTGGAATTCTTGGCAGCAACCTTGGCCTCAACCTCAATCTTAGTATCAATCTCAACCATGGGAACAAGGGGTACAAAATCCTTATGGGAGATTTGCTCAGTATTATCAATATCCTCCATCCTATCAGAATTATCCTCGCCCACAAAATCAACAACAAAATCAGCAGCCACAACTTCAAAATCAGAACCCTCAACTTTCATTGCCATTTCCACAACAACCTCCACAACAAAGTCAAAATCCTCAACTCTTGTTGCCATTTCAGCAGAAATCAAATCAGCTACCTACCCAACCATTACCAAACCCCAACAATAAAAACCCTCAGAATGCTTACATGGTAGAAGGACAACAATTTCCAACTTACATGATTACTCCTCTAGATCTTAATGATGTTCAACTAAGATCTGGTAGGATATTAGAAAAGGAAAGACCTTCTGTAGTTATTCAAGAACAAGACACTTCTGAGGAAGATTCTCTAAAAGTCAATAAAAGTTTTGAGGAAACATCTCTCCAAAACCAAAACATTGAAAAAGAAAAACAAAAAGAACCAGTGAACACAACTCCTATCATTGAGCAACCAACATCTACTTCTACACCTCCTTTTCCTGAGAGATTACAAATTGATAGAGGGGTAGAAAAATAGATCTTGTTGCCCAATTATGATTTTCTAGATGAATTTAAAAATGTCTGTATCAAAATTCCTTTGCTACAAGCCATTAGAGAAATTCCAATTCTAGCCAAGACAATAAAGGAGTTGAGCATAAAAAGACCAGGGAGAAAAGCAAAAGAAACAAAAAGAATTCACCTGGTAGGAAAAATAGCAGACATAATGATGGGAAAAATTGCCATACAGAAATATGTGGATCTAGGGAGTCCAATTGTCAAGACACATATAAATGGAATTGAAATTCCAAATACATTGATTGACTTAGGGGCAGCAATAAACATCATGAGTAGACAAACTATGGAGCAGCTTAAACTTCCCAATCTTCTTTACACACCTACCTTACTGCAACTTGCAGATAGATCAGTAATCAAACCAGATGGTGTGCTAGAAGATATTTTAGTATCCTTAGATTCTTGGGAATATCCTGTTGATTTCATGATCTTAACTCCCAAGAATAATCTAGGAGGACACCCACTCATATTAGGAAGACCTTGGCTAGCCACAGTTGATGCTTTTATTAGTTGTAGATCTGGTGACTTGTATATTTCTGATGGTAATTCAACAAAGAAATTTACTTTGTATCCTCTAGCAAAAGCAATCACAAAAACAGATGACAAGGAATGGATTGATGATGAATATGATATTCAGCCTCTCTTTACTATATTAGAAATTAGTGAAGATAGTCAAATTTTGAATACATTGGAAAATTTTGAAACATCTTCAGAATATGATCATGCACAATTACAAGAAAAATCTAATGTTGAATACTTGTCATCTAGGCAGATATCTCTCTATTCTATGGAAGAGTTTGGTAGCTCTACAACTGAATTTTTTCTAGGTAGGACATTGAACATAAACAAAAACTTGGAGAAACTACAACAAGAAGAGCTAACCAAAACATTACAAAAACATTACGCTGCATTTGCATGGGAATACACCGACATGAAAGGCATTGATCCTAAGACTTGCATCCATCATATCTATATTGAGGAAAACAATAGACCAATAAAAAAACCTCAGAGAAGAATGAATCCAAATCTTAGGGAAATTGTAAAAGAAGAGCTCCAAAAATTACTGAATGTAAACTTCATTTACCCAATTTCAGATAGCCAATGGGTTTCTTCTTTGGTAATTGTGCCTAAAAAGAATGGTAAATGGAGGGTGTGCATTGATTACCGAGAATTGAATAAAGCAACCCTTAAAGATCAATTTCCTTTGCCCTTTATAGATCAAGTGTTAGATACATTAGCAGGTAAGAAGTATTTCTCATTCTTGGATGGTTTTAGTGGTTATAATCAAATTCAGGTAGCACCTGAGGATCGGGATAAAACCAAATTTACTTGTCCATGGGGAACTTTTGGCTACCGAGTACTCCCCTTTGGGTTGTATAATGCTCCTACAACATTCCAAAGAGCAGTACTAGGAATTTTTTCTGATCTAATACATGATTGTGTAGAGGTATATATGGATGATTTTACAATCTATGGAAACACATTTGAAGAAGCTTTGGAAAATTTGGAAAAATCTCTTAAAAGATGTAAAGAAACAAACCTTTCACTAAGCCATGAAAAATGTTTTATGATGTTTACAGAAGGTATTGTTTTAGGACATCACATTTTGGGAGATGGGATTAAAGTTGACAAATCTAAAGTTGAAGTCATCTCTAAGTTATCAATTCCAAATTTCCAAAAGGATGTTAGAAGTTTTCTAGGATTTACAGGATATTATAGAAAACTTCACTAAAATAGCATCTCCACTTTTCAAATTGCTTACAAAAGATTGTGAATTTAGTTGGAATCCTGATTGCCAACTAGCATTTGAAACCTTGAAAGCAAAAATTTCTGAAGCACCTATTTTAAGAGGTCCAAATTGGAAACTTCCTTTCCATATTTCCACAGATGCTTCAGATACAGCTCTGGGAGCTGTATTGGAACAAAAAGATTTGATTCTTTCCGCTTGAAGTTTCGGAGCAATCATTCTGTAGGGTGTTTTAGAGATTGGTTTTGTACCCAATTTCAATTCTATTGTGAGATGTGAGATCAAGCTTCCTTTAAGGAGGTAATCCTAGTAGTTCCTTTGGAGAAACATTTAGAAATTCAAATAACACCGGATATTTGCTTTGGGGATAGTACTTTTTCCTTGCTTACTTCCTGAACTGCATATACCTGACAACCTTTTCTTAAGCAACGCTTCATTTGCATTGCTGAGATGAATCGTAAAGATACCTTCCTCTTAATACCTTGGATTTGGATCATCTCTCCATTATTTATGCAGAGAATTCTTTTCTCGTAATAGTCTACCCAAGTTTGATGAGCTTCTAACCAATCCATCCCTATGACGAGATCATAAGTTCCTAGGGTTGTGAAATATACTTTTAACTTAGTCAAATAGATCCCTAGATCAACTTCGCATTCCTCAACACTTAAATCTACAGATTGAAGTTCTCCTGAAGCCATTTCTACTTGTCTAAAATCGTTTTACTTGTAGGCTGCTAACCCACATTTATTTAATGCATATGATGAAATGAAAGTATCAGTAGCACCAATATCAAATAAAATTTTGAGTTTTATGCCATTAATAGTACCTGAGGATTCCACTATAGTGGACTAATGATTTTCCTGGTTGTTGCTGGCTATTGCATGGATTCTATGATTGCCTTGGATATTTGATGATGGCTCTTTTCCTGCTATATGCATTACACTTGATGAGGCTTCCAGAAAATCATGTTGAAAATGTAGTCCTCCATATCCTCAACAATTAACCTGGGGTGGTCCCCTTGAGTTAGTTTGAGAGGTTCTGGAAAAGGAGCTCTGTTCTCTTATGTTACTTCCTCTTGCGCTTCTTCCTATATCAGTAGTTCCTCGAGAGTTCCACTGACTTGTGTTAGATCTTGACGATCCTACAACTATAGCATTAACTACCATGGGAGCTCTTGTTCCTATTCCTCTTGGAGTAAATCTATTACCATAAGGAGGTGGTGTCGAACTACTCCCCCTAAAGACGTTCCGGGGAGTCTTCCCTGGAAATCCTGGTTGTGGGGATTCTGTTGGTCTGACATCCCTTTTGATCCCCAGATGCTCCTCTGCATAGTGGGCACTTTCAACTGCCTCTACTACTGATGATGGCTTCCACATTCTAACCATGGCCCTGATTCGAGGATTTAATCCATACATGAAACACTGAGCTTAACGTTCATCAATGTCTAGATAAGGAATGCATTTTATGAGTTCCATAAATCTCATTTCATATTATTCTTCTTTTTTGTTGCCTTGGAGTAACATGTGAAAAGCTCTGGCTCGCTGCTCTCTAAAGTAAGGTGGCAAATACTTTACGCAAAATCTTTCCTTGAACAACTCCCAAGGAATGTTGTCTGTGGTGAGATGCAATTGTTTCTCTAGATTGCCCCACCAAATCAAGGCACTTCCCCTTAGCTGAAATATTGCAATCTTTGTCTTAGAGGTAGAAGAATATTCTCTTAGCACAAAACATCTTGACATTCCTTCTAGCGATGCTTTAGCACATTCTCCAACTCGCTCTCCTGAAAATTCTGGAAGCTTAATCTTTTGCAGTTCCCTAGAGATATCATCCCACGGTTGTTCATAATCTAAATCTTTGGGTCCCTTTGGATTCCCTCCCTCAAGGTGAGGCCATTCTTCCTTGGTACTAGGTGTCAGCGACGCTTTTAGTGTTTCCAAGATAGCTTCCAACGAGCGCATTATAATGGTTAGCTTAGGTGCTAAAGCAGTTAGTCCTGTTGACAGTATCAGTGGTGGCAATTGCGATGGCGATGGTGATGGCAATGACATCATTGTTGATATTTCTTTACCATCGCAACTTTTTTTCCTGGTCACACAATAAGGTTATGAGTATCTAAGGTACAATTTAGTAAATACAATTTCATAAATTTAAGCTCACATGTAGGGATAATTTTTTTGCTATAATTACTTGCAGGGAGGTGTTACTGATACTGAGGTCAAGGAGGGTGGTATCGCTACCTCCTTGTCCTAAATGCATAATAATCCATTTTACTATGCACTAATTCATAATAATACTTATTCTGCTAAGTCTGTTTTTAGAGTTCACCTAGGGGTGTGTTATAGACATTTTTGTGCCTTACAGCATTGAGCATGAAATGTCCATAATCTAAGGGATCCAAAGTCCCTAAGCATGTTGTTCCTACCCCTAGAGGAACAGGGCTAACAAACCACAGCAATTCACAGAAGTTCTCCACCTGAAACTGCTCAAAAACAAGTCAATTCAGGATCATTTCAGTGGCTACACTAGCTGTTTGCGCTGAATGTCAAAGCCAACACTGGCTACCTATGTTGAATGTCAACTGGAACAAAGGCTACCTGCGCTGAACGAGAGTGGACAAGTGGCAGGCTCATTTCTCAAGGTGTCAAAACCCAGGAAGCTTCCAAAATGACACTTGCCTTAGGGAATTCGACTGGTGATGAGTAAGAGGTTCCAAATCTCCAAGTGGAAGCAAGAACCTCGAAAGTGGACTCAAGAACTGACAGAGGGAGAGGACACTAGTCAGATCTCAAGCTGACTCATCCTCTCTCCAAACATCTATATATGGATCTCTCCTCCATGAGATCTAGAGGCTGGAATTTTGTTATTGCAAAGAATTGATGTTGGTTTGAGATTGGAATCATTGGGTGCTTAATGCTTTGAAGGGGGAAAAGAGAGGAATTCCATTTGCTGGGAATGAGATGCTGGATTGGAGCCCTCTGGGTTGTATCTCTTCCTGAACCTTGTTATTCATCAATAAAGCTATCTTGGTTTCTCCTATATGCTGATGTATTTTGATGTATGAATGTATTAGTGTATTTGGTTTATTTCTAATCCTAAACTAGTTATGAATGTGAACATCTGTCTTTGTGTAGTGTTCTTCTCTTGTCTCATGTAGCTGTTCTCTTGTCGCAAGTAGTTGTTCTCTTGTGATCTTGCAGGAACCCATTGAAGCTGGACAAGCAAGAAGGCAAGTAGCTGTGAACACCCAAAGGGAAGAGAGACCGGATCGAGGGACAAACAGAAGACATCGGTAAGTCTATTAATCTCTCTTCTTTCACATTTCATAAAGGAAGAAACCAGAATAGCTGTACTCGTTTGTTGCTAAGGCACTGTCACACCTTAGGTGGATAGGATCGTCCTGCATAGGCATTTTTCCCCACAACAAATTGGCGACTCCGCTGGGGAGAT
The DNA here is from genome assembly GCA_031772625.1 of Pinus tabuliformis. Lineage (NCBI taxonomy): Eukaryota > Viridiplantae > Streptophyta > Pinopsida > Pinales > Pinaceae > Pinus > Pinus tabuliformis. The sequence goes on along the minus strand of CM062819.1, from coordinate 863,868,588 downwards.
CTGTTTAGTCATTTTATTTGTGTTTCTATCATTGTTTGTTTCATAGACTTGACAGCAACAATCAAACTGCATCTTTCCCGGATGCAAAGTAGAAAGTTGCTGCTTTGATCCAATTACTGGACTTGTCTATGATCTGAACAATGGATTCACAAATGATTTGATGATCCTTGTGATAGATCTTAGTAGCCGTTCAAAGCATCCCTTTGATTACACCTTGCTTGTTGCTTTTATTTGGCCTAAAACAGTGAATTAAAGAGCAATCTGTGACCTAGAACCTAAGGGAAACGAGAGTTTCTCCTTCAGCGCAGACCCAGTGAAGGGATTCTGCATTTCAACGCAGGTCCCGTGAAGGCTACCTGCGCTGAATGTCAAAACCCCTGTGTTGAGGTTGCGCTGAACCAATTTTGCCTTGTGCAGCTGGGGTTCTCTGCTCTGTTTTGCCTTGATTTGATCTCTGATTTTTGCAGCCTGTAACCAGCATAGGTACCAGTCTGATAACTCCTTTTCTCTGCTCAGATTCCGCCTCCTTTTGTACAAAAATACTGTGAGTGTTTTTATGTGTTTTTACGTCATTTACAGTTTTCCTTTGCATGAGTGAAATAGTCATCCTGTAGCCCTTGATTCAGATCTGTTGATTGTGATCTTAGAAGAGAGTTCATTGGCTGTTTGCAGATTGACTATACATTTGCTTTTGCTTATTGGTTTGAATTTGTCTCTTTTAAGTGTCGAAACAAGTCTTTATTTCGAAAATCGTTAAGTGTTGTAATCTCTTCTACCCTCTCTGATTTCGAAAAAGTAAACTTGTTTGTATTGATCATTTAAAAGCAAATTCAAAGTTGTACAAAAAGCTTTCTTTGTAGGCATCAATACTAAGAAAGCAGAAAACAAACACCTGCATTGTGCATTTGCATTTGATAGTTTGCATGTTGGATTTAGGAAAAGTGCATTAGAGTGTGCTGATTGCTCTTTGAGAAAAGATGGTGTCTTTCTTTTCCCTTAGTAGCTAGGATTTTCAAAGTTGAAAAGATAGAAAGTTTGCTTATCATCTTTAGACTGCATTTAGGAATTTGTATCATACATCTCGTGGTGAACCTTGAAAGGCAAACTTCTAAAAAGATCAACCTAAAATAAATTGAATGAACTTAACAACGCTTTGCAACATAACGCACAACATAGAGGTCTAGGCTAGAGACGTGTTCTGGCGTCGTTAAGCCTGGTGACTTTCGATCTCGTGGATGGTGGGTGATTCCTCCTGAGGGACGATAGCGCCAGTACGGATTGTGCTCCCACGTACCGTCGCGTATATATTGGGAGACCCCTATAGGCATAAAACCTTTATCCTTAGGAAGCCGTGTCGGCCGCCCTACTAATCGCAATGCACTGAACACAGCATTCAGGAAGATCGACCGCCCGTACCCTAAAAAGTATTCTGCGGTTTTGCGAAAAGTTTGGCACACCCTCTGCCTAGAACTCCAGAGCAGTTCCTTTTGGCCTTTTTCAGACTCTATAACGGAAAAAGTCCATCCGAGCATTTGTCACTTCGGGCTCGTTAAAACATCGAAGGAGACTAGAGTCATCTTTAGCTTTTTCTCGACTCTTTAAAATTGAAAAAGCAAGTTGTGTCTAAAGCGTCGTTAAAATTTATTTTAAACGGAACAATCACCCTTTAATTCCTACGTTGATCTTTAGGTTGAAAAAATGGAGCACACCAACCAAGGAATTCCCCTTGGTGGAAATCCTAGTCCCTTCTCCTCTTGGGGAGATGTTGGTGCACCCCACATGGCCACATTGTTGCTTCCAGGACTGACAATTGGCCTGCCAGTCTGGCTCTTTTCAACCAATGTCGTTCAGAACACCACCATTCCTGAACAGTCGAGTCAACAGTTAGACTAGACCAGAGTTGCCAACCAGCCTTCTACTTCATCTAACTCTTCCTCTCCTCCTTCCTCTTCGCTTGACGGAACTGGTAAAACAAAAAACCAGGTTCCTAAGGAGAAGAAGGAAAAGAAGAAGAAAGAGAAGAAGAAGAAGGAGCCAAAGGCAACTGGGGGCAAACAAGTGTCGTCTGACAAAAATCCACACCCAGCACTGACCGGGCCTAAATCGCCATGTGTCATATGCAAGGGAGACCATTTCCACAGAGATTGTCCCTGTATCCCTCGAATACTAAGGGACTGGTCTCCCCGTTTGCACAATTCGGTAGCATCAACCTCTGATAGCCATGTTGACTGCTCACCGTCGACTAGTGAAAGTGAAGTCCCAGGACAGAGAGGGAAAGCTAGATTTCCCTGCAAACTGTGTGAAGGCGATCACGCCATCCACCGTTGTCCCTTCTTAGATGAGGCTAAAAGAGTTCTGGAAGACCGCCCGATTTTACGAGCGCAACTTCCTCCTGGATATCAAAAACTCCTGCCAAGTCCTTCACTAGTCGAGAACCCGGCTGGCCCGCCCAGGTGGTCAGCCGAAGCACCTATCATTGAAGATGAACCGTCTGGATCCATGCCTGATGAAAGTCAAAAGGTTGAGATGGCAGTTGACCCGGTTTTGCCTTCAGAGGCTCTATCTTCGAATGATATCATCACAGAGGAGAATAAAGACGACACCGTCCAAGTTCTCTTCATCAACACTGACTCTGATGAACAAGGGGGCAATGCCCCCATTCCTTTATTGCAGGAAGGAAGTTCATCAGAGCGATATCCGACCGTCTATTCGGTCCCACCACCAAGAAACCTGGTTGTGTCCTTCGACTGGAACCAACTAGGCAGACCCCGGTTGCCAGCAAGCATACCATTCAGGATTATTGTTCAAATATACAGAATGGTAATGGTTGGCACTATCATTGATGAGGGGGCATCTGTGAGTATCCTTTCCTCTATTGCTTGGAAAGCACTTGGTTCGCCAGCGCTTTTACCTGAAATGAGAAATCTATCAGGTTTTGATAAAGGAACCAGTCGACCTTTAGGGATCCTCCCCAATGTGCCCATAACATTGAAAGGGAAGACCGTTCAAATGAACGTGATGGTCATTCAAGGACCCTTGGATTATAACCTACTCCTTGGACGAGACTATATATATTGCATGGGAGCCATCGTCTCCTCGCTCTTTAGAGTAATGTGTTTTCCGCATGGAGGAAGAGTGGTCAAGCTCGTGGACCAACTTTCATTTCCCGGATCACGCATCGCAAATAGTCATGTACCATCCCTAAATGGTCTATTCACGCAAGAAGTGTCTCAACCCACGGTCTGTCCTCCTGATGAGCGCGAGTAATCCGGGAAGATATGACTGGAACCTAGGGGGCATGCGTCCTGGTCTGCTTCGGCAGTGAAACTTTGGGTATAGAGTAGGTTTCCGTGGGAGAATATGACTAGTCTGTACCCCGTCCGTCTAGGAAGAGGGTTATTCTAGAATAAGATTCTTTTGTCAAAGTTATGTGAGTTGGCAGGCTACGTCGCTCACTTTTGTCTATTTCGGTAGACATTGCCGAGGAATTGTTTTGTTTGAAAGATTAACGAGACAATCTTTGGGTAACCTGAAAGAGGTAAGCCTCTCTCGTTAAAACAAATGTTTTGGCGGAAGAGAAGTAGAGGTAACCTTGAAACTCTGTTTTATACCTGGGGGCATGCAAACCTTTTGGAGTGCAAGCAAGGGGTGGCTATTTATTTTTTAAATTTTTAGGACCTCTAACCCTTTAAACTCGTAGGATTAGTCGTTTCCGAACTTGCATAAAGAAAGGATCCGGAGCAAAGCTTACGTAAGATCTAAGCTCCCTAAAAAATAGCATCTTCAATGAGACACTCTTATCATATGACTGGTATAATCGAGCAGTTTTAGCACAAAGTTCATGCTCGTTAAAAAATAAACGCAAGATCCGAGCAGTTTTAACGCGGACTTCATGCTCGTTAAAAAATAAACATAAGCAATGAGCAAGTGTTTCCACCAGCGTTTAAGCTCATTTTAAAATAAAAAATGAACCTACCCGGTAAATAACCACTGTGAATGTAATACCATCAGCCATTAAAGCCTTGGTCATGTTTGCACCGTCACCTCCACTTTTCATTTGGCCGATCGTTCACCTCCATATGATTGTTTACCCATTTTGAGGAACAGCTGCGAAGAGTGATTTCACCTAGCCATCCTTGTGACACTGCCGTGATTGGAAAATTCCAACCTATACCTGGAATCAGCTGCTATCCCTGTTTATCACTCGTTCCTCAAAAGACGAGTCTTCTTTAAGCTCTTTTCAACTGACTCGTAAAATATGAAAAGATTGGCGAGTCCTTGGCCTTCCAGCTCGTTAAAGGGACAGGAAGAGCTATCCCTCCTCTATATTTTAATCTTTTTGGACCTGAGGGATTATTGCACAAAAAGATCGAGCGCTTGTTTTATTTGGCTCGTTAAAACTATCGAAAACTCATCCCTTCTGTATTGTTTTATACTTTTTCGGACTTAAGGGATTAGATGACGAAAAAGGACTTTTGGAGTTAACTTTATGTATCTTTTCAGACTCTCTAAAAATGAAAAGAACCGAGTTATCCTTGTCGTTAGACTCGTTAAAATCATTAAATAGCGACAAACTTGTCTTTAGACGAGAACGAGTTTCACTATCGCTAGGCTCGTTAAAACATAGCGATGGGCTTGCTCGAAGGGCAGGTTATAGAACAAGCATATGTTATCCTCCTCAAGCTTGACAAAAATAAAGAGGTACTGGTCAGCAATGACTGGGGAAAAATTGGGAGAAACTAAAGAAAACTTTGATGGTAGTAAGTCGCTCTTGAACATGACACTTTTCCTCCGTACCACAATCGGGTTGGGTTGTTTCATTCACCGGTCTCATCCATGGTCTCGCCATACCATCCATATTTGGGGTAATGCTACCGATCCATCGTATCAGTGTCGCCATATGTTCAAGAGAAGTCGTTCAGAAAAGTCAATCGTGTCCCATCCACTGCCATACATTATCCTTCATCCTTTCATGACCGCCACCCTGAATCATATGTCACAGATCGTTTTCACCTCCATTAAAATCATTAGCTCCGTTCCGTGTCACTGATGTGGGATTCATTAAGGCCCTCCTTTGATGGATCGCTTCTTGTCGACATCAGCTCATTATCCAAGAAGTTGATCTAGGAACAACCCCTTCAGTACTTTGAAGCTTGCATGCCACAATGGCAAGTTTCTCACTTCCGGCGACAGGTATACATCAATGACCTTCGACCGAAAGATTTTGCGTGGTGTTCGACGCCAAGTCCTTTATTCACACCACGTGAATTGTACTGCAGTACCTTGAGGGTCATTATCATTATCGGTGATTCCTCTCGCGCTTGTTAACGGTTTACATCATTGACTGATAATCAGCGATGTCTTTCCATGTTCGACTTCAGAACATTTCTCACATGGATCGACTTGTACTTAGAGTGAAGATCGAACGAGTTTGAAGACCCCGGATCTAGTTTCATCCATCCGGGCTGCGATATATATTCAGGAAAGATAAAGACATTGACATGTACATCATTGCAGCAGATAATCATCCTACTTAAAGGATGATAATTTCATCAAAATTATCAGTCTACCACCAGACGATTGTCTGTTCTATGTACAGAAAAATGAATTTATAAAGCTGAGCATGGGAATGCCCGCCTCAGCTAGATCATGAAAGCAGTATGAAAAATAATGCATTGTATTGTATCTTATTACAGGTCTCCTCTCAGCATTGGATGAACTTCGGATCCCCTTGATAAAGCATTTCGCCCGATAAACAGCCTCATACTTTAGGGGGCAACTGTTATAGACATTTTTGTGCCTTACAACATTGAGCATGAAATGTCCATAATCTAAGGGATCCAAAGTCCCTAAGCATGTTGTTCCTACCCCTAGAGGAACAAGGCTAACAAACCACAACAATTCACAGAAGTTCTCCACCTGAAACTGCTCAAAAACAAGTCAATTCAGGATCATTTCAGTGGCTACACTAGCTGTTTGCACTGAATGTCAAAGCCAACACTGGCTACCTGCGTTGAATGTCAACTGGAACAAAGGCTACCTGCGCTGAATGAGAGTGGACAAGTGGCAGGCTCATTTCTCAAGGTGTCAAAACCCAGGAAGCTTCCAAAATGACACTTGCCTCAGGGAATTCGACTGGTGATGAGTAAGAGGTTCCAAATCTCCAAGTGGACTCAAGAACTGACAGAGGGAGAGGACACTAGTCAGATCTCAAGCTGACTCATCCTCTCTCCAAACATCTATATATGGATCTCTCCTCCATGAGATCTAGAGGCTGGAATTTTGTTATTGCAAAGAATTGCTGTTGGTTTGAGATTGGAATCATTGGGTGCTTAATGCTTTGAAGGGGGAAAGAGAGGAATTCCATTTGCTGGGAAGGAGATGCTGGATTGGAGCCCTCTGGGTTGTATCTCTTCCTGAACCTTGTTATTCATCAATAAAGCTATCTTGGTTTCTCCTATATGCTGATGTATTTTGATGTATGAATGTATTAGTGTATTTGGTTTATTTCTAATCCTAAACTAGTTATGAATGTGAACATCTGTCTTTGTGTAGTGTTCTTCTCTTGTCTCAAGTAGCTGTTCTCTTGTCGCAAGTAGCTGTTCTCTTGTGATCTTGCAGGAACCCGTTGAAGCTGGACAAGCAAGAAGGCAAGTAGCTGTGAACACCCAAAGGGAAGAGAGACCGGATCGAGGGACAAACGGAAGACACCGGTAAGTCTATTGATCTCTCTTCTTTCACATTTCATAAAGGAAGAAACCAGAATAGCTGTACTTGTTTGTTGCTAAGGCACTGTCACACCTTAGGTGGATAGGATCGTCCTGCATAGGCATTTTTCCCCACAATAGGGTGAGTAAGCCATAGCATATGCATTCATAATCGGCTTTACTAATATGGTTGTGCTCTAAGCATGGTCATAAAAACAATATATATATATATATATATATATATATATATATATATATATATATATATATATATATATATATATATATATATATATATATATATTATATTGACATACTTGAATAGTATACATATTTAAATTTTTTTTTTTAATTGACATACTTGGATAACAATAATATAACATATAACACCCAAAATATTTGTTAATATATATTATTAATTAATATACTTGTGCATATACTGCGTAATGTATCATAGAACTATAATGTTTTATTTTCAAATGTCATAAAAATTTATTATGATCTAAAATTTTGAAATATTAATTAATAATTTAAAATTATAATTTTTAATAAACTGTATTTTTTTAAATAATAATAATATTATAAAAAAATTTAAAATATTATTCTAACCATGTAAAATTACAAATTTTCCAATTTATTATTGGATAAAATGTACCCGATGCTATGGATCATGAGCTTATTGTTTTTCTTTGATCTACTCAAAACCAAGAGATACTACTAATCTTCTAAATTAGGGTTGACCACCTCTCCACAAAATGGCATTTTATTATATTCTTCATTGGTTTTGCAAAATGACATCGCCATATATTCCCCAATAATTTAGTTGTGACTTGACACACACATATATATATATATATATATATATATATATATATTTTGATTACAGAGGAATCAGCAACTGAAGCAGCCTCGCAACTCGCATAACACGGGTTTGATTTTGACTGCTACCACTATAACCCCTGGGAACTATGCCCGCCCCTCTCCATAGCTCCGGGCTAGTTCGGGGTATTTGAACCCGTGACCTTCAGTATGGAGCCCGCCTTTCTAACGAACTTCACCTCATTGTGATTACCAACTCGCCTACCCCCATGGGGTTGACTTGACATATTTATGCTATCCTTACCCCTTGCTAATTTTAATTGATCTTAGAAATAATTATATATATAGTTATAAATAATAAACAAAAATTTATTAATTAAATCTATTTTTTTTTAAAATTAACATAAAAATCCAATTGTTCAAAACTTGATATTACTAATAAAAGCAAAACTAAATTCCTATATGCAGTGAAATCAAAACAATATGGATACGTTCATGGGCTTTGGAGGACTCTAAGATCCAATGTAGTTAGTCTATTCTCTTTATTACACAACTGGGACTCTCATAAGGAAACCCTGTTGGAGATGACAAGCGACCTTTCAAGTTTCGATGAGGGAGTGGTGGGGCCGACCAACACAGATAAAAGGAAAGCTTGAAAATTTTTTGTTTTTTATAACTTATTGGAACTGTCCCTATTTTTTCACTCCACTAAACTCAAGTAACATGGACAACTCAGGCTTTGAAGGATGATACCAGAATAATTTATAGAATTATTTTATAGAGAACCACTTGTAAACAAAAACAAGTTCCACACTATTCTAGATTCGATTTTCAGCGAAATTAGATGGTTAAAAGCGAGATATTTGAAAAGTACAATTTTAATAAACGCTCAACTTATTCAAAAAGTACAATTCCATTACCTCTATGCTAATCTTTACAAATACAATTAAGTTTTTTTTTGAAATAAATTCCTAGTCTGATTAAAAACTGAAAAAGTAATGTAAGCATCATGATAGTGTTAGAAAATAAGAAAGGCAAAAAGATTTTCTTATACTTGATAATTACTTGTGATGTTCTTGATTTCTTATTAGATTTCTTTATATCTTCTTTCTTTTAGTTCATCAAGAACTTACCAAGGCAATAAAACTTAAATCAATGGACACCAGATATAGGCACATAGCGAGGGAAAAACCCCTCTCTAGGGGAAAACCCAGTTAGTAATTCTTCCTTCAATAGTTTTCCTGAGATATTCCAAGACTTTAGACCTCGACACAAACTTTCCTCCACACCAAGTCAACCTTCTTCTTCTTTTGCAGATGATCCTACTTGACTTGGCAGCAGTAACAATAGTAGCAACACTTTCTTGGACCCAAAAACTTCGACCTTGCTTTGGAGGCTTCGATCTTCACTGAAAGACTTCGATCTTCACTTAGAAACTTTGATCTTGGCCCAATACAACTTCTTGAGGCAGTAACACCCAACAATAAAAACTTTGACCTATACTTGATCTAACAGCAACAACATGCAACAACTAGCTATGACATCAACAAGAGAACTTTTATCTTCCAATCTAGGGCACAAGAGAGAGAGATAGATACACCAAAACATCGATTTTCCTTCCTTTCTTCTCCTAGACAAAACTCGCACTCATTTTTCCTTCTTCCTTGACTTCACACTTTTTCCTAGGTTCAAAGAGATCCTGAACTTGCCTGAGTTTGTAATGTTCCAAACTACGGAAAATAGTGCTATGCAAAGTGGACAATAAAAACAACACCCATAAATTAAATCAGACCATCAGACCACAAAGTTGGCAACCAAACTACGTTATCTATTAGCTGTTGGCTTTGTTTGGACCCCTGTTTGACCCCTCAGATCTGACCAGAAAATTCTATAAAATTAGGAGTGCGATCCTTGCCCAAAACCTAGAAAAACCCAGAAAGGGTTTCCCTTGGTTTCCAACCTTCAAAAATTGACCCTTCACAGCGTGGCCCTCCTCCAATTTCGAATTTTGTTGCTATCACTGATCCTGTCAATCTATGCTCTCCCAACTCCAACAATCCTCCTCAAATGGCCCTACAAATGATCTCCCAACACCCCAGCCCCAAACTCCCTCGGATAGTGCTGCCACAAAGCGTCTCACTCTAATGACTGCATAGTTATGGAGGAGATGACACAGTCCTGCGTGTGATGAAATGAGAGCTACGTGTAGGATGGCCCTCTTGTTTGTAGCTGCCCTCTATACTCCTGAAAATGATGAAATGATGCTCCTATCTCCCCAACTTCACGAAGTGCCTCACGTTGCGACTACGTAATCCCCACATTGTTGTAACTCCCCTTGTTGTTGGTACTTGATTTACAATTGTTGTAACTCATCTCGCTACTGCTGCTACGAACTGAGATGAAGAAGAACTCCCTCCTAGGGTTGGCACTCGAAGTCCATTGAAGCAAGGGTTGAGATCTCCGCTCGGAGACACTCGTGTGCTAAACAACACAGTAACCTGGCTAAGCAGTGCGAGTAACTAAGATTGAGTCCAATATGTCAAAAGATAATATGTTGAAATGAGGAGAGTTTCCTTCCTTACATAGATTTTATGGAGCAGTTTTCCCTCCATTTCCCTTCCATCGTGGGTCCCTCACTTAACCACTGATTTTCCCTTCATGCAAATCGAACTAGGGAATGCGTATTCTCCTAGTGTGGGTGGCCCCCACGTACAAATTAACCACATCAAAGTAACTTATACTAAGTCTAGCCTCCTAATAAAATTGAATGGGTCCCATCTGTTGATTTGTGGTAGCATTGGATGTGCTCTAGCCACGAAATTTGGTGGAGAGGTTGGGGCACATGAGATCTCCAATACCCAGAAAGGGTTTGGGCAGATTCTAAACGGTTAGGGAGATATTAAAATAATTAATATTTTTAATGGATTCCCCAAGTCTAAACTTAGGGAAATTAAAATATTAATGTGGATTAATATAAAACTATGTTAGAATGGTCCAAAAGGCATGGATCAGGCTAGATCTAATCTTAGCAATTGATTAGGGACTTAATCTCGATCGTTGATATGTCAACGAGAAAAGTATAAGAGGAGGCTTGAGGGTCACTTGGAAAACACACCAGAGTGATCAGTCATTCTATTCTCTAGAGCAGGGTTTGCTAAGAGAGATAGAATCAGTGATCGTAGTTGCAACTGAGGGGAATTGAGTACAGAGAGATAGAGGGGAAGAGATAGTGCCGGGAGAGCAGCGCAGTAGCCGAGGAGAGTGAAGCAGTAGTAGCCAGGGCTCACACAGGGCGACGCAGAGGCAGCCAGGAGCTGCACGGTGCTTCAGAGACGCCAACGTTGCTAACGCAGAGGGTTGACATAGAACCTCCTAAGGCTGATGTGAACCCATTCAGGGTGACACAGGGCCAATGCTGGGCAGAGAGGGGCTGACACAGTCCAGAAAGGCAGACGCTGGGGTTTCTAGGGCAGATTGGAGCTGAGGAGTTGCCGGAAGGATTATCCAGGGTTTCAGCCAGGAAATTTGTCTCAAACTTAGAGGTATTACTACCAAGGAAATTCTCTATTGGGTAGGCTAGATTTGGCACCTAGATTGTAGTATGATATTTCTTAATAAGAAAACCCTCAGATAGCTGCACCGGTTTTCCCACAATGGGTTTTTTCGGGGACATTGGTCCAAAAATAACGGTGTCATTTGGTGTGATTGTTTCTGTTTCCTTCAGTTGTTGATCTATAATATGTTGAGCATGCACTAGTGTTTATTTTCAGTATTTACATTGTAAATAACTTGTTAAGTAACAGAACGAGTAGGTAGGAATTAATCAGATAAAGTGCATGGAGGGTTTCTAACTGGTAGACTTAGAAACTTCAACAATGTCACCTCCAAAATTGACCCCAAAATGTAGAAATTAATCCTATTCCAAAATAATTTAGGAAGGGACGTTACAGTCCTCCCCTCCAAAATGTTGTTTGTCCCCAAGAAAATTCAATGCTGGATGCTAAAGTATGTGCTGGCCCTCCCAAGTAGCATCCTAATCTTGTAAGCTCCTCAAATGCACCAAAAATTGCTTTTCCTTAAGCAATGCCTGAGCAAGCATCCTCTCTAACTACTGCTCCCCACTGTCACTGCAAAATGTGCCAGGGTCCCAAATGTGCCACTGGGTCGTGCCTGACCTCTGTACTGTCCTTATATGAAAGAATCCTTCAATACAAGGATCCTAGGCAATCTTGTCCAACATGAAGCTCCCCTCGCTCCACTCACTATCTTTCCCAGAAAAAGTACTAGAAGTCCCCTACTCCATCAATGACTCGCTAAAGCCCAATGGAAGATCTGTATGATCTCCCCCTGCAGTAGCCGATGCATCCCTAAAGGTTGAGCTGTGAATAGTTGTGATGCCCCAGTTCCTTGCTAGTCCCAGAGTGGTGCCACCATGTTGATGCTGCGCTACTCTACATATGTCATACTCCCAATCGTGTGTAGTCAGTGTCCTCCTCTCCCAGAATCGATGGTGGAATGCTGAAAGAGGTGAGACACATCTTTCCTGGGCATCTCCATGGCACCAAGGCCTACCCATCCAAATCTAACTCCGAACATGTGCAACAATAGAGAATATCTGCCTCCCCATATGATGAAACCCTCTGTGAATCCCCATGTCATCCCAAGAGCGAACAATATCACTCTCTGCCATGACTCTGCTCATCACGAGTGATCCATCGATCAACTAAATGCCTACATCCCATAGCCAGACATGCTGCAGCATAGCCTTGTCAACCGATGGATTCCCTTTGGCCCTCATCTCTAGTCCTTGCATGTGATCACTATATAGGCTCCATATATCGTGGGCTAATCTGATGCATGCTAATTTGCGCTGTGCTTGCCACTGTGTACTACTGATGATCGCTGGAATCCACTTTTGCTAAAGAGCTACCCCCTGAATGCAACCAAAAGATGGGTATTTGATACTCATAATCGACTTAGGGTATGTGGATCCCTCATGTCCCTGCTAACCATCTCCCCTGGGTCTGCCATCCTGCCTCTTGACAATGTGCCAATAAAAGGTCTGGAGCCAGGATACATACTGGGAAACTATCTCAGTTGTACTCACTATCCTCTTCTCATACCACCGTTGTGTAGTACTATACACCTCTGCATACCACCGATCATCCCAGTACTCCTGGACATGCCACTGTACACCGCGGCCTACCCTTGTACACTGTTGGATACCCTCTGCTATGGCTATGCCATCCTGTACCATCATGTGTCCCATCTATGTCACTGTACCTATCAGTCCCCGCATGTACTCAATGCGATTTGACATAGTCCCACTCCACAAAGCAGTCCAACATACTATGACACACCCCCATGCATCCCCATGCCCATCTACAGACCACTGCTCCACGCTAGATGCTCCTACCCATCCTTGAATGAGATGGCCTAAATTTGTGTCCATATGCGTTGGCCCACATCCAACCTGGATCATCACCTCCACTGTCGCATCACCATGCTCTTTGAAGAGGGGACCTCCCCTCCAAGTCCTCCCTAAGGGATCTAAGAAGTGAACCTCCCCAGGTGTTAACAGCGATGCCACGACTGCTCTACTCCTCCGTGTCTCACACAAATGTGAAGAATCCCTAGCTCCATACAAGGCACTGTCTGGTGGCCTATCAATGCCACCTCCTCCGACAAACTCTTGCCAGAGTATGCTGATCAACTTGAGACCCCGTGTACAATTGTCATGCCAAGACAACCCAAGGAGTTTGCCCAAAAATTGGTTGGCCACTGGTGTTGACCGAAACTCTCCTAGTGAAGGTGCATGCTCGACTGCTAGGTCAACTATACTAGCCAGGTCATAGTCAACCGGTATACCTGGGAAATGATAGGTGGTCCCTCTCGAATCCCAATGCCAATAGGGGCTTCTAGCATACCCAGTGCCTGTAAACTCGTGCTGAGCTCCATTTGGGTCAACTACCATCTCCGTAGTCCACTCCACCAGGTACCAACTCATAATCTCTCGCCACCCAACCCTAAGAGAGGGATCGAATGCACGAACTTCCGCACATAGAACAACCCTAGCATGCAGGTGTCGCACCCTGTGCAACTCAAGTCATCTCATCTCTCTATCTTGGTCAATACATACAATCTGACTAGGTAGCTCTGTCTCCCTCTGTCCAATGGGCTAAGGTAACCTAACAATGCTACTAGCTCGTCTATGTTTACCCAAAGAGGGCTGCTTTGACGCTCCAACATGCACTCTAGCTGCACCAGTAGGGAATCCAACTGCTCCCCAACGTGAGTCAATTTGGCCGTGGACTCGGCACAAACCGATCTCATGCCCTCCAACTCCTCGTTTTGCTGCAGAATCACCTCCCACACTAATGCAACCTTCCTTTTTAATGTTAGAAGGTCAACCTGAAACTGATGGAACTGTTGTGGGCATTTATCACCTATAAACTCGGTCACAGCTCCAGATACCTCAGCAACTATTGGCATTTTGTCCATGGGTGGCACCCCCTCAACAAATGGCTCTATGCGAGTAGGCTCTATACTCTCCACCAAGGTGTCAACTGGGGCTATCAAAGAGGTCTCTAATAAAGATGACTCCTGCATTACACCAGGTATATCGATGTGCTCCTCACAATCCTGTGGGCTCTCAGCATCATGCTCAACCTCCTCCTTAGGCCCCTGATATCTAAAGCCAGGTCTCCACCAGCAAAAGCACCCCCTGGTCTCACCCTCTAACTGTCTTTGTCTTGCCTGCTCCTTTTCAGGTGATCTAGTGCTCTGATCTGGTCAAATTTCCCCACATGATGTAGATGGATGCACCCCCACGGCCTGCTCACCTCTAACGTCTTCGTTGTAAGGGTGAGGATGGGTTTTGTTACACTAAAAAATGTCACCATGACTATTTACAGTTAGTATGGCTCAATCAACAGTCATGCTACCCTCTTAGGCAAGTCTTATGCCTCTGCTCTCCATGTCAAACTCCAAAAAAGAGAGAAAGTCTTGTATAAATGTATTTATCTCTGGGGACGCAGGTTCTCTCAACCTTACCTGCGGGGACACTCCCAATGTTCACAAAAGCTGCGTCCAAAGACGCTCTGTATGTAAAGGGACAGGTGCGTCCCCCTGTAAAGGTTAGAATGCGCAAGTTTCATCTTTAAAAAGTTACTTGTGGTCATTTCTAGAGCATTCTAGAAGGTTGTTCGACGTGTATTGGGCGCCTCCAGATGGTTCATGCACTCCTATCAAAGAGGAACTTATCCTATCAATAAGGGAGCTATCCCACCCAAAGAGGGGATTATCCCATTGATGGTGGACCTGATTAACCTCCTCTTGAGCACTATAAATATAGGCATTGGGCCAGAAGGAGGGGAGGTTGAAGCTATACATTTTCTAAGGGTAAATGCTGCAGGAATTAGGACTCCCATTTAGAAGCTTGTGAGGAGAGATTGCCATCTTTGCTTGTTCTATTTGGAAGTGGGTGAGCTTTGTCAAAGTAGAGGAAGACTCTTGTGGACCCTGGAAGGAGCTTGCACAACACCAAGGCTCAGGTTGTAATGGTTCCTTTTGATTACCTTTAATGCAAATTGGTCCATTCTTCTCAATAACTTGTTGTTTATGGGTTATTTCATGTACTCCTTGGTCTATATGTTGAATATGCTTTGTTTTATGTTATAATCAGGTGTTATTTAATTGTTTGACTGTTGGTGATTGCAGGTTTTGGAGAAAAGGAGGAGCTCATCCAGATCAACAAAGCTTGGACTTCTACAACAGCTTTTGGACAAAGGTAAGAACGAAACACTTGATTTCTCATATCATAATGCATGTTTAGAGAAGGATAGCTCCAGTTTGTTTTGTTTGTCATTAGAATGTCTTAGACTTCTAGGAAGGTCGGTTGTGTCCGCACTCTTGACTGATTCCGTGTGACAAATTGGCAACTCCACTGGGGATTCCATTGATGAGAAAAGTCTTTTCCTTTGTGTGAAATTTGCTTTGAGAAAATTGGTTTATTTTTCTGGTTTTGGCTCTGTGATTCTGTCTCTGGGTGGGTTAGCTTAGGATTAGTTTTATTTTGGTTTTTCTTGAGTTTTTCAGTAGGACGCACCCTCTGAGTGCTGCAAAGTGCGTCCCTAGACGCACTTTTGCTGTGTGCACAAAGCGGGCCCGCACCTGTGCTAACGGGTTGCCTGCGTCCCCTGCCAAAATTTGAGAAAATTCCATTTTTTACACTTTTTGCTCTTAGATTTTGTTTTTTCTTAGTTTTTACTGCCCAGATCCATTAGTATCCTGTCAAAGATCTTCACCTGAACTTGTTCCATTGGCATTTCTACTTTAAGCTTTCATCAATTGGGTGTTTTGAGTCTCTTTCTTGAGAAATTCTTGATTTATTTTCCTTTGGTCATTACTTGGAGGTTTCTCTCAGTCTTTTCACAATTTTGCATCTTTTTGCTTTTGTTTTTGCAAAATTGTGTATGAGTGTTAATCGCCTTTGAGTGTTTTTATGTTTTGATCTTTGGAACTCTCACCCAATTTTCTCGACTTGCACTTGATTGGTTCTTAGATCACATTAGAATCATCTTGTGTTTGAGAATTCTCTTGCATAGATCACATTTGCATAATTAGAATTCTCATTTTCAGAATATGAATGAAAAATGTGCATAGATTACATTTGCATACTTTTCAAGTGAATTGTGCATAGATTACAATTGCATAGTTTACATTTTGAAAAATCAATAGTAGATTTAGATCAGCTTTCTTTGATTTGAATTTACACAAAAATAAAAATAAAAAATGGTTTGGAATTGATTTGCATTAGTTTTTCTTGATAAAATTAGTGCATTAGAGAATTTGTTATATTTTCTCTTAGTGATCAATTTTTTGCATTGTTGGAAGTGAATGGAAACTCTCTCCTTACTTTAATTAGGATTCATCGAATTGAAAAGATCACATTATCATATTCGATTGCATTCAGTTGAGTCGGGTCATAACACCATTGGTTTCATATCCATTTACCCATTTGAGTAATAACAGCCTTAATAACACAGCGCTTAATTAAAATTCATCTAGTAATTTTTACATTTCTAGGGCTCTGAAACACCAACATAGCTTAGGCTAGTGTCTTGGAGTAGGAGAGTAATTAACTCTCCAAGACAGCAAAACTAAACAAGTAGCTCATCTTGTGGTAGGATAAATCCAACTGTTGCATTTATACTCTGGGAAAGCTCCTCTTAAAGGAGAAGCATGAGCTCGTGTCCGAACCAGTGAGGGGATCAATCCTCCCTCGTTGGGAACGACGCCAGACACGCACGTATTACAAACGGTAAACCTCGGATTAACCATTGTCGAGGAGCCAGGGGTCACTTATCGGTAAACCTTGGATTGTTGTCAAGGAGCCGGTAAGGGGATTGAGCTTGATACTCTGCCCTTGCGTGCTGTCGGAGTGTAGACTGTTCCCCCCGGTGTATTTGTTGCTGTTGGTAACCTTAGTGGCCGCAATCTTAGGATTCTACCCAAGGTGACGGTGGAGGGAAGATCCCACTGTACCTGGAGCAGACGTCAGTTATACTCACTTGGATTTTCTGGGGGGTTCACTTCACTCGAGACGGTTAAAGTGGAGGAACTTGGTCCAGTCTATTCATTAAGCAGGTTTCCGGGGTAACTGTTCCACCCACTATTTCTGTACTGGATTCTGCGAGGTTGGGCTTAATCACCAACTAGTGTTTTCGGTCCGGAGAGCTTACTGTTTGTGTGTGGTTTGACTCCTAGATTTGATAGCGCGTGTTAATTTGATTATTTTTACTTTTAGAGACCATAGGTGTGATTTGTGAATTTTAATTGTTAGGTGTGAATTGTGAATTGTTAATTTTAGTTTTAAATTGTTAATAAAATTCACTGAAGTTGAATATAATGGCAAATGTTACGGAATTTATCAACCTAGGAACCCCTCCTAATGAGAATCCTAGTACTTTTCCTTACTTTGGAAATGTTGGTCCTCCTTATATGGCTACTTTGTCATTACCTGGATTTACAATAGGTTTACCGATATGGTTATTTTCAACTTCGTTGGCCCAAAATACTCCAATTGTTCCACCTCAACCGGATGCTTCACCTCAACAGAGTTCACCATCTCAACATCACCAACCTTCTGTTGACCCTTTACCTTCTTCGCCTAATTTTTCTTCCTCCATTTCTTCCTCTTCGCCTGGTAAAAGCCTTGATGCTAGTAACCAGGAGGCTAAGAAGAAGAAGAAAGGGAAGAAGAAGAAGAAGAAGAAGAAGCAAGATAAGAAAGAAGTCAACCAACCAACCACGACTGTAAGTGTTAGTTGTGTTGAGGAAAATTCCGACATGCATCGTAAACCCAAATACCCTTGTAGGCTTTGTAAGGGTGACCACTTCCTTGTCAATTGTCCCGGTATTCCAAAGGTCCTGGAAGTATGGTCAGAAAAATCTCATCAACTTTCCGTTGATCCATCAACCAGTGATAGTCAGGTTCCTGGGAAAAAGGGTAAAGTTAGGTTTCCTTGTAAGTTATGCAAAGGGAGTCATCAAACTCACATTTTCCCTCACATGGATGAAGCCTCAACATTGTTGGAAAAACTTACTGTTCCACAGCGAGAATTTCCAACTGGTTACCGTAAACTTTCTCCCAACCTACCGTCAACTGACGGAGTGATTGATCTAAATTCAAATACAGTCGATCACACTTTTCCATTGGAAAGTGAAACTCATGTCACTCAGGTTGATGATCCATTAGTTGATCAAGTGGTCGATTCAATTTCACATTCGGTCGATCCCACTTTCTCTTTCGAGAGTGAACTTCATACCGCTCAGGTTCTTCTTGTTACATCAGATTCTTCTATGCCGGGGGGCATTTCACCTGTTTCTACAGAACCCCCTCCAAGTACTGAGGTCTTTTCCTTTGATTGGAATAGACTGACAGAACCTCGTCTTCCTTCCTCCATCCCTTTCCAAATCATTGTCAAGGCTGGTGGTAGGGAAATTCATCGTACACAGGTAGATGAAGGTGCTTCTGTTAGTATTTTATCCTCAACTGTTTGGAAAGCTTTGGGTTCCCCTCAGCTTGCGCCTATTACGCAGAATCTGAAAGCTTTTAACCGAACCATTAGTGAACCTTTAGGGATCCTTTCCAAGTTTTCTATTACCTTGGAAGGTAAAACTGTCTGTATTGATCTTATGGTAGTTCGAGGTCCCTTGGATTTCAATTTACTCCTTGGGCGAGAGTATGTTTATGCAATGAAAGCTGTCGTATCGACACTCTTTCGCGTGATGTCTTTCCCTCACAATGGCAGTATTGTGACTGTAGACCAGCTTTCGTTCCCTAGTCTTATCTCAACTACCAATAATATGACACCCCTAAATGTTCATGATTCTAAAGTGGTACCTACCCTGCCACGGGTTAATTATGTGGCAACTGGTCCCATGTTTTCAGTTACCGATGTAAGTGAGCCTCTCACTGTTTGCTCATCTTCCTTTGATTTAGATCCGGTAATTGACATGGAAAACTCTATGGGATTACTTGAACGCGATGTTCTTATCCCTTTTGAGTCCCTTGACATGCGTTCTTTCCAAAGAACTATTCTTCCTTTTGATGAAGACCTTTTGGAAACCATGATCAAGGTGTGTCCATTGACATGTCTTTCTTCCAGTTGGAAGCCATGATCAGTGAATACGAGGATAGTTTTTTTTTTTTCCTGTATCAACCTCGTTAAAAAATGAAATAGGCTGTAGTGAGGATAGTTTCTTCTAGTCTCAACCTCATTAAAAAATGAAACTGGAAGTCATGAGCATAGTTCCTTGTCTTGTGTCAAGCTCATTAAAAAATGAAACAAAGAGTTGTGAGGAAAGTTCCTTTTACTGTGTCAACCTCATTAAAAAATGAATCAGTGTGTGTGAGGAAAGTTCCTTTTATTGAGTCAACCTCGTTAAAAAATGAATCAGTGTGTACGAGGAAAGTTCCTTTTACTGTGTCAACCTCGTTAAAAAATGAATCAGTTGGTCAGAGGATAGTTCTTTTTACTGAGTCAACCTCATTAAAAAATGAATCAGGTAGTTTTAGGTTATGTAGGTAGATTGTAGAAAGTAGGGTTTTGAGGAGAGTTCCTGTTACTGAGTCAACCTCGTTAAAAAATGAATCAGGTACGAGGATAGTTCTTTTCCTGTGTCAACCTCGTTAAAAAATGAATCAGTGAGTATGAGGATAGTTCTTTTACTGAGTCAACCTCATTAAAAAATGAATCAGCTAGATTTTAGGATATGTAGATAGATCGTAGCAAGTAGTCATGAGCATAGTTCCTTGTCTTGTGTCAAGCTCATTAAAAAATGAATCAAGGATTTCAGAGCACAGTTCCTTGTCTTGTGTCAAGCTCGTTAAAAAATGAATCAAGGTTTTTAGAGTAAAGCTTTTTGTTAGGTAGATTGTAGAGAGTAGTTATGAGCATAGTTCCTTGTCTTGTGTCAAGCTCATTAAAAAATGAATCAAGGATTTTATGAGCATAGTTCCTTGTCTTGCGTCAAGCTCATTAAAAAATGAATCAAGGATTTTAGAGCACAGTTCCTTGTCTTATGTCAAGCTCGTTAAAAAATGAATTAAGGTTTTTAGAGTAAAGTTTTTTGTTAGGTAGATTGTAGAGAGTAGTTCTGAGCATAGTTCCTTATCTTGTGTCAAGCTCGTTTAAAAAATGAAACAAGGGTTTTGAGGATAGTTCTTTTCCTGTGTCAACCTCACTAAAAAATGAAACAACTCCCACAAGTCTTTCCAAGATCTTGAAAGTAAAGCTTCATTCCATCCACCTCTTTGAATGCAATGAAGCTTGGGGGGCATGTACCTCATTTTGCGTCATTATGTTGGGGGCATGTGAACTTATAACAAGCATAGTTTTTCGTTTCAAGCTTGCGTAAACATGAAACCGAATCCGAGCATAGTTCTTTTCTTGTGTCAAGCTCGTTAAAAAATGAAACAAATCCTCCTCTACTTGAGTCGAGAGATTGACTAGATCTCGTAGTTGTTAAGTTGTATATTTAGGTTAGTTATTTCAGTGTTTTGCATAATTTTCTTACAGTTTTAGGTCAAGTCTTTCAAACGATCTCGTTCATGAACCTTCATTCCATCCAGCTTGTACTTAGTTGAATGAAATGAAGTTGGGGGGCATGCGCTCTAACAGTTATGCTTAGGGGGCATCAAGCACAGTTTTATCTCTGTTTCAAGCTTGTGTAAAAATGAAACTACTTTGAAGCATAGTTTTTCTCTGTTTCAAGCTTTTGTAAAAATGAAACCTATCTCGAGTCAATTTCAGTTATTTTCAAGACTCGTTAAACTCATGAAAATACCGAGATTATTTTGCTATCTTTCATTCTCGTAAAACAAATGAAAATGCCGAGTTCTTTCCGTCTTTTCCTGCTCGTAAATTAAATTGAAAGTCGGCCACATGAGTACATTTTTATCATTTTTTCGAACTCATTAAAACTTACGAAAAAATGAAAACCATGAGTACATTTTTATCATTTTTTTTCGAACCCGTTAAAACTTACGAAAAAGTGAAACCTCAAAGTCATCTTTTAAGCCCTTTTCTGACTCCTAAAACATGAAAATATTGCCAGGCGTTTCTTTTACACTCATTAAAACGGAATTAAAAGACGGTCCCCTTATAGCTCTTTTCTGACTGTAAAATCAGGAAAAGATTGCCGGGTTTTTGTCGTTTCAAACTCGATACGGAAATAAAACGACGTGTCCTTGATCGCTTTTTACTTTTCAGGTCAGTGGCACTAATTATGAAAGTACTCCTTGGTCGCAAGATCAAGCGGTTCCCCCAGGTATTATTTTATACTTTTTCGGGCTTGAGGGACACAAATCTACGAAAAAGTTCAACTTGGAGTCTTCTTAAGTTTTTCAGACTCTCTAAAATTGAAAAACACCGAGTTTCTCCTATACTGGGCTCATTAAACATTTCACAGTAAAGGACCTGTTCAATTACAAACAGGAACGAACCACTCCTTCCTAGGGTTCGAATCAAAACTAGGTTGGACTCATCCGAAGGATGAGCTTATAATCAAGCACATGTTATCCTCCTCAAGCTTGTTAAAAATAAAGAGGTACTTGCCAGAAATGGTGGGGGAAAAGAGAGAAGAATGAGCCTATTTGTTATCTTTTGTCTCAGAAGAAACTTTATTACCACTCTTGGACACGACACTTTTCATTCACCTGGGTTGGGAAATCCTTTACCTCACAGTTGATCAAACCACATTGAAAGTCTTCAGCCGGGTTCCGGGGGTTAACTTTGAGTCGTTTATCACCAAGCCATCTGTTGTGTCGTTATGTGTTCAAGAGGTCTGCAAGCAAAACTTTCATCTGCAAAATACTTGTCATCCATTTGACCATCCCTGAGTCAGTCCTTACAGCAACATTTCTTCAACTTGAACAAATGATTTCATGTTGTGGGCTTGCCTGCAATGGGTCGCTTTCTATCGACATCAGCACATTATCTAGAGAGATGACTTAGAAATCGTCAGTACCTTGAAGTCTGCATGCATCAATGGCAGGTTTCTCGCCTTTGACGACAGTTTACATCATTGACTTTCGATCGAAGAATTCCGTGAAATGTTCGACATCAACTCATTCATTCACATCTCATGGATTGTACTGGGTACTTTGAGAACCATTGACATTATTGGTGGTCTCTCTCACGCTTGTTAACAGTTTACATCATCGACTGGTAATCAAGTGGTTTCTAACATGTTCGACATCAACTCATTTATTCGCATGGCTAGAATCGTACCAATTCGGGAAGTAGAAATGAAGACCTTGGATCTAGTTTCCACCATCCAGGCTGCAAGGAGTTTTGTATTCATTATCTAAGTAGACTAATCATAAACAGATGGCTGCGTCCATACTGTGTCTACAAAAGTCTATGATTGTGATGTACTGCAAGATCATTCCTGTATCAGAGTAGTTAGTCTGTTAGTTAAAGTTTTGATCTGAGTATGGGAATGCCTACCTCAGTGATGATATAATCTTATACATGTATTTTGTGTTGAAAATTGCAGGTTCTGACCAGGCTCTCCATGGGATAATCCTTGAAATGATAAAGCGCTTCACCCTTCCTAGATATTACAAACCCTAATCTATTCCAGGCTTCGCACTTTAGGGGGCAATCTGTTACACTAAAAAATGTCACCATGACTATTTACAGTTAGTATGGCTCAATCAACAGTCATGCTACCCTCTTAGGCAAGTCTTATGCCTCTGCTCTCCATGTCAAACTCCAAAAAAGAGAGAAAGTCTTGTATAAATGTATTTATCTCTGGGGACGCAGGTTCTCTCAACCTTACCTGTGGGGACGCTCCCAATGTTCACAAAAGCTGCGTCCAAAGACGCTCTGTATGTAAAGGGACAGGTGCGTCCCCCTGTAAAGGTTAGAATGCGCAAGTTTCATCTTTAAAAAGTTACTTGTGGTCATTTCTAGAGCATTCTAGAAGGTTGTTCGACGTGTATTGGGCGCCTCCAGATGGTTCATGCACTCCTATCAAAGAGGAACTTATCCCATCAATAAGGGAGCTATCCCACCCAAAGAGGGGATTATCCCATTGATGGTGGACCTGATTAACCTCCTCTTGAGCACTATAAATATAGGCATTGGGCCAGAAGGAGGGGAGGTTGAAGCTATACATTTTCTAAGGGTAAATGCTGCAGGAATTAGGACTCCCATTTAGAAGCTTGTGAGGAGAGATTGCCATCTTTGCTTGTTCTATTTGGAAGTGGGTGAGCTTTGTCAAAGTAGAGGAAGACTCTTGTGGACCCTGGAAGGAGCTTGCACAACACCAAGGCTCAGGTTGTAATGGTTCCTTTTGATTACCTTTAATGCAAATTGGTCCATTCTTCTCAATAACTTGTTGTTTATGGGTTATTTCATGTACTCCTTGGTCTATATGTTGAATATGCTTTGTTTTATGTTATAATCAGGTGCTATTTAATTGTTTGACTGTTGGTGATTGCAGGTTTTGGAGAAAAGGAGGAGCTCATCCAGATCAACAAAGCTTGGACTTCTACAACAGCTTTTGGACAAAGGTAAGAACGAAACACTTGATTTCTCATATCATAATGCATGTTTAGAGAAGGATAGCTCCAGTTTGTTTTGTTTGTCATTAGAATGTCTCAGACTTCTAGGAAGGTCGGTTGTGTCCGCACTCTTGACTGATTCCGTGTGACAGGTTTGGTTTGTCACCCTCCTCAACTCGGCCAACCACTCATTGTCCCAATGAATTCTATGCCAAAATTTTTGCATATTGGATTTCCTTTGAGCCATGTGTTTGTCTCTAGTTTCACCCATCACTGTGCACTCATACCCAAAGCTTCCATGATCTTCTGGCTATTTTCCCACAACTGGGGCAAGATCATGCTCTGATACCACTGTAATGTTCCAAACTAGGGAAAATAGTGCTATGCAAAGCGGGCAATAAAATTAACACCCTTAAAATTAAATTAGACCATCAGACCACAAAATTGGCAACCAAATTGTGTTGTCTACTCATTTTATTAAATTAGAAGAGGTGTACAACAAGGTGGTGCAATGTGTGCACCTAGGCTTGCTCTAGGCAAGCTAGAAAAAGCCCAAAATGATTAATGGAACACCCTCCTCAAATATGCTAGTAATTCGGCCCAAGAGTTGTGTTGTTGCTGCCTAAAATGATATGCTGTTAGAGCCTTCCCTATTGCTCAAAAAATTATGGGAAATTAATCCCAGTGTCTACGCAAGAAACCGATAATAACCCATGAAGGAATTGGCCAAATGTTGACCTCGAAAATTTTGCTCAAATTCCCCTTAGCTCCTCTAGCTACTGGCTTTGTTGGAACCGCTGTTTGACCCCTTAGATCTGTCCAGAAAATTATGTGATCCTTGCCCAAAACCCTGAAAAACCAAGAAAGGGTTTCCCTTGGTTCCAACCTTCAAAAATTGACGCTTCACAGCTTGGCCCTCCTCCAATTTCGAATTCTATTGCTGTCACTTGACCTGGCAGCAACAGTAGTAGTAACAACACTTTCTGGGACCCAACAACTTCAACCTTGCTTTGGAGATTTCGATCTTCACTAAAAGAAAAACCCTTGTCTCCAAAACAAAATGCTTGTCTCCAAAGCAAGGTTAGTCGGGAAGAGAATTCAAGCCAGAGATCAGTTGTAGAGGCAGAGGAGCAACAATAGAGATTACAGAGGAGATTTCCACTGACTAAAGAGTCAACTGAGAGAGGCCAAGTTATTCCACAAGAGGCTGCACAGGGGCCTACACAAAGCCTCAAAAAGGTAGTTCGATTTTGCAGAAGAGGAGGTTGATTTAGGTGTCAGAGGCCAGGTTAATTTTCCAGAGGGTCAAAGAATCACTTCTAGAGGTAGCAACAGGCAGGATGTCTTGATTAGAGGCCAGATCTCAGAAGTGTGTGTGAAGGACTGCACAACATCTGCACAGAGGCCTGCGCAGGGGTCTTGGATAGCCAATTTCTGTGGGAAGTTTGTTGCTGGGTTGGTTGTGGGGAAGGGAAAAATTCCCTTAATAATTTTTGCGAGTGATTTCTTAGGAGAGGATTTTCAGTTTGGCATCCAGTTTATTGTACTCAAAATTTTGCTGCTAAAGAATAATAATAAAACCCTCACCTGCTGCAACAATTTTCCCACATTGGGTTTTTCCAAGGACATTTGTCCAAAAATAACAGTGTCAATTTTATTGTGCATGCGCTCTATTTTTCTCAGTTCCAGTTTTGTTTGAATCTACAGTGTATTTATTTTTTGGTGAAAATTGCAGTAGTGATTTCATTTGTTGTTTGCCGTAATAGCAAATAAACTGCACATAATAATATTCAGTTAGAAGAATACTTTCTAGTTGCTGCAATAGAGTTGAAAGTCTCACATGGTATCAGAGCAGCGTTGAAGCCAAATTAGTGGCTCAGTGATGAGGGAGAAATTTTTCAGCTTCAGAGGAAGTCTCTAGGAAAAAAATTTGGGTACGTGCAGAGGCCAACCGAGAGTGCGAATTAGCAGAGGAAGGGTTCAATTTTTAGTTTGCAGGCAACAGAAAAATTGAAAAGCCTCAGTTGCAGTGATTTGCAGGTAGTGGTGTTGCCAGGAAACAATTTCGAAATTTCATTGAGAAAATCTAGGCGCAGTGATTTTGAAGTAGGTTTTGTAGTAGCAGATCAACACTAGGTGGAAGATAAAAGCACATAAGAAGAGGAAATTTCCATAATTTCTATGAGGGTTTCCAGATCTATTATTCGGGAGAAGATTCGAGCTTTCTAGTTGTAGTAGGTTGTAGCAGTTTTTCCAATCAGGCAGTATGAGCATCAGGAGTAGCAAATTGCGTGTCAGATTCTGGAGAAGGACTTTTGGAAGGTTGAGCAAGTTTCCCAGTTGAATAGTAGTAGGTAGTGAGAGTGCTAGAAAAAGACTTTCGGAGGCAAACACTAGCAGATCTGCACATTCTGAATGGAGTGCGAGTAGCAGAAGGAAGGCTGAGTAGGAAGGAGAAGGATATTTCCTGTACTAATTCTCTTGTTTATTTGAGTTTCGCAGATTTTGCAGCTTTCTAGAGATGGGCATATGAGAATGCCAGAGGAGGTCATACAAGTTAGCAAGAATGCAGATCTGGGCAACAGATCAACTTCTAGTTGACAGAGATAGGTGTTGAAGGAAGTGTGAGTTGTCTAGTGTGAGTTGCAAAGCGAAGAAGGGTCCCAGACAGGGACCGAGCTCAAAAGGAGAGTGAGGCACCAAATCTGGGTGGAGGGGTATGAGACTTCAGTGTGCTAGATGGGCAAGGTCCAATGCAGTTGCAACAAGGAGATTAATCAGATCAATTCCATATTATTGCAGGGGGACCATCACCTTTGCTACAAGAGCCTACAATATCATAGTAGTAGGATTTAGTGTTAGTAGAACTAGTTGTAGTCAGATGCTCGATAGACAGTTGTAGAGCTAATCGTAGTAACACAGTGTCAACAGGTTGCAATTAGATAGACAGTAACAAATCTAGTTGCGGTTAGATGACCAAGAGATAGTTGCGAAACTAGTTGTAGTGACACGGGTAATGCGAATTGCCTAGTTGCAGGATGCAACTGCAGTTCTAGCCAAAAGATTCCTAGTGCAGAGCTACGCAGTTCAGTTTCCAATGCAAGAGGGTAGTGTGAATTGCTAGAGGGAGCAGAGTGATCTCCCATAGGGAGATTGAGACTCAGAGAGAATCTAGCTTCAAAGGGAGTCTGCTCCCCATGGAAGCTAGTGCTTCAAGATCTGCGGAGATCATACTCATTATTGTAGTAGTTGCAACAACAATGTTGAGGTAGCAACAAGAAGATGGGTAGATGTTGTTGAAAACTTCTGGTAAACTGTGTATTTTGTTTGATGATGTGCCTAATGTTTCAGGTGAACACTTCACCCATCTTCAGGGACATGAAGTTTAACTCATGATGGGAAGAGTGCTTGACCAATATATATAGAGAATGGATTTTGGAATGTATATTTCCACAATCAGTAACATGCTGTTGTTGAAAACTTCTGGTAAACTATGTATTTTTCTTGATGATGTTCCTGACGTTTCGGGTGAACACTTCACCCATCTTTAGGGACATGAAGTTTAACCGATGATTGGAAGAGTGCTTGATCAAGATATATAGAGAATGGAGGAAATTAACTGTTAGGGTAGGTGAGAATAAAGAGAATGTTGCATAAGTAATAACAAATTGTTGGCTAAGACTACACAAAGAGATGAAATATAACTAATTAAATATTGAAAGATATAGAAATAAATTCAATAGGTTTAGAAATGAATTAAAATTAAAATATTTATTAATTTGATTTGAAACTCGTAGTGGGAAGAATAAAATTAAAAAGTGGTCAATAATCAAGAAGTCGAACTTTTGAATTGGTTAAGAATTTAAATTTATATCTAGTTTGCTAAGAATTTGAGTCAAATTAATTAAGGTCATAGAGTGATTGGGTATTTGGTCAAGTACACGAAAATTATTGTACATCCTAAAGTATCATGGATTGTTGTCCCTGGTTTGGGAATCCACAATCTTGTCTTATTTCAGTCATTATAGGGTGGTAGGGAGGTGCTAGGCAGGTGTATGAAGTCGCCTACAGGTAGGGGGCTGTGAACACTTCAGGGTGGTAGGGTGGTGCTAGGGCGAGTTGTGGCTTGCTAGGGTGTTGGGGAATCCATTCAGTTGATTACTGAAGAAACCAGGGCGTTGGGGCATCCTTCCAGTGGGAGTTGGAGAAGAATGCTTTTTTAGAATTCTAGGAAGTTGTTACTTTAATTTTAGTTGGGGTTGAAGATTAAAGAATTTATTAGAAAAGCGTTTAGTTGTTTTGACCTGGAGGGGGTTTTCCACCTAAAATTCTTATGCCTACTGTGTTCTTTTATTTACTGTTATTGCTGCATAAATATTAATAATAATTCAAGATTAACTAATGATCTAAAAAGATTTAAAAGTGCTAATTGCTAAGGAATATTGATTCACCCCCCCTCTCAGTGTTTCAAAAAATTCGAATCAGAGGTTGGTTCCTTCAGTAACAGCTTAACTGCTGGAAGTCACTTTTCAGAACATAGAGATGGGAAAGTCAAAGAAGCAGGTTACAAGGATTTCAAAGGAAGGTACATGTACGACAAAATCTGAAGAAAGTGAGTATTGTGTACCAACCCCTGATTTTGATGTAGATAATTACTCGATACGGGAATCCAGGATGGAAGTACATTTGTAAGCACATGGAGTATGGGAATCAATTGTTTTTGGAGACACATCTACCGACGAAGCTAAAAGGTACAATTCAAATGCCGTGAATGTAATTTTGAATGTTTTGCCAAATTCTGTGAAAACAAAAGTTGGTCAATGTTCAACAGCTAAATCTCTTTGGGAAAAACTTCATAATCTCTATTCAACAAAGCAATCAGGGCAAGATGTTATTGAAAATTCAGATCCTTTTGATTATGATGAAGAAATGGGAGAAATGAGTAAAACAAAGTTTCAAAATCAAGTGATCAAGGTGATAAAGGAACTCAAAAGTCAAAAGGAAAAGACAAGACTTTTGGAAGTAGAATTGAAGACAACAAAAGAACTCATCAAAGAAAATGAAGAGTCTGAGAATATGATTAGCAGTCTTAGAAATCAATTGGAAGAAATCAAGAATACCTCAACACGAGACCTCAAGAGAGAAGTCCAACAAAAGCAACAAGAACTCGACACAACATTTGTAGAGATTAGCAGGATCACACAACAGATGTAGGAAGCAGAAATTGAAAGGAAGGAATCTAATCAAAGATACATATCCACTGTTGACCAAAAGCAAAAGGAATTAGAAACATCTTCACTAGAAATAAGCAAACTCATAATTGAAAATGAGAAGCAGAAGGAATAGATAAAGGTTCTCAACAGAGAAGTAGAGAAGACCGCTCTTCTCAAGCTACAGGTTGAGGAGGCAAAAAGAAAAAGGAAGATCTTGAAAAGATGGTTTCAAGAAGATCTTGCTCAAAAGCAAGAAGAACTTGATGCAACCTATGATTAAATCAACAAAATCAAGGGATCATAAAAAGAACACTTACAAGATAAGACAGATCAAGAAGCGAAAAAGAAGGCAATTAAAGATGTAAAGCTCCAGTTGATGAAGGTACAAGCTCCACATCTTCGCGGGATGATTCTAAGAAGGAAGTTGATTAAAGTGAAAAGCCAAAGAAGAATGTTGCAACTCCAAAGAACAAGACCAAAAAAATCAAGGACAAAGGACCGCAACAAACTACAACACTGCCTCCAAAGAAGAATGAAAAATCTTCCAGGTATGTTTGTTTATTTAATGGTTATTGTCTTTCATGCACTAACGATGGACATATGGCCAAGGATTGTAAAGTTATTGACAGGTACAACTATCAAGGACCATCACATCCGAATGAACCATTCAGGTACACACATTTATTTAATGGTTATTGATTTTTACGTGCTAACTATGAACATATGGCTAGGGATTGTGAAATTTTTGACAGGTACAATAATTATCTGCAAAACCCTATAAGCAAGTTTGCAGGGTCACGAGATAGGTTCCACGATGATTTTTTCAGAAGAGAATACGTACTAGATGGGCCAAACATTGAATGTTTCAAATGCCATAACTATGGCCATAGCGCTCGCAGTTGTAGATATCAGATGGAATCACCTATGGACAACATTGAATGCTTAAAGTGTCATAACTATGGGCACATGGCTTGAGATTGCAGGAATAAGAAGGTCTGGAAAGGGAAACAGGTACAGGAAGACCAAGCAGATAACAAGGTTTTGGCAGTTATGCTTTCAGGATTTGTAAAAGCCAAAGGTCATGAGGAATTAGCAATTGCTTCAGATAATGATTCAAGTCAAGATGGCCCATTATGTTACTCACTATTTTGAAAAATCTGGCTTGTTGACTCCTTAATGTTTGTAGAGGAGTCTATGCAACAGTATATGGCACAAGTCTACGATTGACAGGAAGGTAGTTTGAACAAGATGGTAGTTTCATCACGGGTTAAGGGGAGAAAAACAGTTGAAGGATTACAGGTTACCATGAACAAGGCAAGATTAGTGTGCAAAGGATATGCACAGGTTGAAAGAATCGATTTTGAAGAAAAATTTTCTCCCGTTGCCAGAATGGAAGCTATCAGGATGTTTCTCGCTTATGCTTTCTCGAGAAAAATCAAGGTATACCAAATGGATGTTAAGTCAGTGTTTCTAAATGGTGAATTGGAGGAAGAAGTTTACATTGAAAAACCCGAAGGTTTTCTGCTCTCTGACAAAGAAGACTATGTCTGTAGATTAAAGAAGGCTCTATATGGTCTCAAGAAAGATCTTAGGGCTTGGTATGCTCGTCTTGACAGATATCTACATCAACAGGGATTTAAGAAAGGAAGTGATGACAACAATATTTATGTGAAAGTGGATCGAGATAACCTAACAATTATCAAAGTATATGTGGATGATATAATCTTTGGAAGCAATGATGATAGATTAAGTAAAGACTTTGCCACAAAAATGAAAAATGAGTTTGAAATGTCTATGCTTGGCGAACTGACATACTTTTTAGGGCTTCAGATTTCTCAACAGGATAAAGGAATATTCATATATCAAACCAAGTACATCAAAGAAATGCTCAAGAATTTCCAGATGGAAGATTGCAAGCTAGTCTTTACCCCCATGGTAACAAGTTGCAAGTTAGGCTTAGAAGACTCATCAAAAGATGTAGACCAAAGGTTGTATAGATCCATGATTGGTAGTCTCCTATATGTGACAGCCTCTTGGCCAGACTAGGAGTAAAATTCCCAACAAGCCTTGCTTGTGGTTATGATGCCAACTGGGGTATATATGCAAGACTAGACATGGGAGTAAAACCCTCAACCCTATGGGTAACAAATAGGGGAGTGCCCTATTGTCCAGAGTTCCCTCAACCCTAGGAGCCCTTTTCCCTCAATTCCTCACCTTGGGAGCTCAAACAGGGGGGAAGAGTTGGCTGAGTGTTCTCGATCAACGATGCTCTCATACTACCCATATCGGGTATCGGCTTGTCTCAATAGCAGTTGTTTCATGTTCATACAGAACATCAAATTAGATCATATATAATCATATAAATCACAAAGGATGCCATAATCATCCTCCCTCTCAAGGAGGTGCCAACCACAAGCTTGAGCTTGTTTCGAACAACTGCACTGTCTTAATATATGAGAGTATCTCAGTCCCAACTATAAATACAAGACTTCTTGCCAATCAGATCATACTCTATGTCATCATAATGTATCCAAGTCATATCCATCATACTAAGATAACTCTCTAAGGAGCTTCTTCATCCTGCCTCATAGCCAACCATGCTAGCAACATCATGATCAACTTCGGTCATGCTATGGATCTCTTATCCAAGATATCATGGCAGATATTATACTAGAGCAACATCCAAATGTGCTTATCAACAACAACCTGAAATATTAGAAATACATCTACGCAGTCACATATCATAGGAGAAATATATCATTCTCAAAATAGAACACCTCATGCAGATATTTCAAAGCATGCTCGGTGGAAACTCTATGTGAGTGAAGCAACTCAATCTTGAATTTATTCAGGTTCTATGCATTATATCTATGCAGATGCTCAAAAATGGAATATCAATGCTTCAACCGTCAGATATCATGTCAAATTCAACAACATCTTGAAATTCAAACCAGAGTATCCAAGGATTTTCATTTTCGTTATTCAAAAACATTTTCCAATAGTTTTGCAATATGGAATTTCTTTCCCAAATTCCAAAAATCAATTCATCATGCCATGATACATCATTTCGGGCTTCATAAGCCATCTCCATCTGATTTAGATCATCAGAGGCTTATCACCTGTCACAAGTAGATCATTAGGATATAAAACAAAAACCATAATTAGTATCAAAGCCATACCTTGGAACTCATCATCTTGACTTCATCAGACAACTATCAAATCTAGACATATCTAGATCGCAATGCTCTAAGCATAATTCCTTGCTAAGCCAACATAATCATCCTTACATAACTCAAGGTTGTACCATCAATCAACAAGGCCAACTCATCAGAGTTTATAAGCCAAATTACGACCGTAATCAAAGTCATCAATATCACATTATCAATGCTTTCAACCAGGGGACAGGTAGAGCTCATATCAAGTCAGAATTCAATTATTATCATGTCAATAAGTTGCAATCAACCATGCAATATAAGTAATTCTCATAATCATAACATAAGTCATTTATGTCACTAGGTGCAAATGCATACGCCAAGGATGAATCATGCAAGTTCCACCTTCATGCTCAATCACAACCATCACTATTTCAACCATTGAGCTAAGAATAAGGAGGCCAATCTCTGAATACCCACATAAGTCATCATGCCCACATAGTATAGACATCAGGGCAAATCAACAATCATCAAATCATATCATTAGACATCAGGTCAAGTCCAAATTATTATTGTAGAGAGATCTATAGTCAAAGCACATCTCAATAATCAATTTAAAGTTATTGTCTAGCATTATGACAAAACACCAGTAATTCCAAATCATATCAACCTCTTGTAGCACAAACATAGTGACATATCTATTTGTATGTCCCAGTCACCTACAATGACAAGTTCAGTCTGCATCTTCATGTTATGGCAAACAGATCTTGCTGTTATCTACAAGACATATGTGGTATTGATATCTTCTAGGTCGCCATCTAATTTCATGCACAATACTTCATTATATGATAAAAAATTTAACCCAACAACTTCAGAAATCATTTAACAGTGGCATAATATGTCAGTGACATCATGATTCAGAATTTAAACAACTTTAGAAAGCTTCATATGATGGTCAACAATAGTCAAATCTTTGGTCTTTCCTTTCAGCTTTAGCATGAGAGCGACTTTAGCTACCTGGGCATTGTCTAGGCCTTAGCATGCGTGTGTCCGGGGATGAAATCTTATAGATTTGTGATTGTTATTAAATAAAAAACACTAATTTCTGTATGAGTTTCAGAACTAAGATTTTGTTGCAGATCAATACTATTAGATGCACGTAAATCATACTTCAGCAACATAGAATACAAATAGTAATAAGGGTAAGAACCTTGAGCAAAGATTCTCCTTTTGATTAGGGATATGCATCTTTCACCTTCATTCATGTAAGAAACCTGTCTCTACTAGAGTCATGCAACAACAAATCTGTTAGATTCAAGGATAATTTTAGGGGCGAATGTTCGCCCTTTGGCGAAATTAAGGGGTTTTAAATTTTTAGTGGGCGAATATTTTGTATCATTGTACATTTTTACAAATCACCTCAAATAGCCCACCTTATTTTAAGGGAGAGGGTAAAAAAGGTAAATTTAGCCCTTGAAATTAGGACTTACAACCTTCCATTCGCCCATTTTCAGGAATAGGTTTTATTTAAGTGAATCCATTCGCCCATTTTCAAGAATAGGTTTTATTTAAGTGAATCCTATGGGCCAAATACCATATTTATAAAATAGGTATGGTAAATTAATAAAAATATAAATAAATGAGAGGTATGGTAAATACATTTTTTATATTTACTCCATAAGTCACGTTATATACATGTAAGGGTGTAAACAA
Organism: Pinus tabuliformis; assembly: GCA_031772625.1. Lineage (NCBI taxonomy): Eukaryota > Viridiplantae > Streptophyta > Pinopsida > Pinales > Pinaceae > Pinus > Pinus tabuliformis. The sequence goes on along the minus strand of CM062819.1, from coordinate 863,834,906 downwards.
ATAAAAATATAAGTAAAGTGGAGGTATGGTAAATAAATAAAACGTCTTTTTATACTAACTCGAAAGGTATGGTAAATAAATAAAAATATAAATAAACTAGACGTATCGTAAATAAATAAAACCTCTTTTTATATTTAGTCCATAATTCTCGTTCTATTTATGAAGGCTCAAGAAAAAGGTTTTATTTAAGTGAATCCTATGGGCCAAATACCATATTTGTAAAAGAGGTATGGTAAATTAATAAAAATATAAATAAACGAGAGGTATGGTAAACAAATAAAACATTTTTTTATATTTACTCCATAAGTCACCTTATATTTACGAACACTCAAAAAATGGGTTATATTTAGGTGAAACCTATGGCCAAAATACTATGGGACAAATACCATGGACTAGATTGTTATTAATACCATGCAAAAAACCATTATTAACCCTAATATTAGAATTAATAAAAATAAAAATGGCACATGGTATTGACCCATGGTATTCACCAAAATGGCACATGGTATTGACCCATGGTATTCACCTGGAATGTAGCCTATTTAAATGGCGGAATTAAACCAGCATGTAGCCTATGCTAAGATTCACTAGGAATTTACAAAGTTTTATTATTTAGTGAAAGACTCACCAAGATCTTACAAGATTTTATAATTGAGTAAAATATTCGCCATGCCTGGTGAGAGATTCGCCAAAAAATTATATATACATATTATATTATTGATAAAATCGCCTTCCATTTTTCCTATATACCATGGAGATTCGCCCATTTATTATATTTATAAATTTAGGGGGGGTTCTTAAAATTTTCCCTGATAGATTATAAACATATGGCTATCATCGTCATGACATCAATCTTTCATCAAAGGTTACAGTCAAAGCAGCAGAGAGATGAGGCACCATATCTCAAAGATTATGAACACAATAGCATTTTCTGTCAAGTCACTCCATCAAGTTACTACATCCAGTTTAACCATATGCTATCAAGATAAGACCATATGCAGTAGTAGGTCTAGAATATCAATCTTACACTTATACCTCTCACATCAAGGTTATCATGCTCTTCATGACCAATGAGATCAAATTAGATCATTCAATAAAACTTTACCAAAACAACAAGAGTGCCAATCTCTCTTTCCATATGCTTTCATCATGCTTATCGCAAGTGTTACTAGCAAACTCGTGTATAAGAGTCAATGAAATATCCTTCTATGTTAAGTTATGGTATGTTCTATGCTTAGTGAAATTTACTTATTTTTCTTCTTATTAGCCACAGATTAGCATTAAGTAAAGTGCAGATAGAACATTAAATGATCAATAGAAAACAAGCCAAGACAAGAGACACAAGAGGTGGCGGCTAGCCAGGGACAAACCCCAATGCGGGGAAACCCTTTGATCAAATCTTCTTTTTATCTTCAATAGTTTAGCAGAGAGAAATAGTACAAAATCTGAATTTTGTAATTTTATATCACCAGCAGCAAACCCTAGATCAGCAAAGTCAAAATTGGTCAAACTAGCTGAAATTGACCTCTAAAATACTTGGTCAATTTCTAGTCAAATTGTCCTCGAACAACTTGAAGAAACAGCCCTTGAACAACCCTAAAAGTTCAGTCAATTTATAGATTTCTAAAGTCAACTTGCAGCCCTAAACTAGGGCAGTCAACACCGGTCAAACCAGAGGTCAGATCACCTCGATTTTCATGCCAATAGTTGCGGCCTGCCTAGGAGAGGCAACCACACCCAATCCACACTTCTGGAAGGTCAACGCTGGTCAAAGAGATGACCTACTTCCCTAACGTCCTTCTTTCTGCGTCTTCCTTGCCCTAGGACGTCTTCCTTTCAGCCACACGTGTGAGAGAGAGAGAGAGGCTCCTTTTATGCTTAGGAGAGAGAGAGAAGATGAGTGAATTGAATTGTCCAAATGAGGAGAATCCTCCTTGTATTTATATGCAAACATTGAGGTTGAATAGACATGACCGTTGGGCTTCTGAGCCTACATAAGTTTGCTGGCCGACCTTGACAATTTGTCCATAATCAAAATAAATTCATATCTCCATAAATACTTATCGGAATCGAATGATCTTTAGATCAATCCTACACCTCTTGATGAGAGGGATCTAGGAAAAATATCAGAAGCCATAAATAAGGTGATTCACATGGAGTTTGGCCCTAGTTGCTAATTTTAACACTCCCTCTCAACTAGGGAGAACTTCATCTACAATCCATCAGACCGTCGCTACTATCCATCCATCAAATGCAGTGTCCTGTACAACTTGACCCCACTCTGCTTTACTCTACTCTACTTTGCTCGAACTATGAAGAAGAAGAAATGATCGAGTTTGTATCATACCATCCACCACTGGCCCGAAGTCAGTCTTCGAGTGTGAACCACTCTCACTGATCCTAGATCAGTATCATTGATCCCAGATCAATGGAGGTCATCCTAGCATAGGGAGTATGGTAGATACAGTGATGTGTCAATCGATAGTACTACTATGGTCCCTATCCTCATTTCCTTTCTCATTGATCAGATGAGAGGTACTTCCCATGAGTCCCAGACTGCATGGGTAGGATGCCTTGACAGGAGAACGAATCATCCTGTCCACAAGAGAACAAATCATCCTATCCAGTGGATGCCATGGAGAACTAATCATACTAGCCTACAGGAGAACTAATCATCATGCTCCACAGTCGCCATAGAGAATGAATCATCTTGGCCCATAGGAGAACTAATCATCCTATTCCACAGTCGCCATGGGGTGTCATAGGAGAAGGTTGAGCCTTTACCCTATACATAGTGCACCACCAGGGGATGGTGAGTCCCGTTGTGGTCACATGCCACTCCAAGAAGTACCCCACGCCCCCTTGGAGATCCATACTTGACCCTCATAAGAGGGTCTCTGAACGACACCAAGTCATTCTCGAAAAGTCAGGAATTAGACCTTTCTTAGGGGCTTTGTCAAAATGTCGGCGACCTGTTCATCTGTATCGATATGTTGGAGCCTTATTGCTCCTCGCTGCACCATATCTCGAATATAATGGTACCTGATATCGATATGCTTAGAGTGATCATGAAATACGGGATTCTCTGATAAATGCATCCTGCTCAGAATCACGCTGGGATCCAATGTAAATCCAAACAACTCACTGAAGAGCTTTCACAACTAGACTGCCTCACAGGAGGCCATGCTAGCAGCAATGTACTCTGCCTTGGCGGTGCTCAAAGCCACTGACTTTTGCTTCCTGCTCATCCAAGATATCAAGGTAGATCCCAAAGAGAAACAACACCTGGAAGTGCTCTTTCGGTCCACCACACTGCCTGCCCAATCAACATCAGTATACCCAAGTAGTCTCACATCTCTGGCAGTGTATCTCAACCCATGAGTGATTGTGCCATGAAGATATCTCAACAGATTCTTGGCACCAATCCAATATGAGTGGTGAGGCTCAACCATATGTTAACTGCAAAGCATATATCTGGACAAGAGCTCAGCAAGAACATTAATGCTCCGACGAGTTGACGATACTCGGTAGCATTTCATAAAACAGGTTCAGCAGCACTACCACTTAACTTATTGAAGTCAAGCTCCATCGGGGTAGTTACGAGCTTGCAGTCCACCATGCCAAATCTCTCCAATATCTTCACCACATATTTTCCTTGAGATAGGAAAATCTCCCTTAGTTTCTGCAGACTTCCAGTCCTAGGAAATAATGCATAAGTCCTAGGTCTTTCATCTCGAACTCATAAGCCAGCTCCCTCTTACATTCGTGAATGAGAGGGTCTACACCTGTTAGAAAGAGGTTGTCAACATATAGCACCAATATGAGAGGTTTGTCATCTATAACCTTAAAGTAAAGGTTAGGGTCGACTTCATTCCTAGTGAATCCCAGCTTCATCAAGTAGCTATCGATCCTCTTATACCATGCTCGGGGTGCCTGCTTTAGCCCATAAAGGGCCTTGTTTAACTTGCACACATGAGATTCTCGATCATAAATCTCAAATCCTTCGGGTTGCTCCACATAGACCTCCTCTTTAATCGAACCATGTAAGAACACAGTCTTGACATCCATCTGATGTAGGTTCCATCCTTGTGAAGCAGCAAGGGCTATGATTGAGTGGATGGTGGTATATTGGGCAACAGGTGAAAATATCTCGTGATGGTCTATACCTTCCTTCTGGGAGAAGCCACGAGCGACAAAACGAGCCTTATACTTTTCCGCACTTCCATCAACCGCATGATTTATCTTGTAAAGCCATTTTGAAGTGACAACTGCTTTGTCTTAGGGTCTGGGGACCACATCCCAAACATCGTTTTTCATAATGGACTCATATTCCTTAGTCATAGCATCCTTCCATACTCGATGCTTGACAACATCTATGAATGACAAAGGCTCATTTTGGATGATCGTGCTCATTATGGTCAGGTATCCTTGATACCTGTTTGGCTTCTTACTTTCACGGAAGGTTCCTCGGGGTGCAATGTGCCCTTCAGCATCATCAAGTGTCCCCCTAAGCCATGAAGGCCTCTTCCTAGAATAGGAAGGCTCTTGTGGAGGAGGATCAATAGGATCCATAGGTTCTTCCACATCGGGCATCGTCTCATCTTCTTTTTCCTTCGGTTCCCCGGTGTCATCTTCTTTAGATCCCCTTAAAGTAGGAAGATTATATACTTTGCAAAGAGCCATATCTTCATCAAAGGTGACATCATGACTAATCTCGACTTCCCTTTGACCAACTACATAGATTCTATAGCCCTTAGTGTTTTCGTTGTAGCCTATGAAGATTCCTTTCTTTCCAGATGCACCCAATTTATTGCTTTTTTCTTTAGGCACATGAAAATATACAAGGCTTCCAAAAATTCTAAAATGAGATACGTCAGGTTTCTTACCAGTGAACATTTCTTCGGGAGTCTTGGAACCCAATGCTTGATGAGGGCATCGGTTTTGTACATATACGACGATATTTGTTGCTTCGGCCCATAGAAACTTCGGAAGTCTTTGATCATGGAGCATAACACGAACAACTTCCACAATTGGACGATTCTTCCTTTTCGCCACACCATTCTCTTTAGGAGTATATGGTGTAGTAGTCTCCGTCTTAATGTTAGCCTCTTTGCAAAAGTCATGAAACTCATTGGATTCATATTCAATCCCATTATCAGTCCTTAAGATCTTGATCTTCTTTTTGGTTTGATTCTCGATCAAGGCTTTGAAGTGCCGAAACTAGGAGAACACTTCATCCTTCTTTTTCAAGAAGTATAGCCAAGTCTTGCGAGAATAATCATCTGTAAAAGTGAGGTAATATAAATATTCTCCCAAGGAGTTCATAGGCATCATACCGGATATGTCTGAGTGAACCAACTACAATCTATCGGAGGTCTTGCTTTGGCTTGAGGGGAATGGTCCCCATTTGAGCTTCCCTTCGGCACATCCTGGACATACACCTTCTTGCTCTAATATGAACTCAGGCATCCCGGTCACCATTTTTCTTACATTGGGTAGAGCTTTATAATGAAGGTGAGCAGACCTCCAATGCCATAGTTCGGACTGAAGGGATGTGTCACAAGACATGACACCCAACAGACTTCCACCGACCTGGTATAATGAATCAACTCGAAACCCAAGAGTAAAAGCAACTTTAAAGTTCTTTTTCCATACACGTACCTTGCCATCACTGAAGGCCACCTTGTAGCCTTTATCTTCCATTGCTGACATGGACACCAGGTTCTTTTTGAGATTAGGTACATATAATACATCTTGTAAGTGGATGGTATTACCTTGATTCAATTGAAGAGTGACATTTCCTATGCCTTTCACGAGATATTTTGAATTATCTCCAAGAACAGTTTCCAGGTTGGTTTCCTTCTCTATCAGATTATAGAGAGCTTCTTTGTAACCAGTGAAGTGCCTTGAGGCACCACTATCAATAAGCCAATTTCCCAGCGAGTCCGGGGAGTAGTAGTAGATAGAGCTACTGGTAGATAATATTCATCTTGCTTATTTTTAACAGTGTTAGATTCATACCTGGAATTTCTTGCCTTCTTGAATGGTTGTCCTCTTCCTTGATTTCCGACACTTCTTTTACCTCTGCTATTTGACCTGCCATTCCTTTGATTGCCTTGAGAGGGATTTTGATCATCGTCCTGGTGTGAGTCCCTTTTATCAGGGAACTCCCTTGCATAGTGACCCATTTTATTGCAATTGTAACATCGTCCTTTTCTTCCACCCTTTGGTCTAGCCTTTCTTTTGAATTTAGCCCCAGAATTGTTTCTTCTTTTAGTACGAGTGTTAGGATATTCCGACACATAGGAAATAGTTAAGTACAACTTGGTCTAGCGTAGAGTTAGGTATAGAGTTAGGTAAAGTGTGTTTCTTTACCGTTGTACATTTTGTAACTTACAATCCGACGGTCACGATATGTAGTGATCCGACGGTTCATTCTCTCCTCGGTATTACCGACACTTGATCCGTGGCTTGACACCCGATTGGTCCATGAATTCTATTTAAAGCGCATGGAGGGTCATTTGTAGGCTAATCCGTGCATGAGAGAAGCTTATGTAAATTTTCATTCTTTGATTAATAAATTGCCTGAAGTGGCCACGTTGGCTCAGGCCGTGGACTGTTTCCCTCTTTGAGGGTTTTAACCACGTCAAAATACTGGTGTATTGATCTGTGATCTGGTTGTGAGCAGTGTCCTTTTGGTGTTCTTTCTGAGGAACTTACCCTGTAAATTCCTACATGGTATCGGAGCTATTTGAGGGCCGCGTCCATTGGTGATCCAAATCTGAAGCCGGTAGAACTGCATCCGACTGCCGTTTCCTAGATCTGCTGTTTCTGACTGCTTTCGGGCCGAGAGGACTACTCTGTTGTGTTCGGAGCATCTGTTCCAGTGAGGAACCCCTTTCGTTTCACGCAAAAAAGTTTACGGTAGCCCTAGCTGTGTCGTTTTTAAGATCTGGAGGTATACAATGTTTATTTGCAGTTTACTGTTATTTTCTCTCTGCTTATTTCGGTTTCGGTTTATTTAGCTTTTTTTTAACCGGATCTATACCTTTCATTTCTGCGTATGCTCTTTGCCCTGCGACTCTGTGCGATCTGGGCAAATCAGAAACATAAAGGAAGGATTTTTCTCATGCGTATGCTCTTTTCCCTGCACCTTAGTGTGATCTCGGAAAATCAGAAACATTGAGAAAAATATTTAGTTTTTCGGCTAAAGCTAACTTTGAGCCGCAAGGTTCAACTTTTGAAAATATTTAGTTGCCATAAGGTTCGTTTTCTTTGCATGTCCGTGTTGGGTTTTGTGTTTTTTGTTTTGTAGGGAAAAAGAGTTTTCTCAAAGCAAGCACGCAACCCAAGGCCCCCCCTCTCTCTCTCTCTCTCAAATTTTTTGTATAGATCAATTGGTTCAAAGCTATTTTAAGAGAGTAGAGGTCTTGGGTTCAAGTCTCCATTTTGTGGGGGCGGACTTTTTCATTTCCGCACATTCCCGCACTTCGTCGGCAACTTCAACAACTTTTTTTCAAAAAGCCATAACTTCTTCATCCGGAAGCCTTTTTCAGAGCCGTTTTTTTTAAACCAGCCTAATTTTTCGAGATCTATCCATTGGAACACTTACGTTTAGCATCTTCAGCTTCAGTTTCTGTTGAAATGGAAAGTCAATACCAAGTTACCCTTGACAACACCAACTACTTCCAATGGTTGTCCTACATGGAGGATTTACTTAGAAGTAAAGGTCTCTACCGAATAGCCATAGGCCAAGAAAAGAAACCGAAAGATGAAGACAAGGCTGCTAAATGGGAAAATAGACAAGATCAAGCACGTGGTTTGATAGGGATGTCTATTTCTCCAGATCTTAGATTCCATATTGCAGAACTTGAAACTCCTCATGAAGCAATGGAACAAATCAATAAGGTTTTTGGGATTAAAAATGAAATTAGAGCCCATCAACTTGAAAATGAGTTGCTTACATTGGACCCTAATAATTTTTCTTGCATTGAAGATTTCTTGTCCAAGTTCAAGACCCTTAGATATCTTTTGGAAGGTGTTAAGGTTAAGAAAGAAGATAGTAACCTTATTTATTCCATCCTTACTAAGTTGGGACCAGCCTACTCTGTATTTGTTTCCACCTTCCATTCTACAAGAGAAGCCTTCATTTCTCAAGGAAAAGACTACAAGCCCCCTTCCTTTGACTATTTCTGTGATTCTTTAATAAGAGAACAAGAAAAACTCTTACACCTTGGTCTTCTTAATCTTGGAAACTCTTCCAAGAAAGCGTTAGCCGCCCAGCAGCAACGAAATTCAAAGAATCCTAAGAAGTCATATCCTAAATAGAATGGTCCTAAACCAAACAAGGGTCCTAAGCAATTTCAGCCCTAAAATGAAAAATCATTTCAACAAAATGATAAGACAAATAAAAACAAAGGGAAGAAGACTGATAGACATTGCAATTTTTGTAATCGAGATGGCCACTTAGAATCAAAATGCTTTAAAAAGATGGAAGCCTTGGAAGCAGCAATGAAGAAGCATAACATCCATTTGGGGCAATCTTCAACTTCAACTTCATCTTCAGGAATGGCACTTTCTGCATGTGGTTGTCAAGCATCTCGGTCTGGCTATGCATTAAATGTATCTTCTTCTTCTCATTCTCATGAGTGGCTCATTGATTCTGGAGCTTCTTATCACATGGCCAAAAACAAAGCCATGTTTTCTTCTTTAAATGATTGTAACACCAAAAATATATATGTTGGTGATGATAGATCTCTTAATGTTGTAGGGACTGGAACTGTTCATCTAGACAATGGTTAGTTTAATGATGTATTATGTGTTCCAACCTTATCCTGCAACCTTCTATCTGTATATCAGATAACTCATTCAGGTGAAGGTAAAATCGTTGAATTTTCACCTCATGATGTTGTAATCAAGGACTTAAAAGATCCTAAACAGATTTTGGCCACTGGCATTGCTGATGATTCTACAAGGTTGTATAAGTTTCACAACTTTGGGTCATCAAATCTTCCCTCAGTATTTGTTGCCCATAACGATGAAGTGAGCAAACTTTGGCATGAGCGATTTGGTCACTTAAACTATCGCTCCCTTCAGCATCTATGTAAAGAAAATATGGTGACAGGTCTTCCTATGGTATCTTGCAGAGATGGTGTTTGTTCCGGATGTGTACTCGGAAAACATCATCGGGACAGTTTTAAAAAACGTGCCTCTTGGCACGCCTCAGCCCCTTTACAGCTTGTGCATAGTGATTTATGTGGTCCACTTCCAGTTGTGTCATTCTCTGGTTGCAAGTATTTCTTAACTTTCATTGATGATTTCTCCAGACGCACTTGGGTATACTTCTTAAAACTCAAGAGTGAAGTATTTAACACTTTTTTGGCCTTCAAGGCCTTTGTTGAAAAACAATCTGGACATCAAATTCTTAAGTTAAGATCTGATAATGGCGGAGAATATGTTAAAAACACATTCATCAACTATTGCAATGAGAATGGAATTCAAATGCAACATACTGTTCCATATACTCCACAACAAAATGGTGTAGCTGAAAGGAAGAATCGCACCTTAAAGGAAATGGCTAATTGTATGCTACAATCTAAAGGACTTGGTCTTAGTTTTTGGGCAGAAGCAATTAACTGTGCAAATTACATAATAAATCGCACTCCTACTAAGGCTTTAAAGAATATCACTCCAGAAGAGCATGGAGCTCAATCAAACCAGATGTAAGTCACTTTCGTGTTTTTGGAAGTGAAGCGTGGGCCCATATTCCAGATGAAAAGCATAAAGCTTTAGAACCTAAGAGTGAAAAATGTACTTTTGTTGGATATTCTGAAGATTTCAAAGGCTATAGACTTATTCCATTTAAGTCCAAAAATGTTATCATTAGAAGAGATGTAAAATTTGATGAAAATATATCGGCCTGCGAGCCTAGTCCGGCGGATGTGCCACCTCTCCCTATCTCTTCTACCTTTGAAAACATTTCTTCTTCAGATGATGAAAGTGAGGATGAAAATCCTCCCCCACCATCTCAGGATCCTCCTTCAGCTCCTGAGCTTCCAAAATGGGTTCGTGCTACTCGAGATGCAGCAGGTGATCTTGCCGGTGATCCTACAGATCAGCGACGCACACGTTCTCAGTTCGAGAGAGCCTCTTCTTTACTGGCTCAAGCTCCAGTAAATTATGATCCTGACACCTTTGCAGAAGCTTCAGGCCATCTAGATTGGGAAGCAGCTATGAATGAAGAATATCATTCATTATTGGCAAATGATACATGGGATCTTGTTCCTTTACCAAAGGGACGAAAACTTGTTAGATGCAAATGGGTTTACAGAACCAAGTATGGACCAGATGGGAAAGTTGATAAACATAAAGCTCGTCTTGTTGCTAAGGGCTTTTCACAGGTTGAAGGCATTGACTACACTGAAACCTTCTCCCCTGTTGCCAAAATGAACTCTATCTGCCTTGTTCTTTCCCTTGCTGCCTCTTTCAAATGGGAAGTCCATCAGATGGATGTTAAATCTGCCTTCTTGCATGGGGACTTGCATGAAGAAATCTATATGGAACAACCCATTGGCTTCATACAAACAGACTCCAGCCTTGTTTGTCGACTTAAGAAATCCCTTTATGGTCTCAAGCAAGCTCCTCGGGCTTGGTATGCCAAAATGGATAGCTGTCTTTTAGAATCTGGCTTTTCTAGGTGTCATTCTGACAATACTGTCTACACCAAGAAAGTGGGCAACTCTCTTATCATCCTTGTTCTTTATGTTGATGATCTTATCCTTACTGGTAGTGATCCCAACCTTATAAACCATGTGAAGTCTAGCCTCAAAAGGAAATTTGAAATGACAGACTTAGGACACTTACACTATTTTCTCGGTCTTCAAGTCTTGCAATCCAAGGAGGGTATTTCCCTTTCCCAGTCCAAGTATGCTTGTGATATTCTACATCATTTTCACATGGAAGACTGTAAGCCAGCCCCTTCTCCCTTTCAGTCTGGAGTCAAACTCTTAGTCACTTGTACTTCTCCTGAAGTTGATGCTACCTTATACCGTCAACTTGTAGGAAAACTTTTGTATCTAACCCATACTTGTCCTGACCTTTCCTTTGCTGTTGGCCTTGTTGCTCGGTTCATGCAAAACCCCCGTGAAAGTCATTGGAAAGCAGCTAAAAGAATACTTCATTATGTTCGAGGTACAGTTCAGTTTGGGATTCATTACAATGCCAAAGCATCTCCTCTATTGGTTGGTTTCACTGATTCCGATTGGGTTGGTGACCCTGATGATCGGAAGTCTACTGCCGGTTATGTGTTCACTCTTGGTTCAGGACCTATTACATGGGCTTGCAAGAAACATGGTGCCATTTCTCTTTCATCAGCAGAAGCAGAGTATCGTGGTGCCGTAGAAGCTAGTAAGGAAGCCTTGTGGCTTCGTCAGATCCTGTCAGAGTTTGGCTTTGAGCAGCAGCATCCGACTACACTTTGGTGTGATAATCAAAGTGCCATTTAGCTATGCAAAGATCCAGTCCAACATCAGCGCAGCAAACACATTGAACTGCACATGCACTTCATCAGAAAGCTCATTTACGACCATGTTCTTGAAGTGCAATATTGTTCAACAGATGATCAAGTTGCAGACATCTTCACAAAGGCTCTCACAGAGGCGAAGTTCACTAAACTTCGATTTATGGTTGGAGTTCAGGAAGTTGTCACTAAGGGGGGATAGGCTCTAGTGCCTCCTTCCTTCTCCTATTGTGTCATATTTGTAAATCCTTCAATCCTATCCCAAGTTGTTCTTAAGGGGGATGTTAGGATATTCCGACACATAGGAAATAGTTAAGTACAACTTGGTCTAGCGTAGAGTTAGGTAAAGTGTGTTTCTTTACCGTTGTACATTTTGTAACTTACAATCCGATGGTCACGATATGTAGTGATCCGACGGTTCATTCTCTCCTCGGTATTACTGACACTTGATCTGTGGCTTGACACCCGATTGGTCCATGAATTCTATTTAAAGCGCATGGAGGGTCATTTGTAGGGTAATCCGTGCATGAGAGAAGCTTATGTAAATTTTCATTCTTTGATTAATAAATTGCCTGAAGTGGCCGCATTGGCTCAGGCCATGGACTGTTTCCCTCTTTGAGGGTTTTAACCACGTCAAAATACTGGTGTATTGATCTGTGATCTGGTTGTGAGCGGTGTCCTTTTGGTGTTCTTTCTGAGGAACTTACCCTGTAAATTCCTACAATGAGAAGAAAAGGCAGAGGGATGACCTTTAAGTATGGGCATTTCTTGCTCTTCGATCCTCGTTTCTTCTTGAATGCATTTGGCCATTAATTCCTCAAATCCAGGAATTACGTTATTGTTGAGAAGAGTAATCCTGAATATATACCATTCAGATGACAGTCCTCCAAGAGTTGTGAGTGTCATTTCCCTATCAGGAATTACTTCCCCAATAGATAGGAGATCGTTCTTTATCGGTGATCCTTAAGAAATATGCTTGCATACTCTCATCTTTTCCCTTCTTAATTTCCTTCAGCTTATTTCTAAGAAACAAGACTTGATTTGCATCATTAACTTTAAATAAACTCACCAGCCTATCATAGATTTTCTTGGAGGTGTTCAGCTCGGAAACATAGGCCACCAAGCACTTGTCGATAGAGTCCCGGATGATCTTCCTTGCTTTTACTTCTCCCTTGGTCCATTTGTTCCTAGCAGCAGTAGATGCATTTGATGGAGGCTCAACAATCCCACCTCTCACATGGTCCAACACTTCCTGCTCTTCTAATGTTAGATCGAGAGACATCTTCCATTCGTGATAGTCATACTTCTTACTGAGTTTGTCTTCAGTAGGGAAGTGTGTTGAGGATCCCATGATTTCTTTAAGATAGCCTTGCCAACCTTATCTTTAGTTATTACTCTTGATCTTGCTCTTGCTTGGGCTTTGTCTTCACCTCAGCTCTGATACCATGTTAAGTTATGGTATGTTCTATGCTTAGTGTAGTTTACTTATTTTTCTTCTTAGTAGCCATTGATTAGCTTTAAGTAAAGTACATATAGAACATTAAATGATCAACAGAAAACAAGCCAAGACAAGAGACACAAGATGTGGCAGCTAGCCAGGGACAAACCCTAATGCAGGGAAACCCTTTGATCAAATCTTCTTTTTATCTTCAATAGTTCAACAGAGAGAAATAGTACAAAATCTGAATTCTATAATTTTATATCAGCAGCAGCAAACCCTAGATCAGCAAAGTCAAACTTGGTCAAACTAGCTGAAATTGACCTCTAAAATACTTAGTCAATTCCGTTCAACTTGTCCTCGAACAGCCTGAAGAAACAACCCCAAAAGTTCAGTCAATTTGTAGATTTATGAAGTCAACTTGCAGCCCTAAACTAGGGCAGTCAACACCGATCAAACCAGAGGTCAGATCACCTCGATTTTCATGCAAAAAGTTGTGGCCTACCTAGGAGAGGCAACCACACCCAATCCGCACTTCTGGAAGGTCAACGCTGGTCAAAGAGATGATCTGCTGCCCTAGTGTCCTTCTTTCTGCGTCTTCCTTGCCCTAGGACGTCTTCCTTTCAGCCACACGTGTGTGAGAGAGAGAGGCTCCTTTTATGTGTAAGAGAGAGAGAGAGAGAAGATGAGTGAATTGAATTGTCCAAATGAGGAGAATTCTCCTTGTATTTACATGCAAACGTTGAGGTTGAATATACATGACTGTTGGGCTTCTGAGCCTACATAAGTTTTCTAGCCGACCTTGACAATTTGTCCATAATCAAAATAAATTCATATCTCCATAAATACTTATCGGAATCGGATGATCTTTAGATCAATTCTGCACCTCTCGATGAGAGGAATCTAGGAAAAATATTGGAAGCCATAAATAAGGTGATCCACATGGAGTTTGGCCCTAGTTGCCAATTTTAACATTCTATCATGACAAGTATCAAGAGTATCATTTTCTAGAGCCAAGGTGCTAGCCTTATTTATAGGATCAAGATATCCAACATATAGATCATAGATGTTAGCCAAACATCAAGTTTATTGATGTATAAACATTAGATAGCCTCATAGGATTCAAGAAGATCACAAGTTCAACACTAGGAGCAACATGTATAAGCCATTAAAGAAGGAGACACTCTCAACATACCTTAGGGCTTATCGAGCCAATAGCTGAAGCATACCATCCATACCTTGTGGTATTATCTGTGCACCTTTTCATTAGACATAGGCCACTTGAAGCACTTTGTCATCTTTTCATGAAATACCTCTTTGTCTCTTTCCAGATATGCATCTCAATATTATCCTCAACATGATCTACTCATCACATCTCATCAAGGAGGTTAGAAACATCCATATACTCAAATACATATGCAGGAAGTACAAGCCATAAACATAATCATCAAATCTAATAAGTAAGAAGCATCATAAGTTAAGAAATACTTATTTTCAATGAGAGGTGATCTTCTCCCTCTTGAACCAATCCAAGATCCATCAATGTCCAACCAGATTTGCTAGGGATTATCCCATCTAGGGCTTCATACATCAAATCTTAGGTCTTTTCCATAAACCAAGGTTTTCTCTCCAACCCTAACCTCATATAATGCATCAAACCGTAATCATCAAGACGCCTAGGGTTTTATTCAAACCTTAAAATTCTTTTAGGTCTCCACCATCCTCTTAATGCTTCCATAAAAGGTGTCATTATTGGGGTGATCTCCATGGATTTTCTTCAGTGCAACTATGATACCATGTCAATTTTTCAGAGGGTGACATTATTATTTGCTATGATAGTTGCATTTCATCATTAATACATTAAGTTCGCCCCATATCATCATTACGTTATTCATATCTACGCCATTATACATCAACATATGCAATTACATAGGAAGAAACAACATCATCATCATCATCAATGCAGCAAAATATAAAAGGAATAGTAGAAGAAAGCATGCACACACATAGAGACACCAAGATTGGTCCGAGACCAAGCAAAACCCACTATGGGGAAAACCCTTGCAAATCT
The DNA here is from genome assembly GCA_031772625.1 of Pinus tabuliformis. Lineage (NCBI taxonomy): Eukaryota > Viridiplantae > Streptophyta > Pinopsida > Pinales > Pinaceae > Pinus > Pinus tabuliformis. Next base: position 863,819,879 of record CM062819.1, on the reverse strand, counting down.
CCTTCTTCTTAGATCGTCATCAAACGATGTAGCAAAAGAGAGTACAATGATCCATAACTTTATCAATGCAACAAGACAATAATGATATCTATGAAACAAATCTAATCATGTTAGGAATCAGAACCCTCATACTGATGGATGTAATGTGCTGTCAGAAACTGATGTTAAGTGTTGTATATTGTTGTCACTGTATCGAACACTGCTGAGCACTGTTGTCATTGTCAATGAGCCCAATACATATGTTTGCAGCGGAAACTAACAAATCAGATCTATATATATACAGATATGTATAATAGTAGAGAGAAACCCAAATCTACCAGATCACTGAAGTCAACTAAAGCCAAGATGTCAAACCCTAGATCTGAACTCGGGTCACTCTCCTCCAAACTATCTATGTGAAATCGAAAATCTTGGGTCGCTCCCTCCAATATTGTATGCAAGCGACTATGATTGAAGATTAATTCTTAGGAATCCTTCATGTGTGCACCTATGACATAATACTGCTAAAACCTAGAGTTGCTCCCTTATGGTTGTTGTGCAAGCGACTTTGATGTCATGGTCGGTCCCAGGACTACTTTGTGCAAGCAACCAGGGATCATAACCTTCTGTTCTTCCTTTGAACCCATAGTTTCTCCCATAAGCCTATGTGGTAGCTTCCAAGGGTCTATAGTCGTTCTCATAGGCTTATGTGCCAGCGTCTAGGGACCAAAATGCCCTGTTCTCTACTAGCAATCGAGATCTAGAAGAGAACCAAGACAAAAGAGAAGACAAAAGAGAAGAGAATATGTTTCCCAATAATATTGAGGTCTCTTCTACTTATAGTTTTTCCTAATGGTTCACTTGGGGTTGAGACTGACCCAAGAAATTACTCATGTGGTTAGGGCCAACCCATTCCATAATACATGTGTGAATAAAATAATTCATTACTCAACTTCTGCTTAACCAAATTGGGTGATCTTTAGGTTGATTTTGGTCCTCTCGAAAAGAGGAACCTAATCCAATCATTATCTCAATCATTTGAGTTTTCCAAGGTGGAATTTTACTGCAGTTGCAAAAATTAACACATAAAACTTTGGGAATAAGTCTAATACATGCATATATGATCAATAGGACTCATTAACACCAAAGTTACCCCTTTAAACAAACCATAGCTCTGCTTATGCGACATGTGACACTTCCCATGCCCCAAAAGACGACACTTGCAACAAAAGGAGGAAAGTTTAAATGACACTTGCAAAATGAAAACGACATTGAAAATGACAAATTCCAAAGCAAAGATAACATGAAAATGACACATATTAAAGTGAAAAAAAAAAAAGTAATTGTTGTAACATGAAAGCGACATTGGGGAAAGCGAAGGTGCACAAAAGCGATAGCTTGGTAAACTCACAAAAATAGAAGTATAATCGCAACAAAAAATGAGAGACTGTCAATGAAAGTGTGCACTGATTGTCAACGTAGGTTGAACGTTTCATAGGCACTGTCTTCATGGAGTTTTGTTATGCCTGTTCAAGATTGCATAAAATAATGTGCTCATGAAATTTTTGTGGACTGAGCATGTGTGCACAAGTGACTTCGATAGTTGCAATATGAGAAGAAGACTAGAACACTTAGCGAAGCATCGATTGACCATAAAGTGACTATGGAGTGAACGATCACAATATCCACAATAGGCTCCAAAATTCAAGTGTAAAACAAAATTTGGAGGGTGTTTTTCGTAGTGAAAACAAGTAGATATGAAGCAGACTTTAGGAGAAGAAGCAGAGACAAAGATGGAGATATGCAGAGTTATAGACTAGGTAAACCAACATGTTCTTTCATATATGTATCAGAGGATTGTAGTATCCTTTTAAGTTGTAGCTTGATAAAAAGAACAGGCTGGAGCATGTTGAGACAGGAGCCTCCTATGGGCTGTAGCCTATAGAAAATTGATGGGAGTAGGAGCTTCCTTGCAAGTTGTAGGTTGCAGAAGAATTGAGGTAGCAACCTCATGTAGGTTGGAGCATACAAAAAATCAAATGTAATAAGGGTGTGGGAGCTTGCCTTTGCATCATAATAATAACAAAGTTGTGGTTTTCTCCCTTTATTGGTTTCCACTTATATTTGGTGTTCACATGCGATGATTTTGTGTGCTGATTTTATGTTTTCATGAAAGTTGTTATGATGTGATTTACATGTTAAATGTTGGTTATATATTAAATATTTTATTTATATGTGTATGACGCTCATTTAATAGTTTAGTTAACCATTGAAAAATAATTATAATCTAATTTCCATGAATGTACTAAACCGATTCACACCCCCACTCCCCTGCTCGCCCCCACTCCCCTCTCAATTTAGTTAAGTTTCCATCATGCCAGCGATGCTAGTGTTGCTAGAGATGGATAATATATATGTTACAATGGAACATTACATTCTATACACACCTCTAGTATGTGTTAACACTTTTGATAGAGAGGAATCCCAAACTTGTTACATTCCAGAGAAATTACACCTAATTGTGCAGACTTGTAGTATGATCCAAGTGCGGACCTGTTACCAAAGAAATATGCAAGTCAAAGAAAATCATAGCATAAGTCTTCAACAGAGCCAAGTAATATGAGCATAAGGCTAAGCCTCAAGATATGTTCCTGAAGTTGGATTCTGAACTAGAAAAGAAAGTAGGAGGAGCAAGGGTGGTGCTTTCTCTAGCTTCAGATCTTATATCCTATCCTATAGCAGAAGTTCCTAGTCTAACAGATCCAATAGTTATAATTCTAGTGGATTGTACAGTTAATCTAGTGGATTCAATTGAGAGAGATGGAGATAAAGTTGGATGACAAAACACTCACTTTGGTCATGAAAAGGTTGCAAAAGAAGTGTTATCACCCCAAGAAACTCTCCTAGGTTGTATCTCAGAGATGCTCAGGAACATTACAAACTCAACAAAAAATGTTGGAAGATGGTGGATGAATGAGAGAAATGCTGCATATTCAAGCCAGATAACCACTTCTACTATGCTTAACCCCAGACATGGGTGAACACCCCTAGACTACAAGGCTTTAGACCACCAATTACTCACAGCTTAAGGAAAATGTGATGATGGAGAACACTGATCACACCAGCAGATGCACAGGACCCTGTGATGGCCAACTGCAACTAGTTTAAAGGTCTGTAAATCTATTTCCTAATGCATAGAAAGGATGACAACTCTCTGGCATTAAAACAATAGAAACCTGCTTACAAATTCAATGAAAGTAACTAGATTCTAACACAGAGGTGGGATGACAACCCCTCTAAAGCTAAACATCATCAACACATGAATAAATGCACAATAGGCACAACCTGGAACAAAGCAGAAGAAGTGAAAAATGAGCAATTGAAAGCAAAAGAAGCTTGCATTAGCTGAAAATGAAGACCAGAAGTTGCAGGTGTCACAATAGTTGCAGTCTCCAGAAGTTGAAGCTTATATCAAACTAACATTCATCAACCTGATTACCTTTTTCTTTTGGGTATATACAGAGTTTGTTTACAAAAATATCTACTAACCTATGCGTGGAGGGGTCATAACTGACCACCAACCGCATTTACAATCAGATATGGGCTTTGATACAGTCTGCTGATTTTAATGGACAAAATGACATTTACTGGTACTTTGTTGTCCTTCACAAACAGGTGAAAAGCCATGTTTATCTGCTCAATAACTGCTGCAGTCATTGAACTGCTCGAGGATCATCCTTCTTGTCCTTGACCGTGCTATTCTTTGAATGTGGTAGCTGATGATTAAATGTGCTGAGTACCAGATCATCTCTTCCTTATTCGCATGCATGGGACAAGCCAAAAACTCTGAAAAATTCATTGAAAATGGATGAAGAGCTGAGAAAGAACGCTGGCCGTTGGATGGCTCAGATGGATAGCCTAGATCTGATGGCGGGAGGTGCAGACAACACCAGCCGTCGGATCGTATAATCAGACGGTGGAGATGAGACTATGGAGGCTATCGGGAGCAAACATAAATGGAGGATCAGGGGCCATCGGATTGCTGTCGGGCAGATCTGATGGTTATCAGGCGGCGAAGATGATCGAAATTTAACGAGCGGGGAGCCATACCGGAAGGGCGGTAAGCGGTTTCCCCACACCGCTCTTTGGGTATGGGCAGTTTACGTACATGAGAATGCGATCCAGTTATATGACGACACATGGCTGACGGGACGGTGGGGAAACCGCTTTCCCCACTGACTAACGGACGCGCGGTTTATGGGAGCAGGGGCTACGTATGTCATCGGATGATATGGCGGGTGCAATCAGACGACGGAAAAAGGTAAAGGGTTAACGGGGTGTGATGTGCCAGGTGAGGACCTGCCAATATTAAATTTCTTTGTATGGGCGCGGCTATAATGTATTAAGTCGTTAGTGTCGGGGAATAAACAAATAAAGGTTTATGCGGGGTTTAAACGAATTATAAACAAAAAGCGTCCATAAGCTGTGAAAAAAGGTTTATGCGGGGTTTAAATGAATTATAAACAAAAAGCGCCCAAAAAGCTGTGAAAAAAGGTTTAAAAGTGTTAAAACAAAATATGCTCGGGAGTTGGTAAAAAAGGGTTTAGGTGGGCTTTTATAGTGTTAAAGGACTTAAGCGGGGAAATACAACTTTTACACTGACTTTGTGTGTAAAACAAAGGTAATGAGGTTTAAATGAGCTTTGTGAAGAGATTAAGCGGGAAAGGAAGCTATTGGGAGAAAAACAGAGATAGAGGGGACCTAAAAGAGAATAAGGAGGATTTAAAGGGAAGGAGGAAACAGAGGTGTGGGAGTTATAAGGAGAAAAGGGAAAATGAAAGGGAAGGATAAAATGGAGGTAGCGGGGAAAATAGGGAGAGACAATGATAACCATTATAAACCATCTCTGAGCCAGCAACCAAGGACCAAACTTATTCCTTCTCCTAGAAAATCAGCAGCATGTACCAGAGCTAACACTAGCTCCTTCTGGGGATGAGATCCTCCCTGTGAGGTCTCAAGAACCTGCAGATTAATACCTTTCCAGCTGAAAACGAATTAGCCAAAATTCCTAGTGTTCCATTGGGAATGGAGTCTACTGCATCTGTACTAAAACTGATAAAAATGCAATATTTACAACCTTTAAGGCCAAAGGACCTTAAACAACATAATTTTTTTAGAAAACGCCCATTAACTGGGCCATCAAAAATTGCTTCTCCTCCCATACTTTTTAGTATGAAGGTGTTGTTCCTTTGAACCTATGAAATAATGAAAGGACCTATCCAGAAAGCATCAAATTTCCCATGATTGCCTTTCTTTTCCTTTAGTGCATCCCATTTCAAAACCAAGTGACCAATCTGAAAACTATTTGTTTTTGCCTTCTTGTCAAAGGCATCCTTGATCTTTTTCTGATGTGCTGCAACCTTTTCAACCAGCTGTTCTCTAATCTGATGTAACTCTGCCAAATTAGTGATTCTCTTTGCCATTTCTTCTTCCTCATTCTGCTATTCTTGAAGGAATTTTGCCACAAGGAGAGTTAGCTGAATTGGGAATACAACTTCAGTGCCATACACCAGCTTGAAAGGAGAATTTCCTGTGGATTTTTTAATGGTCACTCTGTCAACCCACAGTGCATACTTGAGCTTTGAATCCCAATTCTTTTTATTGTCCTCTAACAGTTTTTTAATTATCCTGATCAGACTTTTATTAGAGGATTCTACCAGACCATTTCCTTGAGGATAATATGAGGTGGAATGAACAAGTTTAATACCCATTGAATCACACATTTCCACCAATTCTTTTGCCCTGAAGGCTGCTGCATTATCTGTTATTAATTTATGTGGACAACCAAATCTGCTGAAGATATTCTCTGTCAAAAACTTCATGACCACATTATGATCAGCCTTCCTGGTAGGGATTACTTCAATCCACTTGGTGAAATAATCAGTAGCTACTAATATCCACCTGTGCTGGCCACTGGAATGTGGATTGATTTCTCCAATGAAATCCAAACCCCACTGCTGAAAAGGTCCTTTTGCAATTATTAGTTTTAAGGGCAGGGACTTCAACTTCTGTTTTCCTTCAAATCTTTGGCACCTGTCACAAGATTTAACAAAAGAAAATACATCAGAAAATAAAGTGGGCCAATAGTATCCAGCTCTGAGAATTTTATGGGTTGTAGTCTTCCAATAATGGTGCCCTCCACACATGATGTTATGAAACTACTGCATAACTTCTTTTCACTGTTATTTGTCCAGACACCTTAAAAAAATTCCAGATTGATCCCTCCTGTAGAGCATATTTTCCATAATGCAATACTTTGCTGCTCTAAGTTTTAAAGTTTTGGCCTGACTTTGAGTAAATCCTGAAGGGATCTCTAGCTTCAGCAAGAAATTAATTATTTCAGCATACCAGTTACATGAAGCTAGATTTTCGGCCACTAACTGCTTTCTCTCTGTTTTAGCTGCTTCCTCTTCTTTATCTGTCTGACTATTTTCTGCAATTGTGCACAAGAAATCAATATCTAAAGACCTGCAATTTTCTTCAACTAATAATTTGGCAAGACCCTGACCTCTGACCAGCTTGGTGGGCTTCAGCTCTATATTAAATTCTATCATTTGTGAAATCCATTTTTCCCTTCTTCCATCAGCATCAGGTTGTGTCAAGACATCTTTTATTGCAGCAGAGGGTACATATGCAACTATTTTGGAATGAAGGATATAAACTCTAAAAGCTTTCAAGGATTTGATAAGAGCATATGCCCGTTTTTCTATAATATCGTACCTTAGTTCAACATCCCTCAAGTTCTTGCTGAAAAATGCTAATGGATGTTCTAAACCATCTTCATCTACTTGCAATAAAGCTGCTGCAATGGTGTCTTCAGAGGCAAAAGAAAATATGTGAAACTCCTTGCTGTAGTCTGGACTTATCAATGTGGGAGCCTCCATAATTGCTTTCTTAATTGACTCAAATGATTTCCTTACTATATCAGTCCATCTTACCTTTGCTCCTTTCTTGAACATGGAGGTAACATGCTTCACTAGTTCTGCAAAATTTGGAATAAACCTCCTGACAAAATTTATTTTGCCCAAAAAAGACTGAATATCCTTTTTTGATCTAGGGACAGACAAAGTCTGAATTGCTTTGACCCTTTCTAGATCAATCTGAACACCTACAGCAGACACAATATGTCCTAACAACTTGCATTCATTTAAAGCAAATTGAGATTTTTTGGGATTGACTGATATTCCAAACCTCCTGCACTTCAGAAACACTTTTTTCAAATGCTGCAAATGATTTTGATGGCTGCTGTAGTAAACTGTTATATCATAGAGGTAGATAAGCACAAATTTGTCCTTCTCTCCCACAAATGTTATATCCATAGCCCTCTGAAAGGTAGCTCTAGCATTCAACAATCCAAAAGGCATTTTGGCATACATAAAAGTGCCCCAAGGAGTGGTGAACGCAGTATTTTCTTGATCATATGGATGCACAACAATCTGATTAAAGCCTGAAAAACCATCCAAGAAAGACATTACTTTGGCACCAGAAAATTTTTGCAGCAAATGCTCCATCTTGGGTAGAGGATAGTTGTCATTGTTGGAGCATTTGTTTAAGTTTCGGAAATCAACACATAGTCTGATTTCTCCACTTTTCTTCCTCACCACCACTAGATTGGCTACCCATTTTGAATATCTGAGAGGTACTATGATCTTAGTAGCCAACAATTTTTTAATTTCTTTTTCAACTAGAGGAAGAAGGATAGGATTTATTGGTCTCAGCTTATGTTTGAAAGGTATTGTGTCTTTCTCTAGAGGGATCTTATGCTAAATTACGTTCGTATCATATGCTTTCAGGTCACTATACTCCCAGGAAAACACATTAGCAAATTGCCTCATTAAGTTGCAGTATTCAGCACTTTGATCAGCAGACAAACGAGTGAACAAATTTACATATTTAGATTGACGTGGACTTCCTATATCGTGCTTACAGACTGTAGATTGGTCTTCCTTTTGGGTAGCTTTGTAAGGCACATCATTTTGGTCAAACAGTCTTTCAAGAGGAATCAAACCCTTAGGAATATGGTTACTAGGAAGCTGGACAATGCTGTCTTTACCAATTTTATTTCTAAGTTGGGGCTGGTGGCTTTCTTCCAAGGCTTCATTTTCTTGGTCAATTTGCATTTCGGAAAACTCATCAATGACTTGCAGAAACCTATTTAACTCATCATCATCATCAAAAACTTTCCAATGATGGACATTATCAGGCAAGGATGGTCTATACTTCATTTGGACTTCATACACTAGTCTGGGAGGCATGGGAGGTATAAACAGACTAGCAAAGACAACAAGGGAATCAACAAGGTGATTTTGGGCTCTAGGAATATATGAAATACAAAAATAATCAAAAGAGTCTCTGATTCTCCATACCTCATCTTTGTATGCTTTTAGCCTTGGGTTCTTTGCTTGAAATGTTTTATTTACTTGCTGAATGATCAAATCATCATCTCCAAACACCTTTATGCTTCTAATTCCTCTGTCTTTTGCTGCATTAAGGCCCAATAGCAAGGCCTCATACTCTGTTATGTTGTTTGTGACTTGGAAAACTAGCTTAAAAGACAGTTGAATGCTTTCTTGTTGTGGAGATACTAGCACCACCCTTGCTCCTGTAGTCTCCCTGGAACATGCTCCATCAAAGAACATTTCCCAAACCTGACTTCCTTGCTCTTCTTCAGCCTGAACTGTTGGTTTTTTGATCTGCATTGAGGCCTTTTGAGTTTCTTCTATTTGGAGAATACATGCTCCAAAATCAGTGTCCACTGCATAAATGGGATGATTTGTAGGATTCTTCTCATCACTAATGATGTATGCCAACTGTGCTTCTCTATACAATCTCCTGCTTTCTCCTCCAAAAACTGGGATAGTGGCATAAGATAGATCATTCTGTAATGTCCCACCTAGTCTCTTAATCCACCCTCTGGACAACAGCATGCCAAACTTAGGAGGGACATCTGCTACCACAATATCCATCATCATACTCTTCATGGGCAGCTGAGTTAAGGTAATGGCCAGATCTTTGATTAATCTAAGACATTTCACTTTCCTTGAATCAAAAGAGAATAAATCATGATAGGGTCTAGTGATATCAAGGCCTAACTCCTCCATGACAGCTTTAGGCATTAGATTGTGGTTGGCCCCTGTGTCTAGCAGGCAGTTGTGAAGGATTTTATCATGAATGGTCAAGGATACATAAAAAGATGGAGAATTATTATCATCAGGTTCAATCATAGGGCTGAGCACAATGGTAGGCTTGTCATCTTGCAAATTGACAGAGTCAGTGGAGGTTTGTGAGGTTTTCAGCTCAAGATCTTCAAAGATGGGCTTTCTAAACACTTCATTCTTCACCAACTCTACTAGAGGTAGAGCTATTTTCAATTTCTAAACTTCTGACTCAAAGTTGAAAGAAGAAGATGACTTATCAGAACTTTTTACCTCTTGAATTGGAGCTTTGAGGATGACTGGATCAGCTGCTGGTCTTCTCTGCCTACTATTCTGTGACTCTGTTTGTACAACAGCTCTTTGGACAGGATTCTCTTTGACATTTTTTGCATTTGATCTCAGATTATATCTCTGCTGCTGTTCAGTTTGTAGGATAGCTTGTCTATCCCATTCTTGATTGTCTTGTTGTTGCAGCAGTGCTTTTTCATAATCAGCCAAAGTAAAAAATGCAGCATTGCCTTTATCCTCCATACAGTGAATTTCATCCTCATTCTCTTCGAATTTTTCCTCCTCCATGACTACATTTTGGAAATGAGCTTTAACTTTCTGATATTCTTTTGAATCTTCACCCCTCTGCATTATTTGTAACTGCTCATTTGTTCTTCTGAATGGATTGGGGTTTCTTGGAGTAAATGTGTTTTGCTGCCTTGTTTTCCCCGAATTCTGTTCAACTTTCAGCTTAGAAATTCAACAGCCAATGACTCTATCATCTTAATCATCTTGTCTAATTTAGGCTCTGAAGATGATGCAGAAGAAGTAGAATCTTGATTTCTCTGTCTTCTCCTATTAGCTTGACCTTTGAGCTTTTCTGCTGCCATGATATTAGACTCTACTTCTAGTGTTGCATCTTGCATGTCTGCTAGAGTAACACATCTCATTTCTCTCAAAAACAAGCAGAAATAAGAGTCAAAAGCATTGGTATAAGTTAGTTTGGCCACAGGTAGGAGTAGGCTTTACCTCAGCTGGTATCTTACTATACATTCGATTGAATCTTTTATTAAAATTAGGCAAAGATTCACCATTTTCCCTCTTCAGATTACCAAACTCAGTATGATAATATAACAAGTCTTTTTTATCTCCCCATTGCTTCAAAAATGCATCATCTAATGCTTTAATATCAGTTATAGATATCTGGGGCAATTCTCTAAACCACTTCCTAGCCTCTCCATCAAGGCTCTGGACAAAAACTCTCATCCACACATCATTTTCACTTATATCTAAATTATCAGCATAACTGTAAAAAGTTTCAAGGTGCTCTTCTGTTGTTACTCCCTCTGTTCCAGTAAACTTAGGCATATATTTTTGATATTCTCCCACACGCATAGGATTTAAAGGAACAGGCAAGACTAAAGGTCCATATCTAGCAGCAACAATTCTTTCTATCTTCGTAGGTGCTTGCTGTCCTGCCATGATTGGAATATGTGGAAGAATAGTGGCAGATTGAATAGCAGGAAATAATGTGATGGATGGCAGAGACAAATGGATGTTTTGGACTGAATGGGAAGTTTTCTTTGGACTGAGATTCACAAGGGAACTAACTGACAAAGGGGCTATATTAATCTTTGAAGGAATTTCCTTAATAACAGTGCTGTGCTCTAAATCTTCAAACTGTAAATCTTTAGCAATAACTTTATCTTTTAGAGATGAATAATATTTCTTAGGCTTGCCTGATCCAGATGCCCTTTTCTCTGATGCTTTCTTCGATTTAACAATCCTCTCAGGTTCAGGCACTGGTTCAGCTGGTGATTTCTGAGGATTTCTTCGAGTATGTCTCACAAATTGAGCCAGAACTTCAATATGGAGTCACCAAAGGATGGTCTTCCTCCAATGGAGTTGCCAAATAGATGATTACAACCAGAAACTGTGTTCAAACCTTGTCTATCATCAAAACTTGAAGCTGTGTCGTTCTCTCAGGGAAGCTGAGCTTCAATTCTCCTCTCCCCGGCAATGACACCAATTAATATTATCATCCCAAGAAACTCTCATAGGTTGTATCTCAAAGATGCTCGGGAACATTACAAACTCAACAAAAAATGTTGGAAGATGGTGGATGAATGAGAGAAATGCTGCATATTCAAGCCAGATAACCACTTCTACTATGCTTAACCCCAGACATGAGTGAACACCCCAGACTACAAGGCTTTAGACCACCAATTACTCACAGCTTAAGGAAAATGTGATGATGGAGAACACTGATCACACCAGCAGATGCACAAGACCCTGTGATGGCTAGCTACAACTAGTTTAAAGGTTTGTAAATCTATTTCTTAATGCACAGATAAGATGACAACTCTCTGGCATTAAAACAATAGAAACCTGCTTACAAATTAAATGAAACTAACTAGATTCTAACATAGAGGTGGGATGACAGACCCTCTAATGCTAAACATCAACAACACATGAATAAATGCACAATAGGCACAACCTGGAACAAAGCAGAAGAAGTGAAAAATGAGAAATTGACAGCAAAAGAAGCTTGCATTAGCTAAAAATGAAGACCAGAAGCTGCAAGTGTCACAATAGTTGCAGTCTCCAGAAGTTGAAGCTTACATCAAACTAACATCCATCAACCTGATTACCTTTTTCTTTTGGGTATATATAGAGTTTGTTTACAAAAATCTCTACTAACCTATGCATGGAGGGATCATAACTGACCACCAACCACATTTACAATTAGATATGGGCTTTGATACAGTCTACTGATTTTAATGGAAAAAATGACATTCACTGGTACTTTGCTATCCTTCACAAACAGGTGAAAAGCCATGTTTATCTGCTCAATAACTGCTGCAGTCACTGAATTGCTCGAGGATCGTCCTTCTTGTCCTTGACTGTGCTGTTCTTTGAATGTGGTAGCTGATGATTAAATGTGCTGAGTACTGGATCATCTCTTCCTTCTTCGCGTGCATGGGACAAGCCAAAAACTCTGAAAAATTCATTGAAAATGGACGAAGAGCCGAGAAAGAATGCTGGTTGTTGGATGGCTCAGATGGACGGCCTAGATTTGATGGCAGGAGGCGCAGACAACACCAGGACAGCACCAACCGTCGGATCGTATAATCGGACAATGAAGATGAGACTATGGAGGCTATCGGGAGCAAACAAAAATGGAGGATCGGGGGCCGTCAGATCACTGTTGGGCAGATCCAACGGCTATCGGGCGGTGGAGATGATCGACATTTAATGAGCGGGGAGCTGTACTGGAAGGGCGGTAAGCGGTTTCCTCACACTGCTCTTCGGGTATGGGCGGTTTACATACATGAGAGCATGATCCAGTTATATGACGACGCGTGGCTGACGGGACGGCAGGGAAACTGCTTTCCCCATTGACTAACGGACGCGCGCTTTATGGGAGCAGGCGCTGCGTACGTTGTGGATGATATGGTGGGCGCAATCGGATGGCGGAAAAAGGTAAAGGGTTAATGAGGTGTGATGTGACAAGTGAGGGCCCGCCAATATTAATTTTTTTTGTATGGGCGCAGCTATAATGTATTAAGTCGTTAGTGTCGGGGAATAAAAAAATACAGGTTTATGCGGGGTTTAAACGAATTATAAATAAAAAGCACCCATAAGCCATGAAAAAGGTTTATGCAGGGTTTAAACGAATTATATACAAAAAGCGCCCAAAAATCCGTGAAAAAAGGTTTAAAAGTGTTAAAACAAAATATGCCTGGGAGTTGGTAAAAAAGGGTTTAGGCGAGATTTTATAGTGTTAAAGGACTTAAGTAGGGAAACACAACTTTTACACTGACTTCGGGTGTAAAACAAAGGTAATGAGGTTTAAATGAGCTTTGTGAAGAGATTAAGCGGGAAAGGAAGCTATTAGGAGAAAAACAGGGATAGAGGGGACCTAAAAGAGAATAAGGAGGATTTAAGGGGAAGGAGGAAATGAAGGTGTGGGAGTTATAAGGAGAAAAGGGAAAATGAAAGGGAAGGATGAAATGGAGGTAGCGGGGAAAATAGGGAGAGACAATGATAACCATTATAAGCCATCTCTGAGCCAGCAACCAAGGACCAAACTTATTCCTTCTCCTGGAAAATCAGCAGCATGTAGCAGAGCTAACAAGAAGCATTTAGGTTTTAAGCTTTGAGTTTTGTTGAGTTTCATTACAAACCAATCCCCTTCTAATTGATGTCAAAGGGGGAGGTAAGGAAAAATAAGGAGATAGGGGTAGAACCAAATCATTGTTGTCATCAATGCCAAAGGGGAATATTGATGGTAAGGTTGGCATTGATGTTAAAGGTGTTTTGCTTTTGTGGCCCTCAAGACAATAGAACAATGTAACCAATGCAACTGAATTTTATCACTCATAGGTCAATATTTAAGGGAAACTTAGAAATAAACAGATACACCACTTTTTACTTAAGGAGATGCCTGCTTATTCAACCCTTACATATTTGCTATGTGTATACATTTGAAGTTAAAATATGAACCTATCTCTATGATACATTGGCTATACACACTAGTTTTCCTATACTCCTCATGGTGTAAAGATAAATGGATTAGATGTAGGCCTGCAATGTGATGTACATTGTAATGATCATTTGGAAATATCCTTTATTGCAAACAATGTTGTCTATTACAAAAGATGAATATATGGCTGATTGATTCAGCGAATTCGAAAAGGAAGAAAAGGAAAAAGCTTTGTGCATAATCCTTCAGTTTAAGCAACATGGATGCATTCTACTTAGACCTTTTCAAAAGGCATATTTGTGTGTAGTCCACAAGTTTATTTGAAGGTGTATATCTATAATCCAACTATAAAAGGTGTCGCTTGAAGGGAATAACCCAGATTTATATTTTTGTACACTTGGATAGTGTAATGTTACTCTTTTCATTTGCATAAACCAAGAAAGGGATGAGGTTGGATTTTCTTTATTATTCAGGATGGTTGGTTATATATATATATATATATATATAGTTCCAAGACACCTTTTAGGCCAATCTTAAATTGATCTCGAAAAAAACAGTATAAGCTGAAGGTCAACAAAGGTGGATTAACAAAGCATTCAAGTGTAGGAGGTTCACTTAGCTCTAAACACCAAAGGTTGGATATCCTACATGCACTTAGGGCATGTAATATGAAGGGAATTCTATCATAGGTAGAGTTTGTAAGTGAAGGATTGATTTTATGAAGATATGTTAGAAATTAATTAATGAAGCAATGAAATACATAAAATATTGTGGAAATACAATTACAAAAATGCATAAAACAAGACAGACACAGATATATGTGGGTCACCCAATTTGAGCTACGTCCACATAGAAACAACTAGTCCCTCCTTTTATATTATCCAACAAAATGAAGAGATACAACCTACAACATAATCGTTGTAATTTCGTCTTCACTCTCACACAACCTCCTCTCTCTCTCGCTCGGAATAATAATACACAACCACAATACAGTTCCCTCATATAAACCAAGGGTTTCCTTCTGGGGAAAAGAACCCTAAATTAACATAACTTCTATTGTGAGACCATCTGCCTAATTAACGACCTAGATTGACTACACAATTACAATATTTTACAAGACAATTTTTCATATATTTTTAGCTTTGGGGGAGTTGCCCCCGAACCCCTGTTGGGTGGGGCTCATTAAAAGTCTTCGTCGCCCCCCTCCCCTAACAGTGATCATACAGGTGATGTTTCCACCCCATTTAGGAACTAGGGTCTAATACAACAAAGACCTCTAAATCAAGAAGATAATCAGGCTCCACACCTAATAAGATAAACCTACAACAAAAGTAAAGGCAATGCATAGAGGAGTATTTAGCTTGGGAAATGTCCAACAACATCTTCAAAGAGCGTATTCTAGTGCCATTGTACGATTTTAATTTGATTATTATCCTAGTTTATATTTTCTTCATTGTTGAGCACAATTTCCCACTTGTAGCTTTAGTATTATAGAAGATTTAGAGTATCTAATGGAACCAATAGCACAATTATTATGGCAATTTGGTCCTTCACGATGTAGTGTATTATTGTAGGTAGAAGAAAGTAGTAGTTCCCTATACAATAACGCCTTTGCCTCTAAGGTATTGTTTTAATGGGGAAATTGGACAAAGTATCCCATTCCAATGTGAATCAATGCAATAATTAACATGAGCAAAAGGTTATCCCCTACACAAGTGTGGTTTCAGACCAAAAGAGAAAAATAGTGTTAATGGAGGTAGCAAATAAATAACAAATAATCTCATCCAAATCACAAGCAATAAAGTTGATCAAAGAGATGAAGATACAAGTAGAAGAATAATTAAGCCCAACATTGACCCTCAAAAACTTCAAAAGTCCTGCTTAACATCAATATGACTTAGAAAGGAAGATTGGATGTAAAAGGGGTAGGGGACATAATCAGAGATTTCCAAGGTAAAATCAAGTCAATATTCTGAAAATAATTAGGAGAATGAACAAATAATATGGCAGAGAACAAGGGGTTATTTCAGGATTGATAGAAGAATAGAGAATTGGGTCTATTAAAATCAATATTGAAGGAGTAAAATCAACATTAGACCTGCAAACTAGTACTGGTAGTAGCATTCAATATATAAATGATATTTAGAAGAGGAGGTTCAAATGATTATTCCTTGTATTCAATTAAAAGAGGGTGCAAC
Source organism: Pinus tabuliformis (assembly GCA_031772625.1). Taxonomy (NCBI): domain Eukaryota; kingdom Viridiplantae; phylum Streptophyta; class Pinopsida; order Pinales; family Pinaceae; genus Pinus; species Pinus tabuliformis. Next base: position 863,804,013 of record CM062819.1, on the reverse strand, counting down.
ATGATTTGGAGGTGTTTTCAAATTTGATAGAGAACAAAAGGTTGAAAACTATTCATTTCATTGCTAGGCACTCGAAATGCAAAGAAATGTTTGGAATACTATTCATTCAGAAGAATTTTCTATTACTAGGTATTTGGTTATGCAAATGTGAATTCCAACTTTGAGAATAATGTGAAAACACTGAGTAGACTTCCTTTTCATTTCAAATATCTGCATTCGAATACAAATAGACAACAAGTTATGTCTATAAAGAGGTGTATTTTTGGATGGTAAAATTGCTAGTTGATTGATTTCATGAGAGACCCGGTCCATGAATTGTGTAGAAAAGAGATAAAATATATAAAGGTTTGAGGAAGAGAAGTAGAAGAGAAGCTGACTTGAGATAGAGGATTAGAGAAGATAAGAAATTCTAAAGGAGCATAGACAAAGTATAGAACAGAGAAAAAGAGAACAAGAATTCAGAATTAAAGATCATGTAAGCCTACAAAATAAAACCTTCATGTATCGAGGCATTGGTGTCTCCTTTTAGGTAATATGCTAAAAAAAAACATGTTAGAGCTTATAAGAAGAGGGACTTGGTGCTCCCAACAAGTTGTAGCTTGCAGAAGAAAAGTGAGGTTGAAGCGTCATGTTTGTAGAAGCCTACAAAAATTGATGCAAAAGAGGAAGTGGGTGATTTCCTTTACATCACAACAAACCTTCATGGTTTTCTCCCTTAACGGGTTTCCACTTATATCTAGTGTCTATAAGTATTGCATGTGTTGCTTGTATGTTTGTTTTTGAATTCATGGTTAATTGATGAACACCTATATAACTCTACTAATTGTTAAAGAAAAGAAAACATTAAAAGATTGTTAAAATAATTTGAAATGGCCATTACTAAAAGACACAATTATTGATTCACCCCACCCTCTCAGTAATTGCCTAGTTTCCAACGACATACTATTATGGATATCAATTGTGCCAACAAAATATAGTCACCACTTACAGTTTGACCTCCATTAGACTTCAGACTTTCAACCTTGTAGAACCATATTTGTAACCAATAACCAAAACTAGACTCCTTCACAACAATATTGCTTATACCAACCTCAAACTATTGTCCATCCACACAACTAATACTTTGTGTGCTTTGTTCGAATGTTTGATGTGTTTAAATGATCGATGAGCTCTCATATTTATACTACCTAAGTGGTCATGGTGGTTAGGATAAGCTGACCATGGCCATGTTGTTTTATGCTTATAAGTAGGAAGTTTTACACATTGCAATGAACATGGCTGACTATGTGACCATTCACAACCATTTCATGTGACCAAGAATTGCACTGAAGTTCACACCTTTTGATCTCAACCCCATATGACTTTTGAGTCATTGGTCATCCACATGACATCATCATTCCACATGGTAACCTACGAGGGGTGCCATGTGTCACCTATTTTCATACTTTTCACTAATAAAAATGTGCCAAATCTCCCTGCAAAGTGGAAGCCCCTCGTGGCACCATGTCATTGCAATGATATCGTTTGTTGGCATGTTGTGCTAACTATGTTGTTCACTGTGTGATTTATCCATGTGTCACTCATCCATAGGGTCGACTTCATCATGATATGTAATGTTACCACAGCTCATGTGTTGGTTGGGCCATTAAGTGAGGTCAAACATCATGCAACTCTAGACCACATCCACCATTCAATCATTTCATCTTGTTGTCAGATTTGTTTTGATCTGTGAGAGATGCATGAAATTTAACAACATTAAATTTCATGCATGTTTACTGCATATCTTTTGTTGATCAAAATGTTAAACAGTGGATCCATCCAAAAGATGCACACTTTTTAACAAATTTGGTTTCAAGGGTCATTGCACTATAGTTTATGTCCTCCACTTAATATTCAATTCCAAATATCCATAACTTCTCGTTTGGGAGGATTTTTTCAAAGAAATATATACCATTGGAAAGGTATCAAAGTGACCTAAGCATCCATATAGTTTATAATATCATATTTATATCTTAACTGCATAAAAAAATCAAATAACTTCAAGAACCTTCATCTTCATGTGTTGCGTTCTTGTAAGAGATCTAGTTGTCATAGTACTTCATAGAGTGTAATGTCACATCCTTAGGCATCATGAGTGATATTGTTGTTATCTTAGAAATTCCCTTTAACAAAATGACATCTTTTTGGCATCAATGACAACACTATGCACAACAATCTCCTCCTTTGGCATCGATGGAAACACCATCAGGCATTGATGGTCATTGGTGTCAACAAATCAAAAAATTTCCCTGTGCAAATGCCTATGTTGATCAATGTTAATGTCTACAATCGCTCCCTTCCCATATTCCTTCCTCAATCAATGTCAATCTCTGCATCAATTTCTGCAATATATCCCCCTTCAACATTAATGGCGAAAGGTCAATTATCTATTGAAATTTCCATGTCGATGATCTTGCATAAGTTTATGTCAAAACTCCATAACATATTCCTGAATGTTCTTGTAGACCTGACTGAAACATATTATCTTGCTACTGCTATGTTACCATTCTGATAGAGTTCCCCACTGATACCATGCTTTTACTGGTGCTCATAGTTGTTCATGTACTTTTTAAATTCTCCTCCTTAGACTATGCTTCCAATGTTGTACTTTTAAAGTCTCCCCTTGAGACCATGCTCCTTTATCAATAAGTACATGTCATTTCTACATTCTCTAATTCCTATCCCTTTCTTTACATATGATATATCATCATCAAGTCATTCTAATCAATCTTAGATTCATGCCTACTACCAACTTCACATATCCTTTCTTTATACTAGAGACATCATCATCAACTAATGTAAGAATCATAGTCCATTTACCATCATCATATATGGAGTTGCTTCTTCAAGTCTAGATTCAATAAATGATGACCTTGAAGAATATTTCACCAAGGGATTAGATCTAAGGATTTATACCTAATCAAGGTCCTCTTTGGCCTCTTCTCCATCTACTATCATTGATAGGAATTCCTTCTCTATTGTACCATCTTTAGTTGAGTCTGTGATCTCATGTCATATGGGCTTTGTTGTGACATATGTGGCATTCAAAATTAGGCTTCAACACTTGCAGAAATGATTGATTCATTCTTATAATTAGGTCCACATGTCTCCATCTAGGTACCTAACCATATCCTATATACCTAACCTCATCATAGCTTCTGCAATCTTATGCTTTGTGGCTAAAATTTGTGCATGAGAAACAATAACCAAAGAACTTATTTTGGTACCTGGATATAGAAGGAGACCCCGATCTTCTAAAGTTACTTCTTAAAGGAGCCATTTTCCCTTGTTGATCAACACCTACTTGATTGGTTCTTTTGGATGCTTTGTGATGAGCCAATATTCATTGATTACTTTTCAATACTTGTATTATTTTTGTTTGTGGATCCTTTCTCTTCATTCTAATTCCTTGTATTCTACCCCTTCCTAGAATTGTTTTGAGTGTCATTGAAATGAACATTCTTGATCTAGTGTACCACTTTCTTTGGATCTTCAAGAGAGTTGTTGCTAGATTCTATGAATGTCTTACCAAACCTCTTGGAGTGATCTCCATTTTATGAGCTTAGGGGGCCATTGTTCTTGGGTGCCTCACAATTTTCTTGATAATCGAGACCTGTCTTAATGAGTGGGGACCTCTGCATATGTTGAGCATGTGATCTAGGGATTCAATCCCTTTATGGAACTTTAAACTAAGATACTCCAATTATTCTCTTAGTAGGACAACCTTTTGTTCTAGTCTTTCACAAATTCGATCCTTTTCATTTAGTTGTCGAGAAGAAACTCCTTTTCAACTTTTGCTTCTTCTAATTCTACTTTGAGAGCAAGCCTTGGTGTCTTCATTTATATTTTTTCTTGAAGCTACTGCATCAATTTGTTGGCATTATGATTCAAGTGTTGTCCTTGATGGCAACTCACTCAGAGGTTGGTACAGATACTCAGAAGTTGGTTCAGGTGATGGCAACTTACTCAGAAGACAGATCCTAGTACAGCTTGCCAAGGAAGTTCATACACGCAGGTTTGTTAAGCCCAAGTCGCGTGTACACGCAGGTTGGCTTCAGAAAAAGAGCGTGTATGTGGAAAAGCACCTTTGGTCCATGGCGGTTAGTCCTTGGAAGTTGTGCCTATGGTTTCGGACCATTGTATCTCGACGGGCGTGTCGATCCCTAGTTTTGAAGTTGATGGTATTGTGTTTCTATGGTTTTGGCTCTTGGTATTGAACAAGGCCTAAGGCTATATAAGGAGAAGATCACTAGGCAAAGAGTAAGTGTGCATGGGTGTCTGACGCAGTGAAAGGATCTGGTATTGCTGGTTATCTGTTCGGGACGCTTGGCAAGGGTCGGATCTGACAGCAAAGGCAGAAGTAATCATTTCTAGATCTGCACGCGGGTTGCCTTTGGAGAAAGCGCGTATACACGCGGTTTTGGTACAGTGAAGTAGCGTATGCATGATAAGGGTTGATATTTCAGGTTGTTGCTGATTCTGGTGGTTGTTGCAGAGTTCTAGATTCTGGTTTGGGTTCTGTGTTCTTGATGACAGGGTTTCAGTGATTCGGTATTGGGTTGTTTAATGAATTATGATGCAAGTATAAGTTGATGATTGTATTGCGGTAATGTTTACTTTGTACTCTTGGATCCAGTCTGAAAATTGATGAAACGTGGTCCCTGAAGGTTGTAGGGTCAGCACCTACGTACTAGTAAATGGATCAGCTAGTACAAGAGCTGAGGGGGTTGTAGCTCCCTTCCAAAAGTAGTTGGAAAACGAGAGAGAGGGTTGTAGCCCTCTGCAGGTTGTAGCCTGCATACTGGTAAAGGACTGCACCAGTATATTGTAAAAGAAGTTTCTCATTAAAGAAGAAAGAGACGAATTGCAGCAGGTGGTTTTCACCCACATTGGGTTTCCACCTTATATCATGGTGTTCATGTGTGTGGCTCTTGTGTGATGTTCTGTTCTGTTATACTGCACCTGTTTACTGCTAAATTGCTTAATAATGTTCTGATGCATTTACTGAAGATAAGATTAACTGAATCATAAGATATCTGCATATACGCTAGTTGCTTTAGACACAGTCGCGTGTACACGCGGGTTCACTTAACTGAAGTCGCGTATATGTTTCTGAGTATGAAATTGAAAAGGTTTTATTGATCTGATAATACTGATTCACCCCCCCTCTCAGTATTATTTCCAACAATTGGTATCGGAGCAGGTCCTTCAGAGGAAGCTTGATCGCTTGAAGGAAAAGATCCATCAAAATGGCTAATCCAGAAAGAGAGGCACACATCAGGCCACCAGTCTTTGACGGGAACAATTTTACTCACTGGAAGATAAGAACCACTGCATATCTACAGTCTCTTGGAGCAGAAGTTTGGGGACTCATAGAAGGAGGATACAAATTCCCATCAGCAACTCCTACAGATCCAGCAGAGAAAAAGCAATATGAGCTCAATGCCAAAGTAGTTAATGTCCTATTGAGTACTTTGACTCAATCAGAATTTATGAAGATCATGCATCTCAAATCAGCTAAGGAAATATGGGACAAAATCGTTACAAGCTACGAAGGAGATGATCAGGTAAAAATAGCGAAGCTTCAAACTCTCAGAATCCGGTATGAAACTCTTAAGATGCGAAGTAATGAAAACGTAGCTAATTATTCCTGCGTATGGATGAGATTGTGAATTGTATGAGAGATCTGGGTGAAGAATTTGAGGAAGTTGTCTTAGTTCAAAAGGTTTTGAGATCTCTGTCTACTAAATTTGATTCTAAAGTATCTGCCATAGAAGAAAAGGAGAATGTGCGAAAAATTACCATGTCACAGCTTCACGGGATCTTAACTGCTTTTGAAATGCGACTAGAGGTACCACCAGAGGCCGCATTCGAAGTGTCAGAGGAAGAAGATGAGGTAAATTTTGTCAAGAATCTTGAACGGGGAACTGGACGGTTCAAAGATAAGCTGCCTTTCAAATGTTTTCTATGTGTGGTAGAGTTGGTCACTATGCTGCTAGATGTCCTCATAACAAAGAAAGGATATATGAAGAAGATGGTAGAAGCTATTATTCCCATATTAAAAGTTCATTTAATGATAGTGAAGATATTAGAAGTCTCATGGCGCACAAGAAGAAGAATGCTTCATCCAATGATAGCGAGGATATTAAAAGTCTCATGGCACATGAAGAGAAGAATGCAGAAACTGAAGAAGCTGCCAAATTAAAAGAACTATTGGAAACAGAAACCAGGGTAAGGGAGAAATTGCAGGATATAGCAAAAGATCAGAGCACAACTATTCAGAGACTTGAATCAAAGATCCTCTCTCTAAAAGAAGATCTTGAAGATCAAGAACATGAAGTGATCAAACTAAAGCGACAAGTAGAAGAAGGGAGAAAAGTTGAAGAAGACCTAAGGAAGCAGTATCTGAAAAAGGAAGAACAACATCAAGTTGAGGTAAATATCTTGAAAGGTAAACTAGAAGAAAAGGATAAGCTTTTACGATTTCAAGATAGTTCTAAAGTCTTGGATGATATTCTTAATAGTCAAAGATCTCCTGCTATCAAGACTGGTCTTGGTTTTCATGAATATGTTGAAGGTGAATCTAGTTCACAAGGTGAGACAAGAAACTCTAATGAGAAATCTGAAATGCTCAAGGAACAACCAAGAAAAGAAATTCCTCAAGGAAGATCCTTTACTCCTAACTATGGACTGGACGTGATAGACGATTATTTCCTCCGCTGAATAAAGTTGAATGTTATGTATGTCATAATCTTGGACATGTTGCAGCCAGATGCAGAAGTAGAATGGTTCAAGAAAGATCATCTCATCCCAGGTATTTCAGAGGGTATTGCTTTGCCTGTAATGCATATGAACACAAAGCAATTGATTGTGATAGAAGGAACATGAAAAATATAAGGTGTTATACATGCAACAACTATGGGCATAAAGCAAGGGAATGCAGAAGCAGATTTCAAAATTCAAGACAAGGGGACCATACATCATCACAGTTGCAGGAATTGAAGAAGACAGAGACAGAAAGGTGTGGGACAACTCAGTCAGCTGACATAACAGACACAGGGGAATCTGAAAGTGATGAGATTCAGTATTCCATCCTGCATACGCTGAGATAATGAAGACAAGTCGCGTATATACGCGAGTTACATGCTGCAAAGTCGCGTATATGGAGAAAGGGCAGCAGAACAGATGGTTATATGGAGAAAGGGCAGCAGAACAGACCCAGGTTCAGTCATGGTTGGCTCACACTCAGGGGGAGAATATTCTTCAAATAATGCATTGTTGGCATTATGGTTAGAAGTTGTTGATAAAGTCTATGAAGATAAATGATACATCTTACTGTTTAGGAATGGTATTGCAGGCTGATGCTTATATCATGATGCTGTTGGTGGCTTTCATAAGTCTTGGTCTAGATATTTCGTCTCTATGTCATGTATCTCTTGTGATATCTCTTTTATGGTGTCAAGGTCATGTAACGGCCTATGTTGGTTTCCCCACTATGCCTGGGATGAATGATGAATGTATGTTGAGTCTTTTGGTGATAGGAAGGTCTTCTATAATGTATAAGTCCTTGTTCTTCTTGAAGAACATCTTTTGCAGATCTTGCCTACAGTCAAGGGGAGCATGAACAGCACAATTCAGAAAGAGCAAGATGGATAGATTGGTACACTTTGGCATACACAAAGGGGGAGCATAGTTGGAGATTTCAGCAAGTACTCAGGGGGAGTATGGACAGCAGAAGGTATACCAAAGAAGAGAATATCTTGGTCCGCCCTTTGCCCTTGATGTCAAAGGGGGAGAGTGACTTGGTGTAGTGGTTGCCATCAAGTCCAAAGGGGGAGATTGTTGGCATTATGATTCAAGTGTTGTCCTTGATGGCAACTCACTCAGAGGTTGGTACAGATACTCAGAAGTTGGTTCAGGTGATGGCAACTTACTCAGAAGACAGATCCTAGTACAGCTTGCCAAGGAAGTTCATACACGCAGGTTTGTTAAGCCCAAGTCGCGTGTACACGCAGGTTGGCTTCAGAAAAAGAGCGTGTATGTGGAAAAGCACCTTTGGTCCATGGCGGTTAGTCCTTGGAAGTTGTGCCTATGGTTTCGGACCATTGTATCTCGACGGGCGTGTCGATCCCTAGTTTTGAAGTTGATGGTATTGTGTTTCTATGGTTTTGGCTCTTGGTATTGAACAAGGCCTAAGGCTATATAAGGAGAAGATCACTAGGCAAAGAGTAAGTGTGCATGGGTGTCTGACGCAGTGAAAGGATCTGGTATTGCTGGTTATCTGTTCGGGACACTTGGCAAGGGTCGGATCTGACAGCAAAGGCAGAAGTAATCATTTCTAGATCTGCACGCGGGTTGCCTTTGGAGAAAGCGCGTATACACGCGGTTTTGGTACAGTGAAGTAGCGTATGCATGATAAGGGTTGATATTTCAGGTTGTTGCTGATTCTGGTGGTTGTTGCAGAGTTCTAGATTCTGGTTTGGGTTCTGTGTTCTTGATGACAGGGTTTCAGTGATTCGGTATTGGGTTGTTTAATGAATTATGATGCAAGTATAAGTTGATGATTGTATTGCGGTAATGTTTACTTTGTACTCTTGGATCCAGTCTGAAAATTGATGAAACGTGGTCCCTGAAGGTTGTAGGGTCAGCACCTACGTACTAGTAAATGGATCAGCTAGTACAAGAGCTGAGGGGGTTGTAGCTCCCTTCCAAAAGTAGTTGGAAAACGAGAGAGAGGGTTGTAGCCCTCTGCAGGTTGTAGCCTGCATACTGGTAAAGGACTGCACCAGTATATTGTAAAAGAAGTTTCTCATTAAAGAAGAAAGAGACGAATTGCAGCAGGTGGTTTTCACCCACATTGGGTTTCCACCTTATATCATGGTGTTCATGTGTGTGGCTCTTGTGTGATGTTCTGTTCTGTTATACTGCACCTGTTTACTGCTAAATTGCTTAATAATGTTCTGATGCATTTACTGAAGATAAGATTAACTGAATCATAAGATATCTGCATATACGCTAGTTGCTTTAGACACAGTCGCGTGTACACGCGGGTTCACTTAACTGAAGTCGCGTATATGTTTCTGAGTATGAAATTGAAAAGGTTTTATTGATCTGATAATACTGATTCACCCCCCCTCTCAGTATTATTTCCAACACAATTGACCTTCTTTCTTTCTAAGGACCCTTATTTCCTTCAATGCACTTTCAAGTTCTCCTTCATAATCAACTTTTGCTTCAGGTTCTTCATTGATCACACTTTCATTTCTTTCACGTTCACTTTGTTATTTTGAGTAAAAATTCATTTTATTATTGGATTGCTTCTTATTTTTATGCATAGGTTTGAATCTTGATTCATCATCACTATCATTCATCTTAGAATAAGGATGTTTAGATTCATGATGACCTATCCTTCCACATTCAAAACATTTGAAAGGAAGGTTACCTTTGAAATTGTTGGTCTGTCTATTTCAGTCAAACTTGGGTTCTTCATCTATGGAGGCACTGTGTATTTGAAAAAAATGGGAGACAATATTATCCTCTTTTATCTTTGCATCATGCATTTTCTTGGTTTTTTATTCATAAAGTATGTATATATTATTGTTGATTCTAATAGCTTTTGCTTTTGATTCATCTATGTCTGACTTTTGGAGCTCACACGATTTAGAGTTTAATATGACATCAAAAACTTGATCACATACATGACTAACACTCAAAATATTGTGCTTTAATTCTTCTATATATAAAACGTATTGTGCTTTGGTTCTTCCATTATCAATGTTAAGCATGCCTTTTCTAATGATTTTAGTGGATGCATTGTTTCCAAAATTTACTTTACCTTTGTCTATCTCCTTGTTGTTTTTAAACTTACCTTGACCCATTGACATGTGACGAGAGCAGAAACTTTTGATATACCACTTATCCTTTTTCTTCTAAGGATATAATATAAGGCCACAATTTTCTTCTTTCTCCCTCCATTCTTTAAGTGGACAATTTTATTCTTCTTGAATGAATTTGCAACTCATGGCCTTGTGTTTAGAATAATGGCATGGAGAATGATAACAAATAATTACCTTATGATGCAAATCCCGACTTAGAAAGTAATAGTCATGCAAAAATCTATGGTACAAAGAGGATTTCCTTTTGCTACTTGTTTTGATCTAAATATCTTCCTTAATTTCCTTAGCTGATTGCCTTGTTGCATATGCATATTTCTTGAGACGAGAAATTTTGTTATTCTTCTCCTCTTACTTCTTTTCCATTTCTCCCAGTTTCTTTTTAACTTCATCAAGCTGTGTTGTCAAGATTTTATTCTTTCTTTTAACCTCCTCCAATTCAAATTCCAAGAGCATAACAAATTTTGCATCCAAATCCATCTTAGATATACCTTCCAGTAGGTAGTTTCTTTGAAGGTAACCCTCTCTAATACCACCCATTATCCCAAGGTCACACTGAGGGGTGGGGGGGGGGATTGAATCAGTGTGAGATCAATTTTTCCATTTCACATCTCTTCATAATAAAACATCCATATAAAAATGAAACATAAGCATCATATCATCAATTGTAACAGTACATCATCAAGCTACCATCATATCAATAACATCTCAAGAATCCATCACATCACAAATAGACGCAATATTTTTACATGGAAACACATATGGAGAAAACCACAATTATTCTTCCTCCTTATCTTCAATTCATTACATATATTTTCATGCTACAACCTATTGGAGGAAATTACCCCCAATAAATGCAAGTTACCACTTACAGTAGGCTATAATATGATTGAGGCACCAACCTCGAAAGATTAAAGAAGTTTCTCACTATAGGATACAACATTATTGAGGTGCCAACCTCGATGATGAGTGGGATCCAACCTGCTCTAGGCTCCAACCTAATTGAGGCTTCATTCAAATTTTTTTGTGAACATTACTTAAACAAAAATCTTCATTCCAGAACCTTTTACTAACACTTATATTTTCATGTCAAACATGAGCGAAAATGCTTCACCAATCCATCAACATAAACAAGAAGTAAATAACCAAGAAAAAATAATAACACAATACATGATAATAGAGTTCGTCTAGTGTGGACTACTTCTCTAGGCTCTGGGTTAATAGTGGGGAGGTTTCTTCATTAGTCTCAACAAAAGATAATGAGTACATGACAAATCTTCATACACACAAGGATGTAACTCTCATCTCAATTGGCAATGTCTCTCTAAAGAGATGTTCTCCTACCAAGAACTCTCACTCACAAAGGCTTCTCCTTTAACAAGACAAAGAAATGATTTCTCATAAAAGTGGCATAAAATTGACACTCTCACATAAGTGTCAACAAGACCTCTTAAATCTGCTGATCAAATTCAAATCATACTCACCATCATCATAATCGTCTCATGATTATGAGACCAATGGCTATAAGAATGACTGCTTTCTAAAAAAGTGTCAATGTGACCCTCTTTTAGCACTACACTACCTCGGTTTCCATGCAAAGGCTAAAATGATGAATTTCTTGCAAAGATTCAGATCTTGCTACCATGCTACAGCACATAATGATCACTAGAACCCGCAACATCCATCCATCCTTCTACCGAAAGAAAATTAAGTTAAATGGAAAAAATGCATCATTATACCTCTCAATGTGAAGATGGCCTAAAAATTGGTTGCTTAAATGCATAAATGTGTTACACCATCGTGATCCTTGTGAAATTCTAAGAAATCTAATTATAAACTTGACCCTGCACCAACTCTGTCAAATCTAAGCCCCTAAGGAATCTAAAAGTTTCCTCACAGTATCAGGGAATATTCTCTGGCTCAAGGTTCCACCCTAGAACTAGGTGCGTCAAGGTTCCACTTGTTTATGGTTCCACCATCTTGGTTCCAATCGACACACAATTCTACCTTCTCCCATTCTAGGCCTCTGTTCGTTGGCTCTCGAATGAAGTGGTACGAGTTTAAATATAAAAGGCAAGGCTAATATTACAAAGGCAAGCCCATTAGTTCGTTGGTAAGCGTGTAAATTACACGAGGATAGCCCTAGGTTGTAACCCCGCGGCCTCCCAAAATTGATTTTGAATGGTTGGCGAGGTTTTTTTTTGGTGTGTTTTTTTTGTTGGCGGATTGTTGACTATCATTCTTGGGTTGCTAGCAGTGGGTCGGGTTCAACCTCCACTAACTCCATTTGAAATGGAATGGACATTGAGTGGGGTCCCAGGGTCAAACTTGTGGGCTCCTACCCATATATTATATTGATTTTTTTTTAACGTTGATGGGTTGGTGAGGTTTGATCACCTGCCAACCTTTTTTTATTATTTTTTTGTTTTTTATGTTTAAAATAAACATATGTCATCAGATTTTGTTAAGGGTCGCTGGAAAAATTAACCATTTGACAATTTTACTAGTTTTGTCTATTATTAAAGTCAAATTTTCCACACAATTTGTTTCTACCAAATTTAGCAGATTCTGCTAGATTTGGTGGTTTCACCAAACATAACCTCTGCTAAATCCCTTTGCCAAATCTAGTTGACGTATGCTAGATTTGTCTTTTTTCACCAAATTTAGCTAGATTTCCAAATTTAGCTATGATCCAAATTTAGTTGGTGCTCTACTAAACCCTATCATTATGCCTAGTTTGACTGGAACTTTCACTGGCCATATATTGCACATTTAAAATCGAATTGAGGCACCATCTATGTCGTTGGAATTAAGAAGATGAGCTCTTTGATCTAGTCTTGGTTTCACCACAATCCAAGGACCTAGTTTTTTAGCCTCTCCAAAGCCATCTGGACCATTCCTCCTCACTGAGGAGATTTTGGTCCTCCAAAAGAATGAACATGGTTGTAATCTCGATCTGCATAAAAAAAGCATCTGATAGGCCACCTTCCCTTTATTTCACCTTTGTACTTCGGGACTTGGAATGATGGAACCAACACCAGTATCCATATGCAGACATGTACCTATTAATACATTTTAAAATTACAAGACCCAAGAAAACCCCATACTTTCCAAGAGTTTCTAACACACTCATGGTCAAGATTACAATAGAAACCATATCCGATGCTATCAACTAAAAGGATAAAATATCACTATGTTGCATATATAAGTGATGTACATTCATCACTTTTACAAACATTTTCGCGACATGTGATTTATAATGGTGGCCATGCCAAACTGCTTAGAAAAGCTACCCCTTTCTTACCCAACCAGGTTAATAAGCTTTCTTTTCATAGGTGGCTTCCTTGTTGAATTACTTCACTAATTGGTTCCTTTACATGTGCTTTCTGGTCCTTCTTTTGTCATTTCTCGGGATGGAGCTTCCAACATGTGGCTCTCTGATGTCCACCCTCATTGCAATGGCTACAAAAGTTATTTCTTTCCCAAAATTTCCTCACTTTCTTTCTACCCTAACGTGGAGAAGGGTATTCATTTTTTGGCCTCTTCTTGGTTGCCATTCTTTTCCAACACTTGGCAACAACATGATTGTGCAAACCAAAAAATGTACATGGTTTTCTACGCCATAAATTTTGTTTAGCATTTTCATATTGTTTATAATTGGAAGGAACACTATAATGCATGTGTAGATCATACCTTTTAGGCTTTTCCTTGCTACAATTCCAAGAAGAAGGTTTGTACCTTATCGTTTTCCTAGATCTCTTGTTGGAGGCATCGTTCCCGGAAAATGATGTGCCATCCTATTTCCTAGATGGTATTGGCGATGGCTTGGAATCTTTGTTTAAGGAATCCCTTCCTTCTGCGGCCTTTAAACATTCTCCTTCAATATACCCAATCCTATAAATTGAGGTCTTCTTACAACCTCTAATGGCTATGTAATTCCTTGGCCATTAATACCAAGTCCTCCTCCTTTATACCCCATCTTGGTGAGGAGTCTCAAGTTAGTCCCTGAAATAGGTATCTCAATGCTTCCAATAGAAAAAACATCATGAGGAGTTTCCGTTACCTTCAATTTTGTTGGTGATTCTTGATAATTTTCTTTGGCCAACTCTCCTTTTGTAGTGGAACATTCTCCCATTTGTTCCTCCATAGCCTCATGAGCCTTAAATTCCACTTCTCCTCTTCTACATCTTGTAGATGCCTTCTAAGCTCTACATTATTTGCTTGAATGAAATGTTTAATCTCTCCCAACCCTTGAAGTCTTGCTCACTTCAATCCTTTTCCCATGATGACATTCATAATTCGTGGAAAAATGGTTAGATTGCTTTGATACCACTTGATCCAAAAATTTTTATGAACATTTACTTAAACAAAAATCTTCATTGTAGGACCTTTTATTGATACTTATATTTTCATGTGAAACATGAGCAACAATACTTCACCAATCCATCAACATAAACAAGAATAAAATGACCAAGAAACAACAATAACACAATAAGTGATAATGGAGTTTGTCCAATGTGGACTACGTCTCCAGGCCCTTGGTCAATAGTGGGGAGGCCGCTTCATTAGTCCCAACAAAAGATAATGAGTACATGGAAGATCTTTGATAACACAAGGATGTAACCCTCATCTCAAGCGACAATGTCTCTTTAAAGAGATGTCCTCCTACAAAGAACTCTTACTCACAAAGACTTCTCCTTTAATGAGACAAAGAAATGATTTCCCACAAAAGTGGCATAAAATGGGCACTCTTGCATAAATGACAATAGGTCCTCTTGAATCCGTTGATAAGATTCAAATCATACTTATCGTTATCATAATTGCCTCGCAATTCTAAGACCAATGACTATAAACATGACTACTTTCTGACAAAGTGTCAACATGGTTGTCTTTCAACACTACACCACATCAGTTTCCATGCAAAGGCTAAAATGATGAATTCCTTGCAAAGATTCAGATCTTGATGCCCTGCTGTAGCATAGAACAGTCACCAGAACCTATAGAATACATACATACTTTCGCCAAAATAAAATTAAGTTATATGGCGAAATTGCATCATTATACCTCCCAATCTGAAGATGTTCTGAAAATTGGCTACTCAAATGCAGAAATGAACTGCACCATCATGATCTTGGTGAAATTCTAAGAAATCTGAGTATAAACTTGACCCCATTCCGACTCTGTCAAATTTGGGCCCCCGAGGAATCTAAAATATTTCTCATAGCATCAAGGAATATTCTCTAGCTCAGGTTTTTTCCCTAGAACTGGGCACATCAAGGTTCCACTAATTCATGGTTCCACGATCTTGGTTCTGCTTTTCACACAATTCCATCTCTGCTCGCTCTCGGTCTCCATCTGTTGGCTCTCGAATGGAGAGGTACATGTTTAAATATAAAATGTAGGGAAAATATTACAAAGAGAGGCTCGTTGGGTCATTGGTAGGCATGTGAATTAGGTGGGGAAAGGCCCAGGTTCCAACCCCGTAACCTCCCCGAAATAATTTTAAATGGTTGGTAGGGTTTTGTTTTTGGTGTGTTTTGTTTGTTGGTGGTTTGTTGATTGTCATTTTGACACTGCCTATGGTCAATGTGGGTTTAACTCTCATCAGCACTATTTTAAATGTTGTGGTTGTTGGGTGGGCCCCAAGGTTAACCCATGGGCCTCGACCCATATATTATATTGATTTTATTTGAACATTGGCGGGGTTTAACCACTCACCAACATTTTTTATTATTTTTTGTTTTTTATATTTAAAATAAACTAATCACCATCGAAATTCGATAATGGTCACTGACAAAACTAACCATTTGACAATTTGACTGGTTTTATCTGTCATTAAAGTCGAATTTGTCACACGTTTTATTGCTGCCAAATTTAGTGGATCCTGCCATATTCCAAACTTAACCTCTGCTAATTCCCTTCTCCAAATTTATTTGAGGTCTGCTAGATTTTTCCTACCATTGCCGAATTTAGCTAAACTACCAAAGTTAGCTATGCTCCAAATTTAGTTGGCGCTCTACTAAACCTTGTCATTAGGTCTAGTTTGACCAGAACTTTGAATGGCCATAACTTGTACATATGAAGTCAAATTGAGGCATTGTCTATGTCTTTGGAATTAGGATGACAAGCTCTTTGATCAGGTCCATGTTTCACAACAATCCAAGGACCCTGATTTTTGAGCCTCTCTAGAGCCACCTAGATTAGGCTCTAACCTGAACTATGAGTGGGCTCCAACCTTCTCTAGGATCAAATCTATGCCTTCAACTCCTCATGGACCTCTATTTCATATAATTTTCAAATTGGATCCGCTATCATCATAAATATTTATTTGTTTACAAAGAAAAATAATCACAACCTATAATCACTACTATCACCATCACAATTTGTACATGTCATCATCATCTCAGCCTACACAGGTTGTCACTACTATCACTGCCACTGCAACCTACAATTAATGTCATTGCAACAATCAATGTTTCACCCTACAGATACTGCTACCATTGCTAGTATGATCATATTAATCTTTGTCATTGTCTATCACGTTATTGTCCATGCTTTTCTCCAACTTATTCATCAATATGGGCACTCAAACGTCTTCCTGGACCTAGTTCTAGCCTTACTTCCAAAACCATTGAATTAGCTCATGAATCCTTAAAACATATAAAAGAAGATTTTGATCATAAAATATATGTTGTCTAGGCTTTCAAGTCTCTAAAGAATCCACCATTAAGCCCTAATCACCATGCTTCTTTTGAAACTAAATTTGGACAAATAATGTCCTTAGAAACTCAAAATAACCATAGAAGAATTATATATTAAATAAAATGCACTACAATTTTCCCTTTTCCAGGTGCACTAGAAAGAATACCCAAATTCCAGCACTGGTGGTACAAACTGTACATCACTAGTGTGTTATCAATGCAAAAAAGCAACAAATACATTAAGAAAATAAAATATGAACTGACCTATAACTAGTAGGGGTTGAACCTACGACCTCGTTATTATAGTAAACATGTCTTACCAACTCAACTACATTGATGGTGCTTGCAATGTTATGTTTTGATGCTCCTTTTATTATGAGAACACTAAATCTAAACTGGGCGAGACCATTACCACTTCAAACCTTTCCCATGGGTTCCATGTCAATCCATATATTTATTGGCTTTTCTAGCAACCTTTTATGGAGACAGTCCTTCGTGACTTATTGTGATAGGGTCGACATTGCTCCTCTCTCTCTCTCTCTCTCTCTCTCTCTCTCTCTATGCATGTGCGTGTGTGTGTGGATTGAGACAGAGCCACCGTGGCTTTGTTGGAAACCTTTTATGCAGATAGTCCCTCTCTCTCTCTCTCTCTAAATATATATATATATATATCTATATATATATATATATATATATATATATATATATATATATATATATATATATATATATATATATATATATATATATATATATATATATATATATGTGCATGTGTGTGTGGATTGAGACAGAGCCACCGTGGCTTTGTTGGAAACCTTTTATGCAGATAGTCCTCCATCACTTGTTGTGATAGGGTTGACATTGTCCTTATCTATATGTGTGGGCTGAGACAACATTACCATTGTTTTGCTAGAAACCTGTTACCTAGATAGTACTTTGTGGCTTGTTGTGATAGGGTCGACATTGCCCATATGCATATGTGTCGGTTGAGAGAGTGCCACCATGGCCAAAATTTAAGGATTTCAGTTCCTCCAATACAATATAGTCATCGCTTACAATCCAACATCCATCAGACCTCAAAATTTCGACCTTGCAAAACCATTACCGTATTCATTAACCAAAACCATGCTCCTTCACAACAACATTATTTAAATCAACCTCATACTATTGTCCATCCACATAACTAATCCTTCGTGTGCCTTGTTTGAATTTTTTATGTGTTTGAATGATGGATGAACTCTCATGTCTACACTACCTGAGTGGTCCTCGTGGTTGGGACAAGCTAACCAAGGGACACATTGTTTTATGCTTATAAGCTGGAAGTTACCCATTGCAACAAATAAGGCTGACCATGTGGCCCTTCACAACCATTTCATATGACTGAGAATTGGACCAACATTCACATCTTCTGATCTCGGCCCCATATGACCACATGACCACCCCATGTGACCTGGGGGTCATTGGTCATCCACATGATGATGTCAACATGACATAATCATGCCACGTGGTAGCCTATGAGGGATGCCACATGTCACCTATTTTTTAGACTTTCCACTAATCAAAATGTGCCAAATCTCCCTGCCACATGGAAACCCTTGGTGGCGCCACATCACTGCAATAACATCATTTGCTGATGTGTCATGTTGGTTGCACTGCACGTTTCACTCACCCAATGGGTCCACATCATTCTCATATGTAATGTTTCCATGTTTCATGTGTTGGTCGGGTTGATAAGTGAGATTAAACATCATGCATCTCTAGACAAAATCTACCATTCAATCATTTCACTTTTTTATCAAATCCATCTGATCTGCGAGAGATGTGTGACATTTAATAGTGTTAAATGTTGTGCATGTTTTTTTTAGATTCATCATTGATCAAAGTGCTGAACCATGGATTCACCACTTTTTAACAAATTTGGTGTCAGGGGTCTTTTCACTGTAGTTTTAATATTGAACTTCAAATGGCCATAACTTCTCATTCAGGAGGATTTTTTCATAGCCATATACATCATTAGAAAGGTATTTATGAGACCTACACAACCATATAGTTTATAGGATCATTGGATATCATAACTACATCAATAACTCAAATAAATTCAAGCACCTTCATCATCATCTGATGAGTTCCTGTAAAATATCTAGTTGTCATAGTGCTTCATAGATTGTATTGTTTCTTCCTTAGGCATCATGAGTGATATTAATGTTGTCTTAAACATTCTTTTTGACACCAATCACATATTTTTGTCGTCATTGACAACACTATGTGCAAACAAATATTCTTGAGGGAGGCCCTTTTAGTTCATTTAGAACATATGAAGTCAACTCATATTATGAACTAGATCTAAAATAAATCTTCCTAGATGCAAATTTACTCCAGGGATTTATCCACACAACCAAACATTTAATGAAGAACTAGTGGATAAGTAAGAGAAGTTTATAAATCCAAGACCAACAAGGAGTACCCCATCAACCTACTCAAAACCCCACACTAGTTAGTGGTTTCCATTCTATGTAGACTATACAGTAGGCCAAACATTGAAAGCTTTAGCATGTTTGCATCCCCTTAATGTGCTCAGTAGTTTTGGTGCATAATATCTTCAATTGGTTATATATGATCTTATCTTCATTTCAACACAACATCAAATTTGCACAAAGTCCAGAAGAAGGAAGAAGCCCCACTTATTCATGGATTTATATATCATGGACACAACATGTGTGAAACATAATTTCCCAACTATGGGATGGTAATGGGTGACCTAGGAAGGTCCCATCCACATAAATTGCAAAATATCATGGGAGTCCAAGTATTGCGTGTTGAATATTATGCTGTCATTTATGTCAAATTTAGGGGGAGACTAATAATTTCAAAATTAGTTTGATATTTTTGGAAATATTTATTTCATTGATGCCAAAGAAAGGGAGAGAGTATTAGATGTCCAAGATAAACATTTCAAGATAAACATTGTTGGAAATATTGTTTGGATACCTAGTTTATTCTTGATGCCCATTTTGGATACCTTGTATCTAAAGGAAATTTTACTCTAAAAACATATCTCAAATGGGAGCATAGGATAAATGGATGAAAATATTATTCCAAGATCTTTCTAAAGGTATATGACACTCCCTCTACTTCCATAGGAATGAGGAGATTTGAAATATTTTATCAGGTTAGCCCAACTAGTTTTACAAGTTAGTCCCATAAGTGAATGTATAAAATTTATAAATAAAGGATATATGACTGCATTTGAATACCATCCAAGAAATAAGTGACTTGAGGTGTGCAAAAAAAATTGGGGAATACTCTTGGGGTCTTAAAGGTGGAGAAAAAATGTGATTTGTGTAGTGAACGAATCATCTTGGAATTTTTGCTATTTTTCTTATGAGATGTTTCAAATATTGAAACTTGGAGGAGATGGAGGAGTGATCTTCATGTACATTGTTAGAAAATTTAGACTTTTGTTTGTTATATTTCATAGATATGATATAAGGAAGTTAGGGTTTCTCAGTGATCATGGAATATGCTTCAAACAAGTTAGCCATAAATTTTTGCTATAACTTGTTTTCTAAGATGTTTCAAATTGTGAAATTTGGAGAAGATAGAGGAGAGATATGTAGGTACCTATGATAGAAATTTCATACCTTCATTTTCTATAATTTCATAAATATGCTTTGAGGAATTTAGAGTTCCTGAATGCTCCTAAAATATGTTTCAAATAGGTCAGCTTGGCATTTTCATTATAATTGTTTTGAAATGTTTCTAACTGTGAAATATGGAGGCGATAAAGAAATGACCTCTAGGTACCTGCGATAGAAATTTAAGACTCTTTTTTCAATATAATTTCATCGACATGCCTTGTGGAAGTTAGGGTTACTGAATAGTCATATAGTCAACTTCAAACATGTCAATTTGACATTTTTTTGCTATGACTTATTTTTAAGGCTTTTTAGACTATGAAAATTCCAAAGATATAAGGATATGTACAAAAGCTCCTCAAATGAAAATTTCATAACCATATTTGCAAAATTGGATATGTGGCATGTTGTACAAGTTTTTTTATTGGTAAGAGGACAAAGCAAAAGTTTTGGGAGAAGTATACCTAGTAAGGTAGAAGTACTAAGAAAATTTGGTGAAGTCAGAAGTAGCTAATAGACCTATTGAAGGAAGAAGTAGCGAGCATACTCAATAAAGTAGGTTGGTTCCTACGTATATTTTTAGCAGAGGGGATTGATGTCTCTTGTAGGTTAGTTCCTACAAATATTGCAGCAGAGGGGATTGGTGTCTCCTATAGATTGGTGCCTAAAATTATTGTAGCAGATGGGATCGATGTCTCCTATAGTTTGGTGCCTATAGATCTTGTAGTAGAGAGGATTGGTGTCTCTTATGGATTGTTTCCTACAAATATTGCAACAAAGGGGATTGGTGTCTTTTGTAGGTTTGTTCCTACAAATCTTATAGTACAGGGGATTGGTGTATCTTGTAGGTTGGTACCTACAAATATTACAACATAAGGGATTAGTGTCTCTTATAGGTTGGTGCCTAAAAATATTTTAGTAGGGGGGTTGGTGTCTCCTGTAGGTTGGTGCCTACAAAGTTTGTAAAAATAGGTTGG
The DNA here is from genome assembly GCA_031772625.1 of Pinus tabuliformis. NCBI lineage: Eukaryota > Viridiplantae > Streptophyta > Pinopsida > Pinales > Pinaceae > Pinus > Pinus tabuliformis. Next base: position 863,782,765 of record CM062819.1, on the reverse strand, counting down.
TGGCTATAAATTTTGTATCAGTAGGTTGGTTCCTAAAAAAATATGTTATAGATAATTTTTCATTTATATCTTGTGTTCCATATGTGAGATTATTTGGTTATGTTGCATGAATATTTAAATAAGTAAGAAATTGTCTTATATTGATTCACCCCCTTCCTCGATGCTTCTCAGTATAAGTGTGAATCCAACATTGTTGCTCCTAGAGCCAAAGCTGCCACAATTTCTTGATTCACCTATACGAGGCACTCTTTAACTCCCCTACCCTATGTATGTCAAAGAGCACCATGTAGGTGGTGAAAATGTCAAGGATTGATTTTTCAAAGGAGATGGGACATACCTAATAGTATTTGGAGCAACTAAACCTCCCCACCTCTTACTACAATTTGTCACAGATAAGGTGAGTTTACATGAAATCACATATCAAGCATTCACAGGAGTAGTAGGGTCACTCTCCAGGAAGAAGAAGGCCCCTTGGCCACATATGTTGTTTCATCTCATATCTTACACATTAAAGGATACGAAAGAAAAAAGATAAAAATTTGAAACTCTAAGTTTTTTTCATCTTTGGTACCTATTATTCCACAAGTACAAGGGGGAATACCAATATAATATATATATATAATATATATATATATATATATATATATATAGACGAAGAAAGACTAAGAGTTTCCATCAATCATACGCTAAAATAGATTTCAATGTGGTTTGAACTTCACAATATACTAAGAAATAAAAGTATAAGGAATGAGCAGAGAGAGAGGCCTCAACTAAGAAGCAATTTTCTCAAATGGAGAATACCAAGTTGGTTAGAGAAAATAAGCTCAAATAAGATGAATACGTAGCATAGCTTGCAAAAGTAGAAAGAGTAGAAGAAGCCACAAGAATACCCCAAGAGGAAGAAAGGAAAATAAAAGAAGTGGAAGAAAGAAAAAAAGAAGAAGAAGATGATAGAAATACTAAAGAGGTGGAAGAATCCAAGTAGATAAAAGAAGCTCTAAAATATCAAAAAGATGCCCAAGATGCCTAGGAATAACAAGAAGATGGTTCAAACTGAGGGTCAATGGAAATAGACTCTACACAAATGTCACGCCAACCATCACTACTAAGCCCCTTCCCATACAAGAAATGGGCATCTCACCGACATAGGATCGCAAGGTAGTCAACCTAAGTTGATTTAGTTATGACAAATACCTAAGGATGATCATTGAATAGGCTGGAAAAACAATAAATCTCATTCCCAACTTGTGTGTAGTGTCTATTATAGATGAGAAGGACATTGTCCCTTATACTCACTCTCACGCATTAGCAATGGCTTTAGTAAGTGCCACCTTCTCACAAGAAAATAAGAAAAACACGAAATACATGTTGGAGCAACTAAAAAAGAAAAAAATGATTACAAAGTTAGAGCAATGGAACTAGATGTTTCAGGCCAGAAAACTAGATGTTAAAACTAGAAAAATCCAACCTCAATGACTACAAAACATGTGCTACTGAGACACATAGGTATTTTAAATCAATGGTAAAATAGGTTTACCCATGTCTCCAAAAAATGCAAAAGACCATAGGTACTCCCATTGCAAGATAATGTGATGGAGAAAGAAACATAATTAAAAGGAGTGCTTAATGCCATTGACCATATGAAATAGTGGCCACTAGAATACCCCTATGCACCTCCAAAAGCAACCAAAAATGTTGAAGAGGAGACAAGATATAACTATGTAGCAGTTAACAAATCTCTTATTTCAAGATAAACTAGAAAAATACATATCCTAGTCTTTGGCCCTCTACCAAAGGAATTATGCTTTGCTGGAAACATAAAAATAAACAAATTCCTGTAATTGGAAATCAAGAATAGGTAAGGCCAAATCTCGAAGTCACTAGGGAAATAGAAGAGGCTCTAAATGTTAGGAAGTTATCATTCAACCTCTCAACCAACAAGGTAACCAAGGAATATTTAAGGCAACACATAGTAGAACCATCCAAACTCCAAAACATGCTCAACTCCTTCTTGGTGTCTATAGAAAAGGATGATCAAAATTTGGCCCATAATACAACTGAGCATCATGTCAATATGGAGAGATTGCTACCCATCCAAATTAAAATGAGCACATCCCATTATCAAGTTTGGGAAGCCTACTTGCATGACATATTAGGCATGGAAGTGAATGATCCCGTGATTTTGTAACAAGTGGTTCCTATCTCATTTTTGAAAATTATGATGATATTTTGTAATGAAATAGAATAGGACAAAGAAATTAAATTGAACAATAGTAACTTATCTTAGAGTAATCAAGAATTCCCAATAATCAATTGCATGTTGTAGCTATAAAGTGTCCAAAGCTCTAGAAGAGAAGAAATATTTTTTTTGATTGATTGTAGATTGAAGTAAATCCATTTTATATAATATAAAGAAGCTTTGAGGGGCATTTGGGAAGAAGGTGTCAACTGTGAATTTGGTTACAAATTGTTGATGATCGTTCAATAGTGATTTCTATATACTTATGCATATATGTGAATTTAATTACATATTTATAAGTAAACTTGTATGCTCATTCATGTTTAAGCAATTCAAATGATATTAACATTTCTTGTATGTGAAAATATCTAATTGTTTCCTATTTTTTATTAACAATATTATCCGTTGATTATGCATTCATCATTTTCTAACAAATCTTGATTACAATAGGTTACAATAAGTTAAATTTATTTTATATAGAGTACATTATTCATGTTTCTTTCTTTTATGATCTGTGATGTGTGGATCTCCCATATCACATAGTATTAAAAACCCCTTAGTGGCTACCAAGCCAAATTTCATATGGGTTCTTAGCCCAAACTATGTAAGGCCTAATTAGGACTTCATACTAGATAGTACCCCTTTGACTATTGATGGTAATTTTATCCTTGTCAACATCCGTCATTTTACATTTTGTTATCACAGTTTTCAAGGCTAAATTTTCTAATGTGATAAACTACTATATTGCTACAATTTTTAATTTCTCAAGCTACTTTATGATAGACAAGTGTAATTTCTTGATTGTGTGTTTGGGAACATATCTTGAGCCTATATTGGTTTACCTAATCCTTTAGAAGTGCAACAGGAATATTTCAACTAAAATCTAGAAATTACTCTTAAAATCCACCTTAAACCCTAATTTCTTATCGTTATCTTCTGGTGAAAAGACATTGTAGAATCCTTAGGGAGTTGTTAGATTAAGTTAAAAAAACATTATAGAATCCTTAGGGGGTTGTTATATTAAGTTTATTGGGTTATTTTATCCCTAAAATATATTAGAGAAGTCTCCCTTACATTGGATAATGTCCATCACTAAAACAATGGGATAAGTTGTTGAGGTGATAGTGGTGACACTACTATTGTTACACTTTGCTTGTGTCATTTAGTTAGGCTTTGCACTAAGGTGCTAGATTTTTTTTGTAATATGACTCATGTTTATTTTTGTGATGTTCACCTAGTTCATAGTACAATTCCTCTACTTGATAATAATCATGAGAAACAAGGAATACTTCCCTAGATTGTTTCCAGTTGTCGATGAACTTGGGTAGTAACACCCTATACCATGCTTGAATTCATCCTTTAAATTTGATAGGAAACAATTTACATACAACATCTTCATGGTAGACGTTTAGTAATTGACAATAAAACTTACATTAACTGGCATGTAAGAACATAGTGGCTTCCCTTCACTATTAACTTTAATTCTTAACAGGATATCAAATTCCTTTTTGATGTGCTATATAATGATCTCAAAAGACTCAAAACATAATCTTGTGCAAGGATATGCCTAGGAGCCATAAGAAATTAATACATTCATAAAAGAGTTGCTTCACATTAGTTGGTTGTCATCCACTCTCCCTCTAGGGACAATTTGTTACAAAAGAAAAATTCCTTTCGCTAATAATACAGGTTCACTTAATAAAAAGGCCCAATTAGACCTTTTGTTATTTGGCATGGAAAAGTTGTAAGATTATGGCCTAATTTATATTGTGAGTTTATGAAACTAAATTTAAAATGCAAATGCTCATGTAATTGTTATCACTTCTCCGGATCTCCAAGGCTGAGGAAGCGTCCAACTGAGGTAACCACAAACCAATCTTTTGACTTGGTAGCTAGCCCTACCAGGCCAGAGAGGGCTCTCTCCAAAGAATCATAGCCAAGAGGGCTGGATGGATTAGGGTTTTAGGCTAGGTATAAAGTGCAGAGGTTGTTTTGATTTGATGTTGGGTTGTTGGATGAGGATTAGGTCAAAGAGACTAGGTCAGGGAAAATGAGATATGATTGTAGACATTTAAAGGGGCAGGGTAGGTAGAAAAACTAACACTTTAAGGTGATTTGGTGAGATGGCTTGGTGAGATTTGATTTGAAACACATGAATTCTTCCTAAACTGAATAGATGATTACAAATTGTGAAAGTTTCCCCAAAATAGAGCATGGAAACTCATGAATTCTGTTCATCAACTTGAAAACTATCACAAAATAGAAATGAAATGATTGCTGGAATTACCAACACATTCAAACATATGAGACAATAGAAGAAACAATGTCAAATATTCATACCACAAGTATCCCAAGGAAATAGCTGCAACTCATCTATTAATATTGGCCAAAATCTGATACAATAATGTCTCTGATCACTAGTAAAACATCCAATTGAGTCCAACCTTTGAAAAGACTGTAAAATACAAGATATAGGCCTCAAAAAACTCCTCCCTGCAATCAGGGTTGAATCCATGAGAAGAGGAGCAATTCCACCAAAATTTGAACTGATAGCTAGAGTGTAGGGTGGTCAAAGTGACTCATACCTAATTACAATGAATTGATTCATTACACCTCATAGAGTCTATTTACCTAATGTAATTACCCTAGGTAATAGTAAAAACATCATTATTACATTTATCATATCAATTACATCAGTAAAATGTTGATTTCCCATAGGTAAAAATGAAATCTGGAGAAGAACAGTGAAAAACTAGGCAACTGGTCAAACGCGCAGCGCCATCTTCAAACCCACTTTTTCCTACATTACCGGTGTCCAAATTGAGCCCAAGATAGCTCATTGGAAAGATTATCCTGTTGAGTTTCCAAATATGCCTTTATTTTGCAAAATGGGCTTGATTTGACCCTCCAAAGCTTCATTCTAATAAGACTAGTCAAAAAGTGTAGAATGAGGGTGAAAAAATGAAGTGTGATATTGTAGGAAACTTTTGGAGGTCTTCCTCAACTCCAAATTGAGCTCATGATATCTCATTAGAAATATCTTTCTGTCTAGTTATCTTTTGACTCATCAAGAAGGTCATTTGGACACCTCATATAGGAGAAAAATTGATTTTACCAAGCTCACTCCAGAAGTGCAGCAACTCTCTTATAGCAACTGTATTTTTGACATTTCTCCAAAACCATAACACCTGTGTAAAAACTGAAGGAGGTGTTTCATCCTTGGACTATTATGGACAAACACCTCTCTCACTTTTGTAAAATTAATCTCTTTTTTTTTGGAAACATACTTTGAAGAAAAACTGACCCTATGTGTGGCAAATGATTTGTCCCTTGGAATGACTTCTTGAAAAATGATGGAGACATGATGTTTATGAGTTGGAATGGCCTCATACTTAGTTAAATGACCTCCCTTAGGCCTCCTCTACTCAGATGTCTCTAATTCCATAGCCAACCCTAGCTCAGTGGGAGAGGAAATTAGGGTTTAGTGTAGGCAAAACAAGAGATTTTGGAAATCTATAGGAATGAAGGGAAATAAAGGGGATAGGGGGCTTCTAAATTCTTAGGAAAATTTTGGGAGGTAGGGAGGGATGTTAGGAAGTAAGGGAAACTGGAATTTTAAGGATTGAGTGAGGGGAAGGGGTCCAAAAGGGAAAACACAGACCTAGTCTAGAAAAGTGTCAAAAGCGTAGCAATAGGCTAGGGTTTGTAGAAAAATGATGATTTTGAGGGATATGAGTGATGGGAAGTGTTTAGGAAGGTATATTAAGGATAGGGGAAGGCATAAGAGCATCAGGATACAAGTTTTGTTGATGATTTAACCATGGAGGTCATGAAACCAAGAAAAATGTCCTCAAAACCCTGGGAGAGGGAAATGAGAGGAATGGGCATGGGAAAAGGTCAAGGGAGGTAGATGGAGTGTAGGTGAGTGAGGTTTTTTTACTAGGGCTACCATTAGTGAGTAAATTTTTGAATGAGGACCTAGGTGGAATGACAAAAATTTCTGAGCGAGACCCTAATATGAATATGAAAAGAGGAGTTTTGATCACTGGTGGCAATATGCAAATACTGACTCTAACACTAATTTAATATGATTAAAAATAACAAGAATTGCTAGAAATACAATGTTTTGGGTTGAAAGAAGTACAAAATTGAATAATTTGTATATATTTCTTTAGCTTCATGTCATTTTTATTCTTATTAAATTACATTAGGAATTTGCATCCATTTTCTTTTTACATTTTACATTTTAGGTTTTATTTCATAAACCCACATTGGCAAACGGATAAATTTACCAACCCAATGGTGAAAGGTTTAATGGAATCATTTACACAAAAAAACATGTACCATCATTGAAAAAAGAAATGTTATTTCTATCAACATATCTCTAAATAAAATATTATTTATATAAAATAAAATAATCTAAAAATTACTGGTTTTTAATTATTAATTAATACATTATATAATTAATTAATATATATATATATATATATATATAAACACTCTTGAGTATATATGTAAAAACAAAACACTCGTTATCGGAAGTTTTAATTCACATCTAAAATTAAGGAACACTAAGGGGAATTTAAACAAGCACGGGAAAAAGAACATATATATAAACTAAACACTCTTTAGTATATATATAAAAACAAAACACTCGTTATTGGAAGTTTTAATTCACATCTAAAATTGTTAAGGAACACTAAGGGGAATTTAAACCAGCACGGGAAAAAGAACTTTCACAAAAAGGTTGACTTGTTTGATATTAAATATTACTTTTTAATTTATTTTTATATAACACTTTTATGTTATAAAATTTAGAAGTAAAAACAATAATGTAATATATTTAATTTTTTTGGGTTAGGTAATGTGAATCGTGAGATGACATGCAAGTTTAATTTTTGGTTTGGGTAGTTATAACCTAGAGGCATTTAGACATTAAAATCATTTGGGGATGACACTTAGTCTAGGTCATGTCAGCCCTTAGCATCACTTGAATTTTGTCTACGAAGTTTTGAACTTGTGACTTTTACACCAAGGAGTGCCTTAAAAAAATACCCTGCCACCATCTACTATATGCCCATGGACAACATAATATATTTAATTAATATAAATAACATTTTCACTTAATTTTAATTAAACTAGTAGATGTATTTATTTTGAGTATATTTTGGAATAAGGTTTCAGGATTGAATTATCAATAATTATTAGGTGGATCTTTGTAGGTAAAAATTTTCTTAGATGTTTTTTTGAATGCATATATGATTAACTTGTGCATTAATTCTTTTTATAATAATAATAATAATAATAATAAACAAACACTATAAAAATTGCCCAGTTTCAGAGCTGCACAATTTACGATTCCAACATTATATAACTTCTAAGGCAACACATCTCCTGAAGTTGTTGGAGGATGCGAGAAATTTAATATTATAGATTCAAAGTTGGGCAATTTACGATTTCAAGTAGTTGTTGCCGAACGCGAGCAATTTAATATTGCAGATTCAGAGCTGGGTAATTTGCTACTTACAGTAGCTATCAGAGCACGCACTTTTGGAGGGAGACACACTATAAGTCAACTACGAGTGAATCCAGAAGAATTAGTTCAACTACAGACAACTCTGACATGTGCATACGTTCCCACCTATTCTCTTGTTGTTAAGTTTTTCTTATTTCCATTATGAGTACTTCTCCTCATCTTTCTAAACCACCCTCTAGCAAAGGGAGACCAAGTAAAATTACCCTAGAGAGCCTTTATGAGTACATTAAATCTTTAGAAAGACGAAGAGAAGAAAGAGAAAACCATTTTAAACTAGAATTAACTACAGTGCTCGACAATAACCACAAATCATTAGAAAATAAAATACTCTCACTCGAGATTGAACTACAAGGAATGAAAGGTAGAATTCAAGAAATCGAACATAGCAAACAAGCAATGGTTAAAGAAAATGACACTTTGAAAAACAAGATTAAAAATCTAAAAAAAACAACTACATAATAATTCAACCCTAAATATCATAGAGAATAAATTAGATATTAAACCCGTAAAAGAAGAAATTAATAAACTAATTGTACTCGACCATGAGTGCCACAAAAGAGCCTTACACCTTATAATTGTTGATATAGAAGAACAAAACAATGAAGACACATTAGAATTAGATAAAGAACAATTAAAAACAAAATCTCAAATTCAAACAACTTATCATCCCGAAGCAATAAGGGTAGGAAAGATACTTGAACATAAAAATAGACTAATCCATGTCATGGTCAGTTGTAATGACCATAAATTAGATATACTTAGGAAATTCCCAAGCCTAAAAGGAACGAGAATATTTATAAATGAAGAACTCACTCCAGAAGACCAAGCTGAACTTAGGAAAGAAGTACAAAAGGTCAAGGAGACAAGAAACGAGGGGAAATGGGTAATCGTTAGGAATAAAAAGCTATTATTAGAGACAGAGTCCCAAACATGAATAATAAATAGGGAATAACATCACTTTGGATCCTCTTTTGGAACTGCTGTGGTTTTCCATGGTGTAAGGGTCCTATGTTAAGTTGGATCCTGAGTGATATTGATCTTATTCTTTTAGTTGAAACTTTGGAGCATGACGAATCTGGGGCCTGGGTTCATGGTTTGGTCTACCTGGAATAAGAAATCCTCCAAGAGAGGTTTTGGTTGTATAACATGTTATATTAGGAACATTGTTTCCTCTCACATCCGACTTCATAAAATTGACCCCTTCCATCAATAAATTTGGATCGAGATCTCTGATTCTACAACCAATAGGATCTTCCTTGCAATCTACTATTTTTTCCCTATCAACTCTACATCCTATAAGAAAAACAACATGGATAAGAATTGTCCTTTCAATACCTTAGAAAAATTTACAACCTAAGGAATGATGGTACTATCCTTTTTCTTGGGTACTTTATTGCTCAGACTGCTGCTCACCAAGCTATTATGTTAAGTAACAACTCTAACCTTGACCCCTTGTGGCTCGATGAGTATGGTCATTTAGCTAATAGATTCAAGAGAAAATATGAAGACATAATCGAGAACTTATTCGACATAGAGCTCCTCAAACTTTGTAGTTCCTAGGACCTAATCATTTGTAATGGTATTAATAAATGGCCTCTATCCAGTCAGATGATCTATTTCCATGGGTTGGGTAGTAGCGTCATGGATTATGTGATCTCTGACAGCCATGTCCTCAATCATATTACAAACTTTGAGCTTCTTAACGAGTATGAGTCTGACATTCGCCACAGACCTTTGTCTTTATCCCTCAATCTTGTTATGCATACCATCCACATGTAGGAGAACAATGAAAGAAGAAATCACATTCACTTCGATAGAAGTAATGTTGACCTTTTCTTAAGGGATTTGGAAAGGAATTTAGGCTCCCTGACTTATAATAACAACATTGATCAAATCTATTACCATTTTACTACTACCCTTTCCACCACCATTAGCAAATTCTCTAATAAGACTTCGTATAAGAAAATAATAGAACTTCCAATCCTTGGTATGACAAAGACTGTAAAATTGCTAGGAAAGCAATCAGAGACGCCCCTAATGAAAGCATTAAGATCCAAAATATAAGTATATACAAAGCTCTCATTAAGAGGAAGAAGAGGTCATATATTAATAAGAGACAAGAGCATCTTCTCCACCTTTCTAAAGTTGCACCCAGAAAGTTTTGGCAGAATGTGCTTGTTCGTAAAACTAAATATAATCATTCTATCCCCCTAGAAAATTGGGATAACTATCTTAAGAAGTTGTATGATTCTCTAGACACCATGGGCACCATCTTAAACACTCCTATTAAGGATGATATTTTTTCTCTGGAAGACGTTGAGTTTGGGATTAATAAGCTTTCTGATGGGAAAGTCAAAGATATTGAAGGTTACCAAACTGAGATCTTTAAAATGGGAAAATATATCCTCATTCCTCATCTCCACAAGCTTCTCAATTTGGTTGTAAAGCATGGCTTCCCTAAGCTTTGGATGCAAAGCCTTATTGTGTCTATCTTCAAAAATGGGGACAAAAGCATTCCCTCTAACTACAGGACCATTATGATTATCCACATCCTAGCCAAGCTTTATGGGCTCATTCTGGAAAAAAATATTAGCCTTTGGCTTGAGAACTAGGGTAAAAGAGCTAAAGGGCAAGTTGGTTTTAGGAGACATCACTTGACCATCGACCACCTTTTCACCCTTAAGATAATCGTAGAAGAATGTAGCAATAGTAAAACTGATCTCTTTTGTTGTTTTGTGGACTTTAGAAAAGTTGTCAACGCTTTCCCCCGAGATAAGCTCTGGGAGAGGATTGAAGAGATCATGGTTCATCTTGAACTGAGGATTGATGTGATCAACCTCTACGAGACTGTCATTTCCAAGCTTAAGACAAATGAAAGGTGGTCTAAAGATATTAAATGTAATATCAGGGTTAAGCAAGGTTGTCCCCTTTCCCCTACCCTGTTTGGTATTTACATCGATAAACTACATGAGTGTCTGGAAACTACGGGCTGCAAAGGAACCGATCTTGCTGGTATTATCATTACTCTTCTCCTTTATGCTGATGATATCGTTCTTCTTGCAAGGAGCCATGATGACCTAGACAAGCAACTTAAGACTCTTCATGTCTACTGCTCCAAGATGGGTATGACAATTAATACCAACAAGACTAATGTCATGATCATTAAATCCAAAAAGATCACCCATGGTAGTTCATCTATGATAACCATTGTCTTAAGCAGGTTTCTTCTTATAAATATTTAGGTATTGACTTTCCTCATCAGCTCAACTAGAATTATAATATCAAGAAAATAATTATTGAAGGTTAGAAAGATTATTATGAGCTTGAAAACAATTGTAAGTTAGTCGATCTTTACATTTGGAGTAAAAACAGGTTCCTCTTTGAGACTCTCGTCGCCCATGTTATCTTATATGCATGTAAAGTTTAGGGGTGCAGTATATCTGGGGAGTCATGGAGAAAGATTGAGATGATCCAAAAGCAATTCATAACCTATAACCTCAAGATCAAGTGAAATACTCCCTATCCTATCCTCTTGATCGAAGTTGGCATGTTCCCCATTGAAAGTGCGGCTATGTTTAAATATCTTATGTATGAGAAGAAACTTCACAACATGGAATCCAAGGGGCTCCCAAAAATTGCTTCTAACTTTAGTCAAAATCCCCACCTGCACCTCAAGTGTGGGTGGCATCAGGATGCTCAGTCTTGGCTCAACCTTTAGGGAATTAAGGAGGAGATCATCATGGGAAGCAGGGACAATATCAACGATACTATTACCTCCGGTTTTACGAACAAGATGTGGGATGCTAAGGAGCTGGAGTGTAAAAGGAAGCTAAGGTACTATAAGGAGGCGATCAACCCCACCCTCGATAACCAAAATTATCTCTCTATGTTGACTAGCACTAAGAAGAAAATGAACATTGTTAGGATTAGAACTAACTCTCATGTGCTTTAGAGTGAGACCGGGCAGTGGTCTACTCCCAATACTCCTTGGGATGATGGAATTTTTCAGATTTGTGATACTAAGAAGGAGGAAGATGAAAAGAACTTCCTTTTAGACTACTCGTCTCTTACCCACATGTGCTCTCAATTCCCTATCATTAGCCACACCTCCAATCTTCTTGACTTATTAAGCCAACCCAACTATAACGATCTTGAAATGCTTCTTTCCTTGCTCTTTGACCACAGAAACAAGATTTGAAGAATGACAATTAGACTCTCTTTTCTTGAGGTCCGATAGACCACATTGGTCTTAGTGGACGTTCATCATCATCATCATTTCTTGAGGTCCGTTAGATCACATTGGTCTTAGTGGACGTTCATGATGATGATGATGATGTGAGATATATTATAAGATAAATGTTTTGATATTTATGGATATTTGTCATCTATTTAATTTATATGGATTTCTTAATTAAATATTGTTTCAAATAAAAAAAAAAAAAAAAAAATTAATTCTATATAAATTAAAAATAATTTATTCAAATAAATGATCAATATATAAGAAAACTTTAAAATCGTTGAAATAATCGCAATAAACTTGATGGAGGAAATTTATAATGGCCATTCTTTTTTAATCGTATTTACATTATGGGCGGCAATGAGAGTAGCGAGCAGTGAACAGTGAACAGTGAGCAGTGTGAGAGCAAGGAGTTTTTATGCAGAAGAAGTATCGAGCAGCGAGCAAGCAATAGCAAATGCATTCAAACATGACAAAGGAACCATAAATTTCAGAACATGTGGAGACAAATGATTTAGGACAAGTGAAAATTGCCTCATCCGCCAAAGCTGGGAAGTGGGTTTGGGTCAATGCCAAACAATATTGGGGCATTTTAAAATGAAGAATAGCCCATCTAAAATGGGAGCAAGCGAGGAAGAAACGGTCTCAAAAGAAAAGTAATCGAGCCCTTTCACAAAAATCACTCAAACAAGTCTCCTCCACAAGCACGTGCCAATAAGAAGTCCAAAGGAAAAGTCATTGATGATTATGCCTTATATAGTCCCACATCCACACCTCTCAATGGTCATCTGATCTTTATGTGAAAGAATTGTTAAATGCAAAACAAAGGTTGGAGGTTTTAGAAGCTAAAGGGTAGGAAAGAGATCATAAAATTCATATGATAATGGCTGAGAACAATGCGTTAGCAGAATGCAATAAAATTTTAAAAGATCAAGTGGCATTGCTACAGGAAGCTCTCCTGATAGGGAACATAAAATGGTAATGCATGCCTTATGTGCAAAACATAAAGAAATTTGTAGTGGAAAGTACAGAGGTGGTGAATGTGAAATAATCCCAGGATAAAGGGAAAATGATTGACCAAATAAACAACCATGAAGAGAACGCAAGAGAAGAAACGAAAGGAGATTCCACTAAAGTTTCCAAAACTTTGGCTCAAGTTATTAGCAATTCTGCTAATAAGGAAGGAGAAACAAATATTCAGGTTGACAACATGCAAGATAGTGAAGGCAAGGAAAGACAAAATAGGGCAGCAAACATAATTATTAAAGGGGTGAAAGACTATGGGAAAAATGAATGTACTCTTGACCTTGCAAGAGACTTCTTGAAAGACAAGTTGCTATGGCAAGGAAAAATATGTCAAGAATGGAGGGTGGGTAAGTTTAACAGGGAGAGAGCCAAGCCCATAAAAGTCATTATGCATAGCTTGCGTGATAAATATCTTATTCTAAGGAAGAAACATCTCTTGAGGGGTTCGTGAAAGATTATGGGAAAAATGAATATACTCTTGACCTTGCAAGAGACTTCTTGAAAGACAAGTTGCTATGGCAAGGACAAATATGTCAAGCATGGAGGGTGGGTAAGTTTAACAGGGAGAGAGCCAAGCCCATAAAAGTCATTATGCCTAGCTTGCGTGATAAATATATTATTCTAAGCAAGAAACATCTCTTGAGGGGTTCTCGTTTTTTCCTAGAAGAAGATTTAACTGTAAAACAACAGGAGGAAAGAAGGGAGGAAATTTTAAAGGTTAGGGTAGCAAGAGATGAAGGAAAGAGAGCATGAATTTATAAAGACAAAGTTGTGATAGTGCAATTTGGACCTCCTTCTAGAACAGAGCAGCAAGATGGTAATAAAGAAGAGGCAACAAACTCTTCAACAGGAAATTAGAAAGCAAGGTCGGTATGGGAAAATAGGGACAAAGACTCAAATGTGAGTCTCGCATGTCAAAATAAATAGCAATCAAGTCATACCAAGGTTTCCTTAAGATTAGTTTGTTGGAACTACAGAGGTTACCCATGGAGATGAGGACCTGGGTTAGTGCATATTGCAGAAAATAGAGACATAATTTGCCTCATAGAAACACATGAGCATGAAGGGTGCAAGACACCTTTGTTTGAAGGATACTGGAATATGGAAGTGTGAAACAAGGAAGCAGGGAATGGCAAAGGGCATGAAGGTATCATGGTTTTAGTAAGGGAGAAAGAAAGTTGTCATTATCCAGTTAGAAAAAGAAGACTCAAATAAGCAATTCATTTGGTTTAAAATATCAGAAAATGGAAACCACATCAGAATTGCAGCATGCTATTTTGCGCCATAGGTTCAAAAATCTACAAAGGTAGAGGGCTTGACCACAAAGATCCATTTGCAGGTTTAAAAGAGGATATTGCAACATATTCGCAGCTAGGTGAAGTCCTTATAGTGGGTGATTTCAATGCTAGGACTGCAAGTGAGCAAGCTAGCATTCTTTTTTGTAAAGATGATTGTGACCCTATTTGGCTTACAGAAGAAAGTAATCATCAGTGGGAAAGAATTTCAGAGGACAAGGGTTGCAATCTCTTTGGTGAAAAATTACTTACTCTATGTGGGGCCTTTGATTTAGTCTTTTGTAATGGCTTGACTAGATGGGCAAAGTCTGGTAATTTCACTTGAAATACTTATAATGGAGCAATTGTGGTAGATTATGTAATTTTCTCGCATGGTTTGTGTGAGAAAATGGAAGAAGTTTTGGTTGGAGATCAGCTGTGGGATTTGAAATCAGATCACAAGCCAATTTATTTATGTTTCTCTTAGATTGGAAAAAGCAATTAGAGTAAAAATTTCAGCATGTCCAACAAAATCTCCCACGGGGTAGAATTCTTTTGATGCCAGAAAATTGTAATACCTTCAAAATGACACTAGAGAGGCTCTTTCAGAAGGAGAAACTTACAATTCACAGCCTTCATAGTCATGAATTAACACATTTAATTCAATGCGCACTTGCAAAGTGCAAAAGAACAAAAATTAAGAAGTCTGAAACAAATTGCTTTTCAGTTAATGCTTGGTTTGATGAGGAATGCCAAAAGGCAAGGAAAATGTGGAAAGAGTCAAACAAGGATAAAACAAAGCTCAAATCGTACAAGCAGTTATTACACACGAAAATGGTTGATTTCATGGTTTCAAGGAGGGAAGAACTAATCTTCCTTGGGAAAAATAATCCCATATTATTTTGGAAGGAGCTCCAACCGAAAAAGATACAAATTGGAAATAATATTACAGCTTCTAAATGGTTTGACTATGCAAGATAACTCTATGAGCAGGTTCCCAAGGTTGAACCTATAAGGACTACAATGAGACTATATACATTTTTTTTTTTTTTTTATTTAAACAACAAATACAACCAGAAAAGCAACACATTGAAATTCAAATTTATTTTGCACACACATTCCTGCCACTCATTCAGGAAACATATCATAACATTTTCATACTTTTAACTAAGATCAATAGTCATGAAATACATATGTACCATTCACCAGAAGGCGAGACTCCACTTGCTCTGCTGTTGCTGGTATTCCCTTGTAGCTGGTCACCTCCGCGAGTGAATGATGACGCACTTGATCCGAATGCGAAGACTCACTAGTTAACCTCCCAGCCTACTCCTTGGGTACTCTTCTTCCCCGCGGATCCCCGAGCTGCAATGGGGTTGTACAATGGAGGCAAGCACTAGCTAGTAGAGGAGAGCACACCTTGGCTCAAGAGTCCCCTCTCTAAAAATCCTCTACCTCACCAAACTCACTATAGGTTTGTAATCACTGCTCTGACAACATCTCATCCATCCAACAGTAGGGTTCCAAAAAGTCCCCTCTCCTATGGCTTGCCCCTTCTTTTATAAGAGTCCTCCTAGATGACACTTTGCATGTCATGAATAATTATATTTTTTTTTATAATTCAATAGTTTGATTATTCACCTACCCATGTGTCACTCTCTCATCAAGGGTCACCCAAAATTATTTACTTAAGTTTTTATTTAAAACTAATATTTTCCTCACCTCAACAAGATTCCTATTTCTTCTCTTAGTTGTCTCTTTATTCCCCCCTTTTATTCCTTAATTTGTGTTCATTACTTGATGTCAATTAATGAGTCAAGATTTTATCCTCAATCTACTCCCTAATTTAACTCAGGTTATCTCTTAGATGGGTATTCTTATGTTGGTTGTTGACACATGGAGCTTCTCTACATTTCTCTAAATTTAATTTATTATTCTCATTTTAATTCACCTTCCTCTTTTCTTAAGTAGGTTTAAATTAGTTTAGGATTAATATTTATCCTTACAATTATGTTTGTCTTTCCCCTTTTTCCAAATTAAACCACATAATCTTCCTAGTACTTTCCAACATGGGAAGGATAGAGTTTTTAAGGTACTCTATTTTAATTCTTCCTATGATCCTCCTTATTCCAAGTTTTATTTTTGATTTAATTACATTGGTTTCTAATCATCATTTACCCTTGATGTAAATTTACCTAGTTTTCATTCCTTGCTTATATTTTTTTAGTATTATTTATTTTTAAAGATTCCAAGGGTGCCAAGTTTGGTTGTGCCCTTCAAGAACTTCCCTAGAAGTTCCAAGGGTGCCACACCTAACAGTTTATTTGTGATGTCAAGGGTGCCAGTTTGGTTGTGCCCTTCAAGAACTTCCCTAGAAGTTCCAAAGGTGCCACACCTAATAGTTTATTTGTGATGCCAAGGGTGCCAAGTTGGTTGTGCCCTTCAAGAAATTCCCCTAAAGTTCCAAGGGTGCCACACCACTTGCCCTTCAAGCATCCAGTGACTACGAGGGGAAAGTATAGTGCAACGTCATAGACTACTATCATCTCTTATGTTGCCTGCTATAGTGAGACTAATGGTGTCGGGGATCAAGGGATCCGCCTTGATGCACACCCCCCGGTAAAGTCCTCATGAGCGACCCAACTTTGGGACCTGCCCTCATGGCATCGTGATCTTCAAGGCGAAGGTGTTTCAACCCTTCCAACCCAAGTCACGGCGGGAGTGCTAGTGGGTGAGATCAGGGACTCTGTCCCACCCCTCCCATGTAGTTCCATCCACTTGTACAACCCCATCACCCATATGTGAGTCATTCGGTCAAGCAACTAATATGTGCCTGCAACCATTAACATATCATCAGAATATAGTTAAACATATATGGCAGATTTCAAGATCGACTTAAACTTTCAAATATAAAAATAATATGAATTTTCATCAAACCAGGTGTCATCAACTCGTCATATGCGAGTGCCTTTGATGGTTTCCTGCCATACTCAATAATCATCAGTAACAAGGTTTCTCAATGTTAGTCATTGTCATAATAGCATCATTGACAATTCCTAGTCATTCACATCATTGTCCATTGTAAGCCTGAACTAAAGAAAGTAGGTACACATCCATCATGGCTATCATCATTAAACATCAATGGAAAAATACATATTTATTAATCTATCAACATCGTAACAGCAAATAGAAATATACCTATCCATCAAATTTATCATCATCATGCTTTTAGTAGAGAGCATACATATTCCTTACTACCCTCATCATCATAAATTCAACTAGAGACCAAACTTAACTATTTAATGTTGCAATCATCAGAACACCAATAGATAAGATACATAAACTTATTTATTCTTGCAATCATCAGAACACCAATAGATAAGATACATAACCATTCATGCTATCATAATATCAATGGAAAGCGTTCATAAACATCACAACCATGAATATCTCAATCACTAATAATAGTGTCAAGTGCCCGGATCCTCAACCTGAGGTCCTCAAAGAATAAAGTGTGGGCCTTATGGCTAAATAAATGTTTGTGTCATATCACTGTCAGTCAACTAGAGCGGGCACTACATACAACCCCTCTTAATAATAGACTTCGTCTCGAAGTCACTGGAATAGGTAAGGAAACTGGTGACGCATCTCCTCGGTGTCCTCCCAAGTAGCTGAACTAGGACTATAATTGTCCCACTGGACCTTGACCTGGTCCACCAACCGTCGTCTAAGCTGCAAATTTCTCTGGTCCAGTATGCAAACTGGTTCAGTCATCACTGCTCCCTCGTCCGAAACCTGCAAATGACCAAAATCAATAATATGCGAAGGATCTGAAATATAATGATGTAAAATAGACACATGAAACACATCATGCATACGTGCTAAAGATGGAGGTAAGGAAAGCCTATATGCCACTGGACCTTTCCTTTCTATGATTTCAAAAGGTCCCACAAACCTTGGAGACAATTTTTCTCCTTTTCCAAATTTTATAGAGCTTTTTTGGGGCCTTACTCTTAGGAACACCCTATCCCCCACTTCATAACTTCGGTCTACTCGATGAGCATCATCATAGCTCTTTTGTCAATCTTGCGCTTCCTTTAGCCTCCTCCTAATCATGGTCATTTGTTCTTCCATCTCTTGCACCACTTCAGGTCCTATTAATACTCGGTCCTCTAGTCGGTCCCAACTGAGAGGTGTTCTGCAAGGTCTTCCATATAAGAACTCAAATGGCGCCATCTTTATGGAAATCTGATAACTATTATTGTAAGCAAATTCTACGAGTGGTAAAAACTCCTCCCATCTCTTTTGTTGGTCCATCACATACATCCGAAGCATGTCTTCAAGGATTTGGTTTGTCCTCTCAGACTGCCCATCTGTTTCCGGGTGATAAGCAGTGTTGAAGTTCAATTGGGTTCCTAAAGCTTCTTGGAAACTAGTCCAAAATCTTCCAGTAAACACTGCTCCCCTATCAAATATGATCTTTCTAGGCACTCCATGTAATCTCATAATCTCATTAATAAAAACCCTCGCAATTTCTGGTGCCTTATATGTAGTCTTAACTGGTATGAAATGGGCACCTTTGGTCAACATGTCCACTACCACAAATATGGAATCATGTCTTCTTGAGGTCATTGGTAGTCCCACAATGAAGTCCATTGATATAACTTCCCATTTAGATTTTGGTATCTCATGGGGCTGCAATAAGCCTGCTGGATGCCTGTGCTCGGCTTTTACTCGCTGACACTCTAAGCATCTAGCTACCAAGTTCACGATGTCCTTCTTCATCCCTTTCCAAAATAAGAGTGGCTTTAGATCCGCACTCATTTTATTAACACCAGGGTGTGCCATGTATACAATGCGATGTGCTTCATTTAAGATTAATTGGCGAATATCTTCATTTGGTGGTACATATATCCTTCCTCGAAATCGTAGTAGCCCATCATTATCAAGGGAGCATTCCTCATATTTTGGGACCCTCATTTCATCCTCCCTCAAACTTTTTCTAACCTCCTGATACTAGCTGTCTTTAATTTGTAATTCAAGCAGTTTCTCCCTCAAATTTGTCTTCAAGGGAATGACTGAAAATATCTGCGGCCTCCTACTTAAAGCATTAGCCACCCTATTTACTGTTCCTTTGATGTAAGTGATATCGAAATCATATTCACTAATTAGCTCAGACCATCGTCTTTGCCTTGCATTTAAGTGATCTTGAGTGAATATGTGTTGTAACCCACAATGGTCAGTCCTAAGATCAAACTTCCTTCCTAGAAGGTAGTGTCTCCAAATCTTTAGTGCATAAACAATTGCTGCCATTTCTAGATCATGGGTTGCGTAGTTTTCTTCGTGGGTTCTGAGTTTCCTTGATGCATAGGCTATTACTCTTCCTTCTTGCATCAACACACAACCCAATCCTTCTTTGGAGGCATCAGTGCAAACCAAAAATTCTTGTTCCATATCCGGCACCTTCAAAATTGGTGCTGTCGTTAATAACACCTTTAACCTTTGGAATGCCTCTTCACATTTTTCAGTCCAGATGAATTTCTTGTTCTTTCTTTGGAGCTCAGTAATGGGGCTTGCTATTTTTGAAAACCCTTCGACAAATCTACGATAGTATCCTGCCATGCCCATGAAACTTCGTATTTCATGAACATTGGTTGGTGTTGGCCATTCCATGATGGCCTCGATCTTTACTGGGTCTACTGCAATACCCTCCCCAGAGATAATGTGTCCAAGATAATGAATCTTGGTTTGGTAAAAGGAACACTTTGACAACTTCCCGTACAATTGGTTTTCTCTAAGACATTGTAGAACTATCCTCAAGTGTTCATCATGCTCTTCTGGGGTCTTTGAGTAGATCAAAATGTCATCGATAAAGACTTGTACAAACTTGTCTAAGTAATCCCGAAATATTCCGTTCATCAAACTCATGTCATTTGTCAGTCCAAAGGGTAAGACTACAAATTCATAATGCCCAAATCTTGTTTTAAAGGTTGTCTTCGAAATATCTTCTTCTTTGATTCTCAACTGATGATATCCCAACCTCAGATCTATTTTTGAAACACCGTTGCCCCTTTCATTTGATCAAATAAGTCATCTATCCTAGGCAAAGGGTATTGATTCTTTATAGTCACTTTATTCAACTGGCAGTAATCAATGCACAGTCGCCAAGACCCATCATTTTTTTTAACAAAAATCACTGGGGCTCCCCATGGAGATGTGCTAGGTCGTATGAACCCCAAGTCTAGTAGTTCCTTTAATTGGAACTGCAATTCCTTTAGCTCTGGAGCCGACATCCGATAGGGTGCCTTTGCAATAGGCTCCGTGCCTGGTTTAAGGTCGATGGTGAAATCAATTTCCCTCCCTGGGGGTAGCCCGGATAGTTCTTCGGGAAATACATCCTTAAATTCAACAAGAATTGGGTGTTTATCAAGACCTTCAGAGTCACTCTTTTTGTTTAGAGTGACCACTGAGAACAATTGACACCCCTTTCGCCTAAATTTCATTAGTTGCAAGGAGGAGATGAACCTCAAGGACACCCCTCGGTTCTTTCCCCTTAATGATTTTCATTGGCCATCATCGTCCGTGAAATGTAGAATCTTGTCCTTGCAGTCTAGGAGTGCCTCATGCCGCTCCAACCAATCCATTCCTATAACTACGTCATAAACTCCTAGAATTGTCGAGTACAGGGATATCTTGGTCTTACATACACCCAGGTCCACCTCACAATCCTTTACCATTTTTCCTACAGTTCTTTTCATACCACATGCCATTTCTACATGTTTAAATTCATATTGTGGAGTTGCTTTATGTTTAATCTTTGATAATGCATTTATAGAAATAAATGAATCAGTAGCCCCTGGATCTATTAAAATGACAAAACTCATACCATCAATATTACCTGAGGTTTCTAACACAGTGGACTGGTGTTCGACCTGGCGATTGTTCATCGCTGCATGGATGCGATGAGCCTTCCCTAGATCCCCCACTGTAGTTGCATTCTTAGTTGAGTTGATATTACCTGTCTTTTGAGGGCAATCCCTCTCGTAGTGAGGACCCCCACAATTCCAACACCCCTTCCTAGGGACTTGGCTCCTACTACCAACTGAACTGTGAGTTGGTCTAGAACTTTGTTGGAAAGAAGATCGGTGCTGAGGTGGTGTGACTTGGTGCTGTCGCATAGGCTGGTGCGGTTGTGGTTAACGAGTTTGTTGCGGTACCCTGTGCGAATGCTGAGTTGGATGCGTATATGGTGTTCTTTGATTTCTTCCTGACCACCTTTGATGATTTAGCACAGGACCCCCTTGTAAATTTCCACGTTCCATATTTTTTCTACCTGGTACTCTTGATTCTGTGGGCCTTGATGACTTACTATGTGCACTACTCATGATCTCCTCCTCTGCAATGATTGCCCGCTGAACTGCCTCGTGCAAGGTGCGAGGCATTAAGATTCTAACCTTGTTACGAATGCCAACATTTAATCCATAAACAAATTTGTTCACCTTGAGATTCTCTGTGTTTAGGTGAGGGGCATAACGAAGTAATTCCATGAAACGTGCCTCATACTCTGGTAGGGAGCGACTCCCTTGCTTTAATGAATTGAATTCATTTAGCTGTCTCTCAAGGAACTCTTCTGACAGGTAACGCTCTCTAAATTTTTCTTCAAATAGCTCCCAAGTTACTTCTGATATATCCATCCCCAATTGGGTTAATAATGTCTTCCACCAAAGCAGTGCGTTTCCCTTTAGCTGGAATATACTCATCTTGGCCTTCATGTTTGAGGTGTAATCTCTAAGGGTAAAACACATAGCCATGTTTTCCAACCATGCCTCTGCAAATTGACCATCAGTGGAACCCCAAAACTCTGGAAATTTTACTTTTTCCAAGTCTCGACGTACATCATTTCTTGTGGTGTTTTGGGGTGTTTCATTTTGTATGACCCGTCCTCCATGCTCCCATTCCAAACGGTTTATTAATGCCTCAGACATGTGTTGGAATGATCTCATTAAGTTCAACACTTCTCCTGCTGGTATTTGTTCCTGTGTTGAGATGTTTTCCCCCTCATTAGGTGGGGTTGTAGGAGTAGGCTGTTGTGGTGGCGCCATGCTGTGCCCTTTAGCTGCCCCACTCCTTCTTGTACCTCTTCTAACCATGGTTTACCTGCCACAGTTTAATACGATTTTTCCTTATAAGATAAAAACCAATCAATTAAAAATTTTAACCAACGTGAGTGGTTCTATAATTTATTGTTATTAAAACATACTTAAGAATGCATTTCTAAACTTATTTGACTTAAATGAACGCATAATATTCAGTTTCCTTTCTTTTTTTTTAAATTTTTAAAATTAAGCTACCAGTTTAACATGGAAGCTAAGTCTTAAAATTAAAAGTTAGAATTTATCACCTACCCTACGTTAATATGGAAAGGAAGAAATTTAAAATAATATAGTAGCATTTTATACTTAAATTTCCTTTACCAATGAATTTCCCCCTTTTTTTTTTACATCAATGAAAAAGCATTTTTATAATGATTAAAAGAGAAATGATTTTCCCAAAAACTAAAATCCACTCCAAAATAATTACACCCAAAAGGATGATGAGGGTTATGAAACCTTTAAGGGGTTACAAGATGAAAAATTTAAATGCCCTTTCCTCAAATTAATAATGGGAAAAACTTTTAAAATGATTTTTACAAATATTTTAATACGACACATTTTTCCTAAAAGTGGAATATACTTTCTTCAAAATATAAATGAAAAATTTATAGTGAAAAGAATTTACTAATGAAACTTTTACCAATCAATTTCCCAAAACTGACATTTGAGAAAATTCTATCATATAATTAAATGAGAACCCAAAATAAAAATTTAAAAGAAGCACCTTTCCAGAGTTAATCGCTTCACTCTTCGCCCAGGAATTTTGACATCCAGGTAAGGAAGAACCCTTCCATCAAAATTTGTTCTAGTTTTAAAAATTAAAAATAGAGTAAGTTAATAAGTTAATTTAAATTAACACAACGTCACTTCATCACTTTAGTTCAATGAATTTAAATGACAATTAGGAAATCATGGAATGTAAAAACATAATTATGTGAAGGGCAAGGGAAATATAACAATCAATTGACACGCGAATCGGTTGCTCTGCAGCTCCAAGAGGCGGTTAAGGTTTTCTTACAACCAAATTACAGAATTCGTTTATCCATCCTTTCAGT
Source organism: Pinus tabuliformis (assembly GCA_031772625.1). Classification (NCBI taxonomy): domain Eukaryota; kingdom Viridiplantae; phylum Streptophyta; class Pinopsida; order Pinales; family Pinaceae; genus Pinus; species Pinus tabuliformis. Next base: position 863,759,245 of record CM062819.1, on the reverse strand, counting down.
CTGCGTTCATTCTGCAACAAATATCATCGAATCCGACGCCAATAAAAATGTCTTACGATGACATAGAGATCGAGGATATGGAATGGAACAAAGAATTACAGGCCTTCACATATCCATGCCCGTGCGGTGATCTGTTTCAGATCACCAGAGCTGAATTGCAGATGGGAGAAGAAATCGCACGTTGTGCCAGCTGTTCGCTCTACATAACGGTTGTCTACAACATGGAGGATTTTCAGGAGAAATCTCAAGATAATAAAAGACAGGGTTTGGAGCGAGGCAAAATCCCTGCAATTACAGTCGCGTGAAGGAAAAAAATATAGGGTTTTGTAGAGATTGTGTTTTGGGTACCCAAACCCCAGGTCTGATTCTTGTACTGCATTATTATTTATGTTGAGATAAAGTCCGAACAATCGATTTTGATAGCATGTTTTACCCTAAAGATTCGAACACTGCATGGTTGGATATGGAAGTGGTATAGTTTTCGGGATTTAATACTTGTTTTTTTTTTTTTTTTCAACGGGTAAAATCGCAGAATTATTTATATGTAACAGCATGTGCTATATATTCACAGTAGTAGTAATGATCTGAAAATACAAAGATTGATTGGCAATGTTGAATGACAGTATGGAAACCCTCCGGGCTGCGGACATTGAATCTCTGCCATATTTCCATAACTTAAGTGCCTATCAACAATGCATTCAACAGGAATAACAAAGAATTAAGAACAGAGAACAAAGAGAACAAATAATAGCTTAACTTCCACCAGGCATGTAGGAATGTACAAAATCTGGAATGAGTGAGCCGAAGTAACAAAATGTTTGGACACAAGACTTTGTGAAGTTTAGCGTGCACATAGTACTACAAATATTAGTCTGGAGAACACCATCTTGACTTCTTAAAACTCCACTGCCAAACAAATTATATGTTTTACTAAATAAGTTGAACGATTACAGAGCTCTCTGTCTCAGACTTACAATGGATACTTTCTGGCAAGTACATCTGGTCACTATGAGTTTGAAAGCTAGGATCCAGAGAAACACCATCTTGGCTTCTGAAAACTCCACTGCCAAACAAATGATATGTTTTACTAAATAAAGTGAAGGAATACAGAGAGCATTGCCTACGTATGGTAGAGCTGCTGCGGACTAAGAACATGATTGCTGCAGCACAAGGAGCTGTGAGCCGAATGTTTCGGAAATATGCAAAATATGGTATGATTGCAGAGGCTTTGAGCACCTTCAGCTATGCTACTCAACATGGATTCATTCTTGATTTGCTCCTTTGCAATTATCTTCTTCGAAAACTGGTAAGCAATAATCTGTTCAGTCAAGCTCATGAACTCTACACAGAAATGACAAGCAAAGGTATCTCCCCGGATTCTTCTACTTTCAATTTCATGGTCATTTGCTTCTGTAAACAAGGGAATTTGCAACAAGCCAACAAATTTTTTTTTTGATCAAATGATTCAGAAAGGGTGGGAGCCTGGTCAGAGCTTAATGTTTGAAACATCATTTTTGAGCATCCTGGTATTTTCTACTTGTTGACAAAGGGCAATATCTTGATTGTTTTCCTCCAGGAGGCTTATATCCGCTGTGGATTGATAGAGTCCAATCCAATTTATGCGGTTCGGAAGAAATTTATGGACTTGATTCGGTTGCGTAATCGTCATACCAGAAATTCGAGGTCTAAAAAAATCAACATTTTGTAAAAGTTGCTCCTGCATTGCCAAAAAAATAACTAGGCAAAAAAAAATGGTAATCTTTATGCTTTCGACTCAATGAAATTTCAATGAAACTATACCCAAAATGCTTACGGCTTCCTTACAGTACTCCAGATCTGTAAAATATGTTGTAAATTTTTTTTTACAAAGGTTTGTAAGAAAGAGAGACTGGGGCAGCTGGCATAATTTCAGGGGCTGAAGTGAGACTGCCTAGGCAAAAGGACGATGGTTGTTGAGTCACGCGCAGGTCATTTTTCTGGTTTTGGGGATCCCATTCATTTTGGGGGCTTCTCCTTGGTCCAATGAAGATGAATGTGTGATAACATCGTGTTTTCGCTAGCTGGTTGTGGTAGTTATGATTTGCTCAACCAGAACGGAGATCCAGTATGGGAGACTCAGCAAAAGCTGAAAAATACACTGTCTAACCAAGCAGTGAATTAATGAGGAAGAATACCTTCTCAATCGACTAAGCACGACACAGGTTTTACTCTGGGAACACCTCCCAAGATCAGTTTTCAGCTGGCAAGCATTGTAAATCAAGGAAAACTGGTACCAGATGACATCATTGTTAATCTATTATCGATGCGTCTCCAAAAAAATGCGCTGAAGGGTGAGACGGGATTTATTCTTGATGGATTTCCAAGAACAACAAGACAAGCTGAGTTTTCCTTTCTTCTTACTGGAGGAGATTCTAGAAAAAGTAACAGAGATTGATCTGCTTATCAACCTCAAGATCAGAGAAGATGTCTTGCTTCAAAAATGTTTGGGAAGGAGAATATGTGGCCAGTGTGGGAACAATTATAATGTTGCTTCAATATTTAAAAGATGGACACCTAGCTATCTACACGCCTCCTCTTCTGCCACCACCAAGTTGTGAATCGAAGCTGATAACTAGGGCAGATGATACTGAGGAAGTTGTGAAAGAAAGGCTTCGTGTATCCTGAAGGAAGGCTCAATGAAATTTTCAGAGTTTCGTCCTAAAAATTTGTTGAAAAGGGCTTGCGATTTAGGAAAAAAAAATAAAAAAAAAAATTTAACACCGAACAAAATTGTCATAACCCCAAACCACTGTAGAAATTGATTTTATAAGATCTTATAAATTTAAACTCCTGAAGATCAAGTTGTAGAGATATTCTGAAACCTAAGAGTTTGATGGTAATCCTCATACAAAATTTTAGAATGTAGTAACTATCTATCAAAACCAGTCACGTATGCATGGGCCCATAGGTCTCGAGGTTTCAACTTGGGCTCTGATACCAAGTGTAAGGACTACAATGAGACTATATACATTTTTTTTTTTAAACAACAAATACAACCAGAAAAGCAACACATTGAAATTCAAATTTATTTTGCACACACATTCCTGCCACTCATTCAGGAAACATATCATAACATTTTCATACTTTTAACTAAGATCAATAGTCATGAAATACATATGTACCGTTCACCAGAAGGCGAGACTCCACTTGCTCTGCTGTTGCTGGTATTCCCTTGTAGCTGGTCACCTCCACGAGTGAATGATGACGCACTTGATCCGAATGCGAAGACTCACCGGTTAACCTCCCAGCCTACTCCTTGGGTACTCTTCTTCCCCGCGGACCCCCGAGCTGCAATGGGGTTGTACAATGGAGGCAAGCACTAGCTAGTAGAGGAGAGCACACCTTGGCTCAAGAGTCCCCTCTCTAAAAATCCTCTACCTCACCAAACTCACTATAGCTTCGTAATCACTGCTCTGACAACATCTCATCCATCCAACAATAGGGTTCCAAAAAGTCCCCTCTCCTATGGCTTGCCCCTTCTTTTATAAGAGTCCTCCTAGATGACACTTGGCATGTCATGCATAATTATATTTTTTTTTATAATTCAATAGTTTGATTATTCACCTACCCATGTGTCACTCTCTCATCAAGGGTCACCCAAAATTATTTACTTAAGTTTTTATTTAAAACTAATATTTTCCTCACCTCAACAAGATTCCTATTTCTTCTCTTAGTTGTCTCTTTATTCCCCCCTTTTATTCCTTAATTTGTGTTCATTACTTGATGTCAATTAATGAGTCAAGATTTTATCCCCAATCTACTCCCTAATTTAACTCAGGTTATCTCTTAGATGGGTATTCTTATGTTGGTTGTTGACACATGGAGCTTCTCTACATTTCTCTAAATTTAATTTATTATTCTCATTTTAATTCACCTTCCTCTTTTCTTAAGTAGGTTTAAATTAGTTTAGGATTAATCTTTATCCTTACAATTATGTTTGTCTTTCCCCTTTTTCCAAATTAAACAACATAATCTTCCTAGTACTTTCCAACATGGGAAGGATAGAGTTTTCAAGGTACTCTATTTTAATTCTTCCTATGATCCTCCTTACTCCAAGTTTTATTTTTGATTTAATTACATTGGTTTCTAATCATCATTTACCCTTGATGTAAATTTACCTAGTTTTCAATTCCTTGCTTATATTTTTTTAGTATTATTTATTTTTAAAGATTCCAAGGGTGCCAAGTTTGGTTGTGCCCTTCAAGAACTTCCCTAGAAGTTCCAAGGGTGCCACACCTAATAGTTTATTTGTGATGTCAAGGGTGCCAGTTTGGTTGTGCCCTTCAAGAACTTCCCTAGAAGTTCCAAGGGTGCCACACCTAATAGTTTATTTGTGATGCCAAGGGTGCCAAGTTGGTCGTGCCCTTCAAGAAATTCCCCTGAAGTTCCAAGGGTGCCACACCACTTGCCCTTCAAGCATCCAGTGACTACGAGGGGAAAGTATAGTGCAACGTCATAGACTACTATCATCTCTTATGTTGCCTGCTATAGTGAGACTAATGGTGTCGGGGATCAAGGGATCCGCCTTGATGCGCGCCCCCCGGTAAAGTCCTCATGAGCGACCCAACTTTGGGACCTGCCCTCATGGCATCGTGATCTTCAAGGCGAAGGTGTTTCAACCCTTCCAACCCAAGTCACGGCGGGAGTGCTAGTGGGTGAGATCAGGGACTCTGTCCCACCCCTCCCATGTAGTTCCATCCACCTGTACAACCCCATCACCCATATGTGGGTCATTCGGTCAAGCAACTAGTCTGTGCCTGCAACCATTAACATATCATTAGAATATAGTTAAACATATATGGCAGATTTCAAGATCGACTTAGACTTTCAAATATAAAAATAATATGAATTTTCATCAAACCAGGTGTCATCAACTCGTCATATGCGAGTGCCTCTGATGGTTTCCTGCCATACTCAATAATCATCAGTAACAAGGTTTCTCAATGTTAGTCATTGTCATAGTAGCATCATTGACAATTCCTAGTCATTCACATCATTGTCCATTGTAAGCCTGAACTAAAGAAAGTAGGTACACATCCATCATGGCTATCATCATTAAACATCAATGGAAAAATACATATTTATTAATCTATCAACATCGTAACAGCAAATAGAAATATACCTATCCATCAAATTTATCATCATCATGCTTTTAGTAGAGAGCATACATATTCTTTACTACCCTCATCATCATAAATTCAACTAGAGACCAAACTTAACTATTTAATGTTGCAATCATCAGAACACCAATAGATAAGATACATAAACTTATTTATTCTTGCAATCATCAGAACACCAATAGATAAGATACATAACCATTCATGCTATCATAATATCAATGGAAAGTGTTCATAAACATCACAACCATGAATATCTCAATCACTAATAATAGTGTCAAGTGCCCGGATCCTCAACCTGAGGTCCTCAAAGAATAAAGTGTGGGCCTTATGGCTAAATAAATGTTTGTGTCATATCACTGTTAGTCAACTAGAGAGGGCACTACAGAACCTCCCCCCTTGGTCAACATTGATACTGAACTCTTCACTGTACAAGAGGTAGAGATGGGTATCAAGAAGTTGGGTGTTGGAAAAGCAAAAGACTTAGCTGAACTCCAAGAAAAATATCTAAAGTGGGGCTCAAAGACTCTTGCACCGCACATTACAAAAATCTTCAACAACATCATACAACCAGGGCTCCCCATAGATTGGTCAACTAGTCTGGTAATACCTCTTTTCAAGAGTGGTGATGTCAATAACCCCTCCAATTATAGGACCATCATGATAAGCCCTTTGTTTGCAAAGCTATTTGGAAGCATGCTAGAAAAAAAATTAGCAAGTGGGTAGAAGAAAGAGATAAGCGTGCTAAAGGGCAAGCAAGTTTTAGACTTAAACATTCCACAGTTGATCATTGCATAACTTTAAGGCACATCACTGAAAAAGTTTGGGAGAAAAAGGAAGAAGTCTTTTGTTGCTTTGTTGATTTCAGAAAAGCATTTGACTCGGCTCCTAGGGATAAACTTTGGCAGAGAATGGAGGAACTTGGGTTCTTAAACATTTGATAGCAGCTGTGCATAGGCTGTATGAAGATGTGAAAGTCAAAATTAGAACTTCAACAGGCATTTCTGAAAGTTTTAGAAGCGATATTGGGGTCAAGCAAGGTTGCCCATTGTCTCCTACCCTTTTTTGTTTATATATCGACAAGCCTGAGGAGTGGTTAAATTCACAAGGGGGTGATGGTATCTATTTGTGCAAGTTTGTTATAAGGCTTCTTTTGTATGTAGATGACCTTATTTTGATTGTTAAATCAGCTCTTGGTTTGCAAGAGCACTTACTATCCCTTGAGAATTTTTGTATAAGTGTGGGGATGCAAGTCAATATCATCAAAATGAAAGGAGTGGTCTTCTCTAAGAAAAGAAAACATAACCAACATAAGTTCTACTTTGAAGGCAACATTTTGGAAGAAGTTGCGGATTACAAATACCTCAGGATTGAATTCAACAAAAATCTAAGCTGGAATGGTTGTAGAAAGAAAAGAACTTTGGGGGGTTGGAAAGCATTTTATACTTTTCAAAATAGGTGTAGAGAGGCAGAGTTATGGGACTGGAAGACCACTCAAACTCTTTTTGGGCTTCTAGTGATTCCGGTGATTCTCTATGGTTGTGAATTGTGGGCTAGCAGTACTTCTGACATGCAGTGGAGACAAATTGAGAAAATTCAGAAGCGTTTGATTACAAACAAATTTAAGATTAAAAGTGTAGTTGCTTATGATATCTTGTTAAGTGAAACATGGACTGCTCCTATTGAAGCAAGTGCTATGGTGCGAGTCATAAGGTATTTAAAAAAAATTGAGCAACTGGAAGAGGGTAGATGGCCTAAGGTTGTCTTTAATGATAGATTGTGCAAGAGCCACAAAACTTGGATGCAACAAAATAAAAAATGGTTTAGTAAATGGGGTATTTTCTTGAACGCGTGTCCCATAAACAACAAAGAGATAAAAGTTTTTGTTATGGAAAAGTTCCACAAACGTACTTGGGATAAGGAGCTAGGAAGAAAGAAAAATTACTATATTGAAGTGTTTAAACCCACTCATAATCATCAACCAAAAGCATACATAGAGGCCAATATCTCTTGGAGAGCCAAAATTATTATTGCTCGGTCAAGGACTAATTCTCATCAACTCCGTTGTGAAAAAGGGTGCTAGAAAAGGCCAAAGAAAGTGTGGGAGGAAAGGGTACGCATTTTTTTTCTTCCGGAAAAGTGGAAACAGAAAAACATTTCATTTTAGAATGTGAGGCCTTCAAAGACAACAAGGAAAGTTATACAGATACGCTGGTAGCTAGCTCTTGGGATAATCTATTTAGCGAGTGGTTTGTCGAGAAGCTGGGAGCATTTATTGTGAAGCTTCACATAAAAAGGGCCGAATACATCAAGCAGATGAATTAGCAATCTGTCCCATAGGCTATCTTTAGCCTCGTGGACGTTAAAATAATTTCTTTCTTTCTTTCTTTATAAATCGTTTAAGGAATTTAATCATATTCAAATCCCACATTTTCATTTTTAATAAAGAATAAATTTTAAAATTATCATTCAAATTTTCATCGCTTCATTATTTATGAAAATATACGTTCATTATCCTTCAATATATATTGGTGTGCATGCTCTTGTACTAATACATGTCGGATAAAAATGCACAACATGAAGCCCGATATATGAACTAAATTTAATGTTTTTACAAAATTTATTCTTTAAACTTTCATTATTTCAAAATGATTTAAGGAATAGACTAGCGGTCTTCTTTAAACATATGTGATTGCATATGATCTTACCTTGAGTAAATTGGGGAAAATAAAACATAAAATGAATTCACATATTTGAATTATCCTTATATTATTTTTTATTATTTATGTTATTATTTATTATTTCCTTACTAATTGGTATATTGGTATAGATAAGGTAGTAGTCTAATTGTTAGAATTTTTTTTGTGTAGATTTTTTTTTTGGGTAATTTTTGCTTTAAATTCAATATAGACTTTTTAGAATGGTTAGTTTTAAGTGTGTAATTTATACTAAGGACTTTGTCAAGTGGGAGGTTACATGGTCAAATCTCCTCAACACCTTTGGTGTTAGGCTTGATATATTAGGTTGGTGGGTAGATCTCTTCGAGTGGGTTTGCCCAGATTATTGCCCGTGGATGTAGCAGCCACTTAGTGACCGTAAACCACAGTTGAAAAAAAATTGTGTAATCTACAAAAATTGAGTGCCTCGAGAATTTTTCAGGGTGTTGATTCCATGTATACATTCAAATACACATTTTAAATAACTAAAATTCACAATCTTACTAAAAATTATATCACCAAATATTGATAAAAAAGACAAAAACTCTAATAATTAGACAAATCACATATATGAATTACTAGTTTGTTAAACTAAATTGTATAGAAATAACTCATATTTAAACTCTATGGATAAAACTCATATTTTGTTAATTTTTTATGGGTCAATTATTTTGTATTAAAGTCCATGAAAATTTCAAGATCAAATTTCATTAATTCCCTTAGAGTTATCTTTCAATATTTTGGCTAATGGTTATTACCATCTTTCACTTTACGAACTAGGGAAGAAGGGAGAAATATGGAAAAGGTTGGTAATATACAATCCATCATTAAAAATTCCTAATTCAAAGTGGCTCTTTTTCTTTGGAAAAAATCTTTGATTCTCCATATATGTGTGTGTGTGTGTGTGTGTGTGGAGAATTAAATTTTTTTCTTCCAAAGAAATATATAGGTGTGGAATGGAGAATTACAGAATTATATATACAATGAATCTGTGGATTGTTCCTAAATCAACCCCAAAGAAAAATAGAACAGGCTTTGCATTTGTTGTAACTAATTAGGGTTTCTCTACAATTGAGGTTTTTGAACCTTCATGGCCCCCCCTTAGGGGTGAGGAGGCGACCCCTCTTTCAGCAATGTTGTGGTGGGTTTTCCATCCAAACAAACTCCCTATAGACCCATCAATCTCGGTTCTAATAGAAGTTCCCCCCCCTCTTCGACGATTTCCACAACACCATTGGATGACAACAAAACTGAGCCAGAATGAGAGGACTAGTAGGTAAAAGATGTAAAAACACAAGCTCTTGTCTCCCTCAAACAATGAAAACCCCACTGTATGAATTCATTTAGGACAAAGTATGGGAGAAGATCCAATATGTGAAAGAACACATTAATCTACAAGTCTATAAGTATTTGGCCTTCTAAAAGATTACTCATTTGTTGGATTCGAAAACATTGGAAGTTGAGAGGGATATAGAGCTCAAACTGGGGTTAAAGGGTCTTTTCACAACCATTTTCAACAATGTGAAAGACATAGATAAAATACTCTAGGGAGGACCATACCTTCTAAACTCAACAGGGTTGTACATGAAACCCTGGGTGGAAATATTTAACCCTAATAAAGAATATTTTAACTCAAAATTGGTTTAGATCATGATATCTTCTCAACATCAGGAATTTATGGATTAAGACACAATGGAGGGGCATCGGAAATTCCATAAGATCATTCATTGTAGTATAAAAAACCGCTAGGTTTGGTTGATACACCTCATATCCACGATTATGTGTATACCTTGACTTGACCAAGTAGCTCCCATAAAGCATTCAAATCAGTTACTGTGACAACCCCACCCTAAATCCCTCGTATATGTTGCCTTGTAAATGTATTGTAAATATTTTGTAACATTTGAAATCAACAAAATGGGACTGAACCAAGGGACACAGATTCCATAGCTAGGGAGAAGGTCACTTGCTTGGGACATTATGGTTTCTTGTGCAGAGAAGAAACCTGAAATGCAGGACAACCATTAAAGGTTGGTTGGTGCATGAATTGATGAAGGAGCTCTTGAAATTAAATGAGCTGCAAGAGGAAGTATGCAGGCCCATGTTTCTTGAGAAGCAATCACAAGAAAAAAGATAGGAATTTTATGGAGGGATTTATGGAGGGAGTGCGCACTGTAGGCCAGCAAGTATGCAACAGTAATTGTGGCTAAGGAATAGGCCAAGAAAAGCTAGAGTCATGAGGAGATAGAGGGGGGGACATACACATTCAGAGAAAAAGAGGAGATATAGAGATAGACGAAGAGTGGTATCGAGGGAAAGATTCAACAAGAGCTTCCAGTAGGTAGCATTGAAGAGAAGATAAGAGAAGGGGATTGACTCTCGATCCATGGAGGTTGTGGGTTGAGTTTCTTGTCTCTGGAGCCCTTGTAACAGTTTGGGGTCACTGGAGGATATGGGTTGAGATAGGATCCCTGGAGCCCTATAACAACTTGGGTCCCTAGAGGCTGTGGGTTGAGATAGAGGTCTCTAGAGCCCTATAACAACTTGGGTCCCTGGAGGTTGTGGGTTGGGAAGTAATCTCTACAGCCCTGTAACAGCTTGGGTCCCCTTGAGGCTATGGGTTGAGATAGCAGGCTCTGGAGTGCTATAACAACTTGGGAAGAGACCATCCTAGAGCAAAAGCTAAGGAAGACCAAAATGAAGACTTGTGGTTGCCGCCCTGATGGTACAGTGAATTATGGACTCCATAGAAGGGGGTGAATCACTATGCATGCACTTGGGGGTGAGATCGGTTGCCTCTGTACTCCCGGTGTCATCCAAGCAAGTAACGTTTAGTTGATGGGATTGAGGAAGGAAGTCCTTAGGAGTCCCTGAATTAGAGGCAGTTGGTGTGCTAGTCCCAGCAACAAGAAACCCCCCCAGAATCTGGAATCTAGCTGGGGGGTGATAGTTGCAAGTAAGTGTGGTTGTAGTTGTCTACAATTAGTTGGAGATTCCTTGTCCCAAACTCAGTTTCCATGCAAATTCAAAGGTAAGTGTTTGTGTATGTTTTTTATCTTCTAATGAATCATGTCATTGTGTTGTAGATAATGGTTATGGATTCATGGACTGCATTGTGTTGATTATGCTTGCATATGTGGTACATCTTTGTGGGGATATGTTATCGATATATATATATATATATATATATATATGTATATATATATATATATATATATATATATAGTGTGTGTGTGTGTGTGTGTGTGTGTTGAAATATCTAGAGGCATGTGGGTGAAAGCTGAAAGAAAAAATGTGTAATTATTGCTAATGGTAGACATGGAAAATCTGATGCATAAGAGACATAACAAACCGCATGATAATAAATACTAAGCCACAATGTTGTGTTGAGCCTAGATCTACATACATGTTTAACAACATGAGAAGTAACACGTAAATAACTTATTAAGGAAGAGGCAAAACTCATTTCATGTCATGGCTGAGCCATGAGAGCATGGATTAAAACATGAAAGATAAGTGGGTTATGAGACCCTTTTATTAATATGAAGATTACATTGAAGACCCTTTTCATAGTAGGGTTTTCATTCGCTTGCATGTTATTTGTTTACCATGTTACAAGTTTTTGTATTGCATGGCAAGTAATGCATTAATGCCAAGGTGAGTTTTCCCTTGGGGCTTGTTGAGCCGCTAGCTTTTCCTCAATGACCTTCAACTTGACATTCTCAACAGTCTGGATACCTATTTTTGCCTTCTTAAGGTGGCTGTTGAGACACCCAAATGCTTTGTGTAGCACCATGGATTTGTTTGTAGGCTTGACATCGGGCTAGTACCATTGGTGTGTGGCAAGAGAGGTAGGAACATCTCAAGACTCCACACCAAGCCCATGGTAGGTAAGCAATGCAGAAGCACCTACATCACCTTGGGTAGCATTCCTTACCAGTGGGAAGGGATGACTTGCGTGCCAAGAACCCAATGGAGAATCTATCACCTAAGCTCAAGAGGGATAATAGTGTAGACCACTCTAAGCAACCAAGGGCATCATCATGGAACCGTAAAGCATGTCTGGGAGTCTGCCACATTCTTAAAATAGAGCTATAGTCAACAAGACTGACTCGAAGAAGCCTATGCGGCAGTAGAACTTTTAGCAGGGGAGGTTTAGATCTCTCCATCTAAGACATTACGTGATGTAGAGTCGAGGTCCCTTGACAAGGTCATGATGGGAATGAGGAGGGATGCCTTGTTGCAGCGCAAAGGAGTGAGGCAATGAAATTATAGGAAATTTTGGGATAACCATATCCTTTGGAATGTTAAAGCCCTAGTCAAGTGAGGCTTCTAATTGGTGGAACTGGATTCCCCCTCATGTGATTGGTTGAGATGAAGAGGCGGAAAATCAGAAGAGCTTGAAGCCTCAAAGATAATTTATTTTAGAGTCAGGGACTCAATGGTAAAGGGTGATGGGGTTCTATCAAGAGATGGCGACGAAAAATTATTCCGTCACCTGCCTCTCCTCAAACCAGACAAATGGCGACATATTGTCAGGTGGAGATGACATCAGCATGATGCCTTGAAGGACACATGGCAAGCAGTTTTGGATTTTTGGGTACCCAAAGTAGCCACATATGGGTGACACATGGACCTCTCTGAGGTTGACACATGGTGTGGATGACATCAACAAGACATCACCCAGGCGATGGTTAGACCCCAAAGGTCAGAAACCTTGTAAATGCAATGGCTAAATGTCCTGGGAAACTACAAGTATGAGGGATCGTCAGTTGACGGTACATTGGGTAACAAAGAACTGATATATCACTTGCGGTCATTTACTCAGAAGTAATCTGATATAGGTGTCAGGGTTGTGGGGTCCACAAGGGCACTAACAGATAGTGCATGGATGGTTACGTGGCATCCTGAGATACCAAAAGCCCATAACCATTGTAGAAGGCAATGTCGAAAGAAACAGAAGGTCAGATTCTAGGGTGGCTCAACTTGAGAGTTCGAGATGTTCTGAGGGCCTTAGAGTCATGACATGTCAGCCCGAAGGACAGATTTCCGGGAGGGGTGGGGCTCAACTTGAGAGTTTGGGATGATCTGAGGGTCCCAGAGTTGTGACACGAGTGTCGAAAGGTTGGGATTTTGGAGGGGAATCCAAATTGTAATTTCAAGGTATGTTGGGGTCTCAGAGCCACATCAAATTAGTAAAAAAAACATTTACCCCATTCCTCAAATGTGAAGAAGGGGTTGGGTACATTACAGAGTGGTATCAGAGCATTGAGGTTCAATACTTGGATTAGATAGGTTTCGTCACAGGTAAGTGAGGAATTTTTATTAAGTAATTATATGGTATCGAGTCAGTCTAGACTGTGCTTGTTGTTTGTTACTGAAATAGTGCTAAGGTAAGTTAGTGGATGGCTAACAGCTCGATGGGAGCATGATTATGGTTTTGAATACGTTGTTATCATTAATTATGTACCAATTACACAATTGAATGACTGTTGCATATGATTTGTAAATGGCTTGTATGAACCCCCATGACAAATCCATAAATGTATGCTCATGATCCTGATTTTATGTTTAATATCTAGTATTAAAATGTCTAGAAATGTGTGTGATTTACAACAAATCACAAGCAACATAACATAGAAAAGATACAATGATGAGGACTGGAATGGTTGAATATAGTTTTGATTAGTCCCAACATGGAAGTGATGGGGTCAGAACCAATGAAGAAGAGAGATCAGTTGGGCAAGGGGGAAGGAATCACTCCATGGATTGGATGGACACCTTGAGATGCCTTCGAGATGAGGTGAGGATACTGAAGGCCAATAATGAAAGGTTGGTAAGAGACCAAGAAAGGTAGGCTAAGATCAATGCAGTCATCCTGTAAATTCCCTCAGATTGGCAGAGGCAAAGGCAATCTAAAATGAGGACCAATCATAGAGATAAAAAAATCCTTCGTGAGTTGGAAGAAAACACCAACAAAGAAAATGGTGGTGGACCTAGAAAGAGGCACAAGATTGGAAGTGAGGACATTGTCCTAGGGGAAGAACCTTTGAGTACTCCAAGAGGAAGGGTTAGAATGCAGGCTCCTTGTTCGAGCAAGCCATCTAGTTATTTTACCTGGAGATACCACCACTTTCACCATCACCATCACTTAGAGAGCAAGGAAAAGGAGCATATACTTGAAGAATTTAAAAACTAAAAGTTGCCCACATTTAAATGGGATGTGAAGAAGGCAGGACATTGAAGCATGGCTACTAGGGATGAAGAAGTTCTTTACAATACATGATTATTCTAAGAATATGAAAGCTAGAGTTGCCTCTTATAGATTTAAAATGAAAATCTGACATTTAGTGGGAGGACCTAAATAATGCTAGAGCCATTACCGAGAAGGAGTTGACATGGGAGGAGTTGGAGAAGCTCTTCAGAGAAAAATACCTATCTGAACGCTACTATGATAATAAGGCAAAAGAATTCTATGAACTCAAAATGGGTAAGATGACTAGTGATGAATACATCACTAAGGTTTTGGGACTATTGAGGTATGTACCATATCTCAAGGATGAGAATGTTAAAATTCAAAGTTTCATCAGTGCATTGCCTATGGTGTTTAGAGATAAAATTGAATTGTTGGAACTGCAGACCCTGAAGGATGAAATCAAGAAGTTCAAACATTTCTATGAGAAAGTAAGGTGCAGGTCTGAGATTAAAAGTAATTGGCTAGTTAAAAGCACTACTGGATGGAATACATATTGGTTCAGGAAGAACCCATAAAGCAAAGAGGGGAAACACCCAGCTCATGCAAGGCAGTCTCAACAGAAGGTCAATGTTGTGGCTAAGAGAAATGTGTAGCAACTAGTGTTGACACAACCCAAGATTGAAGGTCGAGAACCACTCAAGTGTTGGACCTGTGGTGGGAGCCACAGGAAAAGGGATTGTCCACATCAATAGGATTGCAGACACAAGATATACAGTGCTCAAGAGGCAATCATGGTGGGTGAAGTAGTTCGAAGTATGCCAAGGGTTTACATGGAATTGGATAACCACAAAGTAGACCTACAGGCATCAATCATTGATATGGAAGGTAGGATACAAGAGCAAGTTGTTTCTATTTTGATTGATCGATGTTCTAATCATAGATATTTCATCCAAGAGCTTGTTGAAATGTGCAAATTGGAAAAGGATTTGCATAAAAAACCTTGGGTGGTTGATTGGCAATAGGTACAAGGAGAAGAATCAGTCATTGGGTGAAGTCATGTGCATTTGAACTTAGTGGCATGCCCACAATAGCCCACTTGAATGTGCTACCATTGGGTTGGTATGTCATATTAATGGGCATGGACTGGTTGTACATACACCAAACCAAGGTAGATTGCTATGAAAAGGCAATAGAATGCTTGGATGAGCAAGGAATGAAAAGAGTGTTGCAAGGCAAAAAAAATCCC
The DNA here is from genome assembly GCA_031772625.1 of Pinus tabuliformis. NCBI lineage: Eukaryota > Viridiplantae > Streptophyta > Pinopsida > Pinales > Pinaceae > Pinus > Pinus tabuliformis. The sequence continues at coordinate 863,743,930 of CM062819.1, read as the reverse complement.
ATATCAATGAGGTTGATCACTAATATGCAAGCCAAACACAACATCAGGAAGGGATGTATGTTGTTTGCAGTACAAGTTTCTAAGAATGAGGGAGATAATAGAGCAATAAAAGCCGAGGAAGTTGAATTGCTTCAAAGGTACCCAATTTTGTAATAGTATGCGGATGTCTTCCCAATGGAGGTTCCTGAATTGCCTCCTCATAAAGAGAGATATTTTTCTATCGTGCTAGTACTTAGAGTAGCACCAAAATCTAAGGACCCATATAGAATGAGAACCCCAAAGTTGGTTGAGCTAAAACTGTAGCTGAAGGAAATGGTTGACAAATGATACATAAGGCCAAGTATGTCTCTCCTGGGGAGCACCGATATTATTTGTAAAGAAGAAAGATGGAACCCTGCGATTATGCATTGATTCCAGAAAACTAAAAAAGGTAACCATAAAGAATAGGTACCCATTACCAAGAATAGATTATCTCTTTAACCAGTTAAAGGGAGCAACAATCTTCTCCAAAATTGACATGAGTTTAAACTACCATCAAGTAGGAATCAAGGAGGAGGACATTCATAAGATTGCTTTCAAAACAATATATGGGCACTATGAATTTGTAGTGGTACCCTTTGGGCTTACTAATGCCCTTGCCATGTTTATGTTCCTGATGAATGGAGTATTACAAATGTACTTGGACAAGCTTGTCATTGTATTCATTGATGACATATTGGTTTATTAAAAAACGGAAGAAGAACATGAACAACACCTTGTGGCCATCTTACAATTCTTGAGAGAACATAAACTCTATGAAAATGTTATTAAGTGTGACTTCTTTTAGTCACAGTACACTACTTAGGGCACATCATCTCCAAGTAAGGCGTATTGGTTGATCCTGATAAGATCAAAGCCATATGGGAGTGGCCAATTCTAAAGAACGCGGATGAGATCATATCATTCATGGGATTGGTAGGATATTATAGGATATTTATTCAGAATTTCTCCAAAATAGGACATCCCATTATAGCGTTACAGAGAAAAGGGAAAATATTTGAGTGGACTACATAATGTGCAAAAATATTTGAGAAGTTAAAGCAATTGATCACCAACGTGGCAGTGTTGAGAATCATGAATCTTGGCAAGGATTTCATAGTATGTACCGATGCCTGCAAGGAGGTACTTGGTGGAGTCTTAATCCAGGAAGGGCAAGTCATATGCTAAGAGTCCTTAAAATTGAATAAACATGAGGAAACTTATGTGACACATGATTTAGAATTGGCTGCCATCATTCATGATCTATAAATGTGGAGCCACTACCTCCTTGGCTGGAAGTTCATGCTCATGTCAGACCATAGTGGGCTTAAATATTTGCTTGGATAGCCGAAGTTGAATGCTAGGAAAGATAGATGGCTGGCCATGCTCAACGAATTTGACTTCAAGATTAAGTATATAAAGGGAATGGAAAACAAAGATGTTGATGCCTTGAGCAGGAGAATCCAAGTGAATCACTTGGCAATTATAAGCTCATATAAAACAAATCTAGAAGAAAGGATCGAAAGCACTAGACAATAGGATGAAACACACCAGTAAGTAAAGGAAAGGTTGTGACAAGGTGGATGGAGAATACTACCTCACTAAAGACGACTTAGTCAAATTCAAAGACATAATTTACATGCCTAACAGTGATGAAGTAAAACGATTGATAATGAGAGAATTCCATGTTTAGCCCTATTAAGGCCACCCGGGGTATCAAAAGACCCTTACAACCATTAAAATATAGTACTACTAGCCAAATCTGAAGAAGGAAGTAGCAGACTTCATGGAAAAATGCATGGAATGCCAACAAGTAAAGGTCAAATGCAAACACCAGGCAAGATTGTTACAGCCTATCTCTATTCCAGAAGGGAAGTGGGAGAAAATCTCTATGGATTTCATTACAAGATTACCAAAAATAGCTAAGCATCACAATGTAATCATGGTAGTGGTGGATAACCTTAGCAAGGTATATCATTTCGTGGCCGTCAAATCCACCAATTCTACTAGTGATATAGCACAAATTTTCATAAAAAAGATTGTGAAGCTACATGGCATCCCCAAGAATATTGTGTTAGACATAGATGCCATATTTACTTTAAGGTTTTGGAAGGAACTATTTGCAGGTTTGGGAACAAAATTAGCATCCAATACCATCGACCATCCACAAACAAACAAGAAAAGGGAGAGGACCAACCAAATCCTTGAGGACATGTTGAGGATGTATATGATGCATCAACCCAAGAAATGGGAAGATTATCTTCCACTTGTGGAATTTTCATACAACAATGGGCACCAAGAATCCATAAACATGGGCCCTTCTGAAGCATTGTATGGTAGGATATGTAGTACTCCTCTTAGCTGGAGTGATCCAGTTAACATGGTCCATGTAGGACCTGATATGCTTAAATATAAGGAACATCAAGTTTAGATCATAAGGAAGAACTTGAAAGTTGCATAGCATATACATAAAATCTATGCAGATAAGCATAGGGTTCACAAAGGGTTCCAAGTTGGAGAACATGTTTATTTGATAATTAAGCTTAAGAAGACTTCCCTAAGGATGGGTACATGTGCCAAGCTGGCACCATAGTATTGTGGGTCATTTGAGATCCTAGAAAGGACAGGGCCAATAGCATATAGGTTGGATTTACCTCCATTAGTTAGAGTTCATGATGTTTTCCATGTTTTTTTACTTAAAAAGGATGTACAAGATTCTTATCATGTGATTGATTGGTCAGTGCTACAGATGGAACTAGAAGGAGAGTTTCAACCACAGCCAATGTGCCTTTGGGACTGAAAGAGTCTCATTCTTTGGAACCAGGCCATAGAGGAAGTCAAGGTATAGTGGAAGCACTATGGGCCAGAGGAGGCCACATGGGTAATGGTTGATGCCATGAACGTTGATTATCCCTTCTTATTTGATGTTTAAAGTGAGTATGTACAATTGTAAATATTGTATAGAGTTGTGTATAAATCTCCACAAAAGAGTATGTATTGAATTTTGATTCTATGTTGCATATGGGAAATTGAACACTGAGGGCGGCGTTCCCTCAAGGGGGGGGGGGGGGACTATGATAGCCCCACCCCAAAGCCCTCGTATAAGCTACCTTGTAAATGTATTGTAAATATTTTTCAACATTTGAAATCAAGAAAATGAGAATCAATCAAAGGATGCAGATTCCAAAGCTAGGGAGGAGGTTTCTTGCTTGGGACATTATGGTTTCTTATGTAGAGAAGAAACCTAAAATGCAGGATAACCAGTAAAGGATGGATGGTGCATGACTTGATGAAGGAGCTCTTGAAATTAAATGAGCCAGAAGAGGAAGTATGCAGGCCCATGTTGCTTGAAAAACAACCATAAGAAAAAAGGACGTGAATTTTATGGAGGTACTTCGCACTATAGGCCAACAAGGACACAATAGTAATTGTGCCTGAAGAAGAGGCCAAGAAAATCTAGAGTCGGGAGGAGATAGAGGGAGGAACAAACACATTCAGAGAAAAAGAGGAGATACCAAGATGGACGGAGAGTGGTATCGAGGGGAAGATTGGGCAAGAGCTTCCAGTAGGCAACACTGAAGAGAACAGAAGAGAATATAAGGGGATTGGCTCTTGATCCATGGAGGTTGTCGGTAGAGGTGCTAGTCTCTAGATCCATGTAACAACTTGGGGTCCCTGGAGGCTGTGGGTTGAGATAGAATCCCTAGAGCCCTATAAGAACTTGGGTCCCCAAAGGCTGTGGGTTGAGACAAAGGTCTCTAGAGCCCTGTAATAGCTTAGGTCCCTAGAGGCTGTGGGTTGGGACGTAATCTCTGGAGCCCTATAATATCTTGGGTCTGTTGGAGGTTGTGGGTTGAGATAGCAGGCTCTGGAGCCTTGTAACATCTTTGGAAGAGACCATCTTGGAGTAAAATTTGAGGAAGAGTGGAATGAAGACTTGTGGTCACTTCCCTGATGGTACAATGGATTTTGGACTCCCTAGAAGGGGGTGAATCACTGTACATGCACTTAGGGGTGAGTTTGGGCACCTCTGGACTCGCAGATTCATCTAAGCAAGTAAATTTTAGTTGGTGGGATTGAGGAAGGAATTTCTCTGGAGTCTCTGAATCAGTGGCATTTGGTGTGCTAATCCCAAAAGCAAGAAACCCCCCTAGACTCTAGAATCTGGCTTGGGGGTGACGACTGCAAGTAAGTGTGCCTACAACTATCTATGGTTGGGTGGAGAGTCCTTTTCCCAAGCCCAGTTTCCCTGCAAATTCAAAGATAAGTATTTATGTATGTCATTTATCTTCTAATGAATCATGTCGTTGTGTTGTAATAATGGTTCTGGATTCATGGACTACATTGTGTTTATTATGCTTGAATATGTGGTACATCTATGTGGGGATATGTTATATATGTGTGTGTGTGTTGAAATATCTAGATGCATGTGTGTGAAAGATGAAATAAAAAATGTGTGTAATGATTGCTAATGGTAGACACAAAACATTTGATGCATAAGAGGCATAACAAATGACATGATAACAAAGACTAAGCCATAATGTTGTGCTGATTCTAGATCTACATACATGTTTAATGCATCAGAAGCAACACATAAATAACTTATTAAGGAAGAGATACAACTAGTTACATGTCATGGTCAAGCCATGAGAGCCTATATTAAAACCTAAAAGATAAGTGGGTTCTGAGACCCTTTTATTAATAAGAATATTCCATGCATGACCCTCTGCATAGTAGGCTTTGTGTAGCACCATGGAGCTGCTTGGAGGCTCCACATAGGGTCTGGCACCGTCGGCATGTGGCAGGAGAGGGATGAACCTCTCAAGAGTCCACACCAAGCTTGTGGTAGGTAAGTGATGCAGGAGAACCTATGCCACCTTAGGTAGCATTCCCTCCTAGTGAGGAAGGGATATCCCATGGGCCAAGAACCTAGTGGAGAATCTATCATCCAAGCTCAGGTGGGATAACGTCGTAGATCGCCCTAAGCAACCAAGGGCATCATCATGGAATCATAAAGCACGTCTGGGAGTCTACCAGATTCCTGAAATAGAGCCATAGTTGGTAAGACTGGCTCGAAGAAGCTTGTGTGACAGTAGAGCTTATAGCCGAGGAGGTTGTAGAGCTCTCCATCTAAGACACTGCACGATGCAAAGTTGAGTTCGATTGGCCAATTCATGATGGGAATGAGGAGGAAGGCCTTGTTGCGCTATAGAGGAGTGAGGCCATGAACTTATAAGAAAGTTTGGGATAACCTTATCCTTTGGATGGTCAAAACCCTAGTCAAGGGAGGCTTATGATTGATGGAACCAAATTCCCCCTCACGACATTGATCAAGATGACAAGGAAAAAAGGTCGTAGATCCTTAAGCCCAAAAGATAATTTAATTTAGAGCCATGGACTCAACGGTAAAGGTCACCTTCTGTCGAGAGACAAGGAAACTTCTTCTGCCACCTAGATCCATCAAGTAGGAAAGCTACCAGAGGTGGCCACCCTGGAAGCCTGAAACGTCGAAGCACCAAAGTGTTATGAGAATGATTTCTTAAGGGCTTTGGTTTTGATGGTTCCTGTCTACTAAGTAAAACTAAGTTCAAACCTAGTCACCAAGCCATCTCTCGCTCTCCTCAAACCAGACAGATGGTGACTTATCATCAGGTGGAGATGATGTCAACATGACACCATAAAGGACACGTGGCAAGAATTTTGGGAGATTTTGGTACCAAAAGGAACCACATACGGGTGACATGTGGACCTCTCGCAGGTCAGCACATGGTGTGGATGAAATTGGCATGACGCTACCCAGGAAATGTTTAGACCCTAGAGGTTGGAAACCTCGTAAATATGGATGCCTGAATGCCCCAAGGAACATCAGATACAAGGGATCGCCAGTTGATGGCTCGTTGGTTGATGAAAAATTTCTTTGTCACTTAGGGCCTTTAACTCAAAAGTAATCTGATATAGGCATCAAGGTTGTGGGGCTCATAGGGGCACGAGAAGATAGCGCGTGGAGAGTTACGTTCAATCCTAGGTTACCAGAAGTCCGTAACCATTGTAGAAGGAAATGTCAAAAGAGTCGAAAGGTCATATTCGAGGGGGGGGCTCAACTTGAGAGTTCGAGATGTTCTTAAGCTTTTGGAGTCGTGACACGTTAGCTGAAAGGACGATTTTCAGGGGGGGGGGGACTCAACTTGAGAGTTTAGGATGATCTGAGGGTCCCAGAGTCATGCAATGCGAGCTGAAAGGTCGAGATTCTAGAGGGGACTCCGAATTGCAATTTCAAGGTGTGTTGGGGTCCCTGAACTGCCCTGAATTAGTAAAAAAAAAATATCCCATTCTTTGAATGTGAATGAATGGGTCAAGTATGTTACCATTACCATGTTGAAATTTAGGAATAACCTATAGATTGTGATCAAATCCCATTCTAGTGTAGGAAATGTTACACGTATGGGCACCTTTTTAGGGAATTACCATTAAACCAAAACAACCAAACTTCCCAAGCCACTCACGAAGTATATCAAGAGGGATTTGTGAAAGTCACAAATAGAAGGAAATATGCAAGAAAAGTAATGCAAGAATCTTCAACAATAGGAAAAAAGAATGATAACAAATACATATTCTTACAAAAAATGGGGGAAAACCAACAAGAAGGTGGAGAAAAAAGGCCAATATTAAATGAGAAATTTAATGCACAAAAAAAAAAGCAAAAGCACATGGAATATGGGGAAGAAAAAATTAAACATGAAACAAATATAGGAGACAGAGTAATGGGAGAGGAAAGGCAAGAAGAATCAGATGTAAAGGAACTAGAATAAATGGGCTTGCTAAATTTAGATCTCCAATTGTTAGCATTAGAGTGGAAATCAAAAGACCTAGTGGTCATACTAGAGGAGGAGTTCCAACTCATAACCAAATATTACATATAATCACAAGAGCATTTACATTGTCACACTATAGGTAATTCTTCTCTTACTTCCTATTTCTCTTCTTTAGGAGTTAAAAGTAATGTCATCAAAGATAAGTCCAATCCAACAAAAGAAGACAAATGGAGAGGTAGGCCCAAGAAATAAACAAGTCATTCAAGAAATGGGTGAAAAATTAGTTAATGAAAAAAGGGTAGTGTTGATGACGAAAAAATACCAACACTCTCCCCTAAATTATCAATGAAGGTCATTTTGTGGAATAGAATGGGTCTCAATGGAAAAAACAAACAAATATTCCTCAAACATCGAACTAGATAAGAAAATATTAATATCTTAATGTTGCAGGGAACCAAGTATTCTGTTGAAACTCTTAAAAAGTCTCCATTACTATATGAATAAATTTTCAATTTCTAGCTAATGATGCTCACAGTGCTTTAGGAAAAGCTCTCCAACCAATATATCCCTTTTAGATTATTTTTCCACCTCTATAATTATAACTGCTAGATTTCATCTTTGAGATTCCTCAAATCATGATTACATCAACAATGTATATGACCCTACCTCTATTGTTGATAAAAGGATTCTCATACAACATCTCCAAAATATTTCCTACATTATTGGAAACAAGTACTGGATCATGGGAGGTGATTTCAATCAGAAAAGAAAGGATGTATAAGGAGATTGGATGAGGATGCTTCCATTCTCATAGACTTCCTCAATAAATAAAACTTGGTGGATCAAGAAACCAACAATTGCATATTTACATGGAATAAAAAAAGGGGAGGATCATCACAAATATCGCCCCCCCCTCCCCCCCTGACAAATTTCTCTTCTTTGAACCTTTATTCCTCTTGGGTCTCAACATTGAAACCTCTATTTTACCTTGTTTTAGTTCATATCACTATCCTATCAAAATTTTCATGGATTGGAGAAGTATCCCATAAATAAACCTTTTGGATTTGAGGCTTTTGTAGCTAAGATATCCCTCATTCAAAAGTAACATTAAAATATGTGGGAGAGAATCATGTAAATTTGAATGAACTATTATGTACCAATTTCAGTAAAGGCTGAAATACATGAAGAGAAAAGTAAAAGAATGGAACATTAAATAATTTGGCAATATTCATGGAGGAAAATGTAAAATCAAACAAGAAATGGAAAGTATTCAACATAAAATCATACAAGAAGGGAGAAAAGAAGAGTTAGATCACAAGGAATTGATCATCCAACTCTAACTTAAAAGCAAACTTAAGTAGGAAGAGATCTTATGGAAGCAAAAAACCAAAATTCAATGGCTAAAGAAGGGGGGGATACTAAATTATTTCATTGATAGATGATCCAACATTGAAAAGACAACATAATCTTAAGTATCAAGAATTATCAAAACTAGAAAATTGAGGATCAGAAGGAAATTACTCAAGAACCTGGGAACAAATTTCAAGAAATCCTCATGGAATCAGTTAGGGATAAAAGACATGTTATCTACAAGAATACAAAACATGCATCTAATCTTGTAACCCTTGAAAAAATGAAATGATTTTAAAGGAGATCACAAATGATGAGTTTGAATAAATTCTAATGGGAATGCCTATAAATAAATCCCCTGGTCCATATGGTTTCATTACTAAATTATTTCCAATATGGGCCCTTGTGACCTGGTGAATACACTGTAAACCAAAAATATTTGGTGGTTTAGGCCTAAGAGACCTTGAAATCCATAGCCACACTTTGGGAACCAAAAAATGGCGGAGATGGCTTAAAAACCCAAACACTCTATGGAAAAAAATGTGGAAGCAAAAATATGTCCTAGGAATTGATGAAAATCAACTAATACAACTAGAGGGGGGAATTAAGGGATTACATCTCTGGAACTCAACTTGGGAAAAGAAACACCTCATCAAAAACCATAACTTTTGGGAGATTGGAGAAGGAAACTTGGACCTCTTATGGGAAGACTCTTGTAAATAATGGCCTAAGCTAGAGAAATGGAAATTGTGTACTCTAAAAATCCATATGACATCACAATGAAATATCATAGTCAAACAATAATAGATGCCATCCCAAAGCCAAATTCAATAGAGGAAATGGAAATAATGCACATATTTTCTAGAAAACATAAGCTAGGAAATCCAAGGAGTTAGAAGATAGGAAAATCAAAGTTAAATCTTTAAAATACATACCCTTATGGGGACATCAACCTAAAGGAACTTTCAATATAAAGGAAGCTTATAGCATACTTGCAGGAACTGAAGGGAAATCCAACCCAAGTAAATGGAAGAAGCTTTGGGACACCAAACTATGGACCAAGGTGACTTTCTTTCTTTGGATCCTCATGTAAAATAAAATCCTAACCTAGGAAAATATCCAAAGAAGAGGCTTTTATGGTCCAACCAAATGTTTCCTCTACATGGATAAAATGGAAACAACTCTGGTTTTGTAGTAGAAATATGGGATCAATCGGTTATGATATTTCGACAACCAAATCAAAATAGGGACAACATACATTCAATAATTAATGAATGGAGCTTTGAACCCTTTACCAATCATATCTTAAATAGATCTCAACAGTTATTCCTAAGATTTATCCTATGGGAAATCTAGAAGGAAAGGAATAGAAGAATCATCAAATATCAAGCCATAATTTGGAAATAATGTGGCACTCTATCATGGGAAAAGTAAGAGAAATAGCCCTTGCAATCCCCTGGTCCAACCAAGACTGGGAATGTAATCCTAATGAGTATTTCTTTCTCTCACTCTTCAGACTAAATCAATCCCCTTAAATATTTCAAGAATTGCATTCCCATCCCAATCCATCAAGCCTTTATCAATGGTTCCCACCTCCTAAGTATTTGTCAAAGTTAAATTTTGATGGTGCCTCTAAGGGAAACCTAGTGCTCACTAGTTTCAGAGGAATTTATAGAGATAAACAGGGACAAATAGTACACATCTATGCATGGCATTAGGAATTGATACTGAAAATGTTGCATAACTCTCTACCCTTGAAAAAGATTTAATCATAACGAATAGACACAATTACTAGAAGTTAATAAATGAAGGAGATTGTAAAACTATCATACATATGCTAAAAAAGAAGAAGGATCTATTAGGGTCATGTTAGTTTTGTTTTCATGTTCTATGAAAGGCCAAAAACATGATACAAAGTCTATGTAAAGTATTGTTAACATATAGAAATAATATGGATCTATTTTCAATTTTTGTAAAAAGAAAAAACACCTATTTTGGGTAACTTGAGTTATAGACCTAGTAGATAGTCGAGGGATCTTACAGAAACCAAAACAACAACATCTTAGACCACCATCGTGGCAGCTCATTATGCCCCACTGATCTTGCAGGCACCACTGAATGCTATGCCACGAAATTATGGGCAACACATACCTCAATTTGATGGCGCCGGACCCACTACAACACAACAACACATAGAAAAAATGAATGATTTTACAAACCTTGAAGAAGTACATGATGATGATGTTAAGCTAAGTATTTTTTCCCAAAGCTTAGTAGGGGAAGTTAGAAAATGGTACAAAGGCTTGGCAACAAGAAGTATTGCAGATCTTCAATTGTTTCATCAACTTTTCCTTTCTTGATGGGAGGTCAAATAACCCTCTCCAGATTCTAATAGAATATGAAAACTTGAAGAGAGCTCCGTCAAACAAATTCAATAATGTTTATAGTTTTGTCCCTGCAGAAATAAAGTCTCCACCTAGTTTGGCCTTACTTTGTTATCCAGATGGATTCGATGTTTACACGGCCTACCAACTAAGAGAAAGAAACCCAACTGCCCTGAAGGACATGTAGAAGAATGTTGTAAGTGTAGAAGAAAACTTACTGGCCAAGAAAGCCAAGTTGAAGACTAAAAAGAGGGTAATTATCAAGGAGGAACCTTCAACATCATCGGATATTAAGTTGGATACTTTGGTGAAAACCATGGAGAAGATGATGAAGAAAATGACTCTGACAGACATAGTGTTTGCAAGAGAGCCACAGGGAGGTCCTCAAATCAGAAATCCTAATTTTAGGAGACAACAGATTCAAATTAAATAGAGGGACCAAAGAAATTCAAAAGACCAACAACAGACTAGAACTCCATTTCAGCAGAACTATGTAGAAGAAGAGAAAGAAGCAACAAAATAACAAGAACAAGAACAAATTAATCTCTTTGGTGAGGGAGAAGTAGATAACATTTTCTTGACAAAGGAAGAACATGAGTTGTTCTTACAATCACAAAAGATATCATGCTTGTAATTTCAAAAGACTATAAGAAAGGTTATCATAATGCTATTATGGAAGTCCACAAATAGTATAATTTGAGGAATAGGAAAGTCCCAATAAATTCTCCTAAAAAGGTCTAGGCTAATATACCTTCTACTAGTCAAACAAAGGTTGATCCTCCCAAAGAAATTCCTCAAAAGAAAGATACAATTGTTAAGGAGGTAGAAAGGAGTCCATCATCTTTTAGTCTTGAAAATGAGATATCAAAGATAAATATTCATGTTTCATTAGTTGAATTGATGAAGAAGGATGCATATGAAGGTCAAATTCTAAAGGCATTGAAGGTAGGAGAAGTGTCATTATTATAAATTTAAATGATGATCACCCAAAATTTCTTTTTGGTCCAGAAGTTGAAGGAGGTTCACATGAATGTAATGTACCACCATTTTATGTTAGCCTTAATATTCATTATTTGATATTACATAATTCCATGTTAGATTCAGGCGCTTTTCACAACTTAATTCCTAAAGTGATCATGGACAAGCTTGGCTTAGATATAACCAGACCATACAGAGACTTGTTTTCTTTTGACTCAAGCAAGGTAAAGTGTCTTGGTTTGATCAAAGATTTATGTGTCACTCTCACACAAATTCCAGCCAAGAGTGTGGTTATGGATGTGGTTGTTGTTGACATCCCACAAAAGTATGGTATGATGTTATCGAGATCTTGGGGTGAAAAATTAAAGTGCTCTCTGCAGATGGACATTTCATATGCCATTATCTTGGCATTTGGACAACTAAGGAAGTGTTTTAGCGACTACAACCACCCTCCAAAATTTTGGCTTGCACCCAAATTCAGAGCCTCCCTTGAGAGTTTCACTTGATGGTTGCATACACTTAGGTTCACTCTGTGAACTTGTGTGAGCCTTGGCACCCACCTTGCCTGTTCATTCCACCCAAGCTTTTACATGTTGATGTCAATGTCTTGCTTGCGACCATGTTTTGGTCATGCTCAAGGTCTTCGCTTCGTGTGTACATGTTATGTTCACCATGAAAAAACATCTTTTGCATTCACAAACGGAATCCCATTCATTGTCACGCAAGCGTCGTCACGGTCGACCAACGATCAATCACAAGTGTCATGCTTGTCATTTACACTGTCAATCAGTCATGTTGTACATGTGTGTCTAGATGGTTTGAGTTGTCTCTTCGTCGAGTCATGCAAGTGTGTGTTTGCAAGATCACATATGCATCTTTCGCTCATTCACACATTTAGTCATTTTGCTGAAGTTCTAACAACCAAACTCCCCTTTGACATACATACCATCACCCTGCCATCGAATCGATTGACTATCACCCAGAACAATGCATAAGCACTAAGCAAGTCATTTCAAGCTGTGTTGTCTGCAAGCAAATCAATAAGTCTCCATGCTGGTCAACCAGAGAGTTTAACCTGACAACTACCCAGGTACTCACTCCCCAGAAAAATTGCATAGAGGCTGCAAGCATTGCCAACTCTGTTGGCTAAGAAAATTGCATAGACAGGCCGGACAGACACCCAGTGCCCATCCCTGACTACCTCACGAAAGTGCGCAATTTTTCCAACCAGCCCTCTCGACAGTCGACCGACTGCTCATCTAGAAAATTGTGCAGTTTTCATGAGTAGGCCCTCTACTGCCCGGCAGTTCACTCAGCTCAGAAATTACGTAGAGATGATCAACAGGCTAGCCTCCTAGGATTAGTGCAATTTCTCTCGCCAGTAGCTCCCAACAGCAGATTGCCATTTCCCTCCAGGAATTGTGCAGTTTCTTTTGCCAAGCTCCTGAAAATTGACTGCCAGTTCCCCTCAGGAATTGCATAGTTTCTGCTGCCTGTGACCCAGCAGCCAGCTGCCAGTTCCCTCCAGGAATTCCACAGTTTTGGCTACCAGGCTCCTAGCGAGTTCCTCCAGAAAATTGCACAATTTCTGCCTGCCAAGCCTCCTCGCAACCCAACCTATTCCTCCAAAAAATTCCACAGTTTTCGCTGCCAAGCTCCGCTTCCCGCTCGTTTTGGAAACTGCGCAGAATTTGCCTGCCTAGCATCCCTGCAGCCTAGACTGTTCCCCTAAAAAATTGTGCAGTTTTTTCCTCTATCCAGGCTAGACCTCATAGACATTCACTTTCGATTCAGATTGGTCATCTCCATCACCAAGTGACTCTTGCGTAGTTTTCATTGGTAGTGCCCGAAGCCTCCATCCCACCTCGCTACCTTGTTTCCTCTTCGGGTCACTTGCATCCAAAACAATCGCGTATAATGGTAGACTAGGAGGTTTTTGGATTTGATGTTGTCTCGCCATGAGTGACTGCAGGAACAAGTACACAAACAAGCATGGTGTGACGACGAATGGGATGAACGAATGGGAGCACATGTAGAAGGAAAGGTTCACCAACAGACGAATGAACGATGCGTGTGAAGAGATGTGCTCGCAAACAGACGATCATTCAAAGATGATTTCATGGATAGACAGACGAGCAAACATGCAATATGTGCTCATGGATGGACGAACAAATGAATCTGCACCTTTCGCGAATAGATGAGCCTATCAAGCCTTCCAACATACAAGCAAGGAGCAATGTGCCAAAGAAACATCAAGTGAACCAACAACCATCGAAGACTCTGCACACTTTTTCATGCAGAGGTAAAGTTGTGACACACCATGAAGACATCTATCACCCAATAACACTACAGCTCGACATGCACTCTAGCAGCAGCACGAATGTACTAGCACTGTCATGTTGTTAAAATTGGAAACTAGGGCCAAACTTCATGTGGGTCATATTATTCATGGCTGATAATATTTTTATTAGATTCCTCTCGTCAAGAGGTGTAGGATTGATATAAAGATCGTCCGATTTCAATAAGTATTCATGGAGATATGATTTATTTTTATTATGGAATTATTATCAAGCCGACCTACAACTCATGTAGGCTCAGAAGCCCAACGGTCACATCTATTCAAACACCAACGTTGTGTATAAATATAGGAGGACTTTTCCACATTTGGACTCACTCATCTCATCACATCTCTCTCTCTGTCTACTGTGCAGAAAAGAGTCTCTTCTCTACTGCGTAGAAAAGGGTCTCTCCCTCACACATGTGAAGTCGGAAGATGCTGAAACTGAAGCTGAAACTGCAGAAGTAAATTTTGACCTACGTGGACTAGAAGATCTCCTCATCTGAACTGCCCTGTAGGTTCATCTGAACCTCCTTTGAAAGCCACAACTTCTGGTGGTGGAATCAAGTCAATCCGACATACGGTTTGCAAGATATCGACTGCCCTAGGTTGAAGGAAGCTACTGAAACTAAAGTCGCAACTAAAAAAGTGAAGTTTGAACTACGTGGACAAGAAGATCTCCTCATCTGAACTACGTTGTAGGTTCATCTGAACCTCCTCTGAAAGCCGCAACTTTTGGTGGTGGAATCAAGTCAATCCGACAGACGGTTTGCAAGATATCGACTGCCCTAGTTTGAAGGAAGCCGCTGAAACTGAAGCTACAACTGTAGAAGTGAAGTTTGACCTGCGTGCACCAGAAGATCTCCTCATCTAAACTGTGTTGTAGGTTCATCTGAACCTCCTTTGGAAGCTGCAACTTTTTGTGGTGGAATCAATTAGATCCGATTGTCTATTTGTGAGATATCGTCTGCCCTAGTTTGATGATGAAGCCGCTAATGCTGATGCTGTTGATCTAGGGTTTCTTACTACTGATATAAATCAGATTTATTGTACTATTTCTCTCTGCTAAATTATCTAAGATAAAATAATATTTGATCAAAGGGTTTCCCCATACATTGTGGGGTTTATCCCTGGCTAGCCGCCACATCATGTGTCTCTTGTCTTGGCTTGTTTTCTGTCGATCGTTTGATGTTCTATCTGCACTTTACTTTATGTACATGTGATTGCTAATATGTGGAATATAATAAGAAAAAGAAGTAAAATGTTATAAGCATAGAACATACCATAACTTAACATGGTATCGGAGCTGAGGTAAAGACAAAGCCCGAGCAAGAGCAAGAGAAATCACCGAAGAGAAGATTGGCAAGGCTATCCTAAAAGAACTATGGGGTCCTCAACACTCTTTCCTACCGAAGACAAGCTCCGTGAGAAAGCTGACTATCACGGATGGAAGATGTCTATCGATCTAACCCTAGAAGATCAAGGAGTGTTGGACCATGTAAGAGGCAATATTGTTGAGCCTCCATCAAATGCATCTGCTGCTGCCTAGAACAAATGGAAAAACAGAGAAGTCAAAACAAAGAAGATCATCCGGGACTCTATCGACAAGCACTTGGTGGCCTACATCTTTGAACTGGACACCTCCAAGGAAATCTATGATAGACAGGTGAGTTTATTTAAAGTCAATGATGCAAATCAAGTTTTGTTTCTTAGAAATAAGCTGAAGGAAATCAAGAAGGGTAAAGATGAGAGTATGCAAACATACTTCTTATGAATCACCGAGATCAAGAAAGATCTCCTATCTATTGGGGAGACTATTACTGACAGAGAAATGGCACTCACAACTCTTGGAGGATTACCATCTGAATGGTTCGTGTTCAGGACTACTCTTGTGAATAATAATATAATTCCTAGTTTCGAGGAATTAATGGCTAGATGCATTCAAGAAGAAACAAGGGTAGAAGAGCGAGAAATGCCCATGCCTAAAGGTCCTCCTGCTTCTTTTTCTTCTCATGCTGAAATAAGTCCAGGACTCAATCAAAAGGAAAGGCTGGACCTAAGGGTGGAAGAAAAGGACGATGTTACATCTGTGATAAAGCAGGTCACTATGCAAGGGAGTGCCCTGATAGAAAGGACTCACACCGGGACGATGATCAAAATCCCTCTGATGGCAATCAAAGGAATGAAAAATTCAATAGCAAAGGTAAGAGGAGAGTTGGGAATCAAGGAAGAGGACAACCATTCAAGAAGGCTAGAAATTCCAGGATGTATTAAATGCACTTGACCTCAAAAAGAACCTGGTGTCCATCTCGACAATGGAAGATAAAGGCTACAAGGTAACCTTCAGCGATGGCAAGGTACGTATATGGAAAAATAATGTTAAAGATGCCTTTACTCTTGGGTTTCATGTTGATTCATTATATCAGGTCGATGGAAATTTTCTAGGTGTCGTCTTATGACACATTTCTTCAGTCCAAACTTTGGCATAATAGGTTTTCCCCTTTCATTATAAAGCTCTAATCGATGTAAGACAAATGGTGACAGGGATGCCCGAATTCCGAGTAGAGAAAGAAGGTGTATGTCCAGGATGTGCCGAAGGAAATCTCAAAAGGGGACCATTCCCCTCAAGCCAAAGCAAGACCTCCGATATATTACAGTTGGTTCACTCAGGCATATCTGAGGCTGGCATTAAGAGGGACACTACTACACCACATACTCCTGAGCAGAATGGTGTGGCAGAAAGGAAGAACCATACGATTGTGGAAGCTGTCTCTATGGGAAGATGATGTAACAATACCTTATGTGGAGGAACCCATGGATCTTATTTATCCACCCGAGCCTCCCTCTTCTAGGAAGAGGCCTTCATGGCTTAGGGGAATACTTGATGATGCTGAAGGACATGTTGCACCCCGAGGAACCTTCCATGAAAGTAAGAAACCTAACAGGTATCAGGGATACCTAACCATCATGAGCACGATCATACAAAATGAGCCTCCATCATTCTCAGATGCCGTCAAGCATCAAGTATGGAATGATGCTATGACCAAAGAATATGAGTCTATTATGGAGAATGATGTCTGGGAAGTAGTTCCCAGACCCCAGGACAAGACAATTGCCACTTCTATATGGATTTACAAGATAAAGCATGCAGCAAATGAAAGTATGGAAAAGTATAAGGCTCGTTTTGTTGCTCATGGTTTCTCCCAGAAGGAAGGTATAGACTATGATGTGATATTTGCACCTGTTTCTAGATATACGACCATCCACTCGATCATAGCCCTTGCATCTTAACAAGGATGGAACCTAAATCAGATGGATGTCAAGACCACGTTCTTGCACGGTTCGATAAAAGAAGAAGTCTACGTGGAGCAACCCGAAGGATTTGAGATTTATGATTGAAAATCTCATATATGCAGGTTGAAGAAGGCTCTCTATGGGCTGAAGCAAGCACCCTGAGCATGGTAGGAGAGGATCGATAGCTACTTGATGAAGTTGGGATTCACTAGGAGTGAAGTTGATCCTAACCTTTACCTTAAGGTTGAAGACGACAAGCCTCTCATACTGGTGTTGTATGTGGATGACCTCTTTCTAACAGGTGCATACCCTCTCATTCACAAATGTAAGAGGGAGTTAGCTTTTGAATTTGAAATGAAGAACCAAGGACTTGAAGTGTGAGAAGCCAAGGGAAATTTTCCTATCTCAAGGAAAATATGTGGTGAAGATTATGAAAAGATTTGGTATGATGGACTGCAAGCTTGTGACTACCTCGAGGATCTTAACTTTTAGAAGTTATATGGTAATGATGTTGGACCAGATTTGGGAAATGCCTCCAAGTTTCAAAAACTCATTCGCGTTGATGTTCTTGGTGAACCTCCGTCCGAACATATGTTTTGCAGTTAGCATTGTGAGCTCATATTTGGTTGAGCCTCACTAGATTGGTGCCAAGAATCTTCTGAGATGTCTTCAGGACACAATCTCTCATGGATTGAGATACACTGTGTTAGTGTCGGTATCTTCATCCCTCCATCAGTGATCAAAATTCTCTTTTTGCATGCATTTTAGGTGTCTCATCCGATCAGCTGCATTCCATTAGGTCATGGATCAACTAATGGTAGTGGTTCATTATCAAATTTCCCTCATGGTCTTTACCTGCTAGCCTATTTTCACAAGTTCAGGTCATTTACAGTCATCTTTTGTCATTACATTTGCAAAAGCCATTTTTAGGGTTTTAGGTCTCATTAGGTCTAGGGTTTGCCACCATAGTCATGTAAAAGCTCAATAATGGTCAGTAGGCACATGAGGAGGTCTAATAAGGTCTCAAGATCAAAATTTCAATAATGATATACTCAATAAGTGATTTTTTCCTCAAAACCTTGTTTTGAGGTAAAACAGAGTTTTTATGTTCTATGTATAAAAATTTCATGTAATTTTAATTTTTCTATATGTAATAAGTTCAGAATTGTTGCCCTTGGTCACCTTGCCAACTCCAGCCACTGCAAGCAAAAACACAAGCATCAATGCATCAGTTTGTCAAATGATTAAGAAAAGTCAATTTCAATGGAAAAATAGAGTTCAAAACCAAAAGTGACTTGAACATCAGAAAAGTGGGTTTGAGATGAGTAAAAAATAAATTCATTCATATTTAAAGTGAAAAAGGTCCTCTTGGTCATTTCATTGTGCAAATTTACTCTTGGAGCACAAAAATCGCAATTTGGGAGTATAAGAGGCAAAAACACTATTTTTAAGGCAACTTGGCCTAGCACTGTGCATCAGAGGTAGTGCGTTGTGCATCAGGTAGGTGTTGTGCATTAGAGGCAGAACTACAGTGTAAATTTGAACTGGCACTATGCATCAGGAGGGCGCTGCGCATTGGGCCCAGTGTGCTGTGCATCAGTCTAGTTTGCTCCAAATCATCCTAAATCGTGCCATAACCCTCAAATTTGCTGCATTTACCTTTTACAAGTAAGTAATCATCCTCCTAAGGTTGAATTTGAAGTCACATTGGTGTTTTGCATAAATCTTGCATGTGAAAAATGAAACCCTAGTTTCTCTTCATTGTTTTCCATCCAATTGTGTAATTTTCATCCCACCTTCACAAAAACTTCATCAAACCCATTTTCACTCTTTATTTACCCTAATACACTTCATTCATCTCATTTTCCCATACCCCACTCCCCTAAAGTAATTATTTCCCTCACCAAACCCTAAATCCCTCACTAAACCCTAATTTCCCAAAATCATTCCCTTCACTCCCCAACTTCATCTCCCAAGAGTAAAATTTCTTCATGCTCATCACTATTGTTCTCTTTCATCACCATTTTTCATCATACCTTCATTTAATCATTTTCCCTAAAACAAGCACAATGGCAAGAAACTCAAGCTATGAGCAAGAAACACAAAGTGACAGTCCAAGAGACAGAAATGTACAACCTAGGAGACCTCACAAGGGTGGGAAGATCATCAGAGAGGAGCCTAATAGTATTTTTGAACTTCTTGCTTGTCCTCTTGCCACCACTTGTTTCAGATACCAATCTTGCTTTGAGTTTTGTGAGATGGTAGAGAGGGTTAAGTATCATCATGAATTGGCTAGGCAATTTGTCATCAACATGGAGGACAATATGGTATAGCTTGCTGGCATCAACTTCACTCTTTCACCAGCCATTATTGTAGAAGCAACTAGGATGCTAGATGTGGGGGAAAGATGGAACAAGAGACAAAATATTAGCAAACAAAACTATGAACCCTACATTAAAGCTAGATATCATAGCCAATTGGGCAAGGTGTTTCCTTTCAAGTTTTTGGAGGACCGGTATGTGCCATTAATGAAACTCATCATTAAATACTTCACATGTGAGGGAAGGTTCTCCCGACTCTATGCTTATCATATCAGGTTGCTTATGCATTTTACTAGGGTTAGAATGATGAGCATACCATACTTCATTTGCAAAAACATAGAGAGGATGACTGTAATTGCAAAGAGGAAACCCTACCCACAGCAACTCAATAGCATATATCACTTTGCTGTCATCAAAATTGTTGTTTTGCATCAGTTGACTCAGTTGGGAGTGCCATGGGAAACCTTCATTTCCCATGAGATTTTCAAGGGACCTCAAATGTTTGCAGAACCTCAAGAGGAAGCTGGACCTTCCGGGCAACAAAGAGAGCATGAAAGCAAAACTGAAGAGGCTCAAATTCCTGTATTTATCACTTATGAAAAGGGGACAAGGAGACTTTTTGCAGCTGCAAAATGAGTATTATCTCCACCAGGGGTGGAAGGGGTCTCGTTATCTTCGCCGGACCACAGGCAAATGTTATCTTCACCTAGGGTGAAAGGGGCTTTGCCTTCTTCTTCAGCAGAGTAGGTACAGGACAGAAGAAAAAAACCGTTGCATGATGAAGGGCCTTTTGAAGGCCAAGACAAAGATTTCATTTTGATTAAGGAAGAGGAAACTGATTTGATCTCCCAAAACTCAAGGCTCAAGGAGGTCATTAGAGAGAAAGAAGCTGACATCTAGGCTTTATCACTTAACCTTGTTGGCACCTAATCCTTGTGATTGGGTGAATTAATGTAAATAGACAAATAGGAAATATGAACAGTCATTGGGAGACGAACTGAACAGTCTCTCCCTCATGTATATAATGAAGACCTACCTGAAGGAATAAAGCAATCGAATCATTTTTGCCTTATGGAGTTACTGCCTGGTCTGACATGGTATTAGAGCTAGCACCTTTTTTTAGTTTCCCTCTGCTTTGTAACTCCCTCCTACATATTCTGCTTATATTCTGCCCATGTTCTACAGGCTAACATCTCTGCAAATCCCTGCTAAATCTCATTCATAGTTTAATGTATTCGTTGAAGTGCGTTACCTCTTGAAGGAGTCAATTCGTTGCATTAGAGTTGATTGTTGCATCAAACTCACTGTAGCTATAGGTGCTGCGGTGTATGGTATTGTTTATGCTAGCCGTCCTCCCTCCACGCTGGTATAACCGCGCTCCAGGTTCAATCCTTTTTTGAAAATCTTGGAAAACGCTAATATATATGCTGTTGACATGGTATTTTTAACGCTGGTCTGCTCCATATATACGATTTTTAACGCTGATCTGCTCCATATGTACGTTGTTGACATGGTATTTTAACACTGGTCTGCTCCATATAAATGTTGTTGACATGGTATACACTGCTCCAACAGTTCTTATTGTTTAACGCTGCCAATATATCCGTTTACGCTGCCCACGCTACCCAAACATTTACACTGCTCCGTATATCTGTTTACACTGTGGTATTCGCTGTGGTATTCGCTGCCCATATTTTACATTTACGCTGTGGTATAATACATTCTCTACTGGTCCGACTTGCTGGTTCCGTCGCCGGTGCCTCACACAGGTCTCTCACTACGCTGCCACACCACATGTCGTCTCTCCCCACTGCGCAGCAGAACCACACTTAAGTTTTTTATTCATAAATCAGTGTGGCACGGATTTATTATTTGTGCTTTTTAATACTGGAATATTGACATAAAAGATATTCTTGCTGGCGATTTTTTATGGAAGTTGAAAGCAGAAGCTCAATGCTAAATATGGAAGTTTAGTAAAAAAATTATTGTCATCTACATGGTAAACCGTGGATTGAACCCACGACCAGCTGAATACATGGTATAATGGGGACGTTGTTGATATTTACACTATAAAACTTTGTGTATTTACCTAGCTTGGTGACCGTGCTTAGTGCTTGGTGCCTTTTTTAATGATGGATTCATGATTTCTGCATTGACTTCTTCTTATGAAGTGTGGAGTTCTCCTTATGATGTGCTGGTGAACTGTTGGATTACAAATATCATGGGCTAGTTAACACTATCTCTCCGCGTTGAATGCATGTGCTATGTATGATGTCCATATATATGACATGATATGGTATAATATTGGAATATATATTGCATGATATATAAATATTGAGAGCTTGCAGTTGATTCCATTTTGTAAAGACATAGCAAATCACTATTAGTGTTTTGCTATGAATATTATAATTATTTTTTGGGCTCAGTACAAATTTTTATGATGGAGAAGTTTATTGAAAAAGTGAAGGGTTTGGAAAAGAAGACAACACTTCTTGCACACAGAGAGGATAATCTTGCTCAAGATTCTTCCAGAGCAAGTGGTAGAAGAGATTTCAGAGGCAAGGGGGTAGAGACTCTCAAGGAGAAAAGATAGATTTGCACTGCATTCACTGCAAAAGAAATGGATCACATGATGCCTCTACATGCAAGCTACCATGGGACAAAATTGAGCAGAAAAGAAACTAGCAGAAAGGTAAAACTGATGATACAGACAAAGGTAAAGCACTGGAATCTGCTCACTATGTTGTGGCACAATGTAACATTGGAGTAAATGAAGATTTATTTAATGCTTCACTTGCTTCTTGGAAAAATGATTGGTTGCTTTACTCAGGAGCAACCTGCCACAGGACTCATAGAAAAGAGTTTTCTTAAGATTTCACTGACAATGTTGATGGAGCAGTATACTTTGCAGATCAATCAAAAATCAAGCCATCAGGGCTTGGCACAATCAGGCTTAAACTACCTGGTCTTCCAGACTTTCTTCTGGATCATGTTCTATATCTCCCATAGCTCAAGAGAAACTTGTTGTCCTTGGTCCACATCCGCCAACAAGGTCACTCCATTCATATGTTTGATGGCAAGTTTGAGGTAAGAAAAGCATCTGACCACTCACTTGTCATGAGGGGAATAGAAGAAGAAAGGCTTCTCAAACTGCAAGGAACCTCTGCTCATGCACAACATTTCTCATACAATTCTCATCATGAAGAAGGTACACTTCCATCAAGTTTATTATGGCATGCTAGATTTGGACATTTGAACTATGAAAATCTCTTCTTATTGAAGAAAAATGGTGTTGCTGGTTTGCCTACAATTCCTAGGAAACTTAAGCAATGTGATGCTTGCATTCTAGGAAAGCATAGCAAACAGTCTTTTCATGATTCACATTCAAGAGCACATAGGAAACTTGAACTCATTCATTCAGATTTATGTGGTCCAATGCCTGTTCCTTCTGCAAATGGAAATAAATATATCATGACATTTATTGATGACCACATCAGAATGTGTTGGGGTTTATTTATTGAAGAACAAATCTGATGCTTTTCAAACATTCAAGAATTTTCATAAATGGATTGAAAATGATGCACAGTCTCATATTGGGTCTATTCCTACTGATAATGGAAGAGAATACACATCAAATGAATTTGAAAACTATCTTCGCCAACATGGGATCAAACATCAAACAACTGTGCCTTATAATCCCCAACAGAATGGTGTAGCTGAAAGAATGAATAGGAAAATCTTAAATATGGTATGATCCATGCTCTTCTTCAAAAATGTAAAGATAATGTTTTGGGCTGATGCTGTTCTATGTGTTGTATATATAAAGAATAGATGTCCATCTAATGCTATAAGAAACAAGACTCCATATGAAATGTGGTATGGACATGTTCCTTCGGTAAAGCATCTCAGGGTCTTTGGTTCAACCTGTTATGCCTTGATACCAAAGGTACATAGAAACAAACTTGGTTCTAGAAGTCGTAAGTGTATCTTTCTGGGGTATTCAAACACCTCCAAACCATACCGCCTCTATGATGAAGTAAATAAGAAGTTTGTTGTATCTAGAGATGTAATTTTTCTTGAATCATCCAAAACTGACAATGTTGTTGAGTGGAAACTTGATGGCTTGGATAGATTCACAAAAGCAAAATAATTTCAAGAATTTGATAATCAATTCCACATCTTGAATGGGGGATTCCTATACTAGATCAACATGTGGAATCTTCTTCTCAAGAACAATCTCCCCCGCATGAAACTCCAACAAGGGATGATGCTTTAAGTGATGTAATTGATAGAATTGGAAGACTCAATCTTGATTCAGTCCCAACTCAATCAACGGAGCAGCCTGGACCATCTAAAAAAGGTCCCCCAAAGTGGGTGACAAAGACACTTGAAAGTGTTCATCCTGATGAAGTTGGAAAGACAGGAACCAGAAATTCAAACCAGCAAAATGGAGGTGATGTAGATGACTCTAATTCACCTGTTGATATGGATGTTTCTTATGATTGTGAATTGAACTTGTCTACAGATTTTGAACCAACTTCCTTCAAAGAAGCTGCTTCTCATGATGAATGGAAAGAAGCGATGCAAAAGGAGTATGATGCCCTCATAAAAAACGGCACTTGGAAGCTGGTTGATCCTTCATTAGGAACCAAACCAATTGGCTGCAAGTGGGTCTACAAGAACAAGTATAAAGCTGATGGATAACTTGAAAAGCACAAAGCTAGGCTTGTGGCAAAAGGTTTTGCACAGAAGGAAGGGGTCGATTATGAGGAGACTTTTGCCCCCACAGCAAAATGGGCTACCATTCGGACACGCTTTGCGCTAGCAGCTCAGAACGGTTGGAAAGTCCATCAAATGGATGTAAAAACTACTTTCTTGAATGGAGATCTAAAAGAGAATGTTTTTATGTCCCAGCCTGAAGTATTTTCTGTGAAAGGACATGAACATAAAGTGTGCAAACTTGTGAAGTCCTTGTATGGCCTCAAACAAGCATCGCGAGCCTGGTATGAAAAACTAACTGAGCATCTTCTGAAACTCAATTTCAAACGTTTTGATCTTGATGATGCAACTTTATTTGTCAAGAAAGTTGGCAAAACAGTTGTATATCTTGTGGTGTATGTAGATGATCTTTTGATGACATGGAACAATGAAAGCTACATTGCATCCATGAAGAAGGAATTGGGGAAAAGTTTTGAAATGACTAATTTGGGCTATGTTCATTACTATCTTGGCATTGAAGTAACCCAACATCCAAAGTCCATATTTCTTTCTCAAAAGAAATACATTGGAGATCTGTTGAACAGGTTTGGCATGACAGAGTGCAATCCTCTCACTACTCCAATGGAACAAAACTTAAAGCTCACATCTATTAAAGGAAAAGAATTTGAGGATGCAACAAAGTATAGACAACTTGTAGGAAGTCTCAACTACCTAACTACTACCAGAACAGACATTTCATTTGCTGTTGGAATTCTTTCCAGGTTTATGCAAAAGCCTTGTGAGGGACATTGGTCTGCTACAAAAAGAGTTCTAAGGTACTTGAAGGGAACTGAAGACTTTGGATCAAGTATACACAGGTGAATGACTTCAGTTTGATTAGATACTCTGATTCAGACTTCGATGGAGACAAAGAAACTGGGGTATCAACTTCAGGATATGCTATGAGTCTTGGATCAGGAGCTGTCTCCTGGAGATCATGCAAATAATCAGTTCTAGCAGATTCCACAACAGAAGCAGAATACATGACAACAACTGAAGCAACAAAAGAAATTGTGTAGCTCAGGAAGATTCTTGAACATTTGCAGGTAAAAAAAGTACAATCAACTCCACTCATGATTGACAATACCTCTACAATAAAGTTGGCCAAGAACCCAAAGTTCCATGATCAAACGAAGCACATCAATACTAAATATCATCTGATTCGACATCATGTTGAGGCCAAAACAATCCATCTTCATCATTGTTCCACAAATGAGCAAATTG
The DNA here is from genome assembly GCA_031772625.1 of Pinus tabuliformis. NCBI lineage: Eukaryota > Viridiplantae > Streptophyta > Pinopsida > Pinales > Pinaceae > Pinus > Pinus tabuliformis. The sequence continues at coordinate 863,718,453 of CM062819.1, read as the reverse complement.
TAGACATCTTCACCAAAGCGCTTGGAAGGGAAAAACTTGAATGATTGAGAATGATGCTTGGACTCACCAACATCCATTCAGATTAGGGGGGGGGATGTTGACACCTAATCCTTGTGATTGGGTGAATTAATGTAAATAGATAAATAGGAAATATGAATAGTCATCGGGAGATGAACTGAACAGTCTCTCCCTCATGTATATAATGAAGACCTACCTAAAGGAATAAAGCAGTCGAATCATTTTTGCCTTATGGAGTTACTGCCTGGCCTGACAAACCTTGAGAGGGCTAAGTGGATTATCAACTTCCTTGAGAAACAAAACAAGCAATTGGAGGACAAACAAGAAATTTTGGTGTTGCAAGTCATTAAAGAAAACCAACAAAAGTCCAAGAGGGCAAAGGGCAATTTGTTTGAAGAAAAGGACAATGACCAGGAATATGTGTTGGAAAAGGTGAATGTTCACCTTGAGAAGCTGCTGGACAAGGAAAACAAGAAAAAGATGTTGTGTCACATGGCTTATCACTACTTGGCCCGGAATAAAATCTGCAAGACAAGGATAAGGTATCTAAAAGGCAAGTTAAGGAGAGCATTAATGGCTAAAAAGGAGCAAGACAAACTTAAAATATTGGTTGAAGCTTCCTTGGCCCAACAAAGTAGTTAATTACCTTGCCTCTTGCAAATTTTGAAGAAATTTGGAGAACTTTTTGTCATTTTCAAACTTTTAATTGGAATACACAGGGATTTTCCTCTGATGCGTAGCGCCACTGGCAATGCGCATTGAGTTGGTAAGGAATTTTGAGGAATGGCTTACATTTTTTGATTTTTCATGAAAAATATGAAAGCCCAGAAAAATTTAGTAATTTTTGGAGGAGTTTTGGGTCACCAAACGGGCAAAAAACACCTCAAAATTGCCCTTTCTACCACTTTTTGGACCCATAGAAAGCATTTTTGGGAGAACTGACTTTTGGAGGGGAAAATGGACACCAAATTCAAAAATTCGACTTTTCCAAGAAAGTAGATAGACAGACCTTTCCAACAAGTCAACTTGGAGAAAATTTGGTGAAGGGGAAGGCCTCCAAATTCAGCTGGGAAAAGGCATTGTGCATCAAGCACAATTTGCTCAATTTTGCTCAAAACTCAAAATTTTCGCCTAGTTTTTTTCTCAGTTTGACTTTTTCTCTCTCATGGTCAAACTCATGATGTAAATTGATGTAATTTAATGTAAAAATTATGAAAATTAACTCAAGGAAGTAGATACAACATGTATAGGTGGTTTTGAACTGAATGAATCAGTTTCCATAGTTTTAGAGGCAAGCTGTTCCACTGCCTATTTTTCAGTTCCTAGTTTAGATCTTATTGAAACAACTCCTAGACTCATGGATTCGACCCATAAAGGCTAGCATGGGTGGTTTTTTGCCTATATATTGTATTTTCTTAGTCATTTGTCAAGGTTGGAATCTTGTGAATGCTTTGAGCATTATTGTACATCATCTCTGCAGTTTGGCAAGGAAATAAACCAGGGTTTGCAACGTTTTGTGGGATTCTTGTGGCAAGATGACTTAGTATTGTTTTTCTTCTGCGATGCAAGTTATCATATGTTTATGTGTGCCATTATCTCTCTCTTTTCAGCTTAACTGAATGAATCAAGTATAAAGGTGGAAATCATTGATGTTGCAGTGCTCTACCTTAGGGTTTGTTTAGCTTTACATGTTTTCTACTATTTGAATAGGACTCATGACACTTCCATGCCCTCTCCAAATCCTCACTAGTCTCAAAACTCACCATTAAACTTAATCTAAAGTACTAAAGCACTTGCCTACCTCGCCCCACAGAACCCTCTGCAAAACTGAGCTCATTCCTCGAACCCAAAACTGCCTTTCACATTTGATCCAGCAATCAACCATAAAATTCAATCAAACTCCTATAAGCATATACCTAGCCTAAAATTAGTCTTTAAATCAGTCATCTCAAGCCTCATTTGTTATATTTTTCTGAGATTGACAAGGAGAGATCCCTCTCTCGACCTGGTAGGGCTAGCTACCAAGTTAAGTGTGGTTTGATGTTACCCTAGACCTGCCTTTCTCAGCCTAAGGTAGATTTAGGCCATAACACACTACCAGAAATATGAAACTGCATGATTATTTGAACGTTGATTAGGCAGGTAGTGTGGAGGATCATTGGAGAACTTTTAGTGTTTTTTCTCTTTATATTATGCTTCGATATAATGGATGAGCAGGAAGCAGAAGTCGGTTTCCATAAGCACCGCCAAGACCAGATACATATCTATGAATATGATCTCGTATGAAGCTGCCTGGTTGGGGAAGCTCTTCAGTGAACTGTTTGAACACATACCACTGTGATTCTTTGTAACAACCAGAGGTGTGATTTGATTATTGAGGAATCTCGTATTTGTCGATTGCTCCAGCAGATAGACATCATCTGGGATATGGTAAGTCGATGAGCAAGGAGGCTCCATTGCATTAAGATGATGTACAAGTCGATACACCTTGTCAAAGCCCCGAGGAAAGATCTAATCTGTGATTTTCACAAACGACTTGGAGTCATCAAGAAACCCTTGTGCAAGGGTCCTGCATGTTGCATACATTGAGCTCTAGGAGCTATAAGGTCTTGCGGTTCTTACTAGAGCAACATACGGCCACAGGGTGACTCACCCTCCCCTGGTGGTGCACACTGGAACAAGATGATTCGCTCTCTTGTGGGACAAGATGATTCACTCTCTTGTGGAATAGGATGATTCACTCTTCTGTGTAGCGGGATTGATGTGTTCTCCTGTGAGGTTGGAGTAATGTGTTCTCCATGGCGATTGTAGCAAGATTGATGTGTTCTCTTGTGAGGATAGGATTGATTAGTTCTCCTGTCGAGGCATCCTACCCATGTAGTCTGGGACTCATGGGAAGCACCTCTCATCTTATCAATGAGCAGGGATATGAAGTTAGGGACCATAGTAGTACTGATGGACGTATCGTTGTATCTACTGTACTCCCTATGCTAGGATGACGTCCATTGATCTAGGATCAATGATACTGGTCTGGGACCAGTGGTAGGAGTGGTAAATCCTATGACGCTGACTTCGGGTCGGTTGTTACTAGTCTGGGACTAGTGGTATGCACTTTGAGATTGACTTTGAGTCAATGGAGGATGTTACTGGTCTGGGACCAATGGTAGGAGTTGTACTCACTATGACACTGACTTCGGGTTGGTTGAGACTGGTCTAGGACCAGTGGTACATACTCTGAGACTAACATTGAGTCAGTATGATACATCCTCAATCATTTCTTCTTCTTCATAATTCGGACAAAAGCAGAGTAGAGCATAACAAAGCAGAGCCGTACAGATTAGTACAGGGCAAAACAAGACAAAGCAGAATAGGCAGAATAGAGCAGAGCAGGGCAAAGGTCAGGCTGTACAGGGTAGTGCATTTGATGGATGAATAGTAACGACTGATAGACAGATTGCAGATGAAGTTCCCCCCTAGTTGAGAGGGACTGTTAAAATTGGAAACTAGTGCCAAAATTCATGTGGGTCATATTATTCATGGCTGATAATATTTTTATTAGATTCCTCTCATTGAGAGGTGTAGGATTGATATAAAGATCATCCGATTCCAATAAGTATTCATGGAGATATGAATTTATTTTGATTATGGAATTATTATCAAGCCAACCTACAACTCATGTAGGCTCAGAAGCCCAACAGTTACATCTATTCAAACACCAACATTGTGTATAAATATAGGAGGAATTTTCCTCATTTGGATTCATTCATCTCATCACATCTCTCTTCCTCTACTGCGTAGAAAAGAGTCTCTTCTCTACTACATAGAAAAGGGTCTCTCCCTCACACATGTGAAGCCAGAAGTTGCTGAAACTAAAGCTGAAACTGTAGAAGTAAAGTTTGACCTGTGTGGACCAGAAGATCTCCTCATCTAAACTGCACTATAGGTTCACCTGAACCTTCTCTGAAAGCCGCAACTTTTGGTGGTGGAATCAAGTCAATCTGACATACGTTTGCAAGATATCGACTGCCCTAGGTTGAAGGAAGCTGTTGAAACTGAAGTTGCAACTGCAGAAGTGAAGTTTGACCTGTGTAGACAAGAAGATCTCCTCATCTGAACTACACTGTAGGTTCATCTGAACCTCCTCTGAAAGCTACAACTTTTGGTGGTGGAATCAAGTCAAATTGATGGATGATTTGCAAGATATCGACTGCCCTAGTTTGAAGGAAGCTACTGAAACTGAAGCTACAACTGTAGAAGTGAAGTTTGACTTGCTTGGACTAGAAGATCTTCTCATCTAAACTACGCTATAGGTTCATTTGAAGTTCCTCTGGAAGCCGCAACTTTTGGTGGTGGAATCAAGCCGATCTGACGGTCAGTTTGTGAGATATCGTTTGCCCTAGTTTGATGATGATGCCACTAATGCTGATGCTGTTGATCTAGGGTTTGCTACTGCTGATATAAATCTGATTTATTGTACTATTTCTCTCTGCTGAATTATTGAAGATAAAAGAAGATTTGATCAAAGGGCTTCCTCACACATTGTGGGGTTTGTCCCTCGCTAGCTGCCACATCTTGTGTCTCTTGTCTTGGCTTGTTTTTTGTCAATCGTTTAATGTTCTATCTACACTTTACTTTATGTACATATGATTGTTAATATGTGGAATATAATAAGAAAAAGAAGTAAATTGTTATAATCTCTATAACTTAACACATGTCGAGTCGTGTCATGTGTCATGTCGTCCACAACTCTATTGTGGGCCATGTTGTCAATCAATGTAATGTAACATGGAAGTCCAAGATACCCACTTGTTGTACAAAGAGTCACGTAAATTTGAAAAGTCATGGAAGTCAAACAGTCAAGAGGGTAGTCGAACAACCACAAGGGTCAGTTTTACCCTTGGCTATAAATACCCCCTCATTTGTCCATGTAAAGAACTTTTCACCTCAGCTCCTCCCACATAGCCAAGAGAGTTTGTAATCTTTTCTTTGAGGAGTAAGTAGTGGCTCCAATGCCCCGCACATGGGGTTAGTGATGTATGGTGTAATGATGTGTCTTGGAACTTTCGCTTAATTCAAAAGCTTGCTAATAGGCCAACACGTTTTCACATGTGTTATAATTGTTTTAAGACTAATCTTGAACACTTGTATTGCATGTTGCTTTAACTTGTGTCGAACACTTGAACTTATTTCACTTGTTGTAATGCATATTCTATTAACGGAAATGTGTTGTATATGTTGTTAACGTTGTCTCGCCCGTGGTGGCTACCTTCCCGGATGTCAGACATACCTTTTAGATAAAACTTACTGTAACGATCGTTGCACTCGTGTGGACTCATCCGCTGAGTGTTGTACGTGTTATATTCCTTTGTGTGTTGTGATTTCCACATCCATGTGGACTGCTCCTCCGGAAGATGTGCATGTCCTTTTGTGTTGTGTGTTCATAGTAGAGTTGGAGATTCCTCCCAACCGACTTGGAACTCACTCTCACCCTCTCCCTTTACAGTGAAAGAACCATTGACACAAGTAACACTAGCAATCACCAGGTATGCGAACCTAACTTCTCAAAGACAAAGTAGACCACTCTCCTATGCTGACAAGAAAGAGTTGAGGCAAATCCTTAAGACAATGGAAACTAGGCCATCATACCTGATGGGACTCCCACACCAAATGGTGTGAGGTCTAATAGGGACTTCATACCAGGGTGATCCCTAAATGCTGGCGGGTCCAACACTGTCAATAGGAAGTTGTATATGGAAACTCCCATGAAATACAGGGTAATCAGTCAAGACAAATCAACTAATTATCATGTTTATTCTATGCATTTAGATATGGATTCATTCATTCTATACAATGATATATGTTTGGAAGAAGATGCTCAAAACAGGGACAACAAATCAGAAAAGAATGAAGGTAAAATGTTGGAAGAAAAATCAAAGTCCGATGATGATGAATAAGGTATGTGGAATCTGTACTTTGATGGTGTAGTTAGTAAGGAGGGGGTTGGAGCTGATGTGTGGATTATGAGTGCCAAAGTAGGAAATTCAAAGACCTATTATTACAAACTTTCTTTCGAATGCACAAACAATGTTGTTGAATATGAGGCATTTATTTTGGGACTGTAGTTGTTAAAAAAATCTGGAGTCAAAATAATTTTAGTCCATGGAGACTCAAAATTGATCATAAAGCAAATTAAAGGTGAGTATTCAACCAAGCATCCTAGAATGAGGGCATATAGAAATGTTGTTTTAGATTTTATGCAATGTTTTCCATAATACAATTTTCCTGTGATTCCTAAAGATCAAAATGAAATTGCTGATGCGTTGGCTACTTTCAGCATGTACATTTAACATTCCTATCCATTCGAACAAGAAATATGAAATTGAGGTAAATCATAGGCCAGTTGTACCAGACAACATCAGATATTGGCAAGTCTTTGATAATGATAAATAGTTGGACAATTTTCTGCAATTGAAAGGAGAATTTTAAAATCTGCACATTGATGACGGAAATAGTTTTGATAATGGTGAAGAGGGAATTGACATGAATCATACTAGGGAGAGTCTTGACAAGCATGAGGCATACCTTAAAGTTTTGCAGCTGAAAGACAATCTGATCCCGAGAGGCTTAGTTCCTTTGGAGGAATTATTTGATTTCAATGATGTGGCTCATAAACCTAAAATACTACCTACTGAGACTGAGGTGGAAAACTATAACATAGGGACTGAAGACAGACCTAAAATAGTGAAACTTTCTAAATATTTAGGTCTCTAAGAGAAGTAGAAATATATTGATCTCATGAAGGACTATTCTAATGTTTTTGCATGGGGGTATGAATACTTGAAGGCTTATGATACGAGCATCATCTAAAACACAATTCCTATTAAGGAAGGACGAAAACCATTTAAGAAGAAGCTAAGGAGAATTAATATTTTTTTGTTGCCTTTAATTGAGGAGGTAAGAAAACTTTTTGATGAAAATATTATTATCCCTTTGAGGTTTTCTAAGTGGTTGTCAAGATTATTTCTAATGAGGAAAAATACCAGAGAGATAAGACTATGTGTTGACTTATAGAACCTTAATAAGGTCTCTCTCAAAGGAAATTACCCCTTGCCAAAGATGGACCACATACTACAACGGGTAATTGGTTTTGGGAGGATTTCATTGCTTGATGATTTTTTCGAATACAATCAGATTTGGTACATCCGAAGGATCAGGATAAAACAACTTTGACCACGCCATGGTAGACATTTATGTATGTAAAGATGCCTCTTGAACTAATAAATGCAAGGGCATCCTTCCAGAGGATGATGGACATTGTCTTTGCTGGTGAGAAAAATAGGATTATTATTATTTATCTTGATGACATTACTGTGTATTCTAAATTTGATGCAGATCATTTGTGGCATTTGAAGATTGTTTTTAAGAAATGCAGGAAGTATGGTATCTCTTTGAACCCAAAGAATTCTCTTTCTGGAAAGGAAGAAGGTAAGTTACTTGGACATATAATTTACAAGGATGGCATCAGAATTGACCCAAGAAGAATTAAAGCAATTTAGAAGATTGATACCCCAAGGAATAAAAAAGAAGTGTAGTCTTTTATTGGCAGGATTAATTTTTTGAGGTAGTCCATTCCCAATGTTATTGAAATTTTAAGGGCCATCACAAATATTTTTAGGAAGGACAGTGAGATCAAATGGACTTCTGAAGCAAATAATTCATTCAACAAAGTAAATTCAACCTTAACTCATGCTCCTGTTTTTGCTAGTCCTGACTACACAAAAGATTTCATGATTTTCTCCTTTGCCTCAGAGCACACTATTGCAGTAATATTGATGCAGAAAAATCCAAAGAACCATGAGCAATTTTGTCTTTGAGGTTTCTGCGAGTTTCATGATTGTGTAGCATATCTTTCGGATACATCGCATTAGGTTTGTTTAGATTATAAACAAACCTAATGCGATGTATCCGGAAGCTATGCTACACAACCATGAGCAACCTATAACTTTTTTTAGTAGGGGATTAAGGGATGTTTCTCTGAAATATAACATGATGGAGAAGCAATCTTTTACGTTGGTGAAGGATTTAAAGGATTTTAGGGTTTACATACTGCATTCTCATGTAACTGTGTTTGTTCCTAATGTTGTAGTGAAGGAGATTCTCACTCAAGCTTACCTAGAAGGAAGGAGAGATAAGTGGACAACAATTATTTTGGAATATGATGTTGAAATTAAGCCAACTAAACTAATAAAAATTCAAGTACTAGCAAAAATGATGGTTGAATCAAATATACATGCATTGGACATTAATTTTATTGCTTCCCAATCAAAAGACAATGAGGAAGCAGTTGTTCAACAAGTGTCAGAAAGGTTCCTCTCTTCCCCTTGGTATACTGATATTGTCTATGTTTTGCAGCACCTACAAGCTCCACCTAGTTTAACAAAAACAAAAGTAAGATTTGTTAAGTTGAAAGCTGTAAAATTTTGCATTCTAGATCAATCTTTATATTGGAAAGATACAGGAGGAATATTGTTGAATTGTTTGTTAGAAGATGAGGTTGATAAAATAATGGAGGAGTTTCATAAAAGTGACTATGGGGGACATATTTTCTGGAAAACCATAGCAAATAAAATCTTGAGAGCTGGTTTCTACTAGCCTACATTTTTTGCTAATATACAAAAAAGGGTTTCTAGCTGTCATGAGTGTCAAATATTTGAAGGGAAGAAGAAACTTTTGCCTCTATCTCTAAAGCCTATTTCAGTGGAGGTTTCTTTTCAGCAATGGGGATTAGATTTCATCGGGGATATTCATCCAATTTCATAAGCCCAACACAAATTGATATTGACAACTACAGATTATTTCACTAAGTGGATTGAAGTGATTCTGACCAAGCAGACCACAGATTCAATGATTATTCAATTCCTGGAAGGCAACATTCTCTCAAGCTCTGTATGTCCTCATAAGATTATTATTGATAACATTGTTGCATTTAAGCCTAAAAGAATGTTTGGTTTTTGCAATAGACATTGATGAGGCTCATCAATAGATATACCATAAGGGTCACAATGCCATCCTCCAGATTATTAAATTATTTTTTTCTCACATTTATTTACAAATTTTGTTATATTATGCTTAATGTGAAGAGTAAAAGATGTGTTGCTATGTAATGTGGCCTAATGTGTGTTAAATGCATAAATTAGAGCAATTTTGAGATAATTTGAGTACGTGAGTTTAGAGTAAACAACAAAGAGAGATTCTAGGAGGTCGTTCACCTCCTTAACTCCTCAAATCGGCAAAATATCACCACTCTATCTCTCATCAACTCGAGGTCATTGGTAACCAAGTAGGTCAAGATCATTCGCAACCAAGCCAGTGCAATTCGAGGAGGATCTAGATCCACCTATTCTCGAGTTAGGGAGACAAACATCCTTATTTTCTAGGGAGATGTTGGTAGCTACCCTTTTGTATAAATAAACATGCTAAGGAAATCATTAGGATTTGAATTTTTATTGTAGCTAAGAGACCATTGAGCTAAAGCACTTGTGATTGCTATTTTGATGATGTGTTTGACATTTATGGAATGATAATGAGAAGTTTTATTTTGATCCATCACTGAGTTAGTTCAGAGGGATAAATATCTTTGGTTTGGGCCCAACCCTAGTAGCCTATGTCCCTCTTTTGTTCTTATATTTCTCTTAGCCTAGAATGTTGATTAGTTGTTGTAGTTCAATAGAGTTTATTCATATTTATTTTAGCCTAGAATGTTGATTAGTGATTACAGTTCAATAGAGTTTATCTATATTTATTTTAGCTTAGAATGTTGATTATTTGTTGTAGTTCAGTAGATTATAATCCCTCAAAAAGTCTATGACTATGATCCCTATCTCATCTCTCTCATGGGAGCATGATTAGAGGACCCCACCGTCATAGCCCAAAAATAGTGTGTGATTTCCTATTTATGATTTCTTGGAAAGGTTTACTTTTGGTATCTTTCTTCACATTTGATTTTTGTAGCTCAGAAGGTAGTTCATTGCATAGATCAAGTTCTTAGCATTAGTTGGATAGTTTCTAAATTCAATTCATCTTTCCCACCCTTAATTGTAACATTTTGCAAATGAAAAGAGGAACATGTGCATCTGATGTTGTAGGGATATTGGATCTATAAGCAAGGAAACTGTTCACCAACTCCATCTAGGAATTCTCCACCCTCTTTTGATGCATGCCAACCCATTTTCTTGATCTGTATTTTTGGTCACCGTGAGCAGCTCTCTTAGCCCATATCTGGCCTTCCAGAAGTGTTCATCTTGGCTAGGGGTGTTGATCACCTTAAATACATTCCCCAAAACCTTCATCTAGCTTTCCATCACTTCATCCCATCATCCTTACCCTCCAAACCCTCTCAGCCAACTTCCTGTAGCATTTCAGGACTTCCTGTAGCACACATGTAGGAGCCTGTTTTGATCGTGTTTTGACCTGCAATGATAGCATATCCTATTTTAGGATTAGGTTGACCCCTCAGCTTGGATTACATGACCATAAGTACCACCTAGGCCATTCCCTTCTTTCCTTTTTCTTTCATGAAAGAGTGAATAATATTAGTTCTTTCATTCTAAATTTGGCAATTAGGACCTTAATCTACAAGTGTGAATTAGACAAATAATGCATGCATTCTTGAGTTGTGAATTGGTAGGATGATCTTTTGTTTTCAATCAAACCTGATATCTAGATGATTGATTGAAAATTAGAGTAGTTTCCTTTCTGCAGTTCGCATAATTCTTGTGTTTTTCATGAATGGAATCAATAACTTTTACAAGTTGATAACATTTAGAAGTTAAAGTTGAAAATCATTTACTTTCTCTGCACTAGGACTAGCTTTTACATTATGCTTTTAGTAGTTAATCTCCCTTAAGTTTAGTAGAGGAATGGTTTTGGAGCCCTAATGCTCAAGTGACCTAGTTGAGGGTGGTATGAGTAGAATTCATCTACTGTGTATATAGCATTGTCACCTCGAAGTTTGTACGAACACTGTGTTGATAACTAAACTTGAAGAGCCTCTAGAAGTTGCAACAATCTTGGTGCAGTACTAGGGCTCACCACTTCTTGGCTTAATTGTTGGGGAGGTGTCTAGGTAGATGTTATTTCTTCCTTTTTTTTGTTTTGCATTTAGTTTTGAAAAAATCGCATAAAAGGGAAAAAAATTGTTTCATGCCTCACAGGAGTAGAGACACTCTAGGAAAATTCTTGCCAAATACCCCCACACCATCAAACAGTAAACCATCACTCTTCTTCAGTCACTGACAACTTCCCTCTCTGACTGCAAGGGAGTTAGAAGACCCCTTAGGTGAACAACTTGAGATCTTTGAAGAACCTATTGGAAAAGAAGAAGAAGAACCCATTCAACATACCCACACCATGGCTAGAAACAGGAATGAGGAGGTTTTTCCCATCATAGAAACTAATGGAGATGTTAGGATGAAGAATATAAGCCCTTCTGCGCTTCCTCACTTCCATGGCTTGACCTCTGAGGACACTGATACTTTCATGTTTGAGTTTTTTGTTGTCTGTAGGCCTCATGATTATACCATTGATGACTAGAAGTTGAATTTGTTCCCATCCACCCTTAAGGATGCAGTCTTTCACTGGTTCATGGGTCTACCTGGGGATAACATCACTACCTGGGATTAAATGTAGCAATCCTTTAACAACAAATATAGGGACTATTGTAGGTCCAAACACATCAAAGAGTAAATATTTAGAATGACTCTTGGACCTGATGAATCCCTGGAAGAATATGAGGAAAGATTCCAACTCAGTTATAGGAGGCCCAGATGCACCCTTGATCATGAATCACTCAAGTTAGTCCTTCTTAGAGGAATCAGGGAGGACATACTAGAAACCCTCAACATGTTGTTTGGAGGATACATCTATCAGCTACCCTATGAAGACATCAAGGCAGTATTCAAAAACCATTCTAGGGCTGCTAGGAAGAAGGGTAGTGCTAGTCAAGCTTTGATAAGTTCCTCTTTAAGTTCCTCAAGTGGAGATGGACGTTGGTTATATGGGAGCACTCTTCTATCCATCCTAACCAACACACCCCAGAAGAGACTGAACATTTGGGAGAATTGAATAACCTATGTGTTAAAATTCCCCTCCTCCAAGCTATCAAAGATGTTCCCATATACAATAAGCTTATAAAAGAGAAATGCTTCAAACATCCTAGGAGGATAAAGAAAGACACCCCTACCATCAATGTCATTGGTTAATTATTCGATCTAATGATACGGATAATGATTTACCCAAAATATCTAGATCCCGGAAGTCCTGTGGTAGATGTGCACATTGATGGAATCATTGGCCCTCGCACCCTAATTGATATTGGGTTTTCCATCAATGTGATGACTAAAGAAACCATACTAAAGCTAAATCTCCAAGGATCCTTGAGAAAGACCACCACAATGCTACAACTTGCAAATAGGTCCACAGTGGCTCCCGAGGGAGTTGTTGAGGATGTAATGGTCTCTATCAACCCTTGGGAGTATCTTACTGACTTCCTAGTTCTCCAGCCCAAGACCAAATTCAATGGTTATCCTCCCATCCTTGGAAGACCATGGCTAGCCATTGTTGATGCTTACATAAGTTGTAGAGCTGGGAACATGACCATTAAGAATGGGCATTTGTCCAAATAGTTGGTAATGTACCCTCCTTCTCAGCCATCCATTGAGCATGACTTTCCCCTATGGTTGTAAGAGGAGGAGGAAGATGAAGTGTATCATACAAAATCCCATCCAACTTATACCATATATGTCATTATAGGAGGGGGGAAACCTGATGAAGATGGCCTCATTGACTAAATCCTCTAGAACCAACCCCCCAACAACATGCCTCTTGATGAGCTTATGAAGGAATCTGAGGGTAATCCTTGGATTGAGTTATCCCTAGTGGACCCAAATCTTGCACATGTCAAAATGGTAGAATTTGGTCCATATAGAACCTTGAAAATTAACACCTCTCTCAATCAAGAAGAGAAGTTGTGCAAAATGTTGAGAGAGCACTTAGATTCCTTTTCCTAGAGCTATAAAGAAATGAAAGGGGTACATCCTTCGGTGTGTACTCATCACATATACATTAAGGAGGGATGCAAACCTATGTGCCAACCTCAGAGGAGAATGAAACCAACCCTCAAAGACATAGTAAAGGAAGAGTTGCAAACGTTGTTGGATGCAAGGTTCATATACCCATCTCAAATAGTACCTTTTCCTCGAGGTACCTTTTCTTATAAGGTCCTTCCTTTCAGATTATGTGATGCCCCTGCCACTTTTCAAAGGGAAATTCTGAGCATCTTTGTTGAGTTGGTCCATGAATCTGTAGAGATCTACGTGGATGATTTCACTCCCTATGGGTGTGACTTCCTAGAGGCTCTCTCTAACTTAGGGAAAGTCCTGAAGAAGTGCATTGAAATGAACCTATCACTTAGTCCTAATGATAAGGTGCTCAGAATTATGCTCAAAAATCGAAAGTGTCAGAATCTTGTCAAACTCGGCTTTGGATTGAAGAGATTGTTATTCTGAATCCAATGGTGTGGACGACACTCAAATCCGAGTTTGTATGCAAAAGATAGAGAAAGTCAAATTTCAAGTTTGACTTGTCTATGTGGCAGATTGGATAACATGGCAAGGGTCCCAGCGAATGGGGAAGAGCCAAGTGGCAGGGTTGCCACTAGGTCTCGCATATCGCATATCGGGAGAAAAAAGAGGTGTGGGTTAAGAATAGGCCCCCACAAATTGCACTAGAACCCCGCTATTATTATTTGTTACCACTGATAAAGTGTCAATTGTGATAGATTGTTGGATGCGAGATTTTATGTGTTGCAATTTAGTGTCCCAACGGGTCCATCATATTGCACTTGTGTCCCCACAACCGATTACCAATTGCGATGAGCACCCCAGATGCAGGAATTTTATATGACACAGTTTAATACCTCAGTGGGTCTGCAATACCATTGATATTATCCTAGTGTGTCGTCGTGTTGAACTTCGCCGATTACGATGAGCGGGAGGTTCCAGACGTGGGAATTTTATATGTTGAAGTTAATTATCCCGTCGAGTCCGCAATACTGCATCACAACATTTTTCTATGTTGAGAACCAGCAACACTTGCCGATTGCAATTGCGATAAGGCCGATAGAATATAACCTGCCGAACGGTGAATTCCTCGCTCTATTAGCGGATTTTGGAGCAGAAAATGGAGTTTTTGGTTGGTTTTAGAGCATTTTGTGGAACAAATAGTGGAAGAATTGGGAAAATTTATAACATCTTCAGTTCTTATCCAAATTGGATGCAAAAAGAGGCTAGATAGCCATTTTTGAGTACTCTGAGCTCATTGAGACAGGTTTTGGAGGCATTTGAGCATTATAAACACACTTTTGGTGTAATTTGAGCATAATAGAGAGGCCCAAGCCATTGGAAGCTAGACCAAGGAAATGTAGCCCAAGAGGGGTGAACTCCTTTATCATGTGCTTCTTGTGTGATGTATTTTGATGTTCTTTGACGTTATTTTGTTGTTGTTCAACATATATTTTTATGTTAAATTATTTATAATATTTACATAAGAAACTCTCATGGGAATAAGTTAATTAAGCAAAAGTATTGAATCCTTAAGCACTTGATAAGAAAATGATAAGCATCTTGGGTTTTATTCTGAATGGGGAATTAGCACAACATTACTAATCTACTCCATTTCAGATCAAGTTGGTATCAGAGCTCTAAATTTTGCTTACTAGATTTGCTTTGTGAAAGAAGGATTTAATTGTTTGCAAGTTTATGTCATGCTTACAAGATTAAAACTCAAAAGAGGAGAAGGAAAGTTGGTTGAAAGCCCTATATTTGGCTAAAGGAGAAGAAGAGAAAGGTTTCCAAAGTCTTCTACACTAGTACATCCTCAAGTTGCAGAACTTGTAGTTGAGTCTCGAGAGATCATGTCTCATGAAGGAGAACCTATCATGATAGAAGATGAGAAGACCTTCAGAAAGGCTTTCTTTGATATAATAGAGATGGTTAAGGTCCCCTATGAAGAGAGGAATAACAAGTTGCAAGGAGAAAGTTCCAAGCCTCCTAATGGAGAAGGCTCTGTAGTAGGAGGTAATGGAAAACAAGACAAAGGAAACCTCCACCATCTCCAGCAACTTCTTCATCTTCTTCTTCGAAAAAATCTTCACCCTCTTCCACTAATACCACTGCTATTCCTACTCATCATGATTCTTCGAAATAAACTGGTAAATCACCTTCTCTAAAGATTGATGTTAAATTTGAGTTGCTTATGTACAATGGTTAAGTGAATGCAGAGAAGTTGGATAACTGGATTCATCAGTTGGAGGTGTATTGTAGAATTCAGAACCTTCAAGAGGATGATATCAAAATTCAGTTGGCTTCATTGAGAATGGAGGGTGCAACACTTGTATGGTGGGTATCAAGGACTCAAGACGAGATAAAAAAACATGGTAAGGTCTCTATTTCTTGGAATGATTTCATTACTGCTATAAAAAGATAGTTCTACCCTTTAGCTCATATGCAAAAAGCTATCATGAATTGGAAAATTTTAGACAGTTAAAAGGTCAAAATGTGCAAGAGTATACTTAAGAGTTTAGGAAAAGAGCTCTTATTCTAGGAGTATACTTACAGTCACAAGATACTTTGTTGAAATACATAGGAGGATTTCATAGCTATCTTCGACATACCATTCTTATGTTTAGTCCCATGAATCTTGATGTGGTATGTGTTCAAGCTACACACCTCGAAGCAAGAGGGAAAAATGTACAAGAAGAAGGTAAGAACAAGCAATGTCAGAGTGGTGAAAAAGGGAAGAAATTTAAAGGAAAGCATAAGAAAATTGCTTTTGCCAAGAAAGAAGCAGAGAAACCTGTGTGCAAGAATCATCCAAAGAGGGCCATGATGAAGCGCCTTGTTGGAAGCTTCATCCAGAATTAAGACCGAAGAAATTTAATAATAAAGGGAAATAGAGGACAAACTTTGTTGCATAACAAGGCTTGGGTTTTAACTCATGAGATGAAACCAAGATTGCAGCCATAGTCACTAAGGGAAAAGTCGTGGCGAAATCAAGCAAAGAGGAAGTCATGGAAAGCACCAGTGCAACAAATAACTCCAATAACACTTTGAATGAGGAAATAAAATTGAGTTGTTCCATATCAGAGTTATTTCCAAACACACCAAGATTGATATGTTATTTGACAGTGGATCTCCGACAAATTTATTTTGTACAGACTTGGTCAAGAAATTGAATTTGGAAACCGTGCCCCATCATAAACCATATCCGTTGGGTTGGATAACCAAGGACACCAATTTTCAAGTCACACAAAAATGATTTTTCAGGTTTGCAATCACTGCCAATTTCATTGATGAAGTCAAATTAGACGTTATGCCATTGGATATTTCCAGGATTGTGTTGGGAAGCCCATATTTGTATGACAAGAAAGTCGTTTTCCATATATTTGAGAACATATATCATTTGTTCAAATATGGCGTGGAGTATATTGTGAGATCCCATTGCAGAAAGATTAGTTTGTCTTTAGCAAGCGCAGGGGAAATGAAGCAACTGCTCAATTCCAGCAAGAGTCTCGTGCTCCTTATGATCAAGTAGAAGAATGACTTAGAGCGGGAATCCTCTGGAGGCTGTGACGTGAAGCTAAAAGCCGAAATATGGAGACATGTTTGAAGAAATAAAAGGATTGCCACCAAAGAGAGGAATTTAGCACGAAATTCAGCTACAATAGGATTGTCCACTCCCAAACATCGGTATGTATCGAATGTCAATTCTGGAAAGTTTAGAAATTAAGAAACAAGTCCAGGAATTGTTGGATAAAGTTGTAATACGTCCCTCGACTTTGCCATGTGGTTCACCAATTGTATTGGTACCAACAAAATATGGAACCTAGCACATGTGTGTATATTATCGAGCTTTGAATAAGAGTACAATAAAAGGATACTCACTGCCCAGAATAGATGATTTGCTAGATCAGTTGAAAAATGAAAAATATTTCACTAAATTAGACTTGAGAAATGGATATCATCAAGTAAGAATAACTGAGGAGGATATTTTGAAGACTTATTTTAAAACCAAATAGGGATTGTTTGAGTGGTTGTTTATGCCTTTCAGTCTTTGTAATGCTCTAGCTACATTCATGAGAGTTATGAATGATGTTTTGAGATCATTTCTTTATGAGTTTGTAATTGTCTATTTAGATGATATTTTGATATTCAACAAATCCCAAGAAGATCATGTCAAGCATGTGAGGAAAGTTTTGGATATAATGAGAAAAGAACAGTTATTTCTGAATATGTCTAAATGTGAATTCAGGAAAACTTCCTTAGTGTATTTGGGCCACATAGTTGGAGGAGGCAACTAAAGATTGACCCCTCTAAAGTTTCGGTCATTGTGAATTGGCCAATACCCAAATCAATGATAGAAGTAAGGAGTTTTCTAGGAGAAGCGTAGTACTAGAGGAAGTTTATTTCTAACTTCTCCTCCATAGCAGCTCCACTACATGCTTTGACCAACGTGAAGGTTGTCTTCCAGTGGGGAGGCAAATAACAAAAAGCATTTGATGCTTTAAAACAAAAGATCAGTTCAACCCCAATTTTAGCATTGCCAGATTTGAAACAACCATTTGAAATACAAACATAGGTTAGTGAGTACAACATGGGTTCAGTGCTTTTACACCATGGTAAGCCCATTTCATTTCATTCTAAGATTTTTAATGGTGTTGTTATTAATTATCCTACATACGATAAAGAGCTTTATGCATTGGTACAAAGTGTGAAGAAATGTAAGCATTATATGTTAGGAAAAGAAACCATTATTCACACTGATCATTATCCTTTGCAATATCTTCAATCTCAAACTAAATTGCAGCAGTCAAGGCACTTTGGTTGGATGGGATTTCTACAGAAATTCCACTTGGTAATCAGGTACAATAAAGGTATTTATAACATATCCATTGATATGATTTCTAGACCAACTATTAATGTAGCCATTTTACTCAAGAATCATTTTGTTATGCTTGAAATTTATGTTGAAAAGTACACACAAGATGTTGACTTTCAAGAGGTATATTTAGACTTGAGTCAAGGCCACCAAGTTGAGGAATTAGACTACCATGTACACGATAATCTGTTGTATCATTTGGGAAACCTTTGTGTTCCACAATGAGAGAGAGTAAATGTCACAAGGGAAGCACACACTTCTCTTATTGCTCGACATTTCGGTGTAAGTAAAATAGTGGCAAATCTTCAGAGGTATTTTTATTGGCCTCGTATGCTTGAAAGTGTGTCACATTTTATTAGACGTTGTTCATTGTGTACAATCAGTAAGCCTAGTAATAGGACAATAGGATTGTACACACCACTTGCAATGCCTTCACGACTATGGGAAAGTGTTTCAAAGGATTTTGTAGGAGGTCTTCCTTTATCAAGGAAAAGTCATGATTATTTGTATGTAGTTGTGGATAGGTTCAGCAAGATGTGCATATTAATGCCTTGTAAAAAGCAAATTATAGTTGAACAAACAACTCAACTTTTCTTTCAAAATGTATGGGTTCATTTTGGATTGCCTATTTCTATTGTAAGTGATTGTGATTCTCGATTTGTTGGGAATTTTTGGTCAAGTTTATGGAATTTGATGAACACCAAGTTGAATAAAAGTACAACCTTTCATCCACAAACATATGGTCAAACTGAAGTGGCTAATAGGACAATTATTCATTTGCTAAGAGGATATTGCAGCAAACATGCTAAGTTGTGGGATGAATAGCTGCATTATATTCAACATGCTTAAAACCAAGCAAAACACTCTTCTACTCTAACTTCGCCTTTTGAGGCATGTCTTGGTTATTTGCCTAAATCGCCTTTGTATTTCATCTTTGAGAAAGATGTAGTTGTAGATGGACATAGTGACATAGATAGAGCAAAGAAATTCATTGAGGAAAAATAGTCGATTCACTAAACAGTTCAATAACAACTAGAAAAGAGTCAAGGCATGATAAGCATCGTGTGGATCATCAATTTCAAGGAGGTGATGAAGTTTGGCTATACATTAGCAAGGAAAGGCTTCAAGGTGAAGGTAAAAATCTAAAACCAATTCGTTATGGTCCATTTAAAATTCTGGAAAAGATTGGTAATAATGCTTTCAAGCTTGATTTGCCTTCATATATGCAAATCTATTCCATTGTTAATGTTAAAAAGTTGATATTGTATGAACCTCCTTTGATTGAAGATCAAGGAGAGAATGTTCAAATTCCATCTATTGAAGACTTTTCTCCAGAATTCCTTGATGTGCTTCAGCAAGACACTATACTTGATAGAAGGACAAGGACAACTAAAAGGGGAAGTATTGATTATCTTCGGGTGGGTCTCAAAGGTACACATATATCAAGGGCAAAATGGATTGAAGTGGGGAAGGTGAGGAAACCATACCCTCATCTGTTCAATAAAAAAATATAAATCTTTTGGGGTCCAAAAGGCTTCCTTTGGGGAGGAGTGATTAGGTGCTCAAAATTATGCTCAAAAATCAAAGTGTCAGAATCTTGTCAAACTTAGCTTCATATTGAAGAGCTTGCCATTTTGAATCCAATGGTGCAAATGTCACTCAAATCCGAGTTTGTATACAGAAGATAGAGAAAGTGAAAGTTCAAGTTTGACTTGTCTATGTGGCAGGATTGGAAGACATAGCAAGGGTCCCAGTGAATGGGGAAGTGCCCAGTGGAAGGTTTCCACTACATCCTGCATATCGCATATCAGGAAAAAAAGAGGTGCAGGTTAAGAAACGACCCACACAAATCGCACTGAAACCCCGCTGTTATTATCTGTTACCACTGATAAAGTGCCAATTGCGATAGACTGTCGGACATAGTGATCCGGATTTAAGCAGGAACGCAAAAATTATAGAGATAACCATAAACATAGAGATGTAGTAGAAATAATACTTCATTTCATTAATGTAAAATACTGAAATATGCTTACAAATAGAAATGAAAATAAACTAGCTAAGGTGATGGTAGCTTATCTTGAGAAGAGATGTGGCATCTACATGCCTCTGAACTGTGTTAAAATGAGGCTCGAAGGCCTATTTATTTTTGAGAAACAATGGAAAACCCTTAACATCCAAAAACCTAACCCTAGAAGTTGAAACGCCAAATTGTGGGCCCCACTTTGGGTAAGCTGGTAAATCGACTTCCTGGGGTCGTAACTTTGGCACCCGATCTTCATTTGACGCATACAATAGATCGTTAGAAATATCTATCTGAGCACTACAACTTTGGGAAGAGAAACATCATTCCGTTGACCCATGTTGCTCCCAAATTTCCGAAAAAAATGTCGTTTAGGCCCTCAAAACGGCTCTAGAAGTTCAGGACCTAAAAAAACTGCTAAAAATAGTAAATTGTGCTATAATTAAGGAAACTGAAAAACTGAAAGAGATAGTTGTAAGGGTCCAAGTGGGATAGGTGGGTGGCCACCAGCGTCCACCTGGATCATTCCTCCCCCCTTAGGAAGCAATGGTCCCCATTTTGTTGAGTTCCTCCATCCGCTGAACTTGGTCCTGGTGAGCTGTTATGTGATCTCGGATGTGTCTAGTAACAGTGGGAAGCATGGTCAAGGGTGGTACACATTGAAAACTTGGTGTAGGAAAAGGAATGGAGGAATGTTGTTCTCCAAAGCATTATTTCCCACAGCCTTGGTACTCGTGTAAGGACCATGTCAGCGTGGTCGGAGCTTCTGATGGGCTCTCGTAAGATGTTCTTTCTACAGATGCAACTAGACTTTGTTGCCCACCTAAAGCTTGTGTGGTACCCCTGTGGGTGAAGAGAACTTGTTCCTGTGTTCTGTCACGACTGTATCCCTTTGTTGCTGCTACTACATGGAGGAACCCTTCGCAGGGGTCATGGATGTGGTGACGATCTTCCCCTTACTTTGGGAGCGAACCAGACAGAAAATGAATTTCCTAGTTTGGGAGATGAGCTTGCTGCCTTTCTTGGCAGTGACCAAAGAGGTGGCGGTAGGTGGGGCTACCTCCGGTATCCTGTATAATGAATTACACAAAGAAATAATGACAGTGCGAGGCCTTGACTCATACATAGCATGTCGCCTCCACAAGTATGGCTGGCCTAATAATACATCACAAACATCCAGAGGTGCAACATCACACAATACCTCGTTTGTGAAGGGTTTGATGATGTAGGGAAGGCAACACTATTGGCGAACTCGAAGATCTCATCCTTAGTGAAGTCACCCGATACTGTATGGTTGTAGGTGTGGTGTAGTCGATAGGCCTAACCACTTCACGACCTCTGTTGAAATCAGGTTCTTTTGGCTGCCACTGTCGATAATGAATTGCAGCGGTGAACCCTTCACCCACATCTGTGAGTGGAAAAGACTCTCCCCTTCCTCTGGATCTTCGGGCTCTTTTTTTTGGATCTTGGTAGTGGAAATAGTGGCGTTGGGCTCCACATCAATGATCTGCTTCCCTTTGCCATTCCCCTTGTCAGGTTTTGACTCAAGGTAGGAACATGCATCTGATTCGGAAGCCTTCAACTCGACCACCAGTGACTGCTTGGTCCGACACTCACTTGTGTTATGAGTGGGACTCTTGTGGAACTCACACCACTTTCCTGTGTCCTTTTTCGACTTCGTGGTGTTATTCTTTTCTTCCACTTCGACGGGTTGTCTTGGGTCACCCCGCCTTGGCTTTGTCCTTTGGTCTTCGGATTTGTAGATCCAAAGTCTTGCTTCTTTTGTTTCAACTTCTTCTCGATTTTGACAACGTATTGGTACGCCGTGCCGAGTGAGGAGATGTTCAGGAACTCCATCTCTTCTTGGATGTATCTATGTAGGCAGTCGTGGTATTTGAGTAACAGATGCAGCTCAGAATCTTTGATATCCAACTGTGTGCGAAGGGTATGAAAAATGTTTGTGAACTCCGGCACATCTTGGTCCTGTCCCTGCTGCAGCGTGGTCCACTTTATGTATTTGTCCTCATAGCTTTTGACAGGGTAGTACTACCCCTTGATGGCATCCCAAAATGAATTCCATGTGGGTGTGACTAAGAAAAATGAGCCTGTACTTTCATCCTTTTGCTCGCAATAGGTTTCCCACTAGTTCTTGATGTCGGGGGCTGCTTTGAGAAGAGCGAAAATAATATTTTCTCAACTGGAAAAATCACGAACAGAAAAATACCCATCTAGTAGATTTAACCATTTATCTATGACATCTGCGTCTATTTGACCCTCGAAGATGGGGATTTCAAAATTAACTTGTACCTTAAATGGTGTGGCATTTCTAGAGTAGTTGTTGGAAGCCGATGTATCGCCTCTAGGTAGTCGCTGAAGGATCTGGGCAAAGTTGTCCATCATCGTGTTCCTTTGCCGCTCAAGGGCTTCTTCGAGCAAGATTTTGATAGGATCTCCTGCCCCTCATCTTTCTTTTCATCCGCCATGGGAGGTCGTCAGTATTTTTGAGGCTGGTCTTATAAAGGTTCGACCAGTTCAAGCCCTAACTCCTTATATCCCGACCTCGTTGGGGACTTGCAAAGAAAAAGCAGAGAAAAAGCAGTCTGCTTCGATACCACTGATCCAGATTTAAGCAAGAACGCAACAAATTACAGAGATAGCCATAAACACAGAGATGCAGCGGAAATAATACTTCATTTCATTAATGTAAAATACTGTAATATGCTTACAAACAGAAATGGAAATAAACCAGCTAGGGTGAGGGTAGCTTATCTCTGAGAAGAGATGTGGCGGCTACATGCCTCTGAACTATGTTACAATGAGGCTCAAAGGCCTATTTATTGTTGAGAAGCAAAGGAAAACCCTTAACATCCCAAAACCTAACCCTAGAAGATGAAATGCCAAATTGTGGGCCCCGTTTTGGGTAAGTTGGTACATCAAATTCCTGGGGTCGTAACTTTGGCACCTGATCTTCGTTTGATGCGTACAATAGATCGTTAGAAAGATATATCTGAGAACTACAACTTTTGGAAGAGAAACATCAATCCATGGGCCTATGTTGCTCCCAGATTTCCCAAAAAAAGTCGTTTAGGCCCTCAAAATAGCTCCAAAAGTTCAGGACCCGAAAAACTGCTAAAAATAGTAAATTGTGCTACAATTACAGAAACTGAAAAACTGAAAGAGATAGTTGTGGGGGTCCAAGTGGGATAGGTGGGTGGCCACCAACATCCACATGGATCATTCCTCCCCCCTTAGGAAGCAATGGTCCCCATTGCGTTGAGTTCGTCCATCTGTAGAACTTGGTCCTTGGTGAGTTGTTATGTAATCTCAGATGTGTCCAGTGATGGTGGGAAGCATGGCCGAGGGTGGTACACATTGAACACTGGGTGCAGGCGAAGGAATGGAGGAATTTTATGCTCCAAAGAATTATTTCCCATAGCCTTGGTAATGGTGTAAGGAAATTCCGACGTGGTCGGATCTTCTAATGGGTTCTTGTAAGGCGTTCTTTCTGCAGATGCAACCAGAATTTGTTGCCCACCTAAAGCTTGTGTGGTACCCCTGTGGGTGAGGAGTTGTTCCTGTGTTCTGTCATGACAGTATCCCTTTGCTGCTGCTGCTGCATGGAGGAACCCTTCACGGGAGTCATGGATGTGGTGATGATCTTCCCCTTGGGAGAAAACCAGACATAAAATGAATTTCCTAGTCTGGGAGATGAGCTTGTTACCTTTCTTGGCAGTGATCAAAGAGGTGGCGGTACATGGGGCTACCTCCGGTATCCTGTATAATCAATTACACAAGGAATAATGATAGCGCGAGGCCTTGACTCATACACAACGTGTCGCCTCCACAAGTATGGCTGGCCTAATAATACATCACAAACATCCAAAGGTGCAACATCACACAATACCTCGTCTATGAAGGGTTCGATGTTGTAGGGAAGGCGGCACTGCTGGCAAACTTGGATATCTTGTCCTTGGTGAAGCCACCTGATACTGTACAGCTGCGGGTGTGGTGTAGTTGGTAGGCCCAACTGCTTCATGACCTCTGCTGAAATAAGGTTCTTTTGGCTTTCACTGTCGACAATGAATTGCAGCGGCGAACCCTTCACCCACATTTATGAGTGGAAAAGATGCTCCCCCTCCTTGGATCTTCGAGCTCTTTCTTCTGGATCTTGGTGGTGGAAATAGTGGCGCTGGGCTCCGCATCAATGATCTGCTTCCCTTTTCCATTCCCCTTGTCGGGTTCTGACTTAGGGTGAAAACATGCATCTGATTCAGAAGCCTTCAACTCGGCCACCAGTGACTGCTTGGTCCGACACTCACTTGTGTTATGATTGGGACTCTTGTGGAACTCACACCACTTTCCTGTGTCCTTTGAATTCATGGTGTTGTTCTTTTCTTGCAACTTCGACGGGTTGTCTCGGGTCATCTCCCCTTGGCATTGTCCTTTGGTCTTCGGATTTGCAGATCCAAAGTCTTGCTCATTTTGTTTCAACTTCTGCTCGATTTTGACAATGTATCAGTACGTTGTGCCAAGCAAGGAGATGTTTAGGAACTCCGCCTCTTCCTAGATGTATCTATGTAGGCAGCTGCAGTGTTTAAGTACCAGATGCAGCTCAGAATCTTTGATACCGAACTGTGTGCGAAGGGTATGAAAAATGTTTGTGAACTCTGGCACATCTTGGTCCCGTCCCTGCCACAGTGTGGTCCACTTTATGTATTTGTCCTCATAGCTTCTGATAGGGTAGTACTGCTCCTTGATGGCATCCCGGAATGAATTCCAAGTGAGTGCGGCTGAGAACAATGAGCCCGTACTTTCATCCTTTTGCTCGCAATAGGTTTCCCACCAGTCCTTGACGTGGGGGGCTACTTTGAGAAGAGCGAAAATAATATTTCCCGACTGAAAAAATCATGAACAGAAAAATACCAATGTAGTAGATTTAACCATTTATCTACAACATATACGTCTATTTGACCCTAGAATATGGGGATTTCAAAATTAACTTATACCTTAAAGGTTGTGGCATTTCCAGAGTAGCTGTTGGAAGCCGATGCATCGCCTTTGGGTAGCCGCTGAAGGATCTGGGCAAAGCTGTCCATCATCATGTTCCTTTGCCACTCGAGGGCTTCTTCGAGCATGATTTTGATAGGTTCTCCTGCCCACTCATCTTTCTTTTCATCCACCATGGGAGTCCGTCGGGATTTTCGAGGCTGGTCTTGTAAAGGTTCGACCAGTTCAAGCCCTAACTCCTTATATCCCGACCTTGTTGGGGACATGCAAAGAAAAAATAGAGAAAAAGTAGACCGCTCCGATACCACTGATCTATATTTAGGCAGGAACACAACAAATTACAGAGATAACCATAAACACAGAGATGCAGCAGAAATAATACTTCATTTCATTAATGTAAAATACTGAAATATGCTTACAAACAGAAATGGAAATAAACCAGCTAGGGCAATGGTAGCTTATCTCTGAGAAGAGATGTGGAGGCTACATACCTCTGAATTGTGTTACAATGAGGCTCAAAGGCCTATTTATTGTTGAGAAACAATGGAAAACCCTTAACATCCCAAAACCTAACCCTAGAAGATGAAACGCCAAATTGTGGGCCCCGTTTTGGGAAAGTTTGTACATCAACTTCCCGGGGTCATAACTTTGGCACTCGATCTTCGTTTGATGCGTACAATAGATTGTTAGAAAGATCTATCCGAGCACTACAAGTTTAGGAAGAGAAACATCAATCCATGGACCCATGTTGCTCCCAGATTTCCCAAAAAATGTCGTTTAGGCCCTCAAAACGGCTCCAGGAGTTCAGGACCCGAAAAACTGCTAAAAATAGTAAATTATGCTACAATTATGGAAAATGAAAAACTGAAAGAAACAGTTGTGGGGGTCCAAGTGAGATAGGTGGGTGGCCACCAACATCCACCTGGATCATTCCTCCCCCCTTAGGAGGCAATGGTCCCCATTGCGTTGAGTTCCTCCAT
Organism: Pinus tabuliformis; assembly: GCA_031772625.1. Lineage (NCBI taxonomy): Eukaryota > Viridiplantae > Streptophyta > Pinopsida > Pinales > Pinaceae > Pinus > Pinus tabuliformis. The sequence goes on along the minus strand of CM062819.1, from coordinate 863,692,434 downwards.
CTGCTGAACTTTGTCCCTGGTGAGCTGTTATGCAATCTCGGATGTGTCCAGTAATGGTGGGAAGCATGGTCAAGGGCAGTACACATTGAAAACTTGGTGCAGGCGAAGGAATGGAGGAATGTTGTGCTCCAAAGCATTATTTCCCACAACCTTGGTAATGGTGTAAGGACCATGTTGGCGTGGTCAGAGCTTCTAATGGGCTCTTGTAAGGCGTTCTTTCTGCAAATGCAACTAGACTTTGTTGCCCACTTGAACCTTGTGTGGTACCCCTGTGGGTGAAGAGAAGTTGTTCTTGTGTTCTGTCATGACTGTATCCCTTTGTTGTTGTTGCTACGTGAAGGAACCCTTCGCGGGGGTCATGGATGTGGTGACGATCTTCCCCTTACTTTGGGAGCAAACCAGATAGAAAATGAATTTCCTAGTCTCGGGGATGAGCTTGCTACCTTTCTTGGCAGTGATCAAAGAGGTGGCGGTAGGTGGGGCTACCTCCGGTATCCGTATAATGAATTACACAAAGAAATAATGACAACGCGAGGCCTTGACTCATACACAACATGTCGACTCCACAAGTATGGCTGGCCTAATAATACATCACAAACATCCAAAGGTGCAACATCACATAGTACCTCGTCTGTGAAGGGTTTGATGATGTAAGGAAGGCGACATTGCTGGCGAACTCGGAGATCTCATCCTTGGTGAAGCCACCGAATACTATACGGCTGCGGGTGTGGTGTAGTTGGTAGGCCCAACTGCTCTATGTCCTCTGCTGAAATGAGGTTCTCTTGGCTGCCATTGTCGATAGTGAATTGCAGCGGTGAACCCTTTACCCACATCTGTGAGTGGAAAAGACGCTCCCCCTCCTATGGATCTTCGGGCTCTTTCTTCTAGATCTTAGCGGTGGCAACAGCGGCGCTAGGCTCTACATCAATGATCTGCTTCCCTTTGCCATTCCCCTTGTCGGGTTTTGACTCAGGGTTGGAACATGCATCTAATTCGGAAGCCTTCAACTCGGCCACCAGCGACTGCTTTGTCCCACACTCACTTTTGTTATGAGTGGTACTCTTATGGAACTCACACCACTTTCCTGTGTCCTTCTTCGACTTTGTGGTGTTGTTCTTTTCTTGCAGCTTCAACGGGTTGTCTTGGGTCACCTCACCCTGGCTTTGTCATTTGGTCTTCAGATTTGTAGATCCAAAGTCTCGTTTCTTTTGTTTCAACTTCTTCTCGATTTTGACAGCGTATCGGTACGCCATGCCGAGTGAGGAGATGTTTAAGAACTCCATCTGTTCCTGGATGTATCTATGTAGGCAGCCACGGTATTTGAATACCAGATGCAGCTCAGAATCTTTGATACCCAACTGTGTGCGAAGGGTATGAAAAATGTTTGTCAACTCCAGCACATCTTGGTCCCGTCCCTGCCGCAGTGTGGTCCACTTTATGTATTTGTCCTCATAGCTTTTGACAGGGTAGTATTGCTCCTTGATGGCATCCCAAAATGAACTCCAAGTGGGTGCGGCTAAGAACAATGAGCCCATACTTTCATCCTTATGCTCGCACTAGGTTTCCCACCAGTACTTAATGTGGGGGATTGCTTTGAGAAGAGCGAAAATAATCTTTTCCTGGCTGGAAAAATCATGAACAGAAAAGTACCATCTAGTAGATTTAACCATTTATCTATAGCATCTGCATTTATTTGACCCTCGAAGATGGGGATTTCAAAATTAACTTGTACCTTAAAGGGTGTGGCATTTCCAGAGTAGCTATTGGAAGCCGATGTGTGGCCTCTAGGTAGCCGCTGAAGGATCTGGGCAAAGCTATCCATCATCATGTTCCTTTGCTGCTCGAGGGCTTCTTTGAGCAAGATTTTGATAGGATCTCATGTCCCCTCATCTTTCTTTTCATCTGCCATGGGAGGTCGTCGAGATTTTCAAGGCTGGTCTTGTGAAGGTTCGACCAGTTCAAGCCCTAACTCCTTATATCCTGACCTCGTTGGGGACATGCAAAGAAAAAACAGAGAAAAAATAGACCACTCTGATACCACTAATTCAGATTTAAGCAGGAACGCAACAAATTACAGAGATAACCATAAACATAGAGATGTAGTAGAAATAATAGTTCATTTCATTAATGTAAAATACTAAAATATGCTTACAAACAATAATGGAAATAAACCAGCTAGGTCGATGGTATCTTATCTCTGAGAAGAGATGTGGCGGCTAAATGCCTCTGAACGGTGTTACAATGAGGCTCGAAGGCCTATTTATTTTTAGAAACAATGGAAAACCCTTAACATCCCCAAACCTAACCCTAGAAGATGAAACACCAAATTGTGGGCCCCATTTTGGGTAAGTTGGTACATCAACTTCCCGGGTTCGTAACTTTGGCACCCGATCTTCGTTTGATGCATACAATAGATTGTTAAAAAGATCTATTCGAGCACTATAACTTTGGGAAGAGAAACATGGTCCATAGACCCATGTTGCTCCCAAATTCCCAAAAAACGTCGTTTAGGGCCTCAAAACGGCTCCAGAAATTCATGACTTGAAAAACTGCTAAAAATAGTAAATTGTGCTACAATAACGGAAACTCAAAAACTGAAAGAGACAGTTGTGGGGTCCAAGTGGGATAGGTGGGTGGCCACCAACATGCACCTGGATCACGTAGGATTTTATGTGTTTTAGTTTAGTGTCCCTACGGGTCTGTCATATCGCACTAGTTATGTCCCCACAACTGATTGTCGATTGCGATAAGCACACTTGACGCGATAATTTTATATGACACAGGTTAATACCCCGACAGGTCCATAATACTGATGATATTATCGTAGTGTTCCGCCATGTTGAACTTCGCTGATTGCAATCAGCGGGAGGTTCTAGGCGCGGGAATTTTATATGTTGCAGTTAATTATCTCGTCGGGTACGCAATATCGCATCACAACGTTTTGTTGTGTTAAGAGCCTGCAACACTTGCCAATTGCGATTACGATAAGGCTGACAGAATATAGCCTGCTGAACGGTGAATTCCTTGCTCTATTAGCAGATTTTGGAGCGGAAATGGGTTTTTGGTCGGTTTTAGAGCATTTTGTGGAATAAATAGCAGAGGAACTGGGAGAAGTCATAACTTCTTCAATTCTTATACAAATTGGATGCGAAAAGAGGCTAGATAGCAATTTTTGAGTATTTTGAACTCATTGAGATAGGTTTCAGAGGCATTTGAGCATTGTCAACTCACTTTTGTTGTAATTTGATCATAATAGAGAGGCCAAAGCCATCGGAAGCTGGACCAAGGAGATGTAGCCCAGGAGGGGTGAACTGATTTATCATGTGAGTGTTTTGTGATGTATTTTGATGTTCTTTGTTGTTATTTTGTTGTTGTTCAACATATATTTTTATGTTAAATTGTTTATAACATTTACATAAGAATCTCTCATGGGAAACAGTTAATTAAGAAAAAGTATTGAATCCTTAAGCACTTGATAAGAAAATGATAAGCATCTTAGGTTTTACTCTGAATGGGAAATTAGCACAACATTACTAATTTGCTCCATTTCAGATCACCAGAGAAGTGTGAATTCTTGATGAATGCAGGGACTGTCATTGGCCATTCAATATCTCAGGAGGGAATACAAGTGTACCCAAACAAAATTGTCATCGTAAAAAGGGTCCCTACTCCTCAAAAGCATAGGGATGTTATTACTTCTTGGGCTTAGCTGGATATTATAGGAGGTTTGTCAAAGACTTCAGCAAAGTAGCCTCACCATTGTTTGGATTGTTGGCCAAGAACTCATAATTTTATTGGTCAGATAGCTGCCAAGTGGCCCTATAGGTCTTGAAAGACAAATTCACCATTGCACCCATACTTAGAGGCCCAAATTGGGCTCTTCCTTTTCATATCCATGTTGATGCATCCGACAAAGATGTAGGAGAACCTTTAGGCCAAATAGATGATAAGTTACCTTATTCCATTTACTTCATTAGTAAAAATTTGTGTAAGGCTGAATTGAACTACACTGTGACTGAGAAAGAACTCCTAATTGTTGTACACTCTTTCAACAAGTTCAGACACTACATCATTGGATACCAAATTTTGTGCATACTGACCATGCATCTATCAAGTACTTGATGAACAAGCCTAATGTGAATTCTAAAATTATTAGATGGTTGCTACTATTACATCAGTTTGATTTAAGTATCATTGATAATCCAAGTAAAGAAAATGTAGTTGCAGATTTTTTGTCTAGACTTGCTTTACCTATAGGTGATGAAGGGATGGTTGATGATTTGCTTCTAGATGAGCAACTTATTTTCTATCTCAGTTCTATCTCCATGGTTTTTGGACATAGCTAACTACCTAGTTGCTATGAAATTCCCTCCAAATTTGTCATCCTGGGAGGATTGGAATTGTAAGGAAGAGTGTCCCTTTCACTTGGATTGGGGGAAATCTCTTGAAGCTAGGAGCAGATCAAATCTTGAGGATATGTGTCAGGAAGATGAAGTCTTTGACATCCTCTCAGCCTGTCATGATGGGCCCTATCGAGGCCACTTTGTTGCCAACAGGACAACTTTCAAGGCTCTACAAGCTGGCTACTACTGGCCATCTCCACCAATATGCATGAAGATACACTAGTTGATGTGATCAGTGCTAGAGGATGGGCAAAACTATCCCCAAGGATGAAATGCCCTTACAACCTCAGTTGGATTTGGAGCGATTTGACAAGTGGGGCATGGATTTAATTGTACCAATTGATCCACCACTAGCACATAAAAACTACATCATTGTGTGCACTGATTATTTGACAAAGTGGGATGAGACAAAATCTGTCAATGTAGAAACAGAGGAGAAAGTGGTTGAATTATTAAGGGACAATGCGTTTTACAATTTTTGGTACCCCAAAGAGATAGTCACTGATCAAGGAGCTCAATTAAAATCACATATGATCGAGAATATGTTAAGGCAAGATCATATCAAGCACAGAGAATCTAGTGCCTATCATCCTCAGGCCAATGGACAAGTAGAGGTAACAAACAAGGCATTATAAGGCATCCTCACCAAGATTGTGAGTAGCGGCAGAAAATATTGGGCATACAGATTAGTGGAGGCCACTTGGGCCTATAAAACAACCTGAGAAAAACTACTCATTTTACCCCTTATGATTTGGTCTATGGAAAGAAGGCTATGCTCTCTATTGAGTTTGAGTACAATACTTTGAGAATGGCAGCACAATTAGATTTAGATGTTACCAAAGCACAACAAGAGAGGTTTCTCTAGTTAAATTTCTTGGATGAATTCAGAATACATGCCCTGCTACACACCGAAGTTATCCAATTGCAGAGGAATATCAAGGAAAAAGTTTTTCAAGAAGGTGATTGGGCATTGTTATATGACTTTAGGTTCAAGTAATTTAAAGGAAAAGTGACAAAAATATGGTTAGGCCCATACTTGACAGAGAAATCCCATGAAAATGGAGTTGTTCAAATCAGGACCATTGATGAGGAAGGGATTCCCTTCCTTGTCAATGACTACAGATTGAAGGTATACAAAAGCCTATGTCGAAGGAAGAATTCATCAACACAATCAGCAGAGAGATGAATGTGATTGGAAGTGTCATAGCTTCCAAGTCACAACATTCCTAGTTATTGTTTTTGTTTATGAAAAAAAAAACAATAAAAGGTCTCGATCAAAACCTTTATAAGGCATCTAAGGCCAACTATGGATTGAAAACCTCCCTGAGGCAAACTAGGAGTAGAAAAAGAAAAAAGGAAAAAAATAGAAGATCCCTAGGTGAAAACCTCCCTTGAGGCACTCAGGGCAGGTATACAAGTTGAAAACCTCTCCTGAGGCAACCCATGTGTCCCTAAAAAAACTAAAAAGAAAATAAAAACAAATAAAAAAACAAAGGAGAATTTCATGACATGGATCCACAACTTGTATGTTAATAATTTTTGTCATTTTGCAGGTTTTAAGGACAGTGGTGAATTTTAGAGCTATAGGGATAGAATCCTCAAGTTTCCATCCACTTCTCCCTCCATCCACTCCATATCCTCCATGCAAACTCCTATCCTCACCACTCTCCACCATCCTAGTGGCTCAAAATCCAATTTCGGGCCCTCTCTAAATTGCTACAAGAAGATCCTGTAGCACTGCAGGAAGATCCCGAAAATCTATAGGAAGGGGATCTGAATGAGAAAATCACCAAGCATGAACTTTCCAAAGTTAAATGAGGTCCTCCCACCTTGATCCACCACTCATCCATCCTTCATACATCCCTGTTCACAAAAACTTCAATATCTTTCAAAACTAACCCTAAAGTCTGTCTCATCCTGAAAATTTCTGAAAAAAAAGCACATTGTACATTCCCTCCATTCCCACAACCCTACACTACTCAGTCAAGCCCCTAACATCATCCTCTAAGCCCTCTAAACTCTTTCTCATCACCCTCCTGAAGTTAAAAGACCTTGGAATAGAAGAAAAGGGCTGCTACAGGATTCTCTTGTAGCAGCGTGTGCAACCATTACAGAAAAGCCAGAAGCGTATCTTTTTTTCCTTCCCATCAAGTTGAGGGGATGATACCATCTCATGAGGCACTCTGCCACTTCAAGAAGAACTCTAAAACAATAGTAGTATCACTTGGATATCAACAAAGGACCTGCACACATAGCAACAACAACAGTCAAACACACATTCGGTCAGTGAACAAAAAGTCATTTATGAGTCATCATGCAACATGGGAATGTCACATCAATCGAGATTAGATAACAGGGAGTGGGATTTAATTACGAGGGACGAGGGAATGATTACTCCAGGTGGGAAAACAGTCCAAATGAGGAAACCTCATGCCTCTTCCATGTCATCACAATGCTTTGAGCCCAAGACAAAAATAGCATATAGCATACTGAGGCTCAAATTCTCTTGCATCTACGCTCATTTCGAAAAACAGTTAAGGTAATGATGAGCCTAGGAAGCCATCGAAGAGAGTCAACCCTACTCTATCATTTCTATAGGAGGCAACTACAAGAAGCTACAAGAAGCCCGTAAAATTGCTATAGGAGGCCTCCAAGGGTGAAAGAACACTGCCAAGGGTCAATTTGGTCTCCAATTATCCTTATCCCAGGCCATGTGGTGAAAAGTAAGTGGACCCTCTCATTCATCTGTCCATAATTTACATGTTGGTGCACCCTAAATTCTACAATTAATATCAGTCATCTTGTGAATTAAAATATTTTTTTTGGCTATAGATTAGAGGGAATATACATAATGGTCATCAACTAGATATTCCAACCTTATGTTCCCATTGAATTACACATCGAAGCTATTACAAGAAGAAATCCTCCTACACTTATTTGAAAACAAAGGAAAATATAGGAGGGGGGTTCAATAGAAGGGAGCCTACATACACTAAAAGGATTCACCTTCACCCTCCTATATTAGACATTTTCAAAAGGCGTCATTGGTTAGGTTTCTTTGAGCTACTAAAGGGATATGATGACGACATTACATATGAATTTTCCATGGACCTAAACTCCGAGAAAAGAGTCAGTGCCACCATTGTGGTAAGGGGATTATCCATTTCCATTGGTCCTGAGCTAATTAGTAGGGTAACAACCCTTCCTCTAGGGATCCAATGGAGGAGGGAAGACAAGAGAAACAATGCCATTGCCAAAAATAAATTCTTCATTGTTGATGAGAAACCTATTGAAGATAAAAAAGGAGTTAGAAGGGAAATCCTACCCTATCCCTGGGATGAGTTGGCCTACCATATCCTCAAATTCATCTCCTGTGAAGGAAGACTAAGTGTAGTTATGACTACCATTTCATATTGTTCCATGAACTTGTTGTGGTACTCAACAACCCCCCATTATCTTTAGACTTAGGAGAAAGAATAATGGGGACCCTTTATAAATTTTAGGATAGAATCCTTCTTTGTTTAAATAAAATAGGATAAGTTTTACTTTTACTCTTTGATTTTTTAATAAAACAAAATTTTTTATGAATAAGAATATAAAACCTCTTAGGAATCTTTTTGTAGTTTTAAAACATGAATTACAAGTCTAAATGAATCCTAAAATTAATGAAAAAGCTATAAAAGAGTAGGTCTTATTAAATAATATGCATAGTATTGAAGATCTCAAAGGACAACCGCAAAGCTAAAATTGTGAAAACCTGAAAATCAAACTTGCAAAATTTCGATAAGCCAATAATCCAAATACAAATGCGAAATGCGAAATTGCGATAAGCCGAATTTTGAAATGCCCGGCTAATATCGAATTTCATCAAGAGGCGATATCGCATTCCGTGAAGAGCTAATATCGCATTTTTTCAATTGATGGATGCAGGTCATAACGCATTTTATTAAATTCTAGTCTTTCATTAATATAGATCTGTGCCTATATACTTTTCGGAAATAGAAAAATCACTAAGCTATGTAATGTCACCTGATACCACACGCTAATAAAATATTTTCCTATATAATGACAAGTGTTAGTATCATGTGAACAAATGTTTGGAAATTTAATGACCACTCTATGTAGTTCTAATTTCGAGGTTTTTATTGATTGCTAATCATTTTTAGCTAGTGTGAAAATATTTCCATATAACTCACATTGAATTGATATGACCATTTGCATCCTTTGAAGCTCTTGCTGCTTATCTTGGTTTGTTTATTTACAAGTAAATTATAATAAAGAGAAGTTAAAGGACATGTCAAGAATAATCAAGGCAAGGAGGAAGACAATAACACATCAAGAACCAGTCTTTCCACCTAAAGAAGTGTCTGAAATGTCTCCATTATTTACAGATACTATGTAGTGTTCTAGCTAGGGTACTAGCCTAGACTATATTTAATATCGACCAGGGTGCGTAAGCTTAGAGGCATGTGTCTAAAGTATATAGACATAAAGGATTGTTGGCTAAGTGATTATGATGTAGGTCACAAGGCTTCTTTACGGAAGGCTGGGATATGTCACCTATCATTCAAACACTCAGATTATCCTACTAATATACCTGATTACAATGCTTGTCATTAGATGTATTTACCAAATTAAACACTGAACCTAAGCACTATGTATGACTGTAACAACGATCTTAATCTCCTTACAAAGATATTACCCAGAAAACCCTTGTTCAGTAAACACACAGCATTCAATGATATTTACACTATATCAAACTATATAGAGATCATAAATGAATTGTGAAACAAAAACAGAGTTTATGATGGTGCTTTTAAAAGACACACAGGGATCGAATCCCTTACAGGACGCACTTCCAGATCTCAGTGATGACTGTTCAGCATAACCATAAACGCAAACCAACCATCAGTGCAAACCATATACATTCAATGGAAATCAAAAGCTATGGAAATCGAAACCCAAGTAATTGTAACTGTTATGCAAACCATACAAAACCTATTGAAATCGAAATTGAATCAATACCACTGTGCAACCATACGATAACCAAAATGCAAATGAAATAAATGGACAGTATACCGATTGAACGCAGGGCCCGTCCGCGTTCCAGGGGTACACTGGCTTATAATCGACCGGCTACCAAATCAATGCACGAGACACACAAGTCGTAACTGTGAATAGGTCTTAGTATTAAACTTAAAAACTCTGTTCTGGAACGATTCAACGATTAAACATTAACCATTAACCGGACTGTATTTACATATGTATATCCACAGCCATGTCATTTCGACAATGAATGTACATTCGGCTGTTGCCGCTTTTATTACATCAAGCTTTTACAAAATGTTTCTATCCTAAGTGTTTTCAAAAAGAACAAAAACTAAATAAAAATAGAACGAGCTGCTGTTGCTGCTTTTGTCTACCAGTGTGCCATGCTTTGACCTGAGTTGACCGCACATATAGGAGGATCGATTCGGCTGGGAGATAGGTGTTTGTCCATGCTTGGACATTCTGGTTTTCATCCATGCCTTTCGTTCTAACCCAACTGTTGCACCACATGTCAAACGTTAAGCTTATTACAGGATGTTGGAACTTCCTGTAACCATTTCATCAAAAACTTCTAATTCTTCAACATAAAATCCCTAAATCAATTTCTATGCAATTTAATAACTATAAGACTATTAATAATCAATTTTCAAGGATTATAAGGGATATATGATGAAAAGGAATGGACAAATGATATGTTTTTGAGGAGGAAAAAGGGGTCTTGGGATAATACCAACATCTCTCCCTGACTTAAGGATTTAGCATGTCCTCATGCTATCCCCGAAGTGCTTCCCTTGAACTCTGGCCCTGCATGGATCTCTACTGCCTTGAGCAAGGTGTTCACATTCTTTTTCACCTGGTTATCTTTCTGTCCCTTGAGCTCCTGCTTTAACATTTTGTATTTTTCTTTGAGGGTCTTCTTTTGATTGTACCACTTAGTGGCCCAGTTAGAAATCTCAGTTTGCTCAGCCTCCAATTCACTGATTCTTTCCTTTAACTTTTCATTCTTCTTCTGAGTTTCTTTGCTTTGCGCCCGGAGCATTTCATTTTCTCTCTTAATAACTTTTTCCAACATGTTAGCCTCCATGAGCTCTTCCTTCAATTCTTCAATTTGTTTTTCTAATTTCTTATGTCTTTTAATGGGAGGTGGTGAACATTTTTCCTGTTTGTTATTGCTCTCTACCTCCATATCAACTTCTGGTGCTGGTAGTGAATGGTCACCACTCTCAACATCCATTTGTGCAGGTGCATTAGATTCAAACTGGTCTTCTTGTAACTGGGCTCTTGGTGTCTTCCTTGTTCTTCGTGAGTAAGTGGTAAAAATTTTATCTTTCTCGGCCCTCTTAGCATCTTACTTTTTCATGTTCCTGGTCCTTATGCTGCCCACAGGTAAAGGTGCTTTGTTGGCTTTGGATACTGGAATTTCTTCATCAATGTCCTTCATAGACCCTGAGTCCTCTTGCACTCTTCTTTTTCTTCCTCATCTCTGATTTGATTGACAGCTAGGAATTCTTTCCATGGTTTCCCTCTTCTTTGCAATTCATGTTCAATGAGGATTTTAATTAAGCCAAAATGATACAGGCTCTTGTCTTCATTCCCCTTTTGCTTCTGGATAGTCTTGGACATCTTGGTTAAGCTTTGTAGCAGAAAATATGGTATACTGATGACACATTGTTTCTTCAAGTGGAGGAGTAGTTTGATGTGGTATAGATAAACAATACTGTACCGACCTTCACAGGTTATGAATTTTTGAAGGATGTAAACCATCTCATCCCAAGGATGCATCAACCAACTTCTTGGAACACCCTTCTTCCAGTTTACTGAGGAGACTCTAGATCTAGACATGAACTGTGTCCATGATTTCTCTTTAAATTGCTTGGTTTTAAAATACTTCTCCCCTTCTGGACTAATCCCTATTGCCTGAGCTATAGTATCCTCTGAAACCCTGAAGGAGAAGTTACCTATCAGGGCTTTTTCTCCATTGAAGGTGAAAGCAAATTGCTTGGTAACTTCCTCATTACTTCCATGAAATTTTTCTAGAAATGGTAACCACTGTATTTCTCTGAGAATTTCAATGCAATCCTCATGGTATTGTGAACTGTCGAACACACTCGGCTCGACCCTATTAGTCATGGTGGTGGCAGAGGGTCGTGCCTCTAACCCTTCTCTGTCTATACTCTTACAATTTTAACAAAGAAATTTCGAGTTGGTTACCTGGTGTATCGCTTCCTTAGTCTTCAATATGATGCTCGGCCGGTCGATATGACTGTGATGGTAGTCAAAATAGAGTGGTGATACTTCCCTCTTCCGGCGCTCACTGCTTGCAATCTTCACTATGTAAATCGACCCAAATGGTAATACTCCCTTCGGCGCTCCTTGCTTCTGATTCCACTTTGAAAGTTATGGGAATCGAAGGTGGAAATGATGGTGAGATAACCTTGTACTCACTTCACAACGTATCCATTCATTTAAAAAACAGAGGAGTGCTGTACGCTTACATGGATGTCACTACAAGAGCGCTGGTAGCGTATCTATAATGCTGGGTATGATTTCGGGGAGCCCCTTGGATCATTGGGTACGTTGGGTGGTGAAGTTATGATTTGGCTGTGTGGAGTGAAATAGATAGGCCGCTTTACATCTGTCTCTCCCTTTGTATTTAAAAACACAACTCACCACGTGCCCTTTTTCAGTTGGTATTCGGTCGTATAGAGGATGTTGGTATGGCTGTAGGATGTATGACAAGGTTGATGTGTTGATAATGGGTTTTAGAGATATGAATAAGTTGATGTATGGGAATGATGAGAATCGGTGGGATAAGGGATGATAGGAGATTGATGTAGGTGTCCTTGAAATTAATCATAACAGTTCACAGTCATTAAAGTTACATTAAAAATCAATCTAGGAAATTAAATGTTTAAGAACAGAAACACATTACTCTTTTGTTGGTCGCTATTGTATTGACATGCTGAGTTGCTAATCCCTTTTTTTGACTGCTCTTTTTCTTGTTGTAACAGGTCCTCTGAGGAAGATTAAGTGCACAGGTGTTTTGAGAAAAATTGAAGATGTAACAGGTCCCTTTGAGAAAATTTGAATGTAACAGGTCCCTTAGAAAATTTTTGAAAATGTTCATGCAGCTCCTTATACTGTTACAGGTTCACTGAGCTTGGGCATTTGATGGAGTGTTGGTGCCCAAATCCTTGTAGAAACTTGATGAAATTCTGTTGAAGTAGCCCTCGGTGTCAATTTCTTTAACAGGTCCCTTCTGAATGTCTTAAACAGGTCCCATTACTGCTGGTGTTGGTAGCATAAATGTCTGAACAGAACAGGTCCCCCTTCAAAATGTTTATAACCAGGTCCCTCTGAGATAAAACAATGACAGAACAGCTTACTTATTGAAGTCTGGAATGCTGGAACAAGCTGCTGTTGGAAATTTACAGTGAAAATATAGAATAAGAAATCTTGAAGAATTTACAAGGGAGAGATAAAAGTAACAAAATGCTGATGCCTCTCTCCCCGACTAAAAGTTTGACTTGTCCTCAAGTCATGATTCAGCTGAGAAATCAAACAGTGAACAAAAGAAAGAGAATTCATACCCGCCAATGAATTGGTTTTCAAGTAGGAATTCGGGGTTAGATTGTGCCAGATGCTGGTTTTCACATCTAACCCATGATTTTATTATTATTATTATTTTAGTTTTTGTTTTATAATTTTTTATTTTTTATAATTTTTTATTATTTTTTTCTTTTTGACTTTGAAATTGAAAGGAAATGAAACTAAGGCAGTGATACTGCAGCTGAGGGCTGCAGTATCTCAACCTCTCTTTGCTGAGATAGTGTATGGAGAAAATCTTGCTTGCTGATGGGCTTGGTGTACAGTTTCAGGCGATGACCATTGACTGTGAAGAAATGACCTTCTCCATCAATAGTTTTGAGCTTGACTGAACCATTGTCATAAGCCTGAATAATTTCATAGGGGCCCATCCAATGGGTGGTGAACTTGGCTTTATGATCCTTGAATTTTGAATCAAAAAGTAAAGCCCAGTCACCTTCCTTGAAGTGCTTCTTCTTAATGTGTGAATCATGCCATTGCTTCCTGTGTTTTTGCATGAGGATGGTGGTTTGTTCTGCTTGCTGCCTCATCTCATCCAGCTGGTTCAACTGCTGGATTCTTTCTTTTTGTGCTTGGTCCAAATCAATTTGTAAATCTGCAGCCAGTTTAAAAGTGTGTATTTGGAATTCAATAGGAAGCATGACCTCCTTACTGTACACCAATTGGTATGGTGTAAATCCTGTGGTATCTTTCCCACTTTGTGACGTAATCAGTACATACTAAGATGTACTTCTTACCATTGGAGGTTGGGTTAATGGGTCCTATGAAGTCCAGAGCCCACTTATCAAATGGCTCTAAGTGAACTTGGGGCTGAAGGGGCATCTCATCGGTAGCTGTTGGTCTGCCCATTCTTTGGCAGCTGTCACAACTCTTTACATACTTCTTGGCATCCTTGAAAATGGATGGCCAGTAGTATCCAAGAGTAAGAACTTTGAAGGCTGTCCGCTTCGCTGCAAAATTCCCACCACACGGTTCATCATGGCAAGATTTTAAAATGTCAATTACCTCATCATTTCTTACACATCTCCTAATGATCATATCAAAACCAGTGTAAAATAAATCGCCATTAAGCCATGAATATCTAGCACTTTGTTTGATTAGTCTTTTCCTTTCCTTTGCAGTGAAGTGTGGAGGTGTCCTTCCTGTAGACAAATAATTTGCCAAATCAGCATACCAAGGAGTTACTATGGAAATTGCAAATAAGTTTTCATCCGGAAAAGAATCTTCAACTGGAACAACCTCACCTGGATTTTGCAGTCTAGAGAGAAAATCTGCCACCTGGTTCTCTTTGCCTGGTCTATCTAACACTGTGATGTTAAATTCCTGTAACAATAGTAACCATCTGGTAACTCTGCCACTAGTTATTGGCTTATTCATTAGATGTCGAATGGCAGAATGATCAGTATGTACAAAGACTTCATAACCAGTTATGTAATGTCGGAATTTATTCACAGCATAAATGATGGCAAGTGTTTCCTTTTCTGTAACTGTATAGTTTAACTCTGCAGGTGTTAGATTTTTACTAATGAAATAAATGGCATAAGTACAAGATTCCTCTTTTTGGCCTAATGATGCACCTACTGCAGTGTCAGATGCATCGATAAAAATATGAAATGGTAAACTCCAATTAGGCCCTCTCAAGACTGGTGCGGTAGATAGTTTCTTTTTAAGTTGTTCGAATGCATGTTGACAGTTCTCAGTCCAGTTGAAAAGTACATCTTTGGTTAGAAGTTTAAACAAAGGTAAAGCTATCTGCTAAAATGTTCAATGAATCTGCGGTAATAGCTTGCATACCCAAGAAAACTTCTTACCTCTCTCTGATTCTGTGGAATAGGCAAATCAGCAATAATCTGGATCTTGGCTGGGTCAACCTGGATGCCTTGAAAAGAAATATAATGGCCCAACACTATCCCTTCATTTAACATCATAAATCACTTTTCGTTGCTGAGGGACAGGTTAGCTTCAATACATCTTTTCAAAACTCTCTCAAGATTTTCTAATGCATGTTCAAATGAATTGCCATATACTGAAAAATCATCCATATACACTTCAACACAATCATGAATTAAATCGGCGAAAATAGCTAACACAGCTCGCTGAAATGTAGCTGGAGCGTTACAAAGTCCAAATGGCAAAACATTGTAGGCATAGGTGCCCCAAGGACAGGTGAATGTGGTTTTGTCCTGGTCTTCAGAGGCAATCCTGATCTGGTTGTAGCCACTGAAACCATCAAGAAAAGAAAATGATGATTTGCCAGCTAGGGTGTCTAACACTTGGTCAATAAATGGCAGTGGGAAGTAATCTTTGAGCGTTGCTTTATTCAGCTGTCTGTAATCAACACAGATGCGCCACTTACCATTTTTCTTGGGCACGATAACCAATGGGGATACCCACTGACTGTCAGAAATAGGATATATAAAGTTGACTCTCAAAAGTTTTTGCAATTCCTCTCTGACAATGTCTTGGAGCATGGGGTTCATTCTTCTCTGGGGTTGCCTCACTGGTTTAATGGTGCTATCTGTGTAGATATGGTGAGTGCATGTGTCGGGGTGAATCCCATGCATGTCAGTGTAATCCCAAGCAAAGGCTTTTTGGTACTTCTTCAAGAGTTTAATCAATTTCTCTTGCTGAGATGAGTCTAGGTGGTTGCCTATGTTCAAAGTTTTCCCTGGACTGATCTCTATGACCTGACTCTGTGTATTGGTGATGGATTGAACTGGAAAGATGTCGTGAAATGTAGATTGCAAAGAGTGGATAGTGCATGTTTCTTGAAAGTTTTGAGCCAAAAGTACATCTGCAGCATTATATTGTTCATTTCTCAAATTTTCAGACACATTAGGTTGAGAAAGAAATAATTCTACCAAATCATTATTGTCTTCGTGGAAATCATAGATCTGGTCAATGCTAAAAACAAATTGTACTTCTTCTTTATCATTAAATTTATCATCAAGCCACAAGTTATGTGTTACTGCTGGTGACTGTGCCGATGGATAGAGGGTGAGTTGTTTTCTTTCGGTCCCTCTGGAAATGATCATGTTGCCTGATCGGCATCCGATGAATGCATCAGCAGTCGGTAACCATGGTCTACCTAGGATGATAGGGTGTCCTCCTAAATTGGATTTGGGTTGAAGGACTAGGAAATCCACTGGATACTCCCAAGAGTCCAGTGAGACAATGATGTCTTCCAAAATCCCTTCAGGAATGACTTTGGACCTATCAACTAATTCAAGAACAATTGTGGTATGTTGCAAATTCATGAGCTGGAGTGTTCTCATGGTTTCAAGGGTCATGACATTGATTGCGGCTCCAAGATCTATCAAAGTGTTTGGAATCCGTATGTTGTTAATGATGGTGGTCACTTTGGGAATGCCAGGATCAACATACTTCTCCATGGAGATGGTATTGGTCATCAGGCCTGCTAAATTTCCTAAAACATGAATGGTCTGAGGATCAATCCTTTTCCTAGCAGGCTTCTTGAGACACATGTCTTTGATGGCTTTGGTATAGATAGGAATGTCCTTTATAGCTTGCAGCAGTGGGATTTTTATGTAGACATTTTTAAGTTCATCCAAGACATCAAATTGTGGTGGAGGCAATGGTGGTTTTACTTGGACCAATCGGTCTAGAAAAGGTGGATGCAGTGATTGCATCTGTTTATCTTTGGTATCACTGCTTGGTTTTGTTTTATTTGTCATTTCATTGTCTTTTTGTGAGTTTTCTTCTTGCTGATCTGTTATTGGAGAATCCTTTTGGAGCACCCTACCAGACCTCAGATTAATGTTTTGCAAAGGCAGTGTGGAGTATGAAGTTCCTTCCTCTACATTATAGGCTGGCCTCTCTGCTCTATTATTCGGATTTGGGACAGTTTGAGCAGGTATTTGAGTGGGTCTGGGAGGTTGTAGGTTAGTTGGAAATTGCAGTTGTGGTGCATTTATTGGTGGAGGAGCAGGCAGTGCTTGTTGAGAAGGTTGGGGCTGATAAACAACTTGCTGAGGGTGCTGCTGATATGTTTGAGAATGTGATGGATATGGCTGTTGGTACTGTTGATATGGCTGTGAGTAAGGTGGGTATGATTGAGGATATGGATGATAGGATTGGGAATACTGTTGAGATGGTCTCCATTGATTTTGTGGTTGGTTTTGATGCTACCATGGCATGGGTACATTCCATGAGTTTTGTGCATACATCTGATCATTCATAGGAAATTGCAGATTTTGATTAGGAAACATACCTTGGGGTGCTTGCCTTGGCTGCCATGGTCGCTTTGCGCCCATGTAATACACGTTTTCCATCTCTGTACTGGCTGCCATATTACAGTTTTGCAAAATTTTAACTTTAGGACAGTTAAATATATCATGATGCTCAGTACAGAAAGCACAGACTTGGATATTTTCTAGAGGGCAGTCTTTTAATGCATGTTTCTTGCGGCATTTGGGGCAGAAAATAGCCATGATATTATCTTCTTCTTCCTGTTTCTTTTTGGCTTTTAAGGTATCAATTTGGTTCCCTAGAGTGCTCAACAAATCTGTTTTAAACTCTTCTAAAAGATTACCAATTTCAGCCTGGGTGACACTTGCAGAGGCAGTTTTTGTGACCCTTGATGACAAGGTTCTCTTTCCCATTTTAGCTTTACTCCTTGAATATTTTTCACACAGTTCAGCTATTTCTTCAAAGGGTAAGGCAGAAATGTCACCTTTGCCCATTAAGTTGAGATCATCCATGTATTCTTCCCGGATACCTTTCAAGAATATTGTGCGGACTAGATCAGGAGGCATTGTTCGGTGTTTAGATTTTTGCAAGTTGTAGACAAACCGTTCTAAATATTCTTCTAAGGTTTCATCCTCCTGCTGACTCATTCTAAAGATATCATCTTTAGAGTCTTTGGATCTGCAATAAGGCTGATATTTCCTTAGAAATATCCTCCTCATGCCATCCCAATCAACTATGGCATGCTCACCTAGCCCCATAAACCATTTTAAGGCTGATGCCTTTAATGTGGCTGGGAACAATCTAAGTCTATGAGCATCATCTGTATAGCCATAAGTTCGACATACAATGTCAAACTCGAACAAGAACGAGTCCGGATCCTCTGAAGCCATACCATAGAAATTGGGTAGCACGGATGGGGGTATATTTTTCATTTTGATCTCCTCATCCTCCTGTGGTTCTTGTATAGGGAATTTAAAAGTTGACTCCTCCTCCTCTTGGTGGGGTACTGATCCAGATCCTTCCTCAGCCATTCTAATTGGAAAAAGGAGAAAAGAAGATTGTTCGGTAACTGTACTACTTTTTCCTTGTGTGGAAGATCTAGGAAAGGGCTTCTGCTGTGATTTATGTGCAAATAGAGTTTCCCTTTCAGCAAGAGTAACTTGCTGTCCTGAATAAAATCTTTCTTTCAATGTTTGGATATCCTCCTCAGCTGGTGTTGTATTCCCTAGAGAGTCTGCTCCTGATGATGATGGGTTAGTTTTTAGATGGTGGGGGGTTTTTACAAATCTCCCTTGATTGTCTCTAAGTCTAGGCATAAATGAACATGATTTCTAACTATGTTTTTGTTTATTTTTGTGTATTGAATTTTTTTTTTGCTTGAATCCTTTAAGTACGCCTCCCCGGCAACGGCGCCAGAATGTAGTGTTCTAGCTAGGGTACTAGGCTAGACTATATTTAATATCGACCAGGGTGCGTAAGCTTAGAGGCATGCGTCTAAAGTATATAGACATAAAGGATTGTTGGCTAAGTGATTATGATGTAGGTCACAAGGCTTCTTTACGGAAGGCTGGGATATGTCACCTATCATTCAAACACTCAGATTATCCTACTAATATCCCTGATTACAATGCTTGTCATTAGATGTATTTACCAAATTAAACACTGAACCTAAGCACTGTGTATGACTGTAACAACGATCTTAATCTCCTTACAAAGATATTACCCAGAAAACCCTTGTTCAGTAAACACATAGCATTCAATGATATTTACACTATATCAAACTATATAGAGATCATAAATGAATTGTGAAACAAAAACAGAGTTTATGATGGTGCTTTTAAAAGACACACAGGGATCGAATCCCTTACAGGACGCACTTCCAGATCTCAGTGATGACTGTTCAGCATAACCATAAACGCAAACCAACCATAAGCGCAAACCATATACATTCAATGGAAATCAAAAGCTATGGAAATCGAAACCCAAGTAATTGTAACTGTTATGCAAACCATACAAAACCTATTGAAATCGAAATTGAATCAATACCACTGTGCAACCATACGATAACCGAAATGCAAATGAAATAAATGGACAATATACCGATTGAACGCAGGGCCCGTCCGCGTTCCAGGGGTACACTAGCTTATAATCGACCGGCTACCAAATCAATGCACGAGACACACAAGTCTTAACTGTGAATAGGTCTTAGTATTAAACTTAAAAACTCTGTTCTGGAACGATTCAACGATTAAACATTAACCATTAACCGGACTGTATTTACATATGTATATCCACAGCCATGTCATTTCGACAATGAATGTACATTCGGCTGTTGCCGCTTTTATTACATCAAGCTTTTTCAAAATGTTTCTATCCTAAGTGTTTTCAAAAAGAACAAAAACTAAATAAAAATAGAACGAGCTGCTGTTGCTGCTTTTGTCTGCCAGTGTGCCATGCTTTGACCTGAGTTGACCGCGCATATAGGAGGATCGATTTGGCTGGGAGATAGGTGTTTGTCCATGCTTGGACATTCTGCTTTTCATCCATGCCTTTCGTTCTAACCCAACTGTTGCGCCACATGTCAAACGTTAAGCTTATTACAGGATGTTGGAACTTCCTGTAACCATTTCATCAAAAACTTCTAATTCTTCAACATAAACTCCCTAAATCAATTTCTATGCAATTTAATAACTATAAGACTATTAATAATCAATTTTCAAGGATTCTAAGGGATATATGATGAAAAGGAATGGACAAATGATATGTTTTTGAGGAGGAAAAGGGGTCTTGGGATGATACCAACATACTACATGCACTCCGGACGCAGGTTCCGCCTCCTCGGGGGTGATATACAAACTATTCGAGGATGAAAATCCGAGGGTAATTGTGAAATAGACTATTACTACTGATGATTCTCCTCCAAGTAATGGCGCTGCATGGAATGATGTGGCCAATTCATTTCTTCACAGAATTGTTGCTCGCCCTAAAATCCTACCATATACAAATATGGTGAGATGGGTTGTCGACCAACTGGACATTACAGACAGAATGTTTATAACACTGAGGAAGATAGTTATTGGGTCTTTTAAAGCTAAGGATTTAAGGAAAATGTATCATCTACCTCCACCTTAGAAGAGGTATGATACACAATTTGTCCAAAAATTCATGCAAGAGAATCTGAACCCTGCGGACCTGATAAGAGAATGGAGAAGGGACCCGAACAAACAAAAGCGAGAGGACATGGGTATGTATTCATTAGCCTCCATCGTTGGCCTTTTCTCTCATATTGCTACTATGTTATGTCGCCTCTATGGTTATTCAAATACATAGAAATTCTCTGAAGAATGGGTGCCATTGATAGAACCCTCTACTGATGGCTATATCATGGATTGGGGTGACTATATTATCCAACAATTTGACCACCCAAATCTGTAATTATGGACAAAATCACAATGTTTTTGAAAGAACAACTCCTCATTTATTTATGAGCGCCTATGTCATGGACGCAATTTGTTTTTCTTATGATTTTCCATCCCTTGGATGGAAATGTACACCCCAATTTCCTAACCCTATTTTTGTTTATCTCGATATCCTTTGGGAATCAAAATACCATGCTCACTTCTACAAAATATGTCATGAAGTCATGCTCCCCATCCACCAATAATTCTTTGGCAGAAAATCCCCTAGACTTATTGTAGAAGGCAATAAAGACTTAAGCCTATAGGAAAGTGTTTTGGGGAAGAATCATTTACCTACATTTGTGTTTTTGGTAGCCTTTCCCGTCTTCATGTTTAGCCCCTTTTTGTCTCAGATAAGTTGTTGGCCAAAGAAGTCTCTTATCAAAAAGTTAGTAAGGGCTTAACTAAAGTACTTAAAGATGCCAAGAAATTTGCCTGGCCATGTTTTCCTATTTCTTGTGGTAACTATGCCTTAGAAAATTTCAAGCTTTCTTCAATTGAGATTGACCAATTAAGATCCTTTAATTTTCCAACCATATTAAATAGACCATATGACCCACATGGTGTAGCGAAAGATGTTATAACACAGTCTAAGCTCAAACTATTTTTAAACGAGCTTGACAATTTTGATGATTTGTCTTCATGAAAATCATAGATCTGGTCAATGCTAAAAACAGATTGTACTTCTTCTTTATCATTAAATTTATCATCAAGCCACAAGTTATGTGTTACTGCTGGTGACTGTGCCGATGGATAGAGGGTGAGTTGTTTTCTTTCGGTCCCTCTGGAAATGATCATGTTGCCTGATCGGCATCCGATGAATGCATCAGCAGTCGGTAACCATGGTCTACCTAGGATGATAGGGTGTCCTCCTAAATTGGATTTGGGTTGAAGGACTAGGAAATCCACTGGATACTCCCAAGAGTCCAGTGAGACAATGATGTCTTCCAAAATCCCTTCAGGAATGACTTTGGACCTATCAGCTAATTCAAGAACAATTGTGGTATGTTGCAAATTCATGAGTTGGAGTGTTCTCATGGTTTCAAGGGTCATGACATTGATTGCGGCTCCAAGATCTATCAAAGTGTTTGGAATCCGTATGTTGTTAATGATGGTGGTCACTTTGGGAATGCTAGGATCAACATACTTCTCCATGGAGATGGTATTGGTCATCAGGCCTGCTAAATTTCCTAAAACATGAATGGTCTGAGGATCAATCCTTTTCCTAGCAGGCTTCTTGAGACACATGTCTTTGATGGCTTTGGTATAGATAGGAATGTCCTTTATAGCTTGCAGCAGTGGGATTTTTATGTAGACATTTTTAAGTTCATCCAAGACATCAAATTGTGGTGGAGGCAGTGGTGGTTTTACTTGGACCAATCGGTCTGGAAAAGGTGGATGCAGTGATTGCATCTGTTTATCTTTGGTATCACTGCTTGGTTTTGTTTTATTTGTCATTTCATTGTCTTTTTCTGAGTTTTCTTCTTGCTGATCTGTTATTGGAGAATCCTTTTGGAGCACCCTACCAGACCTCAGATTAATGTTTTGCAAAGGCAGTGTGGAGTATGAAGTCCCTTCCTCTACATTATAGGCTGGCCTCTCTGCTCTATTATTCGGATTTGGGACAGTTTGAGAAGGTATTTGAGTGGGTCTGGGAGGTTGTAGGTTAGTTGGAAATTGCAGTTGTGGTGCATTTATTGGTGGAGGAGCAGGCAGTGCTTGTTGAGAAGGTTGGGGCTGATAAACAAGTTGCTGAGGGTGCTGCTGATATGTTTGAGAATGTGATGGATATGTCTGTTGGTACTGTTGATATGGCTGTGAGTAAGGTGGGTATGATTGAGGATATGGATGATAGGATTGGGAATACTGTTGAGACGGTCTCCATTGATTTTGTGGTTGGTTTTGATGCTGCCATGGCATGGGTACATTCCATGAGTTTTGTGCATACATCTGATCATTCATAGGAAATTGCAGATTTTGATTAGGAAACATACCTTGGGGTGCTTGCCTTGGCTTCCATGGTTGCTTTGCGCCCATGTAATACACGTTTTCCATCTCTGTACTGGCTGCCATATTACAGTTTTGCAAAATTTTAACTTTAGGACAGTTAAACATATCATGATGCTCAGTACAGAAAGCACAAACTTGGATATTTTCTAGAGGGCAGTCTTTTAATGCATGTTTCTTGCGGCATTTGGGGCAGAAAATAGCCATGATATTATCTTCTTCTTCCTGTTTCTTTTTGGCTTTTAAGGTATCAATTTGGTTCCCTAGAGTGCTCAACAAATCTGTTTTAAACTCTTCTAAAAGATTACCAATTTCAGCCCGGGTGACACTTGCAGAGGCAGTTTTTGTGACCCTTGATGACAAGGTTCTCTTTCCCATTTTAGCTTTACTCCTTGAATATTTTTCACACAGTTCAGCTATTTCTTCAAAGGGTAAGGCAGAACTGTCACCTTTGCCCATTAAGTTGAGATCATCCATGTATTCTTCCCGGATACCTTTCAAGAATATTGTGCGGACTAGATCAGGAGGCATTGTTCGGTGTTTAGATTTTTGCAAGTTGTAGACAAACCGTTCTAAATATTCTTCAAAGGTTTCATCCTCTTGCTGACTCATTCTAAAGATATCATCTTTAGAGTCTTTGGATCTGCAATAAGGCTGATATTTCCTTAGAAATATCCTCCTCATGCCATCCCAATCAACTATGGCATGCTCACCTAGCCCCATAAACCATTTTAAGGCTGATGCCTTTAATGTGGCTGGGAACAATCTAAGTCTATGAGCATCATCTGTATAGCCATAAGTTCGACATACAATGTCAAACTCGAACAAGAACGAGTCTGGATCGTCTGAAGCCATACCATAGAAATTGGGTAGCACGGATGGGGGTATATTTTTCATTTTGATCTACTCATCCTCCTGTGGTTCTTGTATAGGGAATTTAAAAGTTGACTCCTCCTCCTCTTGGTGGGGTACTGATCCAGATCCTTCCTCAGCCATTCTAATTGGAAAAAGGAGAAAAGAAGGTTGTTCGGTAACTGTACTACTTTTTCCTTGTGTGGAAGATCTAGGAAAGGGCTTCTGTTGTGATTTATGTGCAAATAGAGTTTCCCTTTCAGCAAGAGTAAGTTTCTGTCCTGAATAAAATCTTTCTTTCAATGTTTGGATATCCTCCTCAGCTGGTGTTGTATTCCCTAGAGAGTCTGCTCCTGATGATGATGGGTTAGTTTTTAGATGGTGGGGGGTTTTTACAAATCTCCCTTGATTGTCTCTAAGTCTAGGCATAAATGAACATGATTTCTAACTATGTTTTTGTTTATTTTTGTGTATTGAATTTTTTTTTTTTTTTGTTTGAATCCTTTAAGTACGCCTCCCCGGCAACGGCGCCAAAATGTAGTGTTCTAGCTAGGGTACTAGGCTAGACTATATTTAATATCGACCAGGGTGCGTAAGCTTAGAGGCATGCGTCTAAAGTATATAGACATAAGGGATTGTTGGCTAAGTGATTATGATGTAGGTCACAAGGCTTCTTTACGGAAGGCTGGGATATGTCACCTATCATTCAAACACTCAGAGTATCCTACTAATATACCTCATTACAATGCTTGTCATTAGATGTATTTACCAAATTAAACACTGAACCTAAGCACTGTGTATGACTGTAACAACGATCTTAATCTCCTTAAAAAGATATTACCCAGAAAACCCTTGTTCAGTAAACACACAGCATTCAATGATATTTACACTATATCAAACTATATAGAAATCATAAATGAATTGTGAAACAAAAACAGAGTTTATGATGGTGCTTTTAAAAGACACAAGGGATCGAATCCCTTACAGGACGCACTTCCAGATCTCAGTGATGACTGTTCAGCATAACCATAAACGCAAACTAACCATAAGCGCAAACCATATACATTCAATGGAAATCAAAAGCTATGGAAATCGAAACCCAAGTAATTGTAACTGTTATGCAAACCATACAAAACCTATTGAAATCGAAATTGAATCAATACCACTGTGCAACCATACGATAACCGAAATGCAAATGAAATAAATGGACAGTATGCCGATTGAACGCAGGGCCTGTCCGCGTTCCAGGGGTACACTAGCTTATAATCGACCGGCTACCAAATCAATGCACGAGACACACAAGTCGTAACTGTGAATAGGTCTTAGTATTAAACTTAAAAACTCTGTTCTGGAACGATTCAACGATTAAACATTAACCATTAACCGGACTGTATTTACATATGTATATCCACAGCCATGTCATTTCGACAATGAATGTACATTCGGCTGTTGTCGCTTTTATTACATCAAGCATTTTCAAAATGTTTCTATCCTAAGTGTTTTCAAAAAGAACAAAAACTAAATAAAAATAGAACGAGCTGTTGTTGCTGCTTTTGTCTGCCAGTGTGCCATGCTTTGACCTGAGTTGACCGCGCATATAGGAGGATCGATTCGGCTGGGAGATAGGTGTTTGTCCATGCTTGGACATTCTGCTTTTCATCCATGCCTTTCGTTCTAGCCCAACTGTTGCGCCACATGTCAAACGTTAAGCTTATTACAGGATGTTGGAACTTCCTGTAACCATTTCATCAAAAACTTCTAATTCTTCAACATAAAATCCCTAAATCAATTTCTATGCAATTTAATAACTATAAGACTATTAATAATCAATTTTCAAGGATTCTAAGGGATATATGATGAAAAGGAATGGACAAATGATATGTTTTTGAGGAGGAAAAAGGGGTCTTGGGATGATACCAACATACTACATGCACTCTGGACGCAGGTTCCGCCTCCTCGGGGGTGATATACAAATTATTCGAGGATGAAAATCCGAGGGTAATTGTGAAATAGACTATGACTACTGATGATTCTCCTCCAAGTAATGGCGCTGCATGGAATGATGTGGCCAATTCATTTCTTCACACAATTGTTGCTCGCCATAAAATCCTACCATATACAAATATGGTGAGATGGGTTGTCGACCAACTGGACATTACACAAAGAATGTTTATAACACTGAGGAAGATAGTTATTGGGTCTCTTAAAGCTAAGGATTTAAGGAAAATCTATCATCTACCTCCACCTTACAAGAGGTATGATACACAATTTGTCCAAAAATTCATGCAAGAGAATCTGAACCCTGCGGACCTGATAAGAGAATGGAGAAGGGACCAGAATAAACAAAAGCGAGAGGACATGGGTATGTATTCATTAGCCTCCATCGTTGGCCTTTTCTCTCATATTGCTACTATGTTATGTCGCCTCTATGGTTATTCAAATACATAGAAATTCTCTGAAGAATGGGTGCCATTGATAGAACCCTCTACTGATGGCTATATCATGGATTGGGTGACTATATTATCCAACAATTTGACCACCCAAATCTGTAATTATGGACAAAATCGCAATGTTTTTGAAAGAACAACTCCTCATTTATTTATGAGCGCCTATGTCATGGACGCAATTTGTTTTTCTTATGATTTTCCATCCCTTGGATGGAAATGTACACCCCAATTTCCTAACCCTATTTTTGTTTATCTCGATATCCTTTGGGAATCAAAATACCATGCTCACTTCTACAAAATATGTCATGAAGTCATGCTCCCCATCCACCAAGAATTCTTTGGCAGAAAATTCCCTAGACTTATTGTAGAAGGCAATAAAGACTTAAGCCTATAGGAAAGTGTTTTGGGGAAGAATCATTTACCTACATTTGTGTTTTTGGTAGCCTTTCCCATCTTCATGTTTAGCCCCTTTTTGTCTCAGATAAGTTGTTGGCCAAAGAAGTCTCTTATCAAACAGTTAGTAAGGGCTTAACTAAAGTACTTAAAGATGCCAAGAAATTTGCCTGGCCATGTTTTCCTATTTCTTGTGGTACCTATGCCTTAGAAAATTTCAAGCATTCTTCAATTGAGATTGACCAATTAAGATCCTTTAATTTTCCAACCATATTAAATAGACCATATGACCCACATGGTGTAGCGAAAGATGTTACAACACAGTCTAAGCTCAAACTATTTTTAAACGAGCTTGACAATTTTGATGATTTGTTTGAAATGGTTCCAGAATATTATATGGTAGAGAAATTAGCAGCAGACTGTCTAAGTCCTAGCAAATTGATTAGATTCAATCAATATCGTCAATGAAGAATAGCCCATTTGCCTGAATCACTGTTAAAGAAATTATGACAGAATTCAGAAACTTTAGATGATCGACTTCCTCCTCAAAAGCTCCAATTACTTCCTAAGTCTCCAAAACAACTACTATAGTTGTTGAGCACACAAGAGAAATCAAAGAGGAAAACAAATTAGATGAAGTACGAGAGGATTTCAACCACGTTTTGATAAACGAAGAATCTCGGGTTACAGATGTCTCGGCCAATATACAAGCAAAATAAGTTGCAGTCAGTAGAGAGATAGAGCAAGTACCAGAGCCTACAGGGACAACCTCGTTTACTATTGAGGCTTCCCAAGAGGATACTATTCCTAAAAATCCCAAGAATAATATTAATGCTGAGATTTTCAATCAATCAAATGTCGCTGATGATATGGAGATAATTCTTGCATTTCCTACTTCCGAGATACTCCTCAAAATTGAAGAAATGCTGCCTTTGGACGTATTTTACAATCCAAAGCATTAAGCTATAATGAGTAGGTCAAGGAAGAAAAGAAAGATAGAACAGTGGCAAGCACTACTTGCAAATGAGACTCCTTTTCAAGTTCTTTGGAAAGGAACTCAAACAACCCCAAATGAAGAATTGAACATATTATCTCAATTAAAGGAGCTTATGCTAGTGCTACCATCGACAAAGATGTAGAAATACAATTGCTAATGAAGGAAAAGGATCAAAGGATTGTCCAGTTGGAACAAACTTTTCAAATAGAAAAGAAAGCAATTGAGCAATAGTGGCAAACAAATCTTACCGAGTTGCAAAAGAGCTTTAATGATTTAAAGATACAATTTGAAGCTGAAGTAAAGGACAAGGATGAACAAATACTATAGTTGCAACAAAGAATAGACCAACTGAGAGAAAATCTAGATATAAATGAAGTTCAAAAGGAAGCATCAGAATTGGATATACTCTTAACAAAGCAGCAAGCCATTTTCTATCACAAATTGGCCTTAATTCATGACTTATCAAAGACCAGCGATTCTTTAGTAAATCAATTGTCCGACTTGAGGACATTTTATGAAGATATCGACAAGAAAATATCTGAGTATATAGATTGGAAAGACAATGCTCATGGAAGATCATCTGATATTCCTTGAATTGAAGAATCACAAAAGGATATCGTATTTGGTGACTGGGATATCAAAATGAAACGGGCATAGATGGCTATTATTAGAGCCAGAAATCTTGCCTCAAATTTCACCGAATACATCACAGATACCTTATTGCAAGCCAATCTAATTCAGGAATTCCCAAAGGACACCTTGCCAGATGTCACAAATTTGAAACAATCTTGGCAAGAAACATCTAAAAAGAAGTTTCAAGACATTCAAAGTTTATCACAAGCAAACCTTGAAGGTTATTGGCATTTTGTGGTGAAGCCTCATAGTCATTGCCTTATGCTGAGGTGTCTATCAAACACAACAATATGGTTTCTTCCAGCACTTAATGATGTAGTCTTTACGAGACAAATGTGCATGCAGCCAATACATCCCCCCAACTGAATCCACTCACGGACATATACAATCTCAGAGAGCAGATGAAGAATCCATCTAGAGCATAGTCATGAGTTTTTGTTGCAACAGATAACAAATTTTGTTTTCCTTTATCTTAGCTTAGTTTGTTAAAGCTTTTTGAAATTTTTTATTTGAAATTTAATATTTTTGTAATATTAATAGGTTATTTAAGCCCCTTTCATGCATTTAGAAAGGGGTCCAGAATTTTGAGAAGACAGCTTTTGAACTTGCACTATATTTTGATTCAGAGTTATCTAAGTAAGAAGTTGAGCCTGAAAGCTATCTTTTTCACAAGCAGAGTGATAATGCATTGGGTATTATTATCTTTGTGATATCGTTATGTATGTTTGATTTAGATAGTGAATCTATTATGTGTTATTTCGTTATATAAATGCTTTGAAAACAATCAGTCATTATCACTATTGATGTGCAGGATTGGATGATTTGTGATTATGTATGAGATAACGAGATCTTTTTATGTGATTGAGTTTTAATCAACTAAATTAATTAACTATTTAATTAATTTAGTTTATCATATATGCTTTCTATTCATTAAAGTATTGAATGATCTATATTGTTATTTACTTTGTGAAATCTTTCTTTGAATCGCATGTGAAGATGTACTATCCTAGGAAATAAGTAGAGTAAGTTTATTCAATAATTTTTCCATTAGCTATAAAAACATTTCAGCATTTTTTCATTCTATTACTATATTAAATCTCCTTAAAACGGGAAATTGGTCCTTTTATATCCAGTCGGACCCGCCAATTTCGACGGAAACGGAATTTCTTTAAGCTCCCGACTCGATGGTGTTCCCTGATGTTGAGGTAGTCAAGTTCTAGCCTCCAACATTTTTGGCACTAGAAAGAGGGCCCCTGACTATGAATGGCAATAAAGTCTAATCTAAAATCAAAAGGTCATTAGAAGAGTCATTCGACCTCAAAATCTCCCTTCACGTCCAGATCTCACTTGAAATATCAAACCCCTAGACTAGAAGTTGTAACTAAATCTCCTAGTACACACCCTAAGACAAATGATCAACCTCCTTTACAGGAGTTACCTAAAGTTCAAACTTTAATTGAGAAATTAGAGGGAATCTCTATTTCCCAAGAAAAGACTCAACATTATGAGTTATTATATGAAGGTAGCGTATCCTCATATTTTCCCACTCCACATATTTTGACTCGTTATCAAAGTGATAAATTTGGGATAACTCCATTTGAATTTCCCTTTCCTTCTCACTGAAGAAGAACCCACAAATAAGAAGTTTAATCATCCACTAGTGAGAATTTATCTTCATCTCCACCAAAAACACCATTATTTCACTCCGCTTCATTCATTTCTTCCCATCCAACTGATCCATTCATCCCTATCATTCATTCCCAATCAACAGGTGCTAGTTCAAGTGGTGCTAGCACAGGGGCTACTTCTTCCACACAGTCAACCTCTTCTACCACTACAACTTCTTCTTTTCAAATTCCCATAATGGCAGGTAGGCAACAAAACCCACCAACGGCTAGACCATGGACTAGTCCTAGAGCTGTTCAGATGGCAACACCTATCCATCCCCTACCTAAGCATCCTGAAAGATGGTTACCAAAGTTCAATCCTGATGATGGACTTCCTGCTAAAGAACATCTCCATAATTTTATGCTCACCATTAATCTTAATGGAGTAGTAGAAGAAGATTGTGTAGTGATATTATTCCCATATACCCTTGAAGGATCTGTAGGTTCGTGGTACTTCTCATTACCACCAGCATCTATCACTAGTTGGGATATATTTGAAGAACAATGTTTAACCAATTTTGGTGATGATCACACAATTGCTTTTCTAATAAATGATCTATCCAATCTTAAAGCCAACTCCAATGAGAAAATCAATGATTTCAATTCCATATTTAATAAATTGTTTAATAAAATTCTAGATACCTCTAAACCTGGTGTTGATGTTCAAATTGAGTGGTATATTTACGCTCTTCCTTCTAACATTGAAATTTTTGTAGACAGGACTAATAAAGCCACTTTAGTTGATAATATGAAAGAGTCAATAGTTATAGAAAAAAGGATTCTTGCTTCAGAGAAGAAAACTGCTCAAGAAGAGAGGAAATATAAGAAAGTGAATTTTAAGGAAGAACCAAAGAAAAAAACTCCTAAAGATCCTTTTGATTTTGAAGTATTACAAAAAGTTCTTAAAACTATGTCAAATGACATGGTAGATATAGAAAAATAGGTAGTTGAGTCTTCTAAAAAACCTTTCCAATCTTTTAGGAGATCCCAAACAAAAAACCCTCAACCTCCTAATTTCATATCAAATGTTGAATCTAATCAAGAGCAGGAAAAGGAAGAAACAACATTATCTGTCGAGGAATGCCAAGAAGAAGAAGAGTTATTCGAAGCACATGGATTATGGGATTTCATCCTCACTATATCAGAAAATGAGGAGGAAGAAGAAGCCTTACCTATAGAGGCTAGAAGTAAAAAATCCATTTTTTCACCTTCTTCAAGTGCAAAATAGAGACCAGTTATTGTTGTCAATAAGGATAAAAACACAACGAAGAAGTCTCCTCCCAAATCTACTGAATCCATCCCATCCTCTTCCAATTCTCCTTCTACATAAAAAACTCTTATTATTTCTGGTAAAGATATAGAGTATAATATCATGGAAGATATGAAGAAAGTGAAAGCCAATATTTCCATGTATGAGGTAAGTAAACTTAAGCAAAAGCAAAAGTTTTTGCTAAAAGAATTAAATGTTGTCCTTACATCTCCTTTGCCAACTGCAAAAGCCTCATTAGGAAAATGAAAGCCTTTAGATGATACTCTTAACAAGATTGATGCCTCAAATGCAATTTTAATTGGAGATCAATCTAATTCTCATACCCCTCCTTTCTTATTGACCTTTGAGATTTTCAATAAAAATGTTCACAATTTCCTAATAGACTCAAGTGCTTCTTCAAATATAATGCCATATTCAGTTTGTCTCAAACTGAACATAACACCTGAAAAGTTTGTTGTGCAAATTGTGCAATTAGATAGAACCAAAGTTAAGGTCTTAGGAGAATTAAATTTTGTTTTAATAAGATTATCTTCAAATCCAAGGGTTTTTTAGATTATTGATATATTGATTGTTGATATTCTTGAATTTTATGGTCTTATCTTAAGCAGGGATTGGTCTGAGAAATTACATGGTTATTTCACCACAGATTGGTCGCATATCTCGCTTCCTTTTAACGAAAAACCAAATCAAATTCGGGTAGATAGAGAAAAGTATATGAAACACTCGATTATTGATTTGGATGAAGAGAATGAGCCTGTAGTTTTTACGAATAAAATCCTTGGCAATTATTCTTTAGAATCTTTCTTTGGAATTTTTACAGCTCAGAAATCTCTTTTTTTAGCAAACTTTGTTTCTTCTATAATTGAAAATTATTCGCAAATAGATTTGACTCGATGTATTAATGTTGAATATACTGTTGTAAATAAACATGAATATTTATTTTGGACACTTTATTTTGATGGTTCTAAATCTAGTGAAGGCGCAGGAGCTGGATGTATATTAATAAGCCCTACTAGTGAAAAAACAATGCTAGCATGTAAACTAGAATTTGAATGTACTAATAATATTGCAGGATATGAAGCATTAGTACAAGGATTGTATAAAGCGATAAATATTGTTGTTGAATACCTTCAAGTCTTTGGTGATTCAAAATTTTTTGTAAAGGAAGTTAGAAACAATATTCATCGTGTTTCGAACCGCCTTAGCCATTATCAATCCTTAATTCAAAAACTTACCTCACATTTTGTAGCATTCAATATTTCTCCAATACCAAGAATACAGAATACCAGTGTTGATATTTTGGCCAATGTTGCATCCAAATTAATCCCTTCTGAAAATTTTAGTCCAGACAAATTTTCTATAGAATTGATTTTTCACCCATCGATTCCCTATAATGTCACCAATTGGCAAGTATTCAATGATGATAGAGATATCCTATATTTTTTAACATCCGAAGAATCCTATCTTGACCAAGTAATTGATGAGGATGAACATTATTCTCAATTGAATAAATCAAAAGCCAAAAATGCTCTACTGAAACCTGTAGTTAAGCTTGAGGATCTTTATGATCTTAAAGACAGATTTATAAAGGTCAACAAATTGAAACTTCAAAGCTCAACTTTGAGATTTTAATTAGTTAACCTAGGATCTGATACAAAACCCCAAAATATTAACTTAGGTCTTGGTCTCTTATCTGAAGAAAGAAATGCATTTATTCGTCTGTTAAAGAAATATAAAGATATATTTTCTTGGAATTATCAAGATCTAAAAAATATGATTCCTCCATCATTCAACATATCATCCCAATGGTACCAGATGTTAAACCCATTCAGCAAAAGCTTAGGAAGATACATCCGAATTTGGAAACTCAGATTAAGAGCGAGTTGAATAAACTTTTAAAAGCTAAAATCATCTTTTTAGTAAGACATTCTAAATGGGTTTTCAACCTTGTACTGGTTAGAAAGAAAAATGGTGATATTCGCACTTTTATTGATTTCAAGAATCTAAATAAGGCATGTCAAAAGTATAATTTTCCTCTCCCATCAATGGAACAAGTTCTACAATCAGTGGCTAGTTATGAATTAATGTCCTTTTTAGATGGATTTTTGGGATACAATTAGATCCTTGTTCATCTAGAAGACCGATTAAAAACTATATTCAGAATGAATTAGGGAACATATGCATATCAGAAAATGCCTTTTTGAGTAATAAAACTATTGTGGTATATCTTGATGATATTACCATATATTCAAAGAAGAGAAATAAGTATTTGCATGATTTAAAGAAGATCTTTGAAAGGTGCAGAAGGTATGGAATTTCTCTAAACCCCAAGAAATCATTTTTTGCTCTAAGCGAAGATAAACTCCTTGCCAAACATGGAATTTGTATTGATCCATAAATAATTAAAACCATTTCTAAAATTCCATTACCACATACCAAAAAATCAATGTAGTCTTTTCTTGGCCAAATCAATTTTATTAAGAGATTTGTCCCTAAATTTTCTCAAATTGTCCTACCATTACAAACAATGATAAAAAAAGATTTCATTTTTAAATGGGGTGATCATGAAAGAGTTGCATTTAAAGCAATCAAACAAGATGTTATTGATGCTCCTTCTCTATCAATCCCCAAATTTTTTGATCAATTTATTTTGTATACTTTTTCCTATGATTTATCATATGTAACGGTCTTAACGCAACCAAATGAATAAAAATTGGAAGCTCCTATAGATTTTTTCAGCTCAAATTTTCAAGGAGCTGAATTAAATTATTCATGAGTAGAAAAGCAAGCCTTTGCAGTTTACAAAGCTATCAAATATTTTAGACCTTTTCTTCTAAAAACTCATGTTAAAGTTATTGTTCCTTTCTCAGTAGTCAAGCAATTACTTATTCAAAAGGAGTTAGGAGAAAAGAGAGCCAATTGGGTGACTGCATTACAAGAATATGATCTAGAAATCAAACCCCTAAAATTGTAAAAGGTCAAGGTTTTTGTAGGTTAGTCACAGGAATGAATGATACATCAATAGATGAAGTAACAGGTAATATTGAACAAATCACAGAGGTACTCCCTATTAGTACTCAGTCTCAATATGCTGACTTAATATTTTATTTGAAAAATGGTTATGCTCCACTTGAAATGGATGTTAAGAAAAAGAGAGCCTTGAGATTGAGAGCCAATCAATATCAACTCATCAATGATGTATTATTTAGAAAAAATGATGATTATGTTTTATTAATATTTTTGGAAAAAACTGAAGCAGAAAATGTCTTACAGGAAATGTATGATGGACTAGCAGGTGGACATTACAATGGAAACACAATAGCTCACATAATTCTGCATGTTGGGTATTATTGGCCAACTTAATTCAAAGATACCTACATGCATGTAAGAAGATGCAAAATTTTTCAAACCACTTCAAGTATACAAAGGAAACCTTCCATGCCCTTGCAACCAGTCAACACTGAACAACCTTTTGAGAAATGGGGACTGGATATAATAGGTGATATCATTCCTCATTCTTCCAAACAACATAGGTACATTTTGATGGTAACATATTATTTTACGTAATGGCTAGAGGCAATACCCCTGAAGCTAGCCAATTCTGAGAACATCATTGAATTCATTGATCAATTTATTATTACTAGGTTTGGTATCCCTCATGCTCTTATTTTTAAAAATTCTTCTTATTTTTCTGGAAATGCAATGAGTGAATTTTCTTTAAAGAGAGGATTTAAACTTAAGTATTCAGCAAATTATTACCCTCAGGTAAATGCCTTAGAAGAATCCACTAATAAAAATATTATAAGGATCATCAAATGAACTATCAACCAAAATCAAAAGAACTGGCACAAAGCTTTAATATTTTCTTTATGGTCTGATAGAATAACTGAGAAAACCTTAATAGGTACTTCTCCTTTTCATTTGGTATATGGGAAAGAAGTTATTCTACCTTCAAATATAACTATCCCCTCATCAACACTGGTTCAAATTATTGAAGAACAACCTTCTTCCGCTTTGCAATTACAAATGTCTCAAATCCTAAAGCTAGAAGAAGAAAGAAATAAAGTTAAGCTAGTCCATGCTCACCATCAACAATTAGTCAAAGCTTCATTTGATGTCAATTCAGTCAAAGATAAAAAATTTAAAATTGGAGACTTAGTTTTGAAATGGGATAAAATGCATGAGGACAAAGGAAAACATACAAAATTTCAAAAAATCTAGCTTGGTCCCTTTCGGATTTTTGAGAAGGTAGGTCCATCAACCTCCATTTTGCAAGATTTACAACGGAAGAAGGAAATTCTTCCTATTAATGGACTTATACTCAAAAAATATTTTTCTTGAAGGAATGTAAGTTCTTTTGTACACTATGTAAATATTTTTATATATCATTTCCTTTTGCTTTTAAAAGTACTATAACTTTGAAAAACACATTGGAAGTTTCTCTTTATTTTTGAAATGTTAAACTTTTTTTTTTCCACTGGAAAAATCAGTAATTTTCATTAAGATTAGAAAATTACATATAGTAGATGCCATTGGCATTGCTGC
Source organism: Pinus tabuliformis (assembly GCA_031772625.1). NCBI lineage: Eukaryota > Viridiplantae > Streptophyta > Pinopsida > Pinales > Pinaceae > Pinus > Pinus tabuliformis. The sequence continues at coordinate 863,656,898 of CM062819.1, read as the reverse complement.
TGTAATGTTGTAACAAAACTTGTCCTGCTAAACAGGAGCTAATAATCAATCAAATAGACAATCTAGATTTTCCTACCCTTCTTTTTTTCCACTTTCCGCCAACCTTCATTGTTAGGCGGGGCTGTTACAATAATCATTTGTGTTTCATTTGTGGCAGCCATGTTGTCCTTTTCAGAATCTGTGCTTGTTGGCGAGTATGCTCGTTTGCTGCCTCCAATCTCCTGCCTGGTATTCTCATATTGCTGTTGTGGGTTACCTGCATTTGTGTCTATTGCTCCTTCGATCAGATATTCATTATTCTGTATGTGGTGAGGATAGCTTGCATTGCTGATTTCTGGGTTGTTCTTTTCGTCTTCATCTTCTTGTAGATTGCTGGTGGCTTCCGCATTCCTTTCCTCTTCTTTATCCTCTTCTACATCCTCTGCCCAAGTGGCTGAAAATTGCCATCCTTTCGGTTTTGGTGGTTGTCTCCTTTTTCTATCTTTTTTGTTTTGTGGGCATGTGCTCTGTAGATGACCTGTTTGTCGACATATGCGGCAGCGAAAGGCGGTGTTTTCATAATCCAGAGGTTGTGCCCATTGTTTCCCATTATGTATTAGGATAATGTGCTCTGGTAGGCCTTGACTGAGGTCTACCTCCACACATATCCTGGCAAATGTGTAGATATCCTTGGATAGGCGCTCATGATCTGCTTTTAAAAAGGATCCCAGGGTATTGCCTATTCCTTCCAGTACTTTATAGTGCCAAAAGTGTATAGGAAGATTAAACAATTTTACCCAAACTGGCATTTTGGTGACCACCATGTTGTTTGGATCGAAATCCGGGAACCAAGATTTCACGAAAAGGCCAGCGTTTCCCCAAAACCATGGTCCTTCGTTCAAAGCATATTCTTTGTCCTTTATGGTGTCAAATTTGACAATAAAGATTCCTTTTGAACAGAGATGGATATCACAGTTTTCTGTCCATATGGAGTAGATCCATTGGCGAAGGGCTTCTGGTTTGGGCCAAAATCCATTGAACCTACATATCACTGCTTTAGTTAAATAATCAGTTTGTATTTCATTTACCTCTGGTATGGAGATTGCTAGTGCAGGGTTCTGTGTTGTCTGCTCAACAATGTATGCCCCTGGTGCTGTAGCTTGTTGTTCTGGTTTCTTTTGTGGTTCCATCTTCCCTTTGACTGCATCTTTGAAGGAGACAGGTCCTTTTGAACTTGAGCCGGGGCAGCCTCCGCGCAATCTTGAGCTGAGACAGATGGTAGAGTCTTTTGCTATACCATATTCCATTAGTTTGAACCCCTCCTGTATTACCTTGCCTGCGTGGATGAGGAGTTGTTTGTATGGTGGGATTCCAGTCTTTTCATGTATCCTCTGTTTGAGGATTTCTGTTGCCTCCCATGTCCCTATTTCGATGCATATTGTGCTCCCTCCCATAGATTTAATAAAGAGAGAGCTTTTTTTATCTTTACTCGTCTTTTCTGGTGAGTGTGTTTCCAGATCTGACCTGCATAGAGGTAGATCTGCTCTACAGAGGTCTAGATCTGACAGCCTATTACCCGATCTGTTACTAAGTACTGTAGATCTATGTGCTGCTTCACCTGAGTATCGGTCTTCTGCTGCATAATCGTTTTCTGGATCTGGCTGGGGCCAAGTTATTGCCCTCACCTCCGCTTTATCCGGCTCTGTTATCTGCGTCGGCTTCTCAGTCTTCATGAAGGCGGCGTGAACCGAGCAAGCTTCCCACCATCCGATCCGTGTGCATTTCGGCAATATAGCCGATCTATTTGTGCCGATTGGGGGTTTACCACCAATTTCCGTCTCCCGTAACAGATCCGGCCGGATCCGAGCCTCCTTGCTGCGTTTGAACCTTATCTCCTGCGAATATATTGCAACCCTTGCTCTCGGCGGCGCAGAGAAAGCCCGTGCTGGTCTTGCAGCTCCAAGATGTTGGCTTATGGGCGCATCAAGGGTTTTACAGATGCGATTTGGGCGTATAACCATCTCTAATGCAGGGATCGAAACCCCTTCCGCCTCCGCCTCGGGTCTGTGCCCTTGTTTGTACGCAGGAGCCATCGGCGATCGAGCTAACCAGCAGGTCCCGGGGACGAATCCGAAAAAGCTCAGGCCGCAGACCCTATCGTGTCTCCTCATGCCCTTTTGAAATGTTAAACTTATTTAAGGGACAATTTAGAAAGCAAAACTTTAAATTGGAATCTAAGTATTGAATCTATTTTAAAGCTTTGAAATAAGATAATCATTTAGCTATGAAATATTTTGGTTTTAAACTCTTTAAAAATATATATTTGTTGTGAACTGGTTTTGAAACGTTATCTTTGTAAAAGTACAAAATTACTATGAAGTCTTTAGCATCTTTTATTTAAAGAGGTCATCCAAGGCTCATAAAGAGTAAATGAAACCTCCCCATCCATTTATTTAAAATAAAATTCAGAGTGTAAATCAAAAATATAAAAAAAGTTAAAAGTTAAGAGGTTTCATCGTGAGCCTACTTATCATTATCATAGGAAACTAATAAAATTGACATTATCACTATTGGAAACCAAACCAGGATAGTGGCTCTTAGTCACCAGACTTTGAGACAAAAGATCTCATCATGAGTCTGCTTGTTCAATTTTATTACAAATTATGAATGGAATTATCATTTTCTCGCTACCAAACCAGGATAATGACTTTAAAGTAAAAAATAATAAAAAAAGAGAGGAAAAAAGGATCTCCATTGCCTCTAAAGAATGTTATTATAACATGGATGTGATACTGGTTCATTTTGGTTAAATGGTAACCCTGTTGAGGCTATGAATGTCTGCTGGCAACAGTGGCTCTACCAATGACTTATAAGTTTATTCAATACGCTAAGCTTCTAATAGTTTTTACTTTATCTTTTGAACCTATTAGCTACTGATTTACACAAAAAAGACGTTCATCTATCACAAATCTTGAGAAGATTTATGATGAGATCAATTATTTCATTTCAAAGTTATCTATATCGATCTAGATTTCAATCATTTTTAAACTTTCTAAAGAAATTTCTTGATAAATATTAACATTTTATAGAGATTAAATTTTTCGTACAGTGTGTTGCCAATTATTGTGGTACTCAACAACCCCCCGTTATCTTTAGAATTAGGGGAAAGAATAATGGGGACCCTTTAAAATTTTTAGGATAGAATCATTCTTTGATTAAATAAAATAGGATAAGTTTTGCTTTTACTCTTTGATTTTTTAATAAAACAAAAAAGTTTATGAATAAGGTCATGAAACCTTTTAGGAATCTTTTTGTAGTTTTGAAAGATGAATTACAAGTCTAAATGAATCTCGAAATTAATGAAAAATCTATAAAAGACTAGGTCTTATTAAATAATGCACATAGTATCGATGATTTCAAATGACAACCGCAAAGCTAAAACTGCAAAAAGCCTAAATATGAACTTGCGAAATTGCGATAAGCTGGTAGGCCAAATACAAATGCAAAATTGTGAAAAGCCGAATTGCAAAATGCCGAGCTGATATTGCATTTCGTCAAGAGTCGATATCGCAGTACATCAATTGATGGATGCAGTTCATATCGTGTTTTGTTAAATTTAGGTCTTTTGCTAATATAGATCACATGCCTAAATGCTTTTTGGAAATGGAAAAATCACTAAGCTATGTAATGTCCCCTGATACCACATGTGGATAAAAGATTTTGCGGTATAATGATAAGTCTCAGTATCACGTGAATAAATGTTTGGAAATTTAATGACCACTCTGCATAGTTCTAATTTCGAGGTTTTTATTGATTGGTAATAATTTTTAGTTAATGTGAAGGGATTTCCATATAACTCGCATTGAATTGATATGACCATTTGCATCCTTCGAAGCTCTTGCTGCTTATCTTGGTTTGTTTCTTTACAGGTAAATTCTAATAAAGAGTAGTTAAAGGACATGTCAATAATAATCAAGGCAAGGAGGAAGTTCATAACAAAACAAGAACTAGTCTTGCCACCTGAGAAAGTGTCTAAAATGTCTCCATTTTTTATAAATACTATATGCACTCCGCACGTAGGTTCCGCCTCCTAGGAGGTGATATACAAACTATTCGAGGATGAAAATCCAAGGGTAATTATGAAACATACTGCTATTGCTGATGGTTCTCCTCCAATTAATGACATCACATGGAATGATGTGGCCAATTCATTTCTTCACACAATTGTTGTTTTCCATAAAATCCTACCATATACAGATATGGTGAGATAGGTTGTCGACTAGCTGGACATTATAGACAGAACACTTATAACGTCGAGGAAGACAGTTATTGGGTCTTTTAAAGCTGGGGAATAAGGAAAATGTATCATCTACCTCCACCTCAAAAGAGGTATGATACGCAATTCATCCAGAAATTCATGCAAGAGAATCTGAACCCTGCAGACCTGATCAGAGAATGGAGAAGGGACCTGAACAAACACAAGTGAGAGGACAGGGGTATGTATTCATTAGCCTCCATTGTTGGCCCTTTCTCTCATATTTTTGCTATGTTATGTTGCCTTTATGGTTATTCAAATACATAGAAATTCTCTAAAGAATGGGTGCCATTGATAGAAGCCTCTGTTTATGGCTATATCATGGATTGGGCGACTAGATTATCCAACAATTTGACCACCCAAATCCGCAACTACAGACAACAACACAATGTTCTTGAAATAACAACTCATGCTTTCTTTATAAGCACCTATGTCATGGACACAATTTGTTTTTCTTATGATTTTCCATCTCTCGGATGGAAATGGACAGACCAATTTCCTAGCCCTATTATTGTTTATGTCAATATCCTTTGGGAATTGAAATACCATGCTCACTTCTACAAAATTTGTCATGAAGTCATGCTCCCCATCCACCAAGAAGTCTTTGGCAGAAAATCCCCTAGACTTATTGCAGAAGCCAATAAAGACCTAAAGCCTATAGGAAAGTGGTTTGGGGAAGAATCATTTACCTACATTCGTGTTTTTGGTAGCCTTGCCCATCCTCATGTTTTGCCCATTTTTGTCTGATATAAGTTGCTAGCCAAAGAAGTCGCTTATCAAACAGTTGGTAAGGGCTTAACTAAAGTACTTAAATATGCCAAGAAATTTGCCTAGCCATGTTTTCTTATTTCTTGTGGTAATTATGTCTTAGAAAATTTCAAGCATTCTTCAATTGAGATTGACCAATTAAGAGCCTTTAATTTTCCAACCATATTAAACAGACAATCCACATGGTGTAGCAAAATATGTTACAACACAGGCTAAGCTCAAACCGTTTTTAAACGAGCCTGACAAATTTGATGATTTGTTTGAAATTGTTCCGTAATATTATATGGTAGAGAAATTAGAAATAGACTGTCTAAGTCCCGATGAATTGATTAGATTCAATCAATATCATCAGTGAAGAATATCGCATTTGCTTGAATCCCTATTAAAGCAATTCCGATAGAATCCAGAAACTTCAGATGCATGAGCTTCCTCCTCAAAAGCTCCAATTACTTCCCAAGTCTCTAAAACAGCTACTATAGTTGTTGAGCGCACAAGAGAAATCAAAGAGGAAAACAAATTAGATGAATTATGGGAGGAGTTCAACCACATTTTGATAAAAAAAATAAGCTTGGGTTATAGATGTCTCGGATAATATACAAGAAGAACAAGTTGCAGTCAGCAGAGAGACAGAGCAGGTTCCAAAAACTACAGGGACAACCTCGTTTACTATTGAGGCTTCCCAAGAGGATATTATTCCTAAAAATCCCAAGAATAATATTAATGCTAAGATTGCCAATCAATCAAATGTTGTTGATGATAGGGAGATAATTCCTGCATTTCCTACTACTGAGATACACCTCAAAATTGAAGAAATGTTGCCTTTGGACGTATTTTATAGTCCAAAGCATAAAGCAGTAATGAGTAGGTTAAGGAAGAAAAGAAAGATAGAACAGTGGCAAGCGCTACTTACAAATGAGACTCCTTTTCAAGTTCTTTGGAAAGGAATTCAAACAACCATGAACGAAGAATTGAACATATTATCTGAGTTCGCAGGATCTTATGCTAGTGCTACCATCGACAAAGCTGCAGAAATACAATAGCTAATGAAGGAAAAGGATCAAAGGGTTGTCTAGTTGGTACAAACTTTTCAAATAGAAAAGAAAGCAATTGAGCAACAGTAGCAAAGAAATCTTACCGAGCTGCAAAAGAGCTTTAATGATTTAAAGATATAATTTGAAGTTGAAGTAAAGGAAAAGAATTAACAAATACTGCAGTTGCAAAAAACAATATACCAACTGAGAGAAAATCCAAATATAAATGAAGTCCGCAAGGAAGCATCAGAACTGGATATACTCTTAACAAAGCAGCAGGCCATTTTCTGTCACAAATTGTTAAAACTGGCAACTAGGGCTAAACTTCATGCGGGTCATTTTATTCATGGCTGATAATATTTTTATTAGATTCCTGTTGTCGAGAGGTGTAGGATTGATATAAAGATCATCCGATTCTGATAAGTATTCATGGAGATATGAATTTATTTTGATTATGGAATTATTATCAAGCCGACCTACAACTCATGTAGGCTCAGAAGCCCAACAGTCACATCTATTCAAACACCAATTTTGTGTATAAATAAAGGAGGATTTCTCCTCATTTGGACTCACTCATCTCATCACATCTCTTTCTCTCTACTATGCAGAAAAGAGTCTCTTCTCTACTGTGAAGAAAAGGGTCTCTCCCTCACACATGTGAAGCTGGAAGCTGCTGAAACTGAAGCTGCAACTGCAGAAGTAAAGATTGACCTACGTGGACTAGAATATATCCTCATCTGAACTGTGTTGTAGGTTCATCTAAACCTCCTCTGAAAGCCGCAACTTTTGGTGGTGGAATCAAGTCAATCTGACGGACGGTTTGCAAGATACCGATTGCCCTAGTTTGAAGCCGGAAGCTATCGAAACTAAAGCTACAACTGCAGATGTAAAGTTTGACCTACATGGACTAGAAGATCTCCTCATCTGAACTGTGCTGTAGTTTCATCTAAACCTCCTCTGGAAACTGCAACTTTTGGTGGTGGAATCAAGCCGATCTGACGGTCGGTTTGTGAGATATCGTCTACCCTAGTTTGATGATGAAGCTGCTGATGCTGATGCTGCTGATCTAGGGTTTTCTACTACTGATATGAATAAGATTTATTGTACTATTTCTCTCTCCTGAATTATTGAATATAAAACAAGATTTGATCAAAGGGTTTCCCCACACATTGTGGGGTTTTTCCCTGGCTAGCCGCCACATCTTGTGTCTCTTGTCTTGGCTTGTTTTCTGTCGATCGTTTAATGTTCTATCTGCACTTTACTTTATGTACATGTGTTGCTAATCTGTGGAATATAATAAGGAAAAGAAGTAAACTGTTATAAGCATAGAACAGACCATAACTTAACATGGAATCAGAGATGAGGTGAAGACAAAGCCCGAGCAAGAGCAAGAGCAATCATCGAAGAGAAGATTGGCAAGGCTATCCTAAAAGAATGATGGGGTCCTCAACACTCTTTCTTGCCAAAGACAAGCTCTGTGAGAAAGCTGACTATCATGGATGGAAGATGTCTATCGATCTAACCCTTGGGGATCAAGGAGTGTTGGATCATGTGAGAGGCAATATTGTTGAGCCTCCATCAAATGCACTTCCTGCTGCCAGGAAGAAATGGAAGAACGGAGAAATTAAAATGAAGAAGATCATCTGGGACTCTATCAACAAGCGCTTGGTGGCCTACATCTCTGAACTAGACACCTCCAAGGAAATCTATGATAGACTGGTGAGTTTATTTAAAGTTAATGATGCAAATCAAGTTTTGTTTCTTAGAAATAAGCTGAGGGAAATCAAGAAGGGTAAATATGAGAGTATGCAAGCATACTTCTTAAGAATCACTGAGATCAAGAATGATCTCCTATCTATTGGGGAGACTATTACTGACAGAGAAATGGCACTCACAACTCTTGGAGGATTACCATCCGAATGGTACGTGTTCAGGACTACTCTTCTGAACAATAATGTAATTCCTGGTTTCGAGGAATTAATGGCTAGATGCATTCAAGAAGAAACAAGGGTAGAAGAGCAAGAAATGCCCTTACCTAAAGGTCCTCCTGCTGCTTTTTCTTCTCATGCTAAGAAAAGAAATAATTCTAGGTCTAAATCGAAAAGAAAGGCTGGACTTAAGGGTGGAAGAAAAGGACGATGCTTCATTTGCAATAAAGCAGGTAACTATGCAAGGGAGTGTCTTGATAGAAAGGACTCTCACCGTGACGATGATCAAAATCCCTCTCATGGTAATCGAAGGAATGGAAAATTCAACAGTAAAGGTAAAAGGAATGCTGGAAATCAAGGAAGAGGGTAACCATTCAAGAAGGCTAGAAATTCCAAGTATGAATCTAACATTGTTGACAATAAGCAGGCTGAATATTATCTACTAGTTGCTCTATCTACCTCCGCTCCTTCGGACTCAATGGGAATTTGGCTTATTGATAGTGGTGCCTCAAGACACTTCACTGGTTACAAAGAAGTACTCCATAATCTGGTAGAGAAATAAACTAACTTGGAAATTGTCCTTGGAGATGACATGAAATACCTCATGAAAGATGTAGGCAATGTTTCTCTCAAATTGAATCAAGGTAATACGATTCACTTACAAGATGTATTATATGTACCTGAGCTCAAAAAGAACCTGGTATCCATCTCGGCAATGGAAGACAAAGGCTATAAAGTAACCTTCAGCAATGGCAAGGTATGTATATGGAAAAATAATGTTAAAGATGCTTTCACTCTTGGGTTTCGAGTTGATTCTTTATATCAGGTTGGTGGAAGTCCGCTAGGTGTCATGTCTTGTGACACAACTCTTCAGTCTGAACTTTGGCATTGGAGGTTTTCCCACTTTCGTTACAAAGATCTACCCGATGTAAGACATATGGTAATAGGGATGCCCAAATTCCGAGTAAAAAAAAAGGGTGTATGTTCAGGATGTGTCGAAGGAAAGCTAAAAAGGGTACCATTCCCCTCAAGCCTAAGCAAGACCTCCTATATATTACAGTTGGTTCACTCAGGGATGCCTGAGGTTGGAATTAAGAGGGAGACTACTACACCACATACTCCAGAGCATAATGGTGTGGCACCATACGAATGTGGAAGCTATCTCTATGCGTAGTTGATGTAACAATGCCTAATGTGGAAGAACCGATGGATCTTATTTATCCACCTGAGCCTTCCTCTTCTAGGAAGAGGCCTTCATGGCTTAGGGGGCTACTTGATGATGTTGAAAGACATGCTACACCCCGAGGAACCTTTCGTGAAAGTAAGAAACCTAATAGGTATCAGGGATACCTGACCATCATGTGCACGATCATACAAAATGAACCTTCATCATTCTCAGATGCCGTCAAGCATCAAGTATGAAAGGATGCTATGACCGAAGAATATGAGTCTATCATGAAGAATGGTGTCTGGGAAGTAGTTCCCAGACCCTAGGACAAGATAGTTGTTACTTCCTAATGGATTTACAAGATAAAGCTTACAGCAGATGGAAGTACGAAAAAGTATAAGGCTCGTTTTGTTGCTTGTGGTTTCTCCCAGAAGGAAGGTATAGACTATGATGAGATATTTGCACCTGTTGCCAGATATACGACCATCCACTCGATCATAGCCCTTGTGGCTTAACAAGGGTGGAGCCTACATCAGATGGATGACAAGACTGCGTTCTTGCATGGTTCGATCAAAGAAGAGGTCTATGTGGAGCAACCCAAAGGATTTGAGATTTATGATTGAAAATCTCACGTATGCATGTTGAAGAAGGCTCTCTATGGGTTGAAGCAAGCACCCCGAGCATGGTATGAGAGGATCGATAGCTACTTGATGAAGTTGGGATTCACTAGGAGTGAAGCCGTTCCTAAACTTTACTTTAAGGTTGAAAATGGTAAACCTCTCATATTGGTGCTATATGTGGATGAACTCTTTCTAATATGTGTAGACTCTCTCATTCACAAATGTAAGAGGGAGTTGGCTTTTGAATTTGAAATGAAGAACCAAGGACTTGAAGTGTGGCAGAAGCCAAGGGAAATTTTCCTATCTCAAGGAAAATATGTGGTGAAGATTCTGAAAAGATTTGGTATAGTGGACTGCAAGCCCGTGACTACCTCGAGGATCTTAACTTTCAGAAGTTATATGGTAGTGATGTCGGACCAGATTTGGGAAATGACTCTGAGTTTCAAAAACTCATTCGCGTTGATGTTCTTGGTGAACCTCCGTCCGAACATATGTTTTGCAGTTAGCATTGTGAGCTCATATTTGGTTGAGCCTCACTAGATTGGTGCCAAGAATCTTCTGAGATGTCTTCAGGACACAATCTCTCATGCATTAAGATACACTGCCGGAGATGTGAGACTACTTGGATACACTGATGTTGATTGGGCAGGCAATGTGGAGGAACATAAGAGCACTTCTAGGTGTTGTTTCTCCTTGGGATCTACTTCGATATGCTGGATAAGCAGGAAGTAGAACTCGGTGGCTCTAAGCACCACCGAAGCAAAGTATATTGCTGTTAGCATGGCCTCCTGTGAGGCTGCCTGGTTGGGGAAGCTCTTTAGTGATCTGTTTGAACACATACCACTATGATTCTCTATAACAACCAGAGGTGGGATTCGATTATTGAGGAATCCCGTATTCATCGATCGCTCCAGCAGATAGACATCATCTGGGATATGGTAAGTCGATGAATAAGGAGGCTCCATCACATTAAGATGATATACAAGTCGATACACCTTATCAAAGCCCCGAGGAAAGATCTAATCTGTGATTTTCCCAAACGACTTGGAGTCATCAAGAAACCCTTGTACAAGGGTCCTGCATGTTGCATACATTGAGCTCTGGGAGCTCTAAGGGCTTGCAGCTCTTACTGGAGCAACATACGACCACAGGGTGACTCACCCTCCCTTGGTGGTGCGTACTGGAACAAGATGATTCGCTCTCTTGTGGGACAAGATGATTCGCTCTCTTATGGAACAGGATGATTCGCTCTCCTATGTAGCAGGATGATTAGTTCTCCTGTGAGGCCTGGATTGATGTGTTATCCATGGCAATTGTAGTAGGCTTGATATGTTCTCCTGTGAGGCCTAGATTGATGTGTTCTCCATGGCGATTGTAGCAGGATTGATGTGTTCTCCTATGAGGCCTGGATTGATGTGTTCTCCATGGAGGCCCGGATTGATGTGTTCTCCATGGCGATTGTAGCAGGCTTGATGTGTTCTCCTATGAGGACAGGATTGATTAGTTCTCCTGTCAAGGCATCCTACCCATGCAGTCTGGGACTCATGGGAAGTACCTCTCATCTGATTAATGAGTAGAGAAATGAAGTTAGGGACCATAGTAGTACTGATGGACGCATTGTTGTATCTACCATACTCCTTACGCTAGGATGACCTCCATTGATGTAGGATCAATGATACTGGTCTGGGACCAGTGGTAGGAGTTGTACCATATTATGACATTGACTTCGGGTCGGTTGAGACTGGTCTGGGACCAGTGGTACATACTCTGAGACTGACTTCGTGTCAGTGCAGTATTGGTCTGGGACCAGTGAGAGTGGTACATACTATGACACTGACTTTGAGTCTGTTAAGACTGGTCTGGGACCAGTGGTACACTCTCTGAGACTGCGATACTGATCTAGGACTAGTAGTAGGAGTGGTACTTACTATGAAGCTGACTTCGGGTTGGTTGAGACTAGTCTGGGACCAGTGGTACGCACTCTGAGACTGACTTTGAGTTAGTGGAGGATGATACTGGTCTGGGACTAGTGGAGTTGTACTCACTATGACGCTGACTTCAGGTTGGTTGAGACTAGTCTGGGACCAATGCTACATACTCTGAGACTGACTTTGAGTCTGTATGATACATCCTCAATCATTTCTTCTTCTTCATAATTCAGACAAAAGCAGAGTAGAACAGAACAATGCAAGAGCAGAGCAGAACAGAGAAGAACAATACATATCAGTACAAGGCAGAACAAGACAAAGAAGAACAGGTAGAATAGAGCAGAGCAGGGCAAGGGATAGGTTGTACACGCCAGTGCATTTGATGGATGAATAGTAACGACTGATGGACTGATTGTAGATGAAGTTCTCCCTAGTTGAGAGGGAGCATTAAAATTGGAAACTAGGGCCAAATTTCATGTGGGTCATCTTATTCATGGCTCATAATATTTTTATTAGATTCCTCTCATCGAGAGGTGTAGGATTGATATAAATATCATCCGATTCTGATAAGTATTCATGGAGATATGAATTTATTTTGATTATGGAATTATTATCAAGCCGACCTACAACTCATGTAGGCTCAGAAGCCCAACAACCGCATCTATTCAAACACCAACGTTGTGTATAAATACAGGAGGAATTTTCCTCATTTGGACTCACTAATCTCATCACATCTCTCTCTCTCTCTACTACACAGAAAAGAGTCTCTTCTCTACTCCACAGAAAAGGGTCTCTCCCTCACACATGTGAAGCCGGAAGCTGTTGAAACTGAAGCTACAATTGTAGAAGTAAAGATTGACCTGCGTGAACTAGAAGATCTCCTCATCTAAACTGTGTTGTAGGTTCATCTGAACCTCCTCTGAAAGCCGCAACTTTTGGTGGTGGAATCAAGTCAATCCGACGGACGGTTTACAAGATATCGACTGCCCTAGTTTGAAGCCGGAAGCTGCCGAAACTGAAGCTGCAACTGTAGAAGTAAAGTTTGACCTGCATGGACTAGAATATCTCCTCATCTGAACTATGTTGTAGGTTCATATGAACCTCCTCTGGAAACCACAACTTTTGGTGGTGGAATCAAGCCGATCCGACGGTCGATTTGTGAGATATCATCTGCCCTAGTTTGATGATGAAGCTGCTAATGCTGATGTTGTTGATCTAGGGTTTGCTACTGTTGATATGAATCAGATTTTTTGTACTATTTCTCTCTGCTAAATTATTGAAGATAAAAGAAGATTTGATCAAAGGGTTTCCCCACACATTGTGGGGTTTGTCCCTGGCTAGCCGCCACATCTTGTGTCTCTTGTCTTGGCTTGTTTTCTGTCGATCGTTTAATGTTCTATCTGCACTTTACTTTATGTACATGTGATTACTAATCTGTGGAATATAATAAGGAAAAGAAATAAACTATTATAAGCATAGAACATACCATAACTTAATACAAATTGGCCTTAATTCATGACTTATCAAAGACCAGTGATTCTTTAGTAAATCAATTGTCCGACTTGAGGATATTTTATGAAGATATTGATGAGAAAATATCTGAGTATATACATTGGAAAGACAGTGTTCATGGAAGATCATTTGATATTCCTTGAATTGAAGAATCACATAAGGATATCGTATTTGGTATCTGGGATATCAAAATGAAATGGGCAGAGATGTCTATTATTAGAGCCAGAAATCTTGCCTCAAATTTCACCCAATACATCACGGATACGTTATTGCAATCCAATCTAATTCAGGAATGCCCAAAGGAAACCTTGGCAGATGTCACAACTTTGAAACAATCTTGGCAAGAAACATCTAAAAAGAAGTTTCAAGACATTCAGAGTTTATCGCAAGCGAACCTTGAAGGTTATTGGCATTTTCTGGTGAAGCCTCATAGTCATTGCCTTGTGCTGAGGTGTTTCTCAAACACAGTAATACAATTTATTTGATCACTTAATGATGTAGTGTTTACAGGACAAATGTGCATGCAGCCAATACACCCCCCGCTGAAGCCACTCATTTACATATACAATCTTAGAGAGTAGATGAAGAATCAATCTGGAGCACAATCATGAGTTTTTGTTGCAACAAATAACAAATTTAGCTGTCCTTTATCTTAGCTTAGTTTGTTAAAGATTTTTTGAAAACTTTTATTTTAAATTTAATATTTTTGTAATATTAATAGGTTATTTAAACCCCTTTCATGCATTTAGAAAGGGGTCCAATATTTTGACAAGATAATTTTTGAACTTGCACTATATTTTGATTCAAAGTTATCTAAGTAAGAAGTTGAGCCTAAAAGCTATCTTTTTTAAAAGCAAAGTGATAATGCATCGGGTATTATTATCTTTGTGATATCGTTATGTATTTTTTATTTAGATAGTTTTGTTATATAAATGCTTTGAAAACAATCAGTCATTATCACTATTGATGTGCAAGATTTGATGATTTGTGATTATGTATGAGATAACGAGATATTTTTATGTGATTGAGTTTTAATCAACTAAATTAATTAACTATTTAATTAATTTGGTTTATCATATATGCTTTCTATTCATTAAAGTATTGAATGATCTATATCACTACTTATTTTGCGAAATATTTCTTTGAATCGCATGTGAAGATGTACTATCTCGGGAAATAAGTAGAATAAGTTTATTCAGTAATTTTACCATTAGCTATAAAATAATTTCATTAGTTTTTCATTATGTTACTATATTAAATCTCCTTAAAATGGGAAATTGGTCCCTTTATATCCAGTCAGACCCGCCAATTTCAACGGAAACAGAGTTTCTTTAAGTGCTCGACTGTGTGGTGTTCCCTGATGTTGAGGCTGTCAAGTTCCAGCCTTCAACGGAACTAAGGTTTCAATCAGAATTGCCCCTAACCCAAAGACTCAGTGTACCTTATTCCTTCTTATAGTCCATCAAGGACATGATCCAAAAGATGAGAGTGGGAAAGCACCAACACCAAGGCGACCATGGCCTCATCAAACTGATAGTGGAAGATTCTTTGAATAAACTAAGGATCCATGTCCTCTGGTCCAAATTTAGGGATATGGACAAAGAAGCCTTCATTGACACTCAAACCCTCACATCAGGTGAGAACCGAGCCTCTAGTGCTGAGAGGAAGAGAAGGGAAAGAAAAGGAAGAAGAGGAAGAAGAGGCAGAGGTAGATAAAATAGAGGAAGAACCAGAGAAAGAAGAATAAGTAGATAAAGAGAAAGATGAAGAAGAAGAGGAGGAGTAGCAGGAAGAACCAAGCCCTAAGAAATCCATTGCATCTAGAGAAGAAGAGGTATCCCCAGAGCAAACAAGTTTGTCTCCAGGGCCCACTGAGAAAGAGGTAGCTTCCACCTTAGCTACGTTGAGCACACAAATCAAACCTAAAAAGGACAGGCAAATAAAAACTCCCCTCTACTTGAAAACCAAGAAAAGTACCAGGATTAAATAGGGGGACCTCAAACTCCCACAAAGGCCCCCATTACAATTGAGAAATCCCTAACTAAAAAAGAGGAGCTAGGACCCACTGAAAGGAAAGTTGAGGAGGTCACCTTTCCTACAACCATATCAAATACTCCCATAGCATATGTAAGGAGGCCTACCACTAGATCAACATCCTCTAAACAACCCAAGGCACCTACCACACTCCAACAAAAAGGAAAAGGGAAGCTACAAGAAAAACAAAGCATGCTACAAGAAAGATAGAGCATGCTACAGGAAGAACATAAAATGATACAGGAAGAGCAGAAGGAGCAACGGGAAGGGAAAATGAAACACAATAGTTACAGGATGGGGAAGCTTCCCTAAGAACATTTGAAAATGATTTCCTAGAGCTACAAGAGCCTATTCCCCAGCCTAGTTTGAGCTCCTATTATAAGTTCATTGAAGGAGGCAAAGTGATCCCACAAAAATTTGCAATCCCACTTTTCTTTGAACTTGAAGGAGAAAGAGGAAAAACCCATAAATAGATGCAAATTTCTAAATCCAAGAAGGTGGAAGACGTGGGCCTCATGGAAGAGAAGGTCTTAGAAATGGGAAAGGATTTAAGTGAGTTAAGGGAAAAAGAGTCCACAATAAGAGAAGAGCTGCAGGCCAAAAATAGATGTTTGAGGAAGAAATTACAAGAAAAAGAAACCCAATTGGCCACAATGGAAAGCCTCTCCGTGGAGGCACTACAGTGCATACTTCCATCCAACTCTTATGCACTATTTCTCAAATAACAATGGATGCAGTTCCAAATCAATACATTAACACAACATGGATCCATGCCATTTAAGTATTACAAGCAGTTCATTGAGTTGTGTGACCAAAGCAACATTGAAGACAGAGCCAAATTAGCTGAGTTCTACCTGCACAACCTCACCTTAACTGATATCAATGTTTGGGATCCCAATTCAAAGTTGGGAGACCTACAACTGATGGCCCTTGCATCTTGTATGACTCATGAGGAGGTGAAGGAAGTAATGAAAAAATAATAAAAAGAACCCCTATATATCAGGGAAGAGTAGATAAGTCCCATGGTTGTAATCAATACTCACAACATCATGTCCAATGATGTTGAGATAGCACGTAGATACATTGCTACTCAAGAGAAGGCCATCTCCCATTTTGAGGACACTCTTAGGTTGTTAGGGACAGAGATCCAACAAGCATGTCAAAGAATATGGAATGCCTTGCCACACAGTCTCCAAATTAGGAAGTATCACTCTCCTAAAAGGTTGAGGAATGCATTGGAAAGAACACACCTATAAAAAAGGGTCATGCAAAGATTAAAGGTCAAGTGGATTGGACTCAAGCCCAATCCACCTTAGTTGTTGGGTTTAAAAGAAGGAAGACATGAAGAAGAGAAAAGGAAGCAGTGGGTAGACATAAAGAAGGATGCAGGATTCTATTCTCAGGAGGGAACACCATCTACAGAACCTTGGGATGTCAAAGAGGCCACCACGATCGTGAAAGACATGGACATAGATGACTGAGTTGCTTAGAGGATGAGCAAAAATTTCAGTAGGGTGGTGATGATGAGGCTCATCAATGGGTATATCATAAGGATCACAATGCCATCCTCCATCTTATTAAATTATCTTTTTCTCACATTTATCTACAAATTTTGTTATATTATGCTTAGTGTGAGGAGTAAAAGATGTGTTTCTATGTCAAGTGGCCTAATGTGTGTTAAATGCAGGAATTGGAGAAATTTTGAGATAATTTGAGTGTAGGATCTCGAAGTAAACAACAAAGAGAGACTCTATGAGGTTTTCCGTCTCCTTAACTCCTCAAATCAGAAAAATATCACCACTTTATCTCCAACTCGAGGTCATTGGTAGCCAAGTAGGCTGAGATCATTGGTAGCCAAGCCAGTGTAGTTCAAGGGAGATCTATATCCACCTATTCTTGAGTTAGGGAGACAAAACTCCCTATTTTCTAGGGATATCTTGGTAGCTACCCTTTTGTAGCTAAGAGACCATTGAGCTAAAGCACTTGCGAGTGTTATTTTGGTGATGTAATTGACATTTATGGAATGATAATGAGAAGTTTTATTTTCATCCATTACTGAGTTAGCTAAGAGGGATGAAGCTCTTGGGCTTGGGCCCAACCCTATCAGCCTAGGTCCCCCTTGTGTACTTATATTTCTCTTAGCCTAGAATGTTGATTGGTTGTTGCAGTTCAATAGAGTTTATTCATATTTATTTTAGCCTAGAATGTTGATTAGTTTCTACAGTTTAGTAGAGTTTATTTATATTTCTTTTAGCTTATAATGTTGATTAGTTTTTGCAGTTCAATAGAGTATAATCCCTCAAAAATTCTATGATTGTGATTCCTATCTCATCTCTCTCATGGGAGCATGATTAGAGGACCCCACCATCACATCCCAAAAATAGTGTGTGATTTCCTATTTATGATTTCTTGGGAAGGTTTACATTTGGTATCTTGCTTCACATATGGTTGTTGTAGCTTAGAAGGTAGTTCATTGCATAGATCAATTTCTTAGCATTTGTTAGATAGTTTCTAAATTCAATTCATCTTTTCCACCCTTAATTGTAACATTTTGCAAATGAAAGGAGGAAAAGGTGCATGTGATGTTGCAAGGCTATTGGATCTGCAGGCAAGGAATTTTTCACCAACTCCATCTAGGACTTCTCCACCCTCTTTTGATGCTTGCCAACCCATGTTCTTGATCTTTATTTTTGGTCACTATGAGCAGCTCTCATAGCCCAAATATGGCCTTCCTGAAGTGTTGGGCTTGTCTAGGGGTGTTTTCCACCTTCCCTACATTCCCCACAACCTTAATCCAACCTTCATCCAAATTTCCATCACTTCATCCCATCATCCTTACCCTCCAACCCTCTTGGCCAACTTCCTATAACATTTCAAGACTTCCTGTAGCATTATAGGAATCTTGTAGCAACCTGTTTTGATCATGTTTTGACCTGTAATGATAGCATATATTATTTTAGGAGTAGGTTGACCCCTCAACTTGGATTCCATTACCACAAGTACCACATAGGACATTCCCTTCATTCCTTTTTCCTTCCTACAAGAGTCAATAGCATTAGTTCTTTCATTCTAAATTTGGCAATTAGGACCTTACTTAATCTGCAAGTGTGAATTAGATAAATAGTGTTTGCATTCTTGAGTTGTGAATTGGTAGGATGATATTTTGTTTTTAAGAAAACCTAATATCTAGATGATTGATTGCAAGTTAGAGTAGTCTCCTTTCTGCAGTTAGCATAATTCTTGTGTTTTTCATGAATGGAATCAGTAGCATTTACAGGTTGAAAGAATTTACAGGTTAGAGTTGAAAAGAATTTACTTTCTCTGCACTAGGACTAGCTTTTACATTCTGAGTTCATTATTTAATCTCCTTTAACTTTAGTAGAGGAATGATCTTTGAGCCCTCATGATCAAGTGACCTAGTTGAGGGTGGCATGAGTAGAATTCATCTACTATGTATATAGCACTATCACCTCAAACTTTGTATGAACCCCGGGTTGATAAGTAAAGTTGAAGACCCTATGGAAGTTGCAACACTCTTGGTGTAATACCAGGGCTCATCAGATGTAACATATTTCTTGGTCACTCTATTGCATATTACCCACAAGGCAATGGTATAAAATACTCCTCTAACAAGATCTTAGTCAATATCATAAAGAAATTGTTTTAGGAGAACAAAAAGACTTGGCATAAGAAATTAATCAATGCATTATGGGAAGATAGGGTAAGTACCAAGAAATTGATAGGGATGTCACCTTTCCAATTGGTTTATGTAGTTGATGTTGTTTTTCGTACTTCCCTAGGAGTTCCAATAATGAAATTATTGCAATAAGAAGAGGTGGAACCGAATGATATGAACATGAGGATTAATCGGATGATACAGTTGCAGTAGACTAGAGAGGAGGTTTATAATAACACTTAGCTGATTTAGGACAAGATTAAGAGGATTCATGATAAAAGGATAAAATTTGATGATTTCAATATTGATGACCATGTGTTGATATGGGATATTAGGAATGAAGAAAAGGGAAATCATTGAAAATTTGAAATTTTATGGAAGGGACCTTATAAAATTGCAAATTTTCATGGAAACAATTCCTATCTACTGAAAGACCTGACAGGGGAACTATTTGTTGGAGGGCATGTTAATGGAAGGCTAATCAAACACTAATTCACTTTATTTTAGCTGGTTTAAACATATCATTGTACATACCATTTTTATTTTCAATACTACAGGTGTGGGTGGTTTCCATCAGAAATTGAAGCCTAAAGTGAAGGCCCTGAATTTTCGATGAGCTGCTACCATATGTAATAAAAATTTACAGTCAGTCAAGTCAATATTAGTTGGTTGAGAGTCAATAAAGTGCCCAATGGATAAGGCTACTATTATAAAATGTTATTATCGCCTCACAGTGAGGATGCCATCCCCATTGGAGCCTATGTTAAGGTCCTATGCCTAGGAATCTTGGTCATGTTAGATATTTATCTAAGGTTAATTTGTAAATATTAGTTCAAAGAGTTTTAGATTTATATTAAGTGTCATGTAAACTTGTTTATTTTTCTAAAGGTCCAAATTCCTAAAGTCATGAGGTATCCTTATTAAAAGGTAATCATAAATAAGTTTTGGTCACCATGGAAAGAGTACAAAGATCATATCATAAATTCCTTGGTTATTATAGTTTAGTCACCATCCTTGGTCATCATAAGTGGGTCACCTTAGCTTAGATATTCAGTCTACATAAAAGCAATCATGAGATAGATTAGGCACATATTTGGAGGTTGTGGTGAGTCAGTTTGAATGTCATTTCAATGATAGGTTATCATATCAACTAGAAGATAACGGTCAGAAGGATATTCATTTCCTTTTCCTCAAGCGTTGCATTTTCAGGAGGTGCTAGAAATTCATGACTTTTATTCCCACTCATGATTATCACCATCATTTCTGCTCCAGGCTGTTTTGCAAGTTTATTTGAACTTTCCTCTTTATTCCACAATGATCAACTCTTCTCCATTTCTATCAAAATTTGTGGTTTTATCATTGTGGTGTGTTGCGAAAGGGAGGCAAGGGTGGTACAAATCCATACAGCGCTGAAATTTTCGCATACCAGTGGTCGACGTTTCTTCACAAATGCAAATCCAAGTCTAACTTTGTTCCTTAGTCCTGAATGAATATTCAAATATTTACATGAATTTTGAGGTATAAAATGGGCCTCGTAAGGAAATTTTAAAATAATAGTGGAAATAATAAAATAAGATTAGATTACATCATCATATTTTAGAGGGAAAAAAGAAAAAACTATTTTTCAACTCATATTTCAACTTAGCTCCTTATAGTTTTACTCAAATTTCAAGCAGTAACACTCATTGGATGAAGAATTTGATTCCTCATCCAAGGAGTACCCATGTTGCATACTTTTGATGGACCTGCTACACAAAAAATGAGAAATACATGAAAAAATGTGATTGCAATCACGCTTTTCATGTATTTCTCATTTTTTGTGTAGTAGGGTCCATCGAAAGTATGAAACATGGGTGCTCCTTGGATGAGGAATTGATTTTTTCATCCAATGAGTAATCCCGCTTGAAATTTGAGTAAAAACTTAGGGATATAAGTTGAAAATATCATTTGAAAAAGTAGTTTTATTATTTTATTATTTTTTAATCTTTTTACATTTTTACTCCAAAAATAGTGAATTATCTGCCATGGTTGACATCATTATCTTGAATATTATTGGTTCTTATAAATTTTATTTTGGTTGTACTTTTTTCTTAGGAGGCCCATTTTAGACCTCAAAATTCCCCTAATGCGCATGTAGGAGCTAGAAAAAATCGTAAAAATCCTACAAGAGACATAAATTCATTGTCACTGCCTTTTTCTGAAATCGCTGTGTTTTTTCCTTTTGCACTGTGTTATTATCCTAGCCATTGCAATTCCACATAGTGGTTTATATTTTGCATTTCTCATTGCCAAATCCATGTTTTTCTCTATGTAGCCTCCACATGCAATGTATGTCATGCACTCAAAACTAAATTGAAGTTTCTTGCCCTTAGTATTTATACTTAAAGGTCTTAAAAACCCAAAAACCTTGAGTGTTGCCTTTCTCATTTTCTGCGTTGCGACTGTCCCGTTAAGTTTCTCTGTCAACTGGTTGTGAATTTGCAAGTTTTAGGGTTTTCCTGAGAAGGTTTACAATGTCTAGTCTTCTGTGTTATGCTTGATGTCTGTTAAGTCATCATAAGAGACTTAAGATATCATAATTCCTTCCATTGTTACACAACAAATTGCTCATGATCCTAAATTATCTATTAATGCAAGAGAAAAATAATGTCAACCCCAGAAGACAAGAAGCACAAAGGAGGTGCCATTATTCGATTTGAGCCACAATATGTCATAGTTATCAATGTAGATCCAACCATTAGAGTGGATTTTGAGCAGTTGGGGTGTATAAGGTTTTGTGAAAAAAATCATGGGTATAATTTAAAATTGACTAAGGAGTGTTATAAGGGTTTCGATGGTTTGCAAGAAAAGGTGGGGACACTTTTTTTTCCATTCACATCCCAATCAATATACAAGGCCATTGAGATCCCTTTGAATGGTGAGGAATTGTTTAAGGGTATGGATTTTGATCTGGTTCATTTCAATGATTTTTTGAAACAAAAACATGAGAAAGGGTATGAGTCTGATGTTCAAGGAAGTTATCTACAAAACCATCATAGTAAACCATTGGAGGTGATTCAAAGGTACTTCACATGTGAAGAGAGGTTCAGTGAATTTTATCACTATCATTTCAGAATCGTAATGCATTTTACAATTAAAAAGCCTTTGAATCTTCCTTATTACCTATTTAGGAGTATTAGTAATATGGTTGATAGAGTTAAAGCCAAAAGGAGTCCTACTGAACCTAGTCTATTTCATTTCTCATTAATTAAATTGTTGGTGATAAAGGAGATTGAAAAGAAGGAGAAGTCATGGCAGGACTTTTTGTTTTCTTCGAGATGGGTAACATAGTCTTCTAACATCCAGAGGACAAAGAAAGATACCCCGTTAGTTGTGATCAAAGAGGCCTCACCTGTAGCAGCTAGATCGGTCAAAAAGCCTCTGATAGAGAACAAGTTAGTTGATAAAAGAAGTGCTAAGAAGCTTCACTTCTCACTGGAAGTAGAAAAAATGGTTAGGATACCAAGAACAAGAGCTTCAACCAAGAGGTTGCATGTAGATCCAACACCTACACCTATTCAAGTTGTTGAATTAGAAAGAACGCATGGAGAAATAGAAGTTGATGAAAGGGATCAAAAAATTAAAGACTTGCAAGATCAATTGGAAAAAGCTAACTTAACAATAACCTATATGTAGCAAGAAAATAGAGAGCTTAGGCATAAAGTTTAACAAGAAGTTGTCCAACCCAGTGAAGGAGAACCATCAAGGAAAATATCAGTAGATGTTGATAAAGGTAAAAGAAAACAGGTCATTAACGTTGAAGAGATAAAGGAGACGGTAGAACAATCAAAGAGACCTAGAACTAGGTCTGCTGCCAAGGTGCAAATGCAAATAAAGGAGACAATTCAGTTAGAACAGAGGGAGGTTTTTTATGACTAGAAAGAATTTGAAAAACTATTGGAAGAACTTGAAGGAGTTCAACAACTAGATGAGGTTGCAGAAAAGGATCATAGGGATAAGTTGTATTTGTTTAGGTAGTTATATACTATTGAACTTGTCTTTGACATAAGCTAAATATAAGTTGAAGTGGACCTTGCCTCCGCATAGGCAAGTGAACAGTTTCTATGCATAGAATTTGGTGTTAAAAAGAAGACTCAGATTGGTAAAGCAGAAGCTCATTAAGACCAAGCAATCTAGAAGAAAGAGGAAGAGAGGTAAGTTGGACATATTAGCAAAGGTTAGTACAAAGGTAAATCTTCACTAGGAGGGTAGCACTGAGCTCTAAAGTTTTGTCTTTTTGCTGAAAAATAATTCAATTTTGGTGGAAGCTTGTAAAACATAGCAAGGACTTGTCGCACTTTTTATGTAGTTTTTTATGTTGATAAGATAGTGGAATTTTGAAGTTTTGTTTCTCATGAGAGGAGTTGTATGAAATTCCACAACACTTATATTGATGCCTCTAGCATTTATACCACAAGAAAGTCATCATCTGTTCAAATTATGAAGACACTACGAAAGGTGACAATTTTGTTGCAAGAGTGGGCGTTAGTCAATAAGGAGTTCCACAAGAACTATGAAGCTTATCTTACTCACATAGACATGTTAAAGACACCCATTTTCTCCATTTTTTTATAGGAGAGTTGTAACCATACATAGCATGGAGGGCTACTTCAACTTGTTGTGAATCTGGTTGATGCGTTGCGAAATTGGACAATCAACACATTTTCTCTTCATATTTCAAATTTTGGGCTTTTAGAAGTAGTTTGGATCATGTGGATAGGTGGAAAATTGTCTTAGGATGTGTATTTAATGTTTATTTATAAAATATTCCAAGTTGGTGATGTTTTAGGCATAGATTGGTTGCAAGAAAAACCACACTTATTTTTAAGCATATGCACCAAAATTTTGATGTATCTAGTTAGAAGTTTGTTTTTTTCAATAATTTAGACCACCTAGAGTCAAAGATCAAACCTCATGATGTACATAGGGTTGAAAAACATAGAAAAATGTTCATTTGGTCATATTAGAGAGAAACAAACTTTTGTGCACAATATTTTCTGAATTTTTTTTTCCATTGAATGAATGAAAGACAAAATGTGATTTGTAGGTATTCCTATGTCATGTCTTGATGATGTACGCTTCTCTATTCTTGTAATTTTGTCTTATATGTTTACATGACTTGAATGTATATCTTCTTGCTTGGAAAAACCAGATGTTTAATTCAGAATTCATCCTAATGGTGCTCTGATTTAGTTTTGCCAAGTGATCTATGTATTTCCTCTTAAAGAAACATTTAGAATTCATCTATAGTTTTGATGCTCTATGTGTTGTCTTCCACCTTGCTTACACTCACCCTCCTACAACAATTTAACTCGATTTCATCACCAAGACTACCTACCTTGCCCCTGTGGAGATAACCCTTTCTCTCTTCATCATCTCACTAAAAAAAAAAAATTGACATGACTCCATGCCCAATGGATCTGTCTCTTTTCTCATCAGCAGACCTTTGAAAAACATACCTTATTTAACATTATACCTAGCCTAATATCAGATTAGTTGAGAAACCTAAGTGATAGAGCTCTCTCCTAAGCTAGAATGGCTAGTTTCTAGCCTAAAAGTGGTTTGTGGTTACCTCTAGAATTGTCTCCTCAGCCTAGGGAAATTTACAGAGTGTTAACAAGATCCAATACCACTAAAATATCTGATAGTTGAAGACTCATAGTAGGTTTAGTTGGAATCAAGGCTCTACTAACTGTAATTACGACACTTGTTCATTCCCACATCTAAAGTGATGGAAAAATCATGGTAGGAAAATTGGCCAATGAAGGTATACGTCATAAAGTTGAAACAATGGATATAAATTAGCTCCAGGCTCTTTCAGACTCAATAAGAGTCACCAACAAAGATATATCAAAGAAGGGCAATTCTCCCCATGGTGGGTGTTCACATGGGGTTGCTACCTCCACTGTTTCAAATGTGTGTCAAGAATTTAAGAAATGATAGAAAAATAACCCCCAAATGACATTATGCATGTAATACAGTGCAATTGAGCTTAATGTGGAATCTTGTTAAACCATGGGAGGTCATCGAGATAATCATTTTTTCATGTGCGAGTCCTACGAAGGATGATCCATCCTGAATTTAGTTTACAAAGGTACCTCAAAGACAATCATGGAAGCCGTTGGGTGGTTAATCCATTATTGTGACACAAGGTGATGGGATAAGTTTATAGCTCGGTCACAATGTGGAGAGCAACATAATAATATTGGGTTTTGTTGATGTGTTGGATATCACCAACAACTAGGGGGTCTCCTTGGTGTGAAGTCCCAATTAAACCTCACATTTTTTGGGATAAGGGCCCTATCTGGTATGTGGGCCCAACTTCTGCTATGATTTTTTTCTCTCTTTGATGTCAAATGAGAAGATGCTAAAGTGAGGGTGAGGGAGAAATTCCCATAAAGTAGGAATGAGATCAACCCAAGATTCGCAACCTACAGGAAAATATACAAGAATGTAACAACAAAAACAATAAGAACACATGCCACAAGAGAAATTAGTGAGTTGAAACCATCTTAGACATGCATAAGAGGAAAGTGTGAGAGGTTAACTGCAAATGAGTTCATAATACATTATTGGCATTGTGTTCAAAAGAAAACATTGTTAGGTCCCTATAATACTAGTGATTCCCTCATTACTATTGTCATTGTAGCCCTTATTGTTTTTATTGTGCCCCAGAGAAGATCACTATTGTTATTTTTGTGCCCTTATATTATTATTGTTATATCGGTTTTGATTATATTATGACCCCTTAGACTCCTATATATAGAAAGGAGGTTTTTTCATTTGTATCATCCAAGAATTGTCATTTGTGTAATGTAAAGGGGGTTGCCCACTCAAAGAGGTTGATTTTGAAGTTGTTAATCTATCTTTTCTATCTTTTTGTGAGTTGGTTTCATAACATTTGGTATCAGAGCTTTGGATTCTAGGGTTTCACTGGTTTCACTGCTCCAAAACAGGTCATCGTTTTTGCTATAAAAAAAATTCTGCGACATTTCATAAGAAAAAAAAAGAATTCATTTGTGTCAAAATCTCGATGATCCTCGGGTCCAAATTTCAGGTCTTATCTCGCTATATTTTTGAAGATATGATCCAAGGAAGTTAGGGTTTTTGCAGGCTCCTGAATTACATCCCAAATAGGTGACCTTAGGAAAATCGTCATAACTTTCTCTCTGAGTATCAGATTGAAATTTCATAAGGATTTACAGAAAGAGGATAGACTGTAGTTTTCTTGGCATCATTTTCAGGTCCAAAGGTTGAAATAGTGACTCGTGGTGTTTCGTACAAGTTCACTCTACTGAAAAAGTGTATAATTAGGTCATCTTGGGAGATTGAGCATTGAACTTTCTTTGAGAATCCAATTTTGATCAGGCTGGTGGCACTGGAAAGAGGACTCAGAGGGCTACCATGTTTCACAATTTTAAACCTTGGAGATCCAAAATCTCAGAGATACATCAGATTCAATATCGAGCTCCTACAAAGTGAAAAAAGGTGTGTAGTTTTTTTAAAATTTTGCATAAGTTTGGTTTGAGAAATTAGATTGAAGGAATTCAAAGGCCATAGTGAAGAATAATTATCATTAATTGATGCCCCAAAGAAACAAAATGGAAACACCTAGTAAGCAACCTAGAAGCTTAGCATGACTCATGAAGAAGAGGAAGAAATGCAACATGATATATCAAAATTACGAGACCAAGTGCAACAAATTTCACTCTCACAAAAAGTAACAGAAGCTAAGATGGATGGTTTAAAGAAAGGCGTGGAAGATAATATGGATTGTTTAAAGAAAGGAATGGAAGCTAATATGGATGGTATGAAAGACAACATTGAAGATTGGAAGAAGTGCATGGAACATTGGAAGGAAGATTTGACAAAGTTGCTAGAAGAAAGGCTTCCTAATGGCAAAAAGGTAGTAGAGAAAACTCAGAATGAGAACAAAATAAATGTTAATCATGATTCAAAGAATGACAACATTGAAGATTTGAAGAAAGACGTGGAAGGTTTGAAGGAAGGTTTGACAAAGTTACTACAAGAAAGGATTCCTAATGGTGAAAAGGTAATAGAGAAAACTCATGAAGAGAACAAAATAAATATTAATCATGATTTCATAGACTCTAACAGTGGATTGAAGACCCACCATGTTCCAAAGATCGATATGAGGAAGTTTCATGGCAAGGATCCTGTAACATGGATACTACAGATGAAGCAATATTTCGAACTCCATAATGTGCAAAACACACAAAAGATATGCATTACAACTTTATATTTGGAACCAAAGCAATTTGTATGGTATCGATGGCTTTGCTCTCATAAAAAAATTGTCACTTGGGCAATTTTTACAAAATAAATGATAACCCATTATGAGGATACAAAAAGCAAAACTCTTTTTAGCCAATTGATAAATCTCAAACAAAAAGGGTTCAATGATGGAGCACATTAAGGACTTCCACAAATTGAATATAAGGGTAAAAGATATTCCAGAGGAGCATAGGATTGATTTGTTCATAGGGATTTTAAAGGATAACATCCAACATGAGATTCACCTTTGGGAACCTGATTCATTGGATAAGGCATTTAGGTTGGCAAGAAAAATGGAAAGCAAAATTATGACAAGGAAGGTTACCACTCAAAACTATAAAGATGGAAGTGTTGTTTCCCCTAGCCTTCCACAACCTAAAAGGTTGACACCACAACAATTGGAAGAAAAAAGAGCAAAAGGGCTTTGTTACAGTTGTGATAAAAAATACACTAAAGGTCATAAGTGTGCTGAGAAGACATTATTTTACATAGATTGTGAAGAGGAGGAAGAAAAGGAACAAGAAACGTCAAAAGAAGAGGATGTGCACCAGGAACAAACCCTAGAGAAAGAAGAAATGAATCCGACCATATCTTGTAATGCATTGGCCAGAATTACCACTCCTCAAACTATCAAGATAAAAGGACATATCAAGAAGAAAAAGGTAATAGTGTTGATTGATTTGGGAAGTATCCATAATTTTATTCGTTGTAAGCTAGCCAAGGAATTGAATTGCTTCCTATATCTAGAACCAGAGTGTCAAGTAATGGTTACAAGTGGAGAACCATAAATTGCTCTGGAAAGTGCCATAATATCAAGTTATCCATGGGATAATATGTATTGAATAGCCCAATGATTTCCATTCCAATGGGTGGTGTTGATGTTGTACTAGGATTCCAATGGCTACAGTCCTTGGGTACAATAGCTTTTAATTTTCAAGAACTTTTTATGAAATTTTCTTTGGAAGGAAAGGAAGTTGAATTAAGGGGTATCACAGGGAAACTGGGAAATATAATCAACCTTAACGGAATGACAAAGCTTCTAAAGAAATAACAACGAGGCATAATTGCACAATTATGTTCGCTAAAGGTTCCCACATTGAAATCATCTATTTCTCCAGATCTCCAAAAAGTATTGGACAATTATTCCAAGGTATTTGAGAATCCCAAAGGCATCCCACCTATTCGTGATCATGATCATGCTATTCATTTGATTCCAGGAAGTGTTCCTTGAAACATCAGGCCTTACAGATTTTCCTATTCCCAAAAGAGTGAAATTGAACATATGGTTGTAGAAATGCTAGAGGCTGGTATAATTCAACCTAGTCAAAGTTCTTTCTCTGCTCCAGTAGTATTGGTGCACAACAAGGATGGGTCATGGTGCATGTGTCCGGATTATAGGGAGCTCAACAAGCTCACTATTAAGATAAATTTCCCATTCCTGTCATTGATCAATTATTGGATGAATTGCATGGATCAATTTACTTCACCAAGTTGGATCTTTGTTGAGGATATCATCAAATCAGAATGAAGATTGAAGACATTTCGAAAACAACATTTATAACTGATGAGGGTTATTATGAATTTTTGGTCATGCATTTTGGCCTTACCAATGCACCTTCTACATTTCAAGGTTTGATGAATTCCATTTTCAAGCCCTTCCTTTGAAAATTTGTTCTAGTATCTTTTGATGATATACTAATCTACAACAAGTCCTGGAAGGATCATGTTCAACATGTTAACAGGGCGCTCAAACTATTGGAGGAGAAACAATTATATGCAAACAACTCCAAATGTTTCTTTGGAGTATAAGAGGTGGAATATCTGGGTCATATTGTATCTCATGAAGGTGTTAAGATAGATCCTATAAATATTAAAGCCATTAAGGAATGGAAAATCCCCACATCCATAAAGCATCTGAGAGGATTTCTCAGGTTGATAGGGTATTATCGCAAGTTTGTTAAGAATTATGGGAGAATAGCAGCACCTTTAACAACATTATCGAAGGAAGATGCATTTTCATGGGCTCTAGAAGCAATGGAGGCCTTTGAACATCTTAAAGAGGCAATGTGACAAGCACTAGTATTAGCTACACCGGACTTCACAAAAACCTTTATTGTGGAATGTGATGCCTCAAGAAATGGATTTGGTGTTGTTTTAATGCAAGAAGAAGGACCCATTATGATTGAAAGTCGTCCAATTAAAGGAAAGTATTTACACAAAGCTATTTATGAGAAGGAAATGTTGGAAATACTACATGCACTTAATAAATGGTGACCCTACCTAGAAAATTCAAGGCAAAAATGGATCATGATAGCCTTAAATACTTTTTAGAACAAATATTATATTCAGAAGAGCAGCAAAAATGGGTCACAAAGATGTTGGGTTATGACTTTGAAATCATCTACAAAAAAGGGAAGAAAAATGTTGTGGCAGATGCACTCTCAAGAAAGGATGAGGATGTGGAAGCATTACTTTGCGCCATTTCTATTATCCAACCAAATTGGATAAACGAAGCAAGGGATTAATGGAAGAATGACGAAGAAGTGTGGGCACTAATTCAAAAGTTATAACAAGATCCCAGTACATCTGATACATTTAGTTGGAAAAATGATTCGTTATGGTACAAAGATCACTTATACCTAGGTAAGAATTCCCATATCAAACAAAAGATTCTTATGGAATTACACACTTCTCCCTTAGGAGGGCACTCAAGATTTTTAAAAACTTACCACAAGTTTAACAAGGAATTTTTTTGGGATGGCATTAAATCGAATATTCAAAAGTTTGTGGTCGAATTTTTGGTTTTCCAACAAAATAAAGTTGAAACAACTAAGACCCTAGGTGTATTACAACCTTTATCCATTCCAAGCCAACATTGGGAGGAGGTTTCAATGGATTTTATCCTAGGTTTACCCAAGTTCGAAGGAAAGAGTGTCATCATTGTGGTAGTTGATAGACTTACCAAGTATGCACACTTTTGTGCATTATCTCATCCATTTAAAGCAAGTACAGTTTCTACTGCATTTATGGAAACAATTCAAAAGCTACATCGAAACCCGAAGATTATTGTAAGCGATAGAGATCCCATTTTCATTGGAAAGTTTTGGACAGAATTATTTTCTTGTCTTGCTACTCAATTAGCTCATAGCTCATCTTATCATCCTCAAGCTGATGGTAAAATTGAGATAGTAAACAAATGTTTGGAAGGATATCTTCGTTGCTTTGTCTCTCAGAAATAGACACAATGGGTGAAATGGTTGCCTCTGGCTGAATGGTGGTATAACACTTCATTCCATATTGTAGCAAAAATGACCCCATTTATGGCACTTTATGGATATCATCCACCATCCATCACATCATATTTAAGAGAAAACCTAAGGTTCAAGAAGTGGAAGATCACATCGAGCATCAACAACAAGTTCTCCAACTCTTAAAGGATAAACTCACTTTGGCACAGAATAGAATGAAACAACAGGCAGATCAACATCGCAGTGAAAGAAGTTTTGATGTAGGTGGATGGGTTATCCTACGGCTACAACCATATAAAAAAATTTCCCTCAAACAAGCTAAGAGAAATAATAAATTATCACCAAAGTATTATGGTCCATACAAGGTGTTGCAAAAGATTGGTACTATGGCATAAAAATTGGAGCTTCCTGTAGCTTCCCGAGTGCACCCAATTTTCCATGTTTCATGCTCAAATAAGGTTATAGGTGACAAGCTCCTAGTTCAAACAATATTGCTAGAACTTGATGAGGAAGGAAAAATCATATTGGAACTTGAAGCAGTCACAGAAACAAGAACTTGACAGCTACATAATCGATCAACTTTGGAGTATCTCATCAAGTGGAAAAAATTACCCGCCAAAGATTCCACATGGGAGGATGAGAATTTTATAAGAAGCATCCAAAACTACTCAAGCATTGAGGACAAAACTTTCTTGAAGGAGAGGGGCATGTTAGGTCCCTATAATACTAGTGATTCCCCCATTACTATTGTCATTGTAGCCCTTATTGTTATTATTGTGCCCCATAGAAGACCACTATTGTTATTGTTGTGCCCTTATATTATTGTTGTTATGTCGACTTTGACTATATTGTGACCCCTTAGACTCCTATATATAGAAAGGAGGTTTTGTCATTTATATCATCCAAGAACTGTTCATTTGTGTAATGTAAAGGAGGTTGCCCCCTCGAAGAGGCTGATTTTGAATTTGTTAATCTATCTTTTCTATATTTTTGTGAGTAGGTTTCATAGCAAACACACTTTCTATAGCAATGAATTAGTTCATGGACAAATCACCTGCATGCAAGAACACATACACACATAATGGAAATACTGGATAACCATTATAACCACATGGACGTGCAGAGGAATCAATGATGAAAGAGGAGAACTTATTATTAAAATTGATGCAAATACAAGTACATGTCAATAAAATCATCAAAACCCAATAGTGGAACATGGGCTACTCATACCATTATCTAATGCAAAACCCTAGCCTCACTACAACTCCTCCTACTAGATTCCAAGAGTTGAGTGCCTCTAGCTCTTTAAGCGAAGATCATATATGTACTCCTAGTCTAGCCTCAAGTGCTAAAGTCCTCTTAAAATGAGGCATGAGGTCTACTTATAGGAGTGGGGAGGGTGACCTTTCACCTCCTCCTATGACCTTTCATCTACCCTCATGACTCTTGACCTTCCTCACTATTCTCTCATGCTTAATGACTATTACATTCCTAATTGATCTCAGCATGGTTTATATTATCATGATGTGAAATATTTACACTATAATACCAGAGGAGACATAAGGAAAGTGCAAAGGGTTATTGGAAACCCTAGGATAATTAGTTTCAATGTTATTTCTAGGTAAAAAACAAGCATATTTTCCTGTCATTGTGCCTCACTCACATTCAACCAACTTTCAATGTCGTGCCTTTGGCAATTGTAACTGGTTCTAGAAGCTTGTATGGATTTGGTCTTCTAACTTGTTGAAATCCTAATTTCACAGCCTCCGTGAGAAACCATATCTTCCTTTACATGGGTTGGTATTCTATTTCTTCTTCATCCTGCAAGAAAATTATGATGGCTATATAGACCTTACAACAAAGAATGGAATTAAAATCATAATCATATGATTGGAAAAAAAACATTAATTGGGATCCATGTATAGTCCCATTTTGTGTAACTGTGTTGTTAGAGCAAGTGGCCTTTGCAGGGTCTTCCTAAGCTTCCTCAATCATGTTTTCATCTATAGGCCTACTATCAACCATGAAACAAGTGTTGAATGCAACTTCATTGTACTGCAATGCCAAGAGGCATAGTGTTTTAAATTAGATGATGTATTTACCTTATCTCTGAAAGTACAGTAGAAAATTGTTCCACAACATTAATCTTGCAAGCACATACACCTATTGATTAAACATCAACATAAATTTACTTTAATGAAATAGGTATAAAAATCACAAATAATAATAAGAAAGAATTTTATGGCCCTAAGATCTCATCATCAAGATGGCTGGGTCCTCCATATCCCTTTGTATATATATTATGCATACTTGATATGTCTTTTAGAGGTATGTGTGAATGCTACCTTCAACAAAATGAAGAGCCCTATATCTGGTGTTATTTCATTGTTCACATATTCGTGTTTTTTGATCTAGAGGTTGCTTTAATATGTCTTCCCTTTTCTTATCTATCCTTATTTCTAGTTGTCTTGAACATATCCTTGGAGTGCCAAAATGTTGTTATGACTGTATCCTTGAACATGCCATTGTAGTTGAGCCTATATCATTTTCTCACATGTGATATTTCAATATATGGTATCCCTCCACCATTCTTAACCATTCCTTAATATGTGTTTCAATCATCACAAGTGTCATATCATTCAATGGAGCCTTCAAATCTCTTTAAATAAACCTTTCAAATGCATCACTTGATCCATTTCAGTAGGGAGTATGACTTTGGCCAAGTTACAATTGAAAATTTGACCTAGACAAGTCACAATTATGAATGAAAACATAAATTCATTCCCTTTTCACACTTTGTAATGACAAGCTCAGAAGGCAAAGGTAATTGTGTCTATGATAATAATTTTCTACCTAGTCACAATTTTGGATAGTGGCGTAGGTTGCAATTATGAACCAAAGTCGCAATGAAGGCTTTGGGTGTGACCTTCAATTCCAAGGCTGCTAATCACATCTAGAAAGTGACATGAGGAATTTTGACAAATTGGAAACCTATTGAAGAAATAATGGCCTATGTGATGGATTGTGAATTGTGGAGGTTGCAGAGTCATGTTGCAGATAGATAGCATCCTCTACTTGTTTCTTTAAGGCTCTAGCATGTGATTCTAAGACCTGCGGGATTGATTGTGACTTATGAAGGTCGCATAGTCACAACTTCCATTCAGATCACAATTTTTGTTTCTGTTTAGGGTTCCCACTTGTAATTGTGCAACCTAGTGGAATTGGGATCATTCAAGTTGCATTTGAAAGGTGTGACTTAGTTCAATTTGCAATTGGGAGGTGCAATTATGCAAGCATATCCTCCAGGGTCGCTTAGGATGCAAAGCAATGACAAAATTTCTTATCCAAATCATGATCTTTTCTTTCTTATCCAAATCATGATCTTTGTTATCCATCCACCATGATGTCAAATGTCTCTAACATCTCATTGGTGCTTCACTTCAAACATGAGAGATGCAAATACTACAAAAAACAATAAACTACCTAGACTAACACGAAGAGTAGAATCTATTTAAAGCCATTCTTTGCTAGGACTGTTAGCGAAATAATTAACCAATGAAGTATTTATCAACAGTGGAGCAAACTCTTTGAAGATCCATGTAACATTTAGAGGCGATGGAAAGAGGCCACAATATGCAATGCGTGCAGATCATCGGTAAATCCCTCTAGCCGCTATTGCTTTTACAAAGCTTGGTGTGGATTGCATGTACACCATCTCTAGCTAATCACATT
Source organism: Pinus tabuliformis (assembly GCA_031772625.1). NCBI lineage: Eukaryota > Viridiplantae > Streptophyta > Pinopsida > Pinales > Pinaceae > Pinus > Pinus tabuliformis. The sequence continues at coordinate 863,622,625 of CM062819.1, read as the reverse complement.
CCTTATTTTAGTCTCTGCATGTGCATTGATTATATCACCAAGGAGTCATGATTTCTGGCAGCTTCATGACAATTGTTACAATGTTGGTCGCACTACTATCACATACTATATCTTGGCTTTTCGATGCCCCATGTATTAGCATGTTTTAGGCATGCATTTCATTCACAGTGATGTGGCATGCAACTAAAAAAGACATTATTGCTCCTTTGGTGTGGCATTGACATATGTTTGAGTGTTTGATGACAAGCCTCCCTTTAATTCTATGTGATAAAAAACATATGTTGTGAGACACACAATGTGTGTTAACTAAAAGGTCTCTATTTCCTCCTTCTCTGCCTGGAGCTTCTTTTCCTTCTAGTGCATACATATTTCTTCACGCAATTCAAACATGCAATATGACTCCCAACGCATTTCCAATATACGATACACATCACATTACAGTATCAAATATGCCCCATGTTTGGCAAAGACACCAAAGCAACGTGTTTTTTCAAATAGTACTCGATGTTCCCATGGCTAACCTTTCAGTGCATATTTAGGCAGCATTTTGCATCATTCTCTCCATGCATTGGCCACACTATTGATTGATGGTGTTACTTATTTGTACCATGATGCAGCACATTTTTTGGTTATATATGGTTTCTCATTACATTTCTTAACCATTAGCAACATTCAATATAAACACCCCAACACAAGATCAACAATGATATTGGAAAATGTATGCTTACAATATGCCTTAGGTTGTTCCTTACCATATGACCCCAACTCTATCCCAATGTAATGTTTTCTAGAATACAAGTGTCAAGCCAATGTGCTCTCATTTATTGCCTATTGTATCATTTCCAAAAAACATGCATGATTTTCCTTTAAATAAATAATGGATGTTATTATAGTGAGACTTGATTGCATAGCTTAGATGTCTTTATCGTATGTGTTCCTCTATATGTTTTCTTTGTGTTGCATCTCTTTTTATTACGAATATATACATCGTTAATGCTCATGGAATATAGGGCACTATTCTTTACAAAAACGTAATATATTATATTTAAATAATATTTCCCCTAGAGGTATCTTTTCAATGCATTATCTAATGGAATCCCATGCCATTTAATGTGACTTGAGCAACTCCTCTTAAACCCTTTAATGATATTTTTTCGAATATGGATAACCAAGGGGTGTGTTGGTGTCAATATCTAGTATATTGACATGCTTCTTGTTGTTGGACTCCAATTACAACCCTAACAACAAATTGAACATGGTATCTTTGACACTTTAGGTTTCCTTTAAGAACGTATTTTCCATGAAATGGTACCATGCCTTAGAAGGAATGACATGAAACTAATATCGTGTCCTTTCAATGTATTGTTGGATGTAAATTTTGCATCTATTGGTGTATAACCTTTCCATCTTTACCCAACTTCCATAGTGTATCTGTCAAATCCCCCATATCATGGCATTAATATAACCTTCATACTAGTTATTGCCACCAATAGCTAAGATCCTCCAAGGCACGATCATAGTGCTAGATGCATCAAAATTCAGGAATATCCAAAATATTACCTTGTTTATCAATAAATATCAAAATTAGTCAAATTTCACTAGATAAAGTAATGTCTTACCAATTAAATATTTAAGTCTTGGATGCCTAATAATGCACATGTGAATTCCAAGAGATATCCTAATAGAACATGCACACAATACGAATGTCCCTAAGGCCTTTGGAATAATAATAATATTTCATGCATTGAATGAACTCATGACCTTGACACTTGAAAACATGAATGACCTAGAAGCTAGCATTGACATGTGTTGTAGTTAAGTGTCATGGAATATTGGTGGAAAGTATCCTATGGGATGAGTATTAGGTTAAATCAAGACTAGGGTTTTAGTCATGACATCCTAGGGTTTAAGGATGCATGGGAAAGATAAGGGCTTCCCAAACCCTCATGCAGCTTGAGTGATGCCAATATGTCTTCATTTTGTAACCATGTATATGGTAGAAAAATAAGGTCTTGAGGATGCATAAGATAATTAATGCATAACTAAAGCAATGAATTTAATAAAACTCTAATGCACTAAGGGAAAAATTCATTACAGAAGCATAGGTATTAGTAGAGCTTGATGGTAACTGGGTCATGAGGAGATTGACCAATTTAAACGTGATCATAACATTTAAGACCTTTAGCAAGTAGAAGGGGGACCAAAAATTTTGGATGTACCCAAAAAAATTGGGTGTTGTTGTAATGGATACAACAAGTTGAAAGATTCCCTTCCTATTGTTTATAATATCAAATCACCACCCCTTGTGGGGTCTCTGGCAATTTATTGAAATTATTATTTTTAGGAGGATTCTTTTTAAAGGGAGTATAGGCCAACGTGAATTCTACAATGGATATATTGTTGTGTGGATGTTTCATTTTGGTATTCAATTGGAAACTAAACAACACCAATCATGTCACATTTGGATCATTACAGGCTCTACTAAGGAGTTTCAGGTTCAATATCATAATCTTCTATGTTATGAGAAATTCTTTGTTAATAAACTTCTTGATTTTGGTTTTTTCTTACATCTTGGGATAGTTCCATTCTAGTAATTTCCCCCCTCCCTTGTTCTATTAATTATGGGTGGTTTATTCCTTCACTTTCCCTTTTAATATTATTTATCTTGATTCTTACATTGTTCCTCACTAGTCACACTGCCTAGTTTTATGAAGGTTGGGTTTTCACCATCATTTTCATCTCACTTCCCTACCACCTCTCTCGATTATATTTCTAGTCCACCTCTATTTTTTCCCCTATATCTCCTCTTGACCTCATCCATGGCTTCAATCCCTCCCTCGGGCTTATTATGTTTCCCCCTCCATTTCTCCCCTTCTTGTTCTTCACATTTCATGGCTAGACATCGACTCTCCTCTACTCAATGAGGAGGCATAAAGAAGTCTCCCTTCCCCCTTTGTAGCCCCTGATGTAGGTTTTAACTCCGTATAGAAATTACTTGAATACGAATTCTAAAACACAGAAAATAAACAATGCAAGAGCATAACACATAAAACACATATACACAGAGATTTTCCCCTAGATCCCAAAACTAGGAATACCAGCTTGATTTTTCATTATATTCCTTTCAATGTTACAATACATATTTATACATGCCGAAGCATCCAATACCATGGACCGAAAGACCATCACGTCCAAAACCATGGACCGAAAGACCATTGTGTCCAAAACCATGTGCGAAAAATCATGCACAAAACCATAGCTAGGTCTGCCCAACCTAATATAGGGTCCAAAAACAAGATTTTCCAGTGCGCTGCCCAGGACCCCATAGAGTGGGGTTACCTGCACCCCTCAAACCCCCTGTGACTCCCTCCGCTATGCAATCGGTGCAACGAAAGGGGGGCTCTGCCCCCCTTCTAACCCCCCGATTAACTGCGTGGGCTAGTTGTGGAGAGAATATAACACAACCCAACATTCTCCCACTTGTTGTTTTCTTTCCACAGGGGGGCACAAGAGAGCTTAGTCATTTATCCAGCTCTGCAATGCCCATTCTTTCTCTACACCAAGAGAACTTATCAGAGCTCACAGATTTGTCAATGCATCTGCAGTATTCTTCAAAGTGTCCACCTTTGCCAACAACACCTTTTTATCTTCTATCATATCCCTCACAAAGTGATACTGAACATCAATGTGCTTTGTCTTTCAATGATATGCAGGGTTATTTGCCAAGAAAATTGCACTTTGGCTATCACAGTCTATCCTTATAGCTCCCTGTACTAACCCCATACTTGAACACAATCTCTACAACCAAATTGCTTCCTTGCTTGCATGAGTGGCTTCCATGTATTATACCTCTGTAGTTGATAGTGCCACTACAGATTGTTTCTTACTCATCCAACTTGTTATCACTCAGGTTGTTCCCTGCCTCCTAAAGGGAATATGGCTGAGGTAACCACTAACCAATCTTTTAGCTGCAGATTCTAGCCAATCTGCAACCAGAGAGGGCTCTCTCTTTGTAATTTAGCTTTGTTTTGAAATATTTTAGGCTAGTTATGATGTACAGGGTTTTGTTTTAGGTTTGTTGGATGGTGATTTCAGGCAGAGTTGTGTTGCAAGTCCAAAAACAGTTTATACCATTGGGCAATGGAGTCAATGATGGTGTACTGCTGAAAGTGTTTCTTGGGTAAATGGTAATGCTACAGAGCAAGATAAGCAACTTTGGAACAATTTTCAAATCTGAAATTGATGAAATGAATTCAGGGAATGAAAGGCAATCAAGAATCTTTCGTTATGCTGGTAGAGGGAAAGAGCATGAATATTATCAAGGAGCAATAAAGAATTCCTAGGTAATATTCAAAGTGAAAGAATCAGTGCAAACATGAGCAACTAAGAACTCATATTTATGACTAATTCTGAAGAAAACATAATTAATAGCAGAGATTGAACACAGGGTGAATTTAAACAAATCCTGGGCTATTCTTCTTCTCTGTTACCAAGATTATGGAACATATATGAAATTTGCAAACACAGAAAACATAAAACACGGTTTAGAATAACTTATTGATCCATAGAATGACACAGGAATTCTGTAGCAAGTCCCAGAACATCATTTCCACATTCAGATGGTGTAGAAACCATGAAATTCAACAACCATTTGTATTAAAGAGTCTCAAAAATTACAGCGCAGTCCAGAGAGAAAATCACCAACCCCAAATACATTCTATGGGGAGGTATTTATACAGAAATTATATACAAAATATCTTGTAGATAAGTCTTCATGCAATAACTTTCTTCACCAACTCTTCAAAAGAAGTAAATGAAAGAAATAAATGCTGCAGTAATTGTTGGTGTTCTAGCTGTCCAATTTGTCAGAGATACTTGACTTTCTAGACTGAATGAGACGACTGGAGTTGCGTCTTTAATATGTGGTTCCTGCGTTTACTGTCTTGCTGTTTTGCTACGTCATTGCCTTGCTATCCTAGCCTTGTCATCCATACTTGGTCTTTCATTAAAGAGCTATAGTCATAATTTGACTTCTTCTGTCTGTTGTTTTCATGCTTTAACTGGTGGCCTGTGCATTTAGAGTTGCTGATCTGTAGCTGACCAAAAAAGGAACAGAAATCAAATTACCTAGGTAGAATTTCTAGCATTGCCTGCCACCAATCCTTTGTAGGCAGTTGATGTCTTTGTATCTTTATGAGTGTTTCATCAGCTTCAGTGTATCTATAAAAGTTGGGCTGAACCTCAAACAGATGATTTATTTCATGTTCAATATAAAATAGATTCTCTAACTTGTCATAAAGATTCTGTCCAGAGGGAGGCCCTGTTTCTTCTGAGGTACTTGAGGATGCTGTAATCTGATTTGAAACATAGTTATTCATCCTGGTAGTATACTTTTCATGGGTCAACAGTCTTCTAGCGCTGGTTAATAGGCTGGGCAACCCTCTGCTTTGCAATGCTGCAAGCTTTAGCTTGAAATCATTTATTTCTGCCTGCATTTCCTACCACTTTCTTTCTAGAGTCTTCACAAAATTTCTTAGGGTCAGCACCTCTTTTACTTTCAGAATAGTATCTGTCATGTTACTGATATCTAATGCTGCCAACTCCTCTTTGGTATGAGTGTTTAGGAAGTGAATCATTCTGTTGGCTTGCTCAGGCATATTTCCCAATGCTGCTCTAGCCCTTTGAGTCTCAAATTGAGCTAAGCCTATCAATTCTATTTGTTCATGTATGGTCTGGATTGATTGCCATTGGTCAGTGATTGACTGGCCAATTTTGGCCCACAAAATTTTCTTGATTTCAGTTAGAGTTTTGTCTAAAGTAAGCTCCTTCTCTAAGGCTTTTATTTTGTTGTCCAAGGCTTTTATTTCTCTTTATTTCTCAGCCACTGTCATCTTGGACTTGTCATAGCTTGCCTCCAGCTCAGCCAACTTTTCTTTGGCCTCTTTCACCTCTGTCACCTGAACTTCTAGCTCTTTGACTGCTTTCATCATTTCTTCCATACTCATGCTAGATTCTGGTGCTGTTGTTGTTGCTGCTGCTGTAGCATCTGTAGTTGATGTAGCTGTTGTGGATGCTGGAATAACAAGAGGGATTGTTGCTGCTTGTGCGGGAGGAACAGTTGCAACAGTTGGAGTTGTTTGAAGTGGCTGGGAGGTCGACTCTCCCTATTTGCCTTACAATGCTCTCTCCAATTCTTCCTCCATCTGAATTATTCTTTGGTTCATCTTCATTAGCAGATCCATGGTATCTTCTCCTTCTTTCTCTTGCACAATTTTTGCAGTTTGAGGGTGCATAGTTGTAGGCAGCCTCAATTGCTTTCTCAGTGCAGCAATATCTTCTTCTTTTTTCTTTATGAGGGCTTGGATGCCTTTGGCATCCTTTTTAGGGTCATGCCCTAGTTCCACAATGATTTCTTCCAATGTCTTTATTCTATTATCTTTGGCCAAGGAACACATTCTCTCCAAATCCAATTGAGTGTTTGTATTTTTCAATGATTCCTTCAGTTGATGGACCAGCATAGCCTTGTCTGCTAGAGTGGCATAGACCATTTCCCTTGTTTGCTTTTGTAGCTCAATTTGGTCCATGGGGTGTATGTCCTTGGAGAGGACCTCTAAGTTGGTCTTTATATAGTCTGCAGCTATCTGTGGCTATGGTATTTTAGGCTTGAAATGACTCAGAATCATCTTTTCCTCCTTAAAGTCATAAGCTGCCATTAATCTCTGCTGTTTGGAGGGTGTTGTCTTGAGGAATTGATCATACAGCTGTACTCTTAACAACTCATTTTGAGCCTTGATTTCCATGAAAGTTCCTTTAATGCTAGGCGGTTGCTTGCTTTGTTGCCTTGAGGAAGACACCTCCATACCATGATGCCTCTCTTGCTCTTGCTGGAATGAGCTAGTAGGTGTTTGTTGGCTAGTTTCTCTTCCCATCCTCGGGCTCTCTATGACTTCTTCAGTAATTTCTTCCTCAGCTTGAGGATCAACTCTCTATCTTTTGGCTTTTGGTTGTTGTATTGACCCACTTGGAGGTGTGGCCTCTTCCCTATCCCACTTTTTACCTCTTTCCTCATTAAGAGGAGTCTATAAAGTTGGCACCTGTAGTGCCTGAGTTTGCTATGGAGGGGCCTGCCCTTGACTCTGCTCCTTTGAGGTGGCAGGCTGTTCTGTCACTATTTCTTGCTCTGCATCCACTACTTCCTTGCCTTTTGCTGTACCTTTTGCTGGTGTAGATCTTTCTTGGGCAGCTGCAGTAGTTGATGTGCCTTCTCCAACTTGTTGTGGCAGTTTGAATGTCACCTGCTCAAAAGAATCCAAGTCAAGGGTCTTTTCCAAATCTTTTACATTCTGCTCCATTATTTCTTCCTGAGTCAACTCTTCAACTAGTGTACCTTGCACCCACTCATCTTGGTTAGCAAATTTTTCAATCTGTGGGATTCTACAATGCTCATAGGTTGACAGCCTATATTTTATTTTTCTGACATTGATAAAGCCATCTGGGTCATAAGGGACCCACCAAAAACTCCTTTTCAACTTGAGTTTCTCCCCCAATATTTGGTCCGCATCTTGCCACCCTTCTTTTTTGTTCATAACAAAGGGGCCTAGTTGGTCTTTGAATTTCAGGCGAGCCTTTTTCTTGGCACTATGAAAATGAGTTAAATCTAAATTGATGAGTTTCATGTAATAATCCAAGGCAAACAATCTCATTGGTACATACCTGGGCAGCCTATAGGGACAGAGTTCACAGCCATATATCCTAATGACAGTGTGATTCTGGTAAAAGTACCAATCACCTATTTTGTAGTTCTTTGAAAGCTGCAATATTTTCTACATGTCATAGGATAAACTAACAGGAGGAGTTCTCATTAGGAGACAAGAGACTGGATAGAAAAACAGGTCAATAAACTCACAGTAAGAGTAGGGGGAGTTATGTACTTCATGAAAGACTGAGGTCCAGAAAATCACAGACCTTTTTTCTCCTTTAGAGTCCAATCTTTTGATGGGCCATTGAAAACAGTCTGGCTGATAATACATGAATAAATGATAGATGTAAGATGAGTATTTGACAACTCCCTCCCTATCCAGTTTCGGCAGTTGGTCATGTATCTTATTGGCAATAAATTTGGCATAGTTGTATTTGACAGCAGGGGGCTATCCTGGGCTAAATGCAGACAACAAGACTAGTATAGTATGATCAATATGTTCACTTGTCTTGAAGCCCAGCACATAAGATATCATATCCACTAGTAGTTTTCCCACTTCATTGAAACATACATAGAGAAAAGGAGGTGGCCCTGTAGGCTGGCGGTCTGCTCTCATGAATGTTTTGGCAATTCTGGTTATCTCTGAGCTGGAGAGTTTAGGACCTTCATCAAGCAGGAATTTCATAGAAAAAGGGACCAGAAGCTGAGTTTGCTTGAAGTTTAGCATTTGGTTGATTGAGTCAGGAGTTATTTGGAAGAGGGTGCTCCCAGATGGAGACTTGACTGCTCTTTGAGTTGGGTCATAGTTTTCACAGCAGAGGTGAATAATTTCAGGGAAGACATTGACAGAAGGGAGGAAGTAGATGGGCAAGTTTGATTCCCAAATGCCATAAATGTCACTGTTGTTTAGGTAACTGTTCCTCAGCTAACAGAAGGTCTGCAAGTGATTTCTGTCCCCAACCAAATCTTGAATTAAGTGGTCCCTATCATCCAAAGGAAATGCTTCAAGTTCCTTGTGAGGTGCATTGAGAGGAGTGATGTTCAAGGCTGCTGGGGTGGCCATCTTCAAATATTCTGTGCTTATATTTGAAATTAGGATTTGTGCAAGGGAGCTGTAGAGTGAGCTTATCTAGAACTGGCCTCACTGTGTACAATTTATGGTCCAAAAACAGATTTTTCACAGTGTAGCAGGGTCTTTCAATGAATTGCGGGATTGCAGGCTATGTGAGCAGAATGCAGAGGGAATGGTGGTCTTTGCAGAGGATTTTTTTATAAATTATCTTAATGCATGGGCAGTTTGCAGACTCTGTCGGCAAAAACGAGCTTAAAATGTATTTTAATGGCGGATTTTGCAGAGGAGGGCCAGTTTGCCGGGTTGCTCTTGAACAAAGAGTGACCTAGTGAATTTACAGGTGGAATTTCAGGGGCTGGAGTGCATTTTAGTTTGAATTTGCAGATGTTGAATCAATTTCAATGGAGAAACTGCGGAAAAACAGGGTTTATGGGTAAACAATGGGTAAATACCTGTTTTTATGGTGCAGAGGGCAATTAGCAGGTACAGCTCGAGCTGCGGAATTGAGCTATGGAGCCGAATTCGCAGGGTGATGGACTGTGCACGTTGGTGGCTGATTGAACGTAAAATCACATGCAAGCGACTCCACAGGCGCAACAATAAAAGACAAACAAAACAGTCGTTTTCACGACTTTTTATTGAATTTTGGACATTTTTAGCGCTTTTGGTGCTTTTTAATGATGACGTCAGCATGATGTATTTTGGCGCGTAGCGAGTACGGAGGGTGATGTGGTGCATGACACGTATGGTGATGTGGCGCGTGATATGTTGGCGGGGCGGTGATGTCAACGGATGATGTGGCAATACTGCAGAGGAGCAGGGGGCCGATGTGGACGCGACGTCATCAGTGACGTGGGAGTTGATGTCATCGGGCAGGTGGCGGGTGGTAAGCGGTTTTCACCGCACTGCCCTTAGCCCAGGGTGGTTTTGCAAGCGGGGGGGCTCCGATCAGGCCCGGAGATTGACGCGTGGCGGGGGTACGGCAGCAATACCACCCATCCCCCGGACGCTAACCTTCAGCAGATCAGGGCATGCGATATTGCCGCCAGTCGTTGGATCACGGGTGCTGGATCGGACGGTGGACGGGAGTTAAAAGCTGCGGGGTTTGACAATGAGGGGGGCCCGCGCATATTTGAATGTTTAATAACGCGCCGGGGGGTAATAAACTTTGGTTATATGGGTTTTATGTGTTCGGCGCCAGTGGTTATGGTTATTCGTTTAATCAAATATCAAACGAAACCCAAAATATATAAGCGCGGAGGGTAATAAGGTATGGTTTATGTGTGAGGGGGTCAACTATGGTTATTTATTTAACGAGAGGTTAAATAAACCCGACGGTTTACACGTGGAAGGGTTAATACCAAGGTCCCGGATGGACTTAATATTTCCCGAAACTATATTGTATGGCTATATTTGCCAATGGAAAGGGCATTTAGTATTTTTTTGGGTTTTTATATAGTTTTTTGTAGACTAGGGGTGGAAAAATGATTTTAGGGAGCTATATAATAAAGTTAAATGTTAATATGACTTTATGGAATGAAATTGCATGAATAGATGCTAAGTTTGTAAAGTGAAAACTTAGTCATAAGAAAATGTAAGGAGTGTGGAATGATGATTTTTACACAAGAAATGTGGCTTCTTTTCACTAAGTAAACTCAAGTTTAACTTAGTATTTCTCATAGAATGAAGTGAAGCAGGACTATTGGGCAAATCCCAAGGTCCTTGAGGGGATGTCAGTAAGTGATTTCTGGGGGAATGAAAGGGGAGTTAGTCATGCTTCCATTGTTTTGCAGTCCAACAACTGCCATGGTACCTGTGTCATTGATGAGATGAGTCCTTCTTGACAAGACAAAAGTGATCATAAACTTGCTTCTGCAACCTCAAACTGCCTACCCAGCCTAATACACCTAGCATTTTTTCTTCCTTTGGATTGGGTGCATTTGGACTAGCAAACCCTGATTTTCCTTTTTCTTCTGACTGCCCTCCTATCTAAGTCTACCCTTATCTCTTCCAAGGGCCCAGATTAAGTAGTTGGGCTCCTTATTTTCTCTATTTATCTAGTTATCTGCCAAGCTTGAACTGTTTGGACAGATATTCTTTCTCTATTCTACAACAGGAAATTCAAACATGGCATGGTCCAGATTGAACTATTGGGCCATCCATCAAGTGTGATAAGCAACAATATTTTCACATTGTGAACTTGCAAACAAGATAGCAGTGGCATTTTGGCTGGCCACTTTCCTAGTCTTTTGGTTTGGGGTTCATTTCTGTTAATTTTTCTGACCAATTTACTCTTTTTGCCCTTTGATTATTCTTTTAGGGCATACCCTCTTTTCATTTTTTAATTTTCTTGCTTTGTTTAGAAAATATGGAACCTTTGCAGCATGAAAAGATGAACATATTTGGCACTTCCATAGTCAATCATGAGAAATGAAACCTATTGGTATAGGAACCCAACACAACTGACTGCACCTCCAAATAGGTTAAAAACATACCCACTTGTAGATCTTCTCTGATCTAAATCTCCAACCCAGTCTGCATTAACAAAGCCACAAATATCCAACACTCTGTCCAATCCTAGTCTTCCTTGGTAGCACAAACCATAATCACTATTGCCATGCAAATACTGAAAACCCACTTCACTGTTGTCCAGTGCTCCTTCCCCGGTTTTGACATAAACCTGCTCAATACTCCCACTGCATGTGCAATGTCTAGTCTAGTACATACCATCGCATACATCAAGCTACTAACTGCACTTGCATATGGAACACGGGACATGTCCTCTTCCTCTTCTTGTGTATTGGGACATTGTTCAATAGATAACTTTACACCTATAGGAATAGGAACCTTCACCAGTTTACTATCCTGCATAATAAACCTCTGCAATATTGTCTTGACATACTTCCGCTGGTTTAACCAGAGCTTCCTCTTTGTCATATCTGTTTTAATTTCCATGCCCAAATTATAGTTTGCAGCACCAAGATCTTTCATGTTGAATTTGGAGGACAAATGGGTCCTCAAATCCTGGATAATTTCTTTGTCATTTCCAACCAGCAACATATCATTCACATACAAGACCAAATAAATAACACGGTCACCAATTAATTTAAAATACACACAGTGATCTGCTTTACTTCTGGTTAAGCCAAGTCCCCATATAAATGTATCAAATTTATGATACCACATCCTTGGTGACTATTCTAACCCATAGAGAGACTTCTTTAACTTGCATACCAATTCCTTCTTACCCTTCACCACAAAGCCTTTAGGTTACTTCATGTAGATCTCCTCTTCCAGATCCCCATGAAGAAAATTTGTCTTCACATCCATCTGTTCTACCTCAAAATCAAAAGCAGCAACAACAGATAAAAGTAATCTAATAGAAGTTACCTTGGAAACAAGAGAAAAAATATCACCAAAATCAATTCCCGGCACCTAGGAATAACATTTTTCTACCAACCAAGCTTTGTATTTCTCTACCTTTCCTTCTGCATTTGTCTTCTTCTTGAACACCCATTTGCTGTCAATGGGTTTCCTTCAGCCGGCAACTCCACTAGATCCCAAGCCTCATTTTTGTGCAAAGATGCCATTTCATCGATCCTCTGAATCTATTGCTTCCTTCATAGTTCTAGGATCATCATCAGTAATAGATAAATCAAAATTTGAATAGAAATCAGATGAACTATACCTTTCTAGTTGCCTTCTTTCTCGAACTGATCTTCTCACACCCAGAGTTTGTGGCTTTTCATCTTCTGATTCCTCCTCTGTTGTAGAGTCTGATTCTTCCTCCTTTAGATCAAACTCTATCTTCTTAGGTTCCTTTGGTTGGACTTCATGTTTAATGACATCTTTCACCTCTCTGAACACCACATCTCGGTTGTATACAACCTTCCATGTTACTGGGTTCCAAAGCTTATAACCCTTTAAACCATCCTTATACCCAATAAAGATGCACTTTTCAGATTTACTATCCAACTTGGTTTGTTTATCCTTTGGAACATGTACATATGCATCACATCCAAATACCCTCAGATGTGAAAGAGAGGGTTTCATGCCAGTCCATACCTCTTGTGGAGTCTTATCCTTCAACGCTGATGAAGGTGATCTGTTGACCGGTAACATGTTGTCTCCACCGTCTCTGCCTAGAATTCCTGTCCTAACCCTACACCACTGAGCATGTTCTTGCCCTTTCCATCAATGTCTTGTTCATTCTTTCTGCAACTCCATTTTGCTGAGGTGTATATGGAGTAGTCTTCTGCCATGCTATACCACACTTCTTACAAAATTCTTCAAATTCCTTACTGCAAAACTCTCCACTGTTATCTGTCCTCAGCACCTTTATCTTCTTTTCTGTTTGGTTTTCCCCTAGAGCCTTAAATTATTTAAACCTGTCAAAGACTTCAGATTTCTTCTTAAGGAAATATATCCATGTATTCCTTGAGAAGTCATCTATAAATGATACATAATACACAGGCTTACCAGTGATGGAACCTTCACAGGTCCAAACACATCACTGTGCACAAGCTCTAATATCTGTTTTGCCTTCTTACCACCAGAGGGGAAACTCACCCGATTCTGCTTTCCATGTACACAATTTTCACAGAAATCAAAATCCAGAGAGCTATTAGTCATACTTTCTACCATACCTTTACCATGAATTATTTGAAGGCCCTTCTCTCCAATTTGTCCAAGCCTTTGATGTCACAACATGGTCTTATCTCCAAAGACCACTATATTTTCTGCTCCACTTTTAGCAACCACAAAATTGTTGAACCCATCAACAACAGTGCTACCTTGCAGCTTGTACAGAGTTCCAATCTGAACTCCCCGCATCAATACCAGTGCTCCCCGAACCATATTATAGGTATCCTTCTCGAACACTGTTTTTACACCTGCATCATCCATCTTGCTTACAGAAATCAGATTTCTGACCAATGCAGGAATATGTAGAACACCCGAAGTGTTTTAACCCTTCCACCTTGTAACTTCGACTTTACTCTTTCGCGACCAATGATTCTAGCCTTCTTATCATCCCCTAAGAAGACATCACCACCATCATATTTCTCATACTCTCAGAACCACTCTCTATGGGGAATGAAGTGAAAGAATGCACCCGAGTCAATCAACCATGCCTCATGATCTACATGTGTACTTGAAGAAGCCAAGTACACATCCCCACCTTCATCTGATGTGGTTTTTGCCTTTGCAGAAGGATCATCATCAGATCCCTTTCCTTTATCAAAAGCTTTAGATTTACAATCCCTTTTGTAGTTCCCTTCCTTTCCACATTTCCAGCACACCACCTTTATAGGATTTCCTGGAGATTTAGATCTCCCACTCGATGACTTATTTTTGTTTTTGTTCTAGGACCATCCTCATACAGACAAAGCATCACCATTCTAGCTCTCCATATTTTTCCATCTCATATCCTCCGTCAGCAAGGATGAGACTATTTCATCAAACTGCAAGGCAGTTGCATTGCTACCTATTGCAATAACCAGACTATCCCATGAATCTAGTAGAGAACACAATAAACTAATGCACTTATCTTCATCTAAAATTTTGATATCAACAGACAATAACTGACTTACCACAGTATTAAACGCATTTATATGCTCTGTTACCGAGTCTCCATCTTTCATCCTCAGGTTATACAGCTTTTTCCGTAGGAACAGTTTATTCACCAGAGACTTAGATTGGTACAAAGTCCCTAAGTTGTTCCACAAAGCCTTCACCGTAGCTTCCCCTGATACATTCAACAATACTGAATTTGAGACACACAATTGTATTGTGCTCTTTGCCTTCTGATCCAACTTCTTCCATTCTTCATCAAACACTCCCGTTGGTTTAGTACCCGGATCTACTACGATCCACTAATCTTTATCCACCAACAGATCCTCCATCTTGAGTTTCCACAACTCAAAACTCTGACCATTAAATTTCTCGATCTCTATCTTTCCACTGCTCACCATCTTCTTTCACTACCAAAATCGATCCTGCAAATCTCCCACTGAATAGGGTCTACCACATGCCCGAGCAAAACCCCTCAGCACCAAAGGCGTCCCCTTGAAGCCAAAACAGCTCTGATACCAAATGTAGGTTTTAACCCTGTACAGAAATTACCTGCATACAAATTCTAAAACACAGAAAAGAAACAATGCGAGAGCATAACACATAAAACACATATAAACAGAGATTTTCCCCTAGATCCCAAAACCGAGACTACCAACTTAATTTTTCATTATATTCCTTTCAATGTTACAATACATATCTATACATGTCGAAGCATCCAATACCATGGACTGGAAAACCATCGCGTCCAAAACCATGGACCGAAAACCATTGCATCTAATATCATGTGTGAAAAATCATGCACAAAACCATAGGTAGGTCTGCCCAACCTAATAGAGGGTCCAAAAACAAAATTTTCCAGGGCATTGCCCCGGACCTCATAGAGTGGAGTTACTGGCACCCCTCAAACCCCTTGTGACTCCCCCCACTACGCAATTGGCGCAATGAAGGGGGGGGCTCTGCCCCCCTTTCTAACCCCCCGATTAACTATGTGGGCTAGTCGTGGAAAGAATATAACACAACCCAACACCTAATACATCTCCCCCCTCTACCATCCAAACCTATGCTCAAGTGATCACTCACTCTACCATGGTTAGATATATGATATTATACCTAAAGTAGTTTGGAGAGTGACTTTAATGTTGAATAGTTATTCAGACAAGATAGAAGATTCATTCCTACCATGCAGGTCGACCAGGATGCCAATAATTCAATACCCAAATTAGGAAACTATACCACAACTTTCTATTCATCCAATCACATCATGTAATCATCACACGTATCCTATCATCAAATCATATCCAATCTCAAGTATATCATCATCAAATGTCATCACTGCTCATCTCGGCTCATCATTGCATGTCATTTTTTTATCTCTTAATTGTCTTTTCTTATATGCTGAAAACTCTTGAAACTAAAAAAAGAGGAATTTGACATCAGAGAGGAGCCTAGGCTACCACCCTCTATCCATTGAGGATCCACTACTACCACCTAAAATCACTATCAATGAGGAGCCCAATGCTACCACTCAACAAACATCAAAGAGCTTATCATCAAGGAGCACATCTCAGCCTGAAACCACATTGGGGAGCACATCTCAACGTAAAACCACATCGGGGAGCACATCTCAACCCAAAATGACAATGAGAAAGGTCCTATGGGACACTCTCACCCCATGTCTATGACTGTGGGGAATGTCCTATTGGACACTCTTGACCCAATTCATCACATAAGGAAGAAAACATCTTCCACCCTATGTCAAGAAATAGGAGTCATTACATAGGGGATCACATATCAACCCATCCTATTTACCACTTATCGTCCCAACAATGACCCTCAAGATTTATGTGGTAGAACACCTATATCGTAATCAGCTTGGGTTGTACACCTCCAAGCACTCTCTCAACTCGTTGGCTAGACGGGGAGTGGTATTCCCAACAATCCCAACTTGTGGGTATGATTCCAACTGGGGTATACTCTGCATGAACCAAGATCGGGGAGTTAACATCTCTGACCCTATGGGTGACAGATAGGGGAGAGACATTTGTGATCCTATTGTCTAGAGATCTCTCAACCCTAGGAGGCCTTCATCTCAATTACTCAACCTAGGAGCTCAAATAAGGGGGAAGAGTTGGCTCAGTGTTCTTGATCAGTCCTACTCTTTGTAGATCAAAAACATATCATCGTGCTCATATATGGTATCGCCTTGAAAAACTCCCTTGAAGAGTTGCAGAAGTCTCCTTTTGATACAAGACATCAAATCAAATATTACATTAGAACAAAATATATATCACAAAAAGGATAGCCTATTCATCTTTCCTCTCACGAAGGTAGAAACCACAAGCCTAAGCTTGTTTCATATGGAAGCATTGTCTCAATAAATGAATATATGGGATTCTCTACCAAGCATATCCCACTCATTATTATTGCAGTGCATCCATGTCATATCTATAACCTACTCAAATAGCTCTCCAAAGAGCTTCTTCAACTTGCCTCACAACTAGCCATGCTAGAAACATCGTACTGAACCTCGGTAGTGCTTGATGCTACAGACTATTATAAATTAATTAACGGAGAAATCAAATACACAAAATATTGTGGAAACAAAAATACAAAAACTCATAAAACAAGAGAGGCACAAATATACATGGTTCACCCAATTTGGGATACATCCACGAAGAAACAACCATAATATAAGCCAAGGGTTTCCTTCTAGGGGGAAAAACCCTAAATTAACATAACTTCTACCATAAGATCATCTTCCTAATGGATGACTCAAATTGACTACGAAATTACAATATTTTACAAGGCAATTTTTCATCTATTTTTAGCTTCGGGGATGCTTCCCTCGAACCCCTGTCGAGGGGGCTCACAAAATTCACTGTCACCCACCCTCTACCCCCGTGACGAAAATTAAATGGGTGATGTTGTTACCCCATTAGGAACAAGGATTCAACACAATTGAAACAAAAAACCTCTAAATAATTAGGAAGATAATCATGCTCCACACCCAAAAATATCCCACTTGGAGACTGATTAGACAAACTCCATTGTTGCTTCACTTGCTGGACAATGACTCCACTTGGACCTGGTTGTTTCTCATCTTCACCATCATACTTGAAGGCCGATTGAAATTGAGGAAAATCTCAGTTTCTCCCTGGATACAAATTTTGTTAAAATATTTGCAATATTTTGGCTAGTGTGTATCTTTTCTTGCTTCAAATGTCCATCTTCCAACACTAACCATATGAAATGGTAGTTGAGATGTATACATTTAGTCTTTGAATGAAATTTTGAGTTCTTTTCAATATGAATGACACTCTAGCTGTCACTATATAACATGCCCATGTGCTTTTTCTTTTCCAATTCATCCATAAACCTTTGTAACCAAATAATTTCTTTATTAGCCTTTATAGCAGCAACATACTATGCTTTCATTGTTGAAAGTGCAACAATGTTTTACAATTTTGAAACCCAACTAACATTTATTCCACCTACAGTAAACACATACCCTATGGTGCTCCTCCTGTTATCTCTATCACCTGGCATATCTACATCAACATATTCCTATAGAGTCATTTTTGAACCACCAAAGCATAATGCTTTATTTTTGGTACCTCTCAAATACCTGAAAATCCACTTCACTGTCATCCAATTCTCTTTTCTTGGATTGTTCATATACCTGCTTACAACTCCCACTGTATGTGCAATATCTGGCCTTGTACAGGCCATTGCATACATTAAGCTTCCAATTGTTGATGCATATGGTACTTTACACATAATCCATCTCTTCATGGGTCTTTGGACACATCTCTTTACTTAGTTTGAAATGTGTTGTAGCGGCTACAACCACCCTCCAAAATTTTGGCCTGCACCAATTTCAGAGCCTCCCTTGAAGAGTTTCACTTGATGACTGCACTCACTCGGGTTCACTCCATGAGCCCATGTGAGTCTTTACATCTGCCTTGCTTGCTCATTGCATTCAAGTCTATGTATGTTGATGCCTAAGTCATGCTTGCGACCATATTCTGGTTATTCTCAAAGCCTTTGCTTCGTATGTGCTTGTGTTCGCTATGAAAGCATCTGCCGCACTCACACATAGATTCACATTCACTGTCATGCAAGTGTCGTCTTGATCAATGAACGATCAATCATGAGTGTCGTGCTTGTCACTTGCACAATCGGTTAGCCATGTTGAACATGTGTGTCTAGATGGTTTGGGTCATTTCGTCGTCAAGTCGTGTGAGTGTGTGTTTGCGTGATCAACTATGTATCTTTCGATTGTTCACACACTTAGTCATTCTGCTAAAGTTTTGATGACCAGACTCCCCTCTCACAATTGGACCATCACCCTGCCATCAACTCGATCAACTGTCAACCAGAACAACATAGAAGCACCAAGCTAGTCTTTTCAAGCTATGTTGCCCATAAGCAATTCATTTAACTCTTATGCTTGCCACCTAGGCAGTCGAACCCGATAGTTAACCCAAGGCTGACTCCCCTCAAAAATTTCGCAGAGGCCACTGAACTTACTCACTCAACTGACTGAGGAAATTGCGC
This sequence comes from Pinus tabuliformis, assembly GCA_031772625.1. Taxonomy (NCBI): domain Eukaryota; kingdom Viridiplantae; phylum Streptophyta; class Pinopsida; order Pinales; family Pinaceae; genus Pinus; species Pinus tabuliformis. The sequence goes on along the minus strand of CM062819.1, from coordinate 863,603,723 downwards.
AGATAGGCTAGACAGACACCAAGTGCCCATCCCTGTCTCCTTCAGAAAATTGCACAGTTTCCTAATCAGTCATTCGGACAGTGGACCCGCTGTTCATCTCAGAAATTACACAATGTTCATGAGTAGGCCTTCCACTGCCCATCAGTTAGCTCAGCTCAGAAATTGCGCAGAGATGATCAGTAGGTCGACCTCCCAGAATCAATACATTTTCCCTTGCCAATGGCCACTAGCAGCAGACTGCCAGTTCCCTTTGGGAATTGCACAATTTCTGCTGCCAGTGACCCAACAGCCAACTGCGAGTTCCCTATGGGAATTGCACAGTTTTGGCTACCAGTCTCCTGTGTAATTCCCCCAAAAAACTGCGCAATACCTGCCTGCTGACCCTTCATGCAGCCTAGCTCACTCCTCTGGAAAATTGTACAAATCTAGTTGTCCATCCCCACTAACTATTTGTTCTGAAAAATGAGTAGAGCATGCCTGCCTTGCCTTCCTACACCCTGGACTGTTCCTCCCAAAATTTGCGTAATTTTCCCTCCCAATCGAGATAGACCTCGCAGACAATCACTGTCATCTCAGATTTCCTGTATCCATCACTTAGTGACTTTTTCACAGTTTTCATTAGAAGTGCCCGAAGCCATCATCCCGCTTCACAACCTTGCTGCCTCTCCTGGTCACTTTCATCCGAAATGAACATGTGTCATGGTAGACTAGGAGGTTTTGGATTTGATGTCGCCTCGTCATGAGTGACTGCAGGTATAGGTAAGCCAACAAACATGGCAAGACGAAAAATGACATGAACAAAGGGAGCACATGCAGAAGGACAGGTTCACCAACGATGAATGAATGAAGCATGTTGTAGGGACCAACCCTATAATTGTTTTTTTTTTAATACTAAAATACATCCATAAGAAAAATAGCATTGGGAATTCAAAAATCATTTAAGCAATATATAAAACTTTCCGGAAATTCTCTTTATTGAACATATCATTAAATTTACATGTTGCTAACTAAAACCATAATGAAGGCATACAAAAAAATACTATAACAACATATGTACCGTTCACCAGGAGACGAGATTCAAACTTCACTTGCCGCTATTTGCCTTCCTTCTTTGTCGGTCGCCTCCAAGTGTGAATGTCGACGTGCTTAATCCGAATGCAATGACCCACCATTGTCAGTCGCCTCCAAGTGTGAATGTCGACGTGCTTAATCCGGATGCAATGACCCACCAGTTGACCTCCCAGCCTACTCTTTGGGTACTCTCCTTCCCCGCGGACCCACGAGCTGCAATGGGGTTGTACAATGGAGGAATGTAATTAGTTGGTAGAGGAGAGCACTCCTTGGCTCAAGAGTCCCCTCTCTAAAGTCCTCTACCTCACCAAACTCACTATAGCTCGTAGTCACTACTCTGGCATAGTCTCATCCATCCAACATTAGGGTCCAAAAAGTCCCTTCTCCCATGGCTTTCCCCTTCTTTTATAGGAGTCATCATAGGTGACACTTGGAATTTCATACATAGTTAATTATTTTTGATAATTCAATAGTTTTATTATTCACCCACCCGTGTGTCACTCTCTCATCAAGGATCTCCAAGATTATTTACTTCAATTTTGATTTAAAAATAATATTTTTCCTCACCTCAACACGATTCCTATTTCTTCTTCTAGTTGTCTCTTAATCCCCCTTTTTTACTCAATTTGTCTTCATTACTAAAGTTAATTGATGAGTCAAGATTTGATCCCCTATCTACTCCCTAATTTAACTCAAGTTATCTCTTAGATGGATATTCTTGTGTTGGTTGTTGCCACATGGAGGTTCTCTATATTTCTCTAAAATTTAATTTATTAATCTTATTTGAATTCACCATCCTCTTCTCTTAATTAGGTTTAACTATTTTAGGATTAATATTTATCCTTACATTGATGTCCATCTTTCCCCTTTTTACCTAATTAAACTACATTATCTACCTAATATTTTCCAACATGGGAAGGGTAGAGTTTTTTTGGTAAAATATTTTATTTCTTCCTATGATCCTCTTAACCCAAGTTTTATTCTTGATTTAATTACCTCGATTTCTAACATCATTTACCCTTGATGTGAATTTACTTGGTTTTCATTTCTTGATTATATTTATTAATTTATTTATTTTTAATGATCCCAAGGGTGCCATGTTTGGTCGTGCCCTTCATGAACCTCCCTTGAAGTTCTAAGGGAGCCATGCCTAACAGTTTATTTGTGATGCCAAGGGTGCCAAGTTGGTTGTGCCCTTCAATAAATTTCGTTGAAGTTCCAAGGGTTCCACGCCACTTGTCCTTCAAGCATTCAATGGCTATAAGGGGAAGGTATAGGTGCAACGACAAAGACCACTATCATCTCTTATGTTGCCTGCTATAGTGAGACTAATGGTGTCGGGGATCAAGGAATCCACCTTGATGCGCACCCCTTGGTAAAATCCTCATGAGCGACCCAACTTTGGGACCTGCCCTCATGACATCGTGATCTTCAAGGCGAAGGTGTTTCAACCTTTCTAGCCCAAGTCATAGTGAGAGTGCTAGTGGGTGAGATCAGCAACACTGTCCCACCCCTCCCATGCAATTCCATCCAATTGTACAACCCCGTAACCCATATGTGAGTCATTCAGCCAAGCAAGTAATATGTGCCTGCAACCACTAACATATCATCAGAATATAGATAGACATATATAACAGGTTTCAAAATCGACTTAGAATTTCAAAGATAAAATAATATAAATTTTCATCAAACTAGGTGTCGTCAACTCATCATGTGCGAGTGCCTCTGGTGGTTTCCTGCCATGCTCAATAATAATCAGTAACAAGGTTTCTTAGTGTTAGTCATCGTCATAATAGCATCATTACCATCGCTTGGTCATTCACATCATTGTTCGTTGTGAACCAAAACTAATGCAAGTAGGAAACATATGGGACGCATCCATCATGGCTATCATCATCATAACATCCATGGAAGCATACATATCCATTAAAGATATCAACATCATAACATCAAATAGATAACAAACATAACCATTTATGCCACAATCATCATAATATCAATAGAGAACATGCATAACCATTAATGTTATCTTTGTCATAATATCAATGGAGATCATACATTAACATCACAACCACTAATATCACAACCAATAATAACAGAGTCATGTATCCGGATCCTCAACCTAAGGTCCTCAAGTAATAAAGTGTGGGCCTTAGGGCTAAATAAATGTTAATCTCGTATCGCTGTCAGTCAACTAGAGCGGGGCACTACATACACCCCCTCTTAATAATAGACTTCATATCAAAGTCCTTGGAATAGTTAAGGAAAATGGTGTCACATCTCCTCGGCATCCTCCCACGTAGCTAAACTACGACTATAATTGTGCCACTGGACCTTAACTTGGTCCACTAACCATCATCTAATTTGCAAAGTTCGTTGGCCTAGTATGCGAACTAGTTCGACCATTACTTTTCCCTCGACCAAAACCTGCAAATGACCAATGTCAATAACATGCGAAGGATCTGAAATATAATGATGCAAAACATAAATATGAAACACATCATGCATACACGCTAAAGATGGAGGTAAGGCAAGTCTATATGCCACTGGCCCTTTCTTTTCTAAGATTTCAAAAGGTCCCACAAACCGTGGAGACAATTTTTCTCCCTTTCTGAATCTTATAGAGATTTCTTTTTTGGGGGCCTTACTCTCAGGAATACCCTATCTCCCACTTCATAACTTTAGTCTACCCGATGAGCATCAACATAGCTCTTTTGTCGGTCTTGTGCTTCTTTTAGCCTTCCTCTAATCATAGTCATTTGTTCTTCCATCTCTTGCACCACTTTTGGTCCTATTAATACTCAGTCCTCTAGTCGGTCCCAACTAAGAGATGTTCTAAGGTCTTCCGTATAAGAACTCAAATGGCTCCATCTAAATGGAACTCTGATAACTATTATTGTAATAAAATCCCACGAGGGTAAAAACTCCTCCCATCTCTTTTGTTGGTCCATCACATACCTCGAAAGCATGTCTTCGAGGATTTGATTAGTCCTTTCTGTGTCTGCCCATCTGTCTCAGGGTGAAGAGCAGTGTTGAAGTTCAAATGAGTTCCCAATGCTTCTTTATGGATGACATTTTGATCTACTCAAAGACCCCAGAAGAGCATGACGAACACTTGAGGGTAGTTCTTCAATGTCTTAGAGAAAACCAGTTATACGGGAAGTTGTCAAAGTGTTCCTTTTACCAAACCAAGATTCATTATCTTAGACACATTATCTCTAGGGATGGTATCGCAATAGACCCGGTAAAGATCGAGGCCATCATGGAATGGCCAACACCAACAAATGTTCATGAAATACAAAGTTTCATGGGCATGGTAGGGTATCATCGTAGATCTGTCGAAGGGTTTTTGAAGATAGCAAGCCCCATTACCGAGCTCTAAAGAAAGAACAAGAAGTGTAGGGAGGTTTTCCTTGTTGGGTTCCCTAGAAAAATTGTGTTTTTTATATTGTGTGTCTGTGTTATGTGTTCCTATTCCATTGCAATTAGTAGAGACATTATGTGTCTTTATGAAAATAAGTTAGATTTCAGATTGTTCATATAAGCAGTTGCAGAATTTTATGGAATTTCTACACAGAGGTCATTTCCAAAGAAGGAGTTGTTAAATGAGGTCGACATTTCTGCTAAAGGAGAGCTAACTGTGTGTTAAAATATCAGTTCAGAACTTACCTAAAAGAGGACCTCTGAGGTGCTTCTTCAAGGGAAGAGATAAGTTTGTACTTTTGTTGTAGAAATTTTCTAAAGAAGCAAATAAAATTCTCCTTGAAGACTGGTTTTCCCCTTGTGGGATTTTCCAGAGCCATTAGACCAAAGACAAGGTTGTTAAATTTATGTGTGTGCTTACAAGTTTTCTCTTGTATCAGTTTTTTTGGAAAAGTAAAATGTTAGAGTAGCCATTTTTGTTTCAAGCTAAATGCAAAATTAATAAATGTATCAGTCATGTTTTATGATAGGTTTGGGCATTAAACCATGCAAAACTTGAAAACTGGCTTAGGCTACAACAGAGCATAATTTTCTACAGCAATAACCAATTCCTTAAGGCATGTCCAATGCCTATTCAATATTACCAATGAAGAATGTAACTACAACTCATCATAAATTCAAATTAAATAGATCCAAAATATAATCATGAGGATCAAGGCAATGTTTTATAATTTCCAATTCAGGGATCAAACACCAATTCTAGAAGATGTGATGCTCCAATATGGATAGGAATCACAACAAGAAGATAAGCAAAAATAAGTGGTTCATGAAAACAAATGGAGAAATATCAATAATTTTTTTATTATTATTATAAAAGACAAGGAAATTACTCATCCAATACATCAAAGACAAACCTTGCTTACCAAAGTCAAACTACTAAAGTGAAAGGAAATGTTACTTCCAAAAGTCAAAGTTCATGTTGTCTACCAAGCGACATCTTCCAACCAAACTAAGTTAAATATGTTTTCAAAAATTTAACTGCAAGTTGTGGACAAAAACTTTATTGATCACAAGAAACATAATCAAGTCAAATTAAAAATCATTTTGGAATTATTGAATTTTTTTATCAATCAACATATAATTTGAGTATCTAACAAAAACTTAAATACCAAAAAGTGATTCGAGAATAACAAGTGGAGATCAAGAAGCAACAATCCATAAAGGCACTTTATCATTGTCCTTATCACAAAAGCAGTCCCAATAACCAATGAATTTATCAGCGTTGACATTTATCTAACAAAATATGACACTCTATTTACAATCTGAAGAATCAAAATTTCAATATAACGTGGAGTCAAAATAAAAACATACTTAGATTCATAATGAAAGAAGTTTCATTTAAAAGTCTTATCAAAAGAGAATCCTAGACAAAATCGACCAAGGATGGATTGGTCCTTCTACAATGCAACAAAATTATTCAAAACTCAGAAGATACCTTCACCTCCTTTCTTCAATTGCTTGAGGATGAAGCATTTCAAGGAAGGGTGACATGTAATGAATCCTATCTATATAATATATATAATTCATAATTATTATTAATTACGACCATTCAACATGACCAATATTTTCAGCACCAATATAAAGTGATCACAGTGTTCACCTGCAATCATCATTCATTAATATCAATTTATGTATATATATTTTTTTATCCTTGTGGATTATACATGCTATGTGTCCTTTTATTTATGATGGCTTCGTGTAACAACAATTTGGTTCATAACAAAATTATCTTTCTCCAACTTGAAGCAAAGTATTATTTATGTTTTTCAATTTGAAGGAAATTTCCATTGTTATATTGACAATATTAGGCTTCAGTAGTGGACAACATTTTGTAGAGGCAAAGTTATAAAGACCAAAGATGCCGTCAAAATAAATGTAAGATACTGAAGGCGGAAAACATAATGAAATGGATTAATTGCAAAAATAAAATTTGAATGCCATTGAAGTGGATCTAGAAGCCAATGAGCGGCATGGTGAGGCTCTGGTTAGAGAGATGCCTAAGCTTCTACAGCCAGAGCTTGTGGCTAAAATAACCGACACTGTTTCCGATGTTGCGCAGACTAGATCCATTCTATAGTGCCTTCGAGATCGGTCGAATCACGAGGTTGTGGACGAAGCCTGTTGAGGCATTGCAGAGATCGAGTGTAATCTTTCTAGGCGATTGGAAGAAATTGCCATGGAGGATTAGATGATTTTTTTTTTTTTTAAAAGAAAAACAATTTCTCTATGGCCTTGCAGCTATCTCATAAATCTGCCAGAGAGAAAGAGCCTTCAATGAATATATTAATGTGCCACAAAATAAAAATAAAAATAAAAACTTGTGAAACCCTCAGTATGAAGCTAGAGCAGCCCTGTGGCATTTGCAGCCCTAAAAAAAAATTGAGCCCAGAAAGTAGACGGCTATGAAAAATGTAGAATTTCATATTTCAAATTCTTCAGAAATTCGCTTGAGTTTATCTTAAGAAAATATGTTTCAAAGGGTCAATTCTTTTGCCCAGAAAATGATGGGAAAACCCACAAAGAAGAAAAATCTAATCTTCGCAGCTATCTTCCAAACCCTCACGGCTATACCTTGAAACCCTTCAAGAAAATCGATTTTGTGATGGTTGAGTTAGAAGGCTCCCTTAACGATCCAAGATCACATATCAGTACAAATAGTATAACAATCCAAATAAGAAACAATTGCAAGCCATTTAAAAGGTAACATAGTGATACCATTGGAAACAATGTCAGTAAATATGGAATAGCCATTGAATATATACCATATGATATATCGATGCCACTCTTCAGAAAAATATGATGCCAAAGATTATAAGTGATATCTTGTATAAGAGAGTTTCTTCGGCGTAAATCACAAGAAATTTCGTTTGTCGACGCGTTTTGAACCAACAAGTGTGGTTCATCATCAAGACAAGTTGAATGAGAAGATCAAGCTTAGAATGATTAAATAGATAGATCAGAAACTCCAATGACTGTATTCAAAGACCAGGTAACGGCTATAATGACAACGGCTAGATTTGACTGGATTAGGGGAATAACCAATATTTAAAAAACTGACTTGGTTAGTTAGATTCCTAAAAGTGAACGAACCCTTATCAATTAAAATAAACCCAAATTAATTTAAATTAGTAATTAGTTATCAAAGATTTTGCATCTAAAAAGTCTGCTCATTCAACTTGTCCTGGCAATGAACCACACTTGTTGCTTCGAAACGCGTCGACAAATGTAATTGCTTGTGATTTACACCGAAGAAACTCTGTTATACTTGATATGGATCACAGAAGCCTCAATTCAACAAGTGATATCTTACTGCATAGAACAGAAAGCGAGCCATATACAAACCATTGAAATTAGAACTGAGCAACTTGACAAGAGTACAAATTAGAACTGAGCAACTGAACAAGAGTACAAATGGAAGATCTAAGCTACAGGCATCTGAACCCCAACCAACGCAAATTATATAGCGTGCCATAAAATTTCAAGCTTCAGGTGTATAATCGAGCCACACGAATGACAAAAACATAATCAATAGACATACTGTGAATCTTAGAGCAATCAAACCACAATTTAAATAAAGCGAAACCACATCATGGATTTGGATCATCTTCAAGAGTGGAAAACCAGTATATCCACAAATATATTCATAAATAATAATTTAGGAAAATATTTTTGACCAGCATGGATTTTAAATTGGATAGATTTCCTGCTCTTCCAAGTTGTCTAAAAATCATGCTCTATGGTGGATTTGCGAGGCTCATGCAGCTCACTTGAATGAAGTTCTACAGATTAATAAAGGGAAGTAAATCTATTCTGTATCTCTTTTGTTCCCCTCTATCTTGTTTGTCATGGGGATCTGCGGGAGGGTGGTTCATAGGAGTCTCATTTTCGATTTTCAGCGTAGTGCTTTAACTCTTGAACAGTGTCTGTGCCAACATCCTATCTAATATTCAATTTTTGTACTACGATTTGTACCCCTTTTTAATGGAACTAAAGACTTGACCCAAATACATAAGAGTGCCAATTGACAATGGTTGAACAAAGATGATAGGAAATGCATATTATCTCAAATATATTTCCAATCCAAACAGCCCAAACTACACGCTACTACCAGTTTAGACGAAATATACGAATTTTATCAGAGATGGCCATGTCACCATCAGTGAAAAATTAAAAACAAAAAACCTGATTGCCCTCATATCTAAAATGATAATGGAAGAGAAGGCGAAATGGGGAACCTGAGCAACAATCTGGGTACAGGCTATTTTTCCTGCTTCACCTTTTCCAATAAACATCACCAACTTGGCAAGCTTCTTCTCGTCTCTAACTTTATAAAGCTTCCTCCACTTTTGGTCATTTCTCCAAATCCCTTTATGTAGAATGTGTTATATATTTAACAAAACTATTCATGCATGCATGGGCCCATAGGTCTGAAGGGTTCAACATAGCTCTGATACCAAGTGTAGGGACCGCCCTATAATTGTTTTTTTTTTGTTAGTACTAAAATACATCCATAAGAAAAATAGCATTAGGAATTCAAAAATGATTTAAGCAATATATAAAACCTTTAGGAAATTCTCCTTATTGAACATATCATTAAATTTACATGTTGTTAACTAAAACCATATTGAAGTCATACAAAATAATACTATAACAACATAGGTATCGTTCACCAGGAGACGAGATTCAAACTTCACTTACCGCTATTTTCCTTCCTTCGTTGTCGGTCGCCTCCAAGTGTGAATGTCGACGTGCTTAATCCGAATGCAATGACCCACCGATTGACCTCCCATCCTACTCCTTAGGTACTCTCCTTCCCCATAGACCCCCGAGATGCAATGGGGTTGTACAATGGAGGAATGTAATTAGTTGTTAGAGGAGAGCACTCCTTGGCTCAAGAGTCCCCTCTCTAAAGTCCTCTACCTCACCAAACTCACTATAGCTCGTAGTGAGTACTCTGTCATAGTCTCATCCATCCAACATTAGGGTCCAAAAAGTCCTGTTAGATTTTAGGCTTCTGTGGAGGTTTCTTGTAGCTTCATGACCCGGATTATCCACAGTTTCTTGTTCATTTTGCCAACGTTTCAAACCCCAAAGGGGGTCCATCATCAGGACGAAACAGAAAGAATATGAATGAGAAATTATTATTGAGAGAAGAGAGCAAGCGACCTGGATATAAATAAACTAAGAACCCTAATTTTATATAATGGCCGACACATGATATAATTTTATTTTAATTTAATTTATATAAATCTTAATTGATTAATTCTTTTTATTAATTAAATTAGTTTATTTATTAATTTTATTATTATTTTATTTTTCAATTGGTTTGTTAGTAAATTTTTGTTTTTAATTAATAAAATAAATTTGTTTATTATCAATTAATAAGACTTTCTTATTTCCCTTTAATTTTAATTTAAAATTTTTTATCCAAATGAATTTTTTGTTTGATTAAAATTATTATTTCTTTTAAAAAAAAATTATTTTAATTTATTTAAAATTTTTCATACCAATTGAATTTTTATTTTTAATTGATTAAAATTATTTAATTTTTATTTTTAATTGATTAAAATTATTTAAAATTGAATTTTTATTTGATTAAAATTATTATTTCATTTAAAAATAATAATTTTTTTTTTTTTTTTTAATTTAATTTCAATTTCATTAAATTTTTCACTTTCATTAAAATAAAAAAAAATTATTTAATAGATTAAATCAAATTAAATTAAATTAATTTAATTTATTAATTTGATTGATTAAAAGATTTTGATATTTGAATATAGTTAAAATTATTATACATAAGATTAACTTCAAATTCATTTCTTTTTATTTAAGAATTAATTTTATTAATTTTATTAATTTAATTAAATTAGATATAATTAATTTAATTAAATTAATATAATTAATTAATTAAATTAAATTAGATTAAATTAATTAAATTAAATTAAATTAATTAAATTAAATTAAATTAATTAGATTAATTTAATTTAATTTAATTTAATTTAATTAATTAAACCATTAATTTAATTAATTTAATTAATATAATTAATTAAATTAAATTAAATTAAATTAATTAGATTAATTTTATATAATTGTTTAAATTAATTAATTAAACTTACTGAATGAACGACCCCTTATTTTGATCTTATGCTTCCAAGGGTCCGGGGGGGTTTATTTGCTTGATCAGAGGAAGCCAATTTCCACTGATTTCACTCCCATTGTCCCTGTTGAGGTTCTGAGGAAACTTCATAATTTCAATGGCCTCTCTGATTTTCCTTTTATGATAGTTGTCTTCTCTTGCAATTACCCTTGCGTCTTCCAAACACACATGATGTTTGGTCTTGGACGAGTGCTCCGCAAGGGCCGATGAGCAGGATCTTTCATTCTTTATGTCAGCGGCATGCTCTTTAAGTCTTATTTTCAGAGACCGACCTGTTTCCCCAATATAACACTTGCCACATGAGCAATCGATCTTGTATACTCCCTTGAGTTGCTGTCGATCAATGTTATCCTTAACTGACCTCATCATTTGCCTTATCGTTCCACATGTTGTAAATTGAGTGTCTATGTTCTTCTTCTTTAAAATTTTCGCAATCTTATCTGTAATTCCTTGGATGAATGGAAGGTAAACTTTCCCTTGATATTCCTTCTTGCCTCGAGGGGGATGCTCAGAGAGGGCCCTATCCTGAGCCCTTCTTATAGCCTTCTTAATGCTCCACTCCTTGTATCCAATGTTTTTGAAGACAGAGGTTAAGTGTTCAATCTCATCCTTTATGTGATCAGGGTCAGAAATCCTGAAAGCCCTCACAGCCAGGGTATTTAAGACGCCGGATTTTTGGGAGGGATGATGGTAAGAGTCAGCATGAAGATAGCTATCAGTATGAGTTTTCTTCCTGTAGACCTGGTGTCCCAAAGTACCATCCTCTTTTCTACTGATCAGAACGTCCAGAAAGGGGATCTTACCATTCTCCTCAAGCTCCATCGTAAATTTGATTTCGGAAGATATAGAGTTAAGGTGATTGAAGAACTTCTCAAGCTCTGCCCTACCATGAGTCCAATTCAGGTTGGTGTCATCGACAAATCTTTTCCACCATGCTGGCTTCAGGTGGAATGAGTCAAGGGCTTTTCTTTCAAAGTACTCCATGTATAGGTTGGCCACGATAGGTGAGAGCGGGGAACCCATGGCGACTCCAGAAATTTGTTCATAATAGTGATCTTGGAAACTGAAAAAAGTGGACCGCAAACAGATTTCTGCAAGCTTCGTTGTTTCAGGATCGGTGGCCATCTTTATAACTTGAACAGCTTCATCAAGAGGAATCTTTGTGAACAAAGATACGACATCAAAGCTTACAAGAATATCATCCTTATGCACTCTTTTATTCTTAATGAGCTTTACAAAATCACTTGAGTCTTTTATAAAAGAGTCAGTGTTACCAACCAAAGGTTTTAGGATCTTAGCTACATACTTGGCTAATTCATAGGTAGGGGAACCAATGGTGTTAACAATTGGTCTAAGGGGAACCCCTTCCTTATGGATTTTTGGTAATCCATAGATTCTAGGAATAACCTCACAGGAGGGAATCAGCTTCTTTTTTAGTTTATCCTCCAGGTTGGTTTCCATGATAGCTTTCTTGACCTGCTTTATCACCTTGGGAATAGGGTTGGAGTTGACTCTTCTGTAACTACCACAACCCAAATGCTCATTCATTTTTTGTATGTAATCCTCCTTATTCATCACAACGGTGGCGCCACCTTTATCAGCTTTAAGAACAACTATCTTATCATTATTCCGGAGAGATCTAAGAGCCTCTCGCCCCTCTTTACTCAAGTTACTCTTTGGGCATTTAGACTTCAACAAAGCTAGGGAACATTCCTGTATTAATACTTCCCTGTCGTTTGAGGAAAGACCTTGAGTCCCATTCTCAAATTTGAGGAAAGACCTTGAGTCGCTTGCTCTCTTCTCTCAATAATAATTTCTCATTCATATTCTTTCTGTTTCGTCCTGATGATGGACCCCCTTTGGGGTTTGAAACGTTGGCAAAATGAACAAGAAACTGTGGATAATCCGGGTCATGAAGCTCCAAAAAGTCCCTTCTCCCATGGCTTGCCCCTTCTTTTATAGGAGTCCTCATAGGTGACACTTGGAATTTCATGTATCGTTAATTATTTTTGATAATTCAATAGTTTTATTATTCACCCACCCGTGTGTTAATCTCTCATCAAGGATCTCCAAGATTATTTACTTAAATTTTAATTTAAAAATAATATTTTTCCTCACCTCAACAAGATTCCTATTTCTTCTCCTAGTTTTCTCTTGATCCCCCTTTTTTACTCCTTAATTTGTGTTCATTACTAAAGTTAATTGATGAGTCAAGATTTGATCCCCTATATACTCCCTAATTTAACTCAAGTTATCTCTTAGATGGATATTCTTATGTTGGTTGTTGCCACATGGAGGTTATCTATATTTCTCTAAAATTTAATTTATTAATCTTATTTTAATTCACCATCCTCTTCTCTTAATTAGGTTTAACTATTTTAGGATTAATATTTATTTTTACATTTATGTCCCTCTTTCCCCTTTTTACCTAATTAAACTACATTATCTACCTAATATTTCCAACATGGGAAGGGTAGAGTTTTTAAGGTAAAATATTTTATTTCTTCCTATGATCCTCTTAACCCAGGTTTTATTCTTGATTTAATTACCTCGGTTCTTAACATCATTTACCCTTGATGTGAATTTACCTAGTTTTCATTTCTTGATTATATTTATTAATTTATTTATTTTTAATGATTCCAAGGGTGCCATGTTTGGTCGTGCCCTTCATGAACCTCCCTTGAAGTCCCAAGGGTGCCATACCTAATATTTTATTTGTGATGCCAAGGGTGCCAAGTTGGTCATGCCCTTCAATAAATTCCCTTGAAGTTCCAAGGGTTCCACGCCACTTGTCCTTCAAGCATTCAATTGTTGTCAGGGGAAGGTATAGGTGCAACGACAGAGACCACTATCATCACTTATGTTGTCTGTTATAGTGAGACTAATGGTGTCGGGGATCAAGGAATCTGCCTTGATGCGCGCCCCCTGGTAAAATCCTCATGAGCAACCCAACTTTGGGACTTGCCCTCATGACATCGTGATCTTCAAGGCAAAGGTGTTTCAACCTTTCCAGCCCAAGTCACAGCGAGCGTGCTAGTGGGTGAGATTAGGAACACTGTCCCACCCCTCCCATGCAGTTCCATCCAATTGTACAACCCCATCACCCATATGTGAGTCATTCGGCCAAGCAACTAATATGTGCCCGCAACCACTAACATATCATCAGAATATAGATAGACATATATAGCAGGTTTCCAAGATAAAATAATATAAATTTTCATCAAAGTAGGTGTCGTCAACTCGTCATGTGCGAGTGCCTCTAGTGGTTTCCTGCCATGCTCAATAATAATCAGTAACAAGGTTTCTCAGTGTTAGTCATTGTCATAATAGCATCATTACCATCACTTGGTCATTCAAATCATTGTTCATTGTGAACCAAAACTAATGCAAGTAGGTAACATAGGGGACACATCCATCATGGCTATCATCATCATAACATCCATGGAAGCATACATATCCATTAAAGATATCAACATCATAACATCAAATAGATAACAACCGTAGCCATTTATGCCACAATCATCATAATATCAATAGAGAACATGCATAACCATTAATGTTATCTTCGTCATAATATCAATGGAGATCATACATAAACATCACAACCACTAATATCACAACCAATAATAACAGAGTCATGTATCCGGATCCTCAACCTGAGGTCCTCAAGTAATAAAGTGTGGGCCTTAGGGCTAATAAATGTTAATCTCATATCACTGTCAGTCAACCAGAGCGGGGCACTACATACACCCCCTCTTAATAATAGACTTCATCTCGAAGTCCTTGGAATAGTTAAGGAAAATGGTGACGCATCTCCTCAGCGTCCTCCCAAGTAGCTAAACTATGACTATAATTGTGCCACTGGACCTTAACTTGGTCCACTAACCATCATCTAATTTGCAAAGTTTGCTAGTCTAGTATGCGAACTGGTTCGACCATTACTTTTCCCTCGACCAAAACCTGCAAATGACCAAAGTCAATAACATGCGAAGGATCTGAAATATAATGACGCAAAACATAAATATGAAACACATCATGCATACACGCTAAAGATGGAGGTAAGGGAGGCCTATATGCCACTGGCCCTTTCTTTTCTAAGATTTCAAAATGTCCCACAAACTGTGGAGACAATTTTTCTCCCTTTCCGAATCTTATAGAGCTTTTTTTGGGGGGGCCTTACTCTCAGGAATACCCTATCTCCCACTTCATAACTTCAGTCTACCCGATGAGCATCAACATAGCTCTTTTGTCGGTCTTGTGCTTCTTTTAGCCTTCCTCTAATCATAGTAATTTGTTCTTCCATCTCTTGCACCACTTTTGGTTCTATTAATACTCAATCCTCTAGTGGGTCCCAACTAAGAGATGTTCTGCAAGGTCTTCCATATAAGAACTCAAATGGCTCCATCTAAATGGAACTTTGATAACTATTATTGTAAGCAAATTCCATGAGGGTAAAAAATCCTCCCATCTCTTTTGTTGGTCCATCACATATCTTCGAAGCATGTCTTCGAGGATTTGATTAGTCCTTTCTATGTTTGCCCATCTATCTCAGGGTGAAAAGCAGTGTTGAAGTTCAACTGGGTTCCCAATGCTTCTTGGAAACTGGTCCAAAACCTTCTTGTAAACACTGCTCCCCTATCAGATATGATCTTTCTAGGCAATCCATGTAATCTCATAATCTCATCAATAAAAACTATGGTTATTTCTAGTGCCTTATATGTAGTCTTAAATGGTATCAAATGGGTGCTTTTGGTTAATGTGTCCACCACTACAAATATAGAATCATGTCTTCTTGAGGTCATTGGTAGCCCATAATGAATTCCATTGATATAACTTCCCATTTTGATTTTGGTATCTCTTGGGGTTGCAATAATATTGCTGGATGTCTGTGTTCAGCTTTTACTCGCTGACACTCTAGGCATCTTGCTACCAAGTTTATGATGTCCTTCTTCATCCCTTTCCAAAAGAGGAGTGGTTTCAGGTCCGCACTCATCTTCTTAACACTAGGGTGTGCCATGTATACTACATGATGTGTTTCATTCAAGATTAACTGGTGTATATCTTCATTCGGTGGTACATATATCCTTCCTTGAAATCATAGTAGCCCATCATTATCAAGGGAGTATTCTTCATATTTTGGGATCGTCATTTCATACTCCCTCAAACCTTTTCTAACCTCTTGATACCAGGTGTCCTTAAATTGTAAAATCAAGCAGTTTCTCCCTCAAATTTGTCTTTAAGGGACTCACTGAAAATATCCGAGACATCCTACTTAAAGCATCAGCCACCCTATTTACTGTTCCTTTTATGTAAGTGAGATCAAAATCATATTCACTAATTAGCTCAGACCATCATCTTTGTCTTGCATTTAAGTGGTCTTGAGTGAATATGTGTTGTAGCCCACAATGATCAGTCCTAAGATCAAACTTCCTTCCAAGAAGGTAGTGTCTCCAAATCTTTAGTGCATAAATAATTGCTGCCATTTCTAGATCATGGGTTGCATAGTTTTCTTCGTGGGTTCTAAGTTTCCTTGTTGCATAAGCTATTACTCTTCCTTCTTGCATCAACACACAACCCAGCCCTTCCTTGGAGGCATCAGTGCAACCCAAAAATTCTTGTTCCATATCCAGCACCTTCAAAATTGGTGTTGTCATTAATAACACCTTTAACCTTTGGAATGGCTCTTCACATTTTTCAATCCAAATGAATTTGCAGTTTTACCCTTTGGAATGACAAATGCCCCGGGTGTTTTCATGAGTTTGAGGAACGAAATATTTCAGGAGTACTGTGACAAGTTTGTACAAGTCTTTATCAATGACATTTTGATCTACTCAAAGACCCCAGAAGAGCATGACGAACACTTGAGGGTAGTTCTTCAATGTCTTGGAGAAAACCAGTTATACGGGAAGTTGTCAAAGTGTTCCTTTTACCAAACCAAGATTCATTATCTTGGACACATTATCTCTAGGGATGGTATCGCAATAGACCCGGTAAAGATCGAGGCCATCATGGAATGGCCAACGCCAACAAATGTTCATGAAATACAAAGCTTCATGGGCATGGTAGGGTATCATTGTAGATCTGTCGAAGGGTTTTCGAAGATAGCAAGCCCCATTACTGAGCTCTAAAGAAAGAACAAGAAGTGTAGGGAGGTTTTCCTTGTTGTGTTCCCTAGAAAAATTGTGTTTTTAATATTGTGTGTATGTGTTATGTGTTCCTATTCCATTGCAATTAGTACAGAGATTATGTGTCTTTATGAAAATAAGTTAGATTTCAGATTGTTCATATAAGCAGTTGCAGAATTTTATGGAATTTCTACACAGAGGTCATTTCCAAAGGAGTAGTTAAATGAGGTCGACATTTCTTCTAAAGGAGAGCTAACTATGTGTTAAAATATCAGTTCAGAACTTACCTGAAAGAGGACCTCTGAGGTGCTTCTTCAAGGGAAGAGATAAGTTGGTACTTTGGTTGTAGAAATTTTCTAAAGAAGCAAATAAAATTCTCCTTGAAGATTGGTTTTCCCCTTGTGGGATTTTCCAAAGCCATTGGACCAAAGACAAGGTTGTTAAATTTATGTGTGTGCTTACAATTTTTCTCTTGTATCAGTTTTTTTGGAAAAGTAAAATGGTAGAGTAGCCATTTTTGTTTCAAGCTAAATGCAAAATCAATAAATGTATCAGTCATGTTTTATGATAGGTTTGGGAATTAAACTATGCAAAACTTGAAAATTGGCTTAGGCTACAGCAGAGCATAATTTTCTACAGCAATAACTAATTCCTTAAGGCATGTCCAATGCCTATTCAATATTACCAACGAAGAATGTAACTACAATTCATCATAAATTCAAATTAAATAGATTCAAAATATAATCATGAGGATTAAGGCAATGTTTTATAATTTCCAATTCAAGGATCAAACACCAATTCTAGAAGATGTGATGCTCCAATATGGATAGGAATCACAACAAGAAGATAAGAAAAAATAAGTGGTTCATGAAAACAAATGGAGAAATATCAATAATTATTTTATTATTATTATAAAAGACAAGGAAATTACTCATCCAATACATCAAAGGCAAACCTTGCTTACCAAAGTCAAACTACTAAAGTCAAAGGAAATGTTACTTCCATAAGTCAGAGTTCAAGTTGTCTACCAAGAGACATATGCCAACCAAACTAAGTTAAATATGTTTTCAAAAATTTAACTGCAAGTTGTGGAAAAAAACTTTATTGATCATAAGAAACATAGTCAAGTCAAATTAAAAATCATTTTGGAATTATTGAATTATTTTATCAATAGATAATTTGAGTATCTAACAAAAACTTAAATACCAAAAAGTGATTCGAGAATAAAAAGTGGAGATCAAGAAGCAACAATCCATAAAGGCACTTTATCATTGTCCTTATCACAAAAGCAGTCCCAATAACCAATGAATTTATCAGCGTTGACATTTATCGAACAAAATATGACACTCTATTTACAATCTGAAGAATCAAAATTTCAATATACATGGAGTCAAAATAAAAACATGCTTAGATTCATAATGAAAGAAGTTTCATTTAAGAGTCTTATCAAAAGAGAATCCTAGACAAAATCGACCAACGATAGATTGGTCCTTCTACAATGCAACAAAATTATTCAAAACTCAGAAGACCTCTTCACCTCCTCTCTTCAATTGCTCAAGGATAAAGCATTTCAAGGAAGGGTGACATGTAATGAATCCTATCTATATAATATATATAATTCATAATTATTATTAATTACGACCATTCAGCATGACTAATCTTCTTAGCACTAATATAAAGTGATCACAGTGTTCACCTGTAATCATCATTCATTAATATCAATTTATGTATATATATATATATTTTTTATCCTTGTGGATTATACGTCCTATGTGTCCTTTTATTTATGATGGCTTTGTATAACAACAATTTAGTTCATAACAAAATTATCTTTCTCCAACTTGAAGCAAAGTATTATTTATGTTTTTCAATTTGGAGATTTCCATTGTTATATTGACAATATTAGGCTTCAGTAGTGGACAACATTTTGTAGAGGAAAAGTTATAAAGACCAAAGATGACATCAAAATAAATGTAAGATACTGAAGGTGGAAATCATAATGAAATGGATTAATTGCAAAAAGAAATTCGAATGCCATTGAAGTGGATCTAGAAGCCAATGAGTGGCATGGTGAGGCTCTGGTTAGAGAGATGCCTAAGCTTCTACACCCGGAGCTTGTGGCTAAAATAACCGACACTGTTTCCGATGTTGCGCAGACCAAATCCATTCTACAGTGCCTTGGAGATCAGTCGGATCATGAGGTTGTGAATGAAGCTCGTTAATGCATTGCAGAGATCGAGCGCAATCTTTCTGGGTGATTGGAAGAAATTGCCATGGAGGATTAGATGATTTTTTATAAGAGAAAAACAATTTCTCTATGGCCTTGCGACTATCTCATAAATCTACAAAAGAGAAAGAGCCTTCAATGAATGTATTAATGTGCCAAAAAATAAAAAAATAAAAAAGACTTTTGAAACCCTGAGTATGAAGCTAGAGCAGCGCTGTGGCGTTTGCAGTCCTAAAAAAAAATTGAGCCCACAAAGTAGACGGCTATAAAAAATGTACAATTTCGTATTTCAAATTCTTCAGAAATTCACTTGATTTTATCTTAAGAAAATATGTTTCAAAGGGTCAATTCTTTAGCCCAGAAAATGATGGGAAAACCCACAAAGAAGAAAAATCTAATCTTCGCAGCTATCTTCCAAACCCTCACAGCTATACCTTGAAACCCTTCAAGAAAATCGATTTTGTGATGGTTGAGTTAGAAGGCTCCCTTAACGATCCAAGATCACAGATCAGTACAAATAGTAGAACAATCCAAATAAGAAACAATTGTAAGCCATTTAAAAGGTAACATAGTGATACCATTGGGAACATTGTCAGTAAATATCGAATAGCCACTGAATATATACCATATGATATATCGATGCCACTCTTCAGAAAAATATGATGCCAAAGATTACAAGTGATATCTTGTATAAGAGAGTTTCTTCGGCGTAAATCACAATAAATTTCATTTGTCGACGCGTTTTGAACCAACAAGTGTGGTTCATCGTCAGGACAAGTTGAATGAGCATATTAGGCTTAGAATGATTAAATAGATAGAGCAGAAACTCCAATGGTTGTATTCAAAGACCAGGAAACGGCTATAATGGCAACGGCTAGATTTGACTGGATTAGGCGAATAACCAATATTTAAAAAATTGACTTGGTTAGTTAGATTCCTAAAAGTGAATGGGCCCTTATCAATTAAAATAAACCCAAATTAATTTACATTAGTAATTAGTTATCAAATATTTTTTATCTAAAAATTTAAGGTAATTAACTATTAATTACTCTAACTTTTTAGATACAAAATATTTGATAACTAATTACTAATGTAAATCAATTTGGGTTTATTTTAATTGATAAGGGTCCGTTCACTTTTAAGAATCTAACTAACCAAGTCAATTTTTTAAATATTGGTTATTGCCCTAATCCAGTCAAATCCAGTTGTTGTCATTATATCCGTTAGCTGGTCTTTGAATACAGCTGTTGGAGTTTCTGCTCTATCTATTTAATCATTCTAAGCCTGATCTGCTCATTCAACTTGTACTGACGATGAACCACACTTTTTGGTTCGAAACGCGTTGAAAAATTAAATTTCTTGTGATTTACGCCGAAGAAACTCTCTTATACTTGATATGGATCACAGAAGCCTCAATTCAACATGTGATATCTTGTTGCATAGAACAGAAAGCAAGCCATATACAAACCACTGAAATTAGAACTGAGCTACTGAACAAGAGTACAAATTGGAATTGAGCAATTGAACAAGAGTACAAATGGAAGATCTGAGCTATAGGACATCTGAACCCCAACCAATGCAAATTATATAGCGTGCCATAAAATTGCAAGATTCAGGTGTATATTGAGCCACATGAATGACGAAAACATAATCAATAGACATACTGTGAATCTTAGAGCAATCGAACCACAATTTAAATAAAACGAAACCGCATCATGGATTTGGATCGTCTTCAAGAGTGGAAAACCAGTATATCCACAAATATATTCATAAATAATAATTTAGGAAAATATTTTTGACCAGCATGGATTTTAAATTGGATAGATTTCCTGCTCTTCCAAGTTGCCTAAAAATCAAGCTCTATGGTGGATTTTCGAGGCTCATGCAGCTCACTTGAATGAAAGTCGATAGATTAATAAAGGTAAGTAAATCTATTCTGTATCTCTTTTGTTCCCCCCTATCTTGTTTGTCACGGGGATCTGCAGGAGGGTGGTTCATAGGAGTCTCATTTTCGATTCTCAGCGTAGTGCTTTAACTCTTGAATAGTGTCTGTGCCAACATCCTATCTGGTATTAAATTTTTGTACTACCATTTGTACCCCTCTTTAATGGAACTAAATACTTGATCCAAATACATAAGAGTGCCCATTGACAATGGCTCAACAAAGATGATAGGAAATGCATATTATCTCAAAAATATTTCCAATCCGAATAGACCAAACTACACGCTACTACAAGTTTAGACGAAATATATGAATTTTATCATAGATGCCCATGTCACCATCAGTGAAAAATGAAAAACAAAAAAAACAAATTTCCCTCATATCTAAAATGATAATGGAAGAGAAGGTGAAATGCGGAACCTGAGCAACAATCAGGGTACAGGCTGCTTTTCCTACTTCACCTTTTCCGATAAACGTCACCAACTTGGCAGGCTTCTTCTCGTCTCTAAATTAATAAAACTTCCTCCACTTTTGGTCATTTCTCCAAATCCCTTTATGTAGAATGTATTAGATATTTGACAAAACTAGTCATGCATGCATGGGCCCATAGGTCTCAAGGGTTCAACATAGCTCTGATACCAAGTGTAGGGACCACCCTATAATTGTTTTTTTTTTTAATACTAAAATACATCCATAAGAAAAATAGCATTAGGAATTCAAAAATGATTTAAGCAATATATAAAACTTTCAGGAAATTCTCTTTATTGAACATGTCATTAAATTTACATGTTGTTAACTAAAACCATAATGAATTCATACAAAAGTATACTATAACAACATAGGTACCGTTCACCAGGAGATGAGATTCAAACTTCACTTACCGCTATTTTCCTTCCTTCGTTGTCGGTCGCCTCCAAGTGTGAATGTCGACGTGCTTAATCTAAACGCAATGACCCACCGGTTGACCTCCCACCCTACTCCTTGGGTACTCTCCTTCCCCGCAGACCCCAAAGCTGCAATGGGGTTGTACAATGGAGGAATGTAATTAGTTGTTAGAGGAGAGCACTCCTTGGCTCAAGAGTCCCCTCTCTAAAAACCTCTACCTCACCAAACTCACTATAGCTCGTAGTCACTACTCTAGCATAGTCTCATCCATCCAACATTAGGGTCCAAAAAGTCCCTTCTCCCATGGCTTGCCCCTTCTTTTATAGGATTCCTCATAGGTGACACTTGGCATTTCATGCATCGTTAATTTTTTTGATAATTCAAAAGTTTTATTATTCACCACCCATGTGTTACTCTCTGTTATAGACATTTTTGTGCCTTACAGCATGGAGCATGAAATGTCAATAATCTGAGGGATCCAAAGTCCCTAAACATGTTGTTCCTACCCCTAGAGGAACAAGGTCAGCAAACCACAGCACTTCAGATCAGTTCTCCACTGAAAAACACTCAAAACCAGGTCAATTTTGGATCAAAGCAGCTGCTCCACTAAGCATCTGCGCTGAATGTCAAAAGCTCCATGGTGTACCTGCACTGCATAGCAAGTGCAACAAAGGCTACCTGCGCTGGGCGTACTTTGACATGTGGAGGAATCTTTTCTCAATGTGCCAGTGCCCAGGAAGCTTCCAAAATGACACTTGGATCAGAAGATTCGCCTAATGATGAGTAAAGAGGTTCTAAAACTCCAAGTGGAAGGTAGAAACTCCGAGTGGACTCAAGGACTGAAGAACAACTGGAGTTGAAGAGGACAACAAGTCACACATCAAGCTGACTTATCTTCACTCCAAAACTCTATATAAGGATCTCATCCCATGGGATCAAGAGGCCGGAATTTTGTGCAAAGAATTGATGTTGGTTTACAGTTGTGAGTATTGGGTGATTGCTTGAGGGAGGTGAAGAGGAGATTTCTTTCCGTCGGGAAGGTGATGCTGGATTGGACCTCTCACGGTTGTATCACCGCCTGAACCTTACTTCCTTATATTAATAAAGCATTTGAGGTTCTTCTATTCGCATGTGTTTCAATGGTGTATTGTCTTACTTGCGTATTTGATTTATGCTAATCCTTGAATCAATTATGAATGCATGCTTCTTGTAGTTTCCTTTTCTTGTCTTGTTCGCAGGATCTCGTGTAGCTGGGCCCGTGAGAAGACTTGGAGCTGGGAGCGAGCGGAAAATAGAGGAGATTGGATCGACCATTTGCGCAAGACATCGGTAAGTGGATCTCTTCCTTTCATCTCTTGCATGTCATAAAGAAGTAACTTTAGATAGCTTTGCTTCAGCTGTTGCTAAGGAACCATCACCCTTAGAGTGGGATAGGGTCATTCCGTGTTGGATACTTTTCCCCACAACAGACTGGTGACTCCACTGGGGATCGTGTCTTGTTGGTAGCTTGTGTTTCTTGCTATTCATTTCCTAAACAAAGGGAGTACCGAATCGAACTGCATTTGAATCCTTCGAATGCAAAGTAGAGGGCAGCTACTCTAGCTCAGTGCTGGGCATGTTTATGATTTGAAGAGATGATCCACAAGGACTCTTTTTAGCTCTTTGTGATAGTGTTCATCTTCCTTAATCATCCTCTAGTGTATACTTGGCTGATAGCCTCTGATTTGGCCAAAAACCATTGATTTTTGAGCAAACTGTGACCCGGAATCTGAGAGAGACGAGAGTTGTCTCTTCAGTGCAGCTGCAGCAAAGGCTACCTGCGCTGCAACGCAGGTCCCGAAGGGGCTACCTGCGCTGCATGTCAGATTGACAGTGCAGTACCTGCGCTGATCCAGTTTTGCCTTGTGCAACTGGGGTTCCCTACTGTCTGTTGCCCAGTTTTCAATATTGTTTTTGCAGCCTGTTGTCAACCTGTATACCCAGCTGAAACTACCTTTCTTTGCCTTCATTCCGCCTCAGTTGTATGAAGAAACCGTGATTGTTCTTATTGTATTTCTTTCTTTCATTCACAGTTTCCCGTAGCGAAAGTGAACTAGTCTTGCTGTGACCTCTTGGATCTAGGCCTGTAAGAAAGTGTCGTTGTGATTCTAAGAGCTAGTTTATTACTGTTCATAGCTGCTTGAACATTTGCTTTCGTTATATGGTTCGAATTTCAGTATTTCTTGTGTTGAAACGAGTGAATCTTAAGGTTTTCTTTTGATTATTGGACAAAAACTTGTTTTCTTTCACTTGAAATTGAATTCGAAATTATACAACAGCTTTCTTTTTGTAATACATCAACATTAAGGAAGAAGAAAAGAAATACTTGCATTGTGCATGTGCATTTTGACAGTTTGCATGTCGATTTAGGAAAAGTGCATCAGTGTGTGCTCTATGATCTGTTTGAAAAGATGATGTCTTTCTTTTCCTCAGTAGTTAAGATTTTCATAAGTTGAAAGAATTGAAAAAGCTTGCTTATCATTCTTAGACTGCATTTAGGAGTTGTATCATACATCACGTGGTGATCCATAAAGGCAAACTGCTAAGCAAGATCAACCTAAAAAGAACTGAATTTATCTAACAACGCTTTGAAACATAACGAAACACAGTAGAGGTCTAGGTAGAGACGTGTTCCGGCGTCGTTAAACATAGTGACCGTCGATCTCTACGAAGGTGGGTGATTCCTCCTGAGGGACGATAGCACTAATACGGACTTGTGCCCCCGCGTACCGTCGCGTATATTGGGGGACCCCTATAGGAACAAAGCCTTTATCCATAGGAAGCCGTGTCGGCCACCCTACTGATCGCGATGCAGTGAACACAGCATTCACGAAGATCGACCACTCGTACCGTAAAACGTATTCTGTGGTTTCGCGAAAGGTTTGGCACACCCTCTGCCTAGAACTCCAGAGTAGTTTCTTTTGGCCTTTTTCAAACTCTATAACTGAAAAAGTCCATCCGAGCATTTGTCACTTCGGGCTCGTTAATACATCGAAGGAGACTAGAGTCATCTTTAGCTTTTTCTCGACTCTTAAAACATGAAAAAGCAAGTTGTGTCTTAAAAAGCGTCTAAAATTAATTCAATTCGAAAACACATTTTACCCTGTGCATTGTTGGTTGATCAAGTAATCCGCAACCGTGGAAGAAAGTCAATCGATGAACCGTCGTTCGCGGAGGCGTACGAGTCAACCGTCTTTGTCTCCGGAATCGAAAACAACCCGGGCAAAGCGATCTCGTTCAACTGGTTCCAAATCTCCTGTCAAAGTTAGAACAAGTGTTCCGACGACATCTGAGGTTCCGGTTACTCCAAACATTTCTGGAAACCCTGCCCCTATTGAAGAAGTTCAACAGCCCCAGAAGGACAGTAACACTGATCCTAGTCTGAGAGCAAATACTTGTGTTACTGAATCAGTTCCATCAGTGATCGGTTCAGAGAGTCTTGCTCCTCAAACAACTGTCGCTGTCGAAACAACCCCTTCTTCGGCACCAGAAATATTCTACGGACCTGACGGTCTTCCTCTTCCACCCGTTCTGATCGCAATAGAAGAAATTGTAGAAGATCCGCAAGCAACTACTCCAACACATTTTGGAGCAGGGATCACTCTACTTCCTACTGCATCAGAAGCTAGCCTATCACCCAGAGAAGTTCCTGAAGAATCACTAGGCAATCTACTGGATAGACTCAAAATGTCTGAACAACCGTCAACATCTAGGACTGTGCCAAATGACACAGCGACAGCAGAACTCCCTGCAGTCATTCCGACAATGTTCGCCGGCATACCATCTGTCCCTAACTCTCAACAGCTGGAGGGGGTCCCTTCGGGGGCCATGACGACAGTATGGTCTGTTCCTGTTTGTTCTCCCGGGATAATACCCGGTAACTCCTATGTTGGAACTCAACAAATTGATCCTTTCGGAAATCAGTTTGGGCAATCCGGTCCTCGAGGTGTAATAAATCCTCTCGGTTCCGGACCACCACCGTATGGGGGGCAATATGCTTTTTCATTACCCCCTCCGGGAGGTTACCCATACGGGAGCTCACAACCATACTCAGGTTATACTGGAATAACTACAAGTGGTTGGATACCTATGCTACCCCAGCAACCAAGAGTTGTGTATTCTATGCAACAACAGATGCCTGTGACGAACATCCCGACGACACCAGCAATTGTGACTGTGTCGCAAGTTCAAACAATACCTGTTGCATGTCAACCTCAGTTTTCTCAGGTTGTAATGCAACAACCCTTTGACCCTGCAACCCAACCACAATCGCCGACTGGCAGGGCGACACAAGCACAAACGGGTACCCTTACCCCTCATCTTGGCCCAGTGGTAAGCATCGCACAACAACCAATGGTATCACAACCATGGTTGGTGCAGTATCAACAACCGCAGTTCCAGCAAGTGTACCAAGGTACCGAGCAGCAGATTTTTGCGAACAATGGACAACCGTACCTACAATACGGTCAAAACCAACCACTTTACAGTGGGGTAGTCCACCAACCGTATCAATCATACCAGCATCAAATACATTATGCCGGTATGCAAAGACCAACTGCTCAGGCGATCCCTTCGTATCCTGGGTACGCTTCGCCTAATCTGAGTCAACAGCTGCCATTCGTGGCAACTCTAGAGTTACCCGATTTACATCGGTTGACGAACGATCCGATTGCTTATGCCCCTTGGTGGCCAGCGATTCCTCACAAACTTCCCTCCGACATTCCTAAATTCAATGGAAATCCAGGTGAAGACCCGTCGAATCACGTCATGACCTTTCATCTATGGTGTTCATCGAACACTCTGAACGATGATTCGATAAGACTTCGCCTCTTCCAGAGGACATTGACAGGTCCGGCGGCTAAATGGTATATAGAATTGCCAAGAACCTCTTTCGACAATTTCAGCTCCTTAGCCACGACTTTCCTAACCCATTTTCAATTACCTATTAGGTATGAAACAGGAACCGAGATACTGACCAACTTCAAACAGACGACAGCTACTCACATATCTGATCACATACATGAGTGGCGTCGCCGTCGTAGGATGGTGAAAACATACGTTCCTGATCAGCTATTAGCCGAATGGTTTATAAAGTCATTACTTCCGGCTATAACGGAAGATGTGGCCAAGGGGGGGGTCGTAACAGAGGAGCAAGTGATTGCTCGTGCTCAATATTTAGACTTGGTATATACTCAGTCTGGCACGCTCTACGACAAAATACCTGATGCCCCCAGACCTGAATTTTCAATTCCTCCCCCTCCTAAATCGAATATTGACTCTCATGCCGGAGATGGCGTGATTGGCACTGCAAGCGCGAAGTCGAAAAAGGCTTCACCTCAGAAAGCCCGTAAGACTTCAGATCGAAATGCCCATGAAGAGATTCTTGCTTCGGAAGTAAATGCCATATCAGCAGATAAAGGCAAAGAAACCAATCAACCAGGAAGCAAGAAGAAGCAAAACAAAGGGAAGAAGAAGCAACAGGATGATCCGTCACCTGAAAAAACTTCTTCGAACTCTCCTGAGAAAGGGAAAAAGAAATGGCCCTGTATGATATGTGACGAAGATCACAAGACATCAGATTGTCCATACAAAGCTGAGCTCAAGAGATTCTTTAAAAGTCCAAAGAACCCAGCTGTGTTGACAGATCCATTTCCCAATCCAGGTCAAAATATGGTTGATAGTGGAAATGCTTCCCCGTCGCAAGTGCTGATGTTATCGATCTCCAAGCAGCAGAATGATGCTTTGATTTCGACAAGGAACAAAGATTACGGGAATCCGCAACTGTCAAACGAAAAAGGTAAAGATCAACCTAGTAGTTCGACAACAACTTCGACAGAAGTTGTCCCACCCATAATGCCAGAATTAACGATAAAACCACCTAAGGGTGTAGTACACAAGTCGACTTTTAATCCTCGTGCCAGAGCGGCGCAGCATTATAACATAGTAGAAGATTTGGCTCAATCGCCATCCGCTATGTCGACTCTAGAAGTACTACAAAATTGTCCATCCCAAAGGCAGGCATTGTTATCGGCAATAGGGGGGTTGATCCTAAGGATTCCAATCTTGTGTCCTTTGATCACAAAGGGTATGACCCTCAGTTACCAGCTCAACTAGCTTTCCTTATTCAAGTGAAGGCCCTCAACAAAACTGTTCACAGAACAATTATTGACGAGGGGGCATCTACATGTATTATGTCGATGAGCTGCTGGAAAACGCTAGGGTCACCAACCTTGTCGAGATCTTCGACAACACTAAAGGCTTTCGACGGTAGGACATATACCCCCTACGGTATCCTAAGTAACTTGAAAGTTGAACTAGGTGGAAAAACAGTAGAGATTGATGTTGAAGTCATAGATGGAAATCTGGATTACAACATCCTACTGGGAAGACCATGGATTTATGCCATGGCAGCTGTCGTGTCGACTTATTTTAGGAAGATCGCATTCCCGTTTGAAGGAGGGATTACGGTCGTCGACCAACAGAACTTCCTCCTTAATGGTTCACAAGTTACGGGAAGCATTCCCATGATCCATGAAAGCGACCATTCAATTCAAGATATAGGAGTAGGCCTGTTGAAAGACCCCACGATGATGGGGACTTTCTCGCTACCAAATCATATGTACATAGGAAATGTACCATTGGTGGCTACCTGCAACATGATATCTTCCACGAAGGTCGCAAAAGACAAAGTCATCATGGATCGGGCAATGGTCTTGCACCCGAGCCCAATCGAAATATTGTAGCAATCAATGTTTCAGGCATGGGAGGCGAGCCCAAATCAATGCTCGTCAAGCGTTTGGGTAGATAGGTCAGGAGAATGTGGTACCCCTTTGGATCCTTGGTCACGAGTGCATGCAAGTGACGAAGGAATCCTGCAATCAATGTGGATTGAGGGGGCACCATGGGATGATAACCACCATCGTTCCCTTCCTAAGGAAGATACTCAAGGCGACCTGTATCACCCCTCAGTATTTGAATTCCTAACGAATACTGTAAATACGGTGGACTCCGAGAGAAACCTATCCAATATAGAAGAAACTATAGCCATAAATATCTCGACCAAAACAGACATTGTAGAGAATATTTATGTCGGCAAAGGTTGTTCCCCTTCAGAACAAGAAATATATAAAGCTCTTTTCCGCGAATTTAGAGATGTCTTTGCCTGGTCATATGATGAAATGCCAGGCATTGACTCGAGTATCGTTGAACATGAAATTAAGATGTATCCTGATGTCAAACCAGTAAGACAACGGCTTCGGCAGGTACACCCCAAGAAGGCCGCTGCCATTAAAGCGGAAGTTGAGAAACTTCTCCATGCTGGTTTCATCTACCCGGTTCCTCTAACCGATTGGGTATCGAATATTGTCCCTGTTATGAAAAAACAAGGAACAATACGAGTGTGCGTCGATTATAGGGATGTAAATCAAGCCTGTCCAAAGGACAACTACCCTACACCCTTCATCGACCAGATAATTGATGAATGCGCCGGATGTGAAATCTTTTCGTTTATGGACGGATTTTCGGGGTATAATCAAATTAATATCCGCCCACAGGACCAGTCAAAGACTGCATTTATTTGTCCGTGGGGCACATTCGCTTATCGAAAATTACCCTTTGGTTTAAAGAACGCAGGAGCGACGTTTCAGAGAGCAATGAATTATGCTTTCCATGACATCAAGAACATCGTTCAACCTTATCTCGACGATCTTCCGGCTCATTCGCAAAAGCGGACTGATCATCCGCAGCATTTAAGAGCGATATTTCTACGTTGCCGACACTACAAGATAAGACTCAATCCGCACAAATGTGTGTTTTGCGTCGGTTCTGGTCGTTTACTTGGCTTTATAGTCTCCAAGGATGGAATTCGTCTCGACCCTTGCAAGGTGCAGGCAATCATTAATTTGCCTCCACCTTCGAACTTGCTTCAGATTCAGAAACTCCAAGGGAAAGCAAACTTTCTGAGGAGGTTCATTCCAAATTACGCAGAACTTGCTAAAGGTTATACCCGTCTCTTGAAAAAGGATGTACCTTTCGTCTGGGACCAGGTTGCGCAAGCTTCCTTTGATGCTCTGAAAGAAGCGCTAGTAAAAGCATCATTAATGTACGCCCCGGACTATCAAAGAGACTTTAACCTGTATCTGGCTGCAGCAGATACGACCATTGCAATGGTTTTAGTTCAAGAAGTCGACGGAATTGAACACCCTATATATTATTTAAGTAAAAACTTAAATGATACAGAAAGTAAATATTCTCATGTTGAAAAGCTAGCACTTGCTGCTGTTCAAGCGATACAAAGATTTCGGCATTATGTCCTCTTCAGGAAGACCACCGTATTGTCAGATTGCAACCCCATGACTTATATACTGTCGCGACAGTTGCTTGGGGGCAAATATTCAAAGTGGATAGCTATCCTTCAAGAGTTTGATCTGGAATTTGTGAAATCCAAATCAAAGAAAGCTTTAGTTTTCGCAGAATTATTATGCGATCTCCCATCATCGTCCAACGATGAAACGTCCAAAGAATCGATCGTGGACGAAAGTTTGTTTCTGATATCAGCAAGTGATGAGTGGTATGGAGATATAATAGTTTATCTCCAAACCCAAAAGTTTCGGCCAGACACCTCTCACTCAGAACAAAAACGCATTCGATACCAAGCAAAAGACTACATGATCGTCGGTGATACGCTTTACCGTCGTGGTGTCGATACGGTCTGAGAAGGTGTCACCCATGAGGAGGCCGAAAAAGCCCTGAATGAATGTCATTCAGGCACCTGTGGGGGGCATCAATCTGGATATGCTACAGCACAAAGAATCTTACGAGCAGGATACTTCTGGCCAACCATGTTCAAAGATTGCATAACCGCAGTTAGAAGTTGCCATGCATGTCAGATTTTTGATAGCAAAACCAGAAGACCCCCCGCTCCTTTACAGCCAATAATAGCTGTGGGGCCTTTCGCCAAGTGGGGCATCGATTTCATGCAATGTAACCCCACCTCGACCGGGGGCATGGGTATATTATAGTCGCAGTTGACTATTTTACCAAATGGGCCGAGGCGATGCCTACATTGGATAACACTGGTGAAACAGCAGCCCTATTCTTTTTTAATCATGTATTCGCTAGATTCGGCGTACCACAGGCCATAGTAACAGATCATGGATCGCATTTTCGCAATCACATTGTCTCACGACAGCTCTACTCCGTACTATCCGCAAGCTAACGGACAAGTTGAAGCGATCAACAAGGTCCTGAAGCGCATGCTGCAAAGGATGGTGGGGGTTCACAAAAGAAGATGGCATTTGATCCTGTACTCGGCTTTGTGGGCCTACCGAACATCGGTAAGGAATGCCACTGGGTTCACACCGTTTCAACTGGTGTATGGCCTAGAGGCGATCCTACCAATCCAGTGTGAAATTTCGTCCCTTAAACTCGCAATTGATCTCCTCCCCGGAACCTCGGAAGAAGAAGCTCGTTTCTTGGAATTAATCCAGTTGGATGAAACCCGTCGTGATGCCGCCTTGGCCAACGAAGCCCATAAGAAACGAGTCAAAGCGCAGTTCGACAAAAATGTCAAACCCCGTGTCTTCTCGGAAGGTGATTTGGTCTTGCTTTATGACCAAGAATCCGATAAATTGGGAGCTGGGAAATTCAAGTCCTTATGGATGGGCCCTTATATTGTTAAAAGTGTGTTAGCAAAAGGTGCCTACGAGTTGGTAGATTATGACGGAGTTCCACTGGCGCAACCCCGCAACGGGTTGTACCTTAAGCGTTACTATGCCTAATAGTAACCTGTATGCTTTTGTTACATTTTTGTTTTCGCTAAAGCGTTTGTTCCGGTTTAAGTAATCCGCTTTTTACACTTATTGCAGATGTCAAATCCATTGGAACCGTGGGTTGGATATGCTGACGGAGCGAGTCGTAGTTCGAGGAACCTATCCTCTGCAGCATGGGCCATTTTTGACCCAAGCGGCGAGTTAGTGAGTTTCAGGGGGGTATGTATTGGTCAATCAACAAATAATATCGCTGAGTATAGCGCGTTGATAGAGCTCCTCTCTGATGCCATCACCCATGGCATACGCCGGCTAGTCGTCAGGCTAGACTCACAGCTCGTGGTACTACAGCTCAATGGTACCTACTCTGTCCGAAATCCAGCTATTTATCGCAAGTTCCTAAGAGTTAAAATCTTGGAAAGACAGTTTGATTTTATCCAATATCAACACATTTCCAGAAACTTAAACACATTAACCGACTCATTAGCAAACTATGTGTTAGATAGACATTTGCAAAATTGATAAAAAGAGAAGCATCATCGATGTTTCATACATGGATCACATAAAAACTGGAATAAACCCCGAAAATCAAAAATATATATAACTGTTTACGGTTTACATATAATGTTCTGTAACCAAGACAAAATCGGTCATACGACCCCAAAACTCAAAAATGGCTGGGGGGCACCCTAGCCTAGTGATGCTCATGATAACATGCCACGGCCTGTGCGATCATGCGCAGAAGACGAGACCATCGTCTAGGAACACCAGCAGTATGTCGCTGCAATCGTAGAGGCAACTCATCGATCCGTACATCCGGAATCCCAAGGGTAAGACCCTCGACCTGTTCCTGCACAGCTGCAAGAGTCTCGGCCAAGTCAAGGTCACGGAGAATAGCTCTCCCAGGAGCCTCCCCTGCTGGGGCAGCGGCCGGAACTCTCGGACGAACTGCTGGACGGACGGGGCCCACATCTGCATGCACACATGAGTTTGATTAGAGTCTTGAAAGAGTAAAGCACAAGGACATTATAAATAAAAGACAGTAAACAGTGATAAGGTCAAAATATTTACCAAGATCACCCCACTGCTCGCCATCCGGTAGCACCAAATCCGGATCACCTCGGAAATCCATGCCAATATATGGATACTCGGAAAAAGCCATATCCTGCCGCTCGAACCACCTAAAGAAGGCATCAGTAAAAGTAATCTGAGATTGACCTGCATGTCTGGACATGTGGTCAACCCACCTCTGCATGCGTGGCTCAGTAGGAGATGGCAAGTCGAGAACAATATACTGAGGTTGCATCAGGGGTATCTTCTCCAAAGCGAAGGCAGTCAAAACTGAACCGAAGCCAAAATTCTTCAGTTTCCCGTCCTTTACTTTGGTCAACTGGTTTTTCATCTGAACCAGTACTGCATCACACCAGTTAAAAACTTTCGGCTGAAGACACTCCAGGGCGTGCTGCACATAAGACCTGTTGGCAACATGAGGGGATGCGCTGCCGGCCATCCTACAAATCGTGTACAGAATAGACCTGAGAGACCTGTCAGTGATATCACGGATAGAAACCTTGCCGTCTCTGCTCGGCTGGGATCCCTCCCTACAATACTGACGGATATAATCTTTCACGGAATCGCTCCCTCGGGCCGAACCGGACAAGGAAATGGGGGCACCCCGCCTTGACAACCCAGTCAAGAAGTAAATGTCCACTATGGTCAAAGGGATGGACTTGCCCCTAATCTGGAACACTTGGTTAACAGGATCCCAAGCATCAAGCAGGTACTGCAGTAAACGTATCTGTGCCCTCATGCTAGATATGCGGAAGAATTTTAGCAAGCCACAGTTCCGCAACGCGCTCACGGTAACAGGATCATGGAGGGCAATCATGTCCTCCTCTTCATGCTCTCGTTCTCGCCACGTAAGAGTCATTCTGCTCCAATAAACTCTGCAAAACAAACAAGAGGAGGAGTAAGATCCCTGACTCGGTAAAGAAAATGGCAAAATTCTCATGAAAAAGAGTGCAACCAAGAAGTTTTCTGCGCCCAACGCAGGTGGGGAAGGGTCTCACCTGCGTTGGGAGACAAACTGCCTTTGAAAATGAGAACCCCAACGCAGGTTTCGAATGGGGCACCTGCGCTGATGGCAGAGCGCCCTAGTGAAACCCCAGGGGCTCATGGGGGCAGGAAAACAAGCATAAAACTGAGAAATAAGACCATGAAAAGATAGAGCTAGGGTTTAGCTCCTACCTGGTGGAAACGGCGCTGAAAATCGTCCACAGAATCTCCCGAAATCAGCTGGTGAAAAATCGAGAGGAAGAGGCACCTCCAAAGCTCCAACAAACCAAATGCACATGAAATGGTAAAATGAGAGGTAAAAACATCTTTTAATTGCTTTTTACGTAGTTCAAAGTGAAATATTAGTATTTTTACTTCATGTTATCCGTTTCTAACAAGTTTGTTGCAGCAATTGATGAAACAGTACTATCTCTGGAAAAGAAAAACTAGTCATGGTAAAATATGAATTTGACCTTATCAAACACGAGCAGTTTTGGCAAAGTTCATGCTCGTTAAAAAATAAACGCAAGATCCGAGCAGTTTTAACGCGGACTTCATGCTCGTTAAAAAATAAACATAAGCATGTGAGCAGGCTTCCCCCCAGAGTTCAAGCTCATCCAGAAAAAATGAACTGGTAAATAACCATTTGAGACCGTAAATTCATCAGCCATAAAAGCCTTGGTCGTGTTTGTGCACCGTCACCTCCACTTTTCATTTGGCCGATCATTCACATCCACTTGATTGTTTACCTATTTTGAGGAACAGCTGCGAAGAGTGATTTCACCTAGCCATCCTTGTGACACTGCCGTGATTGGAAAATTCCAACCTGTACCTGGAATCTGCTGCTATCCCTGTTTATCACTCGTTCCTCAAAATACGAGTCTTCTTTGAGCTCTTTTCACTGACTCGTAAAATATGAAAAGTTTGCCGAGTTTTGGCCTTCCAGCTCGTTAAAAGGACCGGAAGAGCTATCCCTCCTCTAGATTTTAATCTTTTTGGACCTGAGGGATTATTGCACAAAAAGATCGAGCGCTTGTCTAGTTCGGCTCGATAAAGATATCGAACATTCATCCCTTCTGTATTGTTTTATACTTTTTCGGACTTAAGGGATTAGATGACGAAAAAGGACCCCTGGAGTCCACTTTATGTACCCTTTTCAGACTCTCTAAAGATGAAAAGGACCGAGTTGTCTTTGTCGCTGGGCTCGTTAAAAATATTAGATAGCGACAAACTTGTCTTTAGACGAGAACGAGTTTCCCTATCGTTAAGCTCGTTAAAACATAGCGATGGGCTTGCCCGAAGGGCAGGTTATAGAACAAGCATATGTTATCCTCCTCAAGCTTGACAAAAATAAAGAGGTACTGGTCAGAAATGACTGGGGAAAAATTGGGAAGAACCTCAAAGCTTAATGGTAGCAAGTCGCTCTTGAACATGACACTTTTGCCTCCGTAAATATCGGGTTGGGTTATTATCATTCACCGGTCCCTTCACCATGGTCTCGCCATACCATCCATACATGGGGTAATGCTACCGATCCATCACATCAGTGTCGTTATATGTTCAAGAGATGTCATTCAGAAAGTGTCAACCGGGTCCCATCCACTACCATACATCATCTTTCATCCTTCCATGACCGCCACCCTGAATCATATTTCACAGATCGTTTTCACCATCATCACTAGCTCCGTTCCGTGTCACTGATGTGGGATTCATTAAGGCCCTCCTTTGACGGATCACTTCTTGTCGACATCAGCTCATTATCCAAGAAGTTGATCTAGGAACACCCCCTCAGTACTTTGAAGCTTGCATGCCTCAATGGCAAGTTTCTCACTTCCGGCGATAGGTATACATTAATGACCTTCGACCGGGAGACTTTGCGTGGTGTTCGACGTCAGATCCTATATTCACGCCACGTGAATTGTGCTGCAGTACCTTGAGGGTCATCATCATTATCGGTGATTCCTCTCGCGCTTGTTAACAGTTTACATTATTGACTGGTAATCAAGCGATGTCTTTCCATGTTCGACTTCAAGAAATTCTCACATGGATCGACTTGTACTAGAGTGAAGATCGGACAAGTTTGAAGACCCCGGATCTAGTTTCATCCATCCGGGCTGCGATATATATTCAGGAGATAAAAACATAGACATGTGCAGCAGATGATCATCCTACTAAAAGGATGATAATTAAAAGCAGAGAATTATCAGTCTATTATCAGACGATCGTCTGTTTATGTACAGCAAATGTATTTATAAAGCTGAGCATGGGAAATGCCCGCATCAGCTAGATCATGAAAAGAAAGTATGAAAAGATAATGTATTGTATTGTATTTTGTTACAGGTCACCTCCCGACGATTGAATGAACTTCGGATCCTCCTAATAAAGCATTTCACCCGATAAACGACCTCATACTTTAGGGGGCAACTGTTATAGACATTTTTGTGCCTTACAGAATGGAGCATGAAATGTCAATAATCTGAGGGATCCAAAGTCCCTAAACATGTTGTTCCTACCCCTAGAGGAACAAGGTCAGCAAACCACAGCACTTCAGATCAGTTCTCCACTGAAAAACACTCAAAAACAGGTCAATTTTGGATCAAAGCAGCTGCTCCACTAAGCATCTGCGCTGAATGTCAAAAGCTCCATGGTGTACCTGCGCTGCATAGCAAGTGCAACAAAGGCTACCTGCGCTGGGCGTACTTTGACATGTGGAGGAATCTTTTCTCAATGTGCCAGTGCCCAGGAAGCTTCCAAAATGACACTTGGATCAGAAGATTCGCCTAATGATGAGTAAAGAGGTTCTAAAACTCCAAGTGGAAGGTAGAAACTCCGAGTGGACTCAAGGACTGAAGAACAACTGGAGTTGAAGAGGACAACAAGTCACACATCAAGCTGACTTATCTTCACTCCAAAACTCTATATAAGGATCTCATCCCATGGGATCAAGAGGTCGGAATTTTGTGCAAAGAATTGCTGTTGGTTTACAGTTGTGAGTATTGGGTGATTGCTTGAGGGAGGTGAAGAGGAGATTTCTTTCCGTCGGGAAGGTGATGCTGGATTGGACCTCTCACGGTTGTATCACCGCCTGAACCTTACTTCCTTATATTAATAAAGCATTTGAGGTTCTTCTATTCGCATGTGTTTCAATGGTGTATTGTCTTACTTGCGTATTTGATTTATGCTAATCCTTGAATCAATTATGAATGCATGCTTCTTGTAGTTTCCTTTTCTTGTCTTGTTCGCAGGATCTCGTGTAGCTGGGCCCGTGAGAAGACTTGGAGCTGGGAGCGAGCGGAAAATAGAGGAGATTGGATCGACCATTTGCGCAAGACATCGGTAAGTGGATCTCTTCCTTTCATCTCTTGCATGTCATAAAGAAGTAACTTTAGATAGCTTTGCTTCAGCTGTTGCTAAGGAACTATCACCCTTAGAGTGGGATAGGGTCATTCCGTGTTGGATACTTTTCCCCACAACACTCTCTCATCAAGGATCTCCAAGATTATTTACTTAAATTTTAATTTAAAAATAATATTTTTCCTCATCTCAACACGATTCCTATTTCTTCTCCTATTTGTCTCTTGATCCCCCTTTTTTAATCCTTAATTTGTGTTCATTACTAAAGTCAATTGATGACTCAAGAATTGATCCCCTATATACTCCCTAATTTAACTCAAGTTATCTCTTAGATGGATATTCTTATGTTGGTTGTTGCCACATGGAGGTTTCCTATATTTCTCTAAAATTTAATTTATTAATATTATTTTAATTCACCATCCTCTTCTCTTAATTAGGTTTAACTATTTTAGGATTAATATTTATTCTTACATTTATGTCCCTCTTTCCCCTTTTTACCTAATTAAACTACATTATCTAGCTAATGTTTTCCAACATGGGAAGGGTAGATTTTTTAAGGTAAAATATTTTATTTCTTCCTATGATCCTCTTAACCCAAGATTTATTCTTGATTTAATTACCTCGGTTTCTAACATCATTTACCCTTGATGTGAATTTACCTGGTTTTCATTTCTTAATTATATTTATTAATTTATTTATTTTTAATGATTCCAAGGGTGCCATGTTTGGTCGTGCCCTCATGAACCTCCCTTGAAGTTCCAAGGGTGCGCGCCCCTTGGTAAAATCCTCATGAGAGACCCAACTTTGGGACGTGCCCTCATGACATCGTGATCTTCAAGGCGAAGGTGTTTCAACCTTTCCAGCCCAAGTCACAGCGAGCGTGCTAGTGGGTGAGATCAAGAACACTGTCCCACCCCTCCCATTTAGTTCCATCCAATTGTACAACCCCATCACCCATATGTGAGTCATTCGGCCAAGCAACTAATATGTGCCTGCAAACACTAACATATCATCAAAATATAGATAGACATATATAGCAGGTTTTAAAATCGAATTAGAATTTCAAAGATAAAATAATATAAATTTTCATCAAACCAGGTGTCGTCAACTCTTCATGTGTGATTGCCTCTAGCGGTTTCCTACCATGCTCAATAGTAATCAGTAACAAGATTTCTCATTGTTAGTCATCGTCATAATAGCATCATTACCATCACTCGGTCATTCACATCATTGTTCATTGTGAACCAAAACTAATGCAAGTAGGTAACATAGGGGACACATCCATCATGGCTATCATCACCATAACATCCATGGAAGCATACATATCCATTAAAGATATCAACATCATAACATCAAATAGATAACAAACATAACCATTTATGCCACAATCATCATAATATCAATAGAGAACATGCATAACCATTAATGTTATCTTCGTCATAATATCAATGGAGATCATACATAAACATAACAACCACTAATATCACAACCAATAATAACAGAGTCATGTATCCGGATCCTCAACCTGAGGTCCTCAAGTAATAAAGTGTGGGCCTTAGGGCTAAATAAATGCTAGTCTCATATCACTGTCAGTCAACTAGAGCGGGGCACTACATACACCCCTTCTTAATAATAGAATTCATCTCAAAGTCCTTGGAATAGTTAAGGAAAATGGTGACGCATCTCCTCGCCGTCCTCCAAAATAGCTAAACTACGACTATAATTGTGCCACTAGACCTTAACTTGGTCCACTAACCATCATCTAATTTGCAAAGTTCGCTGGTCCAGTATGCGAACTGGTTCGACCATTACTCTTCCCTCTACCAAAACCTGCAAATGACCAAAGTCAATAACATGCGAAGGATCTGAAATATAATGACGCAAAACATAAATATGAAACATATCATGCACACATGCTAAAGATGGAGGTAAGGCAAGCCTATATGCCATTGGCCCTTTCTTTTTTAAGATTTCAAAAGGTCCCACAAACTGTGGAGACAATTTTTCTCCCTTTCCGAATCTTGTAGATCTTTTTTTTGGGGGGGCTTACTCTCAGGAATACCCTATCTCCCACTTCATAACTTCAGTCTACCCGATGAGCATCAACATAGCTCTTTTGTCGGTCTTGTGCTTCTTTTAGCCTTCCTCTAATCATAGTCATTTGTTCTTCCATCTCTTGCACCACTTTCTGTCCTATTAATACTCAGTCCTCTAGTCGGTCCCAACTAAGAGATGTTCTGCAAGGTCTTCCGTATAAGAACTCAAATGGATCCATCTAAATGGAACTCTGATAACTATTATTGTAAGCAAATTCCACGAGGGTAAAAACTCCTCCCATCTCTTTTGTTGGTCCATCACATACCTCCGAAGCATGTCTTCGAGGATTTGATTAGTCCTTTATGTGTCTGCCCATCTATCTCAGGGTGAAAAGTAGTTTTGAAGTTCAACTGGGTTCCCAATGTTTCTTGGAAACTGGTCCAAAACCTTCCTGTAAACACTGCTCCCCTATCAGATATGATCTTCCTAGGCAATCCATGTAATCTCATAATCTCATCAACAAAAACTATGGTTATTTCTGGTGCCTTATATGTAGTCTTAACTGGTATGAAATGGGTGCTCTTGGTCAATGTGTCCACCACTACAAATATGGAATCATGTCTTCTTGAGGTCATTGGTAGTCCCAAAATGAATTCCATTGACATAACTTCCCATTTTGATTTTGGTATCTCATGGGGTTGCAATAATGTTGCTAGATGTCTGTGTTCAGCTTTTACTCGTTGACACTCTAAGCATCTTGCTACCAAGTTTACGATGTCCTTCTTCATCCCTTTCCAAAAGAAGAGTGGTTTCAGGTCCACACTCATCTTCTTAACACTAGGGTGTGCCATGTATACTACATGATGTGTTTCATTCAAGATTAACTGGTGTATATCTTCATTCGGTGGTACATATATCCTTCCTTGAAATCGTAGTAGCCCATCGTTATCAAGGGAGTATTCTTCATATTTTGGGATCTGCATTTCATCCTCTCTCAAACCTTTTCTAACCTCTTGAAACCAGGTGTCCTTAGATTGTAAAATCAAGCAGTTTCTCCCTCAAATTTGTCTTTAAGGGACTCACTGAAAATATCATAGACATCCTACTTAAAGCATCAGCCACCCTATTTACTATTCCTTTTATGTAAGTGAGATCAAAATCATATTCACTAATTAGCTCAGACCATCATCTTTGTCTTGCATTTAAGTGGTCTTGAGTGAATATGTGTTGTATCCCACAATGATCAGTCCTAAGATCAAACTTCCTTCCAAGAAGGTAGTGTCTCCAAATCTTTAGTGCATAAATAATTGCTACCATTTCTAGATCATGGGTTGCGTAGTTTTCTTCGTGGGTTTTAAGTTTCCTTGTTGCATAAGCTATTACTCTTCCTTCTTGCATCAACACACAACCTAGCCCTTCCTTGGAGGCATCAGTGCAACCCAAAAATTCTTGTTCCATATCCGGCACCTTCAAAGTTGGTGTTGTCATTAATAACACCTTTAACCTTTGGAATGCCTCTTCACATTTTTTAGTCCAAATGAATTTGCAGTTTTACCCTTTGGAATGACAAATGCCCCGGGTGTTTTCATGAGTTTGAGGAACGAAATATTTCAAGAGTACTTTGACAAGTTTTTACAAGTCTTTATCGATGACATTTTGATCTACTCAAAGACCCCAGAAGGGCATGACAAACACTTGAGGATAGTTCTTCAATGTCTTAGAGAAAACCAGTTATACGGGAAGTTGTCAAAGTGTTCCTTTTACCAAACCAAGATTCATTATCTTGGACACATTATCTCTAGGGATGTTATCGCAATAGACCCGGTAAAGATCGAGGCCATCATGGAATGGCCAACACCAACAAATGTCCATGAAATACAAAGTTTCATGGGCATGACAGGGTATCATCATAGATCTGTCGAAGGGTTTTCGAAGACAGCAAGCCCCATTACCGAGCTCTAAACAAAGAACAAGAAGTGTAGGGAGGTTTTACTTGTTGGGTTCCCTAGAAAAATTGTGTTTTTTATATTGCGTGTATGTGTTATGTGTTCCTATTCCATTGCAATTAGTACAGACATTATGTGTCTTTATGAAAATAAGTTAGATTTCAGATTGTTCACATAAGCAGTTGCAGAATTTTATGGAATTTCTACACAGAGGTCATTTCCAAAGGATTTGTTAAATGAGGTCGACATTTCTGCTAAAGGAGAGCTAACTGTGTGTTAAAATATCAGTTCAGAACTTACTTGAAAGAGGACCTTTGAGGTGCTTCTTCAGGGGAAGAGATAAGTTGGTACTTTTTTTGTAGAAATTTTCTAAAGAAGCAAATAAAATTCTCCTTGAAGACTGGTTTCCCCTTGTGGGATTTTCCAGAGCCATTGGACCAAAGACAAGGTTGTTAAATTTATGTGTGTGCTTACAATTTTTCTCTTGTATCAGTTTTTTTGGAAAAGTAAAATGGTAGAGTAGCCATTTTTGTTTCAAGCTAAATGCAAAATTAATAGATGTATCAGTCATGTTTTATGATAGGTTTGGGCATTAAACCATGAAAAACTTGAAAACTGGCTTAGGCTACAGCAGAGCATAATTTTCTACAACAATAACTCCTTAAGGCATGTCCAATGCCTATTCAATATTACCAAAGAAGAATGTAACTACAACTCATCATAAATTCAAATTAAATAGATTTAAAATATAATCATGAGGATCAAGGCAATGTTTTATAATTTCCAATTTAAGGATCAAACACCAATTCTAAAAGATGTGATGCTCCAATATGGACAGGAATCACAACAAGAAGATAAGCAAAAATAAGTGGTTCATGAAAACAAATGGAGAAATATCAATAATTTTTTTATTATTATTATAAAAGACAAGGAAATTACTCATCCAATACATCAAAGGCAAACCTTGCTTACCAAAGTCAAACTACTAAATTCAAAGGAAATGTTACTTCCAAAAGTCAAAGTTCAAGTTGTCTACCAAGAGACATCTGCCAACCAAACTAAGTTAAATATGTTTTCAAAAATTTAACTGCAAGTTGTGGACAAAAACTTTATTGATCACAAGAAACATAATCAAGTCAAATTAAAAATCATTTTGGAATTATCGAATTTTTTTATCAATCAACAGATAATTTGAGTATCTAACAAAAACTTAAATACCAAAAAGTGATTCGAGAATGACAAGTGGAGATCAAGAAGCAACAATCCATAAAGGCACTTTATCATTGTCCTTATCACAAAAACAGTCCCAATAACCAATGAATTTATTAGCGTTTACATTTATCTAACAAAATATGACACTCTATTTACAATCTGAAGAATCAAAATTTCAATATAACATGGAGTCAAAATAAAAACATGCTTAGATTCATAATGAAAGAAGTTTCATTTAAGAGTCTTATCAAAAGAGAATCCTAGACAAAATTGACCAAGGATGGATTGGTCCTTCTACAATGCAACAAAATTATTCAAAACTCAGAAGATCTCTTCTTCTCCTTTCTTCAATTGCTCGAGGATGAAGCATTTCAAGGAAGGGTGACATGTAATGAATCTTATCTATATAATATATATAATTCATAATTATTATTAATTACGACCATTCAGCATGACTAATCTTTTCAGCACTAATATAAAGTGATCACAGTGTTCACATGTAATCATCATTCATTAATATCAACTAGCAATTGTCCCAAAAGGTACAAAGAGAGGCCGATAGGATTAGTGAAAGGAAGAAAGTTCTATAGATAGTCAAGCATATATAAAGGTAAATAGTGAAAGGAAGAAAGTTCTATAGATAGTCAAGCATATATAAAGGTAAATAGTCAAGAAAACAGTGGGAATTTATAGATTGTGTTTCTTCGTTTACATTAATGATAAAAGATCCAGACGAAATTCCCTGAAGGCTTGTTCTTTTTCAGGGTTTGAGTGAAAAATGTCGTTGTGTATGTATCCTACTTATGGAAAAGGGTATAAACAGTTTTGAGGCAGCAAAGATTGCTCCCGAGAAAATTCCAAGAAACTGAAATCATTTTAATTGAATTTGAAATTGTAGAAACCTTGAACCCCTTTCTTGGTTTGAAATCAAAGTTGAAGATGATTGGTCCGAGTACAAAGAAAACGAGTGTATGGGAGTATGGGAGTGTAGAAGGAAAAATATCTGGAGACATAGATTATGTGAGGAAGCAAAACACAAATATGGTCTAAAACTATTGTTAGAATTGGATATCAAAGAAACCTGTTAACCTATTGCGAATGAGTGATGCATAAGCAGTGTTAAGTGGGGGCAATTGGTGTGTGACCAATGTTCTGTGTGAACTGGCGATCATTGGGAGTTGTTATCTGGAGACACAGATTAAAGTATAACTGAAAATTTTGGTTGTTGCTATTTTCAAAGTATTTTGTTTTACATACTTAAGTCCTCAAATATAGTGGTTTTAGATTCCATTTTGGCAAACCCACCATTCAAAATTGAAACCGATTTTAAATTCATGTATTGTATTTTTCAAAGTATTTTGTTTTACATACTTAAGTCCTCAAATATAGTGGTTTTAGATTCCATTTTGGCAAACCCACCATTCAAAACAATATGTATTTCTCTGGCCCTCAAAGCAAGCTTTTAACACTTATTAATCTATGCTCTGTCCAAGATACAATTCAAACTTTCATTTTCAAGCATTTTAAGAGGCAAAACAGTGCAAATATTTTAAATGTTCTATTTACTTGTCTGAATTTCTACAAATAAAATATATATCTTACATCCCCACCCCACCTTTAAGGGGTTTAAAAAGAAGAAAGAGCGCTCTCAAAAAAATTAGAAACCTTTAATATAAGGTGAATTTTTAAAAATTTACATCAAGAATTTGATTCTGGAAATTTCTGCAATCCCTACACATCCTTCCTTTAAAGGGCATTTTACAATTTGGCTTTCCAAAAATGGAAACAGTCTCAACCAAAATTTTCAATTATACTTTAATCTGTGTCTCCAGATAACAACTCCCAATGATCGCCAGTTCACACAAAACATTGGTCACACACCAATTGCCCCCAGTGTTATACACATCCTTCCTTTAAAGGGCATTTTACAATTTGGCTTTCCAAAAATGGAAATAGTCTCAACCAAAATTTTCAGTTATACTTTAATCTGTGTCTCCAGATAACAACTCCCAATGATCGCCAGTTCACACAGAACATTGGTCACACACCAATTGCCCCCACTTAACACTGCTTATGCATCACTCATTCGCAATAGGTTAACAGGTTTCTTTGATATCCAATTCTAACGATTTCACAATAAATAATAATAATAATAATAATTATTATTATTATTATTATTATTTCTTTTAAGTTAATTTTATAACATTTTTTAAA
This sequence comes from Pinus tabuliformis, assembly GCA_031772625.1. Classification (NCBI taxonomy): domain Eukaryota; kingdom Viridiplantae; phylum Streptophyta; class Pinopsida; order Pinales; family Pinaceae; genus Pinus; species Pinus tabuliformis. Next base: position 863,559,209 of record CM062819.1, on the reverse strand, counting down.
TTGAATTTAAAAAGGAAAAGTTATAATTACTTTTGAGATATATCTAAACCTTGTATCCTCACGACTACTAAAATTATTCCCATAGAAATTAAATTACATTTTTAATAAATTTAAAAATGAGAATACTTTTATATATAAAGACGTGAAATTTATATAATATAAACAAAATTATTAAAAACTAGTGTAAATCCATCCTAACTAACGATCTAAGTGATGAGAGCAAGCAAAGTGACTAATGATAATAGAGGAAAGAGGGGACGATTTTTTTAAGTATTTCATTATTGTATTTTAGATGACATGATTGATCCAAAATATAGGTTCAATATTTTACAACCAATTAGGTTTTTTTTTTTATAGATACTTTCCTAAACACAATACAATGGAATCAAATTTAATGGATTGATGAGAGCAAGCAAAGTGACTAATGATAATAGAGGAAAGAAAGCACATGATTTTTTTAGGTATTTCATTATTGTATTTTAGTTTACATGATTGATCCAAAATATAGGTTCAATATTTTACAACAAATTAATTTTTTTTTTTTAGATACTTTCCTAAACACAATACAATGGGATCAAATTTAAGGGAGTGATGAGAGCAAGCAAAGTGACTAATGATAATAGAGGAAAGAGAGCGCATGCTTTTTTTAAGTATTTCATTATTGTATTTTAGTTGTCATGATTGATCCAAAATATAGGTTCAATATTTTACAACCAATTAAGTTTTTTTTTTTTTTTTAGATACTTTCCTAAACACAATATAATGGGATCAAATTTAAGGGCAGGGGGAGGGGGGGATGGGGGGTGGCATGATATAGAGAGAGGGAGTGAAAAGGGAGAGATGGAGAGAGAGTGAGGTAGAGAGGAGAGGGGGAGAGACAAGGAAGGGGAGAGGAAAGAGATAGGGAGAGAAGGGGAAGAGAGAGGGATGCACAAAGATGGAGGGAAGAGAGAGATGGGGAGATAGTGACAGAGTTGGAGGGAAGAGAGAGAGAGGGAGACACAAAGATGGAGGGGAGAGAGAGAAAGAGAGAGAGAGGGAGATAGTGACAGAATTGAAGGGAAAAGAGAGATATGGGGGGAGAGATAGAGGGAGGTGGAAGAGAAAGGGAGAGAGAGGAAGGAAGAGAGAGAGAAAAGGAGAGAGATCCAGAGTTGGAGGGGGAGAGAGAGACAAGGAAGAAAAAATACATATAGGGAGAAAGGTGGACAGAGAGAGGGAGTGACAATGGAGTAGTGGAGAGAGAGTGATAGAGGAGAGCAGAAAGGAAGAGAGAGAGAGGGAGAGATAAATAAATATAGAGAGAGAATGTGTATGTTTGGGTGGCGAGATAGAGAGAGGGAATAAGAAAGAGACACATAGATACAAATATAGATATTATATTATACTATATAACCATCCTAGATCCATCTTAACCCCAGATCTATCAAGCATCGAGAGGGATCAAATCTCTCGAGATGCAATCCTTTCTGAAGTTTCGCACTCAAAACATAGGTTTGCACCTTGAGAGATTGGATCCCTCTCAACGCTTGATAGATTTTGGGTTAAGATATATATATGGAGTATACATGTTTCGGTTTTGATGGATGGGTTAGTTTCAATAATAAGGTTTTAAGCTATTATAATAAAATTTAATATGTGGCTTGTATGTATTGAATTTGGGTGGAGAGCATAGTAATCATTTTTCTTAATGGTCTAAGATAAATCTAACTAATAGTGTTGTTAAAATATTACATTTATATATAGAGAGAGAATTTTTTACTAATCATTTTGAAAGAAAATATTCAATATTAACATGAACTAAAATTGTCTAGTCTTTCTCGATGGGACGTAGAATAGATGGTGATGGAGAGTATTGTTAAGGCACTTTGTGATGTGAAGGTCATCGGTACTCGGTGGGAAAAATCTATCCATGTTAAGGGTTGGTGTGGCATAGGCCGATAGGATTATTAATTTGGAATTGTAAAATTTAGTAGCAAATATTGCAGAGGGAAATTCCATGATATTATAGAATGAAATCCCATCCTATTACAAGTAAAACTAAGAAATTTCATATACCACAATACAAGTAAAACTGAAACCAATCTTGTAGAGTGAAATCCCATCATATTACAAAATGAAATCTCATTATATAGGATTTATTAGGGTCATTACAGAGAAAATTAACATAAGTGGAGAGTTGATTCAGAAGGTATGACATGGACTCTGTAGAGTGAATCCCCTAATCTTGTAGAGTGAATCCCATCATATTACAGAATGAAATAGAAGTCTAAAGGATTTATCAGAGACATTACAAAGAACGCTATCACAGTGGAGAGCTGCTTCACAAGGCAGGACATGGATTCTGCTTATTCACCACAGAAGCTCTTGTTGTTGAAGATGAGAAGCAGCACAAAAGTAAGTCATTCCACAACTACTACAAACTTACAACAATATTAACATCCTGCAAATATTCTCATCTATGAGGAGCTTTGGGGGCCTATAGATTACAAGAGAATAGCATAAATTCTTCACTAAACATGTTAGTAGCGTACTGATCATCTTGGCGGTTGGAGACAGAACTGTTGTTGAAGCTCTCTTTCCTCACAAACCCAGCAGGGGCTTTCTTGTCATAATTCTGAGTACAAAATTTGACTATCATTTTATGCATCTTTCTATTTATATACATTGTTTGAACTCCTGTACAAAATTTCCCACAGAAGAGAAACAAAAGATATTACAATCATATTGTAAGAGAAACAAAAGATATTACAATCATATTGTAAGAGAAATGATCTGGCTACTAACAAATGAAAACCAACATGAAATGATGATTCAAGCACTACAAAGTTAAATCCTAGTTTTCAAAATACATTCTGTATTAGCTACATGTGGGCATCAGACTGTCCTTGTATAGTGACTTAATCTATTTGGATAGCAAGAAATGAAAAGAATTCAAAACAAAGATGTTATTCCTAATCAAGTTTGACACAAGAATAGATATGCATATTAAGGTACACAACCACTTTTAAAGGAAAAGAAACAAATAATACTAAGATCCCCAGATATATATATAACAATAGTGTGGAGTTATTTCAACGAGGCTTGTCAAGGTAATCCCAGCTATTGTGGATCATGAGGCATTACTTTAAGAGACAATTACGAGATCAGTTTCAAAGCAGAGCTGTAGGAGATGGATCAAACAACAGAGCAGAACTTTATGCTTTTTGGTAGATTCTGAAAATAGCAATAGAGAAAGGTTTAGATTGTCTACATGTGATAAGAGATTCCAAACACATTGCAGAGAGGTCAAATGGAAATTTCAATCAGGAAAATTTGCAGCTGGCCCATCATTGGACGGAATCAGAGAAGCAAGGAAAAATTCCATGTCATTATCTTTTCAGCATGTCTGCAAAGGATAAATATGAAGGCTGATATATTGTTCAAGTAAGCACTGAGGATGCAGAACAGATGGATGGAGATGATTGAATACCCCATCTGGACCTTCTCATTCAATCTATTTCTAATCAAGCTATTATAGTAATGACCTTTTGGATGGCTGTTTTGGAAGCAGTGTCAAAACTTAAACATCATACTTACCCTAAAATTATTATAACTGTTTACATGCTTTCCAGGACTTTAATTGCATACCATAGTTACACATAAAAGCCACGACATTAATCACATAACAGTTTGAAATAGTTCAGCATGCCTTCATAACATTGGAGATATTCCAACTGTGTTCATATTTGTCACTAATCCTGGATGACTTTAATTACAGTTCTCAGACCCTCTCCTTTAAGCATGTGATCAAATGCCTTGTTGATGTCAGCAAAAGAAACCTTGTCTGTAACAAATTTATCCAGTTCAAGCTCCTGCAAATTTAACAATCAAGGAAGGAAAGATTAAAACCGTAATTATAACTCTAATTAGATATGATAAGCATAGATTGCTCCCGGCATGGTACGGACAAAAAAAAAACAACTGGGAAATATGACCACACAGTATTATCTACAATTATGGTTTGAATAAGCTGTTACAACTATGTTATGAAGTCTTACCCCATTCAAATACATCTCTACAAGGCCTGGCAAATCAGTTCGAGACTTGTAATTTCCAAAGAAGGTTCCTTTCAACGTTTTCTCGCTCAGAAAGTTTACAGGATTCGTTTTAAAGAATGCGTCTGAACGAGGGACCCCTGTTAAAACGGCTACACCCCAACCCTGCAAAAACAGAACTCTAATATCAAACATATGCATTGCCTGCATTTTCTTAATTAAATCGAAGCAATCAGTTTAAACTTTAAAGCTACAGCTTAGAATTGAAATGATTGATGTATCTTAAACCAAAGGAAACCAAGAGCTAGTACATCATGGCAGCATTCCAAAGCTTGAACCATGGCCTCAATACTCCCTGTGCATTCGACGCTGCAGTCCACCCCTCCATCAATTTTTTCCGCAATTACCTGTAAACATTTTTTATAAGTGTTTGGAAATTAAGAGTCTACACTGCTTTGAATGGATGGTGAATGAGTGCACTCCATGCGAAAACTTAAAATCTCCCCCACCTAAGTACTAAAGTACCACACTAGTCAAAAGCAACCAATACTCTGATCTGGGAGAGAGTTTGATGATCATTTTGGGCAGCTCAACGTACCTGCTGAATAGGTTTTTCGTACTCTTTAGGGTTTATAAATTCCGTTACTCCAAATTGTTTTGCTGAGAAAGGAAAGATTACAAAAAAGGGTTAAAAAGGCAATTCTACAAGTCAACATATCAACATATGTACACAGGTTTTCCAATAATGGAAGTGGGAAATATACAATTACCTCGTTCATATCTCTCATTATTGAAATCGATTCCAATTATTCGAGCAACTCCTGCAATTCTTGCACCTTCACAAGCCTGCTTAGTATAAATCAACTTATTAAACAATTTTAAAAGTTTTTCTTGAAAAACCATTATTATTTTCATCTTAATTTACAACATAGTTACCAATTTTGAATTCGAATCTATAAATTTCCCATGAAAATTTTCAAGTCAAAAATTATTATCCAAAAAATATATTTAGAAAATGAGTAATAATGTACTTTCACTCATTAGACTTTTAACTTATTTGTCAAAAATTCTTATCCAATAAATAAATACATATTTAGAAAATCACCATTTTAAACTGATTTATGTAGAGTTCAAAATAAAAATATATTTAGAAAATGAGTCACAATGTACATTCTTTTTTTTCTTGTTTTATTGGCTTTCGCGCCCACCAAAGAAAGAATATTTTGAAAAATGAAATTTTTCCAATTTGACAATTGTTTTTATTTTCCTTCCTTTTCTTTTTCTAAATACACACAATTATATATATGTATTGGAACCTTGACATTATATGTTTACATTTTTTTTATCTGGCTTTCCAACTCTTCAAACTAATAATGAAATTGAAAAATAAAAATTTTCTTAATTTCACAATTATTTCTCTTTTCTCTAGTTTTCTTTTTGTAAAAATACAATTATTTATGTGGTAAAATCTTATTATATGTCTACAAATCATACAGCCACACAATTTTATTTCCTAACAAAAAGTCAAAGCCAACCCTCCTAACTTGCATGGCATCCTAACTCCTTGAAAACACTATTATGTTAAAATATTGCTCTCTTTAAAGACGGGCTCAAATAAATGAACCAAATCGAACCATTCGTTGTTCCAATCGAATTAATATATTTCCAAACTTTTTACCCCAATTCAAGCGAATCTTGGTAACTGTGATTTACAGCGACTATCCGGTTCTATAATCATTTCCTTGGGTTATAAACATAGATAAGGGAGATGCTCAGCTTTACAATATTTCTATTCAGGGAATAAGAAGAAGTAGTGCTGATATCTATCATCATTTGCTTGCGTTATAAACATAGATAAGCGAGATGCTCAGCTTTACAATATTTATATTCAGGGAATACAAACAAGTAGTGCTGATCATCGCAAACATAATGAACAAAACATAAGTAGCAGCTATAAATAAATATATAGATATATAGATATGGTTATATAATCATATATAGGGACCAAAAAATGAGGATTACATCCTTGGAGAAACGGCCAGAGCGCAGCGATGTATATTCGATCAGATGCGAGTGACAATTATCACACGTATGTCTAATCGGCGGTGACTGCGAGTCTTTTCCCAGCCAGAGAGAAGTGCCGAGGAAAACTGCAAATAAAGTAGTTAGGACCCTTATTCAGAGTAACCATGTCGTTGCCAGTGTCGTAGCGTTTTGAATTCCCTGCAGTACGGGTTTTATAACCGTTCGCGTCTGCCACCACCAGGCAATGAAATCTCAGGTAATAGTTGAATATTGCACGTATAATTACTTGAATTTAATTCAATGGATTTCAAGAATATTTTAAAATGGGATTTAAAAGAGTGAGGTCAAGAAATTAAACTCTTTCACTTCTCTCTAGCTAAACCTAATTGCATTATCAATTTCAAAAATATTTTAAAATAGGATAACCGGAGTGAGATGAATAAATTGAATTCACTACCTCTCTACCAAATATTCTGGAAATTTACAATAATAAAGATTGTTTTACTAAGGAAATATTCTATACATTTACAATAATAAAGAAGGTTCATTAACCATCAGAAACAAAACTCAAAATATTCCAGAAATGGACAATGATAAAGATGGCCCCATCAGCCACATAAAACAGCCTTGTTCATCAACCAGATGCATGCCTTCAAAACACATTAAACTTACAGAGAGTGTCACTGGCCTTGAATTTCTTCCCGCCAACCCAGCGAGACGGGTCGGTTTGAAAACCCCACCCATGCGATCCCCAACCGCGTAGGTGGCGCCTTCAACAAGAAGTGCAGACTAAATCATCAAACAAAGGGGCAGCATTCCCATTGTGAAAAGCGCCACACTGCCTCCTCCCTCGGCCATTTTGCGGTACAGAACCAGAGCAATCAATAACACACATAAAATTTTACCAGATCGCACTAACAGAATCAGATTTTTACCAGATCACTCTGACTGGGTAGAACAGTGACAAAATTACGTTTTTACCAGATCGCCCTGACTGGTTAAAACTGTGACAAGATTTGGGTGGAAAGAACGGTAGCTAGAGAAAGACGGGATGCGATGATTTATATAGTGGGATGTAGGTAGATCCCGAGTTTGCGAAAAAATTGTAGTATCTTCAATTCCATGCATGGTGGTTGGTGTTATAAGTGCCACCAACTGCCCTGCCCACTTCGACATTCATTATTCAAACATTACGGTCATTCATTCCAGATAACGACTATATACCTCCGTTAAAATCTCCCACCACCTCCGTTATTGAAATTTGGCCGAGCAAAACAAGCGTTATATGCCATGATCGCACAACGTTCTGCCCAATCGGTGGATTTCAGAAGATCGAAGAGAGACAAATTATCAAAAGATTAATTAATATTAAAAACCTACCCTGATTTTGTGGGCTCTGCTCCAAACTTTTCTGCGTAGGACTCTGCCCCGATGATGGAGAGAGGGTGTCGACAATTCTGGCAGAGCCATCTCGGAGGTTTTCCCGCACGTTGTTTGACAAGTTAACGGCGGAAAACCAAAGTAGTAGTGACAAGTTAACGGTGGAAAATTAAAGCAGTAGTGACAGATGTACCGTGGAAAACAAAAGCGTAGACGACCGTAGGCAACCAACTGATTCAAAAGTAGCCAGGTGTCAACCTTACAGTGAAAGGAACGATGAAAGGGTCCCTTTCAAAGAAAGGCCTATCGGCCTAATTAATGTATATATATATTTTTATCCTTGTGGATTAGACGTGCTACGTGTCCTTTTATTTATGATGGCTTTTTATAACAACAATTTGGTTCATAACAAAATTATCTTTCTCCAGCTTGAAGAAAAGTATTATTTATGCTTTTCAATTTGAAGGAAATTTCCATTGTTATATTGACAATATTAGGCTTCAGTAGTGGACAACATTTTGTAGAGGCAAAGTTATAAAGAAAAAAGATGACATCAAAATAAATGAAAGACACTGAAGGCGGAAAACATAATGAAATGGATTAATTGCAAAAAGAAAATTCGAATGCCATTGAAGTGGATCTAGAAGCCAATGAGCGGCATGGCGAGGCTCTAGTTAGAGAGATGCCTAAGCTTCTACAGCCGAAGCTTGTGGCTAAAATAACCGACACTGTTTCCGATGTTGCGCAGACCAAATCCATTCTACAGTGCCTTGGAGATCGGTCGGATCACGAGGTTTTGGACGAAGCCCGTTGAGGCATTGCAGAGATCGAGCGCAATCTTTCTAGGTGATTGGAAGAAATTGCCGTGGAGGATTAGATGATTTTTTTTTAATAAAAGAAAAACAATTTCTCTATGGCCTTGCAGCTATCTCATAAATCTTCCAGAGAGAAAGAGCCTTCAATGAATATATTAATGTGCCACAAAATGAAAATAAAAAAAAACTTGTGAAACCCTCAGTATGAAGCTAGAGCAGCCCTGTGGCGTTTTCAGCCCTAAAAAAAAATTGAGCCCCCAAAGTAGACGTCTATGAAAAATGTAGAATTTCGTATTTCAAATTCTTCAGAAATTCGCTTGAGTTTATCTTAAGAAAATATGTTTCAAATGGTCAATTCTTTTGGCCAGAAAATGATGGGAAAACCCACAAAGAAGAAAAATCTAATCTTCACAGCTATCTTCAAAACCCTCACGTCTATACCTTGAAACCCTTCAAGAAAATCGATTTTGTGATGGTTGAGTTAGAAGGATCCCTTAACGATCCAAGATCACAGATCAGTACAAATAGTAGAACAATCCAAATAAGAAACAATTGCAAGCCATTTAAAAGGTAACATAGTGATACCATTGGAAACAATGTCAGTAAATATCGAATAGCCATTGAATATATACCATATGATATATCGATGCCACTCTTCAGAAAAATACAATGTCAAAGATTATAAGTGATATCTTGTATAAGAGAGTTTCTTCGGCGTAAATCACAAGAAATTTCATTTGTTGACGCGTTTCGAACCAACAAGTGTGGTTCATCATCAGGACAAGTTGAATGAGCAGATTAGGCTTAGAATGATTAAATACATAGAGCAGAAACTCCAACGGTTGTATTCAAAGACCAGGTAACGGCTATAATGATAACGGCTAGAATTGACTGGATTAAGGGAATAACCAATATTTAAAAAATTGACTTGGTTAGTTAGATTCTTAAAAGTGAATAGACCCTTATCAATTAAAATAAACCCAAATTAATTTACATTAGTAATTAGTTATCAAATATTTTGTATCTAAAAAGCTAGAGTACTTAACTATTAATTACTCTAATTTTTTAGATACAAAATCTTTGATAACTAATTACTAATATAAATTAATTTGGGTTTATTTTAATTGATAAGTGTCCATTCACTTTTAAGAATCTAACTAACCAAGTCAATTTTTTAAATATTGGTTATTCCCCTAATCCAGTCAAATCTAGTCGTTGTCATTATAGCCATTATCTGGTCTTTGAATACAGCCATTTGAGTTTCTGCTCTATCTATTTAATCATTCTAAGCCTGATCTGCTCATTCAGCTTGTCCTTATGATGAACCACACTTGTTGGTTCGAAACGTGTCGTCAAATGAAATTTCTTGTGATTTACGCCGAAGAAACTCTTTTATACTTGATATGGATCACAGAAGCCTCAATTCAACAAGTGATATATTGCTGCATAGAACAGAAAGCGAGCCGTATACAAACAACTGAAATTAGAACTGAGCTACTAAACAAGAGTACAAATTATAATTGAGCAACTGAACAAGAGTACAAATGGAAGATCTGAGCTACAGGATATCTGAACCCCAACCAACGCAAATTATATACCATGCCATAAAATTGCAAGCTTCAGGTGTATAATCGAGCCACAGGAATGACGAAAACATAATCAATAGACATACTGTGAATCTTAGAGCAATCAAACCACAATTAAAATAAAACGAAACCACATCATGGATTTGGATCGTCTTCAAGAGTGGAAAACCAGTATATCCACAAATATATTCATAAATAATAATTTAGGAAAATATTTTTGACCAGCATGGATTTTAAATTGGACAGATTTCTTGGTCTTCCAAGTTGCTTGAAAATCATGCTCTATGGTGGATTTTCGAGGCTCATGCAGCGCACTTGAATGAAGGTCGACAGATTAATAAAGGGAAGTAAATCTATTTTGTATCTCTTTTGTTCCCCCATATCTTGTTTGTCACGGGGATCTACGGGAGGGTGGTTCATAGGAGTCTCATTTTCGATTTTTAGCGTAGTGCTTTAACTCTTGAACAGTGTCTGTGCCAACATCCTATCTGATATTCAATTTTTGTACTACCATTTGTACCCCTTTTTAATGGAATTAAAGACTTGAGCCAAATACACAAGAGTGCCCACTGACAATGGCTGAACAAAGATGACAGGAAATGCATATTATCTAAAATATATTTCCAATCCGAACAGACCAAACTACATGCTACTACAAGTTTAGACGAAATATATGCATTTTATCAGAGATGCCTATGTCACCATCAGTGAAAAATGAAAAACAAAAAAACAAATTTCCCTCATATTTAAAATGACAATGGAAGAGAAGGCGGAATGGGGAACCTGAGCAATAATCAAGGTACAGGCTGTTTTTCCTACTTCACCTTTTCCGATAAACTTCACTAACTTGGCAGGCTTCTTCTCGTCTCTAACTTTATAAAGCTTCCTCCACTTTTGGTCATTTCTCCAAATCCCTTTATGTAGAATGTATTAGATATTTAACAAAACTAGTCATGCATGCATGGGCCCATAGGTCTCAAGGGTTCAACATAGCTCTAATACCAAGTGTAGGGACCACCCTATAATTGTTTTTTTTTAATACTAAAATACATCCATAAGAGATATAGCATTAGGAATTCAAAAATGATTTAAACAATATGTAAAACTTTCCGGAAATTCTCTTTATTGAACATATCATTAAATTTACATGTTGTTAACTAAGACCATAATGAATTCATACAAAAGAATACTATAACAACATAAGTACCGTTCACCAGGAGATGAGATTCAAACTTCACTTACCACTATTTTCCTTCCTTCGTTGTCGGTCACCTCCAAGTGTGAATGTCGACGTGCTTAATCCAAATGCAATGACCCACCGGTTGACCTCCCAGTCTATTCGTTGGGTACTCTCCTTCCCCACAGGCCCCCGAGCTACAATGGGGTTTTACAATGGAGGAATGTAATTAACTGTTAGAGGAGAGCACTCCTTGGCTCAAGAGTCCCCTCTCTAAAGTCCTCTACCTCACCAAATTCACTATAGCTCGTAGTCACTACTCTGGCATAGTCTCATCCATCCAACATTAGGGTCCAAAAAGTCCCTTCTCCCATGGCTTGCCCCTTCTTTTATAGGAGTCCTCATAGGTGACACTTGGCATTTCATGGATCGTTAATTATTTTTGATAATTCAATAGTTTTATTATTCACCCACCCGTGTGTTACTCTCTCATCAAGGATCTCCAATATTATTTACTTAAATTTTAATTTAAAAATAATATTTTTCCTCACCTCAACACGATTCCTATTTCTTCTCCTAGTTGTCTCTTGATCCCCCTTTCTTAATCCTTAATTTGTGTTCATTACTAAAGTCAATTGATGAGTCAAGATTTGATCCCCTATATACTCCCTAATTTAACTCAAGTTATCTCTTAGATGGATATTCTTATGTTGGTTGTTGCCACATGGAGGTTTTCTATATTTCTCTAAACTTTAATTTATTAATCTTGTTTTAATTCACCATCATCTTCTCTTAATTAGTTTTAACTATTTTAGGTTTAATATTTATTCTTACATTTATGTCCCTCTTTCCCCTTTTTACCTAATTAAACTACATTATTTACCTAATATTTTCCAACATGGGAAGGGTAGAGTTTTTAAGGTAAAATATTTTATTTCTTCCTATGATCCTCTTAACCCAAGTTTTATTCTCAATTTAATTACCTCGATTTCTAACATCATTTACCTTTAATGTGAATTTACTTGGTTTTCTATTATTTTTTATATTTATTAATTTTTTTATTTTTAATGTTTCCAAGGGTGCCATGTTTGGTCGTGCCCTTCAGGAACTTTCGTTGAAGTTGCGAGGGTGCCATTCCTAATAGTTTATTTGTGATGCCAAGGGTGCCAAGTTGTTCGTGCCCTTCAATAAATTTCCTTGAAGTTCCAAGGGTGCCACACCACTTGCCATTCAAGCATTCAACGGCTATGAGGGGAAGGTATAGGTGCAATGACAGAGACCACTATCATCGCTTATGTTGCCTGCTATAGTGAGACTAATGGTGTCAGGGATTAAGGAATCTGCCTTGATGCATGCCCCCCGCTAAAATCCTCATGAGCGACCCAAATTTGGGACCTGCCCTCATGATATCGTGATCTTCAAGTTGAAGGTGTTTCAACCTTTCCAGCCCAAGTCACAGTGAGAGTGCTAGTGGGAGAGATCAGGGACACTGTCCCACCCCTCCCATGCAGTTCCATCCAATTGTACAACCCCATCACCCATATGTGAGTCATTCAGCCAAGCAACTAATCTATGCCTGCAACCACTAACATATCATCAGAATATAGATAGACATATATAGCATGTTTCAAAATTGGCTTAGAATTTCAAAGATGAAATAATATAAATTTCTCATCAAACCAAGTGTTGTCAACTCGTCATGTGTGAGTGCCTCTGGTGGTTTCCTTCCATACTCAATAATAATCAGTAACAAGGTTTCTCAATGTTGGTCATCGTCATAATAGCATCATTACCATCACCTAGTCATTCACATCATTGTTCATTGTGAACCAGAACTAATGCAAGTAGGTAACATAGGGGACACATCCATCATGGCTATCATCATCATAACATCAATTGAAGCATACATATCCATCAAAGCTATCAACATCACAACATCAAATAGATAACAAACATAACCATTTATGCCACAATAATGATAATATCAATAGAGAACATGCATAACCCTTAATGTTATCTTCATCATAATATCAATGGAGATCATACATAAACATCACAACCACTAAAATCACAACCGATAATAATAGAATCATGTGTCCGGATCCTCAACATGAGGTCCTCAAGTAATAAAGTGTGGGCCTTAGGGCTAAATAAATGTTAATCTCATATCACTGTCAGTCAACTAGAGCGGAACACTACACATGTGAAGCAAACAAACGTGACGAACATGTACCTTCACGAACAGATGAGTCTGGCAAGCCTTCCGGTATGCAAGTAAGGAGCAACATGATATAGCTTCATCAAGCGAACCAAGCACCATCGAAGACTCCGCACACTTTGCCATCCGGAGGTGAAGCTATGATACACCATGAATACATACATCACCTAGCAGCACTGTTGCTTGACATGCACTCTAGGAGCAACCTAAATGTACTAGCATTGTCATGTCAAGTCATGTCGATTCATGTCATGAGTCATGTCACCCACATCTCCACTATGGGCTTGTTATCAATCAATGTGATGTAACGTGGAAGTCCAAGAAACCCACTTGTTGAACAAAGAGTCATGTAAATCGAAAAGTCATGGAAGTCAAATGGTCATGAGGGTATTCGAATAGCCACAAGGGTCAGTTTCACCCTTGGCTATAAATATCCCCTCGTTTGTACATGCAAAATACTTTTTCACCTCAGCTCCTCCCACATAGCCAAGAGAGTCTGTAATATTTTCTTTGAGGAGTACGCAGTGGCTCCAATGCCCCACACTCGAGGTTAGTGATGTATGGTGTAACGATGTGTCTTGGAACTTTTGCTTAATTCAGAAGCTTGCTAACAGGCCAACACATTTTCACACATGTATTGTATCTGTTGTAAGACTGATCTTTAACATTTGTAATGCATGTTTCTTTAACCTGTGTTCTACATCTGAACTATTTCATTTGTTGTAATAAATAATATGTTAATGGAAATGTGTTGTATATCTTGTTAACGCTGCCTCACCAATGTAGACTGCTTTCCCAGACATCAGGCAAACCTTTCACATGAAGCTTGTTGTAAAAACCATTGCACTCATTTGGACTGATCTGTGAGTGTTGTGCATGTTATCTTACCTTGTTTGTTGTGATTGCCACATCTGTGTGGACTGTTCCACTGGTAGTTATGCATGTCATGTTGTGTTGTGTGTTCCTAGCCGAGTTGGGACTGATCCCATCCAACCTGGAACTCACCTTCACCCTCCTCCCCTTCATAGTGAAAGAATAATTGACAAAAGTACACTTACATTCATGAGGCAAGCGAACCTCACTTCCCGAAGACAAAGCAAACCACTCTCCCGTGCTGACAAGCAAGAGTTGAGGCAAATCCTTAAAACAATGGCAACTAGGCCATCATACCGGATGGGACTCCCACACCAAACTGTGTGAGGTCTAGTTGGGAATTCATACCGAGGTGATCCCCTGAATTTTGGCGGGTCCAGCATTGTTAACATTTATGGCGCTAGAAGGAGGGAAGCCAGTTGTACATGGCTAAAATTCCTCTCACACTCATTCAACAAACATCTAGTTAAGGCAGTAATTTTCACTCCCTTTCACCCACACGTAACTCTGCGGTTGTTTGCTCCTCAACTCCCAGTGCTAAGCATGAGATTTCATATCAACACCTTCGCTCCATTCGTCCCATCACTCACCAGCTCGCGAAAGTAGTCAGACTGATCCTTGACAGACAACATCTTCCACGCACAGCAAGGAAGCCAAAATCCACTCCCACAAGAGTTTTTGTATCATCGATGGAAGAAGCAGTCCTTGCTACTCTTGAAGGCTTGGAAGAAGCTATTGAAGATGGAAAGGAACCTTCAATCCTTTGGCAAGGTGAACAAGGTACTCTTGTGATCTTGGGATCAGACTTTGGTGTAGGAGGCAAAGGGGAGGCAATGGAGGAGGTGGAGGCAGAGAAGAACCAACAGACTCAGAGTCAAAACCATCAGACTTCGAAGGAGAGGAAGAGGACAAAGAAGATGAATAAATGGCTGACCCAAAACTTGAATGGATGACTCAGGGACCATTGGCTCTCCTGGCCATCTTTCACAAGATGCCGAGGCGAGCAGAGAGAATGAATGTCAACTTTGACCCTAACAACACGGTAAAGGCGGAAGACCACTTAGATAACTTCTACCTACAGCTGCAGACCCTTGAGGTACGTTATGATGATGTCACATGTAGATTGTTCCCATGTACCTTGGTTGGTCACGCAGCTGCTTGGTATCACAACCTTCCACCAAACTCTATACACAATTGGGTTGCATTCAAATGCATGTTCCTTGAGAAGTTCGTTGATGACAAGACCACAGCCATGCTACTCAAAGAGTTGGGAAGCCTCAATATGGAGCGAAAAGAGAAAGTAAAATATTTCAATCAGAGGTTTACACGTATCTTGAACAAGTTCACAGCAGACACTAAGCCTCATGACTCCATCACCACTGATTACTACATGTCCGCACTACCAACCAACATCGCGCAGTTTTTCAAGCGAGCTGCAAAACCAACACTATTGGAAAACTATGAAGAGGCTATCACTATTGAGAAAGACTTGCATTCAATAGGAGTCATCAAGGATGGTAAATCGATGAAGCACTCCAAGGATGTGAGCAGGAAGTCCCAAGAAATGGCGAACAAGGGTAGAGACAAGGAAGCAACTCACATTGAGCCCCTCACTCGTCTTGTCAAGAGCTTGTCCACTGAAATGCCTGAACTCAAACAATGTAGATCAGACACATTTGCAAGTAGTCACCCACCTAGGCAGAGACAGGTAAGCAACGCATCAAGAAGCAGCCAGTTCATTCCAAAAACTGTGCAGAAGCCTGTGTTCCAGCTCGAACAGTGTGCAGATCCAAAATTATGCTTTTTCCACAAAGAACATTATCCCAAGAACTCTTGTTCGGGCTGGAAGAAAGTCACAAATTATTTTTGTAGTCATACACTCAAGGCGGGGAGCAATATGCAGGAGCAACCAGAAGACATGGACAATGACGAAGAGGTTGCACCTGATGAGCCATCAAGCTCTAAGCATGTGGTGAACATGTATCAGTGCTCATAAACAATGGAAAATATGAACACCGAGAAGCAACCTCGAAAGCAAACTGACTATTATAATATTAGAAGTAAAGGGACTCCCCCCACACTTGGGGATATGCAAGAAAAGATCAAGCTACTGATAAGGAAGACTGATCCACTGGCCGACCCAAAGTAGAAAACACAAAGCAAGTCTGGGAGGACAGCAGCGGACAAAAACACATCCATGAGCAGCAAGCTGCAAAACACTCCGTCGGATAATACATATGCTCATTTCACCCCAGACAACTCCGTGATTCTGCCGCCTCTGGATTACAACATTGTTGATGACATGAAGAAAACTGGAGCAAACATTAGTCTGCTCAAGTTGGCTAAGATCCAGAGTCAGCGAGATATCCTGCTACGCGCATTGAGATAGACAACGATAGACAACGTAGCCTCTACTAGCAAGGGAGCAAACACACCTCCTCGATCACTTTCAACTGTGCTAAATACACTCCGGATGGAAGAAGAAAACTCAGGTTGCCCTCCATTCCTGCTACCTTTTGAAATTTTCAACTACAATGTTCAAAACTGTTTGGTTGACTTCGATGTGGCAACCAACATCATGCTACTCTCCACCACTAAAAGGATCAATGCACAGTGGAGCGAGACGTCTGCATGAATCATCCAACTTGATCGAAAATCGGTACCAGCCGTTGGTGAATTACGAGACATGATCATTTGACTATCTCATGACCATCAAGTCCACCAATGCATCAACATAGTGGTTGTGGACATCCTGGAAGCATATGGTCTATTACTCAGTAGGGATTGGTCCAGCAAGTTGGATGGATATTTTTCTACAGATTGGTCTCACATGTGGCTTCCACACAAGGGCAAGTGCAACCAAATCTGGGTAGAATCTGAGAGGTACATGAAGCATAATGTCACTCCCATCAATGGTGAGAATGAACCGTTGGCTCTCGCAGAACTCATGTTCAGAAACTGCTTCCTTGAGACAACGTTGGGGTGTTATCCTGCATGGCCAGCTCCAACCCCACTAGATGCACAGTTGGGACTCCTTCCTTGCCCAACTGATGGTACTGAAACTTGGACAACTGTACTAATAGTAGTAGTATTAGAAGCGACAGTAGTAGCAACAGTACTAGCACATCAAGCGGTCCATGTATAGATGAGTTGTGGACTACGTACTTCGACGGATCAAAAACACAAGATGGCTCTGGAGCTGGGTGTGTTCTGATCGACCCTTGCAACAGGAAGCATCTGGTGTGAAGACGCTTGGAGTTTGAGTGCACGAACAATGTAGCAGAATATGAAGCACTCATATTGGGCTTGCAGAAAGCCATCAGCCTCAATGTGGTAATGCTCAAAGTGGTAGGTGATTCAAAGATAATGGTACATCAGGTATGTAACGCCATTCACTGCTTATCACCGCATCTCAAAAGTTACCAAGAAGAGGTATGGCAACTAATCTCAAACTTCCAAGCATTTAATATCATTGTTGTACCATGTATGCGTAATGCAACTACCAATGCACTGGCAAATGCAGCCTCAAGAATGTCACCAATTAGGGATAGATTTACTATTGAAATTTTGTACAAACCATCTATCCCGGACAACATAACTAACTTATGCGTGTTTAATGATGATCAACAGATACTACATTTTAAAACCAACGTTGACGCTTTCAAAGATGCACTAATAGACTATGATGAGCACGAGCACTCTCTGCAAGAAGAAACTGGTGACATGAAAGGCCACATTATCACAAAAGGTGTGGCATCACTAGAAAAGCTATATGACTTGCAAGAATGGTTCCAAGGGCCAAGGAACATCAAGACCCACAATTCCACCATGAGACATGAACTGATAAACCTGGTAACAGAAAAGGATATGAAGTTTGTCAATATTGGTACATGTTGTGCACAACAAGAACAACAAGCCTTCATCTTCTTGTTTAAACAGTACCGATATGTGTTCGCGTGGACGTACAATGACCTGAAAACTTATGACGTGCGCATCATCCAACATATCATTCCAATCAAGGAAGGGTCAAGTCATATCAACAAAAGTTGAGAAAGGTACATCTGTTGCTTGAACCCCTCATACAAAAAGAGCTTACTAAATTGTTGGATGCATGGATCATATATAAAGTTCGGTATTCCACTTGGGTCTCCAGCCTTATGCCTGTACGAAAGAAGCCTGGGGAAATCCGCTTGTGTGTCGATTTCCGGAATCCTCGGACAAAGAAAACTACCTTGTGTCGTCTATGGACCATATTTTGCAAACAACATCTAGGGCAAAAATGTTCTCTCTCCTTGACGATTTCTCAGGATACAATCAGGTTCTGGTAGCAGAAACTAAAAGACTCAAAACCACTTTCAGTACCAAATGGGGTACATTCGCTTACAGACGAATGTCATTTGGGCTTGTAAACGCACACACAACATTTCAGTGCACTATGGGCATCACCTTTCGCGAACTCATTGGGTAGAGTGTGGTGGTATACCTCGATGATGTGACTATTTTCTCCAGAAGACGAGAAGACCACATATGCCATCTAAAGAAAAAAAATTAGTGATGCCACAGATACGGGATTTCCTTGAATCCCAACAAGAGCGTATTTGCCATGTCGGAGGGGAACCTCCTCGGACACATCGTTTCCAAGAGTGGGATCAAGGTGGATCCAAACAGGGTCCAAGCCATCACACAGATTCCTCACCCAGTCCATAAGAAGGCCATGCATTCCTTTTTGGGCAAGATAAAATTCCTCCAGAAATTCATCTTGGATTATGCGCAAATAGTCAAGCCCATGCAGGACATGTCAAGAAAGATGTAGTGTACACCTGGGGTAAGAAAGAAAAGCATGCACTTGCCCAGATTAAGCAGGCCATTGTTGAAGTGCCTGCACTTTACAGCCTAGACTTCAAAAAGGATTTCCTGCTATACACCTTTGCTTCCGATAACGCACTAGCTGCAGTACTCACTCAGAAAGACAAAGCTAATGATGAATGTCCCATCTCTTTCATGAGTGCAAGCATGTAGGGACCAGAGCTTAACTATCCCACCATTAACAAACAAGCTTATGCAGTTTACAAGGTGGTAAAACACTTCAGGCCCTACTTGCTGAAGAACCATTGCATAGTCTTCATCCCCCACCCAGCAGTCCGTACATTGCTAGTACAACAAGAGATGGGAGAATGACATGCAAACTAGATTATAGGTTTGCATGAATATGATCTTGAAATCAATCTAGTGCACATGATCAAAGGACATGGGCTCTGTAGACATGTAGCTGAAGCAGTGCATGCTCCAGAGAATGAAGAAGAGCTTGCTGGTTGGGAGCAAGAGATTGAACTGTATGACATAAGGTGGGCAACACCCATGGAAAACGAAACCTCTTTGTACACAGATGTATGCCAGTACCTTGAGCATGGCACCATACCCTCTCAATTTTATATTAGACAGAAGAGGGCATCGTTCCTAAAAGCCTTAGCATATCAGTTGGTGCATGGAGTGCTTTACAGAAAGCACAGTAATGGAGTGTTTCTCAGGTTCCTGGAGGCACAGGAATCAAAGAAGGTACTTCAATATCTGCATGACGGACTTGTCGGGGGTCACTTTGCGGGAAATACCACTGCACACAAGGTTATGCGAGCCGATTTTTACTAGCCCACGTTGTTCAAAGATGCGCATGCCTATGCCCGCAAGTGCTCGGTCTGTCAACAATGTGCCGATAGAAAACGAAGATCAGCAACCCCACTACACCTTGTTGCAGTGACTAAACCATTCCAACAGTGGGACCTGGACATTGTTGGGGAAATTTTATCTCATTCGTCAAAACAACACCGCTATATCCTAACAATAATTGACTACTTTACACGATGGACAAAAGCAGTTTTGCTAAAACAAGTGAATGACCAGGAGGTCATTAGCGTCCTCCAACAGAATATCATCTCATGCTTCGGCGTTCCAGTATCACTTGTTTTTAATAATGAAAGTTATTTTTCATCCTTGAAACTCTATGACTTCACATTACATAATGGTATTGTGCTAAAGCATTCATCAAATTACTATCCGCAAGGAAACGGTCTTTCAGAGTCTACGAATAAAAACCTCATCTGTATAATCAAGAAGACGGTTTTCTCTGAGTAGTGTAATTGGCATACCGCCCTGACAAATGCACTATGGGCTGACCATGTAACACCTAAACCCTCTCTGAATACCTCAATGTACTTCCTAGTTTATGGTAAAGAAGCCAGCCTCTTGCCAAATATCTACTTGCCTGCTCTTCAACTTTCCCAGGAATCCCAAGGCGAGCCTTGCCAGCTAGTTCGGTGTAGGATGGATGCTCTCCATAAGCTTCAGGAAGAAAGGATGAAAGCAAAAGAAAAATTCACACTCCACCAGAACCACATCAAGAGGTGTTTCAATGAGAAGTCTTCAAGGAAAGCTAGCTTCGATATGGGTGACTTAGTTCTGAAATGGGATAAGCCCCATGAAGACAAAGGCAAACATATGAAGTTCTAGTCCCTTTGGATTGGCTCATACACCGTTCATGAGAAGTTTGGCCCATACACATATCATTTGTGATCACTCGACAAGAGGATTAACAACCTTCTTGTCAATGACCAAGATCTCAAGAATTATTTTCAGTAGGACGGGCGCACTTGTGCCATGTACATAGTCTTCTTGCTACTTGTTGTTTTCATTGTGTTAGTTTTTATTATTAGCTTTTGTTTTTGCTTTGCTTGATTCTGCTTACTATTTTTGTTTCCGGAAATAAGTGCTGCTAGCTATTAAGCCTTGGATTTTGAATAGAGTATGTGGCTGAAATTTGAGGAAACTCATGACACTAGAGCGCTTGGCCAATCTTATGTCCGCCTTCTCTATGCTTGGTTATAAATTTTGGTCGATGAAGTCCTGACGAAAAATATGAACCGTCTGCAAGGGAAGTTTCAGTCCAACCATGAACCTGTGTCCACACTAGGAAGCCCCATGCCTATACTCAGCCTTCTACTTTGTGTGTTCAAGATCATCCAACTAGTTGAAATAGAGAAGTGGAAAATCTAAATGAGAAAACATATGTCAGAGCTCTTACATGCTTCTCCAAAGGAACAACCTCTTATGCTCTCAATAAGTCAGGATCCCTCTTCTGCCCCAAAAGTAAATAAGTGTTTATGCATAGTCCTATTGAAAAATACAAAGGAAAAAGAAGAGAAAGGCTTCCTGCGCAGAGAGGTGAAGCATGCAACTCCACCGGGGTACTGACCAAGCTCGTTGGCAATGGAGCAATGTGTGTGATCCTACGTGAGTCCACCAGGGTACTTTTTAGGCCTGTTGGCATCAGAGCAACACCAAAGATGAAAAATTATACTTTGAAAATCTTCAACTCACGAGCTAAACTACCCTTTCCAGATTCGAAACAACAAGATCTAAGCTGAAATTTTGATTATTGTTAACGGTGTTGGACCCGCCAACATGTCAAGGGGATCTCCTCGGAAAGAAGTCCCGATTAAACCTCAGACCGTTTGGTGTAGGAGTCCCAGTAGTGGGTCGTAAGGTAATGCCTTGACCATGATGTCGCATAGAGGCAAGTAAGATAACTCTGTCATTAGCAAGGTTGTGAC
This sequence comes from Pinus tabuliformis, assembly GCA_031772625.1. Taxonomy (NCBI): domain Eukaryota; kingdom Viridiplantae; phylum Streptophyta; class Pinopsida; order Pinales; family Pinaceae; genus Pinus; species Pinus tabuliformis. The sequence goes on along the minus strand of CM062819.1, from coordinate 863,537,494 downwards.
TGATGCAGTGAGTCAAGGAAGGTGTATGAGAGGTTCCAACACTTCGAAGGGAGAGCAAGGTGAAAGTGAGTTCGAAGTTGAAAGGGATCAGTCCCAACTCGGCTAGGAACACAACACACAAAGGACATGCACAACTTTCGGTGGAGCAGTCCACTCAGATGTGGCAGACACAACATGCAAGGTAAGATAACACAAACAACACTTATGGATCAGTCTGAGACGAGTGTGATAGTTTATATAGAAACATTCAAGTGAAATATATGTATGATGTCCGACAAAGAAGTTAACACGGATGGTGTTATAGACATTTTTGTGCCTTACAGCATGGAGCATGAAATGTCAATAATCTGAGGGATCCAAAGTCCCTAAACATGTTTTTCTTACCCTTAGAGGAACAAGGTCAGCAAACCACAGCACTGCAAATCAGTTCTCCACTGAAAAACACTCAAAAACAGGTCAATTTTGGATCAAAGCAGCTGCTCCACTAAGCATCTGCGCTGAATGTCAAAAGCTCTATGGTGTACCTGCGTTGCATAGCAAGTGCAACAAAGGCTACCTGCGCTGGGCGTACTTTGACATGTGGAGGAATCTTTTCTCAATGTGCCAGTGCCCAGGAAGCTTCCAAAATGACACTTGGATCAGAAGATTCGCCTAATGATGAGTAAAGAGGTTCTAAAACTCCAAGTGGAAGGTAGAAACTCCGAGTGGACTCAAGGACTGAAGAACAACTGGAGTTGAAGAGGACAACAAGTCACACATCAAGCTGACTTATCTTCACTCCAAAACTCTATATAAGGATCTCATCCCATGGGATCTGGAGGCCGGAATTTTGTGCAAAGAATTGCTGTTGGTTTACAGTTGTGAGTATTGGATGATTGCTTGAGGGAGATGAAGAGGAGATTTCTTTCCGTCGGGAAGGTGATGCTGGATTGGACCTCTCACGGTTGTATCACCGCCTGAACCTTACTTCCTTATATTAATAAAGCATTTGAGGTTCTTCTATTCGCATGTGTTTCAATGGTGTATTGTCTTACTTGCGTATTTGATTTATGCTAATCCTTGAATCAATTATGAATGCATGTTTCTTGTAGTTTCCTTTTCTTGTCTTGTTCGTAGGATCTCGTGTAGCTGGGCCCGTGAGAAGACTTGGAGCTGGGAGCGAGCGGCAAATAGAGGAGATTGGATTGACCATTTGCGCAAGACATCGGTAAGTGGATCTCTTCCTTTCATCTCTTGCATGTCATAAAGAAGTAACTTTAGATAGCTTTGCTTCAGCTGTTGCAAAGGAATTATCACCCTTAGAGTGGGATAGGGTCATTCCGTGTTGGATACTTTTCCCCACAACAGACTGGCGACTCCGCTGGGGGCCGTGTCTTGTTGGTAGCTTGTGTTTCTTGCTATTCATTTCCTAAACAAAGGGAGTACCGAATCGAACTGCATTCGAATCCTTCGAATGCAAAGTAGAGGGCAGCTACTCTAGCTCAGTGCTGGGCATGTTTATGATTTGAAGAGCTGATCCACAAGGACTCTTTTTAGCTCTTTGTGATAGTGTTCATCTTCCTTAATCATCCTCTAGTGTATACTTGGCTGATAGTCTCTGATTTGGCCAAAAACCATTGATTTTTGAGAAAACTGTGACCCGGAATCTGAGAGAGACGAGAGTTGTCTCTTCAGTGCAGCTGCAGCAAAGGCTACCTGCGCTGCAACGCAGGTCCCGAAGGGGCTACCCGCGCTGCATGTCAGATTGACAGTGCAGTACCTGCACTGATCCAGTCTTGCCTTGTGCAACTGGGGTTCCCTACTGTCTATTGCCCAGTTTTCAATATTGTTTTTGCAGCCTGTTGTCAACCTGTATACCCAGCTGAAACTACCTTTCTTTGCCTTCATTCCGCCTCAGTTGTATGAAGAAACCGTGATTGTTCTTATTGTATTTCTTGCTTTCATTCACAGTTTCCCGTAGCGAAAGTGAACTAGTCTTGCTGTGACCTCTTGGATCTAGGCCTGTAAGAAAGTGTCGTTGTGATTCTAAGAGCTAGTTTATTACTGTTCATAGCTGCTTGAACATTTGCTTTCGTTATATGGTTCGAATTTCAGTATTTCTTGTGTTGAAACGAGTGAATCTTAAGGTGTTCTTTTGATTATTGGACAAAAACTTGTTTTCTTTCACTTGAAATTGAATTCGAAATTATACAACAGCTTTCTTTTTGTAATACATCAACATTAAGGAAGAAGAAAAGAAATACTTGCATTGTGCATGTGCATTTTGACAGTTTGCATGTCGATTTAGGAAAAGTGCATCAGTGTGTGCTCTACGATCTGTTTGAAAAGATGATGTCTTTCTTTTCCCTCAGTAGTTAAGATTTTCATAAGTTGAAAGAATTGAAAAAGCTTGCTTATCATTCTTAGACTGCATTTAGGAGTTGTATCATACATCACGTGGTGATCCATAAAGGCAAACTGCTAAGCAAGATCAACCTAAAAAGAACTGAATTTATCTAACAACACTTTGAAACATAACGAAACACAGTAGAGGTCTAGGTAGAGACGTGTTCCGGCGTCGTTAAACATAGTGACCGTCGATCTCTACGAAGGTGGGTGATTCCTCCTGAGGGACGATAGCACTAATACGGACTTGTGCCCCCGCGTACCGTCGCGTATATTGGGGGACCCCTATAGGAACAAAGCCTTTATCCATAGGAAGTCGTGTCGGCCGCCCTACTGATCGCGATGCAGTGAACACAGCATTCACGAAGATCGACCACTCGTACCGTAAAACGTATTCTGTGGTTTCGCGAAAGGTTTGGCACACCCTCTGCCTAGAACTCTAGAGTAGTTTCTTTTGGCCTTTTTCAAACTCTATAACTGAAAAAGTCCATCCGAGCATTTGTCACTTCGGGCTCGTTAATACATCGAAGGAGACTAGAGTCATCTTTAGCTTTTTCTCGACTCTTAAAAAGTGAAAAAGCAAGTTGTGTCTAAAGCGTCGTCATATAAAATTCATTCTAAATGGAACATAATCACCCCTATTCCTGCGTTGATCTTCGAAGTTAGTCTTTTGGCATTGTAAGTTCTTGTAGAATCGCTAAGAAATCTTTTGGATAGACTAGATATGTCTGAACAACCGTCGACATCTAGGACTGTGTCGTCTGACACAGCAACAGCAGAACCTCCTGCTGCTACTCCAACGATGTTCGCTGGTATACCATCTGTCCCGGCAAATTGTCAACAACAAGCCGGAGTCCAATCGGGGGCGACAATATGGTTAGTTCCTATTTCTTCATCCGGATTATCATCTGGTACTTCTTATGTTGAAACTCAACAAACTGATCCAATGTGTCTTCAAAGGCCAATTTACCCTTTAAGTACTGGATTTCCACCATATGGAGGGCAGTATGCTCTTTCATTGTTCCCTCCCGGAGAACAACCATATGGGAGTTTACAACAAGGTTCAGGTCAAACTGGAATTACGTCCAGCGGTTGGGTACCAATATTGCCCCAACAACCAGGAGTTGTATATTCAATACAACCAGTACACCCTGCGTCGAATATTACCACCACACCTGCTATGGCGAATGCGTCGCAAGTACAAGCGCTACCTGTTGTAATACAACAACCTCTTGTCTCAGCAGCTCAATCACAATCTCAGGGTAGTGCCTCCTTATCTGGAGCGACTCAGGCTCAAACAAGTATTGTGACTCCTCATCTTGGTCAATCATCCAGTATTGGTCAACAGCAAATGGTCCAACAACCAGAGCTGGTTCAATCTCAACAACCGCCATTCCAGCAATCATATCAAGGACCTGAGCAACAAGTCTTTGTAAGTAATGGGCAACCATACTATAGTGGCTATGCCCATCAACCTTGTCAAAGTTGCCAGCATTATGCTGGTTTACAAAGACCCATTGCTCAGGCGATCCCATCTTATCCTGGGTATGCTTCGCCTAATCTGAACCAACAGTTGCCTTTTGTAGCAACTCTAGAATTACCAGATCTAAACCGGCTGACGAATGATCCAATTGCTTATGCCCCTTGGTGGCCAGCGATTCCGCATAAACTTCCGTCGGACATTCCTAAATTCAATGGAAATCCGGGTGAAGACCCGTCGAATCACGTCATGACTTTTCATCTGTGGTGTTCATCGAACACTCTAAACGATGATTCGATAAGACTTCGCCTCTTCCAGAGGACATTGACAGGTCCAGCGGCTAAATGGTACATTGAATTGCCAAGAGCCTCTTTCGACAATTTCAGCTCCTTAGCCACGACTTTCTTAACCCATTTTCAATTACCAATCAGGTATGAAACAGGAACCGAAATATTGACCAACTTCAAACAGACGACAGCTACTCACATATCCGATCATATACATGAGTGGCGTCGTCGTCGTAGGATGGTGAAAACATACGTTCCTGATCAGCTATTAGCTGAATGGTTTATAAAGTCGTTACTTCCGGCTATAACGGAAGATGTGGCCAAGGGAGGAGTCGTAACAGAGGAGCAAGTCATTGCTCGCGCTCAATATTTAGACTTAGTATATACTCAGTCCGGCACGCTCTACGACAAAATACCTGATGCCCCTAGACCTAAATTTTCAATTCCTCCCCCTCCTAAATCGAATACTAACTCTCACGCCAGTAATGGCGTGACTGGCAAACGCAAAATCTCTAGTCAAAATGCAAATGAGGAACTTCTTGCCTCAGAAGTAAATGCCATGTCGACCGACAAGAGCAAACAACTGAAGCAACCAGGGGGCAAGAAGAAAAAGAAAAGGAAAGGGAAACCCCCGACAGGGTGTCATATATGCGATGAGGATCATTGCACGAAAGATTGTCCACATATAGCTGAAGTTAAGAAACTCTTCAAGAGTTCAAAAACCCCAGCAGTATTGACTGATCCGTTTCCTAATCCAAGACAAAATCTGGTTGCTAATCAAAATGCTTCCCGATCCCAAGTGCTTATGTTGTCTACCTCAAAACAGCAGAATAATGCTTTGACAAGGAATAAAGATTACAGGAATCCAAAGCAGTTGAACAAAAAGGCAAATAAACAACCTAGTAGTTCAACAACAACTTTGACCAAAGTCATGCCACCCATCATTCCTAAACCAATGATAAAGTCGCCAAAGGGAGTAGTACACAAATCGACATTTAATCCTCGTGCAAAAATAGCACAGAATTATAATATAATAGAGGACCTGGCCCAATCGCCGTCCGCTATGTCGACACTTGAGGTACCGCAAAATTGCCCCTCCCAAGAGCAAGCTTTACTAGCAGCGATAAGTGGGATTGGCCCAATGGATTCCAATCTTGTGGCCTTTGATCATAAAGGATATGACCCTCAGTTACCAGCTCAACTAGCTTTCCTTATTCTAGTGAAAGCCCTCAACAAAACTGTTCATCGAACAATTATTGATGAGGGGGCATCTACATGCCTTATGTCGAGAAGTTGCTGGAAAAGTTTAGGCTCACCACCCTTGTCGAAATCGTCAACGACCTTAAAAGCATTTGATGGACGATCATACACTCCATACGGGATTTTAAGTAACTTGCAAGTTGAACTGGGGGGCAAAACAGTAGAAGTTGATGTTGAAGTAATCGACGGAAACCTCGATTACAACATCCTACTGGGAAGGCCTTGGATATATGCCATGGCTGCAGTTGTGTCGACCTACTTCAGGAGGATTGTATTTCCTTTTCAAGGAAAAATTACAATCGTCGACCAACAAACATTTCTCCCCAACAGTTCCCAAGTTACGGGAAGCAGCACAATGATCCATGAAAGTAATCAGTCGCTCCAAAATATTGGAGTAGGTCTCCTAAAAGACCCTGCCTTAATGGGTACTTTTGCCCTGCCGCCGGCGGGTAATCTGGCGGAAGTAGCCACAGTGGAAACCTACAATATGAAATCTTCTATATCCAACGGATTCGGAAGATTCCTAAATATTTTGTCAACATGGATCATCGCCCTAATGGAAATACTGTAAATATAGTGGGCCCCGAGGACGGTTCTTATCTCGTGTCAACCTCGTTAAAAAATGAAACAAGGAGTCATGAGGATAGTTCTTTTACTGTGTCAACCTCATTAAAAAATGAAACAAATCCCCTTTTCAAAATTCAAAGGTAAACCTTCATTCCAACCACCAAGTTGAATGCAGTGAAGCTTGGGGGGCACCCTCCTTTGACATGCGTTATTATGATGCTGGGGGCATGCAAAAACGAGCAGTTTTGGCAAAGTTCATGCTCGTTAAAAAATAAACGCAAAACCGAGCAGTTTTAGCGCATAGTTCATGCTCGTTAAAAAATAAACATAACCCGTGAGCAAGCTTCCCCCAGAGTTCAAGCTCATCCAGAAAAAATGAACCGGTAAATGACCATTTGAGACCGTAAATCCATCAGCCATAAAAGCCTTGGTCGTGTTTGCACCGTCACCTCCACTTTTCATTTGGCCGATCATTCACCTCCACTTGATTGTTTACCTATTTTGAGGAACAGCTGTGAAGAGTGATTTCACCTAGCCATCCTTATGACACTGCCATGATTGGAAAATTCCAACCTGTACCTGGAATCTGCTGCTATCCTTGTTTATCACTCGTTCCTCAAAATATGAGTCTTCTTTGAGCTCTTTTCACTGACTCGTAAAATATGAAAAGTTTGCCGAGTTTTGGCCTTCCAGCTCGTTAAAAGGACCGGAAGAGCTATCCCTCCTCTAGATTTTAATCTTTTTGGACCTGAGGGATTATTGCACAAAAAGATCGAGCGCTTGTCTAGTTCGGCTCGATAAAGATATCGAACATTCATCCCTTCTGTATTGTTTTATACTTTTTCGGACTTAAGGGATTAGATGACGAAAAAGGACCCCTGGAGTCCACTTTATGTACCCTTTTCAGACTCTCTAAAGATGAAAAGGACCGAGTTGTCTTTTTCGCTGGGCTCGTTAAAAATATTAACTAGCGACAAACTTGTCTTTAGACGAGAACGAGTTTCCCTATCGCTAGGCTCGTTAAAACATAGCGATGGGCTTGCCCGAAGGGTAGGTTATAGAACAAGCATATGTTATCCTCCTCAAGCTTGACAAAAATAAAGAGGTACTGGTCAGAAATGACTGGGGAAAAATTGGGAAGAACCTCAAAGCTTAATGGTAGCAAGTCGCTCTTGAACATGACACTTTTGCCTCCGTAAATATCGGGTTGGGTTATTATCATTCACCGGTCCCTTCACCATGGTCTCGCCATACCATCCATACATGGGGTAATGCTACCGATCCATCACATCAGTGTCGTTATATGTTCAAGAGATGTCATTCAGAAAGTGTCAACCGGGTCCCATCCACTACCATACATCATCTTTCGTCCTTCCATGACCGCCACCCTGAATCATATTTCACAGATCGTTTTCACCATCATCACTAGCTCCGTTCCGTGTCACTGATGTGGGATTCATTAAGGCCCTCCTTTGACGGATCGCTTCTTGTCGACATCAGCTCACTATCCAAGAAGTTGATCTAGGAACACCCCCTCAGTACTTTGAAGCTTGCATGCCTCAATGGCAAGTTTCTCACTTCCGGCAATAGGTATACATTAATGACCTTCGACCAGGAGACTTTGCGTGGTGTTCGACGTCAGATCCTATATTCACGCCACGTGAATTGTGCTGCAGTACCTTGAGGGTCATCATCATTATCGGTGATTCCTCTCGCGCTTGTTAACAGTTTACATTATTGACTGGTAATCAAGCGATGTCTTTCCATGTTCGACTTCAAGAAATTCTCACATGGATCGACTTGTACTAGAGTGAAGATCGGACAATTTTGAAGACCCCGGATCTAGTTTCATCCATCCGGGCTGCGATATATATTCAGGAGATAAAAACATAGACATGTGCAGCAGATGATCATCCTACTAAAAGGATGATAATTAAAAGCAGAGAATTATCAGTCTATTATCAGACGATCGTCTGTTTATGTACAGCAAATGTATTTATAAAGCTGAGCATGGGAAATGCCCGCATCAGCTAGATCATGAAAAGAAAGTATGAAAAGATAATGTATTGTATTGTATTTTGTTACAGGTCACCTCCCGACGATTGAATGAACTTCGGATCCTCCTAATAAAGCATTTCACCCGATAAATGACCTCATACTTTAGGGGGCAACTGTTATAGACATTTTTGTGCCTTACAGCATGGAGCATGAAATGTCAATAATCTGAGGGATCCAAAGTCCCTAAACATGTTGTTCTTACCCTTAGAGGAACAAGGTCAGCAAACCACAGCACTGCAAATCAGTTCTCCACTGAAAAACACTCAAAAACAGGTCAATTTTGGATCAAAGCAGCTGCTCCACTAAGCATCTGCGCTGAATGTCAAAAGCTCTATGGTGTACCTGCGCTGCATAGCAAGTGCAACAAAGGCTACCTGCGCTGGGCGTACTTTGACATGTGGAGGAATCTTTTCTCAATGTGCCAGTGCCCAGGAAGCTTCCAAAATGACACTTGGATCAGAAGATTCGCCTAATGATGAGTAAAGAGGTTCTAAAACTCCAAGTGGAAGGTAGAAACTCCGAGTGGACTCAAGGACTGAAGAACAACTGGAGTTGAAGAGGACAACAAGTCACACATCAAGCTGACTTATCTTCACTCCAAAACTCTATATAAGGATCTCATCCCATGGGATCTGGAGGCCGGAATTTTGTGCAAAGAATTGCTGTTGGTTTACAGTTGTGAGTATTGGATGATTGCTTGAGGGAGGTGAAGAGGAGATTTCTTTCCGTCGGGAAGGTGATGCTGGATTGGACCTCTCACGGTTGTATCACCGCCTGAACCTTACTTCCTTATATTAATAAAGCATTTGAGGTTCTTCTATTCGCATGTGTTTCAATGGTGTATTGTCTTACTTGCGTATTTGATTTATGCTAATCCTTGAATCAATTATGAATGCATGCTTCTTGTAGTTTCCTTTTCTTGTCTTGTTCGCAGGATCTCGTGTAGCTGGGCCCGTGAGAAGACTTGGAGCTGGGAGCGAGCGGCAAATAGAGGAGATTGGATCGACCATTTGCGCAAGACATCGGTAAGTGGATCTCTTCCTTTCATCTCTTGCATGTCATAAAGAAGTAACTTTAGATAGCTTTGCTTCAGCTGTTGCTAAGGAACTATCACCCTTAGAGTGGGATAGGGTCATTCCGTGTTGGATACTTTTCCCCACAACAGATGGTGACAACATTAACAACATATGCAACACATTAACAACAAGATTCATATAATTTCATGTGAATCAATTCATACACAAGTACGTAATTAGTTAAACAGCACATATCATTAAAGCAACCAGAGTAGTCCAACTACAATAACAACATATGGATGAAAATGTGTTGGCTCTTATTATATAAAGAAGTGTAAGTCACAATCATACAATACATCCATGTAAATCGGCTAGCCCCAGTGGTAGAACACTACAGCCACATCCGCCTGATCCTCCAAAGAGATGTACTAGCTTCGTGCAGTGGAGAAGCCAAGGCACATTACAATATAGTCCAAGCCTTCTTCAAAATAGTTTTAGTAGAAGCTTGGCTGACTAAAAGCCCTTACAATGAGTTATGAGGGACTATTTATAGCAAAGGGTGGGGTGACCCTTGACATTCCCATTTATGGCAGTTCAATTACCCTCATGACTCTTCACCTACTCTATGACTGTTACATCCAACCATTGACACTTGACTTACACTTGACATGACTTAACATTACAATACACATGTACTCATGTGAGACAACATGGCTTGAGCAAGCCTTGCAAGACATAACTAACACTCGGTCCATTGTGATGAGACCAACTCTTTGACATGCTTGTGATAGTGAAGGTGGTGAGTTGATGCCAAGCTTGCTCGTCTGTGATGGTGTGCATGCACCTCATGGTGACATCTTGCTGAAGCAAACTCTTGCCTCTTGTAACAACCTAAAATAAACATGTAATTAATCAACTAATTAACATTAAGTTCAAACTATGAGTAGCACTTACCTGTGGTTGAAGTCTTCTTATCGCAACAAGGTTTTTTACGACGACTCTCCACCCAACCATAGGCTCAATTATGCAAGGACTTGCTACAACTAGCCACCCCCAAGCCCTCAATCAACGTACTATTGCCAGTGACTCCTCTGTCTTAGAACACTATTCTCCCAAGAGAATGAATGATAGAGTCTTGGAATGATGGAATACCTCTCATCTTCCTCACCATCTATTAAATAGAGCAAACATTAGAAGGGGAACCACATGCACACACTCCATGTGTCAACATGCAACTTACTGCTTTCTTATTTTATTCTTTTGTTTTTACTTTTTGATAGTTTTACTAATTTTTACTATTTTTCTTGTTTTATTTCTTTTATTTATTTAAATCATGTAATTAATTTATTATTATTTTATTTATTATATTATTATTATTTATTATTTATTATATTATTATTTATTATTTTATTATTTATTTATTATTATTATTTATTATTTTTATTATTTATTAATTATTATTAAGGGACATTACATTTATTTTGTTATTTATTACGTCATGTAACGGTCCCGGCACCCTCTGCTGAACTAGTATAACCAGCAGGCACTGAAAGTTTCACAACACCTGGGAAATCCCAAGGAATCTCTGTCCTTTTTCCCACTTTCCAAATCAGGCATAAGCCTCCTCAGTTTGTATCCTAGTCCAAGGCTAGCCCCAAGGCTCGCGCCTGACTCAGACCTCATCTGCCCCAAGGCAGGCATTCGGTACAGTGCTCAATGTCACGGGGCATCTCGCAAGGTTGGCCCACTCCCTCCACAACTCACTAAGGTGCACAACCCCAGGCATTGAAGTCCTTACACCCCAACTAGACTTTAGCATCCCAATACAATACTAGGCACCTAGCCTAGAACATCAGGCACTTGGCCTCCTTAAGATGGTCCCATAGCCCTACAAGATCTATCCATCAAGAGCTATACAAGACAAAGGAACCATTGGCATATGTAGTGTTGATTGAGTTTGTCCCCAACCCATATGGTGTTACTTATTCTCCTTTGTGTGTATGGGCTCGTACGAGATCATCAAATAAACCGGCCCTCTCGACCCATTTGTGGGGTCCTGTGAATCATCACACCTCAACATGCAACCTATGCATTAGTTATACCATCATAGTATCATAGAAAATAATCCACATGCCAAGTCTTGCATGTCATTATGTAACATTCGTCATTGTTAACCTCAACATTATGAATAATAACGAACTGCATGCTCATGCATGTCATAAATTTGTACGCAACTATCACATGCTTCACCTCATGAAATACCATCAACATATTTGCATCATAGACATATCATGACTTCACATAATAAATGAACCACATGTCAATAAACCTCATATTATAGCATCATAATTCATATGCCACATTATGCATATCATATCCATCATGAGTTAAAAAATACCTATCACATAGTAGATGAATATGTCAATATACCTTGACATAACATCATAATGCCTATGCATATCATCATCATCATAAGGATACATCATCACTATTGAAACAACTATATAAATATGAACCACATGTGCATGATCACCCTCATACCATCATATCATTAAACATCATCAATATGAGAAGCATCTCAATACTTATCAAATATAGAATAATACTCTATCATGATTCATCAGAAAAATCAATTTCGTTTACTTTACAAACATTCCACTATGAATTAAGATTATTCAACATCGATCAATGTTATTAGTGTTATGTTTTCACCAAGATACCAATTACTTTTTCAATAATCATTTCCACTTCTTTCACTTGGAAGTTGACCATTTACACCATAGGTATAATCATCTAAGTACATCATTAAATTTCACATGAGCCTCATCATCTTGAGTCTTAATCTCACGTTATATATTCTTCCTTCCCCAAGAAAATTCTCGTGAAATTCATTGTTAAGATATTACTAGTTATACAATCATTATTTAAATCATCTATATCAAACTTAAAATCCCTTGGTTTTACATCCATTTACCCTTTGGCTTACCAATTCCAATATCACTATATGCAAACAATAGGCCATCATGATTTAATTTTATATCATGCTTAATTTACTTGCACGAGGGTTTGTTGATCCATGTTGACTTATACATACATCACTTAATAATTATCATTTTCATCCACCAAAATATTTTCTTATCTCGTCAAGTTCCTATCTCAATACCACTTGATTGCCTTATCATAAATTCACCCTTCATCAAGTTGGACAAAAGACTCTTTCTCATTAAATAGTATGATTATTTTAGATTTTGAAATAGTTGGAAACACTACTACCATCATTGTCCATGAAAAATTTAAATGTGAGGTGTTATGTGGAAACAACCTTTTTTAACGTTGTGGGAAGTCCTACTCATGAAACAATGAGTGCAAATCAGTGAAGTACAACCTCTATTAATTGACTTTCACTTCTTTTGTCACTATGTACACAATCCTTCTCAAGGTATCCTTATAAAATTTCTAGAAACATTCTCAACTTCATATCTTCACATTTTTAAAATATGTAGATCATCATTATGACCATTAGCAATCATGTTTCTTGCTCTGCTCATCAATACCCTTAAAAGAACTTTCTTCTTGATAGAACATCCCTTCATTTCCTCCTACCAGATATTCATAGATATATTTTTATTTTTCTCCTAGTCTTAATTTCCTACTATTCCATGTCTACTAGCTTCAAAAATGGAAGTTTCTTCACTTCATTCTATTTTATTAAATTGACTTTAATTTCTCCTCTCTTAAAAACATAGCACTGATATACTTTGGAAATGTTGTTACTATTTTCCAACTTGGGTAATACCTGATAAATAAATTCATTATGATGGCTACCAAATGTAATTCGCTTATCATTTCCTGTTTTAAGACATCAACATAATAAAATTGCCTGATCCTTCATCTTGTTATCCATAATTCATTCATATAGTTAGTCACCTATGGAAAACTTTACAATGTGGCTCTCCCATTGTTATAGATGTTGTTATGCACACAACTTATCTTCTCCAATCATTCTATGACCTTCATTATTACCATGATTTTTCAACTTCATTAGTTGATTGCCAATATTTTCTTCTTTATGTGCATCATCCTTAGATAGACCTTATAGTGATACCTTTAGAGTACCAAGTTATGATTATACCAAACTCTTCCATTATGTTCTAAAATAGGTTGCCTCTTCTTACTGATTTCTTACCCTTGTTGTGACACTTCTTCTCTACCACCTTAAGCATCTGATCCAAGTTGGCCATAATCACATGAGCTATCATTAGTTATCATCATTAGAAAATTTGCAAGTTTCTCCTTTCCATTTCTTCTTAGACAACTTTATCCACTATATGCAATTAACCTTGAATCACAAAACCTCATGTAACATTATACTCAACATCATAATAGTTAATTAAACTAAATTGAAATCATAGTGTATGATCATAATGTTCAAACAATAAAACATGATTTAGTCTGTCTTAGCTAAGTAAGCACTCCTAATTAGTTCACAACATCTTAATCATCAAGGATTTGTTGTCATCGTTAGAAGATCATATTCAAAGAGTTGTGTTCTTGCAATAATAGACCAGAGAAATGCCAAGCAACTGTTATCGCTAAAGGACAATGAGAACAACAATCCAACCCAAATAATTAGTGAATAATATGATCAGCATTCAAGGAATGTTATCTCTATGTTTTTAGATCAGATTGAACCATAAAATAATGAATAGATGCAAGTGAACAATGATCATCTAAAGGTAATAAGATATTAGAGTTTATCCATTGTGAATTGGAACAGATTTCACTATTTTAAAGCACTTCAATTGGTGACAAATTTCAACATCAATTATCCAAATACTTCAAGCGCTATGTAAACTGTGTTGTAAAATGAACTAGTGGTGAGTAGTTACACCAACATTAAAGATTTGTTCCTCCACAAAAACATGCCAGTATACCATATCAATAGTGCTCAAAATTTTTAAAGAAGATGCCATCCAATGTGGATCGAATCATGTTAGTTGGCGTATTGTTCAATCACAAGAAATGAATGTTTAGGATACATCATCAATTATGGGTAGATTATCACCATCCAAGATTACTAGATTACAAAAAAAACTTTTCCAATGAATCAATGAGTCATAACAAAACTATATACCTTTAATCATGTGACTCATTTAGAATTTCGCTTTGTTATATGGTTGTAATGGAGAGAGCTATGTGAACAACACCTTGGATTAATAAACTTTTAGATTAGTGAAGCACTGTCACACCTTTAACTGTTGTAGTTGATTATAGCACTTTTCATTTTATGAGATAGCATTTAGAAAATGGTAAGAGGATGCAAGCACAAACAACTCAAGAAAATGAGATTTCTATCAGTGGTTTCACCATGCAATGAGATTCTAATGAGAGCAGAGAACCACAGAGGAAAGGGTTGGTATCCAAACCAAAGAAGAAATAAGAAAGGAGGCTCATTCCAATACTAATGAAAATATCAATCTGTTGTCTATAATGATGCATGAGAAAACCAATGAGGAACTAATGAGTGCACCAAACTTTAACTTATACCAGCCAAACACTTACAGTTGATCCTCCAAAACAAATGGTGATACCCCTGGAATTTCAGGTCTCACTTCCATAATTTAATATCAAACTTTTGTAATGATTCTAAAGAAATAAGCTGGTTGTAGCTAGTTTAACAAGTATATCAGTCTACCAAAGCCAGATCAATTATCAAAATGTGATGAAAAAGAAAGTTGATGAACTGTAAAAAAAGAAAAGAAGGTTGATATAGAGACCTTGTATGAGAAATAAAAACACCACTGGAATAATGCAACCAAACATTGTAATAATATTATCAATCACTCAATAACAATATTCATCACTGAAGAACCATTAAATAAGAGCCAAGATACTTAGATTATTGTTGTGATAATTATGCAGTGAATTTTTAACCAGATATGTATTAACCCTAACAAAGTTTTGAAGATTCTTGATTCATTTCAATCTACTGTTTTGTATATTTTTCCCCTACTGCACGGCATGCAATCAGACCATTGCCAAATTTGAAACTGTTTGATTGATCATGCAAATTATTAATAATCACTAATTTTGTAGTATTAAATCATGGAAAACATGAGTTGGAAAGTAATAATGATGTCTGAATAAAACTTAGAGAATTGTCTCAACATAAAATCAAAATTCAAATGAGTAAAGCTTAAGAATGTTGGTGGCATTATTGTTTTAAGAAGGTACTTGAATTCTGAAAGAAAATTTATTCACCATGACTTTTGAAATTATATGTCACACCAATATTAAGTCTACAGATTCATGACCTTATGTGCTAGGATAAATTGAAATTCTGTGTTGTAGAGTGAAATATTTTGAGTATCTGTTTAAGCAATCATAACTTATGTTAGAAGAAAGATGTTATAAAAATTAAATGGAATGCCTTTAACAAAATAAATCATTAACAAATTTATGTATCTTGAGATTCTTATGGCCATTAAATGATTACTCTAAGGGTTTTAAGAAATCAAACAACCAAAGAAATATTCCAACAGAAACACACCATAAACAAGAAGAGACACCACCACCCAACCCAAAACCGGATCGGATGACTGGGAAGGTTATCCCTCCCCAAAACACAAAATAAAATCATTTTATTAATAAGATGGCCCGCCTGCAAGCGCACCCGCGAAGGCAACACCATATCAAACCCTTAGCAAAGCTTTAATAGCTACCGGGTTTTACATTAATTAATTACAACATAAAGATCGAAACAAAACCAGGAAACTCTGAATAAACCTATTGGCTACAATACATTTTAGCTATAATGATTTTAGCGCTTTGAATTCTTGATGAGAGAAGGAGCTTCTTTTGGTGCTTGGACTTTGAACAGATATGCACTTCATTTGAGGTAACCTTGTGGATCATATTTATCTGCAAATGGTTGTAACCTGGATGCTACACAAGGAGATTCACAAAACCTAAATTCCAAAGCTTTTCCCACCGGGTGAAATATTCCATGAAGCTAAACACCCAGCAAGATCATGCAAACCGCTTTTAAAAGCCAATGGAGACTTCATTTCATTATTCAAACACTCTTCTCACATCAGGCAGGTGTGAATATGCCTGAAAAAATTACACAACATATGAACTTTTGTATTAAAGAACTCAGTATGCTCTTTTGCATAATCAATGGTCGTTCTTGCTTCAAGGAACTATATCTGTATTTCACGCCACTTGTTTTCTTCATTGTGCTTATGATCATTTTATCTTGGCACCTGTTATGCAGGATCTTCGATCTAGTTATCGACTTTAAAGAACACAAAGACTCGCGAGTCCCAACTGCCATTCGAACTTAAAACATTGTACGGCTGGATTAAATTTAACTACACATCAATCTTCTAGGAGAATTTGATTTACATGCATAATACATGCACTATTGTTTAGATTGGAAATGATGTTTAGGAAAATGCCTTGAACATTTTCGTTTTGTTGCATTCAAGCATAAAAGTGCATGATCTTGGCAGCTTTATCACGGTAATTACCATGAACCCTCAAATTTTGATTCACCTTCTGTGTGATATACATACTTTCTATAATTAATTTATAACAGTAGTGATTGTAATCCACCCTATACCAAGTATAATGAAAGAAAGGTAATTGACCGAGATTTTATTGTCACTAAAATTCAATGAAAATTGGATCTGGAGTTGATTCTAAGACTGGCACGCAGAGAGAGAAGCATCTTCATCTCAGGACATGTCAAATTTTCAGTATTCTTGTTTTAAGAGGATAGCATATTAGCAAAGAAACATCTTCTCTAAATACCCCTCAAAATATTAATGAGAAAAATTATTTACAATGATTTTATAAAAATTAAAATGATAACCTTTCTCCCAAAGGAAATTGATTTTCCTCTAAATAAAAAAATAAAAAAAACTCAAGCAATTGACGTCAATTGTAAGGATGCATCTATTAAATCACCAAGTGTGTTTTATATAATATAATACACAACAGAATATAGCAATCTTATACCTAAATTTGAGATCGCTCAGAATTTAGGTAGATTCTGCCATGAACCAAAATTATAATCTGAACTGTAAATGAAAATTTGAAAAATCGACATAAAGGTTGAACTTTCGATTTGCGGTAATGAGTACAATTTTAAAATGCCCAAGTGTCTTACAAATGATTATAGTTCGCTCGAAATCCACGTTTCAAATGACAAGTTGACAAAGCTGAAGAAGTGACAAACGACTCCACAGATACTTGAATCAATCATACTCATGAGATAACTAGGAGCATGAATGAACCATGAGTTGTTGGCTTAATGGTGAGTGCAGAAATTTGGTTTACATGGTCAAGGGTTCCAGCCTCACTGACCCCAATAGCAATATCTTACTTTGGAATTCTATAAGTTGGGATATGTGCATAAGGAAAAGGCTCCAAGGGATTGGAGAGGAGCCCTCTTATTTTAGACGAGATGTAGAGCAGCGGAGATATGGAACTGGAACATGCTATGCACATTACTCCAAGCACTAACCATACACATACTCCTTTACGGTTATCAAGTATGGCCCCACTACAATGAAGAACAGATGGTCTCAGCTAGAGAGAGTAGAATCGGCAAATGAGAACAGGGTTCCTGAGGATTAAAAAAATTGCACTCCATATGATATTATGTTAGCTGAAATAGAGCCTTATCCAATAGAATTAGAAACAGTAAGGAGACTATTGTTATATAGGCAAAAAGTAGTAGTCATGGACAGCAATCGAATACCAACAACAATCAACCAAAAAAATTTGAAATAGAGGGAAAATATATGGAGCCTGCAATGCAGCCAGCAGCTTGAGAAGTGGATGTAATGGAGGATTGCCCGGTAGATGGGAATGAGGTAAAAAAAAACCATTAATAAACAGAATGCTAGATTCTGGATGAGAAATTCATCAAGGGACTGCTAAATTCTGCGCAAGAAATTAAATTTGAATTTTACGCAAATTTTTTTATGATTAACTTCTTTAAATTTTAAACCCCAACCCAAGACATCCAAGCTAGCAGAGGGATTTCACACCAGAGAAGAGGACGACTTCTTTCAGGCTCTCGGTTAGGAAAAAAAATCCAAAACCCTTTCGGCATTGCTTAAAAAAATCACTTTTCAGATCAATGCTTCAATTTGTAACTCCTTGGCAATTTCCAAGATGTAAACCCCTGCAAATACAACTATGATCTCTAGAAAAATACAAGGGTTAGTGTATTAAATGCAAAATTCAAAGGAGCGGCCCAAAATTTCTTGCGGCCTACTAAGTGAATGCCAGAAAACCCTGCGGCCTTGAAAGGACGGGACGGTTTCACAAAATAAACTTGAATGCTCTAAAACCCTTGCTGTCCCATTAGTTTGATAAAAGAAAATATGGCCTGATCAAGTAACTTGACAAATACAAATTAAATTGCAAAGTAAGGCGTTTCTTCCTGCGTTGTTTCTCAGCAGATATAATCTTTTTATACACACACACAATTTCCTGACAAAATACAATTAGGCTGAAAATAGAACAAGCATTACCTTCTTTAAAAATTTGAGATAATCTGATAGTTATGAAACGTCCATCTCAATAAAACCATAGCTTGGAAAAAGGTTAAAATACCAAAAAAGAGGAATGGAATAACCATAAAAGACATGCGGCCTCCTAGAAGTAAAGATCCTGTGACTTTCAAAACAAGTCGAGTTAAAAATCCCAACACAAAACAAAATAATTTTTTTTTTTTTCAAGATGCCCATAGCCCTAAGGGTTGAACCTAAGCTCTGATGCCATATGTAACAGCCCAAAATAAACATGTAATTGATCAATTAATTAACATCAAGTTCAAATTATGAGTAGCACTTACCTGTGGTTGAAGTCTGCTTACCACAACAAGGTTTTTGGGGACGACTCTCCACCCAATCGTAGGTTCAATTGCGCAAGGACTTGTTACAACTAGCCACCCCCAAGCCCTCATTCAACGTACTACTGCCAATGACTCCTCTGTCTTAGAACACTATTCTCCCAAGAGAATGAATGATAGAGTCTTGGAATGATGGAATGCCTCTCATCTTCCTCAGCATCTTTTAAATAGAGCAAACATTAGAAGGGGAACCACATGCACACACTCCATGTGTCAACATGCAACTTACTACTTTCTTGTTTTATTCTTTTGTTTTTACTTTTTTATAGTTTTACTGATTTTTACTATTTTTCTTGTTTTATTTATTTAAAGCATGTAATTAATTTATTATTATTTATTTATTTTATTTATTTATTTATTATTTATTGTTTTATTTATTGTTTATTATTTATTATTTAATATTTATTATTTTTATTATTTATTATTTGTCATTTATTATTAAGGGACATTACACTACACCTCTGTTGCAACCGGTGCATTGGATCGGCCCCTTTCATCCAACTCGTCTGCCAACATTCACATGGTCTTCTTGGGTACGTGTTTCATCAATTTAGTGTCCTAAATTGCTTTGCATAAATTATCAACCGAGGCTCATAATCTGATGAAGTGTAGTGCACTGTATGTGCTAGTTAACCCTTCTTACTTCGTTGTTTTGTATTTTATATTGTTTTGGTGGTTTCTGTTCTTTGATTCCTAATGATGTACAATTTGAACTATGAGAAACTAAATCTAAATTTCCTAAAGGTGAACCGACAGCTTAAAACTAGTCAAAATCTAAGTTAAAAGAAGGAAAAACAGAGCATTTGTCCTATCTTCTCATCTAATCCTAATCCATGAATAATTTTCAAAACTAGAAGGTAAAGTTCTAAGTCATGTTAGAATAAATACAGAGAATGAAATTAACCGAAGTACTTCTAGTTACTCTAACCTTCAATTTTGAAAGATAACCTCCTTGAGATGGAATTCAAGCAACTTCTGTACTTCATGATCTAGTAAAAACTAAATAAAAACATGCAGAAGGTAACTGATTGGTTTCAACCCTTATGTAAAGTGAATGCTCAACCATTTAGTTTAGGATGGATATCAGCTTGAAATGGTGACCAAAAACATTCATTAATACAGTGCATTGACAACCTGAACTAAGAAATAAATAACAAGAACAGTGAGTAAGCTAATCAACAGTGCATCCTCATTACTTTCAATCTTACTCTGTTTAGAAACAAATTCGTTTCCTTTATGAAATGGATTGGGGAAACAAGACTGCACAATTTAATTCTAACATTATGCTATTGATTAAAACTAAAAGAAATCAAACTACAAGAAATCAACCTAAGTTATAAACACTGCTAAAAGTAAATGAGGAATTTAAAACTGAACAGAAAGAAGAAAACAAATGAAAAGAAAACCTCCTTCAGTGCAGGGGCCCTCTACAACTGACTAGGTTGAGTTGCTAACTTAATTAAAAATGCTCCTTCAAATGATCATCAATCAACACATGGCTTTGTATTGTAAAACAGGAACAAAAGTCCAAAATTACAGAGCTGATAAGCTTAAACTTAATACATCAAAAACTTGGAACATCCTTTTGGCAATTTGGAATTGATAATTTAGAGATGACTTCAACTTTAGATTTATCGACTTTAATCCCATCTCCTGAAATGTGATGCCCTAAAACAATGCCTTCTGTAAACATCATAAAACATTTTTCATGTCTTAATGAAAGGTTTGCTTCCTTACATCTTTTAAGAACTTTTTCCAAATTTTCCAAAGCTTCTTCAAATGTATTCCCATAGACTGTAAAGTCATCCATATATACCTCTACACAATCATGTATTAGATCAGAAAAAATTCCTAGTACTGCTCTTTGGAATGTTGTAGGTGCATTACATAACCCAAAAGGAAGTACTTGGTAGGCATAGGTTCCCCATGGACAAGTAAATGTGGTTTTATCTTGATCTTTAGGTGCCACCTGAATCTGATTATAACCACTAAAACCATCCAAGAATGAGAAATACTTCTTACTTGCTAATATATCTAACACTTGATCTATAAAGGGTAAAGGAAAATGATCTTTGAGTGTAGCTTTATTCAATTCTCGATAATCAATGCACACCCTCCATTTCCCATTATTTTTAGGCACAATCACTAAAGGGGAACCCATTGACTGTCTGAAATTGGGTAAATGAAGTTTACATTCAACAGTTTTTGCAGCTCTTCTTTCACAATTTCCCTAAGATTTGGATTCATCCTTCTCTGAGGTTGTCTGATAGGTCTACAATTTTCCTCAATGTAGATGTGATGTATACAAGTCTTAGGACTAATTCCTTTCATGTCAGTATATTCCCATGCATATGCAGCAGAATGTTGTTGTAATGTCTTGATTAGCTTTTCCTGTTGTAATTTCTCCAAGTTATTGTTTATGTTCAATGTTCTCCCTGGAAAGATTTCAATTGTATAGCTACCAAACTCTGCCATAGAATAAAGAGACATCTGCCTAGATGACAAATATTCAATATTGGATTTTTCTTGAAATTGATCATGTTCATATTCTGGAGATGATTCAAAATTTTCCATTGTATTTAAGATTTGACTATCTTCACTAATATCTGAAATAGTAAAGAGAGGCTGAATGTCATTTTCATCATCAATCCATTTTTTGTCATCTATTTCTGTGATTGTTCTTGCTGGAGGATATAGAGTGAATTTCTTGTTGAATTCCCATCAGAAATATACATATCACCAAATCTACAACTAATGAAGGCATTAGTTGTGGCCATCCAAGGTCTTCCTAATATGAGTGGATGTCCTCCTAGATTGTTCTTGGGGGTCAAGATCATAAAATCAACAGGATATTCCCAAGAATCTAAGGATACTGAAATGTCTTCTAACACTCCATCTAGTTTGATTACAGATCTATCCACTAATTGCAGTAATGTAGGTGTGTAAAGAAGATTATGAAGCTTAAGGTGTTCCATGGTTTGTTTGTTCGTGATGTTTATTGCTTCCCCTAAATCAATCAATGTATTTGGAATTTCAACTCCATTGATATGCGTTTTCACAATTGGACTTCCTGGATCTACATATTTTTGTATGCCAATTTTTCCCATCATTATATCTGCTATTTTTTCCACCAGGTGAATTCTTTTTGTTTCTTTTGTTTTTCTTCCTAGTTTCTTTATGCTCAACTCCTTTATTGTTTTAGCTAGGATTGGAATCTCCTTAATGGCTTGTAACAAAGGAATTTTGATACAGACATTTTTTAATTCATCTAGAAAATCATAATTAGGCAACATGATCTGCTTTTCTACTCCTCTATCAACTTGTAATCTTTCAGGAAAAGGAGGTGCAGAAGTAGATACTAGCTGCTCAATGATAGGAATTGAGTTCACTGGTTCTTTCTATTTTTCATTTTCAGTATTTTGGTTTTGGAGAGATGTTCCCTCAAACTTTTATTGGGCTGTAGAGAATCTTCCTCGGAATTGTCTTGTTCCTGAATAACTACATAAGGCCTTTCCTTTTCTAATACCCTACGAGATCTTAGTTGAAAATCATTGAGATCTAGAGGAGTGATCATATAAGTTGGAAATTATTGTCCTTCCACCATGTAAGTATTCTGAGGATTTTTATTGTTGGGGTTTGGTAATGGTTGGGCAGGTAGTTGATTTGGTCTCTGTTGAAATGGCAGTAAGAGTTGAGGATTTTGGTTTTGTTGTGGACTTTGTTGTGGAAATGGTAATGAAAGTTGAGGGTTCTGATTTTGAAGTTGTGGCTATTGATTTTGTTGTGAAATGTGTGAGGGAGGATAATTTTGATATCATGGAGGATATTGATAATATTGAGAAAATATCCATATGGATTTTGTACTCCTTGTGCCCAAGGTTGAGATTGAGATTGACGTTGAGGCCAAGGTTGAGATGAGGTTGAGGCAAAGGTTGCTGCCAAGAATTCCAATTTGGTGGGGGCTGAAGATACATTTGATTGTTAAATCCTTGATTTTGTGGCCCTTCTAGAGACAAAGCAAAGAGGTTCTGTTAAATTTGGAACTGTTTCTTCTTGAAAAACAACCTTAAGACCTAGAATCGAAGGACAACCTTTGGTCTCATGATCCTTTGAGCAAATAATAAAAGTCTCTATAATTTTTGCATCCAAAGGGCATTCTCTTAGAGCATGTTTTTTTTCTGCATTTTGGACAAAAAATAGCTAAAGCATCAGCCTCGGTTTTCTGCTTGTTTTGCAACTTAAGGGTGTCTATTTGCTCATTAAGACTCCCTAGAATATTTGTTTTGAATTCTTCAAGCATATTACCAATTTTTTCCCTACTCACTAATCCAGTTGTAGATTTATTTACTCTAACAAAAGAAGGATCTCTTGGAAATTTCCCAGTTTCGGATTTCCCTCTTGAGAGATGAACACATAATTCTCCTATGTCATTTAATGGGAGTTGAGAGATATCTCCCTTCCCCATCATGTTAAGTATATCTATCCACTCATCTCTAATGGATTTTAATAAAAGAGATTTTAAATTATCTTCATCTAAATTGTCCATCTTTTCTCTTTTCAAATTATGGTTAAATCTCTCAATCAAATCCTCTAAATTTTCATCCTTTCTTTGCATCCTTTTTGAAAACTTCATCTTTGTGATTGGTAGGAATGCAATAATCCAAATACCTTTCCAAAAACAGTTTTTTCATGTCATTCCATGTTCTAATGGACTGAATGACTAACCCCATGAACCACTTCAAAGCAGCTCCTTTCAGTGTTGAAGGGAACAACTTAAGTTTTTGAGAGTCTTCCAGATAATCATAGCTTCTACACAACACTTCAAACTCAAATAAAATTGTTTTAGGATCCTCACTTTTTAACCCATGGAAAGTTGGGAAGACAGAAGGTGAGATATTTTTCATTGTGGCATTTGTGTCTTCATCCACTATAGGGAATCCAAAAGAATTATCTATTCCCGATTGCCTCTGCCTCCTCCATTATTTCCTCTACCTCCTCCATTATTTCGTCTACCTCTTCCTCTACAACCTCCCCAAACAGTGTGAATTCTCCATCCTCACCTTCTTCTTCCATTATAGTTTCTTCAAAGTCAGTATAAGGTTCAACATGCAAGGTTAATTTTTCTTCCTCTGGTTCTTCTATTAATTGGATATGGGAGAGAGGTTCTACTTCTTCTTCCTCACCAAGTATTCCTAATTCTTCAACTAAAATGTGCTCCCCTGTGGAGGTGAAAAAGGCTACTCCTGCTGTTGGAGACCCAAGATTTTTCTCCTCTAGGATTGCCTTGGTAGATGAAGTAGGAGATTCTTTTGATTGGATTTCTGCCCCTATAATTTCAGGAGTTCTATGTCTAGGTGTATGAGCTTGAGGTGGAGGTGTATCTTTTCTTGTTCTTGGTGGAGTAGGTGGTGTTGTAGGAATTGAACTCCTGCCTCTAGCTATAAATCTACCCCTAGAGTTTCTTTCTCTATGCATATCATTTTTTTTTAATATAAGAGATAAGGTTACATAGTTACACTTCCTCGGCAACGATGCCAAAATGTTTAGTCAATTTAGTGTCCTAAATTGCTTTGCATAAATTATCAACTGAGGCTCGTAAGCTGATGAAGTGTAGTGCATTGTATGTGCTAGTTAACCCTTCTTACTTCGTTGTTTTGTATTTTATATTGTTTTGGGGGTTTCTGTTCTTTGATTCCTAATGATGTACAATTTGAACTATGAGAAACTAAATCTAAATTTCCTAAAGGTGAACCAAGAGCTTAAAACTAGTCAAAATCTAAGTTAAAAGAAGGAAAAACAGAGCATCTGTCCTATCTTCTCATCTAATCCTAATTCATGAATAATTCTTAAAACTAGAAGGTAAAGTTGTAAGTCATGTTGGAATAAATACAGAGAATGAAATTAACTAAAGTACTTCTAGTTACTCTAACCTTCAATTTTGAAAGATAACCTCCTTGAGATGGAATTCAAGCAACTTTTGTACTTCATGATCTAGTAAAAACTAAATAAAAACATGTAGAAGGTAACTGATTGGTTTCAACCCTTATGTAAAGTGAATGCTCAACCATTTAGTTTAGGATGGATATCAGCTTGAAATGGTGACCAAAAACATTCATTAATACAGTGCATTGACAACCTGAACTAAGAAATAAATAACAAGAACAGTGAGTAAGCTAATCAACAGTGCATCCTCATTACTTTCAATCTTACTCTATTTAGAAACAAAGTCATTTCCTTTATGAAATGGATTGGGGAAACAAGACTGCACAATTGAATTCTAACATTATGCTATTGATTAAAACTAAAAGAAATCAAACTACAAGAAATCAACCTAAGTTATAAACACTGCTAAAAGTAAATGAGGAATTTAAAACTGAACAGAAAGAAGAAAACAAATGAAAAGAAAACCTCATTCAGCGCAGGGGCCCTCTACAACTGACTAGGTTGAGCTGCTAAGTTAATTCAAAATGCTCCTTCAAATGATCATCAGTCAACACACGGTTTTGTATTATAAAACAGGAACAAAAGTCCAAAACTACAGAGCTGATAAGGTTAAACTTAATATATCAAAAGCTTCGAACTCCCTCCGGTTTTGTTCAGCTGGTATTTAAAAGAAAATATTCATAACTGTGTTTTGAGGAAAATTAGCTACAGGTGGTCTACATGTATTACAACCAATCTGCGTAAATGTTTGATCAGCTACAGGTGACTTGAATTCAAACAAGGTGGTTGCACATAACCGTTGACATAGGTGGCAGATCCGAGTTAATGCTTCAACAAATTTGTTGGATTTATTAATTAACCACGAAAGGGTAGACAAAGAGTCCTATTGCTTCTGGGTTTCATACGTTTGACTCCACCTTTGACTATGGTCTTGAGCTGGCTTTTTTATCGATCTAGGCTGGGTGACTAGGATATGATCCATGTCGAGACGGTTGCAGACATGCCCATGTGGTCGGTTTCTTCATTTGACACCTATAACCTGTTCAACCATGGAAGTAGCTATAGAACACATAGTTAGCTATAGAATAGGCTGTGTTCCATATCTAATTTGCAAAAAATTATTTCAAATAGCAAAAACATAAAAGTATAACATGTCAATCATTTAATGTCCTCCTTGAGACAAAATCTATCATTTATCAGTAATGGGGATTTGTCTTTTATGGAAAACAAGAGAAAGAAGTGAGAAAAGTTGTCAAGGAGAGAGTAATTCTAAGGTCCAACAGTACGGTTGAACCAGAAACACACTGATGCATAGTATCTATGTTGATCTTCAAGTGTGTGTTGGTGGTCATGCACATCAACTTGCCGAAGTACATGTTTAGCCCCAGTTGGACTTGCTTCTTGTCTTCGCCTTGGCGATTGTGTTGAATGGGTTGGATTGCATGTGTGCGCTTAATGACATTCATGTTGTTGGATCCTTTGCATGTGATCAACAACATTTCTCACCATGTTTGCTCTATGTCAGTTGCTGGGATGGATCCTTAACTTGTACTGGCACAGTTTCATCTATGAGTGCATGTGGCGCTCACTGTTGTTCTTATTCCTGCTGCAACTCATTGGACTGTCTATGCAGCTTCATGTTCCTCTATTCTTCCTGAGTTTCTGCTTTAGCACATCCAACTCCTTCTTTGTTCCATCTTCTACCTTCGTGTGATCTTCATGTCGCACCGTCACTTCATAGCCTGAGTCTCCAAAGTTTCTTTCATTATCAGTGGATCTGCTTGACCTTGCAACTTTGCTCCACCTCTATGTTGTCAACAAACTTCCTCTTGCATTTGCTACATTCGCTTCATTTGTTGCGTTCGCTGCATTCAGTATGATGCCTTTAGTCGTTGTTCATGATGCTTCTCATTGTGATGTTGTTTCTTGATATCCTTGTCCATGAACAACTTGATGTCTTTGTGAGTAGGCAAGCTCATAGACACTTGATCGACTGCATCCCCAGGTGTGCTCTGAATGGTTTCTTTGTCTCTGCTCTCCTAGAAGCCATTGTACCTGTACTGCTAAGAGGCAAATGAACACCTGTGATACCTAGAGACATGGAAACACTCATAGCAAGAAATTTGTCAATCAAAAACTAGAATGAACATGAGAACTGACTTGTAACAAACCTGGGTGAATGATCATGAAGGTTGTGCAATTTCAGCCGGGAGGTCGGGAGATCGACTCCCAAGACTGCACAAGACACAGTCCGGGTTGCTAAGAGACTGATTGACTTTTGGAACTATGCAATGCACAATTTAGTCTAGCTGTTGACTGCTGGGATTGCGCATTACACAATTCCAGCTGGGAGGGACTGCTGGCCCAGGGACAGATTTGCGCAATTTCTTGAGCCAAGCAGCCACTGTCCTCCAAAAATGCACAAAATAGTCTTAAAGGCCAGTGTTGGGTAGGAATGTGCAAATGTGGAGAGGAAAG
This sequence comes from Pinus tabuliformis, assembly GCA_031772625.1. Lineage (NCBI taxonomy): Eukaryota > Viridiplantae > Streptophyta > Pinopsida > Pinales > Pinaceae > Pinus > Pinus tabuliformis. The sequence continues at coordinate 863,510,092 of CM062819.1, read as the reverse complement.
TGAGTCTTCCTTTCCCAGATTGCGCAATGAAGCCTTGGTGAAAGCAGAGCCCAGGCCACGGTTGGCTCGACTTGCCAATGGGAAACTGAAAGCAAGTAAGTCAGTGAATGCATGGCGACACTAAGTGATATCAGAAGTGATCAATAGTGTACGAAAAACATGAATGAAAGATTCAGCAAACATATTAATCATGCATGTGGGTGAGACAGCTCGTCGGTTGGGCGAACGTCCGTGCAAAACAATTTCATGCATGCAACAATAGTGAGATAGTAACGAAAATTGAAAAAGAGCTAGGACAAGCTAGTATACATGTAAACTACAACAAGTGTTCAAAGAAATCAAGCAACAGTGCTCCCACAAGCGAAAACACAAAAAGCGACAGAAATGCAACATAAGGCATGGGAAGCGAGCTTACCGCAAAAAAGCTGAGTTGAATGTGCCGACTACTCCTAAATGTGATGTGGGATGTCAGAGCTACAAGGTTGATGTGAGGAATGAGCTTTGCAATGTCCGGTTGATGAGTTTTGATAACATCGAGGTTATGACCCGCATGCCACAAATCTAGGGGAAGTGACACTTGGAGGGAGGTTTCTGAATTGTTCCTTACATGTAACCTCCAACTGCTAAACATAGATCCCTAAAAAAAGGGATGCCTTTGCATGTTGCCTTAGGAGAAACAACCCATGCATGCAAGTTTGTTTTTCTCAGTCCCGGAGGGAACTGGTCAACTCAGCTGCACATGCAAGAGACTACTTGATTGCTGCAGAAAAATGTGCATTTCTGGCTGGGAGTTGGTCTAGTTCCCTAGCATATTTGCACAATTTATGGGCTGAGAAGCTAACTGCTACCTAGATTTGCGCAAATCCTGGGCTGAATAGCCTGCTACTGGGAAAATTTGCACAAATCCTGCTAGGAGGGTTGGCTGCAGGAATGTGCAATCCTGCAGCCTAGCAGGCTATGAGAGAGGATTTCACAATTTTTGGAGGGAAGGTTGGTTTCCCACCAAAAATGCGCAATTTTCAAGGGGAAGCTACTCAACCTACAACTGGACCAAGTCCGGGTGAGCAACCTGTGAAGGGAAAAGATCAAACTGTGATCGACAAGCTTCCTTTGAGAGAGAAAGACACTAAAGCTTGAAGACTTGACGAAGAAAGGCAAGCTACTTTGAAGGTTGGTAAGTAGGGTCCAAAACAGGCTAAGGAAAAGTTTTGGAGGGTGGTTGTAGCCGCTACAACACTTGGCGACACAATGGTAGAACTCCAGCTCTCTGAATGGACCTTGTTCGTGAAAAGAAAGTCTAACACCTCCGGAAGTATTGTTCAACTCTCAACTCTTCTTGGCTTCACATTAGCTTGATTGTAAGATGTAGCATCTGTGAGACTCTTGGTTGATTGACACAAATTCCAAGCCAAGGCAACACATTTGTTTCAATTGGGGTTGAGGGGTATATAAGTGCATAAGTAGTATACTAGTCAAAGTCTAAGTCAGAGGCAAGATGACATATAACCAAGTAGTCATAATTGTACAAGCCCTCTTTTACTTTACCCAGCTCATTTCATGAGTCATACATGATTTCATGCAAACTAACCTACGAACAAGAAACAGAGGCAAGATGACATATAACCAAGTAGTCACTAAAGCTCATTTCATGAGTCATACATGATTTCATGCAAACTAACCTACGAACGAAACAAGCGAACGAACTAAAAATCAACAAAGCAAAGCAAGGGTAGAAACAAAAGTGAAGGTGAAGCAAGTAAACAAACAAGAAAACGAAGCATGTAAGAAAACAAGCATGCAAGCAAACAAATGTAAGCAAACACTAATCCTACTCCTACACTAACAGTGCATGGGCCTAATCACGTGAAGTGATACTTCCAATGCAGGCACTAGCGCATTGGTAGACCCATGTTGGTGAAGGCTTGGTCCACGAGCAACCCAATTGTGCGGTTCAGCAACCAAGAAAGATATAACAATGAAGACAACCACACTTTGTGTTTCAAAGTGTCCATGGGACATAAGTGAGTGCATGTGCATGACGGGTAGTCTGAGGACTTATCGTGGTGTTGTGTGACGCTATGTGCAACTTTGAAGCATAAGCACACTCTTCACTGAGACAAGCAAGAAAATGAAAGAAATAAAGATAATTTGTGTAGCACACGAGTTCTCGCAATGTAAGACTCCTCTGATGCATGAGCAATGGGATCATGCAGTTCGAGTGGAGGAAGTGTGATCTGTGTGTGAGATGGATATTCAATGCATACAGATGAGCGATGAGGAGCCTTGGGTGATTGAAAAATTTCCTGATGGGAGTGAAACCAACCTCAAGATAGCGAGGGTCTGACATAACCATCAGCTCAGGATGAACTGCCTCAATGGTCTGTGGGGTTTTGACTTCATTGATAGATGGATCTTTGTAGACCAGTAGCTTAGACAGATTAACAACGAGTGAATCAACATCGTGATCAGATGATGAGGTGAAGAGATCACAACAACCAAGATCAGAAAATTCAGGATGTTGGTCGGAATCCACATGGTTTGATGAATCACACAGAGGGGTAGATGAGAAGGAAGGATGTTCACCCTCTATGTTTCTGGAAAGAGCAGATGAAAGACCAAGTGGATTTTCAATGAATGACTGGTCCTCTCCATTATTGGATGATGGGGTAACATACGGTGTATCCGGCGAAAGATCAACAATGGGTGCATCCGTGGATGAAGACACACATGCAAAATCATGGATGGAAAGTTCACCAATGATGTTAGGAAAGAACGGAGGAAGCTTGTACGGAAGGGAGTCATCCTTCACCGAGTGTTGATCCTCAAGCTCCCACTCATACTCTTCATGAATGATAGCGCATGTTGGTTGTGCAACACCAACTCCGTCAGTGGGTTGCTCCTCATTCACAACAAGTGAAGAGTCCGGAAGATAGCATCATCCGGAGGAATACCCGAGTGCAAAGACGGAGGTCAAAGAAAAGAATGCATATGATAACTTGAAGGAATCACAACCAAATCTGTGTGAAAATTGAGTGGAGTGATGTTGGGAGAGTGTGAAGGATGAACAGGTGTGTGAACATGATCCTCAACATCACAGGGCGATGGTGGAACTGTTGAATGAGAGGGAGGCGGACAGTCCGTTGAGACAGTGCCTTCTCCCACATGAGATTTCGCAGTTCCATCAATGAATAAGGTTGAGCGAAGCTTGATCTTAAGCTTCCTCTTGGGACAGGCAGATTTCTTCAGGTAATACTCGAACCGGTCCCAGAGATAAGAAAACTTCATTTGGCTCCTCGAAGCTTGAAACTGCAAGTCACGGAAGCACTGCCAAAAATCAATAATAGATTCATGCGGAGCCCTCCGTTGCTATAACAGTTTCCAATCAAGATGGTATGGATCAAAATGATAGAAAATGTCTTCAATAAGATCACAGAAGTGCTCACATGAGTGCATGGTGTCAGCCAGTACGCTGAGCAACCAACGAAATGGAGATTCCTGAAGTGTGTATGTAAGCAGCAAACTGACATGTTCGTCAGTAAACACATCTTCCTCATAAATCATGGAAAGAAAGGTATGTAAGTGTTTAGGCTAGGCCACTTCACCTTCACCATCATAAGTGTGAGTGGACAAGAGATTAGAAAGCTTCCCCAAGATGGAGACATCTTCACGATTCAAAAAACACCTAGGGGGAAGAATAGTGAAAGACTCCATGAAAGTTATGCAAAGTTTCAAAACTGGATGAGAGGACACTTCTTGTCATCAGGCCCTCCTTCTAGTGCCATAAATTTTGACTGCGCTGGACCCTCTAACATGTCAAGGGGATCTCCCTGGTAAGAAGTCCCAATTAGACCTCATACCATTTAGTGTAGGAGTCGTAGCAGTGGGTCGTAAGGTAATGCCTTGACCGCGATTTTTCACATAGGCAAGTAAGATATCTCTGTCAGTAGCAAGGGTGTGACTGATGCAGTGAGTCAAGGAAAGTGTATGAGAGGTTCCAACACTTCAAAAGGAGAGGAAGGTGAAAGTGAGTTCCAGATTGAAAGGGATCAATCCCAGCTCGGCTAGGAACACACCACACAAAGGACATGCACAACTTCTGGCGAAGCAGTCCACTCGAATGCAGCAGTCACAACATACAAGGTAAGATAACACGAACAAAACTCACAGATTTGTCTGAGACGAGTGTGATAGCTTATATAGTAATGTTCAAGTGAAAGGTCTATCTGATGTCCGGCAGAGCAGTCGACATGGACGGTGACAACATTAACAACATATGCAACACATTAACAACAAGATTCATATAATTTCATGTGAATCAGTTCATACACAAGTACGTAAGTTAAACAACACATATCATTAAAGCAACCAGAGAAGTCCAACTACAATAACAACATATGCATGAAAATGTGTTGGCACTTATTATATAAAGAAGTGTAAGTCACAATCATACAATACATCCATTGATCTGAAATGATCATATGTTAAAACTGATGTAGAATTGATTAGCCATTATTGAATTGATTGTTAACTAAAAGTGCAGAAATCGAGAGAATTGCTTGAGAAGAAAGAATTTATGACAGCTGATTAAACATAAGTAAGATGCATAACAGAAGTGAAAAAATAAAAACACAGCGATACCAGACAACAAAATTGATTATGGAGTTTGTCCCTCATGGACTACATCTCCGGGTCTGATTTCAAGATGGGCGACCACTTTATTAGGATTGAAATATAAGAGGTCGATTACACAGAGATTTGACCAAATTGAATGTGCTCATAGGCACTTCTGGTCACTGTCAAAGGATAGCTCTTTGAACCAGCTTTCCAACGCCTATCATGGTTCCTAATTCCAACTCCAAATTCTCCTATTACACTGAAAACAAAAACAACCTCTAACCTCTAGAATCTGTGTACAAAAACCAAAATCACTCTCTTCCCGCATCAATGAGCAAAACTTCCTTTTAACACCCACCAGATGCACTCAAACTTCCTCCAATGAGTTTAGGAATGAATTAGTTCTAATATGGGTTCTTGGAGTTAGGGTCTTATCAAAGTTTTCCACCTTAGGCATTCGTTACAAGGTCCTTGAATTAGAATAACCAAAACTTAATTATAAAAATCCATAAATAACTTTGGGTTAACTATGAACCCGTTAACAGTTACTGTCAGCGCGAATTGGGTGGTCCATTGGCATGTGACCAAGCGGTCTAACCCTTGGCAGCCACATGCATAGTTTATCCCTATGGTTCCGGCAGTCAATCCATTGCGGTTACATTCAACTGTTGTGGTGAACTGCTAACATGTTCACATGCCCGTGTTTTCCAAGCCTAGCGACTTATTTCGCAATGGCCTCTGCCTGACTGCTATCCCGGTTGCAGTTTAACTGCAAACTCGTTCACATGTTGCATGACAGAGGTCGAGATGCCCGTGTGGTTAGGCTGCAATGGTTACACTAGATTGTTTATCCTTGTATCCGCTAATGTGAACACTATAATTGCCATGGTTCCGATGTGGCTAGGAACCTGCAGTTAGGACTGTGTTGTTTTATTTGCAATGTTTTGTAATGTGTAATAGTCTGAGAGTATTGCTTAGGGTTTGACACATAGGTTTACGTTTTAATGCCATAGTTTGCAATGCAATGAGGTCTGAAGGTTTTAGAGCTTAGGTGTTAGGTTAATGTGTATGGATTAGGTTTAGACTTTAGATTTTTCACCATGGTTTGTTGCATAGGACTTTTAGCATAGATTTAATACAATGAGTTAGATTTATATGTTTTAGGTTTGCATTAGGTTTTTAAACATTTTTTCACCATAGCTTCAGTGCTAGGTCTTAGGTTAGGCTTAGGGCCATTACAAAAGTTCTTGCCACCTAGCTTAGGTTTAGTTCCACTTATTACAGACATCTTTGTCACAATATGGCATTTAGTCATTAACACCATGACAACAACCAAACCTTACTCGACGACAAACCCATATCGACACCAAATCCTATGAGGAGGACGACAAACACATGTTGATGACCAAATCCTAGTGGAACTGATGGCAGCGGACTGAAATGTTGACGACGACACTGAACACTGACAATGAACCTGTGCAATTGATCTGACGAGATTCTCCTCGATCATGCATGTAAACCTGCTAGCCCCAACAGTGGAATGTTACAGCCACATCTGCCTGCTCCTCCAAATAGATGTACTAGCTCCATGCAGTGGAGAAGCCAAGGTGTGTTACAATATTGTCCAGGCCTACTTGAAAATAGTCTTAGTAGAAGCTTAGCTGACCAAAAGCCCTTACAATGAGTTATGAGGGACTATTTATAGCCAAGGGTGGGGTGACCCTTGACATTTCCCTTTCTAACAGTTCAACTACCCTCATGACTCTTCACCTACTCTATGATTGTTACATCCAACCATTGACACTTGACTTACACTTGACTTACACTTGACATGACTCAACATTACAATGCACATGTACTCATGTGAGACAAGATGGCTTGAGCAAGCCTTACAAGACATCACTAAAACTCGGCCCACTGTGATGAGACCAACTCTTTGACATGCTTGTGATAGTGAAGGTGGTGAGCTGAGGCCAAGCTTGCTCGTCCGTGATGGTGTGCATGCACCTCATGGTCATGGACTCTTGCCTCCATTGCAACTGGTGCATTGGTTCGGCCCCTTTCATCCAATTCATCTGCTAACATGTGCATGGTCTTCTTGGGTATGGTTGAACTAGAAACACACTGATGCATAGTGTCCATGCTAATATTCAAGTGTGTGCTGGTGGTCATGCGCATCAACTTGCTGAAGTACATGTTTAGCTCCAGTTGGACTTGCTTCTTGTATTTGCCTTGGTGAGTGTGTTGAATGGGTTGGATTGCATGCGTGCACTTAATGACATGCATGCTGTTGGATCCTTTGCATGTGATCAACAACACTTCTCACCATGTTTGCTCTATGTTAGCTGCTAGGATGGATCCTTAACTTGTACTAGCACAATTTCATCCGTGAGTGCATGTTGCGCCCACTGATGTTCCTGTTCCTACTGTAACTCATTGGACTATCTGTGCAGCTTCATGTTCTTCTTGAGTTGCTACTTCAGCACATGCAACTCCTTCTTTGTTCCATCTTCTGCCTTTGCGCGATCTTCATGTCACACTGTCACTTCATAGCCTAAGTCTCCAAAGTTCCTTTCATTATCAGTGGATTTGCTTGATCTTGCAAGTTTTCTCCCCCTTTATGTTTTCAACAACCTTCCTCTTACATTCATTGTGTTTGCTTCATTTGTTGCGTTCATTGCATTTGGTATGCTGCCTTCAACTGCTTTTCATGATGCTGCTCACTATGATGTTGCTACTTGATGTCCTTGTCCACGAACAACTTGATGTCTTCGTGAGTAGGAAATCTCATAGACACTTGATCGACTGCATCTTTAAGCATGCTATGAACAATTTCTTCATCTCTACTCTCTTGGAAGACATTGTACATGTACCGCTGAGAGGCAGATGAACACCTATGATACCTAGAGACATGGAAACACTCATAGCAAGCAATTTGTCAGTCAAAAACCAGAATGAACATGAGAAATGACTTGCAACATACCTAGGTGAATGATCATGAAGGTTGCACAATTTGGGCCAAAAAGGTCAGGAGACCGACTCCTAAGACTACATAAGGCATACTCTAGGTTGTTGAGAGACTGACTATTGGAACTGCGCAATGCACAGTCTAGTCTGGTTGCTGACTGCTGGGATTGCACATTGTGCAATTCCAGCTAGGAAGGTGTTACCGGGAAAAGTGTCTATTTAGAACTGCTCTATCCCACTAAGGTGTGACAGCTACCTTAGAAACAAACAGAGAAAACTACTTTTGTATTTCCTTTATGAATTAAAGATAGAGGGGGATAGAAAGAACCGACCTGTGTCTTGCGCTGATCCTTTGATCCAATCCCTCTCTTCTTTGACAGCTTCCAGCTACCTGCTTCCTTACTTTCCCAGCTTCACCAGGTTCCTGTAAGATCACAGAAGAAGAAAACTATACAAAGACATGGATCTATATTCATAAACAGCTTAGGATCAGATTTAAGCTAAACATACAAATGTAACAAGCATCAATGATACACAAGCATGTAGGAGAATTTCAAGTAGTTTTTATTGATATACAAGAAGATCTAGGAGGAGTTACAACCGATGATTCCTGACCCAGCATCAAACTCCCAGCAAAGAAGCCCCTTCTTCACCTCCAACAAAGCATAAATCACCCAATACTTTGATATCTATCTCAAAACCAACAGCAATTCCTTGCAATGTACAAAATTCCAGCCTCTGGATCTCTGGGATGAGGGATCCATATATAGATGTATGCAAGGAGGATGAGTCAGCTTATGATTTGATTAGTGTCTTCTCTCTGTCAGTTCTTGCTTCCACTTGGAGACTGAAAGCCTCTTACTCATCCTTGGTCGAATTCAGTGAGGCAAGTGTCATAGGAAAAGATTCTAGAAGCTTCCATTGTCTTTCCACCTCGTGGAATGGCACTGCCATTTGTCATTTCCCGCTCAACGCACCCTGATAGTGCATTTAGGTGCGTTTCAATGCACCCAGCTAGTGTATTTAGGTGCTATGCAACGCAGCTAGCCAGTGGAGCAGCTGAAATGATCATGTTTTGACTTATTCTGAGTAATTTCTGGTGGAGAACTTCTGGGAGAAGCTGTAATTTGTTGACCTTGTTCCTTTAGGGGTTGGAACAACACTTTTAGGGACTTAGGAGCCCTTGGTTTATGGACATTTCATGCTTGGAGCTGCAAGGCACAAAAATGTCTATAACAGAAGGACTACTGGCTCAGGGACATATTTGAACAATTCCTTGAGCCAAGTAGTCATTTTCCTCCAGAAATGTGCAAAACAGTCCTGGAGGCTAGTCTTGGGTAGGAATGCGCAAATCTAGAGAGGAAGACGAGCCTTCCTTTCCCAGATTGCGCAATGTAGCCTTGGTGAAAGCAGAGCTCGGGCCAAGGTTGGACCGACTCGCCTACGGGCAATTGAAAGCAAGTAAGTGAGTGAATGCATGTAGACACTAAGTGATAGAAGAAGTGATCAATAGTGTATGAAAAACATGAATGAAATATTTGGCAAACAGATAAATCATGCATGTGGGTGAGGCAGTTTGTCAGTTGGGGGAACGTCCATGTAAAACAGTTTCATGCATGCGATAGCAGTGAGATAGCAATGAAAACTGAAACAGAGCTAGGACAAGCTAGTACACATGTAAAAGACAACAAGCATTCAAAGAATTCAAGAAAACAGTACTCCCACAAGCGAAAACACAAAAAGTGACAGAAATGTAGCACAAGGCATGGGAAGCGAGATTACCCCAAAACAACTGAGCTGAATGTGCCAACTACTCCTAGATGTGATGTGGGATGCCAGAGCTACAAGGTTGATGTGAGGAATGAGCTCTGCAGCATCTAGTTGATGAGTTTTGATAACATCGAGGTTGTGATGCACATGCCACAAATCTAGGGGAAGTGACACTTAGTGGGAGGTTTCTGAATTGTTCCTTGCATGTAACCCCCAACTACTAAACATAGATCCCTGCAACAAGGGATGACTTTGCATGCTACCTTGGGAGAAACAACCCATGCATGCAAGTCTATTTTTCTCAGTCCCGGAGAGAAATGGTCAACTCAGCTGAACATGCAAGAGACTACTTGACTGCTGGAGAAAAATGCGCATTTCTGGCTGGGAGCTGGGCTGGCTGCCCAGGAGATTTGCACAATTTCTAGTCTGAGCAGTTGACTACTACCCAGATTTGTGTAAATCCTGGGCTGAACAGATTTTTGCTGGGAAAATTTGTGCAAATCCTGCTGGGAGGGTTGGCTGGCAAGATTGCGCAATCCTGGAGCCCAACAAGCTGTTAGAGAGGATTACGCAATTTTTGGAGGGAAGGTTGGTTTCCCTCTAGAAGTGCGCAACTTTCAAGGGGAAGCTGCTCAGCCTATAGTTGGATCAAGTCTGGGTGAGCAGCCTGTGAAGGGAAAGATCAAACTGTGATCGACAGGCTTCCTTTAAGAGAGAAAGACACTAAATCCTGAGGACTTGACGAAGCAAGGCAAGCTAATCTGAAGGTTGGTAGGGAGGCTCCAAAACAAGCTAAGGAAAAATTTTGGAGGGCAGTTGTAGCCGCTACAACAATTGTGTTTGACTGAGTTGGAAAAGGTTGAACCATGTATGTCCACGGGGTAAGTGGGAAACAAAAGTAACCCGCACAATGATTCAATACTCTTGGAAAGACTAATGCCTTATGGTAGCAATGAACCGAAATAGAGAAGTTGGAGTTCTACTAGTGTGTCGCCAAGTGTTGTAGCGGCTACAACCACCTCCAAAATTTTGGCTTGCACCAATTCCAGAGCCTCCCTTAAAGAGTTTCACTTGATGACTGTACACACTCGAGTTCACTCCGTGAGTGTTAAAATTGGCAACTAGGGCCAAACTCCATGTGGGTCACCTTATTCATGGTTGATAATATTTTTCCTAGATTCCTCTCGTTGAGAGGTGTAGGATTGATCTAAATATCATCTGATTCCGATAAGTATTTATGGAGATATGAATTTATTTTGATTATTGACAAATTATCAAAGTTGGCCAGCAACTTATGTAGGCTCAGACGCCCAACAGACACATCTATTCATCTTCAACATTTGGATATAAATACAATATGACTCCTCCTCATTTGGTTACTCACTTCTCATCATATCTCTCTCTCTCTCTCTCTCCTATGAAGAAAAAGAGTCTCTTCTCTCTCTTGCGCAGAAAGGCTCTCTCTCTCACCTAAGCCAAATCAGGTCGTTCGAAGTCTTGGACTGGTGCACGGTGAAATCTTGAACTGGTGCACGGTGAAGTCTTGAACTGGTGCACAACAAAGTCTTGGACTGGTGCAATGCGAAGTCTTGAACTGGTGCACGATGAAGTCTTGGACTGGTGCACGGCGAAGTCTTGGACTAGTGCACAGCAAAGTCTTGGACTGATGCGCGGCGAAGTCTTGGACTAGTGCACAGCAAAGTCTTGGACTAGTGCACAGTGAACAACTCACCGGTGGAGACTTGACGAGTTTGATTTAGGGTTTGTTGCTGCTGATATAAATCAGATCTTTTTACTATTTCTCTTTGCTGAATTATTGAAGATAAAAGAAGATTTGATCAAAGGGTTTCCACATACTGGGGTTTGTCCCTGGATAGCCGCCACATCTTGTGTCTCTTGTCTTGGCTTGTTTTCTGTTGATCGTTTAAATGTTCTATCTACACTTTACTTAATGTACATGTGATTGTTAATCAGTGGATAATAATAAGAAAGATAAGTAAACTTCTCTAAGCATAGAACATACCATAAATTAACATGGTATCAGAGTTGAGGTGAAGACAAAAACCAAGTAAGAGAAAGAGCAATCACTGAGAGAAGGTTGGCAAGGCTATATGAAAGAAATCATTGGGTCCTCAACACACTTCCCTGCTGAAGACAAACTCTGTGAGAAGTCTGACTATCACAGATGGAAGATGTCTCTCAATCTAACGTTAGAAGAACAGGAAGTGTTGGACCATGTGAGAGGCGGAATTGTTGAGCCTCCATCAAATGCATCCGCTGCTGCTAGGAAAAAATGGACCAAGCAAAGAAGATCATCTAGGACTCTATCAACAAATGCTTGGTGGCCTATGTTTCTGAGCTGAACACCTCCAAGGAAATACACGATAGACTGGTGAGTTTATTTAAAGTTAATGATGCAAATCAGGTCTTGTTTCTTAGAAATAAGTTGAAGGAAATTAAGGGAAAATATGAGAGTATGCAATCATACTTATTAAGAGTCACCGAGATCAAGAACGATCTCCTATCTATTGGGGAAGTAATGCCTGACAAGGAAATGACACTCACCACTATTAGAGGACTACCATCTGAATGGTATATATTTAGGACTACTGTTCTCAACAATAACGTAATTCCTGGATTTGAGGAGTTAATGGCCAGATGCATTAAAGAAGAAAAAAGCATGGAAGAGCAAGAAATACCCATACTTAAAGGTCATCCCTCTGCCTTTTCTTCTCATACTAAAAGAAGAAACAATTCCGGGGCTAAATTCAAAGGAAAGGCTGGACCAAAGGGTGGAAGAAAAGGACGATGTTACAATTGTAATAAATCGGGTCACTATGCAAGGGAGTGCCCTAATAAAAGGGACTCACATCGAGACAATGATCAAAATCCCTCTCTAAGCAATCAAAGGAATGGCAAGTCAAATGGCAGAGGTAAAAGAAGTGTCGAAAATCAAGGAAGAGGAAAACCATTTAAGAAGGCAAGAAATTCCAGGTATGAATCTAACACTATTGACAATAAGCAAGATGAATATTATCTACCAGATGCTCTATCTACTACTGCTCCCCCGGACTCACTGGGAAATTGGCTTATTGATAGTGGTGCCTTAAGGCACTTCACTAGTTACAAAGAAGCTCTCTATAATCTGGTAGAGAAAGAAACCAACCTGGAAATTGTTCTTGGAGACAATTCAAAATATCCCGTGAAAGGCATAGAAAATGTCACTTTTCAACTAATTTAGGGTAATACCATCTACTTACAAGATGTATTATATGTACTTGATCTCAAAAAGAACCTGGTGTCCATTTTGGCAGTGGAAGACAAAGGCTACAAGGTGGCTTTCAACGATGGCAAGGTACGTGTATGGAAAAAGAACTTTAAAGATGCTTTTACTCTTGGGTTTCGAGTTGATTCATTATATCAGGTTGAAGGAAGTCTGTTGGGTGTCATGACTTGTGACACATCTCTTCAGTCCGAATTATTCAAAGCCTTGATCAAGAATCAAACCGAAAAGAAGATCAAGATCCTAAGGATTGATAATTGGGATGAATATGGATCCAATGAGTTTCATGACTTTTACAAAGAGGCTCGCATTAAGAGGGATACCACTACACCCTATACTCCTAAGCAGAATGGTGTGGTGGAAAGGAAGAACCATTAAAATTGTGGAAGCTGTCCATGCTATGCTCCATGATCAAAGACTTCCGAAGTTTCTATGGGTCGAAGCTACAAACACAGCTGTATATGCACAAAACCAATGCCCTCATCAAGCATTGGGTTCCAAAACTCCTGAAGAAATGTTCACTAGTAAGAAACCTGATGTATCTCATTTTAGAATTTTTGGAAGCCCGATATATTTTGATGTGCTGAAAGAGAAAAGGAATAAATTGGGTGCATCTGGAAAGAAAGGAATCTTTGTGGGTTATAGTGAAAATACTAAGGGCTATAGAATCTATGTAGCTAGACAAAGGGAAGTCAAGATTAGTCATGATGTCACCTTTGATGAAGATATGGCCCTTAGCAAGGTGGAAAATCTTCCTACTTTGAGGAACACTCAAGATGCTGACACCAGGGAACCGAAAGAAAAATAAGAGGAGACAATGCCCGATGTGGAAGAACCCCTGGATCCTATTGATCCTCCTCCGCCTGAGCCCTCCTCTTCAAGGAAGAGGCCTTCATGGCTTAGGGGCACACTTGATGATGCTGAAGGACACACAGCACCTCGAGGAACCTTCTGTGAAAGTAAGAAACCGAACAGGTATCAAGGATACCTGACCATCATGAGCATAATCATCCAAAATAAGCCTTCATCATTCACAGATGTCATCAAGAATCAAGTATGTAAGGAAGCTATGACCGAAGAATATGAGCTTATTATGAAGAATGATGTTTGGGATGTAGTCCCCAGACCCCAGGACAAGGCAATTGTCACTTGAAAATGGCTTTACAAGATAAAGCATGCAGTTGATGAAAGTGTGGAAAAGTATAAGGCTTGTTTTGTCACTCATGGCTTCTCCCAGAAGGAAGGTATAGACAATGACGAGATATTTACGCTTGTTGCCCAATATACCACCATCCACTCGATCATATCCCTTGCTGCTTTGCAAGGATGGAACCTACATCAGATGGATGTCAAGACTGCGTGCTTACATGGTTCAATCAAACAATAGGTCTATGTGGAGCAACCCGAAGGATTTGAGATTCATGATTGAGAATCTCATGTGTGTAGGTTGAAGAAGGCCCTCTATGGGCTAAAACAAGCACCTCGAGCATGGTATGAGAGGATCGATAGCTACTTGATGAAGCTGGGATTCACTAGGAGTGAAGTCAACCCCAACCTTTACTTTAAGGTTATAGATGACAAGCCTCTCATACTGGTGCTATATGTTGATGACCTATTTCTAACAGGTGCAGACCCTCTCATTCACGAATGTAAGAGGGGGCTAGCTTCTAAGTTCAAGATGAAAGACCTAGGACTTATGCACTATTTCCTACGACTGGAAGTCTGGTAGAAACCAGGGGAGATTTTCCCATCTCAAGGAAAATATGTGGTGAAAATATTGGAGAGATTTGGCATGGTGGACTGCAAGCCCGTAACCACCCCGATGGAGCTTGACTTCAAGAGTTAAGTGGTAGTGCTACTGGACCTATTTTACGAAATACTACCGAGTATCGTCAACTCATCGGAGCATTGATGTTCCTAGTGAACTCCCATCTAGATATATGCTTTGCAGTCAACACGTTGAGTCAACACATGGTTGAACCTCACAACATACATTGGATTGGTGCCAAGAATCTGCTGAGATATCTTTGTGGCACAATTACTTATGGGTTAAGATACACTGCCGGAAATGTGAGACTACTTGGATATACTGATGTTGATTGGGCAGGCAATGTGGTGGACCGTAAGAGCACTTCTGGGTGTTGTTTCTCCTTGGGATCTACTTCGATATCCTGGATGAGCAGGAAGTAGAAGTCGATGTCTTTGAGCATTGCCGAGGCAGAGTAAATTGCTACTAGCATGGCCTCCTTTGAGGTAGTCGGGTTACGAAAGCTCTTCAGTGAGATATTTGGATTTACATTGGATACCACCGTGATCCTATGTGACAACCAGAGAAGGATTCATTTATCAGAGAATCCCGTATTCCATGATCACTCCAAGCATATCAATATCAGGTACCACTACATTCTTGACATGGTGAAGCGGGGAGCTATAAGGCTCCAACATATCAGTACAGATGAACAGTTCGCCGACATTTTGACAAAACCCCTAGGACAGGTCAAATTTCTGACTTTCTGAGAACGACTTGGAGTCATTCAGAGACCCTCTTTTGAGGGTCAAGTATGATGTACTAAGCTCTAGGAGCTCCAAGGGAGCGTGGGGTACTTCTTGGAGCAACATATGACCACAGGGTTACTCACCATCCCCTATTGGTGCACTTTGTATAGGGTAAAAGGTTCAACCTTCCCCTGACACCCCATGGCGACTATGGAACGGGATGATTAGTTCTCCTGTGGGCCAGGATGATTCATTCTCCATGGCGATTGTGGAATAGGATGATTCGTTCTCCTGTAGGCCAAGATGATTAGTTCTCTGTGGCATCCACTGGACACGATGATTTGTTCTCCTATGGATAGGATGATTAGTTCTCCTGTCAAGGCATCCTACCCATGCAGTCTGGAACTCATGGGAAGTACCTCTCATTTGATCAATGACCAGGGAAACGAGGATAGGGACCATAGTAGTTCTATCAATGGACGGATCGTTGTATCTACCATACTCCTTATGTTAGGATGACCTCCATTGATCTTGGATCAATGATACTAGTCTGGGACCAGTAAGAGTGGTACACTCTCTGAAATTGACTTCGGGTTAGTAGAGGACTGGTCTAGGACCAAGGAAAGGTGTACACACTCCAGACTAACGTTGGGTCAGTGGAGGATGGTATGAGACATCCTCGATCACTTCTTCTTCTTCATAGTTCAAGCAGAGCAGAACAGAACAAAGAAAACCAAAGCAGAGCAGAGGTCAAGTTGTACAAGGCAGTGCATTTGATGGATGAATAGTAGCGACGGTCAGACCAATTGCAGATGGAATTCTCCCTAGTTGAGAGGGAGTGTTAAATTTGGAAACTAGGGCCAAAATCCATGTGGGCGACATTATTCATGGCTAATAATACTATTCATATATTCCTCTCGTCAAGAGGTGTAGGATTGATCTAAAGATCATCCGATTCCGATAAGTATTTATGGAGATATGGATTTATTTTAATTATTGACAAATTATCAAAGTCGGCCAGCAACTTATGTAGGCTCAGACGCCCAACAGACACTTCTGTTCACCTTCAACATTTGGATATAAATACAATATGACTCCTCCTCATTTGGTTACTCACTTCTCATCATATCTCTCTCTCTGCTGTGCAGAAAAAGAGTCTCTTCTCTCTCCTGCACAAAAACGCTCTCTCTCTCACCTGAGCCAAAACAGGTCGTTCGAAGTCTTGGACTGGTGCACGGAAAAATCTTGAACTGGTGCATGACGAAGTCTTGAACTAGTGCATGGAAAATTCTTGGACAGGTGCTTGACGAAGTCTTGAACTGGTGCATGGCGAAGTCTTGGACTGGTGCACGACGATGTCTTGGACTGATGCATGGCAAAGTCTTGGACTGGTGCACGGCGAAGTCTTTGACTGGTGCATGGTGAACGACTCACCATTGAAGACTTGACGAGTTTGATCTAGGGTTTGTTGCCGCTGATATAAATCAGATCTTTGTACTATTTCTCTCTGCTGAATTATTGAAGATAAAATAATATTTGATCAAAGGGTTTCCCCATATTGGGGTTTGTCCCTGGCTAGCCACCACATCTTGTGTCTCTTGTCTCGCCTTGTTTTCTATTGGTCGTTTAAATGTTCTATCTGCACTTTACTTAATGTACATGTGATTGTTAATTAGTAGATAATAATAAGAAAGATAAGTAAACTGCTCTAAGCATAGAACATACCATAACTTAACAGTGAGCCCGTGTGAGTCTTTACATCCGCCTTTCTTGTTCATTGCATTCAAGTCTCTGCATGTTAACGCCTAAGTAATGCTTATGACCATGTTCTGGTTATGGTCAAAGTCTTTGCTTCATATGTGTTTGTTGTGTTCGCTATGAAAGCATTTGTCGCACTCACACATGGAGTCACATTTACTGTCACGCAAGCATCATCTCGATCAATTAACGATCAATCACAAGTGTCGCGCTTGTCACTTGCACAGTCGATCAATCATGTTGAACATCTTTGTCTGGATGGTTTCGGTCGTTTTTTCGTCAAGTCGTGTGAGTGTGTGTTTGCATGATCAACTATGTATCTTTTGATTGTTCACACACTTAGTCATTCTGCTAAAGTTCTGACAACCAGAGTCTCCTCTCACAGCCGAACCATCACCTTGCCATCGGCTCGATCGACTGTCAACCAAAACAGCGCAGAAGCACCAAGCTAGTATTATCAAGTTGCGTTGTCCACAAGCAATTCATTCAACTCTCATGTTGGCCACCTGGAGAGTCGGACCCAGCAATCACCCCAAGACTGACTCCCCTCCAAAATCGCATAGAGGCCACTAACCTTACTCACTCAACTAACTGAGGAAATTGCACAGACAGGCCAGACAGACACCAAGTGCCCATCCCTGTCTCCTTCAGAAAATTGTGCAGTTTTCCCAATCAGTCATCTGGACAGTCGACCCGTCATTCATCTCGAAAATTGTGCAGTGTTCATCAGCAGACCTTCCACTACCCATCAGTCAACTCAGCTCAGAAATTGCACAAAGATGATAGTAAGCCGGCCTCCCGACCTCAGTGCATTTTTGCTTTCCAACAGCCCCTAATAGCAGACTGCTAATTCCCTCTGGGAATTGCAGTTTCTGCTGCCAGTGACCCCAGTAGCCAACTGGGAGTTCCCTCTGGGAATTGCGCAGTTTTGGTTGCTAGACTCACGGGCAGTTCCCCCAAAAAATTGTGTAATACCTGCCTGTTGACCCTTGATGCAACCTAACCCATTCCTCTGGAAAATTGCACAAATATGACTACCTAGCCCTGTTGAATACTCGTTCCAAAAAATGCGCAGGGAATGCCTTCCTGCAGCCCAGACTTTTCCTCCCAGCCAAGCCAGACCTTGCAAACAGTCACTGTCAACTCAGATTTCCTGTCTCCATCACTCAGTGACTCTTGCACAGTTTTCATCAACAGTGCCTGGATCCATCATCCCACTTCACAACCTTGCTTCCTCTCTCGGTCACCGGCATCTAAAATGATCATGTGTCATGGTATACTAGGAGGTTTTGGATTTGATGTCGTCTCATCGTGAGTGACTATAGGTACAGGTACGCCAACAAACATGGCAAGACGACGAATGGGATGAATGAAGGGAGCACATGCAGAAGGATAGGTTCACCAATAGACAAACGAACAAAGCATGCAAAGCGGATGAATGCAACGAACATGCACCTTCATGAACAGATGAACCTATCAAGCCTTCCAGCATGCAACAAGGAACAACATGTTAAAGCTTCATCAAGCGAACCAAGCACCATCGAAGACTCTACGCACTTCGCCATACGGAGGTGAAGCTATCATACACCATGAAGACATCCATCACCCAGTAGCACTGTAGCTCAGCATGCACTCTAGCAGCAACACAATGTACCAACATTGTCATGTCAAGTCATGTCATCCACATCTCCACTATGGGCTTGTTGCCAATGAATGTGATGTAACATGGAAGTCCAAGAGACCCACTTTTTGACCAAAGAGTCATGTAAGTCAAAAATTCATGGAATTCAAATGGTCATGAGGGTAGTCAAACAACCACAAGGGTCAGTTTCACCCTTGATTATAAATACCCCCTCATTTGTACATGCAAAATACTTTTTCACCTCAGCTCCTCCCACATAGCCAAGAGAGTCTGTAATATTTTCTTTGAGGACTAAGTAGTGGCTCCAATGCCCCGCACTCGGGGGTTAGTGATCTATGGTATAACGATGTGTCTTAGAACTTTCACTTAATTCAAAAGCCTGCTAATATGCCATCACGTCTTCACACATGTATTGTATTTGTTGTAAGACTGATCTTTAACATTTGTAATGCATGTTTCTTTAACCTGTGTTCTACATATGAACTGTTTCATTTGTTGTAATGCATAATCTATTAATGGAAATGTGTTGTATATTTTTTTAACGTTACCTTGTTCATGTAGACTTCTCTCCCAGACATTAGGCAGACCTTTAACATGAAGCTTGTTGTAACAACCGTTGCACTCGTTCAGACTGATCCATGAGTGTTGTACGTGTTATCTTACCTTGTATGTTGTGATGGCCGCATCCATGTGGACTGCTCCACCGGAGTTGTGCATGTCCTGTTGTGTTGTGTGTTCCTAGCTGAGTTGGGACTGATCCCATCCAACCTAGAACTCATCTTCACCCTCTTCCCCTTCACAGTGAAAGAACCATTGACACAAGTACACTTACACTCACTAGGCACGCGAACCTCACTTCTCGAAGATAAAGCAGGCCACTCTCCTGTGATGATAAGCAAGAGTTGAGGAAAATCCTTGAGACAATGGCAACTGAGTCATAATACCAAATGGGACTCCCACACCAAACGATGTGAGGTCTAGTTGGGACTTCATACCAGGGTGATCCCCTGAATGTTGGTGGGTCTAGCACCATCAACAACATGGCAAGCCAAAGGTGTACTAATTGGTTTTTCATTCCTCAGATTAAATCTTTCCAACACCTTTTCTGAGACAATGTTAATTTTTAATTTTTCCTATCTTTACTTATTCGCATACCAACGATTTGTTTTGCAGTGCCCAAGTCCTTCATTGCAAATGAATTTGCCAATTTTCCTTTGAGCACATTTATTTCCTACATATTAGACCATGCAACAAGCATGTCATCTACATACAATAACAATATAATATAGTTGCCATAATTTTTCTTTTTAAGATAAACACAATGGTCATACTGACATCTAGTATAACCTTGTTTAGACATAAACCTATCAAATTTTAGATACCACTGTCTTGGAGCCCATTTTAAGCCATACAAGCTCTTATTTAATTTGCACACTATAACCTTCTCCTTCCCTTTGACCTGATACCCTTTTGGTTGTTTCTTATATATTTCTTCCTCCAAATCCTCATGGAGAAACGTTGTCTTTACATCTAACTACTCAAGATGCAAGTATTTTGCCGCCACTAGAATTAAAATACTTCTGATTGAATTTATTTTAACAACAGGAGAAAAAATTTCATCAAAATATATACCTTTCTTTTGTGAAAACCCCTTCACCACAATTCTAGCCTTATACCTCTATTATTCTCCATCTTCTTCCTTCAACCTGTCAACCCATCTATTCTGAAATTTACCTCCAAGAAACTTGACTAAGTCCCAAGTTTGCTTATGCATCAAGGAGTCCATCTCTTCTTCCATGGATTGCTCCCACTTCTTCCTAGTTTCTACCTGCATTGCTTATTCATATCTTTCTAATTCACCAGAATCAGTCAATAATACATAATATAATGAAGGAGAGTATCATTCAGGGGATCTACTTGTCCCAGTAGATCTTCTAACACCACTTTTAGGTGTTTGAGGTGTTTTTTTTGTTGTGCTTATTGTTGTTGTGTCTATTGATCATTATGATTTTCAGGAACCTCTACTTTTTCTGTGATCTCATCACACACTGCATATTCTTTGTTTTCCTTTTCCTATTTCTTTTCATGCATTTGATATTTATACAAGACCTTTTCATTGAATATGACATCTCTGATCCTAATTATTTTGTGATTTTCATAATCATATAAGCGATAACCAAAATTGTTAACACCATATCGAATAAAGGTACATTTCTTTGATTTTTCCTCAGGCTTTTTTCTATTTTCTTTATTAATGTGGACTAAGTCTTCACAACCAAAAGTCTTTAAAAATGAGTGGTTTACCTTTTTACATGTCCATGCCTCCTCTAGAATACCACCATCCAAGGAAGTTAAAGGCCCTCTGTTTATTAGATAAACTATAGTATCTACAACATCTGCCCAAAATTGTAAGGGAAAACCTACATGAAATCTCATGCACCTTGCATGTTCCATGATTGTCATGTTCATCCTTTCTGACACACCATTTTCCTATGGTGTTCCTGGAACTATCTTCTCTCTGTGAATTCCATGTTCTGAACAGTAGTTATCAAAATATTTGCTGCAGTATTCACCTCCATTGTCTGATCTCAGACACTTCAACTTCTTTCCTATCTCATTCTCAACCAAAGATTTTCATTTTTTTAAAGTATCAAATACATCATAGTTATTCTGAATACAATAAATCTAGGTTTTTCTAGTTGCATCATCAATAAAAGTAGCATAATAGTGATATCCACCAAGATATTATACCTAAGCTAGTCCCCATACATTTGTATGCATAAGCTCTAATTGTTCTTTATTCTTTTCCTTCCCAACTCTGATCAATCTGACTATCTTTTGTTTTCTGTAAACACAATTCTCATAGAAATCCAAATCAACATGTTTCAAACCTTGCAAAAAAAATATTGAGTGAAGAATCTAAATCCCCTTCTCACTCATGTGCCCAAGCCTATGATGCCAAAGTGTCGTATCTACTCCTGTGGAGGTTAAAGCATTAATAGAATTATAAATACTATTGAATAGATACAATGTACTAACTTTTCTCCTTTTATTATTACCATGGCTCCTTTAGTGACCTTCTAGGTTTTTCAATTACACATTAGGGGAATTTTTAGGTCTAAAATGGGCCTCCTAAGGAAGTTATAAAATACTAGTGGAAATAATAAAATAAGATTAGATTACATCATCAAATTTTAGAGGGAAAAAAGAAAAAACTAGTTTTTCAATTCTTATTTTCAACTTATCTCCCTATGGGTTTACTCAAATTTCGAGCGATAACACTCATTGGATGCATAATTTAATTCCTCATCCAAGGAGTACCCATGTTGCATACTTTCGATGGACCCTGCTACATGACGAATTGAGAAATACTTGAAAAGTGTGATTGCAATCACGTTTTTTCATGTATTTTTGATTTTTCATGTTATAGGGTCCATCGAAAGTATACAACATGGATACTCCTTGGATGAGGAACGAAATTTTGCATCCAATGAGTACTCCCGCTCGAAATTTGAGTAAAACCTTAGGGACATAAGTTGAAAATATGAGTTGAAAAAGTAGTTTTATTATTTTATTATTTTTTAATCTTTTTACTTTTTATCTCCAAAAATGGTGAATCATTCCCCATGGTTGACATCATCATCTTGAATCCTATTTCTTCTTATAAATTTTTATTTTGGTTGTACATTTTTCTTAGGAGGCCCATTTTAGACCTCAAAATTCCCCTAATGCAACCTTCACCTCCCAACTGCTCTGTTGAAATTAGATTTTTCTTTAAATTTGAAACATGCCTTACCTCTTTCAATAACCATTGGTTTCTATTATGTTGCTTTATAAAAACCTTACCCATTCTAAAGATTTTACTGGGTTTATCATGACCCAAACGAACATAGTCATGAAAATGTTTCCTATCAAGTGTGGCATGGAATGAGACCCCTGAATCTACCACCCAAGAATCAATAATATTCTCTATTGAAAGAATCAAAGAATCTTGAAACACATCACTTGTCACATTTTCTTCGTGATTGTTCTGTTGTTTTCCATCCCCTTCTTTTCCCTTATGAGATTTGCAGTCTTTCTCTAGGAGTCCTTTCTTCCCACATATCTAGCACACTATTCCTAATCTGGATTTGGCTATGCCTTTTCTTGATTAACTGCAATTTCCTAGGCTCCTTCCTCTTTCCATTTTTCTTCGTGTAGTCTCTACAGTCAAAGAATTAACTGATGTCTCACCTAAGCTTTTATGTCGCATTTCATCGCTAAGGATAGCACCAACAACAACATCAAAATTTAAAGTACTAGATCCATATACAGAGTTGCTCATAGTCATAACTAAGTCATTCTAACTTTCTAGCAATGAGCATAGAAACAACAAAGCCTTAAATTCATCATCAAAATTCACCCCTACAAAACTTAACTGACTAGTAACCATGTTAAATTCATTTAAATGATTAGCAATAGATCCACCCTTTGACGTTTTCATATTAAATATATGCTTCATAATAAATACCTTATTTGAGGTTGAGGGTTTTTCATATAGTTTTTCCAATGTCGTCATTAAACCTTCTCTTGTCATCGCCTTTGAAATGTTGAATGCCACTAACATTGCGAGACACAACCATATTTTTCCTAGTGCCTTTCTGTCAAGAACCTCCCGTTCTGCATCCCGGCATACTCATCATTTCCTTGTTTTTTCCTTCTAATAATGGTAGGTATAGATATTTCTTATACATGTAATATTCCATTTGCATCTTCCACATCTGGTAGTTTTGGCCGTTAAATTTCTTGACCATAAACCTACCATATTCTGCCATTACTCCCACTCAAACCAGGAACCCTTCTCTCCTATGAGTTTGTCAGCCAAATAAACCTTTGGCTCTGATACCAGTTGTTAGAAATTAATTAACGGAGCAAGGAAATACATAAAATATTGCGGAAACATAAATACAGAAATGCATAGAACAAGAGAGACATAGATATACGTGGTTCACCCAATTTTGGCTACGTCCACAGAGAAACAACCAGTCCTTCATTTTATATTATCAATCAAAATGAAGAGATACAACCTACAACAGATCTACTATAATTTCCTATTTTCTCTCACACAACCTCCTCTCTCTCTCTCTCTCTCTCTCTCTCTAAGAATAATAATACACATTCACAATACAATTCCCTCATATAAATCAAGGGTTTCCTTATAGGGATAAAAACCATAAATTAGCATAACTTCTACCATCTTTTCATTTGCCTAATGAACGACCTAGATTGACTACGAAATTACAATATTTTACAAGAAATTTTTAATCTGTTTTTAGCTTCGGGGGCACTGCTCCCAAACCCCTACTAGAGGGGGGCTCATAAAATTTGTCGTTTTCCCCCCTGGACTACCTTGATGGTGATTAAATGGGCAGTATTGCCGCCCCATTAGGAACATGGATCCAATGCAAGTGAAACAAAAAACCTCTGAATGATTAGGAAGATAATCAGTCTCCACACCCAACGCAGACTTCTCATGGAAAATCTTGTACTAACGTAGCACCCAGATGTTCTCATCTTATCAATAACGATCCCAAACAACATCAGTACATCATTCACATATCATAAGAAAAATATCCCAAACCAAAAATTGATCATCCCATGCAAATACCTCAAAGGGTGCTCGATGAAAACTGAATGTGTATGAAGAGGCTCAATCATGAATTGACTCATATTCTATGCAAAACATATAAATATATGGATGGATGTTTACATAGAACATCAATGCTTCAATCAACTATCGTTTTCCAAGTCAAGTTCAACAATATCTCTTCATAACTTCTTGAAATTCAATCGGAGTGTCCGAGGATTTGAATTTCCACTTTTCAAAATCTTTTCAATTGCTTCACAGTATATATTTTCTTTTCCAAACTTCAAAAAGTAATTCATCATGCCTTGATTCAAAATTTTGAACTTCAGAGATTAAGCCCCTCCTACTTTGATCATCAGAGGCTCATTACTATCAATAGCATACCATTAGCATATAAAACCAAAATCAAAGTCATACCTTGGGCCACTTTTGAAGCAGAGGTTTGGATTGGCACATCTTCCTGGCTTCATCAGGTAACTATCAATGTATACATACCAGGATCGGGAAGCTTGCTTCAAACCATAAAAAACATTATACTCATCAAACCAATATACTCAACCTTGCATAAACCAACATTGTTTAATCAACTAAGTCAGTTTATCAAGCCTTAGATGTCAGATCAAAACCAATATCAAACTCCTAGAAGTTTCTGCCAATATCCCTATCAAAAACTCTTTGGACCAAGTGTCAAGTAGAGCTCACATCCAAACTCTAGGTCATGAATTCATTTATTTTCATTTCAACAAATTTTTATTAAGCAAATATCAAATTCCGTCAGGTCATCCACATAATCATAATATGAATTATTTTTGTCACTAGATGCAAATGCATATACCAGATAAGTCACAACCAATGTGTCAAAGTCAATGATTCTAATACAAAATCTCTAATGAATACCAATATTAGTCACTGAATGTCATTATGCCCACATAGCACTATCATCAAGGCAAATCATTAGTTATCAAGTCAAAACCCTAATTTGTTATCGTTGTGATTTCAATCAATCCATAACCCAAAAATATTTATGAACTATCAAGCATCATGTCAAAACTCCAATATTGCTCATCTATATCAAA
Organism: Pinus tabuliformis; assembly: GCA_031772625.1. NCBI lineage: Eukaryota > Viridiplantae > Streptophyta > Pinopsida > Pinales > Pinaceae > Pinus > Pinus tabuliformis. The sequence goes on along the minus strand of CM062819.1, from coordinate 863,484,860 downwards.
ACTAGTAAGCCAAATCTTATCAAATCCTTGCAATTGTTATCAATTACTATCATATACTAGCTTCAATGATCAAATCAAAATGACATACTGATATGCATATTTTGGTCCCCTGCAAAGATAGTTTTAGTCAACACATTCACATTCTCTATAGTAATTCAAACATTCAAACTTTCTTTCTCATAGGAGTTTTAATTGTCTGCTCCACATGCGTAGGACTGTCATACTTCTAGTGCACTCTTGATCTCATGCATAAGGCTTCCGTTTTTGTGTCCTACAGGCACAACCTAACCCATAGGCCTTCTTTTGTGTGGTTGGGAGGCCTATAATAGCACTCTTAAGCCTCTCTCCCAATAGTTGGGGCTCAGACTAAGAGAAACCCTCCCTTCTCATACCAAAATTTGTTGCAAACCAAAAATACCAGATATTTATATATTTATGTAAACAATCTTACTTCAACAATAAAGAATATTCTATATATTTAATGCAAATGATAATAGGTGTATGGATATTATGGAGAGTTTCTCCCTCTAAATGGGAAGCCACTTCAGTCATCACCATTCAAAACTTGAACCTTTCTATCATAATAATGTCATGTATCAACAAAATTCTTAGATCATGAAATCTAATTGTATCATGTTCTAGCACATATATTCGTCATGGTCAAAACATATCAGCATCAACTACTTCATCATCACACAAAATTTCATCAAGAGTTAAATTCAAATAATTAGAACAGCTAATGGGATTATACTTCAATAATCATGAACACAACATCACTTCTTTATCACATAATTAAATCCATCAAGTGAGGGCATATAGATTTACTACATTGTCAAAATTACTAAGCCAAGGTCAACAAGGAGATATTGAGAAATAATCTTATTGTTACACTTTTAAAATTAAGGTTACCATGCTTATCACAAGCATTAACAATAGTATCAAGTCACCGTATATCAAAAATCAATATATCTAGCTTGCTTCATAAAATCAAGAAATCCATGATGTCTAAAACATAAGATACTTGTCAAATGTCAAGTGCACCAATATATCACATATACCATAAATCAAAATTACTTTTATATGGATGCATAAGCCATTTGAGAAGGTGATATTCTCATCATGCCTTGTAACATTCAGATACCTTTGCAATTTGTATCACTTTACTTGTCGCAGGAAACTATAGCTCTTTCCTTCCTGCACCAACCATCTTTCTTGCACCTCAGATGATCCTCAAGAAGGGTCCACTTATTACATCTCATCAGGAGATTAGAAGTATCCAAATACTCAAATAAACATGTAGGAAGAATAATCAATGATCATATCAATAAATATAATCAAATGTAAATACATAAAGAAGAAACATAAATATAAAAGTACTTATCTTCAATGAGAGGTGATCATCTCCCTCTTGAACCAGTATTCAAGAGTCTTGACTGTCCATTGTCCATATAATATTGTTTCCTTAAATATTTCAACCAACTTTATCAACAACCAAATGTAATATAGATTATCCCATCTTAGGCTACATGAAACCTGTCATAAGTGCTCAAAACATATTTACACTAATCATTTTATGGTTTCTATATTGCATATCTCAAATCTTTGTCATAAACTAGGGTTTCTTCCAAACCCTAACCTCATAATATACATCAAACTCTTATAATTGGATTCCCTAGGGTTTCCTTTAAACCCTAATATTCTTTTAGGTCTCCTCCATCTTCTCTTTCTTCCATCAAAGGTGTCTTCATAGGGGTGATCTTCAATGAGTTTTCTTCAGTCCAGCTCTAATACCATGTTAAATTTTCTTAGGGCTATATTGTTCTTTGCTTTGATAATTGCATTTCATTATTTACATATTATATTCACCCCACAGCATCATAACATTATTCATATTTACATCATTATTCAATAGCATATTGAATTATAAAGAATGAACAATATCATCATTAATGAAGTGAAACATAAAGGAACAAGAGAAGAAAATCATTCACAAATAGAGACATTAGGATTTGTTAGAGACTAGGGAAAAACCCATTACAGGGAAAACCCTTTCAAATTTTTCTTCTTATTAGATTATCATTTAATGATTTAGCAAAAGAGATTACAATGATCCATATCTTCATCCATAGTCCTAACTAGTAAAATTAGCTAAACAACATTCATGAGATGAACCCAACAAAGTTAATAATCAAAACCCAGCTTCAGAAGCCTGCAGTCAATAGCTGAACAATGCGGTTAACTAAGGAAATTTGTGGTCAACTGATCAAATCAAACCCTAGGTCCCAACAACATGCAAAGAGTGATGTGTGTGTGGTTGAAACCCTCCAACCGCATGCATGATCTTGTGTGCCTATGGTTATAACCAAAAATTGTTTGTTACAAGCTTGCGGCCGGAAACCAAAACCCTAAATTACACATGCGAGCTTTGGACCTTGCAATTTCAGACCTATGCGAGCCAATCTTCATGAACTACCTCAGACCTGTGCGAGCCAAAATTCTCAAACTACCTTAGACTTGTGTGAGCCAAAACAAAAGAAGAGAATAGAAGAATGCTTCATGATCATTTCCAAATGAGGTTATGGTCACTTGTATTTATAGACTTCTAAGAGTTTCTAATTTTCTTTAGGGTCGACCTGATCAAATGTGCACATGTGGGCTTTAATTCCAAAATACACTTTCCATTATCCAAATTGAGTGCTTCAAGAATCAAAATTAGTCCTCTTGAAAATAGGAATCTCATCCCATGGTTGGAATTTGTCACTGAGCTACCAAATTAACACACTCAACAAGAAATTACGAGCTATATGGTTGAACTAATGGACAAAGTGGATATATTAGAAAATAAAGTTTTGTTCTTTCCAAGAAATTGGCAAACTTTGATTTTTCATCCTTGGACGATGACAACAAGCTACAACCACCAATCTCAGTGGATTCTCCCACAAGATAATGATCAAGAAAGAAATATGTTTTAAACAAATTTTTTACGATGGCACTACCATCTTCATGAATATTATCTTTTGTTTTAGTTTATTTTTTAGTTCTTTTTATAGTTTGAAAGATAGTCTAATATCCTAGAGATATGAAATTATCAAATTGTGAACTCATGCTAGGGATTTAGTTTCCCAAGTGGTAGACCAATAACTTATAATACTTATTTATGTACATCTTCTTGATAGTAATATAAAAAACATGATCTTAAGAAAACACACATATTTTTTTTAAGAAAGCATAATCCATACATTTCAAATCCTAATCTAATTATTTGTAAACATGAAAAAAGGATATTACAGAACACATAACAAGAATGAGGATGAAAGTGAAAGTGAAGTGTTGATTTCATAAGTAATTGTTATCACTCCGTAATTTACTAAGGTTGTAAAAGAAATCCAGAGGTAAGCACAAAACCACTTGTAAGCTTAGAAGCTAGCCCTTCTAAACTTAGAGAGGAATCTCTCTATTGGATTTAGATTTGGTTTTGAGATTTTATGCTCAATATTAGATTTAGAGTTTGGTTTTTTCAAATGTTTGGTTGAAGCTGCGAGGAAAGGCCATTGGGAAATGGAGTCAAAAGGTATTAGGGTGATCATATACATAAATAACAGAACACATTGTAACATGGCAAGGTAGGTAGGCTATTTGATCTTTGGAGCTTTGGTGGAATGAAAGGGAGGAAAATATGTAGATTCAATTAAATATAGAGAATTTTAGAATGAATTCTATATTTAATCTCAGTTTGAAAACACGGATATTGTTTATAAGGTAGAGAAGAGTGTAATTAAACAAGCTCAGCCCTTAATTTTCTTTAAACAATATAGATAGGAAAAACATATGGAGAAATAGAGAAATACCAAACATACAAGAGGAAAAACATCACCAATTTGCCTGACACATGAATCATGAAACAACTTTCTATATTAATGAAATGATCACTTTAGCTCAGTACACTGCTTTACATCAAAGGTTTTCTTTTTTGGTACAAGTTCCAACCCTTTGTACTTTGAATTATGAAGTATTTATACAAAAATTATCAAAATATCTTGATTTGAAAAATCAAGATTTTTACAAAATATCCTAAAAGTCTGTTTACAAAAATAGTACAGAAATATAGGCAAATGAAATTGTTATATCTTTCTGGCACTATATTCGAGGATTTCAGTGCTGACTTGGCCTGAAAATTTGTTGCTTTGTTGTTGAAGATCAACACTTGTTTTACTCAAGTAATTGGCATAGTTGATCCCATCTTTATTCATCTGCGGTGGAGAAATTAATTAGCTTCCTACAGGTTTCATCCACCTCAGTATACTTCTGGAAGGTGGGCTTAATTACAAAAAACTGTTTTATCTCATGTTTGATAAGTAAATCGAATTTCAAACCCTCCATGAAAGATTTTCCTATGATGATTCCCTTGATGGAGGAAAACCTTAACTTATCTCTAGCTATGGTATACAACTTATGCTAATAATCATCTAACTTTACCAACTTATCTCCCATTTCTTTCAAACATGGCAGACCCTTTTGATTCAGTACATTGAATTTTCTGTGGAATTTATGGATGCTAGCCTCCAAGTTATGGCATTTGTTCTCCAAATGTAACATAAAGTTCCTTTTTGTAAGGACTCTTCTCACCTCAAGGATTGTTTTTGTCTTGTATGCAATCTCAAATTCTTCTAGTTCCTCCTTTGTATTTGAATTTAGAATCCTTATTATGCTAGTGGCTTCACCTGGTTCATGTCCCACACTTTCTTTTATTCCTTAAATAACGTCTTTTGATATCTACACTAATTCCTCCTACTCAAAAATTATTTCAATGGAAGGCCAAATTTCAGTCATAGCTTCATTGATTTCCACTCAAATGTTATCCTTTGCCTATGAAATTATCTAGACCATGGCAGATTCATTCTCTAACTATTCAATTATTTGGGTTAACCTATGAGTCATTTGAAGCTCTGTTATGTACATTATCAATCTTTAATTTTTGTTCTTGGAGATTGTTTATCTGAGATTTCATATTTTCAATCTCCTGCCCTCTGATAGACAAGTACTCCATAGATTCGAATAAATCTGTTGATGAGTCTATAGACTGTCCCTCTACTGTGATGGTTGTTGAAGTGGAAGTTCCTGTTGTCGATGTACCTACAATTGGAACTGTTGTGAGTGGAATGACTGCTAACTATGTTGATTGTTCTTTCTCCTTTAGCAGTTTTTCCATTTTAGTCTCCATCTCTTTAATTTGCCCATTCTATTCAACGATAATATTGAACATGTCTTCTTTCTCTTTCTCTAGTTGTCCAACTTCCTTGGTCTGTGGATCTTCAGTGGATGGAAGCTTGAGTTTCTTCTTTAGAGCTGCAATGTTAGCATTCTTTCTTCTAAAAAATTTATCTACAGCATTCACATTACTGGGATCATATCCCAATTTGATTACTAGATCCTCTAAAGACTTAATCTTAGTGTCTTTAGCTAAAGAAGATATATTTTCTAGTTTGAGTTGGAACTGAATGTTGTTGACCGAAGTTTGCAACCTGGAATCTTCCATTGTTGAGTTTGTTAAGGTTGAATACATCATCTCACCTGTTTGTTTATGTAAGTCCATCTGATCAATGGGATGTATTTGATAAACAATGAAAGAAAAGATAGATTTCTTGTAATCATTTGGAGTTTTTGGAAAAGGAACCTCAGCCTGGAGGAAAGTTGTCCGCATCTTTCCTTTCTCTGTGTCAAAGGCAAAGAGAAGCCTATGCTATGAGGATGTTGTCTGCTTCCAAAATTATGTATAAGTTGTAGCTTTTAGCAACTCATTCTTCTTCTTAATTTCTTTATACTTGGAAAATATATTTGGTTCATCTTGGTCATGAACCAATTACCCTGACTTAGATGTATCTAGTGGCTCTTGGTAGGCCAAAGATGATGGAGATCCTATAAACATATCTTCACTCCTAGTAGAAGTATGGGGGTCTATCAGCAATATAGTGGACTATATATTTTCCTCTTGAAAGGATTCTTCTGTTAGGTTGGTCTTTTGTCTCTTCTTGTAAATATAAAACTCTTTCCCCTAAATTTCTGTGACTGGAGGGGAAACATCCTCCCTTGGCCTCTTGTCCTTCTTCTCTTATGGTGTTGGAGTAATGTTGTTGTTGGGAGTACCTATTCTTCTGCATCCTGGAAAGTATTCCCCTGTCAATGGTCCTTATTCATATAATTTTCTATCTCTGGCCTCAAGTGTGAGTGTAGGGAGTAGTCTTCTGCTATACTCTTAGTATTGAAATTATTTCCAAATGATCATATGACTAGGTGAAGTTGAGTTTAAAATTCATTTTCTTGAGGAGAAGATCTGCTTCTTTGGTTGTTGTCCTAGTATTGCAAATAAAAGGCCCAACCTGTGTTTTAATCTTGAATTGATATTTCTTCTTGGCTGACACAAAGTGTCGCTCATCCACATTAATCATTTGTCTAATATATTCTAGTGAAAAAATTCTCATAGGAACAAATTGGGCAACTTTTATGGAGGAAATTTGCATCCTTACACTCTAATCTCAGTGTAATTTTGATACAAGTACTAGTCACTTGTCTTAGTTTGCTCACTGAGGTGTAGAAATATTTTTACCTTGGGTCATATCCTTGGTTCAGCATCACTATTCAATATGCATGCAGTTTTATAAAAGAATTGGTCGATATACTCACTAAAGTCGAATTCATTGGTATGCTTCCTTACCAAGGAAGTCCAATGAATCACAAATTTGGCATTCCCTTTCTCATCCAAATTTTGTAATGGAAACTGAAACATGTATGCCTGATGGAATAAAAACAAATAGACTAGAATTGAAGCATACTTAAAGGTCCCTTCTGTAGAAAACTTTAGGAATTGTTCATGGATGGCATCTACCAGGAACTCACTATAGTTGAAGATGATTGAGGGTTTTTCACCTATTGAAAACACTGATAAAAATACTATGATGGCCTCATCAACCCATTGATCAGATTGATAGCCTAGAAAGCAAGAAACTATGGAGATAATATGCTTTGTCATTTCAAGGAACATGGAGGATGAATAAGGGGGGTTTTTCTTAGGCAATTGGGAATCCTCGGGGAGAAATGTTTCAAATATCTTTTCTCTATGAGGGAAAGTGAGGTTCTTGTAGAGTTCCATGAGGGAATCTACTAAAAAAGGTTTCAGAGAGGCAGAATTCTGAATCTACAGCATTTGGGAAATGGAATTAGAGGTAATTATGAAAAGGATATCATTATTTTGGGCTACAATTTCCCTCTGACTGGGAATGCACCAGAAGTGGCACCATGAAATGAATTCAGGGAAATGGTGGGTCTGAGGAAAAATGAATTTGGGTAGGAAGGAGTCCCACAAACCCAATTCATCACTGAGATCAATAAACTTTTGTCTTAACCAATTGTGGAGTTCGTAGAGGTCAAACTCACAATTGGTTTCAATAATTTTATATTCTTGATCTACCAGGGGCTAGTGGTCCAACTCAATTATGGGGAGAAAAAGGGGGTTTTCTTGAGTAGATTCAGATTTAACTTTAGGAGCCATGCTAGAAAGAAACGAACTGGAAAATTGAAATTACCCAGGAATTGTGTGGACGAAGACTAGTTACAATGGCAGTTTGCTTGTTGATGTGTTGTTATAAGAGGTTTCATCTTTAAATGTGTTTGAACAGTAAAGCAACAGAATGGTTTTCAGCTTTATTTATAAAAAAAATCACTTACCATTAATGTCTTATCTATTTAATAGAACATGTCTGTTAATATAGGATGAAACAATTATATGACGAGTGCAGAGACGTGCCATGTGGTGGGAGTGAGTTGAAGTGGAGCGCGAAGGGATGTGACAGTGGAGGGAGTGGAGTGGACGAGAAGTGGATGAGGAGGTGTCATGTGGTGGGATGGGATGAAGTGGAGTGGGGACGGGAAGTGCCACTTGGCGGCATAGGAGTAGAGCGAGGGAGCGCGGGGTCAACGGTCATTTTAGGTGGGAGGTGGAAAAGGTGGATTTCAGAGGGGGGTTCCAAAGTCGGCTTGGGGGTGACAAGTTGCACAAACGGGATGTGGGGAAACATCTTTTCAGACCCCTGCCCCCTGCCCCCCCCCTCCCCCCCCCCCGCTTGGTTAACTGTCGGAGGGGCGGCGAGGGGGTTCCGAAGTCATCACCCATTATTGATATGGGCGGGTGAGATCATGACCCTTCATTGCTGCTCAGCACTTATTACAAACAAAAAATTTGTTGTATCAAAATAGATTTATTAACACCACTAATCACAATTTATACAATGCAATTAACTAATTTAAATAACTTTATTAAAGATAATCTAATTGTGCTTATACTGTGCGATCATACTAATTTACTTATTTAACTAAACACATTTTATTCGACCAATCTAATCGCACTTAAATGGTGTGATTAAATAATTAAACCTATTTAGTTGAATGTAATGCGCATTTAAACTAAATGCACATTATTTTTTTTATTTTTCTAAAGATTTTTCTCATCATATTTTTATTTTTTGAAATGAAGTGGCATTTCAACTGGCTCACTTATTGGGGCTATTTTCATTTTTTCATATTTATTTTTTATTTCTTTTATTTTTCCACACACACACACACACACACATATATATATATATATATATCCTTTTTTTGTATGCCCTTTCATTATTTTTTTCTTTTCTATTTTTTCTTTTTTCTTTTTCTTGGAAATAATTTGTAGGATGAAACATTATATACAATATCTAATATAAAAATCAACAGACAATCATCAATTTATCTTATAAAATATAGGACCCTAACAGTGGCTCCAATGGGGATGACCTCCTCCTTGTGATGTGTCAAAAACATTGTAGATCAGTAGCCTTTATCGACTGGGTATTTTGTCTTTATCATGCATATGAATTGATTACATGTTGTTATTATAAATACTGGCAACAACTCACGAGAAGCTTATGGCCTTCTCTTCGGGCTTCAATTCCTGATGTTAGCCACCCACTCTTGCATTAAAATAGTAAAATGATATTTACAATGACTTGAATGAGAAACTTATCTATTTTGGAAGAAAATAGTTCTTGAGTAGTCTGCCATTGACAAGTCCTCCTGGTAGTCCTTCTCCAGTCAAGTCTTTCAGAAAGAATGCATTTTTTCCTCGGAAAGCTTCAATTTTATAGGGTCCTCTCCACAAACTATCAAATTTCCCATGTTTACATTTTTCTTCATTTCCCATCTCAACACAAGTTCATCTAGTTGGAAGTCATCTTATTTGGTTCTTCTATCATGGATCTTTTTATTTTGTCCTGAATTATCTAAGTTTTGTTGTAGACTTCCTCCTTAGTTTGTTGCAACTGTATTGTTTAATTTATCCTTATATGTACATCATTTGGATTGACTTGTGATTTCTACAATAATTTTAGCATAAGGATTCCCGGGGAAGCAGGAAATTGCATCCGCTCCATATACTAATTGGAAAGGATACATTCCAATAGAATTCTTTGTGCTAATTCTTTCAGCTCACAGAGCATTAACCAACTTCTTGTGCCAGGATTTTTTATTTTCCTGCAATAGTTTCTTAATAATGCTGAATAAACTCGTATTAGAAGACTCGGGTAACCCATTCCCTTGTGGATAATAAGTAGAGTGTCCTAACTTTATGTTATACTTATGGCAAAAATCAATCATTCTCTTTGAATTGAAAGCAGCAACATTGTCAGTGATGATCTTATGTGGACTTCCAAATCTTGAAAGAATATTACCTTCTAAAAACTGAATGATTATAGTGCTTGTAGCTTGTCTGGTTGGAATATCCTCAATCCACTTAGTGAAGTAGTCAATGGCTGTCAAAATCCATCTATGTTGAGCTAAAGAGCTTGGATGGATTTCTCCAATGAAATCTAGGGCCCGTTGTTGGAAAGGAACCTCAATTGAAATAGGCTTTAAAGGTAAGGGAAAAAGTTTTCTCTTGCCTTCAAATATTTGGCATTGATGGCATGTTGAAACTCTCTTATAAACATCTGCAAACAAGGTAGGCCAGTAAAAACCAGCTCTCAGGATTTTGTTAGCTGTGGTTTTCCAGTACAAATGTCCTCCATAGTCTCCTTGATGAAATTATTCCATAGCCTTGTCTGCTTCATCCTTCAATAAACAATTTAGCAAAATACCCCCAACATCTTTCCAATACACATTCTAATCTAAAATGCAAAATTTCATAGCTTTTAACTTGAGAAATATATATTTTGTCTTGGTTAAACCAGGAGGAGCTTGTAAATTTTGTAACACAAAGATAATATCTGCATACCAAGGAGAAGTAGCAAAGGCTTCTGATACCTGTGGAGTCGCCAACTCTTCCTGTTCATCAAGTGTAGCTATGAAATTTATATCTAGTGCATGGAAATTGGACTTAGCCATTAGCTTAGCCAATCCCTAACCTTTGATGAGCTTAGTAGGTCTTATCTCAATGTCATATTCTAGAATAATTGCAATCCATTTGCCTCTTTTCCCATCTGGATCAGTTTGTGTAAGGATATATTTTACTACAACACTTGGGACAAATGCAATAATATGGGAATGCAGAATGTAAACTCTAAAATCTTTCAGTGCCTTCACTAAAGAAAAGGCTTGTTTCTCCATGATATTATACTTTAATGAGGCATCCCTTAAAGCTCTATTGAAGAAAGCTATAGGCTGTTCATGTCCTTCACTATTTTTCTGCAACAAAATTGTTGCAATAGTATGTTCATATGCAAAAGAAAAAATCATGAAATCCTTTGTAAAGTCAAGGCTAATTAAAACAGGAGCAGTTGTCAAAGCTAACTTTACTTGACTAAAATATTTTTTGGCTTCATTATTCCATTTTATTTCAATATCTTTTTTTATCATGTTTGTAATGGCTCTCAAGATCTCGGCTAGGTTTGGAATAAATCTTCTAAGGAAATTTATCCTACCAATGAAAGATTGAATTTATTTCTTGTTCCTGGGAGGGTCAATTTTCATTATGGCTTCAACTCTATTGGGGTCTATTCTAATGCCTTCTTTCGAAATAATGTGACCACATATTTTTCCTTCCTCTAAACCAAAAAGAGTTTACTTGGGGTTCAAGTAGATACCATATTTTCTGCATTTTTCAAAAGCCTTTCTCAAGTGTAATAGGTGCTCTTCATCTGTTTTTGAAAATATAGTAATATCATGTAGGTAAATTACCATGAACCTATCTTTCTCATCAAAAAATGCAATATCTATTTCTCTCTGGAAAGTGGCCTCTGCATTCATAAGGCCAAAGGGAATTTTCACGTACATAAAGGTTCCCCGAGGTATAGTAAAAGTTGTTTTATGTTGATCATCAGGGTGAACCAGAATTTGGTTGTAACCTGAGAAACCATCCAGCAAAGAAATTATGTTGGAACCAACTACTTTCTATAGGATATGATCCATTTTGGTCTGAGGGTAGTTGTCCTCGAGAGAAACTTTATTTAGATTCCTAAAATCTACACAGAACCTTATTTCTCCTGTTTTCTTTTGTGTTGGTACTAGTTTAGAGACCCATTTTGAAAATCTTAGGGGCACAATGATTTTTGCATTAAAAAAAAAAAATATATATATATATATATATATATATATATATATATATATATATATATATATATATATATATATATATATATATATATATATATATATATATATATATATATACTATATATATATATATATATATATAGTATATATATATATATATATATATATATATATATATATATATATATATATATATATATATATATATATAGTATATATATAGTCTCCTATCAAAAGTAATAGGACTAGATTTACTCTCCTCAATTTTCGTTTCTAATCGTCTTTGATGGGAATGATATGTTGTATGATACTAGTATCATATGACTTCAAATCCTCATAGCTCTAAGCAAACACATCCGAAAATTCCTTTAATAGCTCAATGTATTTATGCTTTTCTTTAGGAGGCAAGGACGTGGATAGCTTTATAATTTTAGGACTTTCCTCAGTACCTATATTACATTCCTCCACTGAGCTCCTACCGGTTCTATTTTTTTATTTTTGGCTACATCGTTAAAATCAAAAATCTCTTCCAATGGCACCAATCCTCTTGGCAGCACATTGTATTTTAGCTACAGAACCTCAAGTTCTTTTGGATTTTCATCGGTTTCATTTAACACTATTTCCTTTTTACTTTCATCTACATCATTATCTAAATCAATATGTACATACTGAAATTCATCTTTCAACTGTAAAAAAAGTTCTACATGTTTATCACTACCAAAATCCTGCCAATATCTCACCTTATCTAGAACAACTGGCCTATGTTTCACTTCCACTTCATATTTTCTATTGGGATGGAATGGAATTTTACAAGTACTGGTTGAATGTTATGAAACCAGCTCAAGAAAAAGATAGAAAAGATAGATCAACGCCTTAAAATTCAGCCTCTTCGAGGGGGAAACCTCCTTTACAATACATAAATGAACAATTATTGGATGATTCAAATGAAAAACCTCATTTCTATATATAGGAGTCTAAGGAGTCACTATATAACCCAGCCGACCTAACAATACTAATATAAAGCCACAAAAATAACAATAGAGGGATTCTATGGGGCACAATAATAACAATATGGGGACAATAGGGGCACAACAATATTAATAAGGGGTACAACTACAATAGTAATGGGGCAATCACTAGTATTATAGGGACCCAACATGCCCCTCTCCTTCAAAAAAGTGTTGTCCTCAATGCTTGAGTAGTTCTGGATGCTTCTGTATAAAATTCTCATCCTCCCATGTGGAATCTTCAGTAGATAAGTTCTTCCGCTTGATAAGATACTCTGAAATTGATCGATTTCATAGATATCAAGTTCTTGTTTTTGTGACTACTTCTGGTTCCAATATAATTTTTCCTTCCTCGTCAAGTTCTGGCAATATTGTTTGAACTGGGAGCTTATTGCCTATAACCTTCTTTAAACATGAAACATGGAAAACTGGGTGCAATCGAGAAGCTGCAGGGAGCTCCAATTTGTATGCCATAGTACCAATCCTTTGCAACACCTTGTACGGACCATAATATTTTGGTGATAATTTATTATCCTTCTTAGCTTGCTTGAGGGACATTTGCTTATATGGTTGTAGCCGTAGGAATACCCAATCACCTACATCAAAACTTCTTTCGCTGCGATGTTGATCTGCCTGTTGTTTCATTCTATTCTGTGCCAACACGAGGTTATCCTTTAAGAGTTGGAGGACTTCTTGTTGATGTTCAATGTGATGTTCCACTGCTTGAACCTTAGAATTTTCTCTTAAATATGATGTGATGGATGGTGGCTGATACCCATAAAGTGCCATAAATGGGGTCATTTTTGTTGCTGTATGGAAGGAAGTGTTATACCACCATTCAGCTAGAGGCATCCATTTGACCCATTATGTCTGTTTATCAGATACAAAGCAACGAAGATATCCTTCCAAACATTTGTTTACTATCTCAATTTTCCCATCAGATTGAGGATGATAAGATGAGCTATGAGCTAACTGAGTACCAAGACAAGAAAATAATTTTGTCCAAAAATTTCCAGTGAAAATGGGATCTCTGTCACTTAAAATAATCTTTGGGTTTCCATGTAGCTTTTGAATTGCTTCCATAAATGCAGTAGAAACTATATTGGCTTTGAATGGATGTGATAATGCACAAAAGTGTGCATACTTGGTAAGTCTGCCAACTACCACCATGATGACACTCTTTCTCTCAGACTTGGGTAAACCTGTGATAAAATCCATTGAAACCTCCTCCCAACGTTGGCTGGGAATGGATAAAGGTTGTAATAGACCCGGTGTCTTAATTGTTTCAACTTTATTTTGTTGGCAAACCAAACATTCCGCCACAAACTTTTGAATATCTGATTTAAGGCCATCCCAAAAAAATTCCTTCTTAACCCTGTGGTAAGTTTTTAAAAATCCTGAGTGCCCTCCTAAGGGAGATGTGTGCAATTCCATAAGAATCTTTTGTTTTAGCTGGGAATTCTTACAGAGGTATAAGTGATCTTTGTACCATAACGAATCATTTTTCCAGCTAAATGTATCTGACATACTGGAATCTTGTTGTAACTTTTGAATAAGTGCCCACACTTCTTCGTCATTCTTCCATTCCCCCCTTGCTTCGTTTATCCAATCCGGTTGGATAATAGAAATGGCGCACAACAATGCTTCCACATACTCATACTTTATTGAGAGTGCATCTGCCACCACATTTTGCTTCCCTTTTTTGTAGATTATTTCAAAGTCATAACCCAACATCTTTGTGACCCACTTTTGTTGCTCTTCAGAGGATAATCTTTGCTCTAAAAAGTATTTAACTATATCATGATCCGTTTTTACCTTGAAGTGTCTTCCCATTAGGTAGGGTCGCCATTTCTTAAGTGCATGGAGTATTGCCAACATTTCCTTCTCATAAATAGCTTTGTGTAAAAACTTTCTCTTGATTGGACGACTTTCAAAAGCAATGGGTCTTTCATCTTGCATTAAAACAGCACCAATTCCATTTCCTGAAGCATCACATTCCACAATAAAAGTTTTTGTGAAGTCCGGTGTAGCTAAGACAAGTGCTTGGCACATTGCCTCTTTAAGATGTTCAAAGGCCTTTGTTGCTTCTGGAGTCCATGAAAATGCATCTTTCTTCAATAGTGTTGTTAGAGGTGCTGCTATTCTCCCATAATTCTTAACAAACTTGCGATAATACCATGTCAACCCAAGAAACCCTCGCAAATGCTTTATGGATGTGGGGATTTTCCATTCCTTAATAGCTTTAATTTTGCTAGGGTCTACCTTAACTCCTTCATGAGATACAATATGACCCAGATATTCCACCTCTTGTACTCCAAAGAAACATTTGGATCTTTTTGCATATAATTGTTTCTCTTCCAATAGTTGTAGCACCCTGTCAACATGTTCAACATGATCCTCCCAAGACTTGTTGTAGATTAGTATATCATCAAAAAATACTAACACAAATTTTCTTAGGAATGGTTTGAAAATTGAATTCATCAAACCTTGAAATGTTGAAGGTGCATTGGTAAGGCCAAAAGGCATGACCAAAAATTCATAATGACCCTCATGAGTTCTAAATGTTGTTTTCGAAATGTCTTCAGTCTTCATTCTGATTTGATGATATCCTGAACGAAGATCCAACTTGGTGAAGTAAATTGATCCATGCAATTCATCTAGTAATTCATTAATGACAGGAATGGGAAACTTATCTTTAATAGTGAGCTTGTTGAGCTCCCTATAATCCGGACACATGCGCCATGATCCATCCTTCTTGTGCACCAATACTACTGGAGCAGAGAAAGAACTTTGACTTGGTTGAATTATACTAGCCTCTAGCATTTCTGTAACCATACATTCAATTTCACTCTTTTGGGCATAGGGATATCTGTACAGCCTGATGTTTGGAGGAACACTTCCTGGAATCAGATGAATAGCATGATCATGATCACGAATAGGTGAGAGACCTTTGGGAGTCTCAAATACCTTGGAATGATTGTCCAAGACTTTTTGGAGATCTAGAGAAATAGATGATTCCAATGTGGAAACATCTAGCGAACATAATTGTGTAATTACACCTTTTTGTTCCTTTTTTAGAAGGTTTTTCATACCGTTAGAGCTGATTATCTTTCCCAGTTTCCCTGCAATACCCCTTAATTCAACTTCCTTTCCTTCCATAGAAAATTTCATGAAAAGTTCTTGAAAATTAAAAGCTATTGTACCCAAGGATTGTAGCCATTGGACTCCTAATACAACATTAGCACCTCCCATTGGAATGGAAAGCATTGGGCTAGTCAATGCATATTCTCCCATGGATAGCTTGATATTATGGCACTTTCCAGAGCAATTTATTGTTCCTCCATTTGTAACCATCACTTGACACTCTGGTGCTGGATATAAGAAGCAATTCAATTCTTTTGCTACCTTACAATGAATAAAATTGTGGCTACTTCCTGAATCAATCAACACTATTACCTTTTTCTTCTTGGTTTGTCCTTCTATCTTGATGGTTTGAGGAGTGGTAATTCCCGCCAATGCATTACAAGATATGGTCAGATTCATTTGTTCTTCATCTAGGCTTTGTTCCTAGAGTATATCCTCTTCTTTGGACCTTTCTTGCTCCTTTTCTTCTTCCTCTTCACAATCTATGTAGAATAATTTCTTCTCAGCACACTTATGACCTTTAGTGTATTTGTTATCACAACTATAACAAAGCCCTTTTGCTCTTTTTTCTTCCAATTGTTGTGGTGTCAACCTTATAGGTTGTGGAAGACTAGCGGCAACAACACTTTCGTCTTTATAGTTGTGAGTGGTATGCTTCCTGGTTGCCATAATTTTGCTTTCCATTTTTCTTGCTAACCTAAATGCCTTCTCTAATGAATCAGGTTCCCAAAGGCTAACATAATGTTGGATATTATCCTTTAAAGACCCTATGAACACATCAATCCTATGCTCCTCTAGAATATTTTTTACCCTTATGTTCAATTTTTGGAACTCCTCATGTGCTCCATTATTGAACCCTTTTGTTTGAGACTTATCAATTGGCTACAAAAAGTGTTTCTTTTTGTATCCTCATAATGTGCTATCAATTCTTCCGTAAAAATTGCCCAAGTGATAAATTGTTTACGAGAGCAAAGCCATTGATACCATACAAACTTATTTGGTTCCAAATATAAAGTTTCAATACATACCTTTTGTGTGTTTTTCACATTATTGAGATCGAAAAATTGCTCCATCTGTAATATCCATGTTGCGGGATCCTTGCCATCAAACTTCCTCATATCTATTTTTGGAATATGGTGCATCTTTGATCCAAAATTAGAGTCTATGAAATCATGATTAACATTTCCTTTGTTCGCATCATGAGTTTCCTTTACTCCCCTTTCACTATTAGTAATTATTTCTTGTAGAAAATTTGTCAAATCTGCCTTCAAATCTATCTTCAAATCATCAATCTTGGCTTCCACGCCCTTTATCTTAGATTCCACGCCATTTATCGTAGCTTCTGTTAGCTTTTGTGAGAGTGAAATTTTTTGCACTTGGTCTCGTAATTTTGATATATCATGTAGCATTTCTTCCTCTTCTTCATGAGTCATGCTAGAGCTTTCTGATTGCTTACTAGGTGTTTGCATTTTCTTTCCTTGGGGCATCAGTTACCGATACTAATGCTCTACTATGCCCTTTGAATTCCTTCAAAATAATTTTTTAAACCAAGCTTAAGAAAAAATTTAAAAACTCCACACACCTTTTTTCACTTTGAAGGAGCTCGATATTGCCTCTGATGTATCTCTATAATTTCAGATCATCCAGTTCTGAAATTGCGACCTTTGGTAGCCCTCTGTGTCCTCTTTCCAATGCCACCAGTCTGACACCAATTGGATTCTCCAATGAAGAGTTATGTCAAATCTCCCACAGTGACATGATTATAGACTAATTCAGTAGAGCAAACTTGTACGACGTGCCACGTGTCCCTATTTTGACCTTTGGCTCTGAAAAATATATACAAGAAACTACAGTCCGTCCTCTTTCTGTACCTTCTTACAAAATTTCAATCTGATGCTGAGAGAGAAAGTTATGATGATTTTCCCGAGGTCACCTGTTTGGAATGTAATTCAGGAGTCTGCAACAAGACCAACTTCCTCAGATCATATCTCCGCAAATATAGCGTGAAAAGCTCTGAAATTCAGACCCAAGGTTCAGTGCGATTTTGCCTCAAATGGATTTTTATTTTCGCTTCTAAAGCGTCGCAGAAAAAAAGTTATAGCGGAAATGCCACGATGACCTGTTTGGAGCAGCGAAACCCTAGAATCCAAAGCTCTGATACCAAATGTTATGAAACCAGCTCAAGAAAAAGATATAAAAGATAGATCAACGCCTTAAAATTCAGCCTCTTCGAGGGGGAAACCTCCTTCACATTACATAAATGAACAATTCTTGGATGATTCAAATGACAAAACCTCCTTTCTATATATAGGAGTTTAAGGAGTCACAATATAACCCATCCGACCTAACAATAATAATATAAAGCTACAAAAATAACAATAGAGGGATTCTATGGGGAACAGTAATAACAATATGGGGACAATAGGGGCACAACAATATTAATAAGGGGTACAACTACAATAGTAATGGGGCAATCACTAGTATTATAGGGACCCAACATTGAAGTAGCAAAAGCATCAGCTAAGCTATTTTCCCCTCTAGGGATAACAAACAATTGATATTCAGGAAAACATTGCAGAAAATCTAGGATTGCATTTTTGTAAGCTCTTAGTCTAGGGTGTTTAGTTGAGTACTCGCCTTTAATTTGGTTAATGATGAGTTTAGAATCCTTATGTACAAAAATTATTTTAGCTCCCAACCTCTTCAAAATTTGCAGTCCCAAAATTAGTGCTTCATATTCATCTATATTATTTGTACATTGGAAATTAAGCTTGTAAACATGTCCTTTGCTATATTTGTTTGTGTGTTTGAGATGAAAACACCTGCCCCTACTCCTTCCTTGCTCACAACCCCATCAAAATCCATATTCCAAAGGGCTTCTCCCTCTTCATCTTGTTTCTCAGTATCTAATTTTATATCCTCTGTCTTACTCAATTCAACTTCCAAGTGTGACACTTCCTCCTCTACACATTCATCATTATAAAAAGTAAAGGAGTCCATATCTGAACTCACAGAGTAAGGGGAGTAACTATTTAGTTTGTATTGACTACTAACAATATATTTCATTAATGATTCCCTATATAACTTTCTCTGATGACCAAAAACGGGAATGGTAGCATAGGTCATATCCATCTGCAAAGTACCTTGTAACTTTTCTCCCCATGATCTTGATAGTAACATTCCATACTTGGGAGGTATGTCTGCTACTACAATGTCCATGACTAGACTCTTTGCTGGTATTTGGGCCAGAGTGACACATAAGTCTTTGATGAGACCTAGGCATCTTACTTTGTTGGAATCAAAAGAGTACAAATCTTTATAAGGTCTTGTGATGTCTAAACCCAGTTTTTCCATGATAGCTCTGGGCATCAGATTGTGAGAAGCATCAGAATCAAGTATTGCATTGTACATAATTTTGTCATGAATTTTTAAATTGATATAAAAAGGTGGCACACTATAGTTCTGAGACTTCCCTTCAACTTCAGGTCCAAACTACAACTGAGGTTGGTCATCAGTTAAGTTCACTGTGTCTGTCCCTTCCCCTATCTTTAGAGCTTTCATGACTTGAGATATATATGCATTCTTGTTAATTAATTCAGTGAGAGGAATAGAAATTTTCACCTTGGCCAATTCATTTTCAATAATAAAATATTTTTGAGGTTTATCTATTTATTTGATATTTAGATCCTGTTTTTTAGAAGTCTCCTTTTGATAATCACCTTTTGACTGGCTAGTAGAAGGGGTGTTGTTGGGCTGCCAAATTAGCATACACTTTCACTCCATTTTCACCTTTATCCTCATTTCATCACATTATCATTATATTTCCATCACCATATGGGTTCATATATTCATTTTCCAAATTTATTTAGTTTATGTATCTAAAGTGAATTTATGATTAAAAGTTAGAAAAATAACATGTATTTTCCTATACCTAAAGGTGGAATGAGTTTGGTGACATGTGCAGGTGATTTGGAAGGTTCCAAGACACTCTCATGTAGCATCCAAGACTCAAATTCGAATTCTCTTGAAAATTTGGAGATTTGGGATAGGGGTCAAGCATATCTCATGGAGAAAAATCATGGATAAAAGAATATGTGTCTCATATTGGTTGTAACCATATGAAGGATTTGTGGATCTAGGAGGGATTACTGGATCTCAATTAATGAGTTAGTTGCTTATGTTTTTGTATAAATAGGAGTACCCCCTCCATTCCAAGAGGAGGACTCTTGGAGTATTTATCCTAACTTATGATGGAATAGAATAAAGTTTTCTTTCTACAATTTTAGATATAAACTGTCCTAATGTAGTATATGAATTTATGGAATAGTTTTTCACTTTGTTCTTAAGAGAATTGAGCTCACTCTAAAAGGATAAAAGAAACATTTTATTTCATTATAGATTTTATTTTCAATTAGTTACTTAGATGTTTGAAGATTTTTCATTATTAATGAATGAATTTTAGTTTAAATCTTATTAGCATATGAAAGGACAAACAAGGGTCTAAGTTAGGCTCTCTTCCATTTGATATGAGTAATAATTGAAATTCATTCTCTTTTTCTAGTTTCAAGTTATTTATGAATTCTTGATTTTTGATGCTTATGAATGAATTTTAGTTTCTAATCAACATATGAGGGGACAACCAAGATTCTAAGTTAGGCTCTCCTTCTATTTGGTCTGAACGATAATTAAAGTTCATTTCCTTTTCTTTATTTCAATTTATTTTTGAGTTTATGCAATGGTAATGTTGTTGGAATATAACTATGAGGAAGGACAACCAGGACCTCCTAAGTTAGAAGCCTCTTCTCTTGCTTTCTATACATCACATATTGCTTCTCTTTAGTTTCTCTTCTTGAGGAAAGTACTGTGGGGAAGGACAACTAGGACCTCCCGAATTGGGAGCCTCTTCCTTTGCTCGTTGCATCTTGAACTAGAACCTTTTTAGTTTTAGAAGTTATTTTTAACATGCATTTCCATTCTTTATTTCCATTCTAAACAAACCTCCTACAATAGCATCATCCAAGGTCCCATATATTTTGGTTTGCTTCTAAGTTTACGAAACCCTTGGGTTAAAAAATTAAATGATAGGGATTTAACACACAATTAAATCACCGAACATTTTGGCGTTGTTGTCATGGAAGCAAACTTAGATGTAACTAAGTTAGGAGGATTGTTTAAGAAACATTTTCTTTTAAGGTAATTTTCCTTTGGGGTTAGATGCATTTAGGCATTTTTCATTTTATTTGCACTTGCATATAGAAAACATAGAACATTAAAATCAAGAACCCCCATTCATTAAAAAAAAAAAAAAAAAAAATCCAATTGCAGAAACAAGATCTGAAGAGCTTTGTACTATGACAGTTGAAGAAAATAGAAAACCTAAAGATCACATTCAAATTTGGTTTCAACTAGTCAGTCTTTATGATCATGTCCAAGAACTCAATAGGGCTTACTTTTCAAACTTAGACATGAGTCTACTCATGATTTTGTTGCGCAAATGCATGCATTGGAAATTCTCTTATACTTAAGAGAATGTTTGATTTCTTTTTCAATAAAATAGGACTAACAAATAAAAAACAAATTTTTGTGATTTTTAGGATAAATTTACGATTTTATGGTGTAGTAAGAAGCACTGATTTACTAACCCTTGGCAAGAAAAATTTGCTATAAAACAAAGATTGTGAACAAAAAGCACAAGTGAAGGCGGAATAATGATAGTTTCAGGTAAGAGATCGATTCTTTTCATTTTTTTCTTGCATCCAAATTTTTAAGAGAGGAATCAACTAATAAAAACTTGAGTATGCTCTCCTCCTGCGCTTTGTGTGACCTGGAGGATTAAAAAATAAATAAAATTAAATAAAATAAAAAATTTCATGTTAGTATATCTGTTGTTAAAAAAAAAATTCTTCTTCATTATTTGTTTCTTTAAAAAAAAAAAAAAAAGATATTTGCTTATTTAAACAAATTTGAAATAAATAAAAAAAACCAAAACAACATGAAAAAAAACGAAGAAATAATATAAATAGATAAAAACACAAAAACGAAAATGAGAATAAAGTAAACAAATAAAAAAAATCATGCAAGGAAACGAATTGCTGCAAATGTTATGCGTGGTTTTGAAAAAATGAAAGATAGTTGTGCATTCCATTGATTTAAAAAAAAAAAAAAAACTAATTTGAGCCAGCAGTTAAGGCCAAATTCGTAGAGGTTAAAACCTTCATTTTTAAAATGTATTTTGTGACCAAATTAAAACTAATCTCAAAAATCTAAAACATGGGGTTTTTCAGAACGGGGTTAATTATGTTTAGCACGAAAGATTTCCTCAAAATCCATAACTGTTTGAGAGATTTTCAGGGTACTCTAGAGCCTTATTTCCGAGGTTGCGTGAAAAAAACGGTTTTTAATTAAATGCAGCCAGCAACTAAGGCCATGGCCAACCACCCAGCAGTGTTGCCAAGCTGCAGAGAGAAAAAAAATCAATCAATAAATTTAAAAAAATTAATAAAAATAAAAATTTTAATAATGAAATAACAAAAAGAATATTAATTATTAAAAAAAATCTTACTGCAGAAATTTTCAGATGATATTTTCTCCATGCTTACAACCTGTAACAAAAAAAAAGATTATAAAAAAATCATAAATATTTCCCAAGCTTTTATAGAATAAAAATTGGTTTAAAAAATCCACTTTCTTGGCTAAAAAAGATGAGTTCAAAATATATGAAAAATAATTTGACAAATATTTTGGAATCTCATTTTCCTAAAAATCTTGAAAATGGTGAATTCAAAAGATATGAAAAATGATTTGGAAAATATTTTGGAATCATATTTTCTTAAAAATCTTGGATTTAGATTGGCCACTTGTCAAATTGTTGTTTCAATTTTCATTTATAGAATAATTAAAATTTCCAAAATTCCATTAAATTCATAATTGTGACGTGTGATCTATTGGTAAGACATTGTGACTTGTGATCTATTGGTAAAACATTCAAATTGCATAATGGAGGTCATGAGTTCAAATTTTGTGGGGATTTTGGAATCATATTTTCTTAAAAATCTTGGATTTAGATTGGCCACTTGTCAAATTGTTGTTTCAATTTTCATTTATAGAATAATTAAAATTTCCAAAATTCCATTAAATTCATATTTGTGACTTGTGATCTATTGGTAAGACATTGTGACTTTTGATCTATTGGTAAAACATTCAAATTGCATAATGGAGGTCATGAGTTCAAATTTTGTGGGGATTGGAATTTGTTAATTATTTTACAATTTTGACACAACATTAATTAGAAAACAATTTTACCACCACATGGCATCACAACATTGGCCAATATTGCACATTCATCGCCACATCATCAGTCAAATAATCAACATGTCACATCATCCATTTTCATGTCACCCACTGCCACATCACTATTTACACAGTCACCCTCCAGCTACCAACTTAATTTTTAACATTGAAAATGGATCAAGAAGAAGAATGATAAGGGTGCTTCATCTATAGGATTATTGTTTTGCAAAATGCCTTGAAAAGAATCCTATAGATGGAAGATTGAATCCTGTAGACATGCTTTTTCGTTTCATAAAGTATTTTTATATGATCATGTTTCTTCGAGTCTTGCAGGTATAGAAGCCAATGACATCACAAACTAGAAAATTTTATGTCATGGTTCAGCCAAAGAAGATAGAAAATATTTTTAGATGCAAGAAGGGCACAATCTTGCAACTGAGGAACCTTATGACAATCTTCACTATTTCACCCAAATTTCAAATACGCACAACTTTCTCATACGACATCGGATTTCGACGATTCAAGCGTCATTGGAAAGATATCGATGGGATATACATAATGAGAAATATATAATCATAATTTGAAACATTTAAATAATGAATAAATTGCTGACAAGATATAACAGGTAAAATGAGGCACTAGTTTCGACACAGGGATAAATTCTTTTGGTTTTTTTTCATGAATTTGTTTTATTAGTACCAATTATCAGTTTTTTTTTGTAAATGTCATAATAAAGAGATTGATCACCTCTCTCTTATGATAAACTTAAATTTCATTGCAGAAAAAAGTACTAATTTTTTGCAAGTTCCAGGAAGATAAATAAATTACCACAAGAAAACATTGTCTTTTAAAGACCCCATTTCAAGCATGAGGACATGCTTTTGAGTAAGACAAGGAGGAGAATGTCATCATATCTATCAAATCATTGAAAAGCCTCTCAAAGAACACATTTCTTTCATAAGAAAATGATCAAAGAAGCAACAAATATGAAACATCAATGCATGAGCACATGCTGTTAGATCAGATCCATCACTTGCAAGCCTTTCAGATGCCAGTGTCTCCATTGCATCCATGCTTCTTTAGTCAATAAAACATTTACCTCATTTCCCTTTACATTCATCATTGTATTCCTCCTTTTTCAGTAAATAAAACCTTCATTGCATTCTCACTTTTTTAGTCAATAATTTTTCCTTCATAGTCATTTTCCTGCCTCACTTTCACTAACCTGTAACCCATCAATAAAAACATTCAGCTCCTCTACAAAGCTGATTCATTCGATTTTCTTTTCATTTTTCCAAATAAACCTTGATCCACTGCAAAATTTCTCATCCATAATCCTTCAAAATTATTGTTTCATGCTCGAGTTAGATGATGGAGGATTCCTTAAGGCCTCCCTTCTAACAAGTCTTGGCCTATCGACATAAGCACATTATCTAGGTTCAAGGCTAGAGTCCTTAGTAGTACCTTGAGGCTTGTATGCCTTAATGAAAGGCTCTCTTGCCAGAAATCATGGGAATACACCAATGTCTCTTGATCGTTAGATCTTGCAAGTGGCTCGAGATCAACTCATCTATTCACCCTTTGCAAGATGTACTTAGATAACTTGGAACGCGTTGACATTAATGGTGAGTTTCCTCACATTGGTTAACGACATGCATTAATGGTCGATAATCCAATGACTTCTCTTCATGCTCGACATCGACACATTTATTCGCATGATTAGAATTGCACCATTGGGTATTGTAATGATTGAAGACTATATCATTTTAACATGAGCAATTTGTTATAGCAGCAATAAAGATTCAAACCTTGTCATCAGCAAAGAGAACACAAAAGAAGATAAAAATTCCTTTGTTTACATACTCCATGATCCAACAACATCAGCAGCACTCTTCAACATCCACAACTCATGTACATTGAGGGTAAGTGAAGGTATGTGGTTTTCTAATTTTTAGTCATGGAATTCCTTAAAATGTTTAAATTTGTAACTTTGGAAAGTTCCTCACTTCCTTTTTCACATTTTCATATATCTAGTTGGAGGGGGAATTCATGTTCATATCTCATATTCACATTTCGTAATATATATCACATTCATATTCTATTATCGCCTTTCATATGTCATATATGTCCTTTATACACATGCCATCCTAACCAACATACTTTTCCAAACAACTACTATTGCATTATGATTCAAAACGTTACATGTTTTGCAAATGATGATCATAGAATGAATGGTTGATTAAATGTTTTTAAAGTCTTTTGATGCAACACAAAAATAACAAAAGAATTTTTACACAAGAACCAATACTAATAAAAGTTGGTTGCCCCAAAAAAACTAACCAAAGTAATATGTTGCAATCAAATATTTTTCAAAAGGACAATTTGCAAAAGGAACAAAGTTATCAAATGATTATGCAAAGATGAAAGAAGAATTAACATCGGGCAAAGTTCATAAAAAGGAAGACAATTCAAAATATCAAATCATGATTAAATTAAATCAATGCAATAGATTGCATGAGGACATGCAATAATTTAAGTTGGGGGGTATGTTGGGCCACCAAATTAGCATACACTTTCACTCCATTTTCACTTTTATCCTCATTTTGTCACCTCATTTCATCACATTATCATTATATTTCCATTACCATATGGGTTAATATTTTCATTTTCCAAAGTTATTTATTTTATGTATTTAAAGTGAATTTATAATTAAAAGTTAGAAAAATAACATGTATTTGCTTATACCTAAAGGTGGAATGAGTTTGGTGATATGTGTAGGTGATTTGGAAGGTTCCAAGACACTCTTATGTGGCATCCAAGACTCAAATTCGAATTCTCTTGAAGATTTGAAGGAGATTTGGGATAGGAGTCAAGCATATCTCATGGAGAAAAATCATGGATAAAGGAATATGTGTCTCATATTGGTTGTAACCATATGAAGGATTTGTGGATCTAGGAGGGATTAGTGGATCTCCATTAATGAGTTAGTTGCTTATGTTTTTGTATAAATACGAGTACCTCCTCCATTCCAAGAGGAGGACTCTTGGAGCATGTATCCTAACTTATGATGGAATAGAATAAAGTTTTATTTCTACAATTTTAGATATAAATTGTCCTAATGTAGCATATGAATTTGTGGAATAGTTTGTCACTTTGTTCTTAAGAGAATTTAGCTCACTCTAAAAGGATCAAAGAAACATTTTATTTCATTATAAATTTTATTTTCAATTAATTACTTAGATGTTTGAAGATTTTTCATTATTAATGAATGAATTTTAGTTTAAATCTTATTAGCATATGAAAGGACAAACAAGGGTCTAAGTTAGGCTCTCTTCCATTTGATATGAGTAATAATTGAAATTCATTCTCTTTTTCTAGTTTCAAGTTATTTAGGAATTCTTGATTTTTGATGCTTATGAATGAATTTTAGTTTCTAATCAGCATATGAGGGGACAACCAAGAGTCTAAGTTAGGCTCCCCTTCTATTTGCTCTGAACAATAATTAATGTTCATTTCCTTTTCTTTATTTCAAGTTATTTTTGAGTTTATGCAATGCTAATGTTGTTGGAATAGAACTATGAGGAAGGATAACCAAGATCTCCTAAGTTAGGAGCCTCTTCTCTTGCTTTCTATACATCACATACTGCTACTCTTTAGTTTCTCTTCTTGAGGATAGTATTGTGGGGAAGGACAACCAGGACCTCCCGAATTGGGAGCCTCTTCCTTTGCTTGTTGCATCTTGAACTATAACCTTTTTAGTTTTAGAAGTTATTTGTAATATGCATTTCCATTCTTTATTTCCATTCTAAACAAACCTCCTACAACAGTCTCATTTAAGGTACCATATATTTTGGTTTGCTTCTAAGTTTACGAAACCTCCGAGTTGACATATTAAATGACAGGGATTTAACAGACAATTAAATCACCCAACAGGTGTCATTCTAAATTTTCTTGGGAGGCTATTAAATAGCCTTTTTACTTCTCAGACTATATGTTTGTGAAACTCTATAATAGTATTTTGGTATTCTTGTTTATAATCATTTGACTCTAAAGGGAGGACTTATGGTTGCGATAGCAAGAACAGATCTTGCTCCTCTTTAGTTAAGAAAATGTGGTCAATTTCACTTTCCTCAAATAATTTTATTTGATTTTGTTCATGATCCTCTAGTAGCTCAGATTCTTCATCTGCATAATTCTCTTGTAAAGGAGGTCTAATTTGTTGTTGATCGGTTTGGCCTCTATGTTCTCTTTGTTTGATTTGAGGTGGGTTTCTCCTAAAACCAAGATTTCTAATTAGAGGACCATCTTGATTTTCTCTTAGAGGAGCCTTACCAGTTAAAATTATCCTTTCTATCAATTTCTCCATTATTTTAACTAATGTATTCAACTTAACATCTGATGAGGAAGAAGAAGGTTCTTCGTTAATAGTAACTCTCCTCTCAGCTTTTAATCTAGCTTTCTTTGCCAAAAAATGGCTTTAACATTGATTGCATTCCTCTGCATTTCCTTAAGGGTAACAAGATTTCTTTCTCTCAGTTGGTAAGACATGTTTGGATCAAAACCATCTGGAAATTTGATCAAATTTAGTCCTGGTGGGGGTTGTATAGCAGTTGGGATAGAATTGTAAATATTATTGAACCTGGTGCAATAGACTTGGACAGCTTCACCAAGGGCTCTCTTTATACTCTCATATTCAGCCAAGGTTTGGAGAGGATTCTTATCTACTTCCCATCTTCTAAGGAAAGATTGGTGAAATTGCACGAGATCTCGGATAGAGGAAGTTGGAAATGCTTTACACCATGTTTTAACTTCTCCTGTGAAATTTTGGGCAAGTAGTCCCAACTTCACATCATCATCATCATCAATTTCTTGCAAATCTAAATAATCATTCATTTTGTCTATATGTTGTTGAGTAGTGATTGGCCCTGTGCCATCAAATTAAGATATTATACTATGTTAATCTTGTGGCATGGCATTGAGTTGTCCAGGTAAAACCAGGGGGGCATAACGACCTGCCATGATAGGTAAATGAGAGGAAGATGTAACTACAATAGATGTGGATGTGGAAGGTATTAAAGGGGGTGGAATGGTAGTTTGTTGTGTTGGTGTAGTGATGGTAGGAATAGTAGATGAAATGGGTACATTGGTAATAGGGGGAATTAGTGGAGGGGTAGTATAAATAGGGGGAATCTCTGGAGGGGTAGTAGAATTAGAGGCAATCTTTGGAGGAGTAGTAGTACTAGATGGAATTACTAGTGGGGTTGGTGATGAGGTAGTAGAAGAATAAGGTGAAGATCTAGATGATTCAAGAGATTTATGCACAGCCTAATCTAATTCAGTTACCAACACTTCAAGCTTATTAAATTGTTTGATGATAACATCATCAGAGTCTGGATTAACAGGTTGATGCTTTGAAATGTAAGGTTTTAAAATGCTTTCATAAAAAACAGTTTCAAGTACAAAGTTGATAGACTTAGTATGAAAGAGGCTATGTTCAAAAGTTAAATCAAACTCAAGATCCTCTATAGTGACAAAAATTTCAGGGAGAGAATTAAGTCTAGGTGTTAGGAAACCAACTCACAAAAAGATAGAAAAGTTAGATCAACACCTTAGAATTCAGCCTCTTTGAGGGGACAACCTCCTTTACATTACACAAATGACTAAACCTCCCTTCTATATATAAGAGTCTAAGGGGTCACAATATAATCAAGCTGACCTAACAGTAATAACATAAGCGCACAAAAATAACAATAGTGGGTTTCTATGGGGCACACTAATAACAATATGGGGACAATAAGGGCACAATAATAACAATAAGGGTTACAATGACAATAGTAATCGGGGAATCACTAGTATTATAAGGACCTAACATGCCCCTCTCCTTCCGAAAATCATTGTTCTCAACACTTGAGTAGTTATGGATGCTTCTGTATAAAATTCTCATCCTCCCATGTGGAATCTTCAGAGGATAAGTTCTTCCACTTGATGAGATACTCCGAAATTGATCGATTTTGTAGCTGTCGAGTTCTTATTTCTGTGACTACTTTCGGTTCCAATATGATTTTTCCTTCCTCGTCAAATTCTGGCAATATTTCTTGAACTAGGAGCTTGTCACCTATAACCTTCTTTCAACATGAAACATGGAAAACCGGGTGCACTCGGGAAGCTGCAAGAAGCTCCAATTTGTATTCCATAGTACCAATCTTTTGCAACACCTTGTACAAACCATAATACTTTGGCTATAATTTATTATCCTTCTTAGCTTGCTTGAGGGACATTTGTTTATATGGTTGTAGCCATAGGAATACCTAGTCACCTACTGTAGAAAATCTGATGTAGGTTAACCCGATAATGCAATATAAATCAAGGCAGAATACTATAACCTACTTCTACTATCAATTTGCAGAAGCTTAAAGATCAAGCTGAACAATATAACCATAAGAAGAAGAATAAATCATACAACACACATGAAAATACTTTGGGGAAAGCCTCAGCTAAAAACCCCACTATCTGTATTATCATACAAGGTGGAAATACATAAGAATTAGACAAAGTCTTAGCTCTTACAGCTAGCCAACTCTCAATACAATCCTCACAGATGCTCACAGGAAATCTTGGCTTCTCTCAAGCCTTCCTCTTTGCCCTCCAAACTCCTATTTCCTTGTGATGTTCCTCTGGGATGATTCTCCTGTTACCAAGTGGAACATTTCTTACCCAGTGGATGATCAAGCCTCCAAAACTACGCAATATTCAAGGATGATCCTTGACTGCATGCATGAGTTTTCTTTATAGGAAAACATATGCAACTAATAGTACATTGTCCTTGACTTTAATCTCAACTGGGTCTTTCTCAGAATAGACATGCATGAGTTTCTGATGAGGGAATCTTCCATTAACTGGAGTAGCACTAGTTGAGTGCATGCATGCATCAACTGACTGTTAACTCTCTATTAGTTCCTCAAATAGATTAGAACTAATTTAACTAGACTTAACTCAGTAAACTGAGTTAACTAATTACAACTCAAATATAACTCAATCTTATCTCCTTAATTTAAGGGATAAATCTTGCATGACTTCAGAAATACTTCTAACTTGAATTTCTCCAACTAATTAATTCAAAATGAATTAATTAATTATTTCCATGTAGTTGTTAAGGCTAAATTTGATTTTATTTCACAATTTAATTTAAGGACAAATTAAATTGGAATATTCTTGTTGCCATATTTTAACACACCCTCTCAACAAGGAAGGGATTATCTACCACCTCGATCATGTCTCTATGGAACTCGAATTTACACTTTGACAATGCCTTTGTCAAAATGTCAGTATTTTTCTCCTCTGTCGAAATATGCTGCAGCAACATGATCCTCTCGACCTATGAAAAGCCACGGGCAATAAATCTTGCCTTATGCTTCTCTACACTACCATCAACAGCTTGCTTTACCTTGTAAAGCCAACGGGAACTCACAACTGACTTGTTCTCTTGTCTCAGAACCACGTCCCAAACACTGTTACGAACTATGGAGTCATACTCCTCCACCATAGCATCAACCCATATCGGCTGTTGCACTGCTTCCTCAAAGGAAGATGGCTTGGTCTCAACACATTCCCCAGCAAGGGCCATGTATCCAATGTACCTCTCAGGTAACCTCCTCTGTTTGCACTAAGGAGATGATGCTCCCACATTCTCTCTCACATCCTCCAACAATCTGTTAGCTTCTCTTGTGCATTTTCGTCCATCTCAGGAAGACTCTACTTGAGTGGATGTCTCCACTCTTGGAACCTCTCCATGCAACTGATCTGCATCATTCTGAGGCTCCTCCTCCTTAGGAACCAATAGTTCATCCACAGCCTGTAGTTGGAGCTCCCTCTCAAGGGAAACTCGCATGGCCTTCTGCTCATCAAACTTGAAATCTCTGTGAACCATTGTCCTCTTACTGGTAGGCAAATACACCCGATAGTTGTGAGGTGTATCAGTGTACCCCACAAGTATCCCCAACTATGTTGTCGGCTCAAGCTTCTTCCATGCATCCTTTTTCACATGGAAATATACCGATGAGCCAAAGATCCTGAAGTGACCCACGTCTAGTCTCTTACAGGAGAAATCTTCCTCTGGTGTCTTCATCCCAAGTATGTGATGCAGGCTTCTATTCTGCAAATAGATCATTGTGTTGCATGCCTCAGCCCACAAGTGAAGTGGTAGGCCTTGGTCATGCAACATTGCCCGTGCTGCCCCTATAATAGTTCCGTTCTTCCTCTCGGCACCCCATTTTGTTGTGGGTTATAAGGTGCCGTCAACTCTCGTTTAATTCCTTCCACTGCACAGAAGTCCTTAAACTCTTGAGAGACATATTCTCCACTGTTGTCACTTCTCAAGGCCTTGATCTTCTTCCTGACTCTTTCTCGACCAAAGATTTGAACTCACAAAACTTTGTGAAAGTTTGGTCCTTCTTCTGCATGAAATAAATCCAACATTTACGAGAATAGTCATCAATGAAAATCACATAATACCTTTGCTCCATTGTGGATTCCATCAAGAATGGTCCACACATATTAGTATGAACTCACTCTAATATATCCTTTGCTCGACTGTCTCGATCATGAAAGGAAGACTTGGTGCACTTTCCCAAGGTACAACCTTTGCATGTTTCAACTTGCTCAAGTTTACCTTTAGGAAGTCCTGTAGATATTTGCTGCATTATCTTCAAAGCCCCATGATGCAAATGGCCCAACCACCTGTGCCACAACTTGCCAATGTCTTGGCTTTGCACTAATTCTTCTTTCATACTCAATGTTGCACAATCATCTACCTCTAGTTTATAGAGATTCTTCACCCGAATCCCTATCCTCTTGGTCTGACCTATGGCTGTGTGTCTTAGGAATGCCTTTCCTTTACTGAAGACAACATCATAGCCTTTGTCCTCCAACATCGCGACCGATACCAAGTTCTTCTTCAGTCCAGGCACATACTTCACATCTTCCAAGGTGATAGGAGCTCCATGCTACCTCTGAAAAGCAATCGTGCCCACTCCTGAAACACTATACCTTCGGTCATCACCCATCTCTATGCACATCTTGAGGTCTTTCTCCTCCAAGGCACTGAATAAATTTTTATCATCGGTCATGTGGAATGAGGCTCCACTATCAAGATATCGGACATAACCCATCATCAATGACACCATGCATGCGATGAGGGTAAAGTCCATTTCGAACTGAGAGGCTAATGGATCACCTTCCAATCCTTCCGAGGATCCCTTATTAGACTTCTTCGATGGTAAATTAGTCACATAATGTTACATCTTGTGACAATTAAAGCATCTTACTTTAGACATGTCACCTTCTTCCCTCCATGAGAAGAATTCGATTTGAAATGGAAGCCTTTCCCTTCCCTTTCCTTGCCTTACTTACTAAGGCCATATTTTCTACATCATCATTCTTGGATGAAGAACCATCTCATGTGCTCCTCTTGATCTCCTCCTCAATAAGATCCAACCACAGTCGTTCCCAATCTAGCAGTTTCTCCCTTCCATTCATAGAGTCCTGGTAGCTATTCCAACTCTTTGGAAGTCCAAGGAGAGCGAGGCTCACCATATCACCATCAACAGTAGTTATTCCCACACTACCAAGCTCATCTCTGCATGTGGTGAGCTTGTTCAGATATGTGGAAATAGTATCGCCCTTCTCCATCTTGATTGTTCGAAGCTTATCCTTGAGTGCCAATTTCCTCTAGTCGCTATTGTTCTGGTAGAGGTCCTTCAATGTCTTCCACATTGAAAATGGAGTATCCTTCCCATGGAGACTCAAGACAATATGGTCTCGAACTCCCTCAAGGATGATTCATCTTGCCTTTGCCACACACTTCTTCCACTCAGCCAACTCTTGTGCATTAGTTGAAGCTGGATTTGGGATTTCTTGATCAATGAATTCCTTCAAGCCATTGTCTTCTAATACAACCTCCATTCTATATTTCCATGCTATGTAATTTGAGCTACCTTCCAAGGTATACTTGAGTCTCAAGCCATAGAACGCCATTGGCCAACTTTGAAGTATGATATGAATTCGATTTGCACCTGCAACCCCGAACTTCAAACTTCGAATTCTCTTCTCAGTGTACTGTTCACAGCTCCGAAACCATGTAGAAAATCTCTACAAATCCAGCTCTGATACCATGTAGAAAATTTCTACAAATCCATCTCTAATACCATGTAGAAATTTATACAAATCCACCTCTGATACGATGTAGAAAATCTGATGTAGGTTAACCCGATAATGCAATATAAATCAAAGCAGAATACTATAACCTACTTCTACTATCAATTTGCAGAAGCTTAAAGATCAATTTGAACAATATAACCAGAAGAAGAAGATTCAATCGCACAATACACATGAAAATACCTTGGGAAAAGCCTCATCTAAAAACCCCACTATCTATATTATCATACAAGGTGGAAATACATAGGAATTAAATAAATCCTTAGCTCTCACAACTAGCCAGCTCTCAGTACAATCCTCACAAATGCTCACATGCAATCTTGGCTTCTCTCAAGCCTTCCTCTCTTCCCTCCAAGCTCCTATTTCCTTGCATTGTTCCTCTAGGATGATTCTCCTATTATCAAGTGGAACACTTCCTACCCAGTGGATGATCAAGCCTCCAAAACTACGCAATATTCAAGGATGATCCTTGACTGGATGCATGAGTTTTCTTTATAGGAAAACATATGCAACTGATAGTACACTATCCTTGACTTTAATCTCAATTGAGTCTTTCTAAAAATAGACATGCATGAGTTTCTGATGAGGGAATATTCAGTTAACTAGAGTAGCACTAGTTGAGTACATGCATGCATCAACTGACTATTAACTCTCTATTAGTTCCTCAAATAGTTTGGAACTAATTTAACTGGACTTAACTCAGTAAATTGAGTTAGCTAATTACAACTCATCTATAACTCAATCTTATCTCCTTAATTTAAGGGATAACTCTTGCATGACTTCAGAAAGACTTCTAACTTGAATTTCTCCAACTAATTAATTCAAAATGAATTAATTAATTATTTCCATGTAGTTGTTAAGACTAAATTCAATTTTAATTCACAATTTAATTTGAGGAAAATTAAATTGGAATATTCTTGTCACCATATTTCAACACCTACATCAAAACTTCTTTCGTTGCGATGTTGATCTGCCTATTGTTTCATTCTATTCTACGCCAACGTGAGGTTATCCTTTAAGAGTTGGAGAACTTGTTGTTGATGCTTGATGTGATGTTCCACTGCTTGAACCTTCGAATTTTCTCTTAAATATGATGTGATGGATGGTGGATGATATCCATAAAGTACCATAAATGGGGTCATTTTTGTTGCAGTATGGAAGGAAGTGTTATACCACCATTCAGCCAGAGGCAACCATTTGACCCATTTGACCCATTTGGGTTTCCATGTAGTTTTTGAATTGTTTCCATAAATGCAGTAGAAATTATATTGGCTTTAAATGGATGCGATAATGCACAAAAGTGTGCATACTTGGTAAGTTTATCAACTATCACCATGATGACAATCTTTCCTTTGGACTTGGGTAAACCTATGATAAAATCCATTGAAACCTCCTCCTAATGTTGGCTTGGAGTGGATAAAGGTTGTAATAGACCTGGGGTCTTAATCGTTTCAACTTTATTTTGTTGGCAAACCAAACATTCTGCCACAAACTTTTGAATATCTGATTTAAGGCCATCCCAAAAAAAATCATTCTTAACCCTTTGGTAAGTTTTTAAAATCCTGAGTGTCCTCCTAATGGAGAAGTGTGCAATTCCATAAGAATATTTTGTTTGAGTTGGGAATTCTTACATAGGTATAAGCGATCTTTGTACCATAACGAATCATTTTTCCAGCGAAATGTATCAAATGTATTGGGATCTTGCTGTAACTTTTGAATGAGTCCCCACACTTCTTCGTCATTCTTCCATTCATCCCTTGCTTCGTTTATCCAATCTAGTTGGATAATAGAAAGGGTGCACAACCATGCTTCCACGTCCTCATCCTTTCTTGAGAGTGCATCTGCCACAACATTTTGCTTCTCTTTTTTATAGATGATTTCAAAGTCATAACCCAACATCTTTGTGACCCGTTTTTGTTGCTCTTCAGAGGATAATCTTTGTTCTAAAAAATATTTAAGACTATCATGATCCATTTTTACATTGAAGTGTCTTCCCATTAGGTAGGGTCGCCATTTCTTAAGTGCATGTAGTATTTCCAACATTTCCTTCTCATAAATAGCTTTTTGTAAATACTTTCCTTTGATTGGACGAATTTCGAAAGTAATGGGTCTTTCATCTTGCATTAAAACAACACCAATTCCATTTCCTGAAGCATCAAATTCCACAATAAAGATTTTTGTGAAGTCCAGTGTAGCTAAGACGATGCTTGGCACATTTCCTCTTTAAGATGTTCGAAGGCCTTTGTTGCTTCCGTAGTCCATGAAAATGAATATTTCTTCAATAACGTTGTTAGAGGTGCTGTTATTCTCCCATAATTCTTAAAAAACTTGCGATAATACCCTGTCCACCCGAGAAATCCTCACAGATGCTTTATGGATGTGGGGATTTTCCATTTGTTAATGGATTTAATTTTTCTATGGCTACCTTAACACCTTCATGAGATACAATATGACCCAGATATTCCACCTCTTGTACTCCAAAGAAACATTTGGAGCTTTTTGCATATAATTTTTTCTCCTTCAATAGTTTGAGCACCCTATCAACATGTTTAACATGATCCTTCCAAGACTTGTTGTAGATTAGTATATCATCAAAAAATACTAACACAAATTTGGAAGGGTTTGAAAATGGAATTCATCAAACCTTGAAATGTAGAAGGTGCATTGGTAAGGCCATAAGACATGACCAAAAATTCATAATGACCCTCGTGAGTTCTAAATGTTGTTTTCGCAATGTCTTCATTCTTCATGCTGATTTGATGATATCCTGAACGAAGATCCAATTTGGTGAAGTAAATTGATCCATGCAATTCATCCAATAATGCATCAATGACACAAATGGGAAATTTATCTTTAATAGTGAGTTTGTTGAACTCCCTATAATCCGGACACATGTGCCATGATCCATCCTTCTTGTGCACCAATACTATTGGAGTAGAGAAAGAACTTTGACTAGGTTGAATTATACCAGCCTCTAGCATTTCTGTAACCATACGTTCAATTTCACTCTTTTGGGCACAGGGATATCTGTATGGCCTGATGTTTGGAGGAACACTTCCTGGAATCAAATGAATAGCATGATCATGATCATGAATAGGTGGGAGGCCTTTGGGAGTCTCAAATACCTTGGAATGATTGTCCAAGACATTTTGGAGATCTGGAGAAATAGATGATTTCGATGTGGGAAACTCTAGTGAGCATAATTGTGCAATTACACCTCGTTGTTCCTTCTTTAGAAGATTTGTCATACCGTTAGAGCTTATTATCTTTCATAGTTTCCCTGCAATACCCCTTAATTCAACTTCCTTTCCTTCCACACAAAATTTCATGAAAAGTTCTTGAAACGTAAAAGCTATTGTACCTAAGGGTTGTAGCCATTAGACTACTAGTACAAAATCAACACCACCCATTGGAATGGAAAGCATTGGGCTATTCAATACATATTCTCCCATGGATAGCTCAATATATTGCACTTTCCAGAGCAATTTATGGTTCCTCCACTTGCAACCATCACTTGACACTCTGGTGCTGGATATAGGAAGCAATTCAATTCCTTGGCTATCTTACAATGAATAAAATTATGGGTACTTCCCGAATCAATCAACACTATTACCTTTTTCTTCTTGATATGTCCTTCTATCTTGATAGTTTGAGGAGTGGTAATTCCAGTCAATGCATTACAAGATATGGTCGGATTCATTTCTTCTTTATCTAGGGTTTGTTCCTGGAGTGTATCCTCTTCTTTTGATATTTCTTGTTCCTTTTCTTCCTCCTCTTCACAATCTATGTAGAATAATTTCTTCTCAACACACTTATGACCTTTAGTGTATTTGCTATCACAACTGTAACAAAGCCATTTTTCTCTTTTTACTTCCAATTGTTTTGGTGTCATCCTTATAGGTTGTGGAAGGTTAGGGGCAACAACACTTCCATCTTTATAGTTGTGAGTGGTAGGCTTCCTGGTTGCCATAATTTTGCTTTCCATTTTTCTTTCTAACCTGAATGCCTTCTCCAATGAATCAGGTTCCCAAAGGCGAACCTCATGTTGGATATTATCCTTTAAAGTCCCTATGAACACATCAATCCTATGCTCCTCTGGAATATCTTTTACCTTATGTTCAATTTTTGGAAGTCCTCAATGTGCTCCATCATTGAACCCTTTTGTTTGAGATTGATCAATTGGCTAAAAAAGATGTTTATTTTTGTATCCTCATAATGTGTTGTCATTTATTCCATAAAAATTTCCCAAGTGACAATTTTTTTACGAGAGAAAAGCCATTGATACCATACAAACTCATTTGGTTCCAAATATAAAGTTGCAATACGTACCTTTTGTGTGTTTTGCACATTATGGAGATCGAAAAATTGCTTCATCTGTAGTATCCATGTTCGGGGATCCTTGCCATCAAACTTTCTCATATTTATTTTTGGAACATGGTGGGTCTTCAATCCAAAATTAGAGTCTATGAAATCATGATTAACATTTCTTTTGTTCTCATAATGAGTTTCCTTTACTACCATTTCATCATTAATAACCATTTCTTGTAGCAACTTATTCAAATTTACCTTTAATTCTTGCATCTTAGCATCCATGCCATCCATATTAACTTGAATTCCATTCATATTAGCTTCCACGCCATTCATCTTGGCTTCAGTTACCTTTTGTGAGAGTGAAATTTGTTGTATTTGGTCTTGTAATTTTGATATATCATGTTGCATTTCTTCCTCTTCTTCACGAGTCATGCTAGAGCTTTCAGGTTCCTTACTAAGTGTTTCCATTTTATTTCTTCAGGGCATCAATTAATGCTAATAATTCTTCACCATTCCCTTTGAATTCCTTCAAACTAATTTTTCAAACCAATCTTATGCAAAATTAAAAAAAAAACTACACACATTTTTTTCACTTTGTAAGAGCTCGATATTGAATCTCTTGTATCTTTGTAACGCCATATCTTGAATGTCTGAAATCATGTTCTACAGTATCCCCTTGAGTCCTCTTACTAACCCCACAAGTCTGATCAAGATTGCATTCTCCAAGTAAGAGTTATGCCAAATATCCCACGATGACCTGATTATAGACTAGTTCAGTAGAGTGAACTTGTACGAAGTGCCACGTGTCAGTGTTTCGACCTTAGTAACTAAAAATGATATACAAAAAGATATAGGTTGTTTTATTTTTGAATATTCTTATGAAATTTCAATCTGATACTCAAAAAAAAAAGTTATGATAATTTTCCCCAGGTCAATTGTTTGGAATGTAATTTGGGAGTCTGCAAAAACCCTAACTTCCTCAGATCATATCTCTGAAAAAATATTGATACAAGATCTAAAATCTGGACCCGAAGTTTAGAACGATTTAAGCTCAATTTGGTTTTGTTTTTAGCTTCTGAAACATTGCAAAATAAAATTTATAGTGAAAATGTCACAATGACCTGTTTGGAGCAGTGAAACCCTAAAATCGAAAGCTCTGATACCAAATGTTAGGAAACTAGCTCACAAAAAGATAGAAAAGATAGATCAACACCTTAGAATGCAACCTCTTCGAGGGGGAAACCTCCTTTACATTACACAAATGAACAATTCTTGCATTCTACAAATGACTAAACCTCCCTTCTATATATAGGAGTCTAAGGGGTCACAATATAATCAAGCCGACCTAACAGTAATAACATAAGGGCACAACAATAACAATAGTGGGTTTCTATGGGGCACACTAATAACAATATGGGGACAATAGGGGCACAATAATAACAATAAGGGATACAATGACAATAATAATGGGGGAATAACTAGTATTATAGAGACCTAACACTAGGCAGTGGATTATTACTTGCTTAGCTCTCAGTTAAACTCTTCTTTCTGAGATTTTTTTCAAGATTATCTACATTTTTTGTGGGTTTAGGATCTGGATTAGCTCTAGTGTATATCCTTTTAGGAGCTAGATCTACAATAGTATATTTATAGATATAAAGTATGTACAACTTTCAAGTGGAAAACAACCTTAAATAAGATCTATTTCATAGTCACACACTTGAAAGAGATTTCATCTCTAAAACAAAATTTACTAGGGAAAAAATTGAATTCATATCAGATTTATTCAAAGTACCCAGTATGGTCACCAGAATGTTATCACTCCATAATTTCCTAAGGTTGTAAAATAAATCCAAAGGTAACCACAAAACCACTTGTAAGCTTAGAAGCTAGCCCTTCTAAACTCAGTGAGGAATCTCTTTATTGGATTTAGATTTGTTGTTTTGAGATTTTATGCTAGTTATTAGATTCAGAATTTGGTTTTTTCAAATGTTTGGTTGAAACTACGAGGGAAGGCCATTGGGAAAAGGATTCAAAAAGTATTAGGGTGATCAGATACATATGTTGGAAATAATACTGAGAGGGGGGGTGAATCAGTATTATCAGATCAGATAAAACTTTTTCATTTTATGCTCAGATTCATACACGCAGCTTCAGTTAAGGATATCAGCGTATATACGCGACTTCATTAAGGGCAACTAGTGTATATGCAGTAATCTTATGATTCAGTTAGCTTATCTTCAGTAAATGCATCAGAACATTATTAACCATATTAACAGTAAACAGGTGCAGTATAACAGAACAGGTCATCACACATAAGGCACACACATGAACACCATGATATAAGGTGGAAACCCAATGTGGGTGAAAACCACCTGCTGCAAGTCGTCTCTATCTTTTCTTTAATAAGAAATTTCTTTTACAATGTGTTGGTGCAGTCCTTTACCAGCACGCAGGCTACAACCTGCAGAGGGCTACAACCCTCTTAGCTCTTGTACTAGCCGATCCATTTACTAGTACGTAGGTGCCTGCCTACAGAATGCTTCAACCTTTACTTGTTTTCCAACTGCTACTGAAGGGAGCTACAACCCCCTTTCTCTTGTACTGGCTGATATGTTTACCAGTACGTAGGTGTCGGCCTACGATCTACCCGGGACCATGTTTCATACATTTTCATACTGGATCCATAAGACAATCATCATTGTAGTACAACCTGCATCATTGATTACTGAAACACTGTCAACAACACAGTCACCAGAACACAGAGCAGACACAGAACTCTGCAATAACCATCAGACCCATCTGCAACTTCAAATATCAAACTTTACAATGTACACGCTACTTGGATGAACCCAACCTACGTGTATACGCCCTTTTTCCAAGGCCAACCCTCGTACAGATCTAAAAATATTTCCTTATAACTTTGCAGCTGTACCAGACATCAATCATACTATAACACTTATAGAACATTATTTGCGTTAGGATGAAGATCTAGAATAAGCATAATCAACCATATAAAGATAGTTCATTTCAAACCATTTGATCCCGATCTCTCCTTAGATCTTGTTCTCCATCAACCGGTGAGATCTCTCCTTAGCTCAGATCAAGCAATGCATCATCAACCCATAACCTTCATACTGGATCTAATACTTCATCAGATATTCAAGACATTTCAGATTCATTTGCCTAATGATCTTCTTCTCCTTATATAGCCTTAGGCCTTGCTCAATACCACGGGCCAAAACCATAGAAATCCAATACCATCAACTTCAAAACTAGGGATCAACACGTCCGTCGAGACACCATGGTCCAAAACCATAGGCACAACTTCCAAGGAATAACCGCCACGGACCAAAGATAAGTTTTCCACATACACGCTCTTTTACTGAAGCCAACCTGCGTGTACACGCGACTTGGTATATAGCGAACCTGCGTATACGCGACTTGGTATATAGTGAACCTGCTTGTATACGCGACTTGGTATATAGTGAACCAACGTGTATATATTTTCTCTTCATACTTGTAGTCTGATCATCAATTCCTTGCTGCTATCCTTCTGCACTATGATTTGTCATCAGTGTGATTTGCCATCAAGGACAACACTTGTCTCATAATGCCAACAATCTCCCCCTTTGGACTTGATGGCAAAGCTAACTTGTTACACTTATAACTATCATCTGATTTCTTTGAGTTGTCCTCCATCAGTCACATCTGACATCTCTTCTGAAGATTCATCCAGTTATACATAAGTGAGATGTTCTTCTATGAGAGGGTTGCCATCAAGTACAACACATGCATCATAATGCCAACAATCTCCCCCTTTGGACTTGATGGCAACAACACCAAATCACTCTCCCCCTTTGACATCAAGGGCAAAGGGTGGACCAAGATATTCTCTTCCTTTGTTGAATCTTCCCCTTTGTATATGCCAAGGTGTACCAATCTGTCCATGCTCCCTCTGAGTACATGTTGAATCTCTGTTCTTGCTGAAGTGTGTTGATCATGCTCTCCCTGACTATAAGCAAGGTCTACAAAAAAAAAGTTCTACAAGAAAGAACACGACTCTATACATCATAAGTGACCTTCCTAGCACCAAAGACTCATACATACATCTGTCTCCCAATCAAGTGGGGATATACCAAAAGTTTACACATGATAATTCAAGATTATAACATCATTCATCCCAGGCATAGTGGGGAAACCAACATAGGCCGTTACATAACCTTGATGAAAATACATGACTGAAATATTTCAACATTCATCAAATGACCAGAAGAGATTTCATCAACTGATTACAATAGATAGAGACACTTAATTACTTCATGAGTCAAGAGACCAGACATCTAAGTAAGACCATGATAGTCATCAGCAGCTATCATACACAATGTATGATTTGTTCCATAAGCATCTAGTCCAGCAATTATATTTTCTTTTTGTTCTCCCTCTGCATCTAAGGTAATGCCAACACTGCATCATTATCTGATCCCTCTGACTGTACTAGATGGTCTATGTTAGACCCATTTCAGAATCTTTTCATTCAGAGTTTTCCCTTGCTGTTTAGAACTCCATATACGCGACTTCACCTGCATCAATCAGCGTATATACGCGGATATCCCTTACGCAACACGCGTACACCATATACGTGACTATTCCCGCATAAAACGACGTATGTACACGGATATCCTTTAAACAACACGCGTACACCAATTTCCATATCAGCAACCTGTAAATGTCCTGTAGAGAATAAGTCATCAACCTATAACAAGGTATGTCTGCATCAATTCATCCCTTTGAATAGAATTCAGAGTCATTCACATTATATCATGTGTGAAACCACCATAGTCATTTCATCAAGCTCTACATGATCCAAGTATCATTACTTGGGAACATCTGCATCAACCAACATATGTAAGTATAAACCTATCATCATATAGATACGAACTCATCATCATGTCTCCAACAAAGTGACTTTGAGGAGTCATCCATGTATCAACACTATGTATCTTGAGCTCAAGCTCATTTGACAAAACTTCTTGATATCATCAACAGCAACAATCCTTATCCACAAGAGTGCCTGCATCATAACTGTATAATCTTTATGCATATGACAACAGCAATATATGAGTGACTCATCATCAAGTGAGGAAGATGTGTATTCAAGCTTTGTACTTCTCCTTATCCTTATGAAGATCACCATGTAAGCACCATATATGCATCAATAATGAGTCAACCATAAATCTGATCTGAACATCAACTATGAAACCCCAAGAATCATATGAGATTTTATCATGGACTACTCACAACCACATCATAGCAAGATATATCATTTAGCCATATAAGTAACATCACCAAGGACTATTAATAATGCCAACAATGCAATATTAAAGGCATATTCGCCCTCTCAACCTGTGCCATCTGTTTGCTGTTAGATCTGAACATGCATACAACAGTAGTAAGCATCAAGACATCATCATCAAGTTAGGATTAAAACACTTCTAGCATCTTGCAAGTATCAAGTCATTTCTAGACATTCTCAGCAGACTGTAACTATTAACCAATAGAACAGATACTGGATTGAATCATATCAGATCCCTTTTCTGAGCCTGTCCCCACTGCTTTTCACAGACTGACATATACGCGACTTTGCAGTGTATAACTCGCGTATATACGCGACTTCAATTTATGAAACTTGCGTATGAGTTTCAGGACCCTGAAGTTTTACACCTTCAGCTCCTTCTGAGTTTATTATGTCTGTAATGTGCTGTGTCTCAGTACATTGTGCTGACTGTACTTCCTTCT
The DNA here is from genome assembly GCA_031772625.1 of Pinus tabuliformis. Taxonomy (NCBI): domain Eukaryota; kingdom Viridiplantae; phylum Streptophyta; class Pinopsida; order Pinales; family Pinaceae; genus Pinus; species Pinus tabuliformis. The sequence goes on along the minus strand of CM062819.1, from coordinate 863,441,526 downwards.
TCCTCCATATCTTCAAGTGTGATGAGGTTTTCTCCTTTTGGTGTGATGTCCATCCTTTGTTCCTACATTCCTTTGCTATATGTCCAAGCTTGTTACATGCATAACATCTTACATGTTTCATATTCCTCCTGTAGCAATCAGTAGCTTTGTGACCAAACATATTGCAAGAAAAACAATATCCATTAAAGTACCTTGAATGTGATGATCTTTCTACATGATGGTCTTGAACCCTTCTTCTTCCACATCTGGCTGCAACATGTCCAAGATTATGACATACATAACATTCAACATTATTCATAGGAGGAGTAAAAGTTTTTCTTTGAAGAGTCTCTTTCCTTGATTGTTGATGGGGTTGACCTTTCATCTCCTTGTTGATCATTTTAGATTTCTCTTTAGAGTTCCTTGCCTCACCTTGTGAACTAGATTCACCTTCAACAGATTCATGAAAACCAAGACCAGTCTTGATAGCAGGAGACCTTTGACTACTAAGAATATCATCCAAGGCTTTAGTACTATCTTGAAATCTCAAAAGTTTATCCTTTTCTTCTAATTTTCCTTTCAAGATATTTACCTCAACCTGAAGTTGTTCCTCCTTTTCTAGACATTGCTTCTTCATGTCTTCTCCATCTTTCCTTCCTTCTTCCAACTGATGCCTTAGTTTGAGAATCTCCTTTTCTTGTTCTTCATTCAGATCCTGCTGCATTTGACGAATTCTGAGAGCACATTCCAGTTGAGATTTTAAGCTGATATCTTCGTTTACCTGTTTTTCAATAGCTAGGAGTAGATCTTTATTCTGCTTCTTTGATTCTTCAATATCTTTCTTTAGCGAGCGGATCGTGGCTTCAAGACTTTCATAGTAACTGGATCTATCTCTGAGTTTCTTGATGGTTGTGCTTCTTTCATTGACTTCATCTCTTAATGATGTCACTTCACCCTGCAACTTTTGACATTGATTTTCCTTGTCCTTGAGTAACTTTCTTACCTTGTTTCCTTCCTCTGATTGAGCTTTTAGTTTGGTAACTTCTTCTTTGAAAGCACATTCCATTTTGTTCAATAGATCTTGTTGATCTTTAACTTTGTCTGCAAGCCTTCTAAATACTGCCTCTATTTGATACTTTTCTTGCTCACCCATAAAAGCATGTTCAGTAGTTTCACTATCACTTCCATCACTTTCACAAGGAAATATAGCAGGAACATCAGAGGATAACGCATTCATACCTGATAATGATTCTGAATCTGATTCTGAATCTGAAGAACTTCTTATACCTAATCCCCAATCGACTCTCCCACTGTCATAGATCTTCTGAGATGTTTTCTTCTTCTTATGAGCTTTCTTCTTAAGCTTCTTTCCCATTGTTCCACGGATCTCCTTCAAGCGATCAAGCTTCTACCAAAGGACCTGCTCTGATACCAATTGTTGGAAATAATACTGAAAGGGGGGGTGAATCAATATTATCAGATCATATAAAACTTTTTCATTTCATGCTCAGATTCATACACGCAGCTTCAGTTAAGGATATCAGCGTATATACGCGACTTCGTTAAGGGCAACTAGCGTATATGCAGTAATCTTATGATTCAGTTAGCTTATCTTCAGTAAATGCATCAGAACATTATTAACCATATTAACAGTAAACAGGTGCAGTATAACAGAACAGATCATCACACATAAGGCACACACATGAACACCATGATATAAGGTGGAAACCCAATGTGGGTGAAAACCACCTGCTGCAAGTCGTCTCTATCTTTTCTTTAATAAGAAATTTCTTTTACAATGTGCTGGTGCAGTCCTTTACCAGCACGCAGGCTACAACCTGCAGAGGGCTACAACCCTCTTAGCTCTTGTACTAGCCGATCCATTTACTAGTACGTAGGTGCCTGCCTACATAATGCTTCAACCTTTACTTGTTTTCCAACTGCTACTGAAGGGAGCTACAACCCCCTTTCTCTTGTACTGGCTGATATGTTTACCAGTACGTAGGTGCCGGCCTACGATCTACCCGGGACCATGTTTCATACATTTTCATACTGGATCCATAAGACAATCATCATTGTAGTACAACCTGCATCATTGATTACTGAAACACTGAAACACTGTCAACAACACAGTCACCAGAACACAGAGCAGACACAGAACTCTGCAATAACCATCAGACCCATTTGCAACTTCAAATATCAAACTTTACAATGTACACGCTACTTGGATGAACCCAACCTGCGTGTATACGCCCTTTTTCCAAGGCCAACCCGCGTACAGATCTAAAAATATTTCCTTATAACTTTGCAGCTGTACCAGACATCAATCATACTATAACACTTATAGAACATTATTTGCGTCAGTATGCAGATCTAGAATAAGCATAATCAACCATATAAAGATAGTTCATTTCAAACCATTTGATCCCGATCTCTCCTTAGATCTTGTTCTCCATCAACCGGTGAGATCTCTCCTTAGCTCAGATCAAGCAATGCATCATCAACCCATAACCTGCATACTGGATCTAATACTTCATCAGATATTCAAGATATTTCAGATTCATTTTCCTAATGACCTTCTTCTCCTTATATAGCCTTAGGCCTTGCTCAATACCACGGGCCAAAACCATAGAAATCCAATACCATCAACTTCAAAACTAGGGATCAACACGTCCGTCGAGACACCATGGTCCAAAACCATAGGCACAACTTCCAAGGAATAACCGCCACGGACCAAAGATAATTTTTCCACATACACGCTCTTTTACTGAAGCCAACCTGCGTGTACACGCGACTTGGTATATAGCGAACCTGCGTATACGCGACTTGGTATATAGTGAACCTGCTTGTATACGCGACTTGGTATATAGTGAACCAACATGTATATATTTTCTCTTCATACTTGTAGTCTGATCATCAATTCCTTGCTGCTATCCTTCTGCACTATGATTTGTCATCAGTGTGATTTGCCATCAAGGACAACACTTGTCTCATAATGCCAACAACATAAATAATAGAACAGATTGTAACAGGGCAAGGTAGGCAGGCTATTGGAGCTTTGGAGCTTTGGTGGAATGAAAGCTAGGAAAAGATTTAGATTCAACTAAACATAGAACATTTTAGAATTGATTCTATATTTAATCTCAGTTTCAAAACACAGATATTTTTTATAAGCCAGAGCAGAGTGTAATTAAACAAGTTCAGCCCTTAATTTTTTTTAAACAATACAAATAGGAAAAACATATGGAGAAATAGAGAAATGCCAATTACATGAGGAAAAACATCACCAATTTCCCTAACGCATGAATCCTGGAACAACCTTCTGTATTAATGAAATGATCACTTTATCTCAGTACATTGCTCTACATCAAAGGTCTGCTTTCTTAGTACAAGTTCCATCCCTTTGTACTTTGAATTATGAAGTATTTATACAAAACTTATCAAAATATCTTGATTTGAAAAATCAAGAATTTTACAAAATATCCTAAAAGATTATTTACAAAAATAGTATAGAAATATAAGCAAATGAAACTTTTGTAGCTTTCTGCCACTATCTTCGAGGATTTTGATGTTGACTTGGCCTAAAAATTTGATGCTTTGTTGTTGAAGATGAACACCTGTTTTACTCAAGTAATTGGCATAATTTATACCATTTGTCTTCATCTGGGGTGGAGAATTTAATTAGCTTCCTATAGGTGTCATCCACCTTAATATATTTCTGGAAGGTGGCCTTAATTACAAACAAATTTTTTATCTCATGTTTGATAAGTAAATCGCATTTCAAACCCTCCATGAAATCTTTTCCTGTGATGGTTCCCTTGATGGTGGAAAACCTTGAATTATCTCTGTGTAATGTCCATTCCTAAATTATTTTGGAACATGATTAATTTCTACATTTTGGGGCCGATTTTGGAGGTGATGGGGCCCATTTGATTTTATTAGGAGGCTAGACTTAGTAGAAGTTATTTCGATGTGGTTAATTTTTACGTGGGTACCACCGACACTAGGAGAATACACATTCCCTAGTTCAATTTGCATGGAGGGGAATCGATGGTTAAGTGAGGGACCAACGATGGAGGGAAAATAGGGGGAAAAGAGCTCCAAGAAATCTATATAAGGAAGGCAACTCTCCTCATTTTAGCATCTTATCTTTTGACATATTGAACTCAATCTTAGTTTCTAGAGTTGCTTAGCTCGGTTACTGTGTTGTTTAGCACACGAGTGTCTCCAAGTGGAGATCTCAACCCTTGCTTCAGTGGACTTCGAGTGCCAGCCCTAGGAGGGAGTTCTTCTTCAACTCAGTTCATAGCAGCATCAAGGGGGCGAGTTACAACAGTTGTAAGTCGAGTACCAGCAGCAGGGGGAGTAAGAACAGTGTAGGGATTGCGCAGTCAAAGCGTGAGGCACTCCGCGAAGTTGGGGAGACAGGAGCATCCTTTCATTATTTTCAGGAGTATAGAGGGAAACTAAAGACAAAAGGGCCATCCTACACACAACTCTCATTTCATCACATGCAGGACTATGTCATCTCCTCCATGACTGCATAGTCATTGGAGTGAGACTCTTTGTGGTAGCACCATGCAGGGGAGTTTTGAGCTGGGGTGCTAGGAGATCATTTGAAGGGCCATTTGAGGAGGATTTCTGGAGTTGGGAGAGAAGAGATTGACAAGATTAGTCACACCAACAGAATTCAAAATTGGAGGGGGCCAAGCTATGAAGGGTCAATTTTTTAAGGTTGGAACCAAGGGAAACCCTTTCTTAGTTTTTCTGGGTTTTGGGTAAGGATCACACTCCTAATTTTATAGAATTTCCTGGGTAGATCTAAGGGGTCAAACAGGGGTCCCACCTCAGCCAACAGTTAGAGGAGCTAAGGGGAATTTGGGCCAAAATTCTGAGGTCAACATTTGGCCAATTCCTTCGTGGCTTATTCTAGGTTTCTTGCGTAGAGGCTCTAACAGCAGATCATTTCAGGCAACAACACATTTTTGGGCAGTAACAATGCAACTCTTGGGCTGGATTACCAGCAGATTTGAGGAGGGTGTTCCATTGTGCATTTTGGGCTTTTACTAGCTTGCCTAGAGCAAGCCGGAGTGCACACATTCCAACACCTTGTTGTACACCTCTTTCCATTTAATAAAATGAGTAGATAACGCAGTTTGGTTGCCAATTTTGTGGTCTGATGGCCTGATTTAATTTTATGGTGTTGTTTTTATTGTTCGCTTTGCATAGCACTGTTTTTCCTAGTTTGGAATATTACAGTGGTATCTGAGCATGATCTTGGCCCAGCTACAGGAAATTAGCCAAAATATCATGGAAGCTTTTGGTATGAATGCACAGTGATGGGTGAAATCAGAGACAAACCCATGGCTCAAGGGAAATCCAGTATGCAAAAATTTTGGGGTATAATTCATTGGGATGATGAGAGGTTGGTCCAATTGAGGAGGGTGACAGAAGAAACCCATCTTCACCCTTACAACAGAGACGTTAGAAGTGAGCAGGTCATGGCGGTGCAGCCATCTACATCATGTGGGGAAAATTGACTAGCTCAGGGCACCAGATCCCTTGAAAAGGAACAGACATGACAGAGATGGTTAGAGGGTGAGACCAAGGGGCGCTTTTGCTGGTGGAGACCTGGCTCTAGATATCAGGAGCCTAAGGAGGAGGTTGAGCATGAAGTTGAGAGCCCACAAGATGGTGAGGAGCACAATGATATACCCGGTGTGGCACAGGGGTCACCTTTATTAGAGACCTCTTCGATAGTCCCAGTTGACACCTTGGTCAAGAGGATAGAGCCTACTCACATAGAGCCATTTATTGAGGGGGTGCCACCTTTGGACGAGATGGCAACAGTTGTTGAGGTAGCTGGAGCCATGATCGAGTTTACAAGTGATAGATTCCCACGATAGTTCCATCAGTTTCAGGCTAACCTTCTAGCATTAAAAAGGAAGGCCACGTTAGTGTGAGAGGCGATTATGCAACAGAACAAGGAGCTGGAGGGCATGAGATCGGTTTGTGCCAAGTCCATGGCCAAATTGACTCACATTGGGGAGCAGTTGGATTCCCTACTGGTGCAGCTAGAGTGCACGTTGGAGTGCGAGACAAGCCCTCTTCAGGCATACATAGACGGGGCTGGCGGCACTGTTAGGTTACCTTTGCACATTAGACAGAGGGAGATAGAGCTACCTAGTCAGATTGTATGTATTGACCAAGATAGCGAGATGAGATGACCTAAGTTGCACAGGGTGCAGCACCCACATGTTGTGGTTTTTCTATATGCGGGAGTTCGTGCATTCGATCCCTCTCTTAGGGTTGGCTGGCGAGAGATTCTAAGTTGGTACTCAATGGAGTGGACTATGGAGATGGTAGTGGACCCAAGTGGAGCTCAGCAGGAGTTTCCAAGCACTGGGGTTGCTGGAAGCCCCAACTGGAATTGGGATCCAAGAGGGACCACCTATCATTTCCTAGGTACATTGGTTGACTACGACCTAGAAGGTATAGTTGACCTAGAAGTCGAGCGTTCACCTCCACTAGGATAGTTTCGTTTAGCACTAGTGGCCAACCAATTTTTAGGCAGACTCCTTGGGTTGTCTTGGTATGTAAATTGTACACGAGGTCTCAGGATGATCAGCATACTCTAGGAGGAGTTTGTCGAAGGACGTGGCATTGGCAGGCCACCATACAGTGCCTTGTATGGAGCTGGGGATTCTTCGCATTTGTGTGAGACATAGAGGAATAGAGCAGTGGTGGCATCGTTGCTGACACCTAGGAAGGTTCACTTCTTGGATCCCTTAAAGAGGACTTGGGGGGGAGGTCCCCTCATCAGAGAGCATGGTGATGCAATATTGGAGGTGATGATCTGAGTTGGATGTGGACCAACGCATATGGACACAGCTTTAGGCCATCTCATTCAGGGATGGGTAGGAGCATCTAGTGTGGAGCAGTGGTCGGTAGATGGGCATGGAGACACATGGGGTGTGTTATAGTATGTTGGACTGCGTTGTGGAGTGGGAGTGCCTCACATTGCATTGCGTACATGTGGGGAGTGAGAGGTACAGTGACATAAGCGGGACACGGGACGGTACAAGATGGCATAGCCATAGTCGAGGAAATCCAGCAGTGTAAAGGGGTAAGCCACGGTGTACAGTGGCATGTCCAGGTGTACTGGGATGATCAGTGGTATGCAGGGGTGTATAGTACAACACAACGAGGTCTTGGAGTGTTGCCTCCAAGGAGACCCTTGGACGGATATACAGGGCATACCTTTGGGCTTAGTTCACCCAGGATCGACGGGGACACAAATGAGCGATACTTGATGGTATCCATGGGGACTCACATGCTTGACCCTCTTCTACATACCTCTTGGGCGCAGTCGATTTTGCTATCGAATTTCTAAACTCTAGGCATGAGCAGTGGGGGATGAGGAGCTCACCTAAGATATTTGGGTGACACTTAGCGCACTAAGGGGGAGATTTTTCAACAGTGGAATTGGATTAGTGTGTCAGTTTACAGCCATAGGTTAGGGAAAGAGGTGACCATCTGCAGGGGTGGCATATCATTCATCACCGAGCCTACGTATAGGGAGCTAGTCCCGAGGGAGACATGTGTCATTCTTTTCTCAGGGCATGTCAAGACCAAGCATGAGAAGAGGATAGCAGGTATGACTGAGGTAGTTTCCCAGTATGTGTTTGGGCTGCAGACCTTATATTGGCACATTATCAAGAGGGAGGATGGCAGACCCAAGGGATATGGTTGGCAGGGACAGGAGGGATCCACGTACCCTGAGTTGATAATGAGTATTGGATACCCATATTTTGGTTGCATTTAGGGGGTAGTTCTTTGTCACACATGGATTCCAGCGATCATCGGTACTACACATTGGTAGGCACAGGGCAGATTAACATGCATCAAATTAGCCCACGATATATGGAGCCTATATAGTGATCACATGAAGGGACTAGAGATGAGGGCCAGAGGGATTCCATCGGTTGACAGAGCTATGCCACAGCAAGTCTGGCTAAGGGATGCAGGGATTCAGTTGATCAATAGATCACTCATGATGAGCAGAGTCATGGCAGAAAGTGATACAGTTCATTATAGGGATGACACATGGGGCTGCACAAAGGGTTTCATCATATGGGTAGGCAAACATTCTCTGTTGTTGCACAGGTTCAGAGTTAGATTTGGATGGGTAGGCCTTGGTGCCATAGAGATGCCCAGGAAGAATGTGTCTTACCTCTTTCAGTATTCCACTATTGAGTTCTAGGAGAGGAGGATACTAACTACACACTATGGGGAGTATGACATAGTCAGAGTAGCGTAGCGTTAGCATGGTGGCACCACTCTGGGACTAGCAGGGAACTGGGGCATCACAACTCTTCACATGTCAATAACCTTTAGGGATGTGCTGGATACTATAGGGGGATATCATACAGATCTTCCATTGCGCTTTATTGAGTCACTGATGGAGTAGGGGACTTTTGGTACTTTCACTGGGTAGGATAGTGAGTGGAGCGAGGGGAGCTTCATGTTGGATAGGATTTCCTAGGATCCTGGTATTGAAGGATTCTTTCATATCAGGACAGTGCAGAGGTCAGGCACGATCCAGTGGCATATATGGGACCCTAACACATTTTGCAGTGACAATGGAGAGAAACAGTTAGAGAGGATTCTTGCTCAGGCATTACTTGAGGACAAGCGGTTTTTGGTGCATTGGAGGAGCTTGCTGGATGAGGATGCTACTTGGGAGGGCGAGCGCATACTTGAGCATCCAGCATTGAAGTTGCTTGGGGACAAGCAACATTTGCGAGGGGAGGATTGTAATGTCCCTTCCTAAATTATTTTGGAACAACATTAATTTCTACATTTTGGGGTTGATTATGGAGTTGATGGGGCCCATTCGATTTTATTAAGAGACTATACTTAGTAGAAGTTATTTCAATGTGGTTAATTTGTACGTGGGGGCCACCCACACTAGAAGAATACAAATTCCCTAGTTTGATTTGCATGGACGGGAAATTGAAGGTTAAGTGAGGGACCCACGATGGAGGGAAAATGGAGGGAAAAGTGCTACAAGAAATCTATATACGGAAGGAAACTCTCCTCATTTCAGCATCTTATCTTTTGACATATTGAACTCAACCTTAGTTGCTCGAACTGCTTAGTCGGGTTATTGTGTTGTTTATCACACGAGTGTCTCTGAGCGGAGACCTCAACCCTTTCTTCAGTGGAATTTGAGTGCCAGCCCTAGGAGGGAGTTCTTCTTCATCTTAGTTCGTAGCAACAGCAGGGGGATGAGTTACAACATTTGTAAGTCGAGTACCAGCAACAGGGGGAGTAACAACATTGTAGGGATTGCGCAGTCACAACGTGAGGCACTCTGGGAAGTTGGGGAGACAGGATCATCCTTTCATTATTTTCAGGAGTATATAGGGAAGCTACAAACAAGAGGGCCATCCTACACGCAACTCTCATTTCATCACATGCAAGGCTACATCATCTCCTCCATGATTGTGCAGTCATTGGAGTGAGATTCTTTGGGGCAGCCCCATCTGGGGGAGTTTGGAGCTGGGGTGTTGGGAGATCATTTGGAGGGCCATTCGAGGAGGATTGTTGGAGTTGGGAGAGAAGAGATTGACAGGATCAGTCATAGCAACAAAATTTGAAGTTGGAGGAGGGCCAAGCTGTGAAGGGTTAATTTTTTAAGGTTGGAACCAAAGGAAACCCCTACTAGGTTTTTTTGGGTTTTGGGTAAGGATCACACTCCTAATTTTATAGATTTTTTTGGGCAGATCTAAGGGGTCAAACAGGGGTCCCAACTCATCCAGCAGCTAGAGGAGCTAAGCGGAATTTGGGCCAAAATTATGAGGTCAACATTTGGCCAATTCCTTTGTGGGTTATTCTGGGTTTCTTGCGGAGAAGTTGGGATTAATTTCCCAAAATTTTTTGAGCAACAAGGAAGGCTCTAACAGCATGTCATTTTAGGAAGCAACACCTTTCTCGGTAGTAACAACACAACTCTTTGGGCTGGATTACCAACAAATTTGATGAGGGTGTTCCATTGTTCATTTTGGGCTTTTGCTATCTTTCCTAGAGCAAGCCTAGGTGCACACATTCCAGCGCCTTGTTGTACACCTCTTTCCATTTAATAAAATGAGTAGACAATGCAGTTTGGTTGCCAATTCTATGGTCTGATGGTCTGATTTAATTTTATGGTGTTGTTTTTATTATTTGCTTTGCATAAAACTATTTTTCCTAGTTTGGAACATTACACTCTGGCTATGGTATACAACTTATGTTCATAATCATCTAACTTGACCAACATATCACATTGAATTGTCTGTGAAATTTCTATATTTTGGCCTCCAAGTTATGGCAATTTTTCTCCAACTGTAGCATTAAGTTCTTTTTTATAAGGACTCTTCTTACCTCAAGGATTATTTATGTCCTGTCTGCAATCTCAAATTCCTCTAGTTCCTCTTTTGTCTTTGAATTTAGAATCCTTATTAGGGTAGTGGCTTCACCTAGTTTCTATCCCAAAATTTCTTTTATTCCTTCAATAAATTCTTTTGATCTCTACACTAATTCCTCCTACTCAAAAATTATTTCAATGGAAGGCCAAATTTCAGTCATAGCTTCATTGATTTCCACCCAAATGTTCTCCTTTTCTTGTGCAATTGTTTGGACCATGGAATATTCATTCTTTAACTGTTCAATTCCCTAGGTTAACTTATGAGTCAATCTTTAATTTATGTTCTTGAAGATTGTTTATCTGGGCTTTCAACTTTTCAATCTCCTACCCTCTGATGGACAGGTCCTCCATAGCTTTGACTAAATTTGATGATGAGTCTGTAGACTATCCCTCTATTGCGATGGATGTTGAAGTGGGAGTTCCTAATATCGATGTACCTGCAATCGGAACTGCTGTGAGTGGAATGACTGCTAATAGTGTTGATTTTTCTTTCTCCTTTAGTAGTTTTTCCATTTCAGTCTCCATCTCTTTAATTTGCCCATTCTATTCAATGATAATCTTGAACATGTCTTCTTTCTCTTTCTCTAGTTGTCCAACTTCCTTGGTCTATGGATCTTGAGTGGATGGAAGATTGAGTTTCTTCTTTAAAGCTGCAATGTCAGCATTCTTTATTTTAATAATTTCCTCTACAACATTCACATTACTGGGATCATATCCCAGTTTGATTTCTAGATCATCGAAAGACTTAATCTTAGTGTTTTTAGCTAAAGAATATATCTTTTCTAATTTGAGCTGGGACTATATGTTGTTGACCGCAGCTTGCATCCTGGAATATTCCATTGTTGAGTTTGTCAAGGTTGAATACAACATCTCACCTGTTTGTTTATGTAATTTCGTCTGATCAATGGGATGGATTTGATCAAAATTGAAAGAAAAGATACATTTCTCATAATAATCTAGACTTTTGGGAAAAGGAAACTCAGCCTGGAGGAAGGTTATCTGCATCTCTCCTTTCTCTGTGTCAAAGGCAAAGAGAAGCCTATGTTGTGAGGATGTTGTCTGCTTCCAAAGCTATGTATAAGTTGTAGCTTTTAGCAACTCATTCTTCTTCTTAATTTCTTTATACTTGGAAAATATATTTGGTTCATCTTGGTCATGAACCATTCCCATGATTGAGATTTATCCAGTGGCTCTTGAGAGGCTGAAGATGATGGAGATCTTATAAAAATATCTTCACTTCTAGTCACAAGTATGGGGGCTTGTAAGAACTATAGTGGACTATATATTTTCTGCTTGAAATGATTCTTTTCTTGGATTGGTCATTTTTCTGTTCTTGTAAATTTGAAACTCTTTCCCCTGAATTTTTGTGACTAAAGGGGAAACATCCTCCCTTGGCCTCTTGTCCTACTGCTCCCGTGGTGTTGGAGTATGTGATGTTGTTGTTGAGAGTACCTGTTCTTCTGCCTCCTGCAAATTATTCTCATGCCATTGATCCTAATTCATATACTTTTCTATCTCTAACCTGGGAGTGTGAGTGTAGGGTGTAATCTTATGCTCTGCTCTTAGTTTTGAAATTTTTCACAAAGGATCATATGACCAGGTGAAGTTGAGTTTAAAATTCATCTGCTTGAGGAGAAGATCTGCTTCTTTGGTTGTTGTCCTGGTAGTGCAAATAAAAGGCTCGAACTGTGTTTTAATATTGAATTGAGATTTCTTCTTGGCTGCCACAAAGTGCAGCTCATCCATATTAATCATTTGTCTAATATATTCTAGTGAAAAAATTATCATAGGAACAAATTTGGGCAACTTGTATGGAGGCAATTCGCATCCATACACTCTGATCTCAGTGTAATTTTGGTACAAGTATCAGTCACCTGTCTTTTTTTTCTCACTGAGGTGTATAAATCTTTTTATCTCAGGTCCTATCCTTGGTTCAGCATCACTATTCAATATGCAAGCAACTATATACAAGAATTGGTCGACATAATCACTAAAGGTTAATTCATTGGTATGCTTCCTTACCAAGGAAGTCCAATGAATCACAGATTGGGCATTCCCTTTTTCATCCAATTTTTGTAATGGAAACTGAAACCTATCTGCCTGATGGAATAAAAACAAATAGACTAGAACTGAAGCATACTTAAAGGTCCCTTCTGTAGAAAACTTTAGGAATTGTTCATGGATGACATATGCTAGGAACTCACTGTAGTTGAAGATGATTGAGGGCTTTTCACCTGTTGAAAAGACTAATAAAGTCCTATGATTGCCTCATCAACCCACTGATCAGATTGATAGCCCATTAAGCAAGAAACTCTGGAGATAATTTTCTTTATTATTTCAGGGAACATGGAGGATGAATAGGGGGGATTTTTCTTAGGTAATTGGGCATCCTTGGGGAGAAATGTTTCAAAGATCCTTGCTCGGTGAGGGAAAGTGAGGTTCTTGTAGAGTTCCATGAGGGAATCTACTAAAAAAGGTTTCAGAGAGGCGAGATTCTGAATCTGCAACATTTGGGAAATGGAACCAGAGGTAATTTTGAAAGGATATCATTATTTTGGGCTATAATTGCCCTCTGACTGGAAATGTACTGGAAGTGGCACCATGAAACGAATTTAGGGAAATGGTGGGTCTGAGGAAAAATGAATTGGGGTAGGAAGGAGTCCCACAAACCCAATTCATCACTGAGATCAATAAACTTTTTCCTTAACCAGTTATGGAATTTGTAGAGGTCGAACTCACAATTGGTTTCAATAATTTTATATTCTTGATCTACCAAGGGTTGGTGGTCCAAGTCAATTACAGGGGGCAGAAGGGCGTTTTCTTCAGTAGATTTATATTTAACTTTAGGAGCCATTCTAGAAAGAAACGAATTGGAAAATTGAAATTACCTGGGAATTCTATGAACGAAGACTGGTTATAGTGGCAGTTTGCTTGCTGACAGGTTGTTGTAACATGTTATGTCTTTCAATATGTTGGAACAGTAAAGGGAAGCGCCAACAGAACGGTTTTGGGCTTTATTTATAAAAAAACCGCTTATTGTTGAAGGATTATCCATTTAATGGAGCGGATTTGTTAATCTGGGTTGAAATGGTTACATGACAAGTGCAAAGATGTGCCATGTGGTGGGAGAGAGTTGAAGTGGAGCAGGAAGGGATGTGGAAATAGAGGGAGCGGAGTGGAGGAGAAGTGGATGAAGAGGTTTCATGTGGCGAGATGTCTTGGAGTGGAGTGGGGACAGGAGGCGCCACTTGGAAGAATAGGAGTAGAGCGAGGGAGCGCGGGGTCAACATTAATTTTAGGTGGGAGGTGGAAAAGGTGGCTTTCAGAGGAGAGAGTTAACCCTATAGTCATGAACATATTATTTTCCTTTTCAAATGTCTTTATAGATGGAACAACAACATTTTTCAATGTTAAAGGTGTGGGTTTTCTATGGTATTTATTGGTAACACAATGGTGGTCCATTGTCGGATCTTTTCATTAATAAGGTTCCTTGTTTCTCCCTTTGGTAAACCTTTCCTTTAGACTTAAGTATACCACATGTCTATAATTGAAATAGAGCCTTCAATGAAAGGAAATATGTTTTCTGAAATCTTTAACCCAATAAATCGAATCATAAATTCTCCACCCTTTATTAACATTAAATTTTTTTAAGTTGGGAAACACATTACATTTAGTCCTTTTATGAAAGCAATACACTCATATTTGATTGCATCTTAAGGTTAGGTGACCTCTTAATGATTAAATATCCTAACACAATAAACTCTACTATTACTACTCTAATGGACCCTTCAACCCCCTAGGGAGGATCTCAATACTTCACCCCCTTTAGAAAAGAATCACCCTCAACAAACATTGTGAGGAGGTATAACCATAAACTAAGGTTCCACGGATGAATGTTGACTACAATGTTGAAATAAGCTAGGGGACTAGGGTCCCATGTATAAGTTTTAGCCACAATTCTAAAGTGGTCGAAGAATCTCCACCATAAAATTGGGTCCCATGTACAAGTGTTGACCATACTACCAAACTAGCTAGCATTCCATCTGCAAGTACTAGCAACAATATTAAACTAATCCAAGGTGCTTATCACTTGAGATCAATACCTAGCTAATATTGGTGCTCTAAATTTTTACCACTAGTATGTGGAACCAAATATATGGATCAAGTGGTATATAAAAAAGTGTCCACACAACTAAAAAAGGTTAGATGTAGATCTAGAAGGCATATGAATATTAAAGACTAAATAATCCAAAACTTAGTAGTCATAATTGGCTCTCAATTTCCCTTAATGATGCCTTCTACATAAGATGGAGTAGATTCATCAAGTAAAAGGTGAAAGCAATTGTCATCCTAGAAATGACAACTATCTCTAGACCAATCATTATATTCCTCCTCTAAATCACACCACCCATATATCTCCCTTGTACCATTCCTCTTCAATATGTCTCCAAAGTTCCAATATTTGGATTGCTTCGTAGAAATTTTTGTATGTAATGCTCCATAGAAAGTCACACTATACAAACTACTTCATCGAATGTAATGTTTAATATTCCTTTCACGATCCATAGCCTCTTCAAAAAAACATATAGGAATAATTCTTCAACATAGTTTTCATTTTCCACATAATCTTTATATATCCTTGGATATTGCTCAATGAGGAAGGATAATATATCCTTGTAAAATGCCATAAGCCATTTTCAATAAGAGAGATATGGTCGAAACTTGTAAGGGATACAATGCACTTAATATGGGCTGAAGTATATCATATGATATATTAAATTAAATCCCCATAAATCATCTTACAAATGGTGTTGGTCTTGCAGAAATCTAAGCACCCTATCAAAATCTATACACTTTGCAATTGTGTGTCCATCACTAAAAAACCTAAATTAGTTGATTTTAAATCAATGATATCTTCACTTTTATAGGCTCTTTGTTTCAAACTTGGGTGTTTCTTCAATAGGAACATGTTGGCCAAACAGTTAATTAACCAAGAACCAAGAATTATATAAATGAAACTGAATGTAAGACACAGGTAAAAAACACAAGATTTTTACGTGGTAAAACCTTGACAGGGTGTCAAGGAAACATCCACGGGGCAAGGGATTGGATTTTCTATTAAACCAACAATGATTCTCCTTATTACAATAGTTCGGGCATTCATCATTTTATAGGAGGCTCCTCCGTTACATAACAGTTGTTTCATTATAAAACCAACTTGGCAGTAAATACAATTTTACACATATTTACAATTAGTTGTCAAATTCCAATAGAACATAGATCTATAATTGGTTTGTTCAAGTTCTCCCTGCAAAACACTACAAGGGTTGATATGATTTTCATGACCCGCTTTTTCCCCCTTTTAAATCATACAAATAGAGAAAAAGAAATATTTTCTTTTTCTACCCAACAAAGAGCTTTGATAACACTTGTTGTGACCCTTATTCCCTTAAATTGAATCAAATACAAGATATCGGAAATTCTCCACACATTATTAATATCAAAAGCCTTAAGGTAGGGAAACACTTTACAATTTATACTTTTATGGAAATAATCCACTTGTGTTCACTTTCCTCTCAAGATTCGACGAAGTCTCAATGAGCTAAGCTCCAAATACGTAAATCCCACCGTCATTACTGTAATGGACCCTTTGGCCCCCATTATATCCCTATAGAGGATCCCAATATTGTACATAGTCCAAAAGTCATGTCCATCTTTGATCTCCACTCTCAACACAATTTAGTTAGCAAAGTATTTGTTGATATCAACATAAATACAAATATGGGTGTAGGTATTGGAGACTACAATACTAGTTTCTAAAGTCAATATAACAAAATTACAGGCTAAAGAAGCACTAATGGCTTTTCAAGTTTGGTAACCCTGGTGTTCCAAGTGGGAGATTAGAAAATATTACCTATATTGGGACCTCTATCAAAGATTTAATACAATGGTTAAAACCTGGATGATATGGATTTATAGAAGATAGAGTTATCTATAAACTAGGGCTCTTATCAACAACCATCGTCACTTAATTTGGTGATTCAAAGATGAATTTAAAGATAAGAAGTCCATTTTGCATATGGATTATGGGGGTATCTCTCATGAAGCAGCATTAAGACTTTGATATTAATGTTTGTATCTTTCTAAATGATGGTCATATGCTATTGAATATATGGATCGTATCATGTTCAAGATAATATTCTTGTTCAAGTTAACCCATTATGGGTTAAGTTTCAAACCAATTGTTATCTCTTAGAGGAAACCCTTGTTGCGGGAAAACCTCTAAGGTAACCTCGAACCTCTTTAAGTTTGAAAGTTGGCCCTTCAACCTGGAGAGGGATCTCTCCCTAAACTCAACTACTCAAGGTCACTGTAGTAGAAGGTTTGCAATTGAGTCCTATGGCTAGATTTATCGAAGAATGATTGAAATTTGGTTGGGCTATGTGAAAATACTACCATTGGGCATGGAGTCTAACCCAATTAGGTTTTATACAAACACAGTTTCAATGAGCAAAACACAAAAGCAGGGTAGCAGTAATTCCTTTGACACTTAAGTGATTTATAGGAAGATGAAGGAAATTTATGTAAATTAAGTGAACAACAATTATTAATGCTTGAGAAATAAAGAAACAAGAGCATAAAATATGAATCCCAATCTCATACACTCAATTTTTCATACATGAGGAAATATAAAACAAAGCAAAAAACAGACAGGGAAATACAACACAAGAATTTTTGTAAATGCTCATGAAGATTGTTTTCATTAATGATCTGCTCAAAAATACACAAGGATGTTATATCTCAAATAAACACTAACCATTTCTTCTTCTACAATCTTTTCCTATATAGATAATACAATAACTAAAACAGGTTTGTAGCTCAAAATTATTACAGTAATCCAGCAATAGCAATATAAATCTCTTAGATATATGAATATGAAACTTTCCAAGCCTATATTTATCTAAAGATCATTTTGTTGCTGGATTCATGGCCGGAGATAAGGATCAATAAGTTGAATTTGATGAGGTGGCATCCAAGTCAACAATTGTCCATGAGCTTTTTCCTCACGAAATCCTAGAAAATAAGGTCCAGTGATCCCTTTGGAAATCCAAAACCATGATAGTTGTTAGAAAATTGAGAGAGGTTTCTTTAAATGTGCTTGTTTCGGACAAAAATCTCTTTCGATTTTGAAAAAAACATTCTTATTTTTTTGGAAAGTGTGCCTGAAATTACTGTGTTGTACATGAAAAGCAGAGTTTTAACTGACCATTTTTACAAAAATGCACTACTACTCCCATTGTCAACGCATTTTCCTTCTTTTTTTTTTTTCAAACACACAATGGCATTGACACTCCCTTTGTCAACGCATTTTTAAATTTACTAAACTCACAAAAGAGTTGATAGTCCCATTATTAGCAGTGTTTCTTGTTTATTACAAATATTTCGCTGACACTATATTTGTCAACATTAAAAAAATTCAAACTTAACTAAATGTGATAACACCAATGATACTAGTTCCTTATACACATAGAAAAAAGGTTTAGTATGTGTCTTGATCTCTAGGGAGAATTAGTAAAATCCAAATTTGCTCCTTAATGAAGAGGAATGTCCTTAAAATAGATTAGCTTACCTTTGAGTTTTTCTTCCAAGATTTGTATTTTTTAGAGTAGTCAAAGAGAAAAGTGTCCACTTGTCCTTCATACCACCATAAAGATGGAATAATAGATACAAAATTAACTTGACTCCTTATGAGTATTATAATTTGAGTGTTCCCATCTTCTAACTTCTTTCCAATAAAGATCAATAATTGATGATTGGGAGGGAACCCCTGTTTATATTGGATCTTAGCCTTTGCATTGCTATGGAGTTCATACTCATTTTCTATAATGTGATAGTTTTTCACCAAAATGATTTTATTAATATTTATAGCTTTCCTTCTATAGATATTTTTTTCTAGTAGTTTTCTTTCCTTTGGAACCTCATTTGATTTACCATGGTCTCATCAAAAAATGGATTCAAAGTCTTAAATCCCTTCCAAAATAATTTAGTATATTTGGATTATGATTTCTTATTAATGTTTTCATTAATGTCGACAAAACCTTTTTTGCAACAATTATGAGAGGGAATTTGTTAAACATATGGCATACAAAATCTAATGATTGGAACTATTCTAATAGAATACCCTCAATGGCCCCTAGAGCATCTCTCTAAGGTTGGTTGCTTGCTTGTTATTTGGTCACGCATTGCTATTGTGTGTGAAAGACCTAATATCGTTGTGATAAACCCCCTAGGTGCACTAGAAAACCTAAGAGTAAGCCACCCCTAATGATTTTGGGAAGATTGTTTTTCTCTAATCACTTCTTATCACAACTATTGTTGAATTTGACTCTTCCCATGATCATCATCGTCAAAAGGTTTGCTTGTTATATGTGGAAGACGTAGTTGAGAGTCAATGGAAACATAATAGTTATTACTTAAATACCAATATTTTGAAGATCATTAAAAGCATAAAAATGATAATTTTGTAGTGAGCCATTATTTAGAGTCAATAAACAAGATCAATAACCAGTATAACCAAGACCTTACTCTTACGTTACTACTTTATGCCTCCATAAACACCACAACATGGTTGGGCACTTCTAAAATGTATGATGTACCTCAATTTGAATGCCCATTAGATGCTAGATGTTCCATGTGATATTTGCTTGTACTCTTTATTACTTAATTCAAAAAATTAATAATTTTTTTCACATAGTGGGAAAGCCTATCATAACTCAGTTGTCAAACTAGCGGTGAACACATCCATCACCAGTTGTTCTCCATGAATGTAGATTGACTCATCATTGTTATTCAATGAAAACCACTCTACTAATGCAAGTTGAATCGTTGTTCCACACCACTTGGAATTATTCACTAGTAGTCTATAAAGGATAAGCTTTCACTCGTTCAAAATGTCTTTAGATCTTGGACCATTAACCTATTCCCTTACATGCGAAAAAAACAAACTCTTAACTAAACAAACACAATTTTAAAACATACTCAAAAAATTAATAATTCATATATATCAAAACATATTCAATATCAATTTTATTTAAATAAAACACACATCACTTTTTTTTTTTTGCTATGGCTGGGAAAAATTATTATTTTAGAGAATAATTGATGTATTCATATTCCTTTCGATGCTCTTACTTAAGATTCATTACCATTTGTATAAGATCATTCATACACAACCCACATTAATATTAATTAACTATATAAAAGCTTTTAGAGAATAATTGATGTATTCATATTCCTTTCGATGCTCTTACTTAAGATTCATTACCATTTGTATAAGATCATTCATACACAACCCACATTAATATTAATTAACTATATAAAAGCTTAATCGCATTATAGTGTTAATTTAAGCCATAAGTTACTTCTCTACTTTCACTTCATATAATAGATTTTACTATCTTGTATTTCATTCATTAATTTTTTTCTTTTCTTTTCTTAAAAAAACTCTTAGAAAAATCATCTTCCAATTTTGGCTCTGTAATTGCAATCTACTTGAGTATGCATTGTTTTGTCATTTATTTATATATATTTTACTAAGATTTTTTTTTATTTTTCTTCCTGATTTGGATTTTAATTTTTTAATATCATTTTAGATTATATCAATGCTGTAATGATCGTGTGTTCCTTTTGCAAAACATATACACAACATTTATAATTTAAGTTTGAGGTGACAGCGATTTCAAGTGTTATTGATGTTTTTAAATACCTCTTCAAGAAACGGACATGAAATTTTTGTGCACGGGCACATGCACACACGTGTGTGGGTAAGTTGTAAGATTAATTTATGGAAACCACCAACTCCATGAAAAGGCTAAGCTACAAAATCACAAATTACTATCTAAAATAGTATCTCTATTTGAAATTTTTACATAAACAATAAAGAAGTTTTAAACATGGAAATTAATGAGATGGTGTAAGAAGTTTTAAACATGGAAATTAAGATAGTCTTTGGTCCAAATTTTTCTATTAACTTTATTGTATGGCAAAATATTGTTAAATGTGAAAATAAAAGTGTTATCAACTTTGTTAAATTTGTAAATGAAAGTGGGGTGTAATTTGCAAATGAAAGTGTTATGTATTGACATAAATTTTTATTGTTTATCTATTTTATTATTGTGGTATTGTTTAAATTTATAGATTGGAATATTAGTATTATTTGGAATGTTGTTTTTATAAATATAGTATTGGTTTTTCGTTTTTTATGAAATAAAATATTATTTAATAATTTTTTTATAGTAAAATATTTATTTTATTTGAAAAGATTGAAGTTTTAAAATTTATTAGTGATATGCTTATCAATGTTGTATTTTATTTACCATTCTCTGTAAGAGATTGAAATAACTGTGTTACTTATTGAAATTGGTTTTTTAAACTCTCCGAATATGAGATAAGAGTGATTATTTTTTTAAATGCAAATTGTGTGGAATTTTGGAATGAGAACATTCAACTATAACATTGAATATCGGAATTCTGCAAAAACTATGTAAATATTAGTGATTTAAATATCACTATTAAGAAGAGGTGATTGTGCCTTTAAATTATTAAAATAGTAACCATTTAATTTCAGGATGCTTCATTAGCCCAACATTACCCATTTAATTTTAGGATGAATCATTAACCTAGATGTTTCTTACTGATATTATAATCATATTGAAAAAAAATTCTTAATTAAAAATTGACAAAATACTAATAACAAAATAAGTGAAATTGATTTGTTTCTTCAAAATTATATTATAATAATGAATTCTAATTTATTTTATTATGTGGAAAATAGTTTATTTCATTAATTTTTTTATTAATATACATATAATTTATGAATTTATATTTAAAAGAAGTAAAGTATATATACTTACATAAATTTTAATAATTAGATTTTTTACATAAAAGCTAATAATTAGAATCTAGCCAAATTAATCAAAGCTTAACTCCATCTATCATTAGCCTAACATTACCCGTTTAATTTTAGGGTGAATCATTAACCTATATGTTTCTTACTGATATTATAATCATAATGAAAAAACATTCTTAATTAAAAATTGACAAAACATTAATAACAAAATAGGTGAAATTGATTTGTTTCTTCAACATTATATTATAATAATGAATTCTAATTTATTTTATTATGTGGAAAATATTTTATTTCATTAATTTTTATTATTATTAATATACATATAATTTATGAATTTATATTTTAAAAAAGTCAAGTATATATACTTACATAAATTTTAATAATTAGATTTTTTACATAAATGCTAATAATTAGAATCTAATCAAATTAATCAAAGCTTAACCTCATTGATCATTAGCCTAACATTACTCATTTAATTTTAGGATAAATCATTAACCTAAATGTTTCTTACTGATATTATAATCATATTGAAAAACATTCTTAATTAAAAATTGACAAAACACTAATAGCAAAATAGGTGAAATTGATTTTGTTTCTTCAACATTATATTATAATAATGAATTCTAATTTATTTTATTATGTGGAAAATAGTTTATTTCATTATTATTTTTATTAATATACATATAGTTTATGAATTTATATTTTAAAAAAGTAAAGTATATATACTAACATAAATTTTAATAATTAGATTTTTTACATAAATGCTAATAATTAGAATCTAGTCAAATTAATCAAAGCTTAACTCCACCTATTATTAGCCTAACATTACCAATTTAATTTTAAGATGAATCATTAATCTAAATGTTTCTTACTGATATTATAATCATATTGAAAAAACATTCTTAATAAAAATTGACAAAACACTAATAACAAAATAGGTGAAATTGATTTGTTTCTTCAACATTATATTATAATAATGAATTCTAATTTATTTTATTATGTGGAAAATAGTTTATTTCATTAATTTTTTTTATCAATATACATATAATTTATGAATTTATATTTAAACAAAGTAAAGCATATATGTTTACATAAATTTTAATAATAAGATTTTTTACATAAATGCTAATAATTAGAATCTAGCCAAATTAATGAAAGCTTAACCCCACCTGCATCAAGGAGAATTGAACCCATGACTTCCCAATAGAAAGGTAAGGAGAGTTGAACCCATGACTCCCCAATAAAAAAGTGCTTTAGCAACCAATTGATCAAGGAGAATTGAACCCATGACTTCCCAATAGAAAAGTGCTTTAGCAACCAAACCCCAACCAATTGAACTAACCGTCCAGACTAATACATTTTATATTTAATAAAAAAAAAAAAAAAAAAACTTAAATCATTTGAAAGTTCTTTTAAAAATATTGTATTTGAAATCATTCCTATCATTCTTAAAGATATTTAAAATTATTATTTAAATATTTTTGTGGTTGGATTTAATAAAATGAATTTTCTAATCAAGCCCAAGATTCATGATTAGGACTAACTATCCATTTAAATGATAAATTTCTGAATAGATTGGATTTAATGGTAAAAAGTGAGAAGTTTTTCATCTTAAGACAAGTTTTAATTCCCATAAAAAATTAGCATGAAATTTAAGTCACCTTGAAATAGTAGTTATATATATTTATACCCAAAATATTATATTAAATAATCTCATCATCTATACATATAAAAGTAATGAAAATCTACCAGTATACCTTTTACAAAAGTCAAAATCTCAATAATGCAATTAGATTTACCCCATCATAACAATTTTTAAAACCATAAACTAATCCCACAAATATACTAATAAAAAAACATAAATAAATAAACCATACTTCATTTTATATATAGATTAACATAAATGAATTTCAATTTATGATCTTTGTGTATATGTAATCATGCAATGCTAGTTTCTTATTATTAAATTTACCATTGATCCATAATTTGGAATGATAAATATAGTGGAAGGCAGCTAAAACTGATGTTGAGAGGTGGCACTGCTGTTAGACACCATCTATCATAGGACAAATTAATATAATATGTGGAACCCAAATCATGCATAACCCCATCATAATTGCCATGTGGCATTCCTTCGCATACCATCATCACAGCATACCTAGAATTATTCTCGCCTGCGACATTGCCGAGAGTAAAAATTCACCAATGGATAAGGTTGTTGGGTTGACTGGCCGTGAATCAAGGATGTAAGAATTAGAGTTATAACCTTTTGCTTCTGAAATTTCCTTGTCCATCTGTAATACAATCTGATATCATGGTTACTAACCAAAGGAAACTCGTTGACCTTTTGCCCCATTTGACAGGCATGGATCACTGCACGAGGTATTCAATGCCAAATTTTCTTTGTTTCTCGATTCAGCTGCATGTCGTTCGCCTAGATATAAGCATAACATTTGAAAGGGTCGAAGAAAATGCACGCAGCAGCGCTTCTCCAGATGTTTTCAAGCCTCAAACTCCACCAATAATCCCCAAAGAGACGCTCAATTTTCATTGTGAATTGTGCTGAAGCTCAAGACTTTATAATTATTAAGTACTCATGCGCTGAGCGTGGCTTAGGAGGTCTCCTCCACTGGTAACACGTACAAAAGCACTTTCCATTGCCAATTTGCCACTTACAAAAATACTTTCCATCCATCATATGACTTGGGACTTGCTTCTGACAAGGTAAATTTTGGGCTGAAGAAATCTGACATTATATAGAGAAAGGACTTGTCCTCTTCCTGCGGAAACAGGAAATTGACTTTCGTGACCAATTCCCTCTTCCTATGTACCTTTACCTCCAGTATTTACTGGCATTTTGTGACAGCTCTCTCGAGTTGAAAAATGTCGCTTTAGGTGCTCATGACAAATAGAGTACTATTTGAAAACAACAAACGCTTTTCCCAGAATTTACTTTCATATCAGGGCAGAAGTTTGACATTTTGGACGGTACTGGTTTGAGAAATTTATACGGTGGTTGATGGCGCAGTATAAAGGTCGCTTATATCCGCGGTTTAATGGAGTTGGCCTCGTTTAATTATTATACATTTTGAAGTTTGGGGCGAAATATTTTTTTTGTTTTGTTTTGTTTTGTTATTTTTGGAATTATTTTTTTATATAGATTTGGTGTTTTTAATTGTAGATATAGATTTTACTTTTTGAAAAACTCTTACTCTAATTAGATATTTTACTTTTGAAAAACTCCTACCCTAATTGGATTTAGATTTGATTGAATTTAGATTTGAACAATAAAAAATTTACAACTCAAACTTATTCTAGCTAATCCAATTTTAGAAATATTCAATCCAACAATAATACCCAACAAAAAAAGCTCCTACACTACGGCTCTTCTCGAATTGAGTGGACCTGACATAGCTGAAATTACAAAATCGATAGTTCAAGCTGTGATTTTAATAATCTGGTTCAAAGACCATGTGATAATCTGACTCGTTGCATTTTCTAGTGACAGATCGCAAATTTTGATGCTCTGATTTTCAAGATTGGATTTTTCCTGATGCATTGACAACACAGGCCTTGGCAAGAGTACCCTTGTAAGTACCCCTTCTTCCACCCAGTCGTGGATTGTACGGATCAAATGGAAGGGTAGCCTACACAAACAGATATCCTGTGCTATCCTAGTACTATTTCTTCTGCACAGCCTACTTCAACAAGATTTTAATAAATTTTCAAGGTCATCATTGATACGTTGGCGAACACATCTTGAAATTGTGTCACTCCAGTAAAGTTTTCAATGTAAACATCATTTAGGATTTCGAATTTATTAAAATTTTCAGACCATAAATATCTTTTGGAAGCCCAGTTGTAAACTTCAGTTGTACTGCGATATTTATTACTGTTTTTAACAATTTGAGAACTTGTTGAGAAAACATGTTACAGTAGTGTAACATGGTAAACATTATCCACCATGTAGACTAATAATGAATGTAACATGGCAAACATAAGATTATCGACCATAACTTGTCATAATTGCTGCTGGAAATGGCGCAACTATGCACAGCCCAGGTTGGAACCAGGGATAGATAAGAGTTCCACTTGCCCATGTATGTAAAATTGTTGAGAAAATATGTTAGTCATGTAACATGGTTAAAATCATCACATGTAAACTTGTAATGAATGTTAACATGACAAGCATTATCAACCATACAAACTTGTAATGATTGCTACCTGGAAATGGGCGGACCTATGGATAGCCCCGGTTGGAAGTGGGAGTGGATAACAGCTACAACTGCCCATACATCGCCCATTTGTGGGCAACAATCCTTACGACTCTGCATGTGCGGCTTAGGGATTGCGATGTAGCATGATTGATGGATAACGAGAATTAGAAGAATACTTTGAATAGATATCATTCGTTGATGTGGTTCATATCTTTTTTACTTTATAGGCCCTTTGCAAGCAGAGTGTTGAAGATTTTAATGTCAAACTGGCCAGATATTTTAGGTCAATATAATAACGAGTCCGTGTGTAACGAGAAATGGGAAACAAGAATCACAACAGAAATCAAAATTGTAACGAGAAATGGGGCTAGAGGGTTTCAAGGGATAACTACGTCAACCCACCTAGCCCCGTGTATATCTCCTATATATAAAATTGACTACTAATGTAAAGATAGGAATGTAACAAGAACGGAAACTAGAACAGTATGAGAAACGGGTCTCCTGGTCAGATTTCTGGTTACATAGTGTTAATCTTGTCATTACAATTGCTAGTTTCACAATTATGGCAGACCATAGAGTGTAGGAAACAAGAATAAAACTGGGATAAAAAACGTAACGAGAAAAAGGGCTAAACAGTTTCAAGGGATAAGCCATGTGAACCCATTCCCTCGCACTGTATAAGATGTAAAATCGGTTAGTAATGTACAAATGTAGTGTCAAGACAAAGAATAGGTACAAAAAGGGAAACCAGAACGAATGAGAAATGGGTATCATTGTTAGGTTTTCTGGTGACAGTGTTAATCTTCTGATTACAATTGCTGCTTTCACAACTATTGCAGATCACAGCACAATGCAAATACAGTGCAGGGCCTGGGTCATGGCTTTAAACAAAAAGCGACATACTCTAACCTCTCCAAAATATTACAGCAAACTCCACCCAATTGAACTTGTCCAATAATTTCTACGCAGGTAAAATTTTCAGATTTCTTTCAGCTTCAGTTGGAAAAACGAGTTAGGTAGTCACTCTTTCTGCTTACTTGGAAGGCTTTTGTAAGCTGCCCGCAGGGGTTGCCATTGGTTTATCTCAAGGTCACATCAACAAAACACTGCACCCTCTGACATCTCTCTATCTCTTTCGGTCTAAAACGAGGAACCCTGGAGTCGACATGATAAATAGATGGACAATACAACAGGCCCTTCCTTTTATAGCTCGTCTTTGGAAAAAATGAGGACTTGATGAAAACACTATATGGCTTACAATTTGATAGGGTATATACTAAGGGCGTTGTCTAACTATGAGATGTTCTTGAGTTTTTGGTTGGAATCCAGCGATACATTTAGGTGAAATATTGATTTTTTGTATTTTAAAATTTGTTTTTGTTTACCTAGATGGATTCAGCACCCTAAAAAATGCCTAGGGCACTCAAATTTCTGAGAGTTCACAACTCAATCTTGTAATTCCAACAAATCCCTACCAGATTCCGGGCAAATTCGACAAGAAAATCTCCCAGAAAACCTCCAAAACATCTAACAGATAGACTACGGGTATACTGAATATGGATGAACTTGTTCACTGTTCACTAGAGAAACAAGTGAACAGAACCTAAACCCAGGTACACCAACCACTTTCAACGACTAATTCACAACATTGTCAGCAAGGTTTATGTTGGTTACGGTCTTTCACTTTGAACACTTTTTGTCACTACACCTGAGCATTTCACATGGACCCAAATGTAACAAGCACAATGAACTCAACTGCTTCTAGGTGAATTGAAATCTTTATCTTAGATACGAACTTTCACTTTGTAACACTTATTTTTCACTACACCTGGGTATTTGACATGAACCCAAATGCCAAAAAGCACAATGAACCCTTCTGCTTCTAGGTTAATTGAAATCAACTTATCCCTTGGGTAAATCGTATGAAGTAATGCACCTGAAGGTGGCAGAAGACTTGTTATGTTTTTCATTTTTTTCAAATACGGGTTTCCAATGGAAGTCAAACCATCCCTCAGGAATATACCTGGTATATCATATCACCTTGAAAACGATGAGAGATTCATGATTATCTGGACTAAAAACCTAAGGATGGCTGATAAAAAGGGAATGTTTTCTTCTTAATTAATATAAGGGGAAACAACCGCTGCAAATGTAGCTGATTCCTGCCACCATAGTTAGTTAATTCATTGAATTAATGACATTCAGATATGGTTATTAAAAGTTTAAATCCTTCAACTATTTTGTTGCAGTTTGTTATGACAATAAATTTTAGAGCTCATATTGATGCAATTATATATATACGGGTAAAACCCAGAGCCGTTGTCAATGTAACAGTAAAGTCAGTTCTTGTTTTGCCATCATATCTGATCCTTCACTACATAAAAACTTTGAAAGTATGCAATCTTCATATAATTTATTAATTTGATGTTTCCAATTAGGTAACATAATCCTCGAAAGTTTACCATTGCAAGAGGCATATTCATTTGCATCGTTGCAGCCCTGTATTTCCATCATACTCAACTTCCATTGTAAATATTACATAAGCAGTAATGGCATCCTGACAATTTGATGCTCAGTTTCATGAACATTGACAGAAAAGACACTTGGTGCAAATTTAAGATTTCTCAGAAAATATATTCATTTTCATCATGGGTAATTTGCCAGTGGAATGGAAAAGGAGGCTGTTGAATCATTTTAAAAGGGTGTCACTCTCCATGTAGCATTCATGGAAGAAAGAAACCAAGCTATCAACAGCAACATTGCAAAATAAGGGCAAAATTTCAGAGATGAATACTTGCAGCTTTCCATTTCCATCAAATACAACGGTAGAGGCCTCTACAAGCTGTAATCTCTGCTTCAAAATATGGTACACAGGGAAAATTGAAAAGTGACAAAAGAATCAACTCTTATGTGGGAGCACCTAACTCTCTAGTGCTCCGACATTATTTACACTTGTGATCTCCATATTCTTCCTTCCAAAGAAATGACCATCACAGAAACATCGTCATGATATTTGCGGCGATCTCCTTGAGGTATATCTAAAAGCTCATGGAAATCCATCCCTGCATCCAGATGCCAGTTGAATACTTCAGAAAAACAAGTACACCGTATAGCACTATTGAAATAACTTTATTTCAAGCTATTTCGAAGCATTTAAGTCTCCTTACCAGCTTTCTTTGCTGCACGAAAGAGGACCTCTTCAACAAGATGTTGGGCAGGATCTCCATCCGGACAAGATGACATAAACCATTCCACATGGTTAACCACCTCTTCATTGGTAAAATATTGATAAAGACCATCTGATGAAAGTATCAAATAATGGTCTTCAGGACCCAGTCTATGGTGACGAAGAGCAGGTGTGCAGGTGATGTATGGCACAGTGCCAACAAAATCAATTCTAAAGACCTCGAGAAGAGCATCATTCCATTTCGGCTGCCATCACAAGAAGATAAGCATCCATCAGACCAAGAACATGATGTGATCAATCTATTTCACTGGCTAAAATATACCGTTGTAAGAGTAGGCTTAAGTTTAAACTGAACGGATGGATGTCTTAAATGCAGACCTATGCAACTGAAACAAACACAAATTTACTTTGTAATATTTGAAATTATGAAAAAAATAAGCAGTTTATACAAATTCTGTGTGTTTACATGAAGGTCTTTAAAATCCTAATGGATGACATTATACGTAATCTAACATCCCAGGTAGCTAATACAGATCGAAACCAAAGTTTACCCTAGATTGATCTAACACTGAGCATTGGGTAAATTCCTGAATGGATAATCTCTAACCTGCTTGAGGAAACCTGCACCAAAAGCACGTGTGACCTTCAGCGTCCCTTTGACACGGTCATTCATGATAGGCAGTACATCATCTGCATGCTCTGCCTTGATCCTCTGAACCTCCTGAAGAAACACCACTAAAACAAATCAATCCTAAAATGCATATAGTTTGACAGTAAGATGCCTCAGAAGGCCAATTTGACAAGGTAAATACTTGGAATGTTGGAACAAAGTAGAGAGGCAAAGAAGATCAATTAACACGACTTTATGATGTTGAATCCAATAAAAAGAACTACGATCTTACCTCTTCAACACCAGTACTGTGATCCAAGGATAGCTGCACAGCACCCAAGGTTGGCCTCTTTCCTGGCAGATCCATATCATGCGAGCAATCATCAAAGGCCTCCAAATCGTGTGAGGTTTCCTCACTGATTCGTTCCAAGTCTCTGCAGGGCCGAGATTCTCCCACTGCCTGAGATATAGAACCGATTTCACCCAGATCAGGCTTTAGTTTCTTGGCCAAGATTGCCCGACTGTCCCCAACATTCATTACATACACATCTTCTCCCTTCATCAACATTACAAGCACACAAGATCCCATCAGAGCCAACTCTGGATTTTCCGCGACGGCTTTATCGGCCATTTCCAAGTAGGCTTCCTCTGTTTTACTTAAGGCTCGAGCCAATGCCTTCAGAACCTCTTGGTCCTCAACGTGCCGATTTTTATCAAGATCCTCTTTGAGAATCCTGTCAAGCTCCAATCTTTCTTGATTCCATTCATGTTTCCATTTCCTCTGGTTCTCCTTCCATTTTCTCGACATTCCTTTTAGCCTGCCCTTAACCTGTTTTGTCTTGCTCTTGCTCGTGGTTTTATCATAGCCTTGCAAAGTCCTCTCTGTTGGAGGATTTGAGCTTGCAATTGCCTCACATCTGCAGGGTTCGCCATGACCACTTTCTCTGCGGGATCCTTGCATGTGTTGCCTCGGACACGAATTGTTATTATCCACTGAATTGTCTATTTCATGTGAATAGGACGTGCAGCATTGATCACCATTGCCAATCCCCTCTGCCCTCACAGATCCTGTAGAATCCTGATCACAGTTCTGGCAGTGCAATTGTTCCGATTCCCTCTCCTGTTTACTATCAGTTTCTGTATTGGGTTTGTCTAAACCGGGACAATCCCAGATCAGTCCTCTCAATTCTCTATAAATCGAAGTATAGAGATTGCTGAGAAGGTAATCCGGGGCATCGGGGCCATTAAAGCCATCATAAATACCCACAAATAGCCAACCATGCTCCTCAGATACCACAACATGAACTCTATCTTCACCAGCCTTACCTTGAGCCCAGTGAAGGTTCTCGCTCCCGAATGAATCCGACGATGTGTCATCCAAGCTGAGATCGCCACTGGAACTGGTACTGGTAACATCCCCGCCCATCCATTCTCTTCCTTCCACGGAAGAGGTATTTCTGACCAAGGAACCCCTGAGGCTCCGAGAAACCGATAACATTACAGACTTCGATATCGTTCTTGACATGACCTTCTTCAATGGTCCGCTCACAGATTTCAACGCTCTAGACACCGAGTGATTTCTTCTCAATTTCCTCCTGCATCCAAGCGGCCCAGAGCGTTCCGTGGACTCCATAGGACCCGATTTGTAGCCCCTGTCCAGAGGCCCAGATGCAAATCCCCTCTCCAAGGGCCCCGATAGAAAGCCTCTCTCCAAGGGCCCAGATAAAAATCCCCTCTCCAGAGGCCCGGAAGCGAATCCTCCGCTGCTCACGAGGGGCCCCGAATTCGACAGGCCTCTCGGCACGGGCTGCAAGGGAATAGCACCGAACGATGTTGTGCTCTCAAACGCGGCAGCCCTGTCATACTTCACATATGCGAAAGAATTGTACTGATCCGGGGGTGCCGTAGTCAGAGGGGTCGAAGTATTGGCACTCACAGACGCACCAGATATGGATTTGAAAGTGGTCGTCTCGGAGCTCCTTCTACATTCATCAGAGTGCACCTTCGAGGAAGCGTACTGCTTGATGTTGCTGTTGCTGTCGCTAATGTGATTGAGCTTAACAGAACTTATGTTCTCAGAGAAATCTGCACTGGTAGCACTGGTATTAGGCCTAATGTAACAGAAAGAGTGGCCCAATCCTTCATCCAGAGGGTTTGAGATGAGCACTGCAATATCGTGTCGCTCTCGCTTGCGGCCCTGGCCCCTGAAGCAACCGCTTATCTTTCCGTAACCGTTGCCCATTGCATATCTCTCCCACAATACCCAATTCTCTGTTTCTAAATCCTTATTCCCATATTCTGCTACACGCAGAAGGGTGTGGAAATGAGAACCAAATTTGAAGGATGGAAGAAGTGGGTTCTCCAATTACTGGCTCATAACCATTATTAATCAAATGGGCATGGCGTTTAAAGCCCAATTCTTTTATTAAAATGCACGCTAATGGCAGTATACCATTGAAACCATTTTAAATAAACTGTACTGCTTTCTATCCCTTTATGGTTTGAAAATCCCCTGTAGCATTTAGTTAAAAAGGGAGGGAGGTGCCTGCTTTGATTGCTACTATTCCGGGGTTGGTTCTACAAGCAAAGAAGATTCCGTTGACATTTTGAACAGTTTTCAAGTTTGTTGTTGGTCATTCATTCAATTCAATGCAATGCCCATTAAAGTATACCATCTACGCATCATCGTCCTGTCCGGAGTTGACTTCTGAAGATTGGGCCAGGGCCTGCCGATTCCTCCCCTCCTCCCCACTCCATTCCCACTTCAATTACTAGTATTTATTAAGAGGTTGAAAACAATACCAGCGATTTCTTCTCTGGGCGTCATGTCAGGGACCTACCACCACCATCCTCATCCAACCACTGCCACCCACCCAACCATCCAACCATCTCAGCTCCTTCCTCCGAAGCGCCTGGCCACTGAGGGGTTTGCCCTACAAATAAAATTAAAATTTAGTGAGGAGGGTAGGAATTTCAAATCTAAAATTTTAATATTGGTTTTAATCATTTTAATATTGTAATACAAAATTTAAACAGTATTTGATAATAAAATTAGTATAGATTCATTTTAAATATAGATTTAATATAGATTTAATAGATTTTGTTTTGTTTCTTCACTTTTAAATTTTTTTATGAGTAAATATTATTTAAATAGTTTATATAATTATTTAATTTTTTTAATTTTTAGATTTAAAAAAAATTAAAATTAAAATTTCAACTTTGATATAGGAGAGACAAAGTTACACATCTTACTAGGCTGAAAATAACCATCTCAACTCAATTAAAAAAATTACCAATCTTATAATTAATAATTTGGTCATCCCTACTCACAAATGTTGGTGTTTTGGAAACTGCTTTGAGTAACAAAACTATTATTTTAAAAATTAGTCATCTGCAATTTTGAAATTTAAAAATATCACACTAAAACACAATAATAAAACATAAATAAAATCTATAATAGAACAATTAACAATAAAAATATATTTTATTACTTAAAAATATATTTTAAAAAATAAATTATTTTTAAATTAAAAAAAAAAATATATATATATATATATATAAATCAAAATAAAATATCACAATATCTAACTAAATATTTTATTTAAAATAAAATATCACAAAATCCATGTAAGTATTCGCATTGTATCTCTTTACATATTAAATTGTTTTCAACTATATATTTTATTTAAAATAAAATATCACAAAATCCATGTAAGTATTCGCATTGTATCTCTTTACATATTAAATGGTTTTCAACTATATAAGTTTGGTCAATTTAAAATAAAAAAAATTACAAAATTTGATTTTTAAAATTTTGTCAACTCTAAAATAAAAAATTATTTCATTAAAAATTTGATAAATATAAGGTTATTATTTGATTTTTTATGATTTATATAATTTGTAAAAAAAATTAATAACATTAAAATTAATTAATATGTCAATGTTAGTTGTTTTCACCATCATTACTGTAAATTGTACAAAGATTTTCAAACGTACTACAGAGTGTAAAGATGAGAAAATGAGAATCTTATTGAAATGTGTTTAGCTTTTCATTTACTTCTTAACTAAGTGTGTATTGAAGGGGTCTTCTATATTTATGAAATTTAAAATTAAAAAAATATATGTATATGAAGAGGT
The DNA here is from genome assembly GCA_031772625.1 of Pinus tabuliformis. Lineage (NCBI taxonomy): Eukaryota > Viridiplantae > Streptophyta > Pinopsida > Pinales > Pinaceae > Pinus > Pinus tabuliformis. Next base: position 863,408,019 of record CM062819.1, on the reverse strand, counting down.
TTTTTTTTTTTTCACAGTAGATTTTTATTAATATCAAAAATTTTAAAGTTTTTACAATGTATTTTTTAAAATGTTGCTTTTGAGTAAAGTGTTATACTTGAAATATATTGATTTAAATATATCTGAAAAGTTCAATAATAATGTCCAATAAAATAAATCAAAAATTGAATAAACTCTATTTTAGTTGAAGTTTTTTTTAAATTTGAGAAAAGTTTTGTCAAGTTACAATTTTCTTATTTAATGGGATTTTATTTTTATATATTTTAATTTTTTTTTTAAACACTTGAATTGTAAAAAAAAAATGTTGTCATGTAAAAAAATCAAGTTTATTTATTTTATAACTCATCATCTTATATTTAATTAAAAAAATTTCTATATATTCTATTTGAAATATATTGATTTAAACATATTTCAACAGTTCAATAACAATATCCAATAAAGTAAGTTAAGAATTGAAGTTTTTTTTATATATATGTGAGAGAGATTTTGTCCAAAACTATAATTCCCTTATATTTAATAGGAATTCTATCTTTTTAAATTTTACCTCCTTTTAAAAACACTTAAAAAAAAAAAAAAAAAAAATTGTCAACTAAAAAAATTAAAAAAAAATGCTTATTTATTTATTTTAATTCACTGTCTTATATTTAATTATAAAAATTCTATTGATTTAAACTTATCTCAAAATTTTGATTACAATATCCAATATCCAATGAAATCACAATAGAGAAATTAAGTTTTTCTTTATAATTAATTTGAAAAGGATTTGGTCAAAAGTTACAATTCCCTTTATTTAATGGGAATTTTATCTTTATATATTTTAAGTATTTTTAAAAACACTTAAATGTTAAAAAAAATGTTTCAAGGAAAAATAAACTCAAAAAAAATGTTTAGTTTATTTATTTTATAATTCATTATCTTATATTTAATTACAAAAATTTATATTTTAATTTATAAAATCTAAAGTGAAACCTCCTTAAAGATGAGGTAAAAATTTACTTTTAAGATTTTAAAGAGTGCTTTATCAATAACTTTTAGGTGGTGGTAAGTAGGTTTAGATGAAATGGTTAAATCAAAGTCAACAAAAATTTGTCTAAATTATTTATTTTAGTTTATTTTCAATATAATTCATCTTTTTCAATGACATATTGTTATACAAAAAGTTGAAGTCAAATATATATCTGAAAGAAATTTAACAAAATATATTATTTATATAAAATTTAAATTAATGTAAATTGAGATTCATATTCATTATATCAAAATACTTTCAATGTGTAAATTTCTCTATATATGTGTGTATGATGCATTAATGTTATTAATATAGTTAGTTATCATGTCTAAGAATAATAATAAGCTTAATAATTTTAAACTTTATAGATATATCATGTTTCAATAATTGAATTTAGTAAGATACGACAACACTATGAGGCTCGATGGCCACTAGCTTAGGTGGTGCTGCTTCCCCACACCCTCCATCGATGCTTGATATAACCGCTTTCAATGCTTTTATCTCTAGTGGGCCAAAATTCCAAAAGACGAAGCCCTTATGCCTTCTCAAAAACCTTGAGGATATTCTGAAGGTAGAGATCAATGCTTCTCAGTCTAGAACAATGGCTCTTCAACTTATGGAACGAGATTTAGCGGGCCAACTCATGGGGATCTAACCTTACCTGCACTCCTTGAAGTAATGGGTAAATAAAACTTGGATGCCACTAATAAAGGGTCAAGTTTCCTCTTCTTTTTGTGAGAGAGGGTTTTATATCTTCTTCTTCGAGAATAAGGAAGACTAGAACTTAATCTTTAGAAGCAACCCTTATTTCATGGGTGCCAATGGTCTCTATTTAAATTGATGGAGCCCAAATTTTAACTTGGAATATGATGTTCCTTCAACAATTCTAATATGGGTTAAACTCCCCTTCCTCTACATTGTTGGAATGATGCCACTTTTAAAAGTATTGGAAATGCCCTGGGTAAGTGTATTGATCACGTTGAGCCACAAGAGGATTTATTTTCTTGTGTCAGGATCTATGAGGAAGTATATCTAGACAAAGGACTTTCGGCCCCAGTAAATATCATCTTGGATAATCGGTCCCATATCGAAGAGGTGGATTATGACAAACTTCCTTTTAAGTACAAGGTTTTTCATGAGTACAAACACTTCGTTAGAAGTTGCAAAAAAAAGATTGAGGAGCAACAGGATTAGGTGGAAGAATGGGATCAATGGAAACAACCCAAAAGGCGAAGAGGATAATCCAAATAGACTAACAACCAGTGATAATAGAGGGATCTAGAAGGGAACAAAGGCAAGGGCCCAACCTCTCTAGCCCAAGTGAAACCAACTCCACGAGAGGGTACGAATAATTAAGGTGTTGTGAAGGCTAATAACAATAGTTTTGAAGCACTCAACCTGGTTGAAGAGGAAGGTGGGATTCCGTCAAGAAACATTCCTCCCTCTCTTTGGAAGGACTCAAAATCCTTTCTTCGTCTTTGTAAGGATGGAACCCCACCCCTTAAGGATGCCCCAGTACATGTCATAGGCGAGATCGACTCTTCCTCAGACGAGGGCGAGTTCCACCCTCCTAAGGAAACTCGAACTGGCCCTCCCTTGCCAGTTCAACAAATGAAAAATGAGAGACAAAGAAAGAGAAGCAACAAGATTACATTCATCGTAAGGTAGGAAGAAAAAGAAAACAAAGAGGTTCGAATAAAAAATGTTGAAAACAACAAAGGATTTGGAAGACAAGTTATTTTGTATAGACACGTCACAAGGAGATAAAGTACAAGAAGGCAATTCTTGCCTCAATAAAGGAGCTACAAAATCTAATAGCAAATGATGAAACTAATCTCTTTGAATTGCATGGGGTTGGGGTCCGATAAAAGAATGTTGAAGGTTAAATCATTAGTTCAGAAAGGAAAACCCCATATTCTCCTGCTTCAAGAGACTAAATTGAGATCTCCAGTAAGTAGTTTGGTCTTAAATATAAAATATTCAGTTAGTTCTAGCAACTCTAATGTTAAGTGCCTAGACCTGAATGATCCAGTGGATCTGGGAAAATATGCTATAATTAAGAATTATATTTTGATGTAGGCTATATTGCTCCAAATTTTGTTTAATTTTGGGGTTATATTGGAAAGTATTTCCTCCAAAGACTCGTATATGCTTAATATCAATTGTATTCCTCTTTGGAGGATAATTTTGGTTCAAGTCTATAGATGATACTAAAGATGAAAGAAAATTATAATGTAACTATCGATGTAGAGTTGTGATCCAAACATAGATTTTGCAATTAATACGACTATTCTCATCAAAAAAATAATAATAAATAAATAATCATAGGTAAATCTGGTAAATTTTAATAGACCACTCACTTAAATAAAAGAAATAAAAACAATGTACTTTCATTATTTAAATTAAGATTCACACTTATTTGTCAAAGTATTTTAATATATAAATCTAGATTCAAACTCTAGATACATATATCTATGCATTAATGTAATCAATATAGTTGTATATAAAAATAATAAAAAAAGTTAATAACTTTAACGATTTATATATGTTACATTGTGCTTTAATAATTAAACTAAAATTAAAATTATTAACAAATTTAATAAATAAACATCTTTTATCCATCCATAAATAAATTCATAGTCTTCATTTTAAATAAATATCATAAATATTCTTATTCATAATATTTACATTAAATACTACTCCATAAATATCAAATAGTTATATCAATATTAACTACCACCAAAATCTAAATACTAATTAACTAATTTAATACTGCCACTTTATTCTAATATATTTAAATCAAATACATATAAAAAATACCCTTATTCATAACAACTACTTTAAATACTACTTCATAAATATCAAATACTTATACAAACTTTGATTACCACTAATCAAAATCTAAATACAGGTTAACTTGAGACAGCTACTTTACATTTTCTCAATGAAATATTGCACTTTTAATTCACTAAAAACAATTTGCCATATAAATATAAGGTAAAACCCACTACCTCTAAGTCTAAAATAAAGGCAACTTTATTAAGTGTGGCCCATATGTCCAGAGCTACATACCTTGCCTTGACTCGTCACGTTGTCATGATCACCTTAACATCACTTCCAAATTGGAGTCTTGGACTGGTGCATTTCAGCATGAACTTGAGCTGATAGTCCAAGATATTGTAATGATAAGTATTTTGATATTAGGGGCTCTTAATGATGGCACACATGGAATGCTGAAGTGTTGATGTAAAATGAACAATGTTGCTGATGATGGATAATTGATGTAAATGCCATTTAATTATTATGAATGAAGATAAAAATGGAATAAAGTTCTTTGTGGATAAGTTTATGGAGCATATAAACTTTTTCAAAGTTTATGTTGAGAGAAATTTGTATTTTTTTTAAGTGACAGTATAGTTAATATTTTCATAATGGTTTTTTCTTAATGAATTATATTTCTAAAATAAATTAAGGTTTTTTTAAAAACAAAATTATATTATGTTTTTAAATGTATTAGATAATTAAAGTGTATAATATTTATAAAAAAAATTTATTAATAATAAAATTATATGAAGATATGAGAAAGTATATATTTCAGCAAAAGTATTGTGTTTTTAACTATTGTAAAGCTCAATTTTATGGTAGTACATATATGTAATGAATGCTTTAGTCTAAATGTTTTAAGTTTGGGAGATTTTTAATCATATTTTTGGGTTAAATTTGCCAGTGATTTAGCAGAAGTTTGTTGGATTCACATGATTTGATCTGATGAATTCTACACAAACGAAGCATCCTAAGAGTTTTTCATGATGCTGGATTTATTTATAGATTCATAAACATATTTTAAACTACAAAAAAATATTATTTGACCAAAAAATGTTTTTCCCAAAAACTCCAAAACCTAAAATAATTACACAACTCCTATAATAATGAATATGTTAATTCATCAAAAGCAAAGAATCAATATCCTTGAAATCAAATATAATATGAAAATAAATTTGACTCTGAATCTTTGTAAAGAATTTTAGCCCTTGGCCTCCAACAATGGAGCATCCAACAATTTTATAAAAGTGAATCTAAAGAAGAAAAATAGTTCATGAGCACAATGAACCAATTAATTTGGAACACTATAAATCCATTCCCATTCCCTCTTATTAATTTGGAACACTATAAACCCATTCCCATTCACTCTTAGGGGCAAGATGAGGTCAATAGTAATAAGGTATTTTATAGAATTTCATGCATTTCGAAGTCATTAAAATCTCAAAAGTCTTTATGAAGCAAGTCACAAGTATACTTTTAATGTTTTTTTAATGTAATATATTTTGAACTTGTTTGTATCATAGCAAAAGATTGTCTCGATTTAATTTTAAAACTTTCTAACAGTTTTATGTAATTTTTATTAGTGAAAACTTTCTTATTAAAATATTTTTCACTCAAATGAACTATAACTTTCAACAAAATTTTATATATTATTTTTTTTGGAAGATTTGTTAAATTATCTTATTTTTACTTTATCCTTTCTCTCACATAACAAAATGAAAAATAATATTCACATAAAAATTAAATATAAAAATATAATAAAAACTAGATTATATTAAATTAAAAAAATAATTAAACTAGAGATAAATATTTTTGAGAAATTATAATAAATCTTAAATTAATAATAATAATTATAGATGTTTAATAGTTAAAATAGTGATGGGTGTGATAGCCCCAAGAGTTAACTCAATCTTAAATTAATAATAATAATTATAGATGTTTAATAGTTAAAATAGTGATGGGTGTGATAGCCCCAAGAGTTAGCTCAATCGGTCAAATCACGTGCCTCGCCAATGGGAGGTCACAGGGTCGAATCCGAAAGCTCTTGGGGTCGGGTCAGGTCAGTAAATAGGTCGAGGGGTGTTGATGCCCTTCCGGTGGCGTCCACTCAGTGTTAAACAACCCTGGACGTAGCGGCTGCCCACTAACCACTCAGTGTTAAACAACCCTGGACGTAGCGGCTACCCACTGACCACTCAGTCTGACCACTCAGTGTTAAACAACCCTGGACGTAGCGGCTACCCACTGACCACTCAGTGTTAAACAACCCTGGACGTAGCAACCACCCACTGACCACTTAGTGTTAAACAACCCTGGACGTAGCGGCTACCCACTGACCACTCAGTGTTAAACAACCCTGGACGTAGCGGCTACCCACTGACCACTCAGTGTTAAACAACCATGGACGTAGCAGCTACCCACTGACCACTCAGTGTTAAACAACCCTAAACGTAGTGGCTACCCACTGACCCAGGTATCTGTGAACCAGTAAGTGAAAAAAATTTATATTAAAATAGTGATAGATACCTTTGAGAAGATATGTGTCTTTTAAATACATTTGAGAGAAAATCTTACATAAAGTTTAAAAATATATTTTATAATAATGTGAAAATATTTTAAGGAAAACCATTCTAAAATATAAAATATTTAAGTTAATTTAGTGTTAAGTGTTTATGCTCAGTTAGGTGATATCCATTTTTTGAAAGGAAAAAAAAAAAAAAAAAGAATTGGCAAAGAATATAGCTTTTTATATTTTTGTTTTGTTTATTTGGTTGGGAAGAATTTTTTTTTAATAAATTTTAGATTTTCTATTTTAGCTTTTTTTTTAAGATAGTTATGAAGATGTGGTTATGTATTTTTTAGTGAAATCATAATTTTATATCATTAGAATATTTTTTAGGTTAAATGGTTTGGGGAACAATTTGCTTACTAATTTTCCAAAAAATTATTCTAATTAAAAAAATAACACACAATTTTACATCACTTAAATTATATTTTTAAATGTGATAAAAATTTTAAAATACTCGAATTATACAATCTCAATAACTAAAATATACAATTTTAACAAGTTCTTAATCTAATTAAAAAATTAGTTACAAAAAGCTATAACAAAAAAAAATATGGAAATTTTAAAACAGAAAATTATTATTAATACTCAGATTGTTTAAGAAACCAAAAAACTATTATTACTAAAAATGTTTTCTAATAATAAATTATAAAATAATTTAGAAACCTTCCTTTAATATTATTTATATATTTCCTTTAATAATTAGTCGTGCAGCGTGCTAGGAAAGATGTTTTTATAGCGTGAAATGTGTTTAGATACGAAGTAAAGAAAATGCCATAAAAAATTTGGTTAATTTTGTTGTCAGCGACAAGGAGGAAATTAGATATGAAAAGAGAATAAAAAAAACAAATAAAACGAAAAATATTAAAGTCAAAGCATATGGATATGATATTTCTTTATAGGTATACAACCCACTTGTTATCTTACCCACCATCCTCTCTCTTTCTTTTTGTTATAAGAAGGAAGAGTGTACCATAGGTATTGACTTCTCTCTCGCCCAAAAAGACCGCTAATTTCTTTGAAATATGGGAACAAAATGAAAGTCCAACTTTTACAATTCCCTAAGATTGTTTTATGGAGAAAGGGATGAGAAGATTCTACAATTTATGGAAATTGCAAGCAACCTACATGCTGGTATGTAAAAAATTAGGGTGAGGGTGACCCTCAAGTCAATTGTTCTGCAAACGTCATTGAAAGACACCTAGAGAAAACAACTCAACTGGTTAACATTATGACAATGACAAATGATCCCACTAGGGAGGGTCAGCTCAGAACAAGTGCATTAACACAATAAATAAAGAAAGGAAGCCCCACCCCTCCCACTGACCCCATTTTCCAACCAACCTTTTCCTCCTAGAGCTTTCTCCCTTCTTTCCTGCCATTATTTTCTCTATTGCTATCAAAGTCCACTATCCTAAAGTCAAACCCTCCTCATAGCATGTGATTGTGTCCCATTTGACTTAAAGATGATGATATCTATCATGTTTTTTTAATGGAGCCACCATTTGAAAATGCACAAATTTTAAATCTCTAGTGAACTTGCACTAATCCCAAATATAATTAGTAAGTACACATTAAAGGTATGTGATTTCAAAACCAGGTCAGCAACACATCATGATGGGTGTGGATACCTTATAATAAGAGAACTCAATTTCAACCATACTCGGAAGGAGGGCTTTTTTAATCATTTGTATAAGTATTTTTTTAAAGAATACAATTATTATACATATGTGTGCGTTGTGAGTTTTGTTTTCCACTTTCCCCATTTTCATGTTCCGGAAGGTCATTTTTGGTGAGCTATATTTTTTCTTCTTGCACGAAATGAGATGTAATGAATTTTTTTTACCTCTGTATGTGTATTTTTTAAAATATAAAATATTAAATATGGATGTTTAGTTTTAGTTTTTTTAATGTGGTTTTGTAAAATTATTTTATTTATTTTTAATGTGTTTTATGGATATTGAGTGGCCACTACATTTACGAGGAAATTTAAGTAGATTAATTTGAAGGGATCTATACGCTAGTTAAATTAGCCAGGCCTAACCCCGAGGGCGTCCGCGAGACTAAAAATAGTTTATGGGACTATTCGTTCCGTGCTTTTTGTCTTTTGCAATTCAATCTTTTTCTTGTTCAAATTGATGATGCGCTGGCCCAACTTTCCAACAATCCTATCAATTAAAAGACAATGCCAAGAAACTGATGGTAGCATATTCCCATAACTTTCTCTGATGTCTTTGAATGCATCACATTCCAAAATGAAATGTTTTTCTAGTTCCACTGCCCGAGATGTGCAAAATGTACACACCCATTCTTCCCAAGCTTCTTTAAACCTTTTCCACTGTTCTATTTCACACCAAAGTTAGGTTTAATTTGTTTGGTTAAAGTATAGTGTTGATATGTTTTTATTTAAGATAGATTTTGAATAATAATATGTTTGTTAGCGATGTCCGCATGGGGTAGCTCAAGTGGCAATGGCCGTGAAAATGAAGTCTCACCGAACCGGAGATCTTGGGTTCGATTCTTGTGCTACCCTCCCTGGAAATGGGGTGAATAACGGACATGTAAAAACTCGAAAATAAGAAGGTCCCACCTAAGCTTACAAAAAAAAAAATATGTTTGTTAGCAATGCATTGATTTTTCTTTGTAAGAATTAAATTCATGTAAATAAATTTAGAAGTGAATTTTGGATACATTTAACATAATAAATTCTCTTTAAGTATGATTGCTTACTTAAGATTTTCCTTCACAAATCCATAAACGTCATTCATCAAAATATTTTAAAAAATGTATATCACCACAACACGTTTACTTGGTTTAGCATGTATCTAACACATGCCAAATTTCATTTGTAAATTCAATATCACTCATACAAAGGGGTAAAGGAATGACCCATCTAATACTTATACTAAACAACAAAGATCATTTATCAAAAACAAAAAAACCTACAACATATTTTCATGTTAACAAAGCTTAGTGTCAATATTATGAATAATGCTCTCTTTAATTTAACACCATGTGATCATAAAAAATAATAGCACTACTAAATTTCTCTATATTTCTAAAAACAATGAATACTTATACTTTGAACCTTTCAATATCAAAAAAACATCACAATCTTATAAAAAAATTATCAAAAAACTTAATCCTAATAAACTTCAAAAAAACATCAATATCTTATAAAAAAAATTATAAAAAAACTTAATCCTAAAAAATTTTATCAAAAAAACTTAATCCTAATAAACTTAAAACTGGTATGGATGATGGAGTAAGTCTTATAAAAAAATATGATAAATATTTTGACATCATACAATTACCATCATTGATGTGATATTTCATATTGACCAACTAATCATTTTTACTTTCATCATTTATACAACTAAACAACATTATTTTATTTTATTTTAAATTTATATCATAAGGTTTTTATAATTTAAAGAATTAGTTGTTAATCTGGTCACTTTTTTGTTTATGCTCGTGATCACTACCTTTAAGCCACTCATGTTTTACATTTATTAAAAACAAAATTATTGAAGAAGTCAACTTTACAAGCTTGGGCAAAATGGAATAAATCTACACTAATTATTTTTTTATTGACTACCTCCACCCATAGAGTTAGTGACCTTATAATATTGAGTAGAAGTGGCATGGCTCCATGGGAACACCATTCATGCACTGCCTATTTGACATCACTTATAAGCAAGCATATAGGTCAATTGTATTTATATATTACAACATCACTACAAAGCACTTGTCAATGCCTTCAAATATTTTAAAGATTTTATAGGGAAGCCCACCGGAGTGATATGCACAACAGGTAATTAACATTAAAACTACTACACGGTTGGTGAGGTCCTAAAGTCAACATAACAAACACAAAATAAAAATCACATCATTTTGGTGGCAAATTAAATAAACACAAAATAAAAATCACATCATTTTGGTAGCCAATTAAATAAAGTTGTCATAAACAAACATTATTACTTCCCTCATTAACACTGTACAATGTCATACATTACATCTTTAGAAGATGGTCGTCATGAGATTACATCATAGGATGTTAGGCTTGATGGGTTTCATACGAGTTAGTTAGTTATATATATATATATATATATATATATATATAATGTGATGGGCTTGTCATGGTGTATGCAATTTATATAATTGATAGTGTTTAATTATAATTTATAATGGTTTAAGTTGCAGGTAGAGAGCATATGAATGAGGGGAGTTATAATTTTATAAAATAGAAAAAAAGAAAGGAGGGTTAAGGTTAATGTTAAGTGAACAGGTAGTGTTATTTTTAAATTTATTTCATGTCATTTAAAAGAGTCATCTACTTCAATTGATTAACCAATCAATGAATGCATATAAGAGATTAGTGAAGAAGTTTTCTAATGTAGTTATAAAAGGTAATGGCTATGTACAAGAGCTCTATGTCTGTCTCTTGTTGTTAGAAATAATGCTAACCCTAGTTCCTTACCTTCTAATTGCTATTTGGAATTCATGTGTGAAGGGAAATTAGAGAAGCATGTTGTTGAGCACACACTCGTTGGTGTGAGGTTTCTCATTAGAGATGTGTTCATGTTAAGAAGCTTGTGTAAGTCATTTGTTTGTGAACAAGGACATGCTCATGAGCAAGATGTTTTCGTATATTATGCATAATTTTGGTCAACAAAACATGGTAAGGGAAGATGGATAAAGAGGTTGCATTATGAAGAGAAAGTGTGAATATCTTGGATGGGTCTAGAAGGTTGTAAGAGAGCATAGAGGTTGGGAAAACTCAAAGCCCTAGAACCCTATGTAGTTTAGCTCCATAGATGTTTGAGAAGACAAGTAAGACTCTTGCAAGAAAAATATAGAATGTAGACAATAGATAATTTTTTTGTATACATTAAGAGCACCAGGAAGGAGAAGGATTCCTTAGAGAATGTGTAGCAAAGAAAGGAAGTCGTCTATATATCTTAAAGTGATTGTCAAGTATAGAAAGACGCATATTTTCACTAGTGTTGTGTGTGGGGTAGAGATAAAGAGTACCAAGATTGGTTTGAGGACTAAAATAGTTTCCCAGAGTATGAATTATTGATTGATCATGAGAGATATGGGTTCAATTGGGAGATAAATAAACCCTGTGACATGTTCCTTTGCCTTGGTAGCCTCATAGCCCAACATGAGGGTGGTATTTATGTTAAATTCCTATGGGTGTGTGGATCATTGCTTGTTCATAGCTAGTTTCATGGACAAAATCCATAAATAGATAAGTACCTGCATGTTTTTTATGAATATGTAGAGTATGTGTTTTATTGCCATGTTGATTATGGATTTGTCATGAGTTTTTCATATCTATGTATTCAAATGGATAGTTATACATTAGGAGTGAGAGTGTTGTTGTGAAATGATTATTTTGGGACCATATATATCATTTTATTTCATTCACTTGCAGTGCAAATGCATTTTTATTATTTCCTTGGATATTGCTCTATTATGGCATGATAATGGGTAATTGGTTTTATGAAGAGATTGTATTATATTTCCTTTACTAGAACTCGAGGTCTTATTACATGGACACTAACAATGGCTAGGGGTAGCATGGATGAAAGGTACCACATAATATAATCGGTGGGACTTAACTTTGTAGAGTTGATGTAGAGTGGAAGTGATTGAAAAAGTTTGTCAAGGGTGCACTATCACCAAAATTATTAATTTTCAGTATTATTAGCTTTTCTACAACGAGGACATCTGGTAGTCACATATTAGTGCACATATATAGGTGCACCCTATAGGGAAGGACCTTTTTACCTTGTAATGATATAAGACATACAAATAGTTCCCATATAATGGTTAAAGTAAACACATGGGAAGATGCATTGGAGATTATACTGGTGAAGGCCATGGGATCTAACACATGGTGCCCTCCTATTTATGTGGGTCACAACCCTACACATTAGAGGGGGGTGGTCCTCGACATCCATAAGAATCCTTCATTTATTCAACCCCCACTTTGTGATTATTTCTTTGTACAGAAGATTCCTATTGTATCACTACCACCCATATTTAATCTAATATCAACAAATGAATATATGATTAGGCATGGATAAGCCCAATATTTAACATTGTAAATGGCTTCAAGGAGGAAACACATAGCAAATTATAATTGGTGTGGGCCATAACATTGTATAAATCTAGCGAAATTTGGATAATTGTTTGACAAGAATGACAATGGCGACTTAACCTCTTGACATAAGTAATATTGGAAGCCGTGGATAGAGGGAAAAGATGGATTTGGATGAGCCAAGATCAATGATGGAGAATATCCCAAGGATGTAGCTTTGGTCCTTTGGAAGAAATATTGAGGGATACATTTCGCACCATTTTGATTAATGTGTTTATAAAGTAGTAGCCCCAAGAAGGCATTTTGGACTTTTGACAATTCTAATTGTTCATTGATAATTTTGAGATCAATGGTGTGGATACAATCCAAAGGAAAGTTGCATCAAATTTAATAGTGAGTGGTAGGAAGAGTCCCTTGGCCCTAAAATTAATTTAAGCCATTGGATCATTAAGATAAATAGTGGGGATGTCCTTGTATCATAAGATTTAATCCCTTTAAGGATTGACAAGGGAACAAATTATTGAAAAGTGTAACTAGGTTAAGTTTTCATAATTATCATTGTGTATTTTATGTAAAAACATAAAGAATAAAACGAAAATTTATATTATTATTTTCTCTAGTCAAAGCATGGTCTTCGTGCTCATAAGGTTTATTAAGTAAAAAAGAATATTTAATACGAGTCAAAGAGTTAAAGTCCCATTTGGACTTCTTGAAGAAAAGAGAAAAATATTTTATCTTGAATTAAAAAGTCAATTTGTCCTCCATAAGACCAAGTTGGCCATCCAAATGGATAAGCCGACCTATCCAGAGGACATGACCCATCACATAAGAGAACAAATATATATTGACACTTGTTCTCCTTCATTTTGGCAATTAGTTTGTTGAGTTTTTGTGGCAATTTCGAAGGCTTATAGGATCAAAAAAGGTGTGAGTTTCTTTATGCAATAGTTTCTGGAAAAGATACAAATTTTTCTATGGTAGAGGATCTTAAATGATGCGAGTTTTTGAGGTAGATTTTATGGTATTACAAGCTTGGAATTACAAGGCCGGGCTTTCAAGAAGACCAAAATTTTAGGGATTCACCAGAATTTAGATGTTTGACTAACATTGACTTTCTTGGCTGTGACTTGAGGAAGAAGTATTGAAGGAGGGTTGACTTGGACTTGTGTGACAGTCTTTGTCTTGGGCTCGGGTCTTGGATATCTCACTTTGATATGATTTTATAAGAAGAGGATTTTTTTTTGGTTTTCCCCTTATGGTGTTTTGGCCCTGGCATGGACAACCTAATTTCTTATGTTCTTTTGTTTCTTTGTGATCTTCATGTACATTTTGATAATTTCTTGATGAAGGATAAAATAACATAATAATAAAAATCCAACAAATACTCGCAAGTAATTATCATGAGAGAGAAATCAACTTTAATATACAAACCTATTAATTTCTCAACATGGTATCAGAGCTAAGGTATGGAAAAAGGAAGATTGAACATCACATGTTGTTGGCTTAGTTGAAGAAGATATCTTTGTAGCTATTACAAGATAGAAGGAAAATATTTTGAAGCAACAAGAGATCATCATTCTTGAAGCAGCTCAAGACTATCCTGGAAGCTTGAAGACATCTTCATTAGATAACATCCATCAAGAATATCATAGTTTATTAAAGGTACATGAAGTTTATTATTATGTCATCCTAAAGTGAAGCACTATGAGATCTATGGTATACTCTTATCTAAGATATAGCTTAAGACCAATTTTTAGCAGCAAGATCATATGCACTCACTCAAGCATGAAAGGTAGGTCAAATACCCAACGTGTTGTAATATGTGATGTTCCTATAACTTTGTGACATACAGAGAATTTTTGATAACCCTAGACTGAGAATTCACTTGTGAAAAATCTGAGATGACCTATACAAACTCCAATCTTGTGAGAACTGTTACAATTTGAATTACCTAAAGTGAACAAAGGTCTTCAAGGATGAATTTGTGACGAACAAGAGCATTATAGTTTTATGTGGGAAATCTACATCAATTATTAAGAAATAGTAAATACAAGAAACATATACAATAGATATGAACCTGTGATCTCTATGATGGCATCTAAATCCTTTTATCACTATGGCGTACATCTATGTGGAATTTTTCATCCGAGTCCTATTGCATATCTCTCTCTTTTGTGGCATGCTCCTTGGTGCTAATACAAATCTCAGAGATGTGAATTACTCCTCACTCAATTGGACTACTAGACTAAAGTATATTTCTAAAACATCTTGAATAAATTACTGTGTGAAGATCTGAAATGATGAAGCATGCAAACTTTGAGGCATTAAGAAATGTTTATAGAGAACAAACATGTGATAGTATTTATGTGTAATATGGAATCATTAGGAAGGAATGCAAAGCACACTGTAGCATATATCTATGACATTATTTTTCTCGGATTAAGATCTATGAAACCATACAACTTAAAAGTCCATTGTCATCTATGCCAAGATCAGTGAAGTGACCAATCTAAACCCTACTGTAACATTATATTATGATGACATCTAAAACACTTATGGTAGTATTATATTACGAGGTTGTACACCAAGGAATGAAGGACAAAATGTATTGTAATATGAAGTGAAAGAAATCAAAACATATGGAGAAAAAAATTGATCTCTATGGAATCTTTGAAGATTGAAAAAATGAGCAGCTATGTTACCTCCCTCCCCATACATAATAGAAAAATGAAGGATCTACTATGAATTTGACCTATTTGAGACAACAAGACATTTCCAACAGCGAAAATGAATATGACATCTAGGAGATTGAATTCGTCTTTGTGGTTTAGCTTGAAGAATAAGGGATTGAGATCAATGTGGAAATCATATAAAGACCTGGTTGTAAAGGCATATGGAGAGAATTAAATAAGAAGTTCGAATGCCTTTGAAGCAGCTCCTAAGGCAATCATGGAGATTAGGTAAAATTAAAAGGAGCTACATATAAACCATGTTCATTTGATGATACATAATGATGCTAAGAAAATGATTTCTGGAAAAGTTGGTAATGCATCATAGGTAGGGTTTGTGTAGATCTATCATTAGCATTTGAAGTTTTTCCTTTCATATAAGAACTAGGAATGAAAGGAATTCTATATAGAAATCTTGCTAATGATACTTCTAGGGTTTGAATGTATATAGAACTTGTGATTTGTAAGTTGAAAGGTCTTGAATAATTTTAGCATTTAGGGTTTGTGAACCCTAACACAGTTTAGATCAAGAATAACCCTAGGAGAAAAATACTATCTAATCATGTCCACTAATAGAGGTAGATCTAACTGTTGATGTTTACTGTGATAACAAGTTTGGTGAATAGATCCAAGATTAAAAGGGAGATAATCTTCTCAAAAGATAAGTAATATATATCTCCTTGTTTATATCTTATGCCTTGTCATTTTTTATTCTTTCATGGTCTTCTAATAAAGGTTGCAGGTCAAGGCAAGATTTATCTAAAAGCTTGACTAACAAAAGGAAGAAGTGGAAGAACATGGAAAAGAATGAAGATGAAAGGAGAAGTTTGAAGCTTGCATAAAAGAATTTGATTAAAGGGAAAGAAGTTCACTTACCATAGATGGAAAGAGGGAGCTATAGAGACCCTGATGGATAATATATTAAGTGAAGCTTGAAACACTTTTATTGATGATTAAAATTTGAAGAACATGAAGCAAAACTCTATTGCAGTATGAAGATAGACCATGCAAAGGAATGTGGACCTCAGAGGCAGAAAGCAACAATATTTTGAATAATCTCACACCTTGACTAAAGTTATTGTTATTTGGTAACTCTAATAATAATGAGATATGGTTTGGCTTCCTGAAAGGTGTTATTGCATAAATATGTGAAGAAATTAACAGTTAAGATAACTTGTTTGATGATATTGGACCAATAATTACTTAATTCGATTTGGGAGCACATGGATTGAGTGGAAAACACTGATGATGGCTTGGAAGAGCATGTCATAAAACAAATTTTATGTAAGGAAGAAATCTTGTGCTAGAAGTTGTGAGGAAGATTGGCTCCTTGAATATTGTAGATGAAACATTTTATGAAAAAGTTGCATGAAGATTGTCAAGATCCAGGAAGGTTAAATTTTGATATTATGTGATGCTATTTGGAGTTGAGAAGCCATGCAACGTACTATTAATATCTCCATGGAAGAATAAGTAGTTGATGAACAAGACAAGCTAAGGCTTGTGGTTATGTCCCCACCATTGAGAGGGCATAAGGATATCCTCCCTAGTTGAGAGGGAGTGATGAGGGACACCTCATTCTCCATGTGTCATCACTAGGTTAGGACTAATAGTCGTAATTCTAGTGAAGGAACTAGTAAGGAGAATGGAGGATTACATGGAGGATTACATAATCATCTAGGACTGATACTCCTTGAGGATTTGAAATCAAAGATAGGAGTAGTCCCGAGGACCAATACTCTTTGAGGATAGGGAAGGGTATCCAAGATAAAAGTAGCCGAAGAGGATTGATATTCTTTGAGGATTGGGAATCCAAGATAAGAATAGTCCTGTAAGGACATACTTGGTGAACATATGGATGGGGTATGTGCCTTGAGAGCTAGTGAACATGGTGTCCAAATATATGCCTCTCAACATTGTGCTTCAGTCTAGTGGAGAGTTAGAGCTTGTCAATCAAGGCCTTGCTATTTTGTATTTGACAATGTTGGTTATGATGTTGATGCTTGATGATGTTTATCAATCTAAATTCTTATTATGAGAATATTTCAATTTGAGAGTATCCTTGTATCCTGTTGCATAATTATGAATACATCCCTAGTTAAGGGGGCATGTTGAAAAGTGTAACTAGCTTCAATCTTCATAATTATCATTGTACTTATATCAATTTGTATTTTATGTAAAATCATAAAAAAAATATATATATATATTATATTATTATCTCTAGTCAAAGCATGTTCTTAATGTTCATAGGGTTTATTGAGTCAAAAACAATATTTATCATGAGTCAAAGAGTCAAAGTCCCATTTGGACTTCATGTAAGAAAAGAGAAAAATATTTTATCTTGAATTGAAAAGGCAATTTGTCATCCACAAGACCATGTAGACCCTCTAGATGGACAAGTCATCTTGCCTAAAGGATGTGACCTTCACATAGGCAAAAAACTATATATTGGCACACATTATCCTCCATTTTGGCAATTAGTTCGTTGAGTTTTTGTGGCAAGTTCAAAGGTTTATATGATAAAAAAAGGTGTGAGTTTCTCTGTGCAATAGGATTTGGAAAAAAATGTGATTTTTCCTGTGATAGAGAATCTGAAAAGATTCGAGTTTCTAAGGCAAATTTTGTAGTATTACAGGCCCGTAATTACAGGGCCAAGATTTCAAGGCCAGGATTTAAAGAAGATTGAAATTTTAGGGATTGACCAAAATTCAGATGTTTGACTAGCATTGACTTTGTTGACTGTGACTTGATGAAGAAGTATTGAAGGAGGGCTAACTTGGGTATGCCTAATAGTCTTTGTCTTGGTCTTGGGTCTTGTATATCTCACTTTGATATGATTATATAAGAAGAGGAATTTTCTAGGTTTTCCCCCTTTTGGGGTTTTGGCCCTGGCTTAGACAACCTAATTTTTTTGTTCTTTTGTTTCTTTGTGATCTTCATGTACATTTTGATTATTAATTAATGAAGAAGAATAGACTAAAGTAATAAAAATCCAACAAATACTCACAAGTAATTATCTTGAAAGAGAAATCAACTCTAATATACAAACCTATTGATTTCTCAACACACATGGCATGTTCCTATTATTGTGAGATTTATAGTCATAAACTAATACAATGAGGCTCATATGATCCATAGAGATATGTGTTTTTAATGATGTTTGACATCTATGAATAAGGTTTAACCCATCATAAAAATGATCAATGGTTGGTATCTTTTAGGCAAAAAAAGATGGACAATTGGTGCACTAGGATTGGTACTGGTTATATACTTGCGTGCCAAAGTATGGGGACCTTAGGACTCAACATGATCTAGGTGGATATTGGTGGCCACTTTCCAAGTCCACTTGGACCCCCATGATTGTTTCTCTCAGCTTTTTCAGTTTCCTTAATTGTAGCACAACTTACTATTTTTAGCAGTTTTCGGGTCTTGAACTTCCGGAGCCGTTTTGAGGCCCTAAACGATGTTTTTTGGGAAACGTGGGAGCAACATGGGTCTTGTAGTTCTCGGATAGATCTTTCTAACGAGATATTGTGCATGTCAAACGGAGATCATATGCCAAAGTTACGACCCCGGGAAGTTGATGTACCAATTTACCCAAACGGGGCCCACAGTTTGGCGTTTAATCTTCTAGGGTTAGGTTTTTGGATGTTTAGGGTTTTCCATTGTTTCTCAACAATAAATAGGCCTTTGAGCTTCATTGTAACACAGTTCAGAGGCATGTAGCCGCCACATCTATTCTCAGAGATAAGCTACCATTACCCTAGCTGGTTTATTTCCACTTCTGTTTGTAAGCATATTTCAGTATTTTACATTAATGAAATGAAGTATTATTTCCGCTACATCTCTGTATTTATGGTTATCTCTATAATTTGTTGCGTTCCTATTTAAATCCGGATCAGTGGTATCAGAGCGGTCTGCTTTTTTTTCTCTGTTTTTCTTTGCATGTCCCCAACGAGGTCGAGATATAAGGAGTTAGGGCTTGAACTGGTCGAAACTTTGCAAGACCAGCCTCGCAAATCCCAATGGCCTCCCATGGAAGATGAAAAGAAAGATGAGGTGGTAGGAGATCCCATCAAAATCTTGCTCAAAGAAGCCCTCGAACGACAAAGGAACACGATGATGGACAACTTTTCTCCAGATCCTTCAGTGGCTACCCAGAGGCGACGTATTGGCTTCCAGAAGCTCCTCTGGAAACACCACGCCCTTTAAGGTACAAGTTAATTTGGAAATTCCCATCTTCGAGGGTCAAATAGACGTAGATGTTGTAGATAAATGGTTAAATCTGCTAGAGGGTTATTTTTCTGTTCATGATTTTTCCAGTCGGGAAAAGATTATTTTCGCTCTTCTCAAAGTAGCCCCCCACGTCAAGGACTGGTGGGAAACCTACTGCGAGCTGAAGGATGGAAGTACAAGCTCACTATTTTCAGCCACACCCACTTGGGATTCATTCCGGGATGCCATCAAGGAGTAGTACTACCCTGTTTGAAGCTATGAGGATCAATACATAAAGTGGACCACACTGCAGCAAGGAAGGGACCAAGACGTGCCAGAGTTTACCAATATTTTCCATACCCTTCGCACAAAGTTGGGTATCAAAGATTAGGAGCAACATTTGGTAATAAATACTATGGCTGCCTGCACAAGTACATCCAGGAAGAAATAGAATTCATGAACATCCCCTCACTCGACATGGCATACCGATATGCTGTCAAGGTCGAGCAAAAATTTAAACAAAAGAAGCGAGACTTTGGATCTGCGAATTCGAAGCAAGGAAAAGGTGCCCCCAAACCACAGAACAAAGGACAAAGCCAAGGCAGGATGGCCCAAGACAACCCGCCAAAGCTGCAAGCAAAGAACAACGCCGTGAAGCCAAAAAGGGACACAGGAAAGTGGTGTGAGTTCCATAAGAGCTCCACTCACAACACAAGTGAGTGTCGGGCCAAGCAGTCACTGGTGGCTGAGCTAAAGGTTTCAGAATCAGATGCATGTTCCAACTCTGAGTCAGAACCCAACAAGGGGAATGACAAAGGGAAGCAGATTATCGATGCGGAGCCCAACGCCACCATTGCCACCACGAGGATACAAAAGGAGGAACCAGAAGATCCAGAGGAGGAGGAACGTCTCTTCCACTCCCAGATGTGGGTAAAGGGCTCCCTGCTACAGTTCATTGTTGACAGCGGGAGCCAAAAGAACCTCATTTCGGTAGAGGTCGTGAAGCGGTTGGGCTTACCGACCATAGCACATCCACAACCGTACACCATTAGGTGGCTTCACCAAGGACGGGATCTTCGTGTGAGCCAGCAGTGTCGCCTTCCATACAACATCAAGCCCTTCACGGATGAGGTATTATGTGACATTGCTCCCCTTGAAGTTTGTGATGTATTATTAGGACAACCATACTTGTGGAAGTGACATGCTGTGTATGAATCAAGGCCCCGTGCTGCTATTGCTACATTGGGAAATAAGTTGTATAGGATATCGGAGGTAGCACCGCCTACCGCCATCTCTTTGGTTACTGCAAAAAAATGCAGTAAATTGTAGAAATTTTGAATAATATAACACTTATTCACAGAGATTATCCTGATTATACACTATTTGCAGAATGCATGCATAATACATAACCTCCTCTACCATTGATCATCAATTTGCGGAATTAAGAAACAATTGCATGCGCACATTGAAACATCAAGCACACATATCAACACAATATGTACTGGGGAAAGCATACAGCTGAAAACCCCCAACTATCTGTATATTATAATGATAGAGAACATGTAACAATACATAGTACAATACTCCTCACAAGTACTCAGTACTATCTCCACATGCTACACACAAACTAGCTCAGATCTGAACAAGTCACGGGTTCAAATCTCCTCCACTATTTTCCTGCCTCTACTGCGCAATCCAAGTTGAGAATAGATCAGATCCAAGTTCGAATTCCCTTGGCTTGTACTGCGCAATCCTCATTGGCAATCTTAATCAATGATTATGCAAATCTCATGCACAGCTATAGTCACAACTGATAGCAGTCTCACCATTTCACCCACCTCTAACACTTGTCTCCACTGAACTGTCCATGCACTGAGTTAACTGATGTATTCTTTAGTCGATTTATGAGTTAATAATTAGTGAATTAATTAATAATTAATTCACATCACTCATCACTAGTGTATTTGGTAGTTAGACTAAATACAACTAGTTCAACTAAGTCAAACTGAACACAACTCCATCAACTCCTCAAACTCCACCAAACTCAATCACTTGAGTTCTAACTAAAGTCCATCATGAAATAGCTCAACTAACCCATAGGAAAAGCGTATTTCCTTCTGGCAGTTGCATTTGTCACATCTGTAGCTCAAACTGAAGTGCTGTAAGAGGATAAGATAATGTTTATAGTCCAAATATTATTAAGAGCTAATAATATTCGACTGTTCTATTTTTAGACTG
Source organism: Pinus tabuliformis (assembly GCA_031772625.1). NCBI lineage: Eukaryota > Viridiplantae > Streptophyta > Pinopsida > Pinales > Pinaceae > Pinus > Pinus tabuliformis. Next base: position 863,386,333 of record CM062819.1, on the reverse strand, counting down.
GCAGTCTAAAAATAGACTCTGCCCATATGACTAAAAATAGAAGTCCATCTATTTTTACCAACATGACCAATCATCCATAAATAACATCCTGCAACTCATAGACCATGATCCATATGTCTAAAAATAGACATAGTCTAAAAATAGACATAGTCTAAAAATAGACTTTGCGCCAAAAATAGCCTCCGGGCCCACTTAGTGAAGGTGACTTCTTTTCATCTTGTTGCATTTTCAACACTCCCTCTCAACAAGATATGGATTATCTGCAACCCCTATCCTACCTCTGTGGTATTCGAATTTGCTCCTAGTGAGCGCCTTCGTCAAGATATCAACATCCTGATCCTCCATGGGAATGTATGAAAGTAACATGATTCTCTGCTGCACACAATCTCTGATATGATGATACCTGATGTCGATGTGCTTGGATTATCATGAAATACTGTATTAGCCGAGATTTTAATGCAACTCTGGTTATCACAATAAATCACAGTAGGCTCCAAGTGTGACCAGAACAACCCGACCAGGATCTTCCTCATCCATATAACCTCGCATGCAGCCAAACTTGCTGCCGTATACTCGGCCTCTGCTGAACTGAGTGCCATGGATCTCTGCTTCCTGCTGTACCAAGAAACTGCTGTCAACGCAATACTAAAGATCCCTCCAAATGTGCTCTTTCTGTCCATTGGGCTCCCTACCCAATCTGCATCTGTGAAGCCACATAGCTTCACCTCATCCTCCTGTCTGTACCACAATCCATATCCTGATGTGCCTCTGAGATAACGCAATACATGCTTGCCTGCCTTCCAGAGGAGCTTGGTTGGCTTAGCGATAGCTTGTGAAAGCTAGTTAACAGCATAGCATATATTGGGTCGTGTATTGACCAGATACATAAGCGAACCCACCAACTGTCGATAAACAGTGGCATCCACTACCTCCGTTGAAGTAGCATCCTCCTTCCTCCAACCTCCAGGAAGAGGAGTATCAACAGGCTTGTAGCCATGTATGTTGAACTTCTCTAGTATCTCTCGGGCATACTTACCCTGAGAAACAAATAGTGCATCACTGCGCTGCCAAATTTCCAATCCCAGGAAATAATGAAGGAGGCCCAAGTCCTTCATCTCAAACTCTCTAGCAAGATCCTCCTTACATGAAAGTATCAACAGCTCATCTAAATCATCTACATAAAGTACAATGATTAGCAACTTACCCTCCACCACAATCTGGTATAGGTTAGGATCCGCCTCACTCTTGGAGAATCCAAGTTCGGTGAAATAACTGTCTATCCGTGTGTACCAAGCACGAGGTGCTTGTTTCAACCCATACAGCGCTCTCTTGAGCCTGCACACATGCGACTTGCTAGGAAGATCTCGAAACCTTCGGGTTGCTCTATGTACACCTCCTCCTCAATGACTCCATTGAGGAATGCAGTCTTCACATCCATCTGATGAATGTGCCACCCCATCTGCGCTGAGAGAGCAAGAATCGTCTGTATGGAAGAATACCTTGCGACAGGTGCAAAGGTCTCCTCATAATCGATCCCCTCTATCTATGAGAAGCCTCGGGCAACAAATCTTGCCTTGTACTTCTCCAAACTCTCGTCAGCTGCCTGCTTCACTTTGTAGATCCATCTCGAACCCACCACTGATTTCCCTTCCGGTCTTGGGACAATCTCCCATGCATTGTTTCTGACAATCGAATCATACTCTTCCACCATGGCATCTACCCATGCGGGATCCTCCACAGCTTCCTCGAAAGAGGATGGCTCAGTCACGACACATTTGCTCACAAGAGCCATGTATCTAGTGTACCGATCAGGTGACTGTCTTTGTCTGCGCTGTGCTGTAGGTGGTCCTACAACCTTCTCTGCATCTTGAGCCAGTCAATCAACTTCTGTAGTGCGCTTTCGCCCTCTGATGGTTGGCGCTGCATGAGTGGTCTCTTCCACTCCATGAACTTCATCTTGTGGCTGATCCACATCCTGAAGCTCATCCTTAGGAACTAATAGCTCCTCATCTGCATGCAAGTGTGGCTCCCTCTCAAGCAAACACTTCATGGCTTTCTCCTCCTAAAATTTGATATCCCGTCGCACAACAGTCTTGCGACTATCTAACAAATACACACGATAGTTGTGGGGCGTATCAGTGTACCCCAAAAATATCCCAACCTCTGTGGTCAGCTCCAACTTCTTCCTGGCATCCTTTGTCACATGCATGTAAACAGGAGAACCAAAAATCCTCAAATGGGAAATATCAGGCCTCTTACCAGAATAAGCCTCCTCGGGTGTACTCCTGCCAAGTATCTTGTGAGGACAACGGTTTTGCACATATACTGCAGTATTGCATGCCTCCGCCCACACGTGAAGGGGTAGGCCCTGATCATGCAACATCGCCTGTGCAACACCCACAATCGTTCTGTTCTTCCACTCAGCAACCCCGTTCTGCTGTGGGTTATGGGGAGCTATGAGCTCTCTTCGAATCCCTTTTGCGCTGCAGAAGTCCTTGAACTCGCCAGAGATGAATTCACCACCATTGTCGCTCCTAAGAGCCTTCACCTTCTTCCCCGATTCCTTCTCGACCAGTGCTTTGAACTCATAGAACTTTGAGTATGTCTCGCTCTTCTTCTACATGAAGAAGATCCAGCACTTTCGAGAGAAATCATCAACAAAGATTACATAGTACTTGTGCTTTGTTGTCGAAGCTACTGAGAAAGGTCCACACATGTCTGTGTGAATTCTCTCAAGGATAATCGTGGCGTGACTATCCTTCTCGTGAAAGGTGGCTTTCACAAATTTTCCCAAAGTACACCACTTGCACTGATCTGACTGCGCAAGAGTGCCTTTAGGAAGCCCAGTAGAAATCTGCTGCAGTGTCTTCAAGGCTCCATGGTGAAGGTGGCCCAATCTCCGGTGCCACAGCTCACCATCATCCCAGCTCACCAATCCTTCTACCTTGCATGCCATTGCTGCGCAGCCATTTACATGCAATTGATAAAGGTTCTTGACTCGAACCCCTATCTTCTGGGTTTCTCTAGTTGTCTTACTGCGTAGGAAAGCCTTTCCCTCGCTGAAGACAACATCATATCCCTTGTCTTCTAACATCGCCACAGAGATAAGATTCTTCTTCAATCCTGGAACATGCATCACTTCCTTCAATATGAAGGGTTTACCAGACTCCCTCTCAAAGGAAATGATATCGATACCGGTCGCACTGTATCTACCATCATCGCCTATCTCGATGTGCACTCCGAGATCTTTCTCATCCAGATCAGAAAACAAATCTCGATCTCCTGTCATGTGAAAAGACGCACCACTATCCAAGAACCATACTGATCCCATCACACTTGATACTAAGCATGCGATCAACGAAAAATCCAGCTCAAACTGCGAGGCTAAGGCCTCTCCTGCTGCAGGTCCAGCAGCTTGCTTATTTTTCTTCTTCTGCGGACAATTTGTGGCATAATGTTTGTGCTAGTGACAGTGAAAGCACTTCACCTTGGACATGTCCTGCTTCTTGCCTTTTCCATTGGAATGAGAAGCTTTCTTGTTCTTCCCCTTCTTTGCTTTGGCAGCCAAAGCACAATTTTCTTCATCAGATGCCTTTGATGAAGATCCGTCCCTGGTATTCCGCCTGATCTCCTCTTGCACAAGATCAGACCAAAGTCTCTCCCATCCTGGAAATTTCTCCCGACCATTAACAGAGTCCTGATAGGAATGCCAACTCTTTGGAAGACCAAGGAGAGCCAAGCTCACCAAGTCCTCATTATCGACAGTCACCCCCACACTTCCCAGCTCATCCCGACATTGGGTGAACTTCGTGAGATACTTGGGCATATTGTCTCCTTTCTCTCACGTAATGTTTCTGAGATTATCCTTGAGCGCCAACTTCCTCTAGTCACTCTTGCTTTGGAATAAATCTGTCAACGCTTTCCACACCAAGTATGGAGAATCCTTTCCATGCAGGCTGGATACAATGTGATCCTTCACGCCCTCCAACAGAATCCTTCGACACTTTGTTGTCTTCTTTTGCCAAGCCTCAACGTGAGCAGCATCAGTAGGCTTTGGGACCTCAGCCTCTATGAACTCCTTCAACCCATTGTCATCTAACACCGCCTCCATCCTGTCTTTCCATGCAATATAATTCGAGTTGCCTTCAAGGGTATACTCCAATTGCAATCCATTGAAAGACATTTCAACTTCAACACCAAGAAAACACTGCTGCAAATTCGAATTCCACCAGCTCAAAACTCAACTGCTTCTGATCTAAAATTCGTGAGAACAAAGTATTTCTCGTAAAGAGATTGAATGTATGGGCATTTATCGGATATCTCACCTTCCAAAAGAAGGATGAATCCAGAGGCTACCTGGCCTGATTACAAACTCTGCCTGAAGAAATAAAATGTAATCACTTTCTGAATAATAGATCCGATGATCAACTTCACTCTGATACCATGTAGAAATTTTGAATAATATAACACTTATTCATAGAGATTATCCTGATTATACACTATTTGCGAAATGCATGCATAATACATAAACTCCTCTACCATTGATCATCAATTTGCGGAATTAAGAATCAATTGCATGCGCACATTGAAACATCAATCACACATATCAACACAGTATGTACTGGGGAAAGCATACAGCTGAAAACCCCCAACTATCTGTATATTATAATGATAGAGAACATGTAACAATACATAGTAAATACTCCTCACAAGTACTTAGTACTATCTCCACATGCTACACACAAACTAGCTCAGATCTGAACAAGTCACGGGTTCAAATCTCCTCCACTGTTTGCCTGCCTCTACTGTGCAATCCAAGTTGAGAATAGATCAGATCCAAGTTTGAATTCCCTTGGCTTGTACTGCGAAATCCTCATTGGCAATCTCAATCAATGATTGTGTAAATCTCATGCATAGCTATAGTCACAACTGATAGTAGTCTCACCCTTTCACCCACCTCTAACACTTGTCTCCACTGAACTGTCTGCACTGAGTTAACTGATGTATTCTTTAGTTGATTTATGAGTTAATAATTAGTGAATTAATTAATAATTAATTCACAACACTCATCACTAGTGTATTTGGCAGTTAGACTAAATACAACTAGTTCAACTAAGTCAAACTGAACACAACTCCACCAACTCCTCAATCAACTCCACCAAACTCAATCACTTGAGTTCTAACTGAAGTCCATCATGCAATAGCTCAACTAACTCATAGGAAAAGCGTATTTTCTTCTGGCAGTTGCATGTGTCACATCCGTAGCTCGAACTGAAGTGCTGTAAGAGGATAAGATAATGTTTATAGTCCAAATATTATTAAGAGCTAATAATATTCGACTGTTCTATTTTTAGACTGGCAGTCTAAAAATAGACTCTGCCCATATGTCTAAAAATAGAAGTCCATCTATTTTTACCAACATGACCAATCATCCATAAATAACATCCCGCAACTCATAGACCATGATCCATATGTCTAAAAATAGACATAGTCCAAAAATAGACTTTGCGCCAAAAATAGCCTGCGGGCCCACTTAGTGAAGGCGACTTCTTTTCACTAAGCTCCATCATCTTGTTGAATTTTCAACATAAGTTCATTTCCAAAATCGGGAAATTTGTTTTCCTGATGATACGCCCTCAAGGAAAGAAGAAGATGGTGGCCATGACCTCCAGACAGGGCCTCTCCGCACGACAACTACAGATGGACAAGGTCATGGAGGAGTACGAGGACATCTTCACCTCCCCCGCAGGGGTTCCTCCACACTGTCAGGTCAAGCACTCCATCGATTTGACCCCAGGTGTGTCACTACCAAATGGACCAATCTATCTGTGCTCCGTTCTAGAGAATGATGAAATCAAAAGGCAGATTCAGGAGCTTCTACAGAAAGGTCACATTTGTCCGAGTTCATCACCCTGTGCGAGCCCGATCGTGTTGGTACAGAAGAAGGATGGGACTTGGAGACTCTGTATTGACTATTGGGCGCTGAATAATATCACTGTCCGTAATAGGTACCCAATCCCGCGGATTGATGACCTCCTAGACCAACTAAAGGGGGAAAAATATTTCAGCAAGATCGATCTGAAGTCAGGATATCACCAGGTACCAATTGAACCCTCTAATGTATGGAAGACTCTCTTCAAAGCCAAGGAGGGCCTTTTTGAATGGTTGGTTATGCCTTTCGAATTGACGAATGCTCCTGCAACCTTCATGAGCCTAATGGATGACATCTTGTAGCCATTCACCAACTCATTTGTAGTGGTATACTTGGATGACATCCTAATCTTCAGCCAGAGTTGGGAAGAGCACCTCCACCACATCCGATAGGTTCTCCAAACACTGCGACAACACAAGCTATGTGCCAATTTGGAGAAATGCACTTTTAGCATGACCCAAGTTCAGTATCTAGGATACATTATTGATGAACAAGGGGTGCATGTCGATCCAGCCAAGATCCAAGTCATTCGGGATTGGCCATCTCCAACCACTCTGACAGAGCTACGCAGCTTTCTAGGTCTTGCCAACTTCTACCGCAGGTTCGTGTTGGGGTTTTCTCATATCACTTGGCCCTTGAGTCAAGTCACCAAGGGAGGAGCGAAAGCAAAATTCTTTTGGTCTGAATCTCAACAGAATGCATTCAAAAAGTTAAAAGATCGCCTCTGCACGACACCAGTGCTCGCGTTACCAGATTTGCAACAACCATTTGAGGTCGAGATAGATGCCTCTGACTATGCTATTGGGGCAGTCCTTACTCAACATGGGCATCCAGTGTCATATCACAGTGAGACACTTTTAGACACAGTCCGGAAGTATCCCACTTATGACAAAGAGATTTATTCCATTGTGCAGGTCCGCTGACAATGGAAGCATTACATTTTGGGGAAGGAAATGGTCATCCACACGGACCACCGACCCCTGCAGTTCATACAGACCCAAGGAAAATTGCAGAATGATCGCCATCATAAGTGGTCTACATAATTGCAACAGTTCCATTTGAATATCAAGTATAAGAAGGGCAACACCAATAATGTTGCAGATTGCCTCAGTCGACCACCGATCATGGCGTTAACCACTGTGCTCAACTATTGTGGGCACGAGACTTCTGATTGGCCACTTCTTTACAAAAGTGACCCAGAATTCGGCCACACATACTAGACACTCTTGGAGGGTCGGCATGTTCTAGATTTTCACCTCCATGATGCCCTGTTATGCCACCTAGGTCACCTTTGTGTTCCTTCAAGCGAGAGTGCCAAGATGATTTGGGAAGCACACTACAGGCGGGTTGCTGGGAATTTCGGGGTCGAGAAAATGGTGGCAGTATTTCAAAAGTATTTCTATTGGACGAATCTTCGACAGGATGTTGGGAAGTACATCAAATCATGCACTGCCTGCACCATTTCTAAATTGACCATCAAGAAGCAAGGCCTCTATACCCCGTTGCCTACCCCTAGTCGACCATGGGAATCCATATCCATGGATTACATGTTAGGCCTTCCTTCCACTAAGCATGGAAATGACTATGTTTTTGTGGTCATCGACAGGTTCTCAAAGATGGCCATTATAGTGGCCTATAAGAAGAATATCACAGCAGAAGCCACTGCTAAACTCTTCTTTGAACGAGTGTGGGTGCACTTCGGGATCCCACAATCTATCATCTCAGATCGAGACAATCAGTTCCTTAGTACATTTTGGTCCAGTCTCTGGTCGATGTTGGACACCAAACTCACTAAGTCCACAGCCTTCCATCCTCAAACTGATGGCTAGACGAAGGTTGTCAATAGGATGATTGTACACATTCTACGCATGTACAACTAAAAGAATCCACACACATGGGACGAGAGCCTCCCCTATGTTCAACACAGCTACAACTGAGCTCTTCACAGCTCGACTAGCCACAACCCATTTTAGGTGGGCTTGGGATTCCAGCCACCATGTCCCATTGATGTGGCCATGCCATTTGCAGCTACTCACATAGATTCGACTCATGTCCAGTCCGAAACAGATAAGGCAACCAGCTTCATTGAGCACATCCAACATATTCGCCAGCATGTCCATGACATTATGGAGAAATCAAATGCCAAGTATAAGTAGCAGCATGATCAACATCGGGTGCCACACAAGTTTCAGGTGGGCGACAAAGTTTGGTTGCATTTGCAAAAGGAATGCCTTATCGGTACCTATCGGAAACTGAGACCACTCTGATATGGTCCTTACACCATTACCAAGGCTGTGGGAGACAATGCATTTGAGCTCAACATTCCCCCATTCCTTGGCCTGCACCCAGTGTTCAATGTGGACTGCCTTTGGCCATACTTTCCACCATTACTAGACACATTTGACATTGCAAAACAACTCACACCCACATAATTAAATCTAGATTGCATGGAACAAGCTGCAACTGATCGGATCGTGGACACACAGATCAAGCACACTCGCCAATAGAATATCCAATTGTATCGAGTTGTCAAAGCAGGCCAACTCCTTCACCAGGGCAAGTGGCTCACCAAGACCAAGTTTAGCAGAAGTTTCCTCATCTCATGGAGGAACTCAACGCAGTGAGTACCACTGCTTCCTAAGGGGGGAGGAATGATCTAGGTGGATATTGGTGGCCACCTGCCAAGTCCAGTTGGACCCCCACCATTGTTTCTCTTAGCTTTTTCAGTTTCCTTAATTGTAGCACAACTTACTATTTTTAGTAGTTTTTGGGTCCTGAACTTTCGGAGCCGTTTTGAGGCCCTAAACGATGTTTTTTGGGAAAACTAGGAGCAACATGTTGCTCTTCCCAAAGTTGTAGTTCTCGGATAGATCTTTCTAACGAGATATTGTGTGCGTCAAACGGAGATCATATGCCAAAGTTACGACCTCGGGAAGTTGATGTACCAATTTACCCAAATGGGGCCCACATTTTGGCGTTTCATCTTCTAGGGTTAGGTTTTTGGATGTTTATGGTTTTCCATTGTTTCTCAACAATAAATAGGCCTTCGAGCCTCATTGTAACACACTTTAGAGGCATGTAGCCGCCACATCTCTTCTCAGAGATAATCTACCATCGCTCTAGTTGGTTTATTTCCACTTCTGTTTGTAAGCATATTTCAATATTTTACATTAATGAAATGAAGTATTATTTCCGCTACATCTCTATGTTTATGGTTATCTCTGTAATTTGTTGCGTTCCTGTTTAGATCCGGATCACAACATAATCACAATTTTTGGTTGGATTTAAGATCCACATCTAGGATTACATCTGTGATAAAGGTGATTAGGACTTACTCTAAAGGAACCAACCTAACATCCAAAGTGATGTGTTATATCTAGTAAGCCTAATAAGGTCTAAAGAAAAGGAAAAATAAAATGAGAAGGAAAGGAAAAGTAAAATAAAAGAATCCATATAGCCATGTGCACTAGCTTGTAAAATAATGGTGATAGGGTGCCCAACAATAATAATAATAAAGGTGTTGGATATTGTATAGAGTAGTGCATTTGCTAAAATGAAGAATAAGTTCCACATTTGGATACCCCAATGGCAAAGGGAGGCATCCAAGCAAGAGGTAAATGATAACCATATCCTTATTTTGGCACTGATGGGGACAATATGTTACATATCATATATTTAAGTTAATAATAAGGGGTATATATCAGATGAACATTTCATTTCTTCATATTTAAGTGTTTATTAAGAGATATATTCTAGATGTTATTTCCATTTATGTATCATCACAATTTAAGATATGGGATTTATTATGAAGACTATAAATGTGTTGATTTTTTCATTACATGTGTTATTCAATTCTAGAGAAAGTTGTTTCATACCCTTGATCCAACTCATCTAAATTTTTTTTCTAACTACCCTAATATTTAGGTAAATGCAAAGAGACATATGAAACATATTTACTTTTATATGATCACCCAATTATAGTTCTATTTTACAATCGACATCTCAAGTTCTACTCATAATGTAGGTTCATTGTAGTGAACTAATTTTTTATCAACTTCAACTGATAAAAGAAACCATTCTTCCCATCTTTCCTCATAGCCATCTCCACAAATTCAATGTTCTATCAATATATATCTTATCTCCTCATATTTCTCTAAATCCTCAAGATAAATCTTGACGCAATTTTATATTTCTTGATTTTCTTTAAGTATTTCCTCTTTTTTTTCATGCCTTCTTTCTCATATTTGAGACATAGAGTTTTTTCACTCATAAATATTAATATTTAATGAAATTCTATTGATACAAAATAGGTCAAGTGTGAAGTATAAGTTTGAAATGGATAAAAAGATTATAACACGTTACTTTGAAATCCCATTTCGTCATTATTGCTATTTTGACTTGAAATGTTGGGAAATGCTAACATGTGTGTGTATAAGAGGAAAGCCTACAGAGATCTCAATGCCATGAGAAGAAGTTGCGAGGAGGAACTAGGAAACCCATTGTCAACATAAATCACTTGTACAAAAGATAATGTTAGTTTTCCTTATCCTATAGAAGTCATATTGGTAGTTGAATTACCAACTTCCTGTAGTTATAGGAATAGATAGAATAATTGCAAAAAAAATGTCCTAAAAGTATGGGGTGAAGTACCCTTTTGGAAATTTTAGAATGGACCATGAAATTTCATAGATAGAGTTTGGTTCTAGTGAAGGAAGAAATAATTGAGAAGAACCCACACATAGGGAATAAAGATAAAAATGCATGGGTGTCTTTGAGACCGAGAGAATCATAGTAGAAGTTGTTTAGGAAAAAATTATGAGAACCAATAATCTGTGTGGGAATGTGATTTCCCCTATTTTCTAGTTGAGGAATCAAAACAAAGTATTCAATATGAGATGGGAATAAAGGGCCATGTGCTTTATAGGTTAATTGTTTAAGTAATCATGTGAGACATTGGAAGAGGGAAGTATCAAGGGACTGATGGGAAAAGAAGGGCTCCCTTGTGATGTCCAAGTATGGAAATTATGTGACTATGTTTGGTCCTAACTTAGAGGGTTGGGAGACAATAATCTACTTTCTATGTATGAAGGATGTTGCCTTCATTTATCTACCCTATAATTGACCCTTATATGATTGATTGAAGCTACCTCTTGTGGCAATGAGTTTTCCCTTGGGGGTGGCTAGATGTAAGAAATTCACAATGTAATTGAGCCTATGGTTGGGTGGAGTATGGCTCTCCCTTCTTCAATTTCAAGCAAAGATTAAAAGCAATCTAGAGAAGTGTAATTGTCTTTCTTGAATGAAATATCAACATATGTGCATACATGTTCAAGTTCCATGGATGTTATTAATGAATGTGTACATTTATGTGTTTTCCTGTTGAATTTATATATGTTCGTGTAATGTATAATTGATTACTATTCCTTTATGTAATGAATGTTTGAACATAACTCACATACAATTTTTTATTACTTGTATAACCCTTATGTATGGTTGTAATGAGACTTTGGTAATACTGATTTATTGCTAAGAATACAGGGGATGTTAACCTGTCATCCTCTTAGATAACTATGTTGGCTAAAAAGTTACGAAATATTGTTAGTGAGTTACAAGCTTGGGAGATTGGTCTACTCTAGGTAGGCAAGAGAAGAATTAATTACAAACAAGGAGCCTTCATGGAGCATCTAAGGAAATGTGTCAAGAAAGTTCATGTGAGAAGTTGTAGAATGATAGAATTCTATTGAAAGGATTATCTAAGCTTAGAAGCCTTGCGGGGTCAAAATCTAAAAAGTAGAAGAGTTTGCTCTAGTTGGTAAATTTTGGGGGCTTGGCCACTGGCTTCCCCTTTATCTTCATTAAGAAGAGGCTGGATAATGGCAGTCAATTGGATAACTTTATAGGATGATGAGGATTTTTGTACTCTCAAAGGGATTTGGCCAAGCATCTACCTTGTTAGATTTGATTTCAATCCTTAGATGTAGAGTTGAGAAGGGCTATCAAAAGTCTATAATATTCAAAAATTTGGGGATTGAAATTTAGGGATTGGAGGTTTTAGCCTCATCCCTTAGTCATATGGGCTAATGGGGGCCATGATTGATGGCTTAAGAGAAAGGGTCTAAAGTGTATAAGTTCTAGGCATCCGAGAGCCTTGCTAATGTGGAAATTTGGAAAGAGGTGAATTTAATAGATATTGAGACATTCAAGATCTTAGTTAAGTGTGAAAAAGTCCAACAAATGAAAGATACTTTGAATATCCAAATATTTGGATATCATAGATATCTAGACATCCGAAAGATTTTTGTAGCTCTAAATTCTAACATATATATATTTTTGTAGGGTATACCACATGGGGAACAAGTGGATCCACATGATGAGTAATGTGGCATGATGATGTGTTGCTATTGATGTTCCATGGTGATGTGCCACTGCTAACATTACACAGAGGACATGATTATATGTTGTGGCATGCTAATGTAGCATGGTGAAATGACATGTTGACATGGCATAGAGTTTCGAAGAATTGAATGTGGTGAACAATGTGGTGTTTATATGGGAGATATTATGTGATGTCCAAAGATCTAGAAATCCAAAAACAATTAAAATGCCCTTTTTCAATTTATCCAGATTTTGGATGTTCCAAATATCTAGAAGTCTAAATATCTGATGAGTGGAAGTTGACTCATGTTGACCCATGTTGACATGGATCAAAGGCACAAGGGTGATAACGTGGAGGCCGAAGTGGTAGTCACCATAGTAGTGATGTGGAACTACAGACGTTACGAATCCAAAATGATGGAAATTTGGATTTTATAAAAAGAGGAATTTTGAGATTTCCCAAATTTGGAAGTTGATTGTTGGCTAAGAAGAAATTAAAAATATTTGGAAAAGTTGTTAAAGAAGGAAACAATACTACATATAGTACCAAATTCCAATGACATATTATAACGGTATGACCCATAATATCACAAAGGTAAAGAAAAATGTCATATTTTAAAGTTTTGGCAGTGATACATTCCTCGTATTCATTTCAATTCTGACAACCTATTTCTAGGAAGTTAGAATTACGACGAACAACAATTGTCGTCTCCATTGCAATGACCTAGAAATAGTTAGTCACAATTCCAACTAAAAAAATGACATTTTTCTCGAACTTTTTGAATCATTTTGACTCCTCCTATGTGGACTAAATTGATAGTTTATTTGGCTTCCTTTGGCTAGGCTACCTCTTCACCTAGGCTATATTATATATAACATATGAGACTAATTATATATAACATATTCTATTTTATCTTCCACTTAGGCTTCTTTAGTGCCATAATCTTCTTTCCACCTACGTTCTCCTTCCCTCGTGACCATACCATCGATCTGCAATTTGAATAACCATAGAGTCGTGGCCATACTTCCACTACAGTTCTTTGTTAACGTAAACCTCACTTATTCAACCACCGAGACATTGATCTGCTAGGGTTGCATTAGAGGATACATTGATCTAATAGGGTTACATTAGAGGATACATTGATCTGCTAGGGACACAATGAAAGACTGAGAAACAAAGAAGAAAAAGGGTAACGTGGTTTCTTCATGATTCAAAATTGTTTAGTTTGGATTCAAAAATCCTGCGTAGTTCCTCCTTCTTGTGTAATCAATTCTTTTTATTATTTAGTTATTTTTATTATCTTTTATGTCTTGCATTTCATGTCTCTTCTATAATGATTGTTGGTGAGGTTTTCTGAGTTATTAAGAGATATGGAAATAAGGTTGTTTTTAGTTTGAGAGGTACATTTGGAGCACCTTCATTTTAGTACAATAATTCCCTTCTTTCTACAACTTGGACTTCATGCACCAAAGACACAAAACAAGGCACTTGTATGCTTTCTCTTCAGCCACAAGTTTAACCTTTTAATTCTAAATTTGGTTGGAAACGGGGCTGAGTTTGGCCCTTGAAATATATAAGTATATTCAGAGGGTCTGTTGCTGCCCAAGACAACTCCTAGCCATAAGAGTTGGAATATTATTGAAGGCTGGTTTGTTTTGTCTACGAGTTTCCATGGAATTTTATTGGTTAACTTTATAGTTATAGATATCCTAAGCCACAAATTTGTATGAAGGAGTATTTCCCAAGGTTGCACAACAAAAATATTACAATTGAGACCATTCATTTGGTGGCCATAACACAAATCTTGTAATTTTAGATCTACCTTGTAACTCAAAATTTGAGATTTGTTTGAGTCTGTCACCAAAGTGTTTAACAAAATGTTTGAGTGAAGTATGTCACATGGATGATAGGCTCTATGGAATTTCTTGTCACAAGGATTTGTTACCTTTCTATAGAGTTAATGTTAAAAAAAATTGGTCCAATATTATTATCACAGAGATGTGCTATTGTGTCTGGATCAAAACTCATATTTGCTTCTAAATGACCTTGACCATAGATAAAGAAATGATGTTTGATATCTATGGAGATTTAACCTTTATAGAGTTGTTTAGGTCCATCATAAGGCTTCTCGTGACTTGAACTAGGCTAAGAGATTTCACTGCCCTATTTGCCTAGCTCTGATATCATGTTGGAAATTCAATTGCAAGCATGAATTTCTAATACAAGATCGTAATTACTTGTGAGGATTCTTATTCTTTTAGCCTTTATTCAACCTTCATCAATAAATTATACTTCAAAATTTCAATCATTTAAGTTTGTGAACACATGTATTAATTCTAATAGGCCTTGGGAGTCTATCAACGAGGATTTTCTCTCAGGGTCCCCATGAAAGAAAACATCATAATGATTTAGCTTTTGTTGTTGTATAATCTTACTTCTCGAATATGGCCAACATGGTCAGAAAATAAGGCTATTGGTGTGTGTAGCTCTGATACCAACATAATTTATGAATTTAAATTTTGAAAGTGTGAATTTTGAAATTCGTAAGTATCAATTTTGATCCCAAAATTGTGAGTTACAATTATGAAATTATAAATTTTGATTCCAAAAGTGTTACTACTGAATTGTTACAATGCATATTTTGAATTTATTTTCTAATGGGTATAAAATATCTAAATCCAAGATTCATGTATAATTGTCAACATTATATATTTTTTGTGTATTAATAGCATCATAATGACATACCTTGCTAAATATATCAAGATTAAAGAGACATAATAAAGTAAAAACTAGTATTTACAATCATTACATTGCAGAGTTGTACCATTTTCACAAATGTTTGAGGCAATGTACAATAAGGTTCCATATAAAAAAATGATTTGATCATGAGTTGGTTCTTTTTACCAGCTTCCTCACCTTATCTAAAAACACTATAACTTTTTTTAATTATGGAAAATTTATTGATAAAACTTGTATCCCAAAAGAGAAGAGAGCAATCAACATTCAATATTTACATGAAGCAGCACATATTAATTAAAACTAACTACCAATTTATGAGTTCTTATAGGATATAAGGCATTGAAAAATGACAAGTGTAGAGTTTTTTAGTTCTTCATTCAAATAAAGCTTCATTTGTTGACATCATTATCACTCCCTCAATTTATTCAACTTGTTCTTGTTGTACCGCATTTGCATAAATTCCCTTCCTATTTACTTTTATTATCTCTCCCTTTCATTCTACCTTTGATGACCATGCCCATATGATGTTATTCATCTATGGAGACCATTATTTTTGTTCCAACAACTCATTATTGTGTTCTTTTTAAACATTTTTTTAACAAAACTTTGTTTTTCCTTGTTGTTCTTATGGGCTTCCACAAATGAACCACTATTTTGTATGTCTTAGTGGCAAAATCTAAATATTTGTAGACATTACCCTTTATCCTACCCAACCATATTTCATAATGTGGGCTTGATGATCGCACTATGAACATTTTAACATATTCTCTCAGAGAAAATTCATGTCTAGGCTTGTTACATAGAGGTTCAATCTAGAAATTTTCAATACTATAGACATTATCAGTTAAGTAATCTTCCATGAAATCATGTGTGGGTTATATATGATCATTGCTTCTTATTTCTTCCATTAGGAATGGCTAGTAATTATTTGTCGAGTGGTCAATGGTCAAAAGGGTGTGTCCATGGATTTCAATATATTCTCCCAATAAGTTATCTTAGGATGCCAATATTGTCTCCCTTGGTTATGTTGATGGCCAAAAATGATATTCATCAACATTAGGGAGACCACCCAGTTAGAGCCCCAAATTAGACTCTTTTCTAATTGGAATGGTGGTTCTGACTGGTTCAATTGAGTCCATTTACCAATAAAAAAGGAATTGATCCAACAAATGGAGACTTAAGAGGTATGGAATATATATGGAGTGAGTGGCATTAGTTTGACTGATTAGGGTAGAATAAAAATACATATATAAACTAAGCTATATACTAAATAACCCGGGTATTCATACACTAATGTGAACTAGAAAGCTAATGCATGACTAAAAAAACAGATTTACATCCTATAACGTTAATTAAAGCAATTTAAGATGATTAATTCAATTCAATAGTTAATTGAATTAATGTTAACACATTCACATACAATTTCAAGATCTTGTTTAGCATATACTTATCATCAAAGAAAGGATCGCATCAATATTTATAGCATTTCATTCAATAAGTGAAAGCATAAGAAACAATCATAAAACAAGATTCCACTTATAAATTTGAAAATAGAATTGATAAAAGTACCAGCTTCACTTTGATTCTTTCAGACATGGAATCAAATGGTTCAAATCTTCAAATTAAGAAAAAGAAGTGTACAATAGTGCAACAAGGATTTCCTTTCAAAATTTCCTAACCATTTTCTTTAAGTTCGATATGGGCTTAAATAGTTTTTGAAAAAATTAGAGGGAATAACTACAATTCCTGCATTTCCTCGACAAAGAAAAATTAACTGTAGAAAAATAGATATTTGTTATAAGTGAGTACAAATTTGTCGTTTTGATGGAGGAACTACAAATGAGTAACTAGTGGAAATTTTCCATTGCTCGTAGACTTCTAGAAGTAGTGCCAACTCAGGAGGAGAATGCGGTCTGATATGCATATGGAAGTTGATTATTTGTGCATGTAGTGAAGGGAGCAACAGAGTAACCCGTTCAATAATAATCTTAATAACCTATAGTTAACTATGAGGTTTAATCAAGAATGCCCATGCTTATTCAAAATATACTTTTGGCAATTGTTCAACCTTATTACTTCATTCATCTCTGTCATTTTTCCAATTTACTTTAAGTAAATCACCCTGTGCGATTGTTTCTTCTCTATCACTTGATAACATTTTGGCTTCCTTTAATGAGTGGATAATAGAAGAAATAATTGAACTTGAAAGTTTCTCAACATCATCAACCAACATTTTGAATAAGTGTATTTGAGTTTCCCAGGTGTGCAGGGCTATTGATTTTTGAATTGCAGTAATATTGGGATGATTAGGGAAAAACCTCTTGGAATCTTCCTACCACTATAAAATATTAGTAAAATTTCGCTCACTATCATCATATTGAATTTCGATGTCAATCATTTCATTAACAAATTAATCAAAAAGTTTTTCTTGGGCCTTATCCAAGTCCAATTTGTTATAGAGGACCTACTATTGGCGATGCAGTTGTTGATTAAGTTCATGTTGTTGTTGCGATAATGACCCTCCAAATTTTTTACCTAAGTCAATTTTGGAGCCTACATAAACTTTCGTTTCAAGTCCCTTAGTGTCGACACATCGTTTTATTTGTTATTTGTTTATTTTCTCTTAGTGTCGCATCCTCCTAAGTCAATGTTTCTTAAGCGTCATCACCTAACCCTTAAAGCACTTAAGTTATCTAGTCCATGGTTAGGTAAACTCATGACTTATCTTGACTTAGAAACTTCCCCATATGCCATGTACACACTCGAAAAGCACACAAAAGCATAAAAAAGAAAACAAAAGTGAGAAAATAACTCTTTAAGGAAAAAGCACACACAAAGTTGATGAAGACATGCGTTCGAGTAGAGCGCACTCCTTCAGGCTGAAGAAGTGCACCCTCCTTGAGCGCACTCCTTCATGTTGAGAAAGTGTGCCTTCCTTGAGTGCACTCCTTCGTGATGAAGAGGTGTGCTCGTCCTGGATGCATGCATGTGCCTCTTTCTTGCATGTGGGTGCACTCCTAGAAAATAAGAGTGCACTTAACTTCCCTTAACTAACCCTTTCACTCAACGACAAGTGGTGATCATGCATGAATCCATTTTGCATGTAATTTTTTTTTTTAAATTAACCTAGTTAAACATTCATTTGCATAATCATTCTCATCTGCATTGGGCACACAATTGTGGATCAAGAAACTCTTCATCAACCTGCATCACAAGTAAGTTTTGTATGATGAATATTTTCATTGCCTTTCTTGATTTCACTGTCGATATTTATTTATTTGCTGGTGTTTCTTTGTTTTTTAGTTTATTTATTGGTGTTTCTTTTCAATCTTAATTCTGCAAGTGTTAATTTGTTGTCGCATGCAGAAACTCTGCACATTCCTCAACCTTTCACATTCTGCCATGATTGCGACAGGATCCATATAAGATTGAAAATCTTTATTCTTCTCATTTCTACCATGAAATCTTGTTATTGAACTTGTTCTGTAGCTTTCCCTAGGCAGAGCACACTTCTAGACCTTGAAGCCCGATCAACCTTGAAAATTGCATCCAAAATGACCAAGTTTACCTGTTGAGAACACTCCTTCATCATGAAAAACTACACCCTCCCTTGAGCGCATGAGTGCACTTTGAAGACACGAATGATTTCTCTGTCTCCCTTCGACATGCGCTAGTGCTCCCTTCTTCCCTTTGAGTGCATGAGCGCACCTTGAAGGGATGAAGGATGGAAGACATGTTCCTTCATCTCTCCGAAGTGTGCCAGTGCACACTCCCTATCTTCTTGAGCACATGAGCACACTGTGAATGTTTGAAGGCCCAACAACCCATCTCTTTGACCCTTCGAAGCGTGCCAGTGTTCCCTTGAGATCTACTTCCACTTGCTTGAGTGCATGAGCACATTGCAAAGCCCACAAACGACCTTTGACCTGCCTTCATGCTTTGAAAGTGCGCCCTCCTAGTTTGCATGCCTATTTTCTTATACTTGCAAGTGATTTTGTGTTGTCATTAATAGATTTACATGTTTAGTAAAATTTGATGGCTCTTTATAAATGATTTATGAGATAATGTTACATAGTTAGTTGCATTAAACTAATATTGTCATTATGAGTGTGCTTCCACAAATAGGTGTTCATGCTGCAAGTATTGTAAACGTTTCATCATATGTTGGAGCCATGCCTCCCCGTAAAGTGGCATCCAAAGAAGTATCAAAGGCAAGCACTGAGGAACCTGTTGAAGTGACCAAGCCAACCATTCCTATATATGAAGACACTCAATGCTTCATTGATAAGTCTACTGAGGTCACATGGAGCAACGTATATGACACATTAATGTAGAAACAATTTCCTGAGGACTTGTAAATGAACATCAAATTATATCAAGAGGTACATGATGCCTAGGATCGCATGAAGATTCTAGGTCATCCCCTGTGTGGAAGTAATTGAGTGGATCATTACACATATGGATGACTCCCATCTTGTGTTTCACTATGAGAGTGGCGGTCAACTCACCACTTATTATGGAGAAGATGTGTAGATGTATTATAAGATTCTTACGCCCAAAGAATATGCAAATGGTGATTTCTACATGAGATGGGCCAACCTTAACACAAATGAAATTATCAAATCATGGTGTCGAGAGTCTGTCAAGTTTTGCCATCGCCCATCCATAGTCTATCCGACTAAGATTATTAGAGATGTATATCAATATCTAATATCCCTATGTTGTCAGTTGCATGGGTGCAAGAACACTAAGGTGTTTGAGAAGAATTGGATATATATGCTCAATGTGGT
Organism: Pinus tabuliformis; assembly: GCA_031772625.1. Taxonomy (NCBI): domain Eukaryota; kingdom Viridiplantae; phylum Streptophyta; class Pinopsida; order Pinales; family Pinaceae; genus Pinus; species Pinus tabuliformis. The sequence continues at coordinate 863,366,496 of CM062819.1, read as the reverse complement.
GGTCCCTAAGGGTAAATATTTAAAATGGGAAGATATATTATCATTTGAGTTGCATCGTCGTTTCGAGCAGGTGAAATCATCTTTGTTGGCGAACGAAGCACCTGAATTCTACATGTCCACATGCGGGTGAACCAAGCACTTGAATTATACTTGTCCACATGCAGGTGAACCAAGCACCTGAATTCTACATGTTCACATGCGGGTGAACCAAGAACCTGAATTATACATGTCTGCATTTCTTCTGGATGGAATATGTTCATTATATGCTTTCCCAACATTGTACTGGAACTGGACTCCCAAGAAAAAGTTCCTAGTTTACTTCCACTGCATAGTGTTATCAAAATCAAGCTTCAAAGGAGCATATGACAAATTGGTCGAGAAATTATTTGCAGTTATCTTTTAGATAAACCCTCAAGAAAGGAAATTAGCTCCTAAGAAGAGGATCATATATGATTCAACATGCGAGAGCAACAGGAAGTGGAAAGTTGATCCTTTGAACATAGGAGCTATTAAAGCAAAACAAGAGAGGAGAGAAGCAAAAGAAGAAGAGGATAATAGGAGGCATGAGGAGTTTCTAAATAAGAAACACTTAGAATAAGAAGAGAGGAGAAGGATAGAAGAAGAAACATAAAGGTAGTCCTAGGAGGAAGAAGCAACACAGAAGCTGGAAAAAGAAAAGTTGACACAAGAGCTAGAAGAGGAACAATTGGAGGAAGAAGATAACATGCAGCTAATGAAGGATGAACTAGATACTCTAGAAGAACATCCTCTCATAGGTGGGCATATTCGATATGGGGAGATGGGGATCACACCTCCACCAATAGTTAGAGTAATGGATGTATGCAGTGTCTCATTTTACCCACTTAAGAAGAGGATCATGTAACATAGGTATAGATATTTCCAAAAGGATCCTCAAAATCTAGTCTTAGTTTCTATAAAGAAGGTGATTACTGACAACACCAGAAGGAATCCTAGGGTAATCATGAAAAAATATGCTTCTTTTGCCACAATGGCACACTACAACTCTGAATATCTACTGAGTGAGAATGCTAGATTGAGGAAAGAACTAGTTGCAGTGAAGAAATAGGTGGAACATCTTGCAACAAAGAATCAATGGTTATCATCACAGAGTTTTAACACTACATAATGGCATTCAACCATGTAGGAAGAACTAGGGCCAGTGGAGGACACCATGGCATGGCTATATGATGAGATGATACTTATACAACAGGTGGTTTCTCCTCTCATTGGCATTCAGAAGAAAGCAGAGGAAGTGGTAAAACTCCTAAAAGTAGAAAACATAGCAGTCGATCATCTTTAGGAGTGGGCTGCCAAGTATCTGGATGCTCCACAACATTTGGAGAAGAAATATAGGGTTTCCGTAAATATGGATAGGGTTTATTTGAGACTCCACCTATAAAACTACTCACATCTTGGAGCACGATGGATTAGTACTATTACTACCTATAATCGACTGCATAATGGTTTTGATTCTGGAACACAAAAGCATGGTGTTGAGTCGATTTAATCACCGTTAATTTGAAAAAATCACAACCATTAATTATCAACCTAGGGTAGGTCTGTTTGTTTCAAAGGAGTATGCACTGTCTGTGTCGATGCACTTTAACCAAGAGTAAAAATAAAAGACAGAAACGAATGTGGCTGAATTTAATTGCAGAAAGTAACACTCATGCAGAAATACAAAATTGTTCTACAGAAATGAAACCACACTTCATGTTACCAAGGAAAAGGCATGCCACACACCATACCACTAACTAAGCCGACTGACTGAATATCATGCTCAAATCAATCCTGTGTGACAACATATCAAAAATCTAGAAACAAAAATAAACCCATTCTGCAAATTACATGGCGACAGAAATAACTTCACACTTACTGAAAGGAACAATGATTAATCTACCACTATGCTACTGTTGCTGCTACAATCCCTGCTAAAGAGGAGGGCCCTTCCTCCCTAGCAAGGCACAGGGATGAAATGTGAATTAGTTAAAGTCCCAACACCACATCTGTAAAAACATCAGCAATGCTATTCTTTGTATTAAAATGGTTATGAATTACAGAAGAAAAATGATGATATTGTCCTTGTTTACATGGAACTAAGTCCCCTTTATAATATTTACATGCCCAAAATAAGAAACAGATCAGTCATGAGAATCTCATGATTCTCATGCTGATCAATATCGAGAGAGAATAAAAATCGTTACAACAGGTTCTAAATACAAGGCCTATTGCTGTTACATCATTTCTCAAAATCACAACTGCCTTGATTCCTTAGCTGCCCAGAGATAATACAATATTTACAATAACTGTCCTATGGAATAGTACCCACGGTCCTAGACAGTTTCTTGAGGTGTAACAACAATTCGAGTTGTAACAACAATGCTTGAGGTGTAACAACAATTCAGGGTGTAACAACAATGGTCTGAAACAACAAGTACTCAAAACCCCTTTGTGAATTATCACATCATTGTTCATCCTTTGGCCATGGACTTTGGAGCATCACTTGAAAGAAACAGAGCCAAATATTTTTTTTCCATATTTTCCTCAGTAAGCCATAAAAAAGATATCACCTCATTCATATTTAACAAAAATGGAAAAATAATATGTCATAAAAAAATGGATTCTTATAACCGGGAAAAAGGTAATTATGATGTAAAGTCCACAGGTTCAGAGGTGAAATGATCAAGGATAGGGGGGGAAGGTGTCTAAAATATGCACAAACCTACACCCAACATCTCCCCCAAGTTGAAGAAATTTCGTGTCCTCATGCAAAATACTTCAGATCCTGCTGCCATACCTCCTATGCAATTTTTTCAGATCATAGGCATTAGCAGTGTCCTCCTCAGCGAACTTGTAGCCTTGAGTGGTCATCAGCTGATGTGGCCAAGATTCCTCCTCATAATCACACAGTTGATACTGAGGCTGGTACTCCTCCACTGGCAACCAAATCAAAGGATACTTAAACTTGAGTCCTATCCAAAAGGTGCCCAATAGATCCACAATCCGGGCATACTCTGGGACCCGTGCAACAACAACCATGAAATTTTGAAAACCAAATGGGTCACTCTCCTGTAGTCCTGCACTACTAACCTCTGTGCATTTATGACACCCTCCTAGTGCACGGATCTTCATATGCATAAAAAGGTTGAGGCAGAGCTTCACAATTCTTCTCCTGTAGATGGCTGCCTGTTCCCTGACATTTAGAATACTCAAAAATTTCCTAAAAAGTCATCTTAATTATGCGGCTATAATTTACAGAGATAAAAAACATATTCTAATAGAACTTGTAACATCATAAAAATAGAATATGCATGAGTTACATAATGTTGTTACAAAGGAAAAATAAATGTGCAACAACTACCACATAGTGGTGTTCAGCTGTCACAATCGGTCTTTCTGCACCCCAGAAGAGGTTTTCATAGTCATATTTTTATTTATATGTTTTTATTGTTTTTTTTTTTTTTTTTTTTTTACTATTGGGTGTAACAACTGCCAACGTAAGCTATTTTTCAGCTTTTACACTTATTAGAGAATTAATAAACTGGCATCATAGGGGAATTCTCCCCTGCCTTCATAATTTGAAGGTCAGAATCTGCGACAATGTTGATGAATGATTCCTTTGAAGCAGGTTTGTGATATAGCCGAAGACGGTGCCCATTAGCAAATAATGGTGTCCTAAGACTATCAATGGTTACTAAATTTATAATCCCATTGTCAAAGACTATTTCAACTTCATAAGGACCTAGCCACCTGGTGCAAAGCTTTCCTTTAAATTCATTAAATCTTGAATCATATAATAGAGCCCAATCTACTTTTTGAAATTTCTTATTTTTAATGAATTTATCATGCCACTTAGCTCTTTGCTGTTGGACAATGTTTGTTTGTTGACTGGTAGATAACCATTTCTCATCTAGTTCATTAAACTGATTCAACCATTGTTTCTGTGCTGTTAACAGATCCAAATTTACTTGTAGTGTTGTTCTTAATGTCTTAATTTCAAATTCTATAGGAAACAAAGGATTTTTACAGTACACTAATTTGTATGGTGAGAACCTTGTGGTATTCCTCCATGTAGTTCGGTATGCCCACAACGCCTCTAGAAATTTATCAGCCCAATTTCTTCGATGGATAGCTATTATCTTGGTAAGAATTCCCTCAATAACCTTGTTGGTGCTTTCCACTTGGCCATTTTCTTGCGGATGATAAGGCGAAGTGATTCTATGATAGATTTTGTATTTTTCAACCAGGTTCTGAATCAAATGAGATGTAAACTGGGGTCCTCCATCTGTCACTATTTCTCTGGGTACTCCAAAGTGAACAAAAATATCTTCAAACAAGAAGTCTGAAACAACCTTCTCTGTAGCTTTGGTTAATGCTTTCACCTCAACCCATTTTGTGACATAGTTTGTGTAGACCAGAATGTAGGATTTCTGCTGAGATGACAGGTTAATTGGTCCTACAAAATCTAGGGCCCATTTCTCAAATGGTTCTAAGACTATTTGAGGTTGCAATGACATCTCGTCTGATTGGAGTGGTTGACCCATTCTCTGGCAGCTGTCACATCCCTTCATGAATTTCTTAGCATCCTGGAATATTGTGGGCCAATAGTATCCTGTTGAGAGCACCTTGTATCCTGTTCTCTTATATGAAAAGTGTCCTCCGCAAGGTTCTTCATGACAAGCTCGAAGGATATAAAAAATTTCATCCTCCCTTACACAACGTCTGATATGATGATCTGGCCCAGTGTGATAGAGATTTCCTTCTATCCATGGGTATCTAGCACTTTTCTAGACAATCCTTTTCTTTTCCCTGTAGGATAGGTGTTGGGGGAATTTCCTGCAGTAAGATAATTAGCTATGTTTTCATAACATGATGAGTGAACTGAAATAACAAAAAGATATTCATCTAGAAAAGAATCTTCAATAGGCATGTTTTCACTACCAATATTCAGCCTCGAAAGAAAATCAGCCACCACATTATCTTTCCCGGTGTTATCTAGGATAGTTATATCAAATTCCTGTAATAACAATAACTACCATGTAATCCTACCATTAGTGTCTGGTTTGTTAAAAAGAACGAGTGGCAAAGTGGTCAGTGTGTACAAACACTTGATATCATGTGATGTAGTGCCGAAATTTATTGATGGCATGCACTAGCGCAAGGAATTCCTTCTCAGTCACTGTGTAATTGAGTTCAGTTGGAGTAAACTTTTTGCTTATATAATAAATCGCATATGGTTTCCTGTCCTGCAGCTAGCCCAAAATAGCTCCCACAATAGTATCAGATGCGTCTGTAGCTATATGGAATGACAGATTCCAGTTCAGACCTTGCAAAACAGGAGGTGCTGATACATTGTCTTTTAATTTCGCAAAGGCCTACTTGCATTTTCCTATCCATACAAACTCTACATCTTTCATAAGTAAATAAATAAAGGAGATGCAATCTTTGAAAATATTTCTATAAACCTCCTATAGTACCCTGCATGACCCAAGAAACTATGTACCTCTTTCTGTGTCTTGGGGATTGGGATTTTCAAGATTACCTCTATCTTAGCAGGGTCCACTTTAATTCTGTCAGCTAAAATAAGATGTCCCAACACGATCCCTTCATTCATCATCATGTGACATTTCTCAATACTCAAAGCAACATTGATATGTTCACATCGTTCTGATACTTTTTCCAAATTAAGTAATGTTGTTTCGAAGGCATTCTCATAGGGTGTAAAGTCATCCATAAAAAATTCTAGACAGTCATTAAATAGATCCGAGAAAATTCCCAGTATCACCCTTTGGAAAGTTGCTGGTGCGTTACAGAGTCCAAAAGGAAGAACCTTGTATGCGAAAGTTCCCCAAGGGTAGGTAAAGGTCATTTTATCTTGGTCTTCCAAGGCAATTTGTATTTGGTTGTACACACTAAAACCGTCTAAGAATGAGAAAAATTTCTTTCTAGACAGGGTATCAAGGACCTGGTCTATAAATGGCAAGGGGAAATGGTCCTTTTGAGTGGCTTTGTTAAGAGTTCTATAATCCATACAGACCCTCTACTTGTCATTGTTTTTGGGGACAATGACAAGTGGAGATACCCTTTTACTATCAAAAATGGGATAAATGAAGTTGGCATTCAAGAGTTTCTACAATTCTTCTTTTACTACCTCCTTTAATGCAAGGTTCATGAATCGCTGCAGTTGTCTCACTGGATTGTAACCATCCTTCAAATAGATGCGGTGAGTGGACAGAATGGGATGGCTACCCTTCATATCTGTATAATCCCATGCAAACACCTTTTTTAACTTCTATAACAACTGTAACAACAATAGGTTCTTCTCAACAGTCAAGTTTGGATTGACATTAAGTTATTTTCCTAGTTCTATTTCAATAGGACTATTGTTAATACTTGGAGCGGCCTTCATTTGTTCAAGGCTCAAATCTTCTACAACATCTTCCTCCCTCGAGACTTCAATGCAATTAAAATAAAGTGAATTACTAATAAAACCACTTATGATATCATCTTCTGTTTCATTCTTAAAGTAATGTGCCTTCTCAAGGGTGAGAAGTGGCTGTGAGTGATCTGACTCAGGTTCAAATTCATCCCACAAGGGGTTTCCTGAATCTGTATCTGGTTTTGCTGGGGGATAAAGGCTAAGATTCTTGGTGGCCTGGCCATCAGAAATCATCATAGACCCAGACCTGCATCCTATGAATGCATCTGTAGTGGCTAGCCACAACCTTCCTAAGATTAAAGGATGCCCCCTAGGTTTGATTTAGTTTGTAAAATAAGGAAGTCAACAGGATATCGCCAAGAATCTACTGTAATCACTACATCTTCTAACATCCCCTCAGGTTTGACACAGGACCTATCTACTAATTCCAACACCATAGGTGTGTGTCTTAGTTCGTGTAACCCTAAGGTGATGAAGAGCTCTTTTGTCATTACATTAATGGCTACCCCTAAATCAATCAATGTATTGGTAATGGGCATGTCATTGATGTAAACAGTGATCATAGGTTTTCCTGGATCATTGTATTTGGTTAAAAGGGGTTGATCAATCATCAACTTGGACAACTTTCCCATCACATGAATAGTAGCAGGGTCCTTAGGCTTCCTTCTAGGTTTTTTAACACACAGGTCCCTTACTATTTTTGCATAAACAGGCACATCTTTGATAGCCTGTAGTAGAGGAATCCGTATGTGTAAGTTTCTCAACTCCCTAAGGAAATCTGATTCCAGGTGTGAAGTCATATCGGTTTCTACTAGCCTTTGAGGATATGGAGGGTCTTTAGTTGTTATATTCAAATCAATTGTTATAGGTGTATCATCTTTACTTGAACTGGTTGTTATAGGCGAATCAATCCTTTCTGAATCAGCTATTACAGGTGTGACAATAGCTTCAAAATCTGTAGGACCCCCCCGAGTGACTCACATTCTTCTTCGGTTATCATAGGGGAGAGATTTGGGTTAATCAATTTCCCTAAATGAAGATCGATTTAGTTATACCCAACAGGAGTGATACAATAAGTCTAAAAGGTAGTCGAGGGCTCAATTTTCTGGGCCGCCTTATTTTTTGGGTTAGGGTTAGGTTGCACATGTAATTGGGGTCGTATAGAAGGTGTAGCAACATGTTTTTGAAGATGTGGTAGCTATAATTGTTGTTTTATTGGTATTACAAGGGGGACTAGACCTAGGGAATTTCCTCTCCAATTCTGAGTCCAAGGATATGGTTGCGATGGAGGGAATTGGAAAGGTGATGAGGGAGACCACTGATTCCAAGGTGAAGGATATTGTGCCGGAGGAGGGGCAGAGTACTACCATGGAAATTGTTGAACATTATATGTATTATTCCATGGATTGAAAGAAGAGAAGTCTTGAGGCATACCTGGGGGTCATGGTTGCCATGGTTTCCTAGATCCAATGAAGTAGGAAGACTGAACCTCCTTGCTTGATTCCTTAAGCATGAATTTCAATCTGAGAAGTTTCAGGCAATGACCTGTGGAATGCTTTAGATCACAAATGTTTCACAGGACGATGTTGTTTACCCTACATTCCTTTCAGGAATTCTTGTCTTTGCATATCGGGTAGAACACGAATAAAGCTGCACAGCCTCATCATGTTCTTTCTTCACTTGCGCCGTCATTATTTGAGAAAATAGGGTACTGAGAAGATCAGTTTTAATATTCTTGTACAATTTTTTTATTTCCACCCTGGTCATACCACCGTTTGCAGATTTATGTATCCGGGCAGAGGCATCACATACCATGCTTCTCCCCTTTGATGATCCTCTAGAGCATCTCAAACAAAGCTTTATTATCTTGGCAAATGGCTCCTAAGATATGTCCCCCTTCCATAGTAGATTCAGGGTATCAAGGCAGTCATCTCTCATTCCATTTATGAATATGGTCTTCAATGTTTCTTGATCTAAGTCACTGTGTTTAAATCTCTGCAAATTGTATTAGAATCACTCCACATAGTCCTCCAAGCTTTCTTCCTCCTTTTCTGTCATCCTAAATATTTCTTCCCTCAAATCCTTGGTTTTGCAATAATCCAGATACTTATATAGGAATGTCTCTTTCATGTCGCTCCACGTTTGAATGGTAGCAGAGCCTAATCCTATGAACCATCTCAATGTTGCTCCTTTTAGAGTAGCAGGGAATAATTTCAGCTTCTAAGAATCTGAAATATAATTATAGCTCCTACACAAGACAACAAATTCAAACAAGAAGGTGTCAAGGTCTTCTACAGTCATTCCTTGAAATATGGGAGAGATGACAAAGGAATATTTTTCGTGGGAGCCTCGCCTCTGATATCACCTATTGGAAACTCAAAGGTGGTAATGGTGGCATCTGTTTTAGTTTTTTCATTATTATTGTCCCCCATTGTTGATCCTCGTGATCCTTGCTATGACGGGTCTTCTTCAGACTGTTTTTGGTAACTCTCTTGTAGGTGAAGATTTGTTAATTGATAGCTCAGGCTACTTCGGAGCTAGTTGTTTCACTGTGCTTCCCAAATCGGGACATTGATAAGTCAATGAATTCTTTTCCATCTCAGGCTTCTGGTGTTTCCCACTAGTTTCCCCTTGACCCTCAGCCCTAAGGTCCTGATCACTAGCCTTCCACTGCTGCTCATGATTTGGAAACTTAGTTTTGGGAGTGGTTACACTAGTTTTAGGATGATACGGTTCAGAGACAGAGGAATCAGATGTTTCTGTTCTTGTTGGGAGTAACATCTTTCTGTGGCCCTATTTTCCTTACGCCCCTCTGAGAAATTGACTGTTTTTTTTTTCTACTTTTGAGATCAGCTCATGAATAAATGTTTTCCTCCCCAAATATGCGCTCTTCTTATTTCTTTTATGACCCGTTTTTCCTATAATTTATTAGAGTGGTTGTACTTTGGGATTTCTATTATTCCTACACTTTACACATGGACCCTATGCATATTTATTCATGCCCTAAGTGTCTCATCTTATATAGTGGTGAGCACACTCAAGTATATTAGAGCGATGCACAAGTTCTTACCTCTCGTCTTACTACCCAACACCTGTAAAGCTAAGAACACATCTAAATAATCAAGGAATTCACATAGAATAAGTGTCCTAGTGACCACAGTGGTGAGCCTGCCTAGGTATATTAGAGCGATGCACAGGTTCTTACCTATCGCCTTACTGCTCAACACCTATACACTAGAAGCACTCTGTTAACAAAACACACTTGGTTGATTGGATCGTCAGCTTCCTTCCCCGACAATGGCGCCAAAATGTTGAGTCGATTTAATCACTATTAATTTAACTAAATTTCAACCATTAATTGTCAACCCAGGGTAGGTCTATTTGTTTCAAAGGAGTATGCACTGTCTGTGCCAATACACTTCAGCCAAGAGTAAAAATAAAAGATAGAAACGAATGTCACTGAATTTAATTGCAGAAAGTAACACTCATGCAGAAATCAGAAATTGTTCTACCGAAATGTAACCACACTTCATGTTACCATGGAAAAGCCATGCCACACGCCACACCACTAACTAAGCCGGCTGACTAAATATCATTCTCAAATCAATCCTGTGTGACAACATATCAAAAATATGGAAACAAAAATAAACCAATTTTGCAAATTACAAGACGGCATAAATAACTTCACACTTATTGAAAGAAACAATGATTAATCTACTACTATGCTGTTGTTGTTGTTGCAATCCCTGCTAAAGAGGAGGGCCCTTCCCCCCTAGCAGGGCGCAGGGATGAAATGCGAATTATTTAAAGTCCCAACACCATGTTTGTAAAAGCATCAACAGTGCTATTCTTCGTATTAAAATGGTTATGAATTATAGAAGAAAAATGACGATATTATCCCTATTTACATGGAACTGAGTCCTCTTTATAATATTTACATGCCCAAAATAAGAAAGAGATCAGTCATGAGAATCTCACGATTCTCATGTTGATCAATATTGAGAGAGAATAGAAATTGTTACAACGTGTTATAAATACAAGGACTATTATTGTTACATCATTTCTCAAAATCAAAACTACCTTGATTCCTTAGCCACGCATAGGTAATACAATATTTACGACAGTTGTCCTGTGGAATAGCACCCACGGTCCTAGACAGTTGCGATGTAGTCAACATCCTGCGATGTAACAACAATTTGAGGTGTAACAACAGTGCTTGAGGTGTAACAACAATGTTCTGAAACATCAAGTACTCAAAACCCCTTTGTGAATTATCACACTGTTGTTCATCCTTTGGCTGTGGAATTTGGAGCATCACCTGAAAGAAACAGAACGAACGAAATTTTTCCATATTTGCCTCTGTTAGCCATCAAAAAGATATCACCTCATTCATATTTAACAAAAATGGAAAAATAATATGTCATAACAAAAATGGATTCTTATAATCTGGAAAAAGGTAATTATGGTATAAATTCCATAGGTTCAGAGGTGAAATGGTCAGGGTTGGGGGGGGAAAGGTGTCTAAAATATGCAAAAAACCTGCACCCAACACATGGGATGCCCACAATAGGAACAATTGATGCAATCAAATGCAAAGAGACAATATTTTAGGAGATCATGCAATATATTGAACAGATCAACCATACAACAAAACAAGAAGGCTTGGAGGTTACCAAAGATATTATTCTACTATGCGCCATCGCACCAGTCAAGGCTCATATGAATTTTTCATGGTTGTGGAATAATGTACAATCAAGCTCCAAGACCATACTAACAGAGGCACTGGAGGTGAAGATGTAGTATATAGGGACTTTCCAGTTCGTGTCAAAGCCATCTTAATGAAGTTAAGGGCATGGAACACTTACATTACAAGTGAAATCCATGAGGAAGAAAATTGTTTATCCATTTGATGAGCATTTGTCCCGTTATTATTTTTGTCTTATTATGCTACCATCTCACATGTAATTTGTCTTATGTAATAAATGATATGTAATGAATTCCAAGGGGAAAATGTGGAATGTGAATAGACACATATGGAATGTAATAAGTCATGATTAGAATATGAATAATCATAGAAGTAAAAGAGTCACGAGGAAGCTCAAAGGTCATTTTTATTTGTTATAAATAGCTCCTCATAACTCAATCTAGGGGCTTGGATTATTGGAGTCTTGCCTTGGCTTCTCTTGTAGCGCGTAGGAGATAGATCATGCTTTGGAGAGGCAAATTGTGGCTTCATGTTCCACTATTGGATATTGTGTTTCATTCATGTAACAATGCACTTGGGATATTTCACTCTTAATTAGAAGCTCTATGAGTCGACAGTTCTTCATACATGTATCATAAATATAGTAGGACTATTCTTGTTACGTTTATGGTATGTATTGATTTAATTACATACTTGGTGAATGAACTAATTCACTGCATAGCTATGGTCACTATTGACTAATTGATGTTATGCTTTCATGATTGTTTTTTATTATGTGGACTAATCTGCAGGTATTCAACAAGTATTTCTCATCCTTCCCCGGTCCCCCTTTAAGATAGTATTATTATTTTTCTAACCGAAGGCTCATTTTCCCTTTACCAATCCTGGATGTTCTCGTGTGCACCTTAAATTGGGTGTCTCACAAATCTAACATACTTATTGACCCAAAGAGGTGTTTCATTCTCTTGTACGTAACCATAACCACGACATATATTTGAAACCTTTCCAACGGTGGCCGGACCATATGACCGGATGGGACTCCTACAATAAATAGTGTGAGTTCTAATTGGGACTTCACATAGGGGAGATCCCCTTACAATGTTGGCGGCATCCAACACTGTCAACATTTTTGGTGTTAGAGGGAGAGTGAGATGAAAAAATGAGCCTTTGAAGTTTGTTTGAAAATACTACCTCTAATGGCTTCATCCCAAATTGTAATCCCGAGGTTTTTTTATAACCCTTTACATCTTTCAATCCCTACAGACTTTCTACATAACTTGTCACGTTTTAAATTAAATGGTAAGGGTACAATAACCGTCCTTGATTATGTAAATGAGTTTATTCAATTTTTTTTCAAGTGGTGTTTATTTTGAAGAAATTATTGTGTGATCGTTTACCCTTAAATTGGATGGTCATGTGAAGCAATGGTGCTATTATTTACCCACTGCTTCTATTCATCTTTGAAACATTTGGTTAATAAGCTTCGTTTTTTTTTGACAAATATGAATATCAAGATGTCCTTATTGAAATTGATCAACTTAGAATGGAATTAAAAGAATCTCTTGAACATTTTGCTGATTGATTCCTACAACTTTGTCATGAATTATTGGATGAGGATGTGGATTGGAACTTATTGGGTGAGAAGTTCTGATTCATAGGTTGGATGTCAAGGAAATATTTTGAATAAGACTCTTCATGTCCTCCTGATCAAGAAGAAATTCAGCATCCTTAGGAAGAACGAGATATGCTTTTTGTCCCATGTCCTCATCATTTTGATGTTCCGTATGTTGGACCTGAACCAATCCGTAAACCAGAAGATCAATTTATTGATGAAGAATTAATTTTTCTTTCACATCTTTCCCCTAATGATGATTCATCTGATCTTATCAATCAACCATCTTTGAATCTTGATATTCCTCTAGTCAATCTTTTACCTGTTAATCAAGTTGAACCCTTGGAAAACCATGACCCTGATGATTTCCTTTTCTCTGAATTATATGGTAATTATTGTTCAAGTAACATGGATGAATCTTTGTTTCTACAAGAAGATTTAGATTTGCAGGAATTCCAATTGGAGTCTAATGTGATCGTCAAGGAAATTCTTTTAGGTACAACTCCTTTTGATCAAGAAGATAACATGCTTATCATTGAGTATTTTTTCGGTAATCTCAAAAATCTATCTAATTAACCTGAAATTGTTGAATCTCATGATTTGAATAACGACTCCTGTCTTGATAATAAGTTGACCATGTTTTCTCCAAATTCAAAGTAAAGTTAGGTGAGTAGGACACTTCAACCTATGCCGATGGTTATGCCAAGTTCCTGTCACTTCGACAGTAGTTGTGATTTTGGTCAGTTCATGATTCTCTTGCAAAATTTTAATCACTGATATCAACTCTCTTATGAGGGATGCTCATTTTCTTCACATAAAAATTTTCAACCCTCGAAGAAGAAATTTTAATTTGACTATTGAACTTCCACCGCTACATCCCGCCTTAGGAAAATATTTAATCCTTGATGTGGAAACAAAGAAGGGTTTTAATGAATCTTCTTCATCATCCATAAAAAAATCTCACTCGCACGACAACATGGATTTTGGTCAACCTGTTAATGTTGCTTATGATGTGGATTTTCCTTTGATCAGTTTTTCCTATCATAGTTTACCCAAAGGTTGACTCCATGATTTGGTTGCAGATTCATAGGAAGAATGTTATCAGTCCAGACCCATGTCTCATAGCCTGTACTTGCATGTGCTTCATCAAGTCTTGTATGACCATAGGTCTAGTACTTATGACTATTGTGGAGTCTTCTATTCTATAGAGCAGTTGAGTGTGATACACCATTGTAAGTGCACTTCCTATTTCTAAGTGTCTATGTGCATGGTTGAATTGTTTATCCTTTTCACTACACTACACTCTATTTTGGTTTCACATGATCACATCCTTCCACCCAAAGGTCAGGAGTAGCTTTTATGGCTACATTAGAAGTTCCATTTAACATGCCCCGACCCTATACTATTTAGTTTAGGGTAGGATAGGTTGCATTTATTTAGATACATTGCATTATTATTTGGTGTTTTCATATTTCCTTTGTTTCTCAGTTTTATTGGTTCTTGAATAAAGTCAGTTTGAGCTTCGAGATGATGTGGCTAAAATTTTGTGCAAGGAAAGTTGTAGTACCATACAACCCTTGGCTTATCTGTCACCCTCTTATTTTTTTTGGTTTACATCTTTCAAGCCAATGATTTTTTTATGGAAAATACTATCCTTCAGTCGAGAAGCTAAAAAAAAACCATGATGCCCGTATCTATTTAGGGTTCTCATTCATACATTTGGTCTTTGTTATGAATAATGTGTTCTTGCTTATCTATTTGGGTATATTAAGATAAGGGGAACCTTTTAGCGAAAAAAACATTAGAGGTATAAAACCTGTCTCTGAAGGAGCAACCTCTTCTGCTCTCAATATGCACAGTCCTATTGAAAAAGTAACAAAATAAGGGTGAAAGAAAAGAAAGGCTTCTTGCGCAGAGAGGTGAAGAAAGCAACTTTGTGAGGGTACTATTTAGGCTCGCTGGAAGCGAAGCAATGTTTGTGTTCCTAAAGTGACTCTGTCGAGGTATTGTCTAGGTTTGCTGGCATTGGAGAAATGGAAGAGATGTAAAACTCATACTCTGATTGTTTTAACTCGTCGTACTCTATTACCCTTACTTACATTGATAAGATAATGATATGGCTTGTTTTATGTTGTGTTACACCGAGTAATGGAATAGGGAAGGCTATATCTTTAACCAAGTAAGAGTAGGAAGCTAAGGTAACTCAATAATTGAATCAATACTTTTGGGAGAATTGAGACTTTACGTTTAAAAGAAACCATTCCAGAGAAGCTGGGGTTCTCCCAGTGTATCACCAAGTGTTGTCACTGCGGCAATCACCCTCTAAATATTTTTCCTAAGTCAATTTTGGAGCTTACATAACCGTCATTTCAAGCCCCTTAGTCTCGACACATCTTTTGATTTGTTATTTGTGTTTTTTCTCCTAGTGTCGCATCCTCCTAAGTCAATGTCTCTTAAGCATCATCACCTAACCCTTAGAAGCACTTAAGTTATCTAGTACATGGTTAGGTGAACTGATGACTTATCCTAACTTAGTAACTTTCCTTTATGCCATGCACACACTCAAAAAGCACAAAAAACATAAAAAAGAAAACGAAAGCGAGAAAAACACTCTTTAAGGCAAAAGTGCACACAAAGTTAATGATGACATGCGTTTGAGTGGAGTGCACTCCTCTAGACTGAAGAAGTGTGCCCTCCTTTAGTGCACTCATCCATGCTGAGCAAGTGCACCCTCCTTGAGTGTATTCTTTCATGGTGAAGAGATGCAGTCTTCCTAGATGCATGCATGTGCCTCTTTGTTGCATGTGGGCGCATTCCTAGAAAATAAGAGCTTACTTAAATTCCCTTAACTAAACCTTTCACTCGATGACAAGTGGAAATCATGCATGAATATGTTTTGCATGTAAATGTTTTTTAAATTAACCTAGTTAATCATTCATTTTCATAATCATTCTCATTTGGGCTGGGCGCACAATTGTCGATCAAGAAACTATTCATCAACCTACATCACAAGTAAGTTTTGCATGATGAACCTCTTCATTTTCTTTCATGATTTCACTATCAATCTTACTTTTATTGATGGAGTTTCTTTTTTATTAGTTTATTAACTGGTGTTTCTATTCAATCTTGATTATGAAAGTGTTAATTTAATGTCACATGCAGAAGCTCTGCACATTACTCAACCTTTCACATTCTGCCATGATTATGACATGATCCATATAAGCTTGCAAATCCTTCTTCTTCTCATTTCTACCATGAAATATTGTTGTTGAACTTGTTCTAGAGCTTCCCTTAGGCAGAGTGAATTTCTGCATGTTGAAGCCCGACCAGCCTTGAAAATTCCCCCCACAATGACCATCTTTCCCTCTTGAGCACACTCCTTCGTCAAGAAGAACTACACCCTCCCTTGAGCATGTGCATGCTTCGAAGACATGAATGATTTCTCTTCGTCCCTTCGGCATGTGCCAGTGCTCCCTACTTCCCTTTGAGCACATGAGCACACCCTGAAGGGTTGAATGATGGAAGACATGTTCCTCTGTATCTTCAGAGTGCACAAGTTCTCCCTCCCTGTCTCCTTGAGTGCATGAGCACACCGTGAAGGTTTGAAGGCCTGAAAACCCATCTCTTTGACCCTTTAGAGTGTGCCAGTTATTCAAATTGAATCATTATATTGTTTTTCATCCATATCGATGCATTTGGAGTGGAAAAAGTGGAGGAATCATCTCATGGGACTGTTTTTACTGACTAGACTCAATTTAGTAAAACGAGGTTTGAAACCTTCTTGGAGCATTTTGAGGCATCAAACGATGTGTTTTGGGGGTAAAAATTTTCCTTTTTAGTGTGGCACCATTTAATTATATTCTACACACAAATATATTTCCAAAAGTGTAAGAAACATGTCAATGAAAGTCTGTATGCAAAAGTTATGCCACTCAGAAGTTGACCTTCCTATTTTCACACCTATAGTTCGGGAGGATGCCACGTCAGTCCCCATTATTCATGGAAAAGGGGCTAGCCACGTGATTATGATGTAGAATACTCTAGAAGAGTCTATATTGTAAGTCTAGTTAAGGGTTGATGTAGTCAAAATTAACCACTAGTAGGCTATCGAGCTGTGTTATAACCGAGCTAGTAGGAGGAAGAGGCATTCCATTCTTCCGAGATAATTTTGTTCCATAGTTGAGCAAAGATAGCTAGGAGATAGGAGGTAGAGCACATAGAGAGTATTTGTGTACTGTATCAGCCCACGGGCCACATGCATTACTTGTTTGTAGTTGCAGCCATATTTCCAAATAGAGAAAGAGAGCGAAGGGACCTCACTGTCTAGCTAGGTTTTCTACCGAAAGGGCTTTCCAGAGAGCATATCTTGTGTCTTATGTGTGTGTGAGATTATTTTGTTGTTCTCTACTTTTCTGAATAATTTCTATTCACACGCATGCACTAATTACAGTTAAGTTTACAAATCTTAAAGTTTAATAAATCTGTAATAGTGAAAAATCTCATATTTTTAATATAATATTCTCATATCTATTGTGACGAACTGTCTAATGGAATATCCATGAAAATTTACGGATCATTTGGTATCAGTGTAGGGTTATTTGGATATTTGTAGGGGATCTAGGTCGGTGGGGTCAAAAATCGTAAAATCCTAATCATGGCTGACGAATCTGTAAATGAACCTTGTGATCCTGTAGAGGTGAGGTTTTGGCAGCTCGAAAAACAAGTCGTGGATATAAGCTGCAATGTAAACCTCCTCATGGTGGCCCTAAGAAATAGGCTAGGGATATTTGGAGAAGATGGGGGTTTGAATGTAGAGGAGAAATTAGAAGGGGCATTAGGAGATTAGGAAGACATGGAAAACCAGCTAAAGAAAGAACCCAGAAAAGATCCACCCAGTTCGAGTGCCGTGAATCAATCCTTATTTAAAATGGAAGAAAAAGTTGATATTAGTCATACCATGACAAGATTAGCGCTATGAAGTTGAATCATCGGTTGTAGCAACTGGAAGTTTATTTCAACGTCCATCAGATCGAGGAAGGGCAAAAGATCTCATTAGCATGCCTGAAATTAGAGGGCCATGCACTGACTTGGTGGGAGAGCCACATGAAAATCCTGAGGTTGGAGGGAGAACCCACAGTGACTAAGTGGGAGGATTTCAAAACCCTCATTAGGTCACAGTTTTATCCCATGAGGTACATGTAGGACCAATGGATCTGGTGGGCATTACTTCAGGAAAAAGTTAGGCCAAAGCATGTAAGAGTACACCACAAAAATAAAAAAAATGGCTATAATGTTGGGTATCTCTCCAAACAGCCCAAATGTACTCCTCAAGTATTTGGGGGCTTTGTACCGCCATTTATGTGAGAAATTTATGTTGTTCAAGCCCAAATTGGTGGACAAGGCTTGTGTATAGGCACGGTACCTAGAAAAAACATAGGCTTGAAGAGAGTGCAATCAAGTGGATTGAAGAAGAAGGAGAAATAAGACGCTTCTAAGGAGGGGAAGAAGAAGAAAAAAGGGGGAAAACTAAAAATATGACAACCACAACACACCAGTGCAAAAATCCTAGCAACAATTGTAACCATTGGAACATTGATGGCCATACAGAGGAGAAGTGTTGGAAATTTCATCTAGAGCTAAACCTAAAGAACAAGAAGAAGAATCTAATGGCCACTGATTTGAGCAACCAAGTTGAAAGCAACTTGGATGTGAATGAGAAGATCATCAATATATCAGTGCATAAGGAGGTGAATCTGAGTAGCCTTCAACAATAGGTAGAGAAATAAATGACCAAACTCTTCCATATAAAGATACAGGTTAAAAATACAAAGATTGATGCTCTATTTGACTCTGGATCGTAGGCGAATCTCATTGCAAAAGAGATGGTCAAGAAGTTGGGGCTAGAAGTTCATGATCATCCAAACCCATATTCATTAGGATGGGTAAATAAGCATACAAAAAAAAAGGTAACAAAACAGTGTAAAATTAGATTTTCTATCAATGTTGATTTTATTGATGAAGTAGACCTAGATGTGGTTCCCCTTGATGTATGTGGAGTTGTGTTTGGGAGTTCATACATGTACATGAGTAATGCAATATTCATGAGGAGAGCCAACTAGTATCGACTCATAAAGAATGGAAAATCATTCATCATCAACGCGCACAAAGGTAAGTAAAAACTCTCATTGGTAAGTGCCAACCAAGCTAAGAAATTGATTAGTTCCAACAAGAAGTATGTTTTATTACTTCTAAGAGAAAGTTAGTCTACATAGGAGTCAATAAGAGGCAAGGCATCCTTGGAGGGGTGTTTTTAGAAACAAAAACAACAATTGGAGGATTTTTTTCAGGCATACAAGGATGTGTTCTGCGAGCCTAAAGGGTTACCACCTAAGAGAGAAGTGAAGCACAAAGATCTATCTATTTCCAGACTCCCCACTTCCAAATATTGGGTTGTGCAGGCAGTCTATTATAGAAGAAAGTGAGGTGAAGAAATAGTTGCAGAAGTTGCTGGAACAGGGTGTCATTCGACAGAGTACATTACCATGTGGGTCACCCATCATCATCGTGCCAAAGAAATATGGTACTTGGCAGATGTGTATAGATTACAAGGCATTGAGAAAAATCATGCTAAAAAGCAAATACCCCCTACCCAGGATAGATGATCTGCTAGATCAGTTGCAGCAAGAAAAGTACTTCACCAAGTTGGACTTGAAATTTGGATGTCACTAGGTTCTAGTCTAAGAAGAAGATACATGGAAGATTTCCTTCAAAACTAGACAAGGTTTGTATGAGTGGTTAGTCATGCTATTTGGCCTATTTAATGTGTTATTCTCCATAATATCCCAAGGTTGAGAAAGGAGATCAAAGGAGGTAACCTCAAACCACTTAGGGTTTAGCAACTAGCCCTGCCAAACTAGAGAGGGCTCTCTTTATGAGCTCACAACCAGTGATGCATGGAGTAGGAAAAGATATTAGGCTAGGCCTATTTCAACTCTAGAGTTTGAAGATTTTAGGGTTTTGCTAGATCAAGAGTCAAAATCAAGGAACTAGGTCAGATCTCAAGGGTTTAGTTGCAAGAGATATAAAGGAGCAGGGTAGGTATTCCTTTGTGATACTTTGAGGATTTGTCAATGTAGTGTAGGGTGGAAAAGCAAAGATTCAAAATGAGCATGGCAAGCATGAATTCATTTATCAAAAGATAGGTAACATAAACATGAAATTCCTAACAAAATAGAGCTTAAATTTAAGAATTCTATTTAAAACCTCTTAGGAAAATCACTGAAGAGCATAGATATGGAAAGGAGATGAAATTATCATTCATATAAGCTATTAACAGAAGAAAAACATTATCACAAACTCATACCACAAGAATTCCTAGATAATAGCTGCAACTGGCCTTTGATTTCTTGTAAAATATGATGAGTACAAGCTCCAAGCCTTTCACTCACTGATGTCCAACCCGTAATACTTCGAAATATGAAGTATTTATACAATGGTTTACAGAAAAATATCTTGAAATTTTTTTCAAGATTTGTTACAAAAATTATAAAAATAGTTCAAACTATTAAAAATATCCTTTGGCTGAGCTCTAGTGCTATTCTAAGCATTCTGGTGTAAGTGAGGCCTCAAATAGACATTTCTGTTAATCCTACTAACTGATGAGCTGCATTGTTGTTCCATTTTTTCTGCATCTTGTTTGAGTGGTGGTGAAAGGGATTTGCGTCGAAAATGTCCTTGCCGTCCTTTAAGTGGTGGCGACACGGATGATATGGTGTTTCGTGAATGGAGGTCGTGATGTTTCAGTTGGGAAACTATGGGAGATTATATGAAAAACAACAAGAAATAATGACTGAGTGCGTGTAAAATGAAATAATTTTGACCATTCGAGGGGAGGGTAACAAGAGGATTATGAACCATTGATCAGGGCTGGTTGATCCAGGTCGATTATATCTGGGTTGTTGATCTGGGCCGATTATATATCGCAATCACAACAGGGAGAGGGGCTCTTAACCATGTTCAATAGTGTTTTTTTGATGGGTTGGACCCAAAACTTTATCAAGAACAACTTTATCAAATATCGCATCCATTCATGGCTTTCCATATTGCAATCGTAGCACAAAAGGGGCAGAATCCTTATTACATGGTGATTTTCCATTAAACGGTTCTGAAAAACCTTTTAAGTCCATTATATAATATATCGCATCCGATCGGGGTGTTTACCACAGACCTGGACCTAAAGACTTTAGAATATAGCAAATAATCTTGGCGGGTCCAAAAAGGGGGCCGTGTATTGTATCGCAATTGCAACCGGGAGGAAGACCTTGCGAGGGAAGGACTTAAAGCTGGTGCGATCGCCGATTGTGATATCACAATCAGCAGGGGCAATCAGCGAGGGGACTTATCGGTGGCCAAGACTTAATGGCTGCGGGACTTATCGGCAACAAGACTTATCTCTGGGGGCTAGGACATTGCGATATTGCAATCGAAAGCAGGAAGGGAAGACATGTGTTGTTTTATTGTAATATGCACCGATAAAAATAATGCGATGCAAGATCATGCGATGTGGTAACACATGGCCTATGAGAGTGTGCGAGGATTACATTATATATAATGTGATATGATAGTTTAAAGGACTTCGACAATAGTTCAAAGATTTCAAACATTTCAAAGGAAATTGGAACAACATCTAGAATTTCAAATATTACATGGACTTCAACTAGAGTTACAACATATAAACAATGAAAATGTGGCTAGAGGGATATACAAAGGGACTTTGGGATAAGGCTAGAGTTTTGGGAATTTGAATATGGAATATGAGTGTTTCCAAGGGAAAAATGGGTTTTGACTTAGGATTTAAGGATTTTCTCAAGGAAAAAGGGTTTTAGATGGAATGAGGGGATTTATGAGGGAAGGTTGAGGGAGTTATATGAAATATGAATGGGGATGTTGAAACAAGCTGAAATCTCCTTGAACATTTTTTCCCTATTACTACTCCCATGATGATGACATAAGGTGATGACATGACCCCTATATGACTCATTGATGATATGACCAAGACACTCTTTATTGACAAGGAGTGATGACAAGACTATGATGGAATTAATTGACCTTGAGAATGGAGAGAGTAGTAATGACCTAGAACTGAAAAATGATGAAATTTTATTTGAAAATATAACAATTTGACCTAATAACCCTATCAATAAATTTGAAAGAATACATTTGATCACTGGTGACTGATAGGACAGACATACACTAACATAATGCACCAACTACATTCATGATATTAATGAATGATGTACTGCACCCTTTTATAGATTCATTTGTTATTGTCTATTTGGATGATATATTGGTATATAGTGCTACCTGAGAAGAGCATATGTCACATTTGACACAGGTGCTAGAAACATTGAAGAAGCACCAGTTGCTAGGAAATCTCAAGAAGTACGAGTTTACACAACACTCTTTGGTGTATCTGGGGTATGTGATCAGTGGAGAAGAACTAAAGATAGATACTTCCAAGATGGAGGCCATCATGAAATGGTTCATGCCTACTAATGTTTTTGAGGTAAGGAGTTTCGTTGAGGCAACACAGTACCTCAGGAAGTCCATAGCCTCCTTTCTAGCAGTAGAAACACCACTCCACGCCATAACAACAAGCGATAAGAGTTTCTAGTGGGGAATAGGTCAGAAAAGGACTTTTGAAGAGCTAGAGAAGAAGACTAGTCAAGAAATAGTTCTGGCATTACCAAACTTGCAACAACCTTTTGAAGTGGAGACAATTGTGACTTTTGGGACAGGGTCCCCTAGGGTCAATTTTGGCGTTAAAAGCCCAAGTTTTGGGCAGAAAGCCCAGGTTTTTGTATGTAAAGTGTAAAGTCTCTGCATTTTGTGGTCACGGAGCGTGAAGATGTAAAGTGTCAAAAAGGGTTTCTGCCCTTCTGTTATGTAAGTTGTGTCAACTTTAGAAGACCTACCCATGGTCCGCGGACCAAGGGATTATATAAAAAGGAGAGTCTTAGAAGAGTTTAAGGGAGATTTCAGCAGTGGATGATGAATGTAATGGGTCATTAGCGAAAAGAGAAAAGAGTCTTAGAGTAGAAGGGAGGCTCTACAGCTGTGTGCACAGAGGCCTAGGGTAGAAGTTTGTAGTTGAGTGCACGGACCCCTGCAGTTGAGTGCGCAGGGTAGTTAGAGTCTGTAAGAAGATTTGAAGCATTAATAAAGAAGATTATTTTGGAATTATCTGTGTTTTGATCTATTTACTTCTGTTATGAATGAATACGATTATGTTATGCTGAATAATGGGTTTATGACTTAATGCTATATTGATGTGTGAATCTATATGTTTACATTATTATCTGTCCACAAATAATAATATCTATTTACGCAAAGAATATCTTAATGCATGTTGAAGTTATTAGATACTAAGCCAATCTAGGTAAATAAAGAGGTAAAGGTAATTACAGAAGCGTGTAAGTAGATAAATCACCTGTTTAGGGTTTGCGAAAGATGATCATTGACCTTTGCGAAGGTCTAGAAACCGAATAAGAGAGGTATATCAATAAGCCTTAAAATGCTTATCGATTTGTGTGAAGGCATGGTTAGGGTATAAAATGACATAACTACCATCTCTAGGTGCGGAAACTTAGTTCTTGCATTCCCCCCATACTGCTTTGGGTGAGACTTTAGTTTGTGCTCCACAGATTGATCTAGAAAGGGCCAGTAGTGTAGGGATTTGTTTGGCTAATTAACGTTGAACATGGGTTAGGGCCCATTAAGCCAACAAATGGTTTCGTTGCTAGGACCGGGATTTGCATAAAGGGATGTGTGATGTCACATCACTGGAATCCAACTAAGAAGGAAATTGAAGACTGGTTGGATAGAAAGATCCACAAATTCACAGCGCAAGAAAACAAAAATCCACGATTGACGAAAGAATAGTGGTTGGACAAATATCTATACACAAAATCTTATTCTATTCCTTCTCGGTTGAATTATACGAGTGAATCGCTAAATTGGTAGATGGCTGAGGGAGGTGGAGGCTTGACGGTCCGATAGTGTGGACCTTGGAGTTAGTGCGGAGATTAGAAGCCTCAGAAGATAAGATCGTACGCGCTGTCAATCATTGGCTCGATTGTATTATAGGAGGATTCGTGACAGAGTTCACGGCCGATACTTCGGTTAGTTACAGTGAAGCAGAGCGCCGCTTCTTCAAGGGACCATGAGGTAAGTATTTAAGGTCTTTAAATACTTGGATTAAGATGCTCTTGTGTGAAAAGCAGGTTATGGATATTCAGGGATAGAGGAATAACAGGACCTGAATATAGCCCACTGATCGACCCTCCTCTGAGTGATGATGAGGAAACAACATAGGCTTCACTGTAGAGTGTTGTTCAATTAATAAAACGAGGGTTCCCGTAAATACCCCATCCACCTACCCCACCTCTGCATTCGCCTCCACAACATACACCTTCTCCCACACTGGCACCACTTCCGCCATCGTTCAAAATGGCGAATGCAGTAAAGTTTCTCGTTTTCAAGGGTTCAGGAATTGAGGACCCAAACTAGTTTTGGTTCATTGCAAAGGCTGAATGGGAGTCTCAAGGTATAATGGACGCTCAGGTGAAGAAAGCAATGTTGGTCACTGCTTTACAGGAATGCGAGCTAACATGGTACATTAAGTACTGTACTGATAACCTGGTGGTTTCATTAGTAGATATTCAGACTGCGCTAAATAAGGAGTTCAGTAGGCCTAAGTCTGAAGCTCGATCAATTATGGGATTCAAGGAGATCATGATGAAGCCTTGTGAGACACCTTGGGATTTTGATCAGAGATTGAAGTGCACGATCCACGAAGCCAACATGAATCTTACAGATGGGCAGCACCACGAATGGTTTATGGCTTCACTCTTGCCTCATCTGAGGGTTTCTTTATCGCAGAAAAATATTGTGATCCAGTCAGAAGCCTTAGAGATTGCAATGAGACTGCATGAGACATTGATGCAAGATGCTAATTTAGGAGTTTAGCAGATTCACACATAGTTGCAGACCCTTTTCCTATAGTTTCAAAGTCTGAAGAAGGATAGAGTCGTTCAGCCAAACGTGCACGAAGAAGCATGGTGCCTGAAATGCAAAAGCTAGGGGCATGACAAAGATCACTACCCTGTCTTCGTGAATTATGTTGCAACAGGAGGGCCAATGCATTTGAGGCCAGAAGATCAAGCAGGGCTAAGTACAGGGCCCGTGTTATGGTGTGCTATCTATCAGATGGCTAGAAAACATGTGAAGAACAATTGTCACCTACTGCAGAAATTTTTACAGACACCGCAACAGCTCTTCTGCAACTGCTCTCAATCGGTAGGTCATGATGAGCGTAATTTTTGTAGCTATGAGCTAATGATGGATAGAACACCCGCATATAGAGTGAAAACACAAACTCGGCCTACAGATCAAGGTGTTGGGGGAGCATGAGTAGGATTTCAGGGGCGTGAGCGAGGCCGAGGTGGAGGAGGACCTGGTAGAGGTTGAGGACATGTGATTTTTTACAACTATGGGGGAACAGGACACTACACATGAGAATGCACGAACCTGACACACATGTCATGTAGATATTGCACTCAGTTTGACCACACGACAGAAGATTGCCCTGTATTACTAGCTAAGATACGTGAAAGAGGGGCACAACCTCAGCAACCTACCCAGAATCTGTAGATGATGAGGGCTGAACCACGCGAAGAGGATCCTAATGTGAGCATCGTTCTGCGAAGTGGAATGATGACTGACGAAGACAAGGGAAAGAAGCCTGAAGAAGGTGAATGGGTCCACAAATCTTCGGAAAAGGAGGTTGGCTTTGATTTGGAGTGCGTGAAGGAAACCTTCATGGAAGAAAAGAAAAGCTTCGTTGAGGCTTCTACCTCAGGAAGTCAAGATAATCAGTCTGAAGAAATGGACCCATCCATCCTTACTACATTTTTGGAGACCTATATGAAGATGCTTCAAGATAGAAAGGTTGTAAAGGGATTATAGGAGTTGATCAATAAATGTGATAGTAATACTCCTGACGGCCTGTGCATGGTCAGGAATATTGGTAAGCATCAGGCAAGAACATGGTGGGAGATGAGACTCACTGCACAAATAGGAGAATATGAAATGGACCAAGTTATTCTAGATCTAGGGTCCGACGTGAATGTTTTGCCTAAACAAACATGGGAGAGAATGGGGAGACCTACACTGCAGTGGTCTCCTATTCAATTGAGGATGGCGAATCAGCAAAAGATTATCCCCATGGGAAGATTACAGGGAGTGACAGTCGATATTGAAGGCACGAGTGCGTTGGCCGATTTTGAAGTGATAGATATTGTGGATGACAATAATCCCTACCCCGTGCTCCTTGGGATCGACTGGGCTATCGACATGAACGGGGTCATTAATTTGAAGAAGCGGACGATGTCATTTGAAAGAAAATCACTCTAAATAGTAGTACCATTGGACCTTGCAGAAGGACCGCGCTACACTAAACCAGTCCGTGATTATGAAAGTGATGAGGATTTGGACCAGATTTATAAGATAACGGTAGGAGATCAAGATTGGGTGAATCCGACAGTTGATGGATGTCTTGAATGGGACTGCGAAAGCTCCTGCACATCAGACTCAGACAAGGAATTGGAACACTCGAAGAATAGATTGCACGAAGTATTTACGCTACGATGTAACATGATGACCAAATTGCTGCATTATGTATCATCGAAGGTAAGAAGTCTACCTTACTACGATGGTTTAACTGATGTTGATAAATTTCAAGATTCATTTGAAAGGGAAGTGCCAGAGAAGCATCTCTTCCAAGCCTTGGACTTGGTGCTACACGCTACACCTGCAAGATGGTGGGGTACGCATAAAGACAACTTCAATGGATGACACGAATATAGAATAATAATGAGGGTGCAGTTTGGTCACCAAAAGGTATGGTTGACAAAGAAATACAATGGAAGGAGTGATCCATGTGATCACTTAGCGAAATGGACCGATGCTTATGGAGCAGACGCAACCAGAGTGGGTGCATCTGTTCTGTCACACCTTGGTTGCAATACCTATGAATTGGTACTTGGAGATAGAGCTCCGCCATGGCACAAACGAATGGGATATTTTGAGATAGGGCTTCTTGATGACATTCAACTTTGAAGATGGATTTGAGTGCATTGATGAAGCACTACAGGAGGTCAAAGCAATGATCTTCAGAATACCACAGGATCCCTTGGATTTGATTCAACCGGATTGGACCACCCAGCTGCGCCATGCACTGGAGTGCTATAATGTGATTACTAAAGAGAAAGACGAGGATCCGAGGAACATTAATATCCTAGAAACAAAAGGACACTGCAAAGTTGAGGCACCGTCGATAGAAAACACATATAACATCTCGTCGCTGAAAATAAGACAAGTGAACATTGGGATAGAGGTGGAGTTGAAGTTTGTGAAGATAGGGGACTACTGGGATGATGCTACGATGGATAAGGTTGTTGAGTTGCTCCGTGAATACCAGGACTTGTTCCCTATGAAGTTCTCAGACTTAAAGGGGATAATAGGGACCTAGGAGTTATGAAAATTACATTGAAACCAGACGTGAAGCCAATCAAGCAAAGGCCTTACTGCCTCAATCCAAAGTATAAAGAAAAGGTCCACTTAGAATTGGAAAAAATGCTTGCAGCAGGTATTGTTGAATCAGTGGAAGAATCTGATTGGGTGAGTCCAATAGTAGTTCAAGAAAAGAAGCAAAAGGATGAAATAAGGATATGCATAGATCTCAGGAAGCTGAATGACGCTTACGTGCATGATCCTTTTCTAAATCTGTTCACCGATGAAGTGTTAGATAATGTAGGAGGATAGGAAGCATATTCGTTCACTGACAGCTTCTTAGGGTACCATCAGATCAAGATCGTGTTAGAGGATAGAAGTAAGCGACCTTCACAACTAAGTGGGGATGCTTTTAGTATACTGTAATGCCTTTTGGACTGAAGAATGCGATGTCGATATTTTCGTGCGTAGTCATCGCAGCGTTCAAGGACTTCATTCACAAGTTTCTGTAGGTATACTTTGAAAATTGGATGGTGTTTGGGTTGTGAAACACAATGTAGTAAACCTACGCTTGATGTTGGATACATGCCGAAGGTATCAGATCATGCTCAATTTGAAGAAATGTTTGTTCTGTGTTCCTTTTAGAATCTTGCTGGGCCATTTGGTGTGCAGACAAGGATTAGTGGTGGACCCAACTGAGATAGAAGTTATAATTAATTTGCAGGCGCCATGAAGTGTGAAACAGTTGTGCACAACATTGGGGCATATGAGATAATATAGAAAATTCATCAAGAGTTATGCCCAGATTACCACATCGATGGAGAAGTTGCTAAATAAGGATGCTACATTCTGTTAGAATGAATAATCTCAACGAAGCTTAGATGTGTTAAAGGAAAAGATGGTCACCGTGCCGATCTTAGTCTTCCCAGATTGGAAGAAGGAATTTCACGTGCATGTGAACGCGTCATGTATTGCGCTCGAAGTAGTACTAACACAGGCTGGTGAGGGAGAATTGGATCACCCTATAGCATTTACAAGTAGGAAGTTGTCCAAAGCTGAGAAGAACTATTCAACGATAGAGTATGAAGGTTTGGCTATGGTGTACAGCTCCAGAAGTTCAAACACTACTTGCTGGGCAGACACTTTAAGATGTACACAGACCATTCTACATTGAAGTACTTGGATAACAAGCCTGTGTTAGGGGGGAAGATATGCAGATGGCTGCTGCCATTTCAAGAATATGATTTCGAAGTCATTGTGAAGCCAGGATGATTGAATGCATGACCAGATCATCTGTCGCGCATTAAAACAGGAGAGGAGCCTACTAATTTGGAGGACAGACTGCTTGATGCGCAACGCTTTTCGATGTGCATAGTTGACAATCACTTTGCAGATATCATACACTTATTGACATTGGGGACGGCTCCAGAAGGGTATACTAGTCAACAAAAGAAGGAGCTGGTGGTGCGTGCGACAAACTTTTTTGTCATTGTAGGACATTTATATAAAATGGGCTCAGATGAAATTCTATGGCGTTATGTACCTGAGTTTGAACAAAACAACATCCTCGCTGAAGCTCATGGAGGAGCTGCAGGAGGACATTATGCAGGAAAAGCAACAACGCAGAAGATTTTACGTGCTGGGTTGTGGTGGACGACACTGCATAAGGATTCCAAGGCTTACTATAAGGCATGCGATGCATGTCAGAGGATGGGCAAGCCAGCACGGAGGGATGAGCTACCTCTGAATCTTCAAGTGTCGTTATAGCCATTCGAGAAATGGGCCATTGATTTTGTAGGCCCAATTCAGGCTCCACAAAAGAAGACCGATGTGCCGTATATCATCACCACGATAGGGGCATCAATAACAAAGTTCCTCTTTGAATATGTGTTGACTATGTTTGGTTACACAGACACTAGAAAATGGAAAACAGTAAGAGAAACACAGCAAGCAAAACAGAACACAACAAAATTTATAAGGAGTTCACCCAATCCTCCTGGGCTACGTCTCCGGTCTAGCTTTTAGTGGTGGCCTTTTTTTATTGTGTCTTTAAAGCAGAGTGTTTACAATGAGGAGCTCAATTTGAGTCTCCTGAAATAGATGATGCTCAGTAGGGTGGTTCTTGGATCCCCCAAGCCACTAGAGTGCACAGACTCTTCCTTACCAAGTCTCGATCTCAACTGGTCTAAATGGGATGAGTCTGATTTGGTACACAGTTCCCAACAGATATCCTCTCAGGGATTGCTTGAACCTCTCAAGCTTGGTTCTGTCTGCTCGATGCTACCTTAGGTCAGCTCGGCTCTTTGTTCTCTACTTCTATCTCATTGTCTCCCTCTTCCTTCTTCACTATCCTCCTCCTTGTCCTCTGTTCTATTCATGGATTAAAGCCAATCTATCTCATGACTGTTCACTTCCCCTTCCGCCTCTTCGGATTTCCTACTGTTGTTCGCTTGAAATTCCCTGCCTCTGCGTCATCACCACTATGTAATGTCTCACAGTGAAGTGGCCACTTGTCCTCTCACGAACTGCGCCGGCTCTTCCTCAAATGGTTCGGTATTTCGGTTACTCTATGTAATGATTCATCTGCCAACTTAGTGGTCTAATCAGACTTCAAACTTTTATATGCCACAACTTAATTCTCCCTCTGAATTTGGTTTTCCATTGGGCACAATCTCAACCATTAGATCTGGAGCCCCTAGATCCTATGGTGTTCACTCTTATTACGTGGTTGACTTGCTTAGACGTTAGCCTGCGATGATAGCGGTTTTCTCTCTCATCCGCCGGACACGTTTCAATCAACATATGGAATCACTCGCCCCCCTGCCAAATCCGCTTACCACCCGAAACGCCTCTGATATACCATTGGTTTTGGAGCGCGGGACCCGCCTTTCACTTTAGCGCTTTTCCCACGGTTTCTTGGCTTTCCTTGTGATTGTGCGCTCGAGGCTTTTCCTTCTCGAGGGGTTTTGCCCAGTGATACATGATTATCAGAAAAAACCTCCATTTTTTGATCTGAGCTTCCTATTTGCCAATTTGTACCACTGCGCAGTCTCCATGGGCCTCGGTTAATGTTCTTTGGCCGAGGTCCTCGTCATTCCTTGCTAGCTACAAACTGCTACTGTTCAGAGGTCCTTCCTGATAGCTCTTTGTTCACAAGTTTTTGAAGTCTCTCATGATTTGATACAGTCATATAACTCTGATAATTTTCCATGGATCCAATTCGGATCACGGCCTTCCCACTGAAAAAGCTTTTGGACCACCAAAAGTGGGTTTTCAAGCATCGACTAAGTGAGGGTACAATTGTCTTACTTGTCCAATCTCTATCCACTTTGCACTGCTTGGATTTGAACCCTTAAGCCCAACTCTGAGGTACTCAACATCTCCCCTACGTGTCGTTCTCACCTTCCTATCTAGAACTGTGTCTTCTTGCAATTCATTAAGATATTCAGGTAACAGGTCATCAATAGAAGGCAATTGACTCTGCTCTTTAGGATCCTCAGTTAGTGAAGGTTCAAACAATCTCAAGCAATCAGCATTCACGACTAAGTAGATGTGCATGTAAGCTGGTAGATCAAGGCGAAAAGCATTCTCACCAATTTTCTCAAGTATCTTGAAAGGTCCATACCTGATAGGCTTTAGCTTTTTACCTTCACCTTGAATCCTGTCCTTGCTGATATATAGCCAGACTTGGTCACCAACTTGGAAACTATGCTCCATTCGATGCTTGTCATGCCTTGCCTTGTATTTGGCTTGGCTCTTTTCTAGCTGTTCCTGTATGCCTGGTGGATCTCTTAGATTTGTTTAATGAACCTAGTTTCCCTGTCCACATCACTATGTTCCTCAACTGTGGTGTCTTTACCATAGACAAAATCCAAAGGAGACCTTGGTGTGAAACCAAAACAGGTCTCAAAAGGAGATCTCTGTGTAGAAGAATGTTTTGCTCTGTTGTAAGCATGCTGCACATAACACAAATGTTCATCCCAAAGCTTAGGATGTTTGCTGCAATATCCCATGAGCAACTGGATCACTGTCCTGTTGACTACTTTTGTTTGGCCATCGGTTTGTGGATGAAAAGCTGTGATTTTCTTCAGTTTGGTGTCCATCAGTTCCCACAGACTTGACCAAAATTTTCCCACAAATCGGGTGTCTCTTTCAGATACAATGGAAGTGGGTAATCCAAAATGTACCCATACATGTTGAAAGAATAGTTTTGCAGTTTGTTCAGCTGTAATCTGTTTATTACAAGGTATCAAAATACAGATTTTGCTGAACCTATCCACAACAACATACAGATAATCATGACCTTTCCTAGATTTAGTAAGTCCTCCAACAAAATCCATGGAAACACTTTCCCAAGGGTGAGAAGGAACTGGTAATGGAGTGTACAAGCCTAGTTTTCTATTGTTGGGCTTGCTTTTAGCACACATAGTACACCCTCTTACATATCTAGAAACTGTCTCGTTCATTTTTGGCCAATAACAAAATCTTTGTAGCTGTGCAACTATTTTACTTACCCCAAAATGACTTGATATTAGAGAAGTGTGTGCTTCTTGAATTATCTTTACTCTTTCAATTTGTGGAATGCATAGCTTCCCACAATGATATAAGAGCCGGTCCTTTACATGATAATCCAATTCTTCTACTTGTTTTCCTTCACTTAAAGTTGCATATAGATCTTTGAAATCTATATCTTGAGCATATTGTTCAATGTAGCTCTCATGTAACACAAAATTATGCTTAAGTATAGTAGATGCATTTATAATGGGTCTAGATAACATATCTGCAACTTTATTGTGTATGCCCTTTTTATATCTGATGACTAAATGAAACTATTTTAGAAAACCCATCCATCTATAGTGTCTTGATTGCTGCAGCTTAGTTTGGGAGTGTAGATATTGAAGTGGTTGATGATCAATATGTATTATTATCTCTTTTCCCATTAAGTAACGTTTCCACTTTTTCACACTCTGTACTAATGCATACAATTCTTTATCAAATGTAGGATAGTTAACTACTACATAATTAAATGTCCCATAATGATAACATATGGGTTTACCATGCTGTATCAACACTGATCCCATGGAATAGTCACTGGCATCCATTTGGATCTCAAATGGTATTTGAATATCAGGCAGTGCTAGTACAGGTGTTGTACTAGTGTTTTCTTGCAAGGTGTCGAAGGCTTTCTACTGTTTGCCTCCCCACTGAAACACCTTGTTCAATCCTGTTAAAGCATGTAAGGGAGCTACAATTAAGGAAAGGTTAGAAATGAACTTTCTCCAATACTGTGCTGCTCCTAAGAAGCTCGTAACTTCTATAGCAGATTTTGGTTTAGGACAGTTCATAATGGCTGCCACCTTAGAGGGATCTATCTTCAATTCACCACCCCCTACTATATGTTTCAAATAATTCAAAGATTTTTTTCCAAATTCACATTTTGAGAGTTTAACATAAAGTTTTTCTCTTTTCAAAACATCTAGTGTCTGCTTAACATGCTTTAAATGTTCTTCCCATGTTTTGCTAAATATCAGAATGTCATCCAGATACGCAATAACAAAATCATCAAGAAAAGGTCTGAGTACATCAGTCATTAATCTCATGAAAGTAGCAGGAGCATTAGTCAAGCCAAAAGGCATAACCAGCCACTCATACAATCCATGCTTTGTTTTGAAAGCAGTCTTCCATGCATCTTGTTATGCAACTCTGACCTGGTGATATCCACTATGCAAGTCCAACTTGGAAAAATAAACAACTTCTTTCAATTGATCTAAGAGATCATCTATCGAGAAAGGGGATAACGATTTTTTATTGTTATCTTATTCAGTGCTTGGTAATCAATGCACATTCTCCACGAGCCATCTTTCTTTCTCACCAAAGCGATTGGTGACCCACATGGTGATGTTCTAGGTCTGATGAACCCCTTCTTGAGCAACTCCTGCACCTGCTTCTTGATTTCTGTGTTCTCTAAAGCGGACAACCTATACATTCCAATGTTAGGCAATGGAGTATCTTGCTGCAAAATAATATCATGCACTATTTCCTTTTTGGGTGGCAGACCTTTAGGTTCTTGAAACAAGATATCATACTCTGAAACAACTTTTTATAAACCAGCTTGCTGTTTAGCATCACAGCCCTCAAATACATTGGTTTTATCAGGTTCCTTTTCCTTTACAACCATCAGTAAAAATTGTTTGCATGAATTTATCATTCGTTTCATCTGCCCTGAGTTTATGAGAGTAGAATTATTCTTGAGCTTATGAGCTCTTACAAAGTATTCGATTCCATCTTTAACAAGTAGATACTTGTTCTCAGCTCTATAGAAAATAGATTTTCTGTCATACAAGTAAGGGCTTCCTAAAACAATTCCACATATATCCAAAGGAATTATGTCTAACTCAACCTCATCTGCAAATGCTGACCCAAAAGAAAACTTGAGTTTGCATTGTCTAGTCACTTGTAGTTGTGCTTTATCATTTAACCATCCTAATGGGTATGGTTTCTTGTGAGGTATAGTCACTAATCCCGACTTCTTTACAATTGCTTCAGAAATTAAATTTACTTGTGAGATGCTATCAAACAAAGTATCAATATTTTGATGTTTGGAAATAACTCGAATATGGAAAAGCTCATGTCTTTTTCTCTCATTTTCTTTATCAATATTAGATTGTGCAGAATTACTAGTAGATGCTTCAGAATTCTTACCTTTTATACCTGTGGCTGTAATAGTTGTTTCATCTCCTGAGTCTGACCCCAAATCTTTTTGAATAGCTACAAAAATCTTCTTCTTCTTGCCCTCAAACTTCTTATATCTCAGCTCTGGATGCAGAATCCAATAGTGCTTATCATCATGCCCATCCTTCTTACAGTGAGTGCATGAAGCCTCGCTTTTCTATGCAATGTTAGCCTTCCTTGCTTTCCATTTATGTTTTCTTTTCTCCTTATTCTTTTTTGCAATGGGTTGGGATGATCCCCTAACTTCTGGACTTCCATTCTTTCCTCTAGCTTCTAGATGAGTAGCTTGTATAGATACCTCATCTATACTAGTGGGATTAAACATGAGGATAGTATGCCTCATGTAGCTGTGTAGACCACCAATGTACTTCAACAGAGTCTCAAGTGAGTCTAATGAAATTTCTAGAATCAATGCTCTCTTTCTAAATTCTTGTGTGTATCCTTGTACACTTTGCCCTTTCAACTGTCGAAGAGTTTTCCAGCTCATCATGGCTTGCTGCATGTAGGCCAATGGATAGAACTGCTTTTTGATTGCAGAAACAAATTCACTCCAGACAGAAATAGTCTTACCATGTCTCTTCATGTCAGCTTGGGTCCTACCTTCCCACAAAACCAAGGCAGTGCCTCCAAGGCATAGGCTTGCCAGCTGAATCTTGCTCTTGTTTGAGTCGATACTCTGCACTTTGCAATAAACATCAATTTGTCTAATCCAATTGTCCAACTTTTTTGCATTCATCTCTCCATCATATATAGGTAAATCAAATTTAACATCTAGTTTAATCAAAGATGCCTTCCTTTTATGTTTAGGGCTATTAGGAGGTGTGAGAAAGCTTTCCTCTTTCCCTTTTCCTTTCGAGTGGTCATGGAAGTGAGACTCTTCTTCTCTTTTATCTTGTTTAGAGCCTGGTGAGTCTTCATCTTTATGTTTTCTAAAGTCCTTATACATTTCCTCTAGATGGACCTTATGGCTAGGAAACTATCTATGAATTGAGGGTCTGGCCCCATAGAACATTCCTCTGACATTGTCTTCTTAGGATAGACTCTCCCAATTTCAGAATTAGTTTCGACCAACTCTCCTTCTCCTTGTTTGAACTTTGATCTAGTTAGGATTCAACAACCAACTCCAACACAAGCTTGTCTAACCTTACAACCTAGAGCTTTGATACCACTTGATCTAAAAATCACTTGAGAGTGATCCTAGTTAAATAATTAATGAATGAAGGTATTACAGACTCATGTGCTGGTGTGTGTCTATGTTATCTTAGTTAACGGATCGATCAAATTGCAAAATACACAGACATTGGAAAATGGAAAACAGTAAGAGAAACACAACAAGCAAAACAGAACACAACAAAATTTATAAGGAGTTCACCCAATCCTCCTAGGCTATGTCTTCGGTCCAGCTTTCAATGGTGGCCTTCTTTTATTGTGTCTTTAAAGCATAATGTTTACAATGAGGAGATCAATTTGAGTCTCCTGAAACAGACGATGCTTAGTAGGGTGGTTCTTGGATTCTCCAAGCCACTAGAGTGCACAGACTCTTCCTTACCAAGTCTCGACCTCAACTGGTCTAAATGGGATGAGTCCGATTTGGTACTCAGTTCTCAACATATATCCTCTCAGGGATTTCTTGAACCTCTCAAGCCTGGTTCTGTCTGCTCGATGCTGCCTTAGGTTAGCTCAGCTCTCTGTTCTCTGCTTCTTTCTCACTGTCTCCCTCTTCCTTCTTCACTATCCTCCTCCTTGTTCTCTATTCTGTTCACGGCTTAAATCCAATCCGTCTGATGACTGTTTGCTTCCTCTTCTGCCTCTTCGGATCACCTGCTGCTGTTTGCTTGGAATTCCCTGCCTTTGTGTCATCGCCACTGTGTAACGTCTCATAGGGAAGTGGCCACTTGTCCTCTCATGAATTGTACCAACACTTCCTCAAACAGTTCAATATTTTGGTTACTCTATGTAATGATTCATCTGCCAAATCAGTGGTCCAATCGGACTTCAAACTTTTATATGCCAGAGCTTAATTCTCCCTCCAAATTTGGTTTTCCTTCGGGCACAATCTCTGCCATTAGATCTGGAGACCCCAAATCCTACAATTTTCATTCTTATCACGTGGTTGACTTGCTCAGACGTTAGCCCGCGATGAGAGTGGTTTTCTCTCTCATCCGCCGGACATGTGTTAATCAATGTATGGAATCGCTTGTCCCCCTGCCAAATCCGCTTACCACTCGAAACGCCTCCGATATACCGCCGATTTTGGAGCGCGGGACCCACCTTTCACTTTAGCTCTTTTCCCACGGTTTCTTGGCTTTCCTTGTAGCCGTGCACTCGGGGCTTTTCCTTCTCGAGGGGTTTTGCCCAGTGATGCAACAACCTCCATTTTCTGATCTAAGCTTCCTATTTGCTAGTTTGCGCCACTGCGTGGTCTCCATGGGTCTCGGCCAATGCGCTTTGACCGAGGTCCTCATCGTTCCTTGCTAGCTACAAATTGCCACTGTCTAGAGGTCCTTCCTAATAGCTCTTTGTTCACAAGTTTTTGAAGTCTGTCATGATTTGATACAGTCATAGAACTATGATAATTTTCCATGGATCCAATTCGGATCATCAGCACGCTGACAGAGGAATTCGAAGTTTACCATCAAAAGAGCACTCATATCAATCGCATTCTAATGGGACGGTTGAAGCATTTAATAAGATATTGGAGAATGCACTGACGAAGGTTTGCAATGCACAAAGGAATGATTGGGACATGCGTGTACCCGCGGTGCTATGGGCTTACATAAATACTTGTAAGAAACTGACTGGAAAAACACCTGTCAAGCTGGTTTATGGCGTAGAAGCTGTGATGCGAATGGAATATATTGTACCTAGTCTATGCATAGTAGCGTTCACAGGAATGGCAAATCGCAGAGCCTTGGAAGAGAGGTTCGCACAGTTGACATAGCTTGAAGAAGATAGGTTTTTGGCTGGATTCTATCAGCAAGTTCAAAGGGAGTATGAAAAGGCATGGCACGATCAGCACATCAAACTGCGCACCTTCAAGGTAAATGATTTGGTTTTATTATATGACAACAAGTTTGATAAATTTCCAGGAAAATTTTAGATGCATTGGCTGGGGCCATATGTCATCAAAGAGATTACTGATGGCAGAGCAGTTCAATTGGTGAAATTGAATGGAGACCCATTTCTCGGAAAGGTAAATGGCAGTCGATTGAAGCCATAAACCAGGGATCCGACTAGATGAATATATGATGGAAGCATAGTATTAGCACTCCATGCAGCTGAAAGGAGGCGCGAGACTATAAACTACACTGCCTGGGTTGTAGAGTTGCGTGACTTGGGGACTGCACGGGATGGAAGAATGTCACAGCATCGGCAAAAGTGCAGAGGGAGCTACACTATAGGAGGAGAGACCATGTACGGAAGCCAAAAAGTGACCGTTACGGTCACTGTTCATGATTTGACAGTGATAAAATGACTAAGAGGAACAGGGGGCAGCATTTAAGGTGGAATTTAAATGCGATATATTTGAAAATATATGGCCAATCTAGCATTTATAAACGGATTTTGGGGGGAACATTCGGATTTGAATTCAAATTTTCCTATAAATTATAGATAGCCACCCAATGAAAAACACTTTGCATTCTAAGAGTTGAGGTGTTGAGATATCAGTTGCGCATGAACCCTGCGAGTTTTAAGGCTTTGGTGGCCAATTTAGTGTTTGATAGGTTGCCTAAGGAAACCTAGGAGCTCCTTAATAGCCTGATGTCGGCGCCCGTGGAAACTGCAAGTGTTGGAGGATCAATGGCCTCTGAGGGAGCTGCCCCTGAGGTCGTAAGTGTCGAGATTCCCTTTGCAGTGCCAAAATCACTGAGGTCGCCTAGGCCGAGGCCTACGCCGGTAGGAGAGGCTTCCAAGACAAAGAATGACAAACAAAAAGAGACACAGTTGGTGCGCAAGTCACCAAGGAAGCACTCGAAGAAAGAGAAGCCCACCACACAGGAGAAAGGCAAGGTAGTCAACCTAGAATCCGATGAGGGCATCGAAGAAACTAGTATGGGCACAGAGGACATTGACATTGAGGGTGTAGACCCTATCTCAAAGCTACCGAAATACATTCCTCCGCGCCGGGTAAGGTGAAGATCCCAAAGGACCCAAACGAGGGAAAGTTTATACTTAATACACCCCTGCTGCTAGAAAAGATCGTGTTTGAAGGACTGTGATTGGCGCGTGTCCCCCACCTAAAATTTGAAGATTAGGACTTGGCAGACACAAAACGGTTTCCCCACCTAGCTACTGGTAGTTTCATGTAGAGAGTATTCTATAAGGATTCAGGTGTCACTGTGCTGGAGCTGATGAAGTGGATTCATGGGGTGGAGAAGGCAAGATTGTTGAACCTACTATGGGT
Source organism: Pinus tabuliformis (assembly GCA_031772625.1). NCBI lineage: Eukaryota > Viridiplantae > Streptophyta > Pinopsida > Pinales > Pinaceae > Pinus > Pinus tabuliformis. The sequence goes on along the minus strand of CM062819.1, from coordinate 863,328,011 downwards.
GTTGCATTACCACCATGTGCCATAAACTTGATAGTTATCAAATAGCTGTTGTGCCTGGTGCACGATGGGTGCCTTTGGTTGGAGGAGCCAATCCCTATAATTGATATGCTGATCCATAGGATCACTCGGCTACCCTATTTAGGGCTGAATCTGGCCAAGGCATTTGGCAGAAAGGTGGGCAGGCGTGACCTCGATGAGAGGATGAAGGACAAGTTTAAGCTTGTCAAGAAACCACGCAGATACTCAATTTCAAGCATAACTGACCCTGCGGTCTAAGTAGCCACCCAGATCTTGGCTAGGAAGATAATGTGGAAGTGTCGCATAGATGAGGTGCTAGCACCATTAGTTTCATTAGATGCCTAGTGCGCAGAGGGCGTACAATTCAATTGGGCGTGCTACCTCTGCAGTGAGTTCCTCATGAACTGTAGAGAATAGTAGGATCACAACAAGATGTTCCACTACTCTTGGTTGTTGTTATCAATTGTATTGGTCACGTGGAATTTGCTAGAGGACAGTCAGTTTCCTCCGATAGTGGCAAATTTTCCAGAAGCAGTGAAGTTTGCTTCACTATGGGCCATGAAGGACAATAAGCGGGTCCGAGAGAGCAAGGTCTTATGGGTTTTGATGGAGATGAGCATCAATATGGCCATCAACCGCAAACCAAGACTATCACCAACTATCTTTGCGCAGTTGTCAGGATACGCAGAGGTCAAAGTGGACTTACACTGTATCTCCATCCAGGCGTGGAAGGACCCAGAAGAGAAATGGTATGATCTCCCATACCTTGCGATGGATGATGCCATAACAACAGTCCTCGATCGTTAGCCAGTTGAGTGGTGCACTACCTTAGATATGTCAGCCCGGTCTAGTAAGTTCACAGGAAAGAAAAATAAGTAAGAGGCCTAGTCGAAAATGCTGCAGTTGGATGAAAAATGGAAAAAGGAGACTGAGGAAAAAGGAAGATTAGAAGCGGAGCGCGCTATGAAGGAACAAGAGGAAGATCATGACTCTGAGAGAAGTCAGAAGTCTCCTTTGCCATAGATAGAGGAAGAGGAGCAATCTAAATCGAGTGGTGGACACCAGGAGAGCACCCCCTTCCAGATGAAGCAGAATCAGGAGTAGGAGAAAGAAGGGTCGCAGAAGAAGTTCAAGGCCTCTAAGTCATCGCTTGACCTGATCACATTGACAGAAGGTGACTTAGATGAGATTGGGGATAAGCTTAGGGACACAACTACGAAACTAATACAACAGTTTGAGCAGCTGTTAGGTTCCTATACCAATAGGTTTCATTTTTCATGATTGACAATGGAAGTGCCAAATATGTTCATCTTTGATGCTGCAAAGGTTCCATATTTTCTATGCAGATAGACAGAATTAAAAAATATAAAGAGGGTATGCCCTAAAAGAATTATCAAAGGGAAAAAAGAGTAAATTGGTCATAAAGAAAAATAAAAATGAACCCCAAAGAATGACTAGGAAAGTGGATAACCAAAATGCCACTACTAGCTTGATGGATGGCCCAACAGTTCAATCTGGACCATGCCATGTTTAAATTGATGTTGTAGAATAGTGAAAGAATGTCTGTCCAAACAGCTTAAGCTTGGCAGATGAGTAGCTAGGTAGAGAAGTTAAGGAACCCAACTGCTTAATCTGGGCCCTTGGAAGAGATAAGGGTAGATTTAGATAGGAGGGCAGTCAAAAGAAAAGGGGATAATCAGGGTTTGCAAGTTTAAGTGCACCCATTCAAAAGGAAGAAAAAATGTTAGGTGTATTAGGCTGGGTAGGTAGTTTGAGGTTGTAGAAGCAAGGTTTGGATCACCTGATGTATTATCAATCAGGGCTCATCTCATTAATGATAGAAATGTCAAAGCAGTGGTTTAATGGCAAAACTATGGAAGCATGTCTAACTCCCTTTCACCCCCCCCAAAGTTTCTTACTAACACCCCCTGGAGGACTTTGGCAATTGCCCAACCAGTCCTGCATTCACTTCATTCTCGAGAAATATCAAGTCAAGTTTTGGCTTTCTTCCATGAAAAGAAGCCACATTTCTTGTGTAAAAACCTTTTCTTCCACATTCCATTCACTTCCTATGTCTAAGTTTCATTTCTTAGACTTAGCCTTTTTCCCTGCACTTTCACTCCACAAAATCATATTAACTTCTAATTTTACTATATAGCTCCCTAACCTATGTTCTCACCCCTATTTTCTACAAAAACTATGTAAAAACTCCAAAAAAATATATTAAATATCCCACCCTAAAGCACTATAGCTTTGTAACATAGTTTTGGGAAATAATAGTCCATTTGGGACTATTATGAACCCTTCCGCGTCCCAAACCTGGGATTAATCTAACCTCTGGTTAGGTTAATAGCCTATACCTACTCCTCTACCCATCAAAGCCTTATGGTTATGCCCCTCCGCAGTCATTTTCCTAAGGTTTAGTGTTTAAATGTTTCAATTAAACATTAAACGTTACCCCCGGCGTATACCCATAAAACCCACTATCCAAAGTTTCGGACCCCCCCTCCGCTTGCAATAAAATATTAATAAAGGCCGGGCCCCGCACCTAACCCTCCGACATTTTACCTGCGCCGTCCGCCGTCCGATTCCCTACACCACAGATCAACGGTGGGCGGGCTTTTTCACTCCCCGATCTGCCGGAGGATAACGTCCGGGGGATGGGCGGTTTCCCTGCCGTACCCCCGCCACGTGTCATCCTCCCGGCGTGTTCGGAGGCCCCTCCCCCAATACCGCCTATGCTGAAAAGTGGTGCGGGACCAAACCGGAAACCGCTCCCCCGCCTCTGACGTCAGCACCACGTCCTCATGACGTCACCTCCGCGTCCCCGCCGCTGCTCCGTGTCATTGCCACTTCATCCACCTGCGTCCCCACCCTGCCACCGTGTCCTATGCCACGTCGTCACCCCTCCAGCTGCCATGTCACCCTACCGTACCTGGGACCCGCCGATGACGTCATGCTGACGTCATCGCGGAAAAGCGCCAAAAGCGCAAATATGCCAAATTTTTATTAAAAACACGTGTTTTCAACTGTTTTTTGTCATTTTCACTAGTCGAGTTGGAGAGCTGCTTGTTCCGTCTTTTCGTCCTTTTGCCTCCAAAGTTCAAAATTCGACCAATTGAGCTGCTGCCACCTTCGAATTCGTCTCCATCGTTTGCCATTGCACCAGCTCGACCACCCTCGGCGACTAAAAACCAGGTATTTGCCGAATTTCATCTGTTTACCCCTGTTCTTCCCATTTTCTCCTTTTCATTTGCTTGATTACCTGCAAAATTCCCAAATTAAAGGCTCTGCCGCACCTAAATGTTGCCTGAAATTCACTGATAAACCCCCAGCTTAAAAGAAACTGTGGAAACCCACGCCCACTTGCAAATTCGCCATTGAAAAAATCGTTTTAAAGCTCGTTGCCGGCAAGAACTCCACAACAGCTCGGCATTGTACTCTTCTGCCACATCCCACTACAAAAACCTCAGTACATTGGGCTGAAATAATCCCCATTTCTTCTGCAAATTGCCCTCACAGCCTTTCAGTACAGAGAATCCATTAAAGAGGAGAAGCCTTTCAAAACTCTGCAAATTGACCTCTTGATGATAGCCACAGACATTGAAGGTTATTGCCTCATTTGAATTCATTGTGCAACCCCTTTGCAAAATCCTCAGAAAGCATTTGGTCTCAGTCTGTTACTGCTCTACACTTCTCTTCAAATATAAGCTCAGTCCCCAGTTCCTTTGCTAATCCTCACAAGCAAGTTTGTTCAACCAGTTGTTGCCTTAATCTTTATTCCAAGCACAAGTACAGAAAAGCTTCAAGATGGCCACTCCAACAGCTCTAAACATCACTCCTATCAATCCACCAAACAAAGAGCTTGAAGCCATGCCCCTAGCTGATAGAGATTACCTCATTCAAGATTTGGTTGGGGACAGGAATCACTTGCAAACCTTCTGCCAATTGAGAAACATTTTTTTGAGCAACTGTGACATGTATGGCATATGGGAGTCTAATTTACCTTTTTACTTCCTCCCCTCTATTAATATCTTTCCTGAGATTATCCGTCTATGTGCTGAGAACTATGAGCCAACCCAGAGAGCTGTCAAGTCTCCATCTGGGAGCATACCTTTTCATATTACTCCTGACTCTATCAACTAGATGTTAAACTTCAAATAGACTTAGCTATTGTTTCCTTTCTCTATGAACTACTTGCTGGATGAAGGCTCCAAGCTCTCCAGCTCTGAGATTGCAAGAATTGCCAAGACATTCATGAGGGCAGACCGCCAACCTACTGAGCCACCTCCATTCCTATATGTCAACTTCAATGAGGTGGGCAAGCTGCTTGTAGATATGATCTCTTATGTACTGGGTTTTAAAACAAGTGAGCACATTGATGAAACAGTGCTGGTTTTGCTATCTGCATACAACCCAGGACAACCCCCTGCTGTCAAGTATAACTATGCCAAGTTCATAGCCAATAAAATGCATGACCAACTAGTGAAGCTGGATAGGGAGGGAATCTTTAAATATTCATCATATATCTATCATTTTTTCATGTATTACCAGTCTGAATGCTTCCAATGCCCCATCAAGAAGTTGGATTCTAAGGGTGAAAGAAGGTCTGTCATCTTTTGGTCATCAGTTTTTCATGAGGTTCAAAACTCTCCATTTTCCTACTGTGAGTTCATTGACCAATTTGTATACCCAGTCTCTTGTCTCCTAATGAGAACCCCTCCTCCTAGATTATCATATGACATGCAGAAGATCTTGCAGCTGTCCAAGAGTTACAAAATAGGTGATTGGTATCTCTACCAAAATCACACTGTCATTAATATCTATCGCTGTGAGCTCTGTCCTTACAGGCTCCCAAGATATGTACCAATGAGACTTTTTGCCTTAGAATATTACAGGCAACTCATCAATTCATATCTCACTCATTTTTATAGTGCCAAGAAGAAAGCTCGCCTGAAATTTAGAGACCATCTAGGCCCCTTTATTATGAACAAGAAAGAGGGTTGGCAAGATGCTGACCAAATATTGGGGCAGAAGCTCAAATTGAAAAGGAGTTTCTGGTGGGTTCCTTATGACCCAGATGGCTTTATCAGAGCCTGGAGAGTTAAATATAGGCTGACAGCATATGAGCATTGTAGAGTCCCACAAATTGAACAATATGCCAACCAAGATGAGTGGCTGACAGGGACACTAGTTGAGGAGTTTACTCAAGAAGAAATTATGGAGCAAAATGTCAAAGATCTAGAAAAAACTCTTGAATTGGATTCTTTTGACCAGGTAACTTTCAAACTACCACAGCAAGTTGGAGAAGGTCCATCTACAGCTGCAGCTTCACAAGCTGCCCAACAATGGTCTACACCAACAACAGGTACATCAAAAGGAAAAGAGCCAATGGATGCAGAGCAAGAAATGGTCGCAGAACAACCTACCACCTCAAAGGAGCAAACTCAAGAACAAGCTCCTCCACAACAAACGGAGGCACTACAAGTGCCAGTATTGCAAACTCTTGCAAATGAAGAAAGAGGTAAGAAGCGAGACCGAGAGGACTCCACACCTGCTAGTGGGTCTACACAGCAACCTGAAGCCAAGAGGAAAAGAGTTGATTCTCCAGTTGAGGAGGAAATTAGTGAGGACGTCCTAGAAAGTCAAAGAAGAGAAAGGGAAGCAAGCCAACACACACCTACTAGCTCTTTCCAGCAAGAGCAAGAGAGGCAGCATGGCATGGAGGTATCCTCATCAACACAACAGGGCAAGCGACCACCTAGTATAAAAACTGCTTTCATGGAAATCAAGGCTCAAAATGAGTTGTTAAGAGTACAGATATATGATCAGTTACTTAAGGCAACGCCTGCCAAACAGCAGAGGTTGATGGTAGCATATGACCTCAAAGAGGAAAAAATGATTCTCAGCCACTTCAAGCCCAAGGTACAGCAGCCACAATCAGCTGCAGATTATGTCAAGACAAATTTAGAGGTCCTGGTTAAGGAAATTCACCCGATGGATCAAATAGAGTTGCATAAACAAATGGGTGAGATGGTCTACGCCACCCTAGCAGATAAGGCCATGTTGGCCCATGAATTGAAGGAGTCTTTGAAGAATACAAATACTCAGCTAGATTTGGAAAGATTGTCCTCCTCAGCCAAAGACAACAGAATTAAAACATTGGAGGACATTATTGTGGACCTAGGACATGATCCCAAGGACCCTAAGGGTGTTAGAGCCCTTATGAAGAAAAAATAAGATGATATTGCTGCCCTTAGAAAACAATTGGGATTGACTCCTACTATGCACCCGCAAACTGCAGAGCTGGCGCAAGAAAAAGATGCTGAGGATACAATGGATCTACTGATGAGAATGAACGAAAGAATAATTCAGATGGAAAGAGCAGTGCAAGGAAAGCAGGGAGAGTCTACCTCCCAGCCACCTCAAACAGTTCCAACTAATGTCCCTGTTTCTCTTACACAAGCAGCAGTGATCCCTCCTATCATCCCAACATCTACAACAGCTTCATCCACCATAGATGCTACAACAGTAGCAACAACAACAACACCTGAATCTAGCATGAGCATGGATGAAATGATGAAAGCTGTCAAGGAGCTAGAACTTCAGGCAACATAAATAAAAGAGGTCAAGGAAAAGCTGGCCAAACTAGAAGTGAGCTACGATAAGTCCAAGGTGACAGTAGCTGAAAAAACAAGGGAGATTAAGGCCCTCAACGACAAAATAAAGGCCTTGGAGAAGGAGCTGAATTTGGAAAAGACTCTAGCTGAAATAAAAAATATTTTGTGGACCAAAATTGGCCAATCAATCACTAGACAATGGAAATCAATCCAAACCATGCATGAGCAGATAGAATTGATAGGCCGGGCTCAATTTGAGAATCAAAGGGCTAGAGCAGCATTAGGGAATATGCCTGAGCAGGCTAGTAAAATGATTCATTTCCTGAACACTCACACCAAAGAAGAGTTGGCAGCATTAGACATCAGCAATAGGACAGATACTGTTCTGACAGCAAAAAAGGTGCTGACTCTAAGAAATTTTGTCCAAAGTCTAGAAAGAAAGTGTCAGGAAATGCAAGCAGAAGTAGATGAATTCAAGCAAAAGCTCACAGCATTAAAAAACAGAGGATTACCCAGCTTGTTAACCAGTGCCGGGGGACTACTAACCCGGGAGCAGTATGCCACCAGGATGAATAATTTTATTACAAATTAGATTACAGCATCTTCAAGTTCCTCAGAAGAAGCAGGTCCTCCCTCTGGGCAATCTCTTTATGATAAGCTGGAAAACCTGTTTTATATTGAGCATGAAATCAATCATCTTTTTGAGGTCACACCCACTTTTTATAGATACACCAAGGTAGATGAGACATTAATAAATATACAGAGACATCAGCTGCTTAGAGAAGATTGGTGGCAAGCAATGTTGGAAATTTTGCCCAAGTGATCTCGATCTTTTTTCCTCGTCGTTCAGCTTCAATTTTTGGTCAGATTTTGGTCATCTACAGGTCAGCAGAATGGGGTACGCTGGCACCAGACAGAGCAATTGGACAACAGGTGGAGCAGGTCAAACCAATGACTCATCAAAGTGCTGGGACAACAAGCCCGAAAAATGCAAATTTGAAAGCGCAGCCCCAACCGACTCAGTTGGTCTCAAAAGTCAAAATTCTCTGATAGAATGGACAGCTAGTCCACTAATATTTATTGCAGCATTTACTTTCTTCATTTACCTCCTTGGAAGAGTTGGTGATGTAATTTATTACATGAAGACTCATGATCTAGATATTTTCTATCTTATTTTTGTATATATACCCCCCCATAGAATGTATTTGGGGTTGGTTAATGATTCTTGCTCTAAGAGCTGAGTTGTAAACTTCAGATTTTCCAATACAAAGAGCTGATGGAGTTTATGATTTCTGCATTGTCTGGATGTGAATGTGATGAACTGCGTTCTGCTACAGAATTCCTGTGTTGTTTAATGGAACAATAAGTTTTTCTAAACCATGTTTGGTCTTTTCTGTGTTTGCCAAATTCACATATATGTTTCATGATCTTAGCAATAGAGAAGAAGGATAGCTCAAGACTTGTTTGAATGCACCCTCCGCTCAATCTCTGTTTCTAACTGTGTTTTCTTCAGAATTGGTCATAAATATGAATTCTTGATTGCTCATGTTTGCACTGATTCTTTCATTATGAATGCTGTTTAGGAATTCTTAATTGCTCCTAGATAATATTCTCACACTTTCCCTCTATCAGCATAGTGAAAGATCCTTGACTACCTTTCATTCCCTGATTCCATGCCATTGATTCCCAGATTTGAAGATTTGTTTCATGGATACCTGTCTGGCTCTGTAGTATTACCTCTTCTCCAACAAGCACTTTCAACAGTACACAATCATTGACTCCATTGCCCAATGGTCTAAGATATTCTGAAAACTGCATATCAGTTCTATTTGAAATCATCATCCAACCAAGCTTAAAAAAAAACCCTGTGCATCATAACTAGCCTAAAATTACACCAAAACAAAGTTAAATCATAAAGGAAGTATTTATACAAAAATTATTACAAAATATCTCATAACAATTTGAGATTTAATCTAGGGAATAAAATATCTTCATGCATGAAGATAGAGACAGATGTAGAACTGCTTCTTGTTGTCCCTTTTATTGTGGTGTTGCTGGCTGTTTCTGTTGAGTTTGGAGCCCTTTAAGTTGGCTGATAGTTGTGGTATTTCTATGTTGGAATCTTCTTTACCTTGATCTTTTGCTGATACTCTTTGACTCTGTTACTCTTTGGCCATGCTGCTCTGTCTTTTACCTATTTCACTTGGCTGCCTTCAGATTTATTGTGGTAACTTTCTGATGTAAAAATTTTCATAGTAAATCTGTCATTTTCTCCCACCATTCTGCTTCAGGAAATCTCACTTTCAACATTCTTGTGTAAATTTCATCTACCTCTGTGTATTTTTCAAAATTGGGCTTGGTGAGAAACAAATGTTTCAACTCATGTTCTAGGAAAAACAGGTTCTCCAATGTGTCATATAATACTTTGCCTGTTGGCAGGGATTTAATGGCTGAAGAGCTGGCTTGTTCCTTGGCCAATCTCCTGAGTCTATAACTATATTCCAATTGTGTCATGAGTTTTTCATTGATGACCATAGGATTGGGAAGACCTTTGTCCCTCAAAATTTGAAATTTAGCCATAAACCTGTCAATGGCTACCTACATGTTGTGGCACTTCTCTTCTAAGTTGAGCATGAGGTTTCTTTTGGAAAGAACCTTTCTAATCTCTAGAATGGCTTCAGTCCTATCTTCTATGTTAAGCTCTTGGAGCTCATATTTGTTCTTGTTGTTCAGGAAGTGGATGAGTCGATTTGCATCCTCTAGTTTATCTCCCAATTCTTCCTTCACTTTTTGGATAGCTTCAGTGGCTATCTTCACTAATTCTGTCTGCTCAAATATAACTTGAATTGATGGCCAAATATCATTGACAGAATCAACAATATTAGCCCAAATCATCTCTTTAGTCCATCCTAGTGGCTTCTGTAGTGTCAAATCTTTCTCCAGGACTTTGATTTTCTCACCCATTCTTTGGGCTTTCTGTGTTTCTTCTCTTTGCTGAATTTGGGCAAGTTTGCAATCAGTTTCCAAACTTGCCACTTTCTCCTTTAATCTTTTGAGCTCTGTAGCCTGGATGGACATCTCCTCCATGGGTTTTACCAGTTTTGCTACTTTCTCAATTGATGTAACAACTGCTGTAGTGGACTCAGTTGTAATAGGCAGTGTTGTGGCAGGTGGAGCTGTAGGTGTCAATGATGCTGCCATTGTGGAAGGAACTGTTGTTGACACTGTGGGGATGACAATTCTAGAAGTTGTCGCCAAGTCACTTTGCTTCGATTGAATTGAAGTGTCCAACTCCTTCTCTGTCTCATTGAGTTGATCATTTAGCTTGAGGACCAAGTCCATGAGCTCTTCATGTCCTTGCTGTGCCTCTAGGGCTTCCTTTGTTTGAGGATGATATGGCTGGGCTATCTTTAGCTACTTCTTGAGTGCAACAATATCATCATTTTTATTTTTTATTAGCTGTTCTGTGGCCTTTACATCTTTGGGATCGTGTCCCAACTCTATGACTAAGTCCTCTAAGGACTTGATTCTAGTATCTTTGGTCTGTGAGGAGGCCTTCTCCAACTGGAACTGTGCTGATAGATTGTTAAGAGAGTTTTGCAGTTGGTAGGCAACAATGGCTTTCCCTGTTAAGGTGGAGTATATCATCTCCCATGTTTTCTTGTGTAGCTCAATCTGGTCAATGGGATGAATATCCCTTGCCAGTACTTCAAAATCCACCCTTTTAAAATCTATTGTTGTCCTTGGCTGCTGAGTGGTTGGCTTGATGAAGGTCATCTGCATTTTACCCTCTTTGAAATCAAAGGCTGAAATAAGCCTTGTTTGATTGGTAGGGGTCATCTTCAGATACTGTGCATAGGTTTGGGCTTTCAGCCTCTCATTTCTAGCCTTTATTTATTTGTATCTCTCCTTAATATCTTGGTCTTTATCTACTGGAATTCTGAAAGAGGATACCTCAACACTTTGCTGCCTTTCCAACATCTGAGTGTGTGATGTGGAAGGTTTTAGGATGCCTCCAGATGGAGTGGTAATCCTGCTCCTATCTCTTTCTGTTCTTTTAACGTTAGCTGTATCCTCTGTATATTCCTGTTCAGAGACAGGATTCACTCTTTATCTCTTAGCTTGGCTTGTCTCTGCATGGGCTTGTGATGTTTCTCTTTTTGAAGTAGTGGCCCCTTCCCTGTTTCTCTTGAGGCTTTTCTCCTCATTTAGAGGAGTCTGTAGAACTGGAGGGGTACTCATGGTGGTTTCTAGTTTATCTGATTTCTCTGGTATGTCTGTTTGATTTGGCACCTTTGATAGGTCTGGTACTTCTGATCCCTCTGGCACCTGTGATTCTTCTGGTACCTGTGATTCTTTTGGCACCTGCAGGAAAGAACCCTCATCAAGTTGTTTCTCTAGGTCAATGAGCGCATTCTCAATGTCTACTTTGGTGCTGTCCTGATCTACTAAGGTCCCTTCTACCCATTCTGATTGGTTTGCAAAGGCTTCAATTTCAAGAATGGGGTGATGAATGAAAGGTCCTAGCTTGAGACATTTTTTCTCTTTTTGGTTATGAATTCCAAAGGGTCATATCTCCAAACAAAAATTCTTTGGAATTTCATGCTCTGCAATATTAAATCTACTTCTCGGCCTGCTTCCATAGAGTTACATATGAAGGGGCCTAGTTGGTCCTTTATTTTGAAGTTAGCCTTCTTCTTGGCATTGACAAAGTTTGTTTCATCTGCACTGATAATTTTCCTATAGTACTCTAAAGAAAATAACCTCATTGGGAGGTATTTGGGGAGTTTGTATGGTGCCAGCATGCAACCATAGATTCTGATCTTGGTATGGTTTTGGTACAAGTACCAATCACCTACCTTGGACTATTTTGACAATTGTAGGACCCTTTTTATGTCTAAACTGATTCTTGGAGGAAGGCTTCCTATCAACATTGTTGCAATTGGATGCACAAATAGGTCAATAAAGTCAGCATATGAATATGGAGAGTGATATTTGTGGACCAATGGAGTCCAGAAAATGAACGATCTGGGCTGACCTTTTGTATCAAGTTTCTGTAGAGTGAATGGAAACTTGTCTGATTGGAAATATAGAAAACGGTCATACAAAACAGACGAGTATTTGAAGACTCTCTCATTACTCATTCTGAGAAATTGGTCATGCATCCTATCAGCTATAAATTTGGCATAGTCATAGATAACAGTAGGAGGCTTCCCTGGAGTGTATATGGACATGAAAGCTAGGATAATTTCATCAATATATTCACTGGTGGTATAACCTAGGACACTAGATATCATGGCTACAATGTCTTGACCAAATGGGGAAAAATGGCAATTACATATGGAGGAGGATCCTTTGGGATATGTCTTTCTTCTCTGATGAAGGCTTGGAACATCTTAGCCAATTTTGTAGTGATAAGTTTGGGGAACTGGTATAATAAGTTCCAATTGAAAGAGGAGTCGGGTTTTGCCCTGGTTGAAGTTGCAACATCTCATTGACAGATTCAACAGTGATGGTGAAAAGTATGGTCTACTTAGGGGACATCATTGCTCTTTGACTAGGAATATAATTGGCATGAAAGTAGTGGACAATTTCTGGGAAAATGTGGATTTCTGGGAACTGGTACTTGGGTAAATTGGATTCCCAAAGACCAATTTCATCAGCGTGGTTGAAGTATCTATCCCTGCTTCAACAATGTACTTTAAGTGGGGATTCTAGGACATAGGTGTCCTTTATTTGGAAATTCTTATTAGCTAAGAGAAGGTGGTCCAGGTCTAGCTGGGGGCTGGTGACAGGTCTTACATCCATGGCAATTGGGGCAGCCATTCTCAGTTCTTGTGGATTTGAGAATGGGGGTTCAACACATAGTAGGTTTGAGTTCTTTGAGTTTCTTCAATTAATTTTTATCTTAACTAAGAATACTCAATAATTAGTTTTGAAATTGACAGGGTTTTTCGGTGAATAATGGCTTAAATACATGGAATTGAGGTAAACTGGCTTTGAGCAGGGCAACTGGAAACTATGAATGGTCAGAAAGGCTCTGTGTAAACTGGAAAGTGAACTAGATTCTCTGTGGTGTCTTTAGGGTGCAAATTGATGTAGGTTGATAGCTTCAACATTCGCAGGTGCCTGCATGGAGGTTTATAGTGGAAAAAACGATAAAAAAAAATGATTTGGGGCTTTTTGGCTTTATGCGCGAAAGTCACTTTCGGCGGGTACGGGTGAAGAGTGGTTATTTTGTCGTGTAGCGGGGTGAACAGTAAGCATTTTGTCATGTAGCGGGTGGGCGGTAAATGGTTTTTGTCACACCACTTTTGGGCGCTTGGTGGTATTGGGGGGAGGCTGCCTGATTCCATACTTTGAATGACACGTAGCATTGGGGGCTCGAAAAAAAACAACTTTATTAGGTGGGTATTGTTCGGACGTCGGGTCTGCCCGATATGGATAAGGGCTGTCGGATGTGAAGGAAGATGGTTGCACGGTGATTGGGCGGGGAAGCTGCACAGAGGCTAACAGGGGGGCCCGTCGAGTGATTAAGTGTGGTGGTATTTGGGTTAATGACGGATTAAGGCGGGGTTAAGGTGTCGGGGTCATTAGCGGAGGGATTAATTGGGTCATTGCCTAACTTAATCGTAGATCAATTAGTTAGTGGGTTTTCGGGGTTTGGGTGAAATTATAGTTTATATTTAAACTAAGGGTAAGGTTAATTTATATGTAGGAGTTAAATATATATGGGGAAATGTGTTTTTATTGGGATTTAATAAATAAAATTAGTAATTAATAAAAATTGACGAAAAGGGGACACCACACACTAAGTAAATGATTTTTCATGTTTTCATGCTTTTCCAATATTAACATAAATACTTAGGATAAGGTGTTTTGGTGGGTTTTTTGGGAAAAAGGGGTTTTGCATGGGGGTGATTGCTTTTCCTAGGTAAATAGTGTTTAACGTTAGGAAAAGGGGTTTTATTAGGGAAATGAGGGGAAATGAAGGGGGATGAATGAACTGAAGGGGGGGGGGGGGGGATGAATTTTTATGAGGGGGTTTTAGTACTTATTGTCTACAAGTCATTAGGCCGAGGGTCGGGTCCCTCCAAAAGTCAGAGAAATGCTCTGAGCCTCTTTGACTGAAAGGTTTTGGTACTTTGAACTTTATTTGTGGGAAATTAGTAAAATGAAAGGATGAAATGGATGGGGGAAGTTATTTAAGTGACTTTGTAAATCATTTGCATGCTTGATTTTTCATTCATATATGGAACTTTTATGATGAGAATGATAAATATGCTTTTGTCTAACCAATCATCATAACTTTTGCAACCTTTCTTCTACTTACCCATCTACTCATCCTACCATTTTTACTTCTCTTTATTAGGGTGAATTTGAGCTAGAAAACCCTTATCAAACACCTTTCTTTTCTTTACAATAGACATCTAACTAAATCTAACATTATTACATCCAAGGGCTCAGATTAAATAATTGATCTCCTTTTATTAACTCTACCTATCTAATTATCTGCCAAGGTTACCCTATTTGGCCAGATTTTATTCCCTATCTATAGACATGAAATTGAGAACATGACATAGCCAAGTTTAAACATTTTGACTGTCATGGATTGTGGCATGGATCACAAGCTGCACATAGTCATTTTATTCTGCATAAAAGTAAACTAAGAGTGGCATTTTGGCTTGCTCACTTTCATGGTCTTTTTCTTTTCTTGGGGTTCATATTTTTTCATATTTTTTGACCTTTTTGTTGTTTTTGTCCTTTTCTTATTCTTTTAGGACATACCCTCTTTACATTTTTTTGATTTTTTGAATATGGAAAACATTTGCAGAAAGCAAAGGTATGTACATATTACAAGTTTTAATATCAGTCATTCAAAAATTATGATTCCTATTGGTATAGGAACCTAACAAAAGCAAAGAATTTGATAGGTACTATTCAAAGAATGGAATTTGCAGAGAGAAGACAGTTACAGAAACACCACAAGAAAATGGTGTGTCAGAAAGGATGAACATGACAATCATGGAGCGTGCAAGGTGCATGAGATCGCATGCAGGATTTATCTAATAAATCGAGGACCTTCAAGTTCCTTGGATGGTGATATTCTAGAGGAGGCATGGACAAGTAAAAAGGTGAACTACTCATTTTTAAAGACTTTTGGTTGTGAAGCCTTTGTCTACATTAATAAAGAAAAATACAACAAATCTTGAGGAAAAATAAAAGAAATATACCTTTATTGGATATGGTGTTAATGATTTTGGTTATCGCTTTTATGATTATGAAAAACACAAAATCATTAGGAGCAGAGATATCATACTTAATGAAAAGGTTTTGTATAAGGATCATATGCAGGAAAAGAAACAGGAAAAAGAAAACAGATAATACATAGTGCTTGATGAGATCACAAAAAAGGTGAAGGTGCCTGAAAATCATAGTGATAAAAAACTATAACAACAACAACAACCACAATAGCAACAAGCACATCAAACACCTGAAAGTGGTGTTAGAAGATCTACCATGATAAGTAGACCCCTTGAATGATACTCTCCTTCATTATATTATGTATTGTTGTCTGATTTTGGTGAACCAGAATGTTATGAAGAAGCAGTGCAGGTGGAAACCAGGAAGAAGTGGGAGCAAGCCATGAAAGAAGAGATGGACTCCTTAGCACATAACCAGACTTGGGACTTTATTAGGTTGTCTACAGGTAAAACAACATTGCAAAATAAATGGGTTTACAGGTTGAAGGAATAGGATGGAGGCAGGAAAAGGTATAAATCTAGACTTGTGGTGAAGGGGTTTACATAGAAAAAGGGTATAGACTTTAATGAGATATTTTCTCCTGTTGTTAAAATGACTTCTATTAGAACTATTTTAGGTCTAGTAGTAGTTGAAGATTTGCATCTTGAGCAGTTAGATGTAAAGACAACCTTTCTCCATGGGGATTTGGAAGAAGAGATATATATGCAGCAGCCACAAGGATATGAGGTAAAAGGGAAGGAGAAACTAGTGTGCAGGTTGAAGAAGAGCTTGTATGGCTTAAAATAGGCTCCAAGGTAGTGGTATCTAAAATTTGACAGGTTTATGTCGAAACAAGGTTATACTAGATTTCACTCTTATAATTGTGTTTATCTCAAAAGGAAAAATGATGGTAGATATATTATATTGTTATTGTATGTAGATGACATGCTTGTTGCAGGTTCTAACATGTAGGAAATAAATGTGCTCAAAAGAAAATTGGCAAACTCATTTGTAATGAAGGATTTGGGTGCTGCAAAACTGTTAAGGGATAAATTCCTCTAGGGTCTTGGGTTGATACCCTAGCAGATCAGAGTTTGTCTATACAGAGAAACACACATTCCATACAACCATAATGCTAATATAAGCAAAATATACAATAAGGGGCGTAACTGGGGGTCCTTCGTTTGAGAAGATCCTACCAGGGTCCAAACCCTCTTGGAGTTCCTTTTGCTCCTTCAACCTGTAAAACAATCAATTCAAGAAAGTACAACAGTATATGGACTAAACATCATAAGGAAATCATCTTCATAATATATTGAAAGGTAGTTAGTTATGCAATTAAACAACCATTCATATATGAATCATAACATGGATATCATAAACATGAAGAAGATTTATATCAGGAACAAAGACAAGTGTTTCTTTTATTATAGACAAATAAAGTACAGAAAGGAATAATTTCACCTGATTCGTCCTTTCGCAGGCTCCAAGCGGAACCGTCCTCCAGATTCGTCTAGTCTCAAGCCTTTAACAAACTCCTTCCATGACTTACTCCATGATATCTCAAGTAGTAGATAGACATCATCACATAAGGAAACAAGGGTTTCCTGTAAATGGGGGAAGTGTAGGAGGCATTAGGATCTTTAGACTTGGTCAGGGAAATCTCAGCATAGTAACCTTTCTCTCTCTTCTCTCCTCCCTTAGGCCTTCCCATTGAAGCCTTTTTATACTTCTCCCAAAGTAGTTTTTAGTTGGAAATTCGTTGGGAACAGTTGGGCCATAAGCACTAACAGGTAATTAGCAGGTAAAACCCGCGATCTCTGCCCGAAATTAAGGAGATTTATTTTTTTAAAGTTTTTTAAGACATATACATGTGTTGGGTATACACAGACCCGCATACACACGCATTTAGCTTAGGGAAATGTTGCGTATAGGGAATAAAACACTGTTTTTTAAATTTTGGACCAGGTCTGGAAGGAGGGGTTGCCCTGGGCCATGAGTGTAGCATCACAAACCTCAAGAGTGAGATTTGGAGCTATAACAGATGCCCCCTAATATATGAGGTTATAAGGGGTACATGATGGCCGAAATGTATTAAGCAAGTACATGGAAAGGAAATCTGTCAAAAACTGATAAGGACTTCACCAGAGTTCAGCCTGCCAAGCCACAAAAGGAGAACAGAAAGAAACACTACCTGAGGCAGACATACCCATGCTCAGAGAAAGTACAGCATGTTTGCATATCAAGTACAAGTGGATCCACTAAGTATACAAGTATAAAGGACTGGAAAATACATAATGGATCATCTGATCACGATCGAACAAGTACATGTATGAATATCACATATAAGAATGTCAATGATGCTGAAGAATGAATCGGATCACTGATATCAAAGACTGATCACAAAAGGTACCAAATGAACATGATGGAATAGGATGGTACTACACTACAAACTCAGGTGCCAGCATATAGAATGTCACCATGACTGACTGCAACATATAAGGTGGAGTGGTATCAACTAGCAGCAACAGGAGTAATTGTCAAGTGAACCAATGAATGCTGATACAACTTGAGGTCTTCACCGACCATTGTGGTACATTTCTACACTATGGGAATAAATGATCTGAAGTCGACCATGTGAGAAATCGTTTGATTACCGGTCATTGATGTATACTGTTAACAAACGCGAGACTACTCACCAATAATGATAATGAGTGTCAAGGTACCCAGTACAATCTAACAAGTGTGAATGGATGAGCTGAAGTCGAACACTTGTAAGAATCTATTAATCAGAAGACAATGATTGTTTCCCACTATCGATAGCGAAGGATATGCCACTAATGACTGCAAACCCCAAGGTACTGCCAAATGGACTCTAGATCTTTGACCTAGAGTAATGAGTCGTAGTCGATGGGGAAAGATCCGTTAGAAGGAAGGCATTAAGGCATCCTTCATCAATCTAGCGTGAGTGTAACCATAGGCCAATAATGTGGAAGGAATCAGACGAAAAAGATGTAGTAACCCGACCGAAGTACATTTCCAGCGTACACAAGATGTGGCTAGCGCAGGACAGAAACCCTCTGAACCAACCAATAATGAAAGTTGACACAGAGGTGAGGTATCCACCAATAGGGTCAAATGGAAACCAAGGTACTGCACGAATCCCAATGTGTGATAATGTAAGCTGATGTCAAATACAAGGGAAACCACTCAATCAAAGACCCATGATACTGATCGATGCTGAGCACAAGGTGACCTATCAATAATGAAAATAGGGCCAAGGTGAAACTCTAGGCCTGTCCTCAGAGCAAGATGTCATCGTCGATAAGGACAAGACTCACTAGCAAGAAGTCAATGGAGACCTTCTCAAACCGGCGTGATAAAGGACCAATATAGCTGATGTGATGATAGACATGATACTGACAACCAGGGATGGCCGACTGAAAAATGAGTCAAGAGACACCACAGAGAGGCCGACTAAGGCTAACTTCCCTTGAACAAAAGCACGACTCAACGTGACTATGTGGCAACATATGGTGACTCTGTATAAGTTCGTCATGCAGGAGGCACGAACGAACCCTCCATATGATTGGAAGAGAACCAATTGGGGGAGAACTATCTCAATAACAAGGTTAAGGCGTACCTAAGTCAAACTAAATCCTCCCCAAACGGAGGAGACTTTGCTTTTGAGTGCTTTGTTCAAGGGCGACACGACTGACTCTAGCTGTCAGCAATAAATGGAAATATTGTCTCATTCCCGCTCTTTTTGGAATATATAATTTTTTTGTCTTTTTCTTTTAAGCTGGAAAAATAATAAAAGAATGCTATAGCACAGTGGAAAGAACGAGTGTCGGTGAAACAGATGATCTAGTTCCTGGGATTGGAACGTTCCTAAGCTCAATGCAGGGAGGTGAAAACTGGTCAATGACACTCAAAGGTGTGTTCCTTCCATGGGTCAAGGTGTTTCAAGTTGCAGAAGTCAAAGATATGCAAGTTTGATTTTGCAGTCGTTATGGTCAAAAGTTGGCTTAAACACGAGTCCAAGTGAAGTCAGCTCAAGGCCAAAAGGTGCAAATGGTCAACATGCAATGCAGTAGTACAACTCAACACAAAGGAGCCTCTAGGGTATAAGGCCAGAACGAAGCGAAGAAGCAAAGAGGAATGAGTCTTCATTGCATAAGTCATGGCGGGACTACAGAGGACTCCCGAGCCTACTGTGGAGTACTAAAAAGGTATGTTTTTGATGATCATTTCAGTGGTTTTTCAGTGGAACTTATGAACCTTTTTGCATCATGAACTTGGAAAACAATAAAGAATTATAACAAAACATGTGGGATTAATATGCAAGACTTAATCGCTGATAGTTGTCATTCTCCTGTGCAGGAAAGGGTGAAAATGAGGAGCTACTGTTCCAAATAAAAAGACAAGAACAGGGTAACTGATGTCCCTTTGACGAGGGACCGAGTGCAAACAAGGCTAAGCAGGTCAAAACAAACCGGCCTGGAAAAGGAGGAGAAGACACCAGCTCGGCGGAGCAGAAAATAAATGATTAAGGATTAACAGTTTGGCGAATCCCTCAGGATCTTTGATCCTGAGGGATCGCTGCTTTATCTATCTTGTTAGTTAGACATCTCCGCCGTCACCCTTATATAAAGGGATGGCACTGTTAGCTTTGGGGATGATTCTTTTATGTAATTTTCTGTTAAAGATCAAACTTTGATCATCAAGTATCGTTGAGAACTGGTTCATTGTACTTTTGTTTTATGCATTAATGTAAACTTGGTGATTATCTTATCTCTGCGTCTGGATTAACTTAAAGCGGTGTACCCTTGGAGGCTAAGGGCCCGGCCCCGGAGGACACTTGCTTCTGTATCACTATGATTTGATTTCTGCGTGGTTTGCTTATCGTCGTTATTTGGTAATCTAATATGCTTTATAAGTTGACATCACATGCTCTGTTAAGATTCATTCATTAAGGTTTTTACGGACAAAACTATTGTATTGACTCTGCATTATATTACTAATCCTTTCAGAGTTGATTGAATGTTATTAGTCTTGACCGAATATTATTACTGTTCTGTTACAGAGCTTTTGTGCTGTACATTCATGTTATAGAATTTATCCGAAAGTTGTGTTCTTTATGATTGTTGGATTCAGGAGTAATGCTGTTCCATTTTGAAATGCAGTTGTATTCCTGTTAATTAAGATTGATGCTAGATCAGATTACTCTTCAAGCGTGTTGTGTGTGTATATGATGTCCAAGCGTTGTTCCATAACTTATCAGTAACTAATGTTGTTCGATTAGTGTGTGCTGCTTGATTTGCCTTAAGAATGAAAGATTGTTGTTTGATTACAATGAGTGCATTTGAGTTAGTAGATTAAGTTTGATTACTGCTCGCGAGACTTAGTTGTTTGATTGCTGTTCCATTTCAGAATTGCTGTTCGATTTCTTATTTGTTGTTCCATTTTTCTATTTGCCGTTTCATTTACTCGCATTTGTTGTTTTGGTGTGAGAGACGATCTGTGGCTGTAGTGAGCCTCGGCATTTACTGTTTAGCTCCCAGACTCGTGGTCCATGCTCTAATTTCCTTTCCATCAGTTTCCAAAGGGATGGGCTATCGCTGCCAAACCCTTGACTGATAAGTTACCCAGTTTTTGAGTGTGTGATTTATTCCTTTGAAGTAACTTAGTTATAGACAAGCATTCGTTTACTCTTGTATTTTTGAACACTGTACTACTAGCATTACTCTAACAAATGATAGCCTCAGACCGAGACACTCTTTGAAATAACAAAACGCTCCCGGATTGAAATATTAATGTGAGGTAATTAGAGGTGAAAGAGACCCCTTTTATAGCTCTACACCTACTCAGATCAGAGCAGCATGGGCAACAAATGTCAGTGAGGTGCTAACTATGATGCCCATGTAAAGGATAGCTTTTACCATTGTGTCATGATTTAAAGAATCGACGAGTGAAGATGGTTTACAAACCATAACACGATGGGATCGACCCTATGGCAAATGTATCGACAAATGGAGGCTAGTATGCATAATGCAATGGAAAATTTCCCTAACCTATATGCGAGTGAGAAAACGATACCTGCCATGACGGGTCAACAGTCATGGAATCGTCTCAAAACTATCAAAAAAACATCCAAAATGTGCTGGAAATAATACTGAGAGGGGGGGGGGTTGAATCAATATTATTAAATCAATATAAATTTTTCATTTTCATATTAAGATTCATATACGCTACTTCAGTTAAGGAAAACCGCATGTATACGCAACTGTGTGTAATGCAACAAGCATATATCCAGTAAACTTATGATTCAGTTAGTTGATCCTTAATGAGTGCATCAGAACATTATTAACCATATGAACAGTAAATAGGAGAAGTAAAATGGAATAGATCATCACACACAAGAAGCACACATGAACACCATGATGTAAGGTGGAAACCCAATGTGGGTGAAAACCACCTGCTGAAAGTCGTCTCAATCTTCTTTTTAATAAGAAACTTATTTTACAATGGTTCTATACTAGTGCAGTCTTATACCAATACATAGGCTTCTACCTGTAGAAGGTTACAACCTTCTCTCGTTTTCCAGACTCTCCTGGAAGGGAGCTACAACCCCCTTACTCTTGTACTAGCCGATCCATTTACTAGTACGTAGGTGTCGGCCTACTGAAATGCTCCAACCTTTACTCGTTTTCTAGTTGCTACTGGAAGGGAGCTATCACCCCCTTAGCTCTTGTACTAGCTGATGTACTAGTACATAGGTGCCGACCTATAGAAGGCTACAACCTTCTCTTTTCTTCCTCCAGGTACCACGTTTCATAAATTTTTAGACTGGATACTCCTGAAGCACAACACCATAATCTGAAGGCCACGTTTCATCCAATTTTCATACTGGACCCATCAATATCATTGAGGTACACAATCAATCAATACTAGCATCATCAATCTCTGAATCACTCAATACTGAATCACTGAAACCCTGTCAACAAACTGTAGTCACCAGAACACAGACCTCTGCAACAATTGCTCAGATCTAACTGTATCATCAAAATCATGCATCAGAGTGCATACGCTACTTGCAAATGCCGAACCAGCGTGTATACGCAACTTCACCAAAGCGAACCAGTGTATATGTCATTAATTGCTTACTTATAACTTCGCTACACTTCCTAACTTCAGACATACCGAGATCATTACATATACAAAGATAATGCATATGTTAGCAACCAGATCTAGTTCATCAGATCACATAAATAATCATCATAGTCAACTAGTGTATACATCTGTAAATAATCATTCATTATTTGCAGCTATTCCAATCTTGAGTTATACCCAGATCATAACATTTACAGAACATTACATGCATCAGTATACAAATCTAGACTAAACAAGATCAAACCGTATAGAGATGATTCATTCCAAGCCATTAGATCCCGATCTATCCTTAGATCTTGTTCTCCATCAACCGTTGAGATTCCTCCTTAGCTTAGATCAAGTAATTCATCATGAACCCATAACCTGCATACTGGATCTCATACGTCATCAAATATTCAAGACTTTCTCAATGCCTTTGCCTAATGATCTTCTTCTCCTTTTATAGTCTTAGGCCTTACTCAATCCCATGGTCCAAAACCATTGAGAACCAATACTAGGGACCCAATACCTGGGTTCAACACTTCGGAGGCAATACGAAGGACCAAAACCATAGGTCTAAATACCATGGACCCAAAAATAAGCTTTCCCACATGTACGCGCTTTTCCCTGCATGAAAGTGCGTGCATATGCATACACGACTTTTGATCAGCAATCCCGCATGTATACGCGTCTTTGTATATAGTGAACCTGCATGTATACCCTACTTGGTATATAGCGAACCTGCATATATACGTGACTTGGTACATAGTGAACCTGCGTATAACCTGCATATGTACGCGACTTGGTGTATAGTGAACCTGCGTATATACTCTTCTTTCTTCATTCTTTGTAGTATGATCATCAACTTTTTGCTACTGACCTGCTGCACTATGATCTGTCATCTGTGTGAGTTGTTCTTCTACGAGTGGGTTGCCATCAAGTACAACACATGCATCATAATGCCAACAATCTCCCCCTTTGGACTTGATGGCAACAACACCAAATCACTCTCCCCCTTTGACATCAAGGGCAAAGGGCAGACCAAGATATTCTCTTTCCTTGATAAACATTCTGCTGTCCATACTCCCCCTGAGTACCTGCTGAAATCTCTGAATGAGCTCCCCCTTTGTATATGCCAAGGTGTACCAATCTGTCCATGCTCCCTCTGAGTACATGCTGAAGTCTTTGCTCTGCTGAAGTGTGCTGTTCATGCTCCCCTTGACTGTAACCAAGGTCTGCAAAAAAAAAGAAAGATGTTCTACAAGAAGAACATGACTCTATCATAAATGACCTTCCTATCACCAAGGACTCATACATACATCCATCTCCCAACTCAGTGGGGATATACCAATATTGACTCATCCTCCCAACCAAGTGGGGATACGCCAGATACCAAATGTTTGTACATGACTGAAATATTACATCATCCTTCCCAGGCATAGTTGCGGTACAAATTACATCATATGATCAAATAACTACAATAGATAGAGACAAACTATTACATCATGAGTCTTGATATGACATTTATAACAGAGACCAAACATCTAAATAATATCATGATAGTCATCAACAACTATCATACATAGTGTATGATCTCCTCCATAAGCATCAGTCAATAGCATCTAGACCAGCAACCTGTATAGCATCAACCTATCATCACATAGGTAAGAACTTATCATCATCATGTCTCCAACAATGCAACTTTGAGTAATCATCCATGTATCCAACACTATGTATCTTGAGCTCAAGATCATTTGTCAAGACTTCTTGATATCATCAACAGCAACAATCCTCATCCACATGAGTGCCAAGAACTATAGGAATCCTGCATCATAACTGTATTATATGATCTTTATGCATATGACGAAAACAACATATGAGTAACTCATCATCAAGTAATGAAGATGTGTATTCAAGATTTGTACTTCTCCTTATCCTTATGAAGATCACCATGTAAGCACCATATATGCATCATCAGAGAATCAACCACAGATCTGATCTGAACATCAACTATGTAACCCCAAGAATCATATGAGATTTTGTCATGGAAAACTCATAACCATATCATAGCAAGATGTATCATTTAGCCATATAAGCATAATCACCAAGGACTACTAACCATAATGCCAACAATGCATTATTAAAAGCATATGATCCCTCTGAACCTGTGCCATCTTTCTTATTGTCAGATTTGATCATGCATATATCCGCAAGAAGTATCAAGGTATCACATCATTAATTTAGGATAAAAACACTTTTAAAACATATTACAAGTATCAAGACATTTTCACACATCATCAACAGATTGTAACCATTATCAAACAGAGCAAATAATGGACTAAATCATATTAGACCCTTTTTCCTGAGTCTGTCCCACTGCTTTTCTTCAAACTAACATATACGCGATTGTGCAGTGTCTAACTCACATATATATGCGACTTCCCTTTATGAAACTTGTGTATGAGATTTAGGATACTGAAGTTTCATACTTTCAGCTCCTTCTGAGTCTGTTATGTCTGTACATTGTGATGTGCCATATTTTTCTAACTGTACTTCCTTCTTCTTCCATATCTTCAAGTGTGATGATGTTTTCTCCATTTGGTATGGTGCCCGTACTTTGTTCCTGCATTCCTTTGCTATATGTCCAAGCTTGTTACATGCATAACATCTTACATGTTTCATATTCTTTCTATAGCAATCAACAGCTTTGTGACCAAACATATTGCAAGAAAAACAATATCCCTTGAAGTACCTGGAACGTGATGATCTTTCTGTGTGATGGTCTTGAACCATTCTTCTTCTACATCTGGCTGCAACATGTCCAAGATTATGACATACGTAACATTCAACATTATTCATCGGAGGAATAAAATATTTTCTTTGAAGAATTTCTTTCCTTGGTTGTTGATAGGGTTGTCCTCTCATCCCCTTGTTGATTATTTTAGATTTTACACTAGAGTTCCTTGCCTCTCCTTGTGAGCTAGATTCATCTTCAATAGATTCATCAAAACCAAGGCCAGTTTTGATAGCAGGATACCTTTGACTACTAAGAATATCATCCAAGATCTTAGTACTATCTTGAAATCGTAAGAGCTTATCCTTTTCTTCTAAGTTATCTTTAAGAATATTTACCTCAACCTTATGTTGTTCCTCCTTTTCATGATACTGCTTCTTCATGTTTTCTTCAGCTTTTATTCGTTCTTCCAACTGATGTCTTAGTTCAAGAACTTCGTTTTCTTGTTTTTCAAGAGCTTGGAGTAGTTCTTTATTATTCTTATTTGATTCTTCAAGATCTTCTTTTAGCGAGAGGATCAAAGCTTCAAGACTTTCATAGTAACTGGATCTATCTCTGAGTTTCTTGATTGTTGTGCTCCTTTTATTGACTTCATTTCTTAATGATGTCACTTCATCCTGCAACTTTTGACATTGATCTTCCTTGTCCTTGAATAACTTCCTTACCTTGTTTCCTTCCTCTAGTTGAGCTTTTAGTTTGGTAGTTTCTTCTTTGAAGGAACATTCCCTTTTGTTCAATAGATATTGTTGATCTCTAATTTTGTCTGTAAGCCTTTTAAATTCTGCCTCTATTTGATATCTTTCTTGCTCACCCATAAGAGAAAATTCAGTTGTTTCACTATCACTTTCATCATCTTCAAATGGATGGATAAATGTATCACTAGAGTATAACAAATTCATACCTGCTAGTTCTTTTGCTTGTTCATCTTCATTCTGAAGTGATTCTGAATCTGAAGTGCTTCTTCCACATATTCCCAAATTGATTCTCCCATTTTCATAGCTCTTTTGAGATGTCTTCTTCTTCTTAGGAACTTTCTTCATAAGCTTCTTTCCCATTGATCTACGGATCTCCTTCAAGTGATCAAGCTTCTACCAAAGGACCTGCTCTGATACCAATTTTTGGAAATAATACTAAGAGGGGGGGGGGGGGGGGGGTGGGTTGAATCAGTATTATCAAATCAATATAACTTTTTCATTTCCATATTAAGATTCATATACGCTACTTCAGTTAAGGCAAACCGCATGTATATGCAACTGTGTGTAATGCAACAAGTGTATATCCAGTAAACTTATGATTCAGTTAGTTGATCCTTAATGAATGCATCAGAACATTATTAACCATATGAACAGTAAACAGGAGCAGTAAAATGGAATAGATCATCACACACAAGAATCACACATGAACACCATGATGTAAGGTGGAAACCCAATCTGGGTGAAAACCACCTACTGTAAGTCGTCTTAATCTTCTTTTTAATAAGAAACTTCTTTTACAATGGTTATGTACTGGTGCAGTCTTATACCAGTATGGAGGCTTAACCTGCAGAAGGCTACAACCTTCTCTCATTTTCCAGACTCTCCTGGAAGGGAGCTACAATCCCCTTAGCTCTTGTACTAGCTGATCCATTTACTAGTACGTAGGTGCCGACCTACTAAAATGCTCCAACCTTTACTCGTTTGCTAACTGCTACGGGAAGGGACCTATCACCCCCTTAGCTCTTGTACTAGCTGATGTACTAGTACGTAGGTGCTGACCTACAAAAGGCTACAACCTTCTCTTTTCTTCCTCCAGGTACCACGTTTCATAAATTTTCAGACTGGATACTCCTGAAGCACAACACCATAATCTGAAGGCCACGTTTCATCCAATTTTCATACTGGACCCATCAATATCATTGAGGCACACAATCAATTAATACTAGCATCATCAATCTCTGAATCACCCAATACTGAATCACTGAAACCCTGTCAACAAACTGCAGTCACCAGAACACAGAGTAGAACACAAAACTCTACAACAATTGCTGAGATCTAACTGTATCATCAAAATCATGCATCAGAGTGCATACGCCACTTGGAAGTGCCAAACCAGCGTTTATATGCAACTTCACCAAAGCAAACCAGCGTATATGTCATTAATTACTTACTTATAAATTCGCTACACTTCCTAACTTCAGACATACCCAGATCATTACATATACAAAGATAATGCGTATGTTAGCAACCAGAAGTAGTTCATCAGATCACATAAAGATAAGTCATTCTGATCCTTATCCATTATAGATCTCATCCATCAATACTGAAGCTAAACATAATCAACCAATCTGAATATGCAAAACACTGACACCAGTAAACAGTCATCAGATCTCATCAACAACCAGAATCACCTGTAACTTCAAACATCATAGCTTATATGGTATACACTACTTAGATGTATCTAACCTGCGTATGTATGCACTTTTATCATAGTCAACTAGCGTATACATCTGTAAATATTCATTCATGATTTGCAACTATTCTAATCTTGAGTTATACCCAGATCATAACATTTACAGAACATTACATGCGTTAGTATACAGATCTAGACTAAACAAGATCAAACCGTATAGAGATGATTCATTCCAAGCCATTAGATCCCAATCTATCCTTAGATCTTGTTCTCCATCAACCGTTGAGATTCCTCCTTAGCTTAGATCAAGCAATGCATCATGAACCCATAACCTGCATATTGGATCTCATACTTCATCAGATATTCAAGACTTTCTCAATGCCTTTGCCTAATGATCATCTTCTCCTTTTATAGTCTTAGGCCTTACTCAATACCATGGTCCAAAACCATTGAGAACCAATACTAGGGACCCAATAGCTGGGTTCAACACTTCAGACGCAATACTAAGGACCAAAACCATAGTTCTAAATATCATGGACCCAAAAATAAGCTTTCCCACATGTACGCGCTTTTCCCTGCATGAAAGTGCGTGCATATGCATACGCGACTTTTGATCAGCAATCCCGCGTGTATACGCGTCTTTGTATATAGTGAACCTGCGTGTATACCCTACTTGGTATATAGCGAACCTGTGTATATACGTGACTTAGTACATAGTGAACCTGCGTATAACTTGCATATGTATGCGACTTGGTGTATAGTGAACCTGCGTATATACTCTTCTTTCTTCATTATTTGTAGTTTGATCATCAACTCTTTGCTACTGACCTACTGCACTATGATCTGTCATCTGTGTGAGTTGTTCTTCTACGAGTGGGTTGCCATCAAGTACAACACATGCATCATAATGCCAACAAAATGTCTTGAAAGTCAAACCATTCTCGACATTCCAAGCTCCCAAGTTAAAAGTTACATGAGACCAAACAAAATTTATTTTTGAAAAAAAATTGCATGTTCAAAACCTATAAAAGAGTTTTTGGACTCACCATTTTCACCATTTGAGTTTGAGAGCAGAGAAGTGGAGCAAAAGGAGTAAAATTTTCATACACCAAATTCAACCGTTCAGATTCTTCCAAAATCCCCAGGTAACTCTTATACTTGTCTTGCAATCGATTGTGACTAGTTTTAGAATTTTTAATTTATGTTTTACCGTTGAATTTTTTGTCAAAAATTTCACCGCGGCGTATATGCGGGTTTGAATTATGAAACCCACGTACACACGACTGTGTGTAAATGGACCCACGTATACGCCGCGAACATTTCAAACAAAAAAACTAACAGTTTAAAATCATTTTTTCTTCAGGATGCCAGTCACTTGGCGAGAAAGAGAGCATACCTCAGTGGATGATGAGGTCATGAATGATCCTAATGCTTTGGATGCCTTACGGGGATGTGGTTTGCTAAAATTCTTCAAATTGCCAAATATGAAAGCAAATACACGTCTGCTTGAGATGCTCATTGATTACTGGAGTATTCAGGATGAGGCATTTACGATCGACCAGATGCCACTCAGGATAGAAGTGGAAGATATCTATTTCATCACAGGCCTTTTTCGAAGGGGAGAGGTAGTACATTCCAGGGGCAGGACACGAGGCTATCTCTCGATCGAGGACTACGTACATATATATTGCCCAAGACATCCAAAAAAGGTTGGAAGTCAAATTTCAATCACACATGTGGAGAGTTTATCGCTGAGTATAATCTTGTTCACGGAACCTAGGGGGAGGGGCCCCAGATTCTTATTGATTCTGGCACAGGTTAAAGGGGCGCGATAGCGATCACTAAAAGCTGCTATAGTGATAATGAGTATGGGTGAGGCAGGTGTGTGCGGTGATGGCCAGGCATGGGTGAGGGTGTGGTACCGGCGATAAGGTCTTGTCTTTCAAGCGATTGATTAAGTTACTTATTGGGTGGGGGGGCTTCAAAGAATGAACGATCCACTAGGGGTCATGGAAAGCATAAGAAACAATATCGCAAGGTTCAGGGTCCTTGGACTTAAAGCACTATAGCTAGAGTGAACGGATCCGCTTCTCTGCACCAGGCATCATGGCTAGCCATGAGCTTGGCGGTAGACTATCTCACCACCGTATTCGACTGGTGTACTCCTCTTTTGGCCAGCTTGAAAAGCCAACTCACTTCCATCAAGAGAGGGCAGACCAAAAACTTCGGATATGAGACTATTTTGTGTTCTTTATTTTTTGAGAGGGTCCCTACACTTCGTCTTAGAGTACCGCTTTCAATCAGCACCCCACGAGATCCACGAATGGGTAGGTGGGTTGACCTGATGAAACGTCTAGGAGGTGGGGATGTCCCACAGACTGCATTTGATGATGACTTCTTTTCCTGGTGGGATCAACAGATCATCACCATAGATGACTACCCTTATGCTGGGTTGGATTTCTGAGGAGATCCAGATCTAGTATTACCACCGACCGCAGCATGGGGCGACATTGGTAAGTATTTTTTGATTTTATGATTTTTTGTGATTTTTCAAATATAATAATGAATTTTGAAAAATGTTTTTGATAGGATTGAAATGAATAATATGATGATCATGTTCCAGATATTGGGCTAGTATGACCAGATGAGTTCCCACAGCATAGACATCGCGACCGAAGAGGCAGCTGCAGACACAGAGCGACTACTTCACACAGTCCAGCAGCACTTGGTGAGACTTACTCATGGAGTACCGATGGCAGTGGTAGAGGATCTTCCTGAGGATATGCAGCGTCATGTGGTTGGCATGCCACGTGACTAGGTTCGTACTCTTAGGCGTGTGGCCAATGTGATAGTTACCTACTTAGTCACTCATCCTGAGCCGAGGCGTTAGATGTACTAGACATGATTATGGGCATTTGAGTCCCAATTTTTGTATATTATTTTTGGACAGACTTATGTACACTCGAGATGTTTTATGATATATATATATATATATATATATATATATATATATATATATATATATATATCTACAGTTCGACTTTTTGATGCTTGATTTTATTGTGATGAATGATTGATGTGCCAGTCTAATGCTTGATTAGTGATAGAATTAGTTAACCAATTATGAGATCTTGGAATGTGCAAATAATTAATATAAGTAAATGATCTTTGCAACAACCTCACCCTTAAATACTGGCGATATAAACATGGATCCCTTACCCGATAAATGTTATTCAATTGTGACACTATCAATTGTGAATCAAGATAAAATACCAATGAGTCGATTTCGTGAGAAATTGCCTCAGATAGTAAATTAATGATGGCAATATACTCAGCCATATTATGTGAAGCGGGACCAATGCATGCTCCCCTTGATACCATCAACTGACTAGTTGGATAGTAGAGTACCCAAGCTGTGGAAGCGAGGTTCCGAGTGTGCCGACTAGCACCAACGACGAATCCAAAATAGACCAAGTCATCCATCAACACCTGCCACAGGAGACCAAAAAGTGTTGATATCAAAAACTCTCAATGAGATATGTACAAATATACACAATATACAAAGAAGCCATTGACTAACTACTAAGCAAAATACTTCTTAAGGTAGAGCCCATCAAAGGGCTCCGCCCACTCGCTCCTAGGGATGTTTATCGGTACAATTATCGAACCAATCAATATACTTCCTTCGGCGAATGACTGTGTTGGAGCCAAAGGAACTGTACAAACATCGCTAGTCAGACTGGAGGACCTGGGTTTGACTTCATGCAAAGGGGAATGAAAGAATGACCAACGATGTAAATCTTCCAAAGGTCGATCTACAACCGTCATTGCTTCAAATATCGCTTCATTAGACGGAAAAACAATATCTGAGCAATCCATCACAGAAGTGGAATCAAGGGTCTGAATATTAGCCACATCACCATCGAACTCTTTATCTAAGGAAGGAATAGGATGATCATCTGCATAGTTGTAAGTAGATTCACATCTAAGTTCTACTGCGGACATAAGAGATTCTATTCCACCTGCCTTGCCATCATCTGATGTGGTCACAGATGAAGATAAGGCTCCAAGATCTGAAAAATAATGAGCTTGAACAAACTCTTTCCGTAAAGGGTCTCTGGATGATGAAATTGTATCTATTCTAGCCGTAGGAGGTGGAAGATCAAACATACCCATCAATGAAGAGTACATCTCGACTCCTAGATTCTCAGTAGGCGGACGGGGGTTATCCACTAATGGAACAATAGAGTCTGAAGTTGCCCGAGGATCAACTAGAGAATAGTCCAATTGATCAACCTTAACAATTTTCCCCTCATGAGGAAAGCAAATGACACGAAACAGGGTCGAAACAACGGCATCCATTTCGTATACCCAGTTCCTTCCTAAGAGCAGATTGTAGTGTAGGTTAGCATCGATGACTTCTACTTCAATATTAATGACCTTTCCCCCAACACATATAGAAATGGCTGGGATAATCCCGTATGGCTTATGAGAATGACCATCAAACGCTGTCAAGAGGGTAGGTGAAGGAGCAACTGAAGGCGATCCAATGGCCTTCCAACATGACATAGACATGACACACGTGGAAGCTCCCTCATCTATTACCATTCGAAAAATATTAGTTTTCCGGTATGTAGACTTTATTTGGAAAGCCAGATGATGAGGGAGTCACTTTTTGACATTCAACATGTCAAAAGTGAGCACTAAAGAGTTAGTTGGATCAACTGCCCCAATCGACGAAAGTAAAGCACTTCATTGAGCTGGACACGGCTGGAGCACCTCTAAAGCGGACATGGCACATGGACTCTGAGCCAGATCCTCAACAATGGAGTAATTCTCGGTGGCCCTAGCATTAGGATTAATAGTTGCACGTTTAGCGGAACCTTTCGGTATCTGTGGTATAGTCTCGACAGGGGGTCGCTCAATATGAAGGTCGGTATTTCTGGGAGCAGTTTTGTCCTTGAAAGTTTCTACTTCACCATAATCAAATGACTGAGTGGCCACATGGAAATTAGAACCCATCATGAAAACATTTGATGATTTTTCCCCTTCCTGGCTACCCCCTGCGGAGGTACCAGGGTTTGAACTCGTGCCAGCAAGAAGTTGCTGCCCTTGGGGAAAAGGGTTGGTTAACACAGCTTGAGAGCTAGAAGTCCCTTGCTACCCTAACAAGCACTGAGCGTCTTGAATCTTGGGGTAGAGATGAGTTAAATGGTCTCCACTGCATAACTTGCATGGAAACTTTACTTTCTTTTTAGACTCATTTCTATCACCACCAGCATTATTGCCGGATTTATTTGTGTCAGCCTTCCCATCCTGACTCTTTTTCTTACCTCGTCCTTTCTTTTTCCCATTGGAATTTTGATTTCCTTTGGGGTTATCAGATTGGATGGCATTAATCAAAGAGGGTTGGGAAGACGAAGGGTTAGACGATGTGACTTGGTTGTTAGAAGCAGTTTGTAAAGACAACTGCTGCAGTTGGCTCAACAAGTTCACTGCATTTGTCTCTACCGATCCCACAATACCATCCGCATGGGGACCTGGCTTTGACTTGGCCATATCAACCTTAGACCCAGGAGCATCTGGCAAGATTTTTTGTAGGATCCCAGACTGAGAGTAAATCAATTCTAATTTCTGGGCCCTAAAAATAGCTTGCTCCTCAGAATAGACTCCAGACATGGAGACATCCTTAGAGATTTCAGGTTGGAAAGATTTCAAAAACCATTCGAGACGGTATTCCGGAGGAATTTCGGATTTAATGAGCCTCTTTCTTTGTCTCCATTCCTAAATGTGATCAGAAATGTGAGTTGTCATATCTTGACGAAAAGTGGCCAGAAGTTCAGTTCCGGCATCATAACAGACAGGCAACTGGAAATGATTTAAGAAAATATTAGCTAAGTCAACGAAGATGTAAAGCTGCCCTTGTGCAACTCTATATACCACTTGGCCACATTACCAATTAAGGTGCGTTGAAAAAGTCTCAACCTAATCGAGTCATCAATAATGGATTTTGATGAGAACCACAAATGGAATGTGGTTACATGGTCACTTGGGTCTTCACCGCCCTTCCCTTTGAATTTTGGAATGTCCAAAGGGAGTTTGGTTGGGACTGGAGGCCAGGACGGGTTGTATTTGATTGGATCGTTTGTTAATTTCGTGAGATCTGGCAAGTTCAAAGTTGCCAGAAAAGGAAGCCTAGGAGGACCTTGGGGGTTCCACCCTGACTGGGTGGAGCTCCCAAAGTTCTGAAAAGATTGGCGTGGATTTTGAAAGGCACCAAGCTGCCTGAAATATCCAGCAGAACTAGCTGAAATAAAAGGCAAGCCTTGTGATCCAGTGAAACTCGGAGTTTGACCAACTCCAGCCGCAAAACCTCCATAATAGGCAAAGCTTCCTCCTAAAGGATTATAAGGAGTCAATAGCCCTTGATAAGGATTCCAAGCAGAAGCTAAGGGAGGAATACTTCGAAACGAACTAACTGTGGAGTACGACCATTTCCCTTGTTGGCCGAAAATGGATTCCCAGTTCCCATGCCACTAACCGTAGGGTTAGTCCAACCTTGGAAAGGATTACGTCTTTGTCCTGTAGAAGAAAAAGGCATAGATCCTACTGTCGGGTTGGAATGTGGTATATGGCCACTTCTGAAAGGAAAACCCTAAAATGAAGTCGATCCACCCATCATGGATGTGGAGGCACTAAAGGAATCGCCGAGCCTATGCGAGCTCCTCATATCATTATATATGTTGTTATGAGTAGTTCCACTTATTTCTTTCTTCTACTTGTTCGAAAAAACAAAAACAACCTAACGACCGACGCTTAGCTGAGCGTCGTACTGGAATACCCTGTGAATGGGTGTCAAATGGGAAGAATCCAGTACTAAAAGCATTGGCTTGGGAATTTCTACTCGTAGAAGGAATGGGGGTAGACCCAACAAAAGATGTGCTAGAATAAGACCCAAATAACGATGCAGAGGGGATGGAAATAGTTCCTCCCACTTGTACTGATGTTGGAGTCTGCATAGTTGTAGCACTTGTAGTAGAAGCCATGCTTCCAGTAGTGGTCATCAATGGTAAGTGCGTAATGTGACCTGGAGTTGACGGTCTATGCGTCGGAGTACCAACGTATCGTAATACTTCTGGATAACTAGAAGGTAGGGGAGAATTTGGAGCCGCAAACGACTCTGGGAGTTCTTCTACCTCTATGTTATCTTCCGTCTGAAAGAGAACTCGAGAAAGAAATGGAGTGTTCCTCTCCTGTTCTGTGGAAGTACCAGGCCTATTCTGAACACTAATGCCCCTGAGAGGAGGATCAATCCCCGATGCATCAGCTGCCACGGGATAAAACCCACTGGCAGTATTACCTCTGCACCTTCTAGGAGAAGGCTCTAAACTTGGTGGTGAAAGAACACGAAGTCTTCGAGATCGTCTAAGTGATCGGTCAGCCACTTTGAATTTTTTATTAAGATCTAGCTAAATACTCAAAAAATTGAAAGCTAGGCCAACTACGAGCACATAGCACACACTAAAAAGTCCATAAAAGATATTAGCCAGTCAAACAACTTTCGAATATTTCCGCTCTGGGTGATGAGGACCAGACAACAAAATACAAGTGAAGTAAGGGGCCTTTTGAAGATAGTCTGGGATAATGATGGCCCAGTCCTATCAGCGAAGGTAACAGAGGAAGTTATGCTGACCTCCTAACAACAGCCTGCTCCGGTGCAAGCCCCCAAGCTTCGCAAGGGTGCCCTCCAGTAGTACTGTTGAGAGTGATACAACGTTGACCTCAGGTGCCACGGGATTCCCCTCTGCAGCCACCTGTGTAGATCCCTAGGAGTAGCAACTAAGGTTACCAACTCGTATCAGAAGCTAGGCGGAACAGACTTGAGGTTAGATCCGACAAGTAGGAGAGGGGGTATCTCTCTTCCCTGTCTTAAAAAATCCTCGTGCTTAACTCCCAGATCCGGAGCTTTTCTGGTCTCCCTAACGCTATTGGATTTTCACTCACTATTCATACTCCTATGTTTGACAATTTAAATGGACTTGGAGAGCTCTCTCCACTCGCCTAATCCAAGGCCCTAAAATATCCTAAAACTTGTTGGTGTGTCTAACTTGACAATTATAAAAAGTTCTAGTATATTTTAATTAGCGCTTGTTTTTAAATGGGCCGTTCTTTAAGTCAAGGGATAAGCGGAAGTGAAACTAGTGGTGTTTTGATGCAAAAGAAATTAATAAAAACCAAACTATATGCAAATGCACTTGTTTTCATTTTTCGATGAAAGAAATTTCTACTGGGTTCAGAGGAACTTCAAAAAAAACAACAAATCTTTTCTTTTCTTTTACTCACGCTTCACACTCACAAAAATTAACAAAACTATGGATGTCCTAAAAAGATGTGCAAATTTATCCTAATGCAACAAGTACATGCTGATGCAAAACTCAAAACTACTCTTAAATCAAGAAATGAAAGTTACTTGTTTATCAATTTTTTAATTTGCCACTTAAAATGTTTAGATGGAATATGAGTTGCTAATGCTCATTTTCATCTCTACACTAAAAGCAAGTTTCAAGACAAACAAAAATGCACTTTCATTCACTAAAAGAAACTAAATCAAAACCAAGTTCAAGAAAGCAAAACCAAGTTTCAAGAAGTTTTCTTCAAAAGCAAAACAAAAAAATGACTTTTCAAAAGTGCTCTAAACAAGACTGAAACTTTATGATCGAAGAATAGGCAATGAAACACTTTGTGAGTTTGCAACACAAAACAAGTGAGAACTCAACAAAAATGTGTTTCCAAATGCTCTTAACAATCAAAAAGCAACAACAAGAGCTTGGCAATAAAGACCAAAGGATTGAAAAGACAACTTTCAAGAAAGTGTAAACCAACAACTTTTAGAAAGCAAGAAAAGCAGATGGTCATAAAGATATAGTTTTGACATGCAAACCAGAAAAATCACCAAAACAAGATTTGACACAAAGACTGAGATCAACCTTTCTGCCCTGACAAAACAGAGCAGTGAAGAATCCTAACAAGAAATCTTGTGTGGTTAACAAAAACGATGACACTTGCAATAAAACCAATAAGACCAACACTTTCCAAAATCAGAGAGAATTTGAAATCAGATACTTGCTGTAAAACTAAAAACTGACACAGAAAAGTAACTGTTTAGGACTGAATCAAACCAGCAGACAGACCTTCAGAAACAAAAAGATTTGAAAAATCTTGAAAATTACAAGATATACGCGACTGTATTGATGTACAGCTGCATGTATACGCGACTGAGCCTAAGGAAACATGTGTATACGCTGGTTAACTTAAGGAAACATGTGTATATACGCTTCTGTAAACAAGAAAAATAGTGTATATAAAATATTTCAGGAAAAAAAAAAAACAGTCTGAAGAAACTGACCAAACTTACAATTCAAGTTCCTACAGGAACATACTACACAGTGACAGCAAGAAAACAGACAGTTGAGCCCTGATTGGCTTGAATAAACCCAAATTAGGAACATCAATACTGTTGTCCCCAGCAGAGTCGCCAATTCTGTTGAGGGATAAATTCCCCTAGGGTCTTGGGTTGATACCCTAGCAGATTAGAGGTTGTCTATACAGAGAAACACACATTCCATACAGCCATAATGCTAATATAAGCAAACTATACGATAAGGGGCATACCTGGGGGTCCTTCGTTTGAGAAGATCCTACCAGGATCCAAACCCTCTTGGAGTTCCTTTTGCTCCTTCAACCTGCAAAACAATCAATTCAAGAAAGTACAACAATATATGGACTAAACATCATAAGGAAATCATCTTCATAATATATTGAAACGTAGTTAGTTATGCAATTAAACAACCATTCATATATGAATCATAACATGGATATCATAAACACGAAGAAGATTTATATCAGGAACAAAGACAAGTGTTTCTTTTATTATAGACAAATAAAGTACAGAAAGGAATAATTTCACCTGATTCGTCCTTTCGCAGGCTCCAAGCGGAACCGTCCTTCAGATTCGTCAAGTCTCAAGCCTTTAAGAAACTCCTTCCATGACTTACTCCATGATATCTCAAGAAGTAGATAGACATCATCACACAAGGAAACAAGGGTTTCCTGTAAATGGGGGAAGTGCATGAGGCACTAGGATCTTCAAACCTGGTCAGGGAAATCTTAGCATAGTAACCTTTCTCTCGCTTCTCTCCTCCCTTAGGCATTCCCATTGAAGCCTTTTTATACTTCTCCCAAAGTAGTTTTTAGTTGGGAATTCATTGGGAACTGTTGGGCCACGGGCACTAACAGGTAATCAGCAGGTAAAACCTGCGATCTCCGCCTGAAATTAAGGAGATTTTTTTTTAAGTGTTTTAAGACATATACGTGGGTTGGGTATACACAGACCCGCGTACACATGCATTTAGCTTAGGGAAATGTCGCGTATAGGGAATAAAACACTGTTTTTTAAATTTTGGACCAGGTTTGGAAGGAGGGGTTTCCCGGGGCCATGAGTGCAGCATCACAAACCTCAAGAGTGAGATTTGGAGATAGAACAAAAACAAATCCTTGGTATGAGAATAACTAGAGACAGGAAGAACCACAAATTAACATTGTCTCAAAGTGAGTACATACAAAAAGTGTTGAAAAGGTTTAATATGTAGAATGCAAAACTAGTTAGTATACATTTGGCTAGCCATTTCAAACTAAGTAAGGAAATGTTTCCCAAGACTTAAGAAATGGATTATATGTCTAAAGTTCCATATGCATCAGTGGTTGGAAGCTTAATATATGCAATGGTCCACACCAGGCCTGATATTGCATATGTAGTGGGAGTTGTAAGCAGGTACATGAACAATCCAGGAAAAGAACATTGGATGGCAGTGAAGTGGATTCTTAGGTATTTGAGAGGTACCGCAAATCAAGCATTATGCTTTGGTGTTTCAAACATTGCTCTACAGGGATATGTTGATGCAAATATGGCGGGTGATAGAGATAATAGGAGGAGCACCACAGGGTATGTGTTTATTGTAGGTGGAACAACTGTCAGTTGGGTCTCAAAACTGAAAAGTGTTGTTGCACTCTCAGCAATGGAAGCAAATTATATTGTTGCTACAAAGGCTAGTAAAGAAATGATTTGGTTACAAAGGTTTTTGGATGAATTGGGTAAGAAGCAGGAGTTGGGTAGGTCATATAGTGACAGCCAGAGTGCCATACATCTTGCAAAGAACTCTGCATTTCATTCCAAGACTAAACATATGCAGCTCAAGTACCATTTCATATGGTCAACATTGGAAGATGGATAGTTGAAGCTGGAAAAGATACACACTAGCCAGAATCCTGCAGATATGTTAACAAAAGTTGTAACCAGGGACAAATTGAGAGTCTTCTCAGTTTCAATTGGTCTTCAAGTATGATGAAGAAGATGAGAAATAGCCATTTCCAAAGTGGAGTCATTTTCCAACAAATGAAGCAACGGTAGAGCTACTATAATCAGTCTCCAAGTGGGAGATTGTTGGGTGTGGACCCTGATTA
This sequence comes from Pinus tabuliformis, assembly GCA_031772625.1. Taxonomy (NCBI): domain Eukaryota; kingdom Viridiplantae; phylum Streptophyta; class Pinopsida; order Pinales; family Pinaceae; genus Pinus; species Pinus tabuliformis. The sequence continues at coordinate 863,289,275 of CM062819.1, read as the reverse complement.
TCTTCTTTATTTAGAGGAATCGCCACATTGGACCCCAGTTTGTAGTGTGGCGGCAATGCCACCTGTAAAATGTACGCTTCAAGGGGGGTTTGGGGGGGCGACTACGATATTTGGGAGCCCCCCCTTTGGTGGGGGTTCAGGGACAGCACCCCCGAAGCCAAAAATAGATGTAAAATTGCCTTGTAAATGTTGTAATTTCGTAGTCAATCTCGGCCATTCATTAGGCAGAGATATGATGGTAGAAGTTATGTTTAATTTAGGGTTTTTTCCCTAGAAGGAAACCCCTCACTATATATGAGGTAATTGTATTGCATCTATGTAGATCTGTATTGTGAGTGAGGCAGAGAGTGGAGATTGAGAGCAAAGAGGGAATTACAATGGATCTGCTGTAGGTTATATCTGTTCATTTTGCTGGATAATATAAAAGGAAGGACTGACTATTTTTTCGTGGACATAGCCCAAATTGGGTGAACCACATATATCTGTGTCTCTCTTGTTTTATGCTTTTCTGTGTTAATATTTATGCAATATATTTTATGTGTTTCATTGCTCTGTAACATATAATTTTCTAGCAATTGACTGCCTAGATTGGAGAATTTGAAATGGACTAGGTAATCCTTGATTTAGGATCTGACACAAATTTTTTGCTGAAACAAACCTGGGAATAGATGGGAAGACCCTAGAGTGGTCTAGTTGCAAATGGTGAATCAACAAAAGATTATTCCTATGGGGCACCTAGATGGAGTAACTGTTGATATTGAAGGGGCATGTGCCATAGCCAATTTTGAAGTAATCGAAATAGTGGACGACAGTAATCCATACCTGACACTGCTTGGAATTGATTGGGAATTTGATATGAATGCAGTCATCAACCTAAAGAAGTGAAACATGGCATTTGAAAAAAAGGAACTAAGGGTTATTGTTCCATTGGATCTAGTCGAGGGTGCGCGATATAATGAACTAGTTTGAGATTATTATGAGGAGGACGATATTGAGAAAATCTATAATCTTACTGCGCTGGATGAGGATTGGATCAACCCTATGGCAGATGAGCGAATTACTTGGTAGAAGGAAAAATATTGTAATTTAGATTTAAATGAGGAGCTTGAGCACTGGTAGAACAAATTGCATAAGGTATCATCGTTGCAATCCAACAGGCTTACTAAGTCACTCCAATGTATATCTACTGAGGTATGCAACTTATCGTATTATGATAGTTCAAAAGATGTCAATTTATTTATGGATAAATTTGAAAGGGATGTACCGGAGGAACATCAGTTCCAAAAATTAGACATTACGCTAAGAGCTACGCCTGCTAGATGGTGGGGTACACATAAGAACAACTTTGCAGACTGGAAGGAATATTGATGGATGATGAAGCTGTGGTTTGGGTATGCCAATACCTGAATTGTAGAAAAATATATAGGAAAGGATGATTCGTTGTTGACAAGGTTAATCCTCTCTACAAACAGAGATGATGCCTCTAGCCCAATGAGTGGGTCTAGCAAGTGAAGTGACAATCGACTAGACATCTTCATAGATTACAATTGAAAAGAAGAATGAAGGAGATGGCCTACCTCATTTTGATGCTATTTTGATTTCCTTTGTTGAGGACCCTGAACCACTTGTGTCACAGGATTGTTCCTTCTTCTATCAGTGCTTATATACCTAGACAAGTGATCAAGACACAAAAAAGCATGCCAAAACAAATAGCAAATCCAATAGCAACCTACTTAACTAATCAAGGAATGTCAATCTATATGATACATGAACATATACATTTTGGGAAGATGAACCAACAATTTTATATTATTAGAAAGTAAAGGGAATCTTACAACCAAAGCCTTGATGTCGATAGGATCTCCTTGAGTGGTAATCCAAGTCCAAGCCAAGAACTCTCCAAACACTCCTTTTCCAAGTCAAATGAATAGCATCTAGGCACAATCTTAGCATAAGGCTACAAATAGACATAGACCAACCATTTAGGAATGGGAGAGGATGAATTTATAGGCTAGGAAAGGGAGTTAGGACCTCTCCAAACATATGATTAGGTCCTCATCTCAAGGATATATCTCATAGGGATAAGACAAAGAGGCCAAGTTGGGAGGATTCGACCTCATCTATGCGAAACAACCTCCAACTCGCCGCTCTGGAAACTTCTAGAGCACGAAGCTTCTCATCCTCTTTGGGAAAATTACCTTTTTGGGATGATTGTGGGTATGCAAGGGAACAGAGCGATGCCATCACTAGTCAATTACAATGCAACAAGCGACCATCGCTATTTTAAGCCTTATAAGAGCGATGATTCTCATTTTAGGGTTTTAAGAGCTATTTCTTCAGGGAAAGCTCAAGGCATTTTTCAATCAAAGTCTTAGGAGGGATCTGAGATGCATACATAAATGAGTACACTGTGTAATGGTCATGTTTTAGGCACTTTGAGGTATGTGACAAAATACTGTGTAACAGATGTCCCTTAAGCATGAAGGTAGAACGAGGAGTGATGGCTGAGATGCTTTACGAGATCTTGAAAGGACAAGGACATGCACTATCAGGAGACCTATAAATCAAGGATGCATATACATCTACATATCTGAGATCAAGGCATGAATCTATGACCTGGATGCAGCCATCCTGATGATGAAGACTATGTGAAAATATCCATGGTATGGGCACAACCATCCAGATAGCGAGGATCATCATAAATATAAAGTCCCAGGGTATGGTCACAACCATCTATATAGTAGAAACATGTATACAATCATGAACAACATATAACTCCATGCAACTTGATTCATATTAGACAAGACCCAGGGTCTTGTGCTCCTTCTCGACCTGATCAAAGTATGAATTCTAACATGCAAATGAATGTGTTGGAGTTGAACATGCTAGAAAAACTACCTGATTACCGACCAATGATGTGGATCATTAACAGGTATGAGAGAAACTACCAATAATGACAGTGGCTCTCAAGGGACAATAGTACAATCTATGAATGTGATAATAAAGTTGAATTCAAACACTCCTGAAATCACTCGATCGAAAGCCAATGGTGAAGACCTATTGTCGGATGCGAAGAACTAGCCATTAGGGCATGCTAGCTCTAAGGTACTAAAAGGGAGTTTCTAAGTCATCTTCCTAGATAATGAGCTGAAGTCGACAGGAAGCGACTTGTCACACGAGGGAAATGATGAATCCCCCATCATCAACACGAAACAAGGAATAAAGTGGAATAATTTTCAAGATTGTAATAATGAATCAAACAATGTATAGGTAAATAACTGAAAATTGGACTTCTCTTGAACACTGGTGACACGACTTTGGAGTGTGGCAGCATTTGAATTGACATAGGACTAAAGGTCATGATGACAATATGGAATAGTCAAATGAGAGGAAAAAGTGGATCACCCAAACTTGGGAGGATAAGTGATTGAGTGAGGATATCCCAAACCAGACATAGAAATAGAAGAGTGTCATGTTCAAGAGCGACATGCTGCCTATACAAAGGATGTTTCATCTTCATTTTTCCCCCATTATTTCTGGTGAGTACCCCAATTATTTTTATCACAAGCTTGAAGGGGATAGCATATGCTTGTCATGTAAGTCCATTCTTTGAATGAATCCATCCTAGTAAGTTTTACGAGCCCTATGAAGGAGGAGCTCGATCTCATCATGGTGATGAGTTTTTCGTCGTAAAATTTTAATGAGTCTGACGTAGGAATAACTCAGTATCTTTTTCATATTTAGAGAGTTTGAAAAAGAGATGAAAAAGAAAACTCCATCATGTCCCTTTTTGTAATATGTCCCTCTAATCCAAAAAGGTAGAAAACAATATTCGAGAGAACCTCTTGACCATGGCGATCAAGGTGTACCTTTTTCATAGGTAGTCAATCTCAGCCCGAAAAAGGGGTAAACGTATACTGAGGTGACGTCAATTCATTTACTTTAATGAGTTCAAAACGACAAGTACTTGACAATATTTTCAGTTTTCGAGAGTCAAAAAAGAGCTCAAAGATGACTCTAGGGGGTTCCTTTTTCGTTTATTTAATGAGTCTGAAAAATAGATAAAACAAAACTCACGAGAATCAGCCAATAATGATCATTGTTCACTTGAAGGTACCTGTAACTGCACAAAGAAATGAACCCATCATGGATATCAAGAAAAATATTAAAGTACTATGAAAATATTGACAAAAATGACTTGTAAAACTTATAAATAACTAAAAATAAATTTATTTTTTACCATTTTACCATAGTAAGCTATGAAAGTGCATTTGTGCACTAATTTCCTCGATTTTCAAGTGGTCATTATCGGGGATCCAAAGTGCCATTTCGTGAACCATCTACAATAGGTAAGAGTCCCATCCCTGCTCTTGTATTTTATCACCTTTTTATGCATTTTTAATGGTAATTTATGGGCTATGAAGGGGGATTTTCAAGTTTTAGGGTGTTGACGATCATCACAGGTATGGTCCTCAGACCCGTGATGATCGCGCTTGAGTCCAAAGACTTGCACAATGATATCACTCTATTTGTAAAAATAGGCGCGATAGCACCGAGGCAGAGTTTTTGGAAGAAAAAACCTCTTTTCAAGATATTTTTTATTTTATTTTAATCCATGAGAAAAGCATTAATTGGTGTTAATTGATGTTTTGCAGGAGATCATGGTTATGGAATGGAAAGAAAGAGGCCATGAGGCCAAATACCACCAACCAACTTAGAATCCTAAATGCATAAACGCTCTGACGAATTGTGGGTTGCTAAAGTTCTTCAGGACCACAGGGTTAAGGGACTCGATGGAAATTTTGCCCAATTTTATCAGTCTCTAGGATATAGATCGAGAGATCTTCATCATAAAAGGCCAGGAACTACAAATTGAGGAGGCATATATTTAATTCATCACGGGATTGTATCGTAGAGGAGAAGTGATCCAACTCTTTAGATCTCGCCCAGGAGGTGAAAGTACAAGAACTCTAGTCCAGAGGCATTGTCCAAGTGCTGAAATGACCAACGGAGGGAAGGTGGAAATGGAAACAATCACTGAAAACCTCATCTTGAGAACAATCTTATTCACTATGCACGTGTATCTAGCACACAAGCCTTGCATGAGGCTTAAAAGTCCTAGTTCTAGTATGCTATTACGTGTTTGACTCCCACCATATTTAACTAGTGTGGAGGCCTTTTAGAAAATATGAAAAGACAACTGACCAAGGAGAAGCATTTACACCTAAAGCAATTCAAGTTTGGATTGATATTGGTGAGCTTTGCAGAGCGAGTTCCCTTATTCTGGTATCAGTGGGTAAAGGTACCAAATCCTTCCCCCCAAGATCCGAGACTAGTGAGATGGAGTCAACTCATGCCTCGAGGAGGAACGGGTCAGCATATGCATTACCCACCACAATTTTTCACTTCTCTAGAATGCCAAATACTCATGGTAGGAGATTATGCTTATGCTAGCATAGATTTCAGGTGGGATCCAGATCTACCTCTACCACCAGGAGAACAGTGGACCGATGCAGGTAAAACTTATTTTTGGATTTTTTCAAGTTTTACGATTTTTTGTAAAAGTGTAAATTGAGAATCAACTTGTGATAAATGTGAAGATGTGGGACCAGAGAGACCACCTGGCATGTCGCCAATAGCATGGTGGGTTTTTCATCAGATAGTGGGCCCAAAATATGAAGAAAAGGAAGACCCCTTAGCTGAGATGGAGCGCAACCTAGAGGCGATAACTCGAGGAGTCCCAGAGTATGCCACTATTGATGAGGTTCCACTACGTTGGTAGAGACACAAAATGGAAGTATCTATGGGACTGCATTGGCTATTAGTCCGAGTGATCAAAGCGGTCTCGTGATATCATGAGCACCGTGCAGGCTTATAGCACTTCTAGATTTTTACAAATTTTGTAGGCTTTGAAAGCCAAATGTCTGAGAACACTATATTTGGATGTAAAAAATCTAATATATATATATATATATATATATATATATATATATATATATATATATATATATATATATATATATAGATATAGATATATATGCATGCATGTTTTATTTTCTACTTATCTGTCCATAATATGATCAGTTTTATAAATGATGCAAATGCCTATCAAGAACAAAATTTGCTAATGCATCTGTCAATGTATTTAAATTACGTGGAATATGTTAATATGTGATGAAATAAAAATTTCTTTCCAATAATCTACCACGTAGATACATACACAATATTTGTGGATTTCTCACTGAGTAATGATTGTTTAACTGTAAAACAATGAGTTGTGAATCCAACTTGACAACTAAATCCCTCATGCGAAGAGCAACTGCTTCTGACAAGAGTTCAATGGCTGCATTTTATTCAACAATATTATTAGTTTTTTGACCAAGGCATATACCTTGTAAGTTGATCAGCTCGACATTAGGGTCATAGAGTATCCATGCTACAGAAGACAGGTTCCGTGTGTTACGACAAGCACCATCAGTAAAGCCAAAGTAATGGCTCGATGACATCTGCAAACTGAGTGGAACATAGGGTAAGCAGAAAAACACATGTCTGCAAAGCAAATGAGCCCAACAAAACTCAAAATGTGCACTAATGAATTGACACACTAATGTACAAAAGTAATTACATGAATGACCTCGCGTAAAAAGTTCAGATGGGGCCCATTTGCGGACTTGGGTAATCGATAAACAGAGAAGAAAATCAAAGTTTCACCATTGAAATGATGTGTAAGCATCGACTCGGCCAAATAATAGAGTAAAACTCATAAAAGGATATGCCCCCATACTCCCCAGGCAAGTGAGGGTTATGATTCATAAGATGAAAACCCCATTATGATAATGGAAAAATGGTAGAGATTCAATGAAAAAATCTCATGAAAAACTTGATCTCATGATGAGGAAAAGGTGCCCCCAACTGAAATATTTTGACAATTTCAGGGTGAATTGAAATGTCAATGGGTAGGGTTGCAGCAATGTTTCCCATGTTACCCTCCAACAGGACTTCATGCACCAGGACAAGTGTTTGAAGTGGATGCATGGGGAAATGAGAAACACACGCTTCAAGGTAGGAAGGCATCTCACCGAGGCTGGGAAGAAGGGAATAACAATGATAGAGACCATTCCAAGGAGCTTCGTCCAGAGACATGACCTCAATGATACTCTCGTCAATGGGGAATGTCTCGTTCAAAGGATTTAGAGAATCCCAATAACCAAGCCAAGGAGATGGTACATAAGTGTCCAGGTTCATACTGAAAACAATATGACTTTCTAAAGAAGCCATCAAAGCTAAGACAATTTCTTGATAATTTTTCTCCAATGGAGTTAAAGGCATAGAATCGCCAAATAAATCAATTTTATCTGGGGTAGGAATAATCCAAGGGTCCGTAGAAACCAAGATCATATTGATTGATGTAACATTCGGAGGTGCGAGAGTAAAAGTACCCATTAAAGAAGCGTCTTTGAAGAGACCTGCCCCCACACTCTCATAAGAAATCTCAGTATTTCCCACGTAAGGGATGTTGTCGTTCGATGAACCAGAACAGAAGAAAGACAGTTCGTCGATGGTGACAATTTTTCCTTCATGAGGAAAACAAAGCACCTGGAACAAAGAAGAAACCATGCAAAACATAGCGTGGGTCCATCTTCACCTGAGAAGAAAGTTGTAGTTGAGATTCGCAGCTACAACTTCTACTTCTAATTAAATGGTCATTCCCTCCAATGTAATTGACAAGTTAATGAGAATACCGTATGGACATGAGCCTCTGCCATCAAAGGCTTCCAATGTGTTCGAGGACTGGTTGAGGGAAGGAGAGTCAATGGCCTTCCAACACAAAAGAGACATGATGCAGGTGGAAGCGGCTTCATCAATAACAATCTGATGGATTGTCTTTCCTTTAATAAGAACCTGTATCAGAAAAGCAATCTGATGAGGAAGACGAGGAATGTGGTTTTCAAGATCAAAGGTAATAAAACTCAAATCAGAAGGATCAATAGCACCTATAACAAACAATAGTGACTTCTGCTACATTGGACAGGTTTGGAGAATCTCCAAGTAGACATCGCCGAAGGTGCTTGAGCTAAATCCTCAACAATATTGTAGTGTTGTGTAGCTATAGCATTTAGATTATAAGATTATTTCCGAAGAACACCCTTGGGAGGTGGGTGGATTACAGATTCTCTGTTAGTGTGGCCAATATGGAGCGGACCAGAACTAGTCAGAGTAGAAGTAGAAGGGATATCGGTGACTTCTTTCTCACCATATTCTTATGTGTGGTTTGATAGTCCTTAGTTCAAGTAGTAATCACAATAGATGATGAACCTTGCATCATGAAAACTTGGGAACTAGAGGAGGAATAGGATTGTGGTTGGTCTACCAACTATGTCTACTGAGATGGAAAAGGTTCTTTTAAAATAGCGAGAGTCCCTTTCAACAAGTGGTTAACTTGAAAACGTCAGGGACAATCCTTGGTGTAAGGGTGCAAATAGACATAGACCAACCATTTGGGAATGGGAGAGGATGAATTTATAGGCTGGGAAAGGGAGTTAGGACCTCTCCAAAGATAGGATTAGGCCCTCATCTCAAGGAGGTATCTCATATGGATAAGACAAAGAGGCCAAGTTGGGAGGATTCGACCTCATCTATGTGAAACAACCTCCAACTCACCTCTCTAGAAGCTTCTAGAGCACGAAGCCTCTCATCCTCTTTGGGAAAATTACCTTTTTGGGATCATCACGGGATATATAGGGAACAGAGCGATGCCATCGCTGGTCAAGTATAGTGCAATAGGAGACCATCATTGTTTTAAGCCTTATAAGAGTGATGATTCTCATTTTAGGGTTTTAAGAGCTATTTCTTCAGGGAAAGGTCAAGGCATTTTCCAATCAAAGTCTTAGGAGGGATCTGAGATACATACATAAATGAGTACACTACATAATGGTCATGTTTCGAGCACTTCGGGGTATGTCACAAGGAAGTGTAGGAGGTGTGAAAAAATATTGTGTGACACCCATGCAAGCATTTGGCTCAATGGACGAAAGCATGGGGAGAAGAACCACAACCATAATGGGTTCACATATTTTGCGACACTTTGGATACTATTCCAATGAACTGGTATCTAGAAATAGAGCTGCAACACAGAACTGCAGAGTGGGATGTTTTGAAGGAAATTTTTTTGTTAAATTTCAGTTTTGAGGATGGATTTGAGTGTATTGACGAAGCGTTACAGGAGATCAAAGATGCAATATTCAGAATTCCTAAAGAACTTTTCACATGGGTACAACTAGACTAGAGTACGTAGTTGCACCATGCTCTGGAATGCTACAATGTGACAAGAGAGGAAGGTGAGTAAGATCTTAGGGACATCAGTATTCATGAGTCAGATGGACAACACAAAGTTATGGGGCATAAGGTGGAAGTCCCTGACATATCAAATACCTTGAAAACCAAGCATGTGAACATTGGGTTGGAAGCACAGCCGAAGTTCGCAAATATAGGCTATTACTGGGATGACAACACAGTGGAAAAAGTCATGGAGTTATTGCGGGAGTATCAGGACTTGTTTCCCACCAATTTCTCTGATTTGAAGGGGATAATAGGTGACCTGGGTGTCATGAAGATCACTCTAAATCCAGATGCGAAGCCAATGAAGTAGCGGCCACACCGATTGAATCCTAAGTACAAGGAAAAAGTGCGCGAAGAGTTGGATAAGATGCTTGTAGCCAGGATTATTGAGTATGTCGAGGAATCAAACTGGGTTATTCCTATGGTGGTTAAAGATAAGAAGAGGAAGGAAGAAATTTGGATCTACGTAGATTTAAGAAACTTGAATGATGCTTGTGTCCATGATCCATTCCCTATGCCATTCACAGACAAAGTATTGGAGAATGTTGGAGGTCAGGAAGCCAATTCGTTTACTGATGGGTTCTCAAGGTATGATTAGATCAAGATCATGCTAGAGGATCAGAGTAAGACCACCTTCACAACAAAATGGGGTTGTTTTCAGTATACAGTTATGCCCATTCGACTTAACAATGCCCCTGTAATATTTTCTAAGGTGGTACTGGAGGATTTCAAAGAATTTATTCATAAGTTTTTGGAGGTTTACTTTGATGATTGGAAAATGTTTGGGTTAGTAAAGAAGCATGTTTCTAGTCTTCACCTTATGCTGGATATGTTTCGAAAGTATCAGATATCCCTTAATTTGAAGAAGTGCATATTCTATGTACCATATGGGATACTCTTGGGCCATGTTGTTTGTAAGCAGGGATTGATGGTGGACCTTGCCAAAATTGTTGTAATTATCAATTTGGAGTGTCCAAGGAATGTCAAATAGTTGCGCGTGACATTGGGCCATAAAAGATATTATAGGAATTTCATCAAAGCATATTCACAGATCACTGCGCCCATGGAGAGATTGCTAAAGAAGGATGCGACGTTTTGATGGGATGATGATTGCGAGAAGAGTTTGGATGTATTGAAGGAAAAATGGTCACATCGCCTATTCTAGTGTTCGCAGTCTGGAAGAAGGGATTCTATGTACATGTAGATGCATCCTACATCACATTAGGAGCTTTGATAACACAACCAAGCGCAGGTGATATTGACCACTCGATAGCGTTTGCGAGCAGAAAGTTATCTAAGGCAGAATAGAATTATTCAACTACGAAGTGTGAAGGATTGGTAATGGCGTATGCGCTCCAAAAGTTCAGTCACTATTTTTTGGGTGTGAACTTCAAAATGTGTACATACCATTCCACTTTGATGTACTTGATCAACAAGCTTGTTTTGTTGGGGGGGGGGGGGGAATTTGTAGATGGTTGCTGCTCCTTCAAGAATATGACTTTGGAATAATCATGAAGCTAGGGTGACTAAATGTTGGACCAGATCACCTCTCGCAGATTGAGAATGGTGATGAGCCTACAAACTTAGATGAAGGATTTCCTGATGCGTAAATCTTGGCTATGTGCATTGCAAACGATCATTTTGCAGACATAATCCAATTCTTATTTACAGGTACAACTCCTGAAGGATATACAACTCAGCAGAAGAAAGAATTGGTGGTCAGGGCTGCAAATTTTTCTGTTATTACAGGACACTTATATAAAATGGGATTAGGTGAAATATTGCGTAGGTATGTCCCAGAGCATGAACGACAAAGTATCTTCACTGAAGCACATGGAGGGGTTGCGGGAGGACATTATGTGGGAAGAGAAACTTCGTAGAAGCTCTTACGAGCTAAGCTATGGTGGCCAACTGTGCATAAGGATTCCAAGGATTATTGCAGGGCAGGTGATGTCTGTCAAAGAACGAGGAGGTCGGCATGAAGGGATGAATTTACTCTACACTCGCAAGTGTTGATACAATCATTCAATAAGTGGGAAATAGACTTCGTGGGACCAATTCAACCACTAGGAAAGAAGACAAGGGCAAGATACATCATTATGGAAACTGAATAATTATGACCAGGTGGGATGAGGTGCAACCAGTAACTCTTGCATGGGGCTGCGCAAAAAGTATAATTTTGACAAGTCTGCGAGCGCAACACCATTGTTACTCACAGAGGGGGACCTAGAAGAGATCGAAGATGTGGTCTGTGAATCCACGGAAATAATTTGGAGCCACATAGAGGACTAGTACCATGAGACACTGAACAAGGTGCAACAACGCCTAAGGGAATTGTGGGTCCAGAAAGGGGTTATAAAAGCGAGCTTTGACAAGCAAGCCTAACACAAGCAAGCTGGTCATCCTTAGCAGCAACAATCACCACAAACCTCTGGACAGTGTAGTTACGGGAGGGATCAGTGCACGTTGAGACTTCAGCAGACAGAGCACACATATTACATCTAGAATATTTGAATCTGAATTTGGTGGTGCTCCCTATTCAATCTGTTAGAGCCTAGATTTACCTCAGGCTGAGAAGGTAAGATCCAGGACCAACATCAAACCATGCTCAGCCTCGTAGCTAGCCCTACGAGGACAAGAGAGGGCTCTCTTCGGGTCAATCTCAGCAAAAGATAATCGATGGGGCTTGATATGACTAAAATAAAAACTAATTTTAGGCTAGGTATGAAGTGCAAGGATTTGATTTGGTTTTTTGAGGGTTTTGTTGGAAAAAAGGGAAAGGCAAATTTGGGTTCGGGGATGAGGGCAAATTTTTGCAGAGTTCTGGTTGGGGCAAGGTAGGCAGTAGTTTTGATGCTTTAGATTAAATGAATGGATGGAAAAGACCATTGAGGATCTGAAGAGGGAAAGAGGCTGCAAGAATCCTCTCCAAACAGATGAAAACATATAAAACTAAACAAATCTTAAGGCAGAGCACAGCAAGCCAAATGAATTCCACCTTTGTCTCTCAATTTGTTTAATTTCAGAAGTAATGAGAAGGGAAATGGCATACATAAAAAATCAATGAACTTACAGTTACATGAAGAAAAACACCATCAAAACACAGAGCCTCAAGGATCCCAAAAAGTGCTACAAAACCTCGGTCTTTCCTTTGCCAAAATTGCAGAAAATGAAAGTACAATGGAGTGCCAAGCAATCCCAAGTGTCCAACCCTGAAAATGACTGAGAAATTACATGATATAGACCATCCTAACCCATTCCCATGCCTCTATGGGTCGATCTCATCAATCTAGGAGTTGTTTCAACCAATTCTAAACAAGGCACTGAAATCTAGGCACTCAAACAACTTGCCTCTATATGGAAGGAAACTGATTCATTCATTTAATTTTCAATTTTTAGTGAATGAATCCTCTAGAACAAGTAAATATGTACCAAAATTACATCATGGTTATGAAATTACATCATGGTAGATCAAGAGTACATGAAAAAGTGAAACTAGTCAAAACTGGGCGAATTTCTGAGCTGAAGAGTGAAAATGAGGCCAAATTATTCTATGCGCCGCACCCAAATTCTCTATGCGTAGCGCCATTTTGGAGCTCATTTTGAGGCCCTTTCCGAAGTCCAAATTGAGCTTATCATAGCTCATTCGAAAGCCCTGCCTGTCTACTTTCCAACCCAAGTGGAATTCCTAGATTTGGTGTCCATTTTCCCCTCCAAATATCCAATCTCCCAAGACTGCTTCCTATGTGTTAAAATATGGGCAGTGAGGTCATTTTTTGAGTGTTTTTGACCCTTTTGAGGGCTCAAAACCTGCCCAAATTTCTTGGCCATAGGTAGGAAAGCATAAATTTTCATGAAAAATCCAAAAATGTAGATTTTTTGTGATTTGGAGCCCCCTAGCAAAATTGAGCGCCACGTGGTGCGGCGCATAGGGAGGAAAACCCTGTGTTAAAACTTTCTATGCGTAGTTCCTTTTTGCAGATCAGTTTTGTGGACCTTCCAGGTGTCCAAATTGGGCACATGATAGCTCGTTGAAAATCTTATTGAGTCTACTTTCCAACCAACTTGATTTTTTCAATTTGGAGTTCATTTTCTCTATAAAAAATTAAATCTCCCAAGACTGGTCAAAATGTGCGAAATGAGGCTGCCTCAGGGCAGAGTGCTGTTACAGTCAACTTTTGAAGGTCTTATTCAACTCCAAATTGAGCTCATGATAGCTCATTAGAAATATATTTGTGTCTAGCTATCATTTGACTCATCAAGCAAGTCATTTGGCCAACCAAGCTAGGAGAAAAATTGATTTTCCCAAGGTCACTTCAGAGGTGCATCAATTCTCCTGAGACAGATGTATTTTTGACATTTCTCTAAAAACATGACACCTGTGTAAAACGTGAAGGAGTTTTTTCTTCCTTGGCCTATTTTGGACAAAAACCTCTCTTAGTTTTCCCAAATTCATCTTTTATTGCTCAGACACATCATTGGAGTAAAACCTATCCCGATGTGTGGAATAGGGGATTTGTCGAAATGAAGCGAAATGAAGGGGATAAGGGACTTTTAAATTCTTGGAAGTAGGGAGGGATGTTAGGAAGTAGGGGAAAGTGGAATTTCAGAGTTTGAGTGAGGGGAAGGGGTCAAAAAAGGCTAAACACAGGCCCAACCTAGAAAATTGTCAAGTTGTAACAAGAAACTAGGGTTTGTGCAAAAATGAGGAATTTGGGGGATCTCAGTGATGGAAAGTGTTTAATAAGGTACATTAAGGATAGGGGAAGGTGCATGAACATCAGGATACAAATTTTTCTGATTATTTGACCATCCAAGAGAAATTTCATTCAAAACCCTAGGAGAGGGAAATGAACCTTACCTAGGTACAACTGAAGTATGAACAAGGTGTAAAATGATCTAGTGGAACTTTGCATGATGATGAAAACCCTTTGAATTATGGTAACTCTACTGAATGGTGACATGAAGCTCTTGGGACAACCATTAGGGTTTGGGAATTTTAAGTATGAGACTAGGGTTTGGTGCATTTGGGATTTTGGAAAAGGGAATTAGTGGATTTAGGGGGTAGGGGAACTTAGGGAATAAGGGAATCAATGGAAAAATGGGGTAAGGGAATAAAATTGGTGGCAAAACAGTGAATCAAAAACCCTAGGCAGCAACTTTGTTTGAGGAATTTCAAATGGTAGGGTTTGATCTCTTTGAACACTCACCATGAAACACACACCATCAAACAATCATCAAACTTGGACAGAGCAATGAAAAATGGTCAAACTACTTGGAATAGTGCGAATCTATGAATTTTTGGGCGATTGGAGAGAGTTATGGAATTTTTCGCGCTATCTGGCTATGTGGGCTGTGCATCCAGCCCAATGTGTCGCGCCCAGTGTATGCGTCGCACCCGTGCTTTTTTACACTGTAAACTGAGGCCCAATGCGCCACGCCTGGTGAGTGGGCTACGCCTCCTACCCAGTGCGCCGCGCCGGTAACTTACAACAATTTTTTACTCAAGCTTCACACTCATTCACCCAAATCATTTAGCTTTGGTTCTCTTTGCTCTCTTGCGTGTAAATGAACTATTGAAGCACAAGAATATCTCCTATGGCATGGAATTTGATTCTTCATTTGGCAAACCCACTTTTGTAATGTTGTAGACTTTGGCACTTTCACATAACTTTGTTTTTGCTTCCACTTTGATTTTTGGCTGAATGATGAAACTCTGTCTATTTTTGCAGGGATGATTGGCATGTAATTTCAGCAAAGGATGACCAGGGCTACGCCTGAAGTACCTCATAATTGAAAAGCTTTAAAAGTTACATATTTATTACAAACCATAAATTTGATGATTTCTTCTTCGAAACAGATTTTTGAAGAACAATCATGATCAAACATATTGATGATGAAATTTTGCAATGAAAACTGATTTTGAACCTCCCTCATGTGCTTGTGGACATTATTAGACTTTTAGAAGATGAAACCCTAGACCTAATGACTAAAATGACCCTTTTGCTGACCGAGAGACCAAATAGGACTGTGAATGACTTTAAAATTGATTTTTATGTATAGACACGGACCAACAGATACATGAAATGAGGGAGATGAGTGGCAAGACCGTTCCATCAGAAAATTGATGCTCCTAATGGAATGAAAATGACTGGACTGAATGAGACACCTAAAAATGAAATGCAACAAAAGATATTTTGATCGCTGATGGAGGGATGAAAAGACCGACTCTAACATTGGCTCCAAAGGGTATGGTAGCTCCTTGGAGGTGCCAAGAACTATAGATCTTTAGGAGAGAAGACAGTGCCTTCATCCATTGGGCAACGGAGTCACAACACAAAAACTGGCATTATGCAGACTGAATCTGACTCAAGGCTAAAACTAAAAACCATAATAAAATCAAACATGACTAAAACATAACTAACAAACTGGAAAGATGCTCATATTTGAGCTTATTCATCAAACCTACTCTAATTGTTCTTTCCACAACATGATCAAGTGAAATGGAACATCCAATGCAACCAGGTAAGTATCCTGGCTGCTATTTGATTTCTTCCCAAGTGCTCGCTTAGGAACAATAAGAGAAAACCACTGAACGACAACTCCCATGGAAACTTGGAATCAAGTTGACTGCTGATAAACTTGAAAAGCATGAATTGACTGGATGACTTCAAGAATACTACGAAAGGATCTTCATAAACATCACTATTGATATCCATTAACACATTACTGCTTTGGTCCAAGTAGTCTTCATAGCTGAATATTAAGATTTTCCTCACATTTGCACTGTCTTTCTCTGATGATTGCAGCAAGCTGTTAAAAGGATCCTGAATTTTGTGAACAACCAAACTCTGTTGCTGATTCCGAACAGGATAAAAATATCCTTTATCAATCTCCTCATATGAATGCAAACTTTGATCTAAGCTTTGTAATGAAAAATCTATTAAACAAGACAATGAAGGTGACCTTTGAATTAGATTATTATCAACGTTCTCTTCTGTCACATGGTTAGCTAATGGAGAAGAACTTTTACAACAAACATCATCCAACACACGAGCAATAGGATCATTAAAAACTTGAGAAGATTGCTGCGATGTATCTATTGAAACTGTATGACATCCTACTGGCTGATCATCTTTTTCTTTAGAGATATTACGAAGATTCTGCCTTATAAACTGAAATGCTTCGAAACAAAAGGGTACTGAATCCTCTTGCATCATTAGATCATGTATTTCAGATTCCACGCCTTCATCTATAATCTGATCTTCAATTGCTTTTGGTGGCTACAAATCTAGTGCTAGGGAGGGTTTTGTATCCAAAATGATTTCATCAATCATTTCAGGGGAATATTTCTCATTAACAACTTGCTCAAGAATTTCGCTATCTGTCCTTCCTACAAGCTATTCATTTGAAGATATACTATGCAATTTACCCTTCAAAAATTGAAATGATTCAAAACAGAAAGGTGGGGAATCTTCTTGTATTATTTGATCATATGTGCCAGCTTCCATGTCTTCATGTGCAACTTGACAATAAATGGCATTTGGGGGCTGGATATCTGAATATGAGAAGTCTTGAACAAGGTTTTCATTGCTCTCAAGGTGGTCCAGATGAAGACTTGTTGATAGCTGATTTCTGACTGCATGAATGTTGTCTCTGATGAATTGAAACGAAGCAAAACAAAAAGGCAAAGATCCTTCACTCACTTCAAAATTTGCTGCACTTTCCTCGTCATTTTCATAGCCTATATGCGATGGCTGAACATTGTATTCGAGTTGCTGTAAGTGAACTTCCTCCTCCCACAAACTAGCTGCTAATTCGTCTGCAAGATTAGCTTCTGTTTGGAGAACATAATCATCATCATACAGATCAAACTGAGACAATTCATCAGTATAAAACACATCATCAAGCCTACATGTCATATCAATAGATCTCTCTTCTCCAAGATGATCTATAAAACAATCATTATCAGATCTATGACAACTAGGATAAGAAACAAAATGTTTTCGATTAACCATTTGTTCTTCTTCAACTAGCGAGTGATGGGCTTGAACACTATACTCATTCCTTGTGGTGTTCTTTTGCATCATCTCTTCTACTGCACCTACCAACAGGTCAAGCTTTACCTCTAGAAATGTCAATTTTTTCGGATCTACATTTTTCATCTCTTCTTCCTTCAACTTTGCCCTTCGGATCAGAAAATGAGCCTCTACATCTACTACACTGTTCTACATCTCTTCAAGTGTTGCAACATTCCTTTCTCTCAGCTGAAACTCCATTTCCAGATCTAAGGCACCCGGATAGTATAAGAGAGAAGATCTAGGAGGAGGTCTTATATCAACGGGCATTGAATAATAAACTTGATTAAATCTAGCTGAAAACTGCTGTATTGTCTCCCCTGGCAATCTTTTCAACTGGTTATACTCTTCTAAAATAAGGAAAAGGTTTTGTTCGATCACCCACCTGTTAAGAAAAACTTTGACGAACTGCTGGAAATCTGAGATGCTCGCATCAGGCAGGGCTTTGAACCAACTCTTCACTTTAGCTTGTAAAGAAAGACCAAAAAGCCTAATACTAACATCCTCTTCATCAACTTCAAAAAGATCTAGAAAATTCTCAACATTCTGCACATGTTGCTCAGCATTGACATTCTTACATTCACTGTCAAATCTCGGCAAATATAGGTAATAATTTGCAGGGAAAGCATGGAGAACAGAACAAGAGGTTTATACCTATCTGGGACTATAAAAGGTGTAGGAGTATATACAAGAGCTACAGGATCAGGTTTGTTTTCTTTAGGCTCATCATACTGAAGAGAGTCATCATGAGATATGGGAAAAGTAAGGAGGCTAGGATCAAAGGGAAACTCAGTATTTACACTTTTTGAATAGGTCGATTGAAGATTTTGATCACTTTTATCATACAAAAAGTTATGAAAAACTTTCAGGACAGCTTCAAGAACAACAAAGAAGTAATTTACAAGAAAGCAGACCAGATCCTGAATACCATTCCACTTTGGATACCCGAACTTTGTGTAAGATCCTTCCATTTTCTCAGAGAAAGAGTTAGTCCTCCAGTGGAGTCTCTACATTGAGTTGGAGTCACCAGGTGAACGATTTCAGCCTTGCTTTGTCTGATCGTTGTTCACCATCAACCATCAGATCTAACTGGATACATGTACTAGGGTGATCGTTTAGATCAGATGTTCAGTTTATAAACTAAACCAGAGATTGACTGAAGCAGCATTCATCTACTTTCGCTAATGCAAAGCAAGAGCGTTTCGAAGGCTACTTGGCTAATTTCAGGCTCCGTCTGTAGTCTACAAAGCCAAACAATGAAAATAAACTTTCTTCCCCAGTATGGTCGCCACTATGTTAGAGCCTAGATTTACCTCAGGCTGAAAAGGTAAGATCCAGGACCAACATCAAACCACACTCAGCCCCGTAGCTAGCCCTACGAGGACAGGAGAAGGCTCTCTCCGGGTCAATCTCAACAAAAGATAATTGATGGGGCTTGAGATGACTGAAATAAAAACTAATTTTAGGCTAGGTATGAAGTGCAAGGATTTGATTTGGTTTTTTGAGGGTTTTATTGGAAAAAAGGGAAAGGCAAATTTGGGTCCGGGGATGAGGCCAAATTTTTGCAGAGTTCTGGTTGGGGCAAGGTAGGCAATAGTTTTGATGCTTTAGATTAAATGAATGGATGAAAAAGGCCGCTGAGGAGTTGAAGAGGGCAATAGGCTGCAAGAATCCTCTCCAAACAGATGAAAACATATAAAACTAAACAAATCTTAAGGCAGAGCACAACAAGCCAAATGAATTCCACCTTTGTCACTCAATTTGTTTAATTTCAGAAGCAATGAGAAGGGAAATGGCATACATAAAACATCAATGAAATTACAATTACATGAAGAAAAACACCATCAAAACATAGAGCCACAAGGATCCCAACAAGTGCTGCAAAACCTTGGTCTTTCCTTTACCAAAATTGCAGAAAATGAAAGTACAATGGAGTGCCAAGCAATCCCAAGTGTCCAACCCTGAAAATGACTGAAAAATTACATGATATAGACCATCCTAACCCATTCCCATCCCTCTAGGGGTCGAGCTCATCATTCTAGGAGCTGTTTCAACGAATTCTAAACAAGGCACTGAAATCTAGGCACTCAAACAACTTCCCTCTAGATGGAAGGAAACTGATTCATTCATTTAATTTTCACTTTTTAGTGAATGAATCCTCTAGAACAAGTAAATATGTATCAAAATTACATCATGGTTATAAAAATACATCATGGTAGATCAATAGTACATGAAAAGGTGAAACTAGTCAAAATTGGGCGAATTTCTGAGCTGAAGAGTGAAAATGAGGCCAAATTTCTCTATGCGCCGCGCCCAAATTCTGTATGCGTAGCACAAATTTGGAGCTGATTTTGAGGCCCTTCCCGAAGTCCAAATTGAGATCATGAGAGCTTTTTCGAGATCCCTACCTGTCTACTTTCCAACCCAAGTTGAATTTCTGGATTTGGTGTCCATTTGCCCCTCCAAATATCCAATCTCCCAAGACTGCTTCCTATGTGTCAAAATATGGGCAGTGAGGTCATTTTTTGAGTGTTTTTGACCGTTTTGAGGGCTCAAAACCTGCCCAAATTTCTTGGCCATAGGTGGGTAAGCATAAATTTTCATTAAAAATCTAAAAATGTAGAGGTTTTGTGATTTGGAGCCCCCTAGCAAAAGCGAGCGCCACGTGGCGCGACGCATAGGGAGGAAAACCCTGTGTTAACAATTTCTATGCATAGTGCCTTATTGCAGACAAGTTTTGAGGACCTTCCTAGTGTCCAAATTGGGTGTGTGATATCTCGTTGGAAATATTATTGAGTCTACTTTCCAACCCAACTTGAATTTTTTAATTTGGAGTTCATTTTCCCTGTCAAAAATTAAATCTCCCAAGACTGGTCAAAATGTGCCAAATGGGGCTGCCTCAGCGCAGCGTGCTGTTGCAGTCAACTTTTGAAGCTCTTATTCAACTCCAAATTGATCTCATGATAGCTCATTGGAAAGATATTTGTGTTTAGTTATCATTTGACTCATCAAGCAAGTCATTTGGCCAACCAAGCTAGGAGAAAACGTGATTTTCCCAAGGTCACTTCAGAGGTGCATCAATTCTCCTGAGGCAGCTGTATTTTTGACATTTCTCTAAAACCATGACACTGTGTAAAAAGTGAAGGATTTTTTTCTTCCTTGGCCTATTTTGGACAAAAACCTCTCTCAGTTTTCCCAAATGCAACTTTTATTGCTCAGAAACATCATTGGAGTAAAACCTATCCCGATGTGTGGAACAGGGGATTTGTCGAAATGGGATAAGGGGCTTCTAAATTCTTGGAAAAATTCTTGGAAGTAGGGAGGGATGTTAGGAAGTAGGGGAAAGTGGAATTTCAGAGATTGAGTGAGGGGAAGGGGTCCAAAAAGGCTAAAGACAGACCCAACCTAGAAAATTGTCAAGTTGTAACAAGAAACTAGGGTTTGTGCAAAAATGAGGAATTTGGGGGATCTCAGTGATGGAAAGTGTTTAATAAGGTACGTTAAGGATAGGGGAAGGTGCATGAACATCAAGTTACAAGTTTTGCTGATGATTTGACCATCCAAGAGAAATTTCCTTCAAAACCCTAGGAGAGGGAAATGAACCTTACCTAGGCACAACTGAAGTATGAACAAGGTGTAAAATGACCTAGTGGAACTTGGCATGATGATGACAACCCTCTGAATGATGGTACACTCTGCCGAATGGTGACATGAAGCTCTTGGGACAACCATTAGGGTTTGGGAATTTTAAGTATGAGACTAGGGTTTGGTGCATTTGGGATTTTGGGAAAGGGAATTAGTGGATTTAGGGGGTAGGGGAACTTAGGGAATAAGGGAATCAATGGAAAAATGGGGTAAGGGAATAAACGTGGTGGAAAAAAATTGAATCCGAAACCCTAGGCAACAAATTTGTTTGAGGAATTTCAAATGGTAGGGTTTGATCTCTTTAAAGACTCACCATGAAACACACACCATCTAACAATCATCAAACTTGGACAAAGAGAAATGGCAAAGGGTCAACCTACTTGGAATAGTGCAAATCTATGCATTTTTGGGCGATTGGAGAGAGTTCTGGAATTTTTTGGGCTATATGGCTATGTGCGCCATGCATCCAACCCAATGCGCCGCACCCAGTGTATGCGCCGTGCCCATGATTTTTTACACTGTAAACTGAGGCCCAATGCGACACGCCTGGTGAGTGCACTGCGCCTCCTGCCCAGTGCGCCGCACCGGTAACTTACAACAATTTTTTACCCGAGCTTCACACTCATTCACCCAAATCGTTCAGCTTTGGTTCTCTTTGATCTCTTGCATGTAAATGAACTATTGAAGCACAAGAATATCTCCTATGGCATGGACTTTGATTCTTCATTTGGCAAACCCACTTTTGTAATGTTGCAAACTTTGGCACTTTCACATAACTCTGTTTTTGCTTCCACTTTGATTTTTAGCTGAATGATGAAACTCTGTTTATTTTGCAGGGATGATTGGCATGTAATTTCAACAAAGGATGACCAGGGCTACGCCTGAAGTACCTCATGACTGGAAAGCTTTAAAAATTACATATTTATTACAAACCATAAATTTGATGATTTCTTCTTCAAAATAGAGTTTTGAAGAAGAATCATGATCAAACATATTGACGATGAAATTTTGCAATGAAAACTGATTTTGAACCTCCCTCATGTGCCTGTGGACATTATTAGACTTTTTGAAGACGAAACCCTAGACCTAATGACTAAAATGACCCTTTTGCTGACCAAGAGACCAAATAGGACTGTGAATAACTTTAAAATTGATTTTGATGTATAGACACGGACCAACATATACATGACATGAGGGAGATGAGTGACAAGACCGTTCCGTCAGAAAATCGATGCTCCTAATGGAATGCAAATGACTGGACTGAATGAGACACCTAAAAATGAACTGCAATAAAAGATATTTTGATCACTGACGGAGGGATGAAAAGACCAACTCTAACACAGTCAATGCATGAGCTTCATCAAGGTGTATCAGATGAGCTCAAATTTTAGGAACAACAAGAATTACTGTTCATCATTGAAGTAAACACCAAAAACCAGCAGATGTTTGAGGAAAAGGCGTATGAACTTAAGGAATGGGAAGAAGACATTGCGCGTAGTTAGCAGCTAGAAGCAGCAATAGCGTAGGCCTGTAGTGAGTTTCCCAAGCTTCAGATCCTAGCAGAAGCGACCTATACAAAAAATACGTAGAAGTTAGTTGTCGCAGTAAAAGAATAAAAGGAGGAGATTGGTAATGTTTGTCTTGAGCTGCAATTGCAGATATATGAGCTTCAACTTAAGTAGAAACTAACCACTCCTCTGAAAGTCAGAGAGCAGCGTGAGGTTGCTATTAAGGAAGAAATGACTACCCTAAAATTTGTAGTCAAGGATTACACCCAGTTTCTTGAATAGGCCAGGGAACTATGGACCTCGCTGCCAGAGGATCCCACTTTGAAGAAAATTGAAGCAAATATCCGAGAAAATAAAAGGTAGTTTGACAAGATTAGATCTATAACACGGACCTTAGCACCGGTGCAAAGTTTCACCCGACTACAAGAGGGAAAGTTCATCTAGATTGAGATCAATGAGTTGTGTCGAAAGGCATCAATCATATCCTCAAGGACACAACCCTTGGCAGATGAGGCTAGCTAGTTGACACAGACGGTGTAGAGAAAGATGAAGGCTATGCCAACAGACACAGAGAACCATGGGCCTTGCAGTCAAAGGTCCAACTACATAAAAATTGGTTGAGGAGGTTTGTGATTGCCGTTGCGTAGGGAACAATAGATCTTCAAACACTGAAGATAGAGTTCAGTAGTCTGCAGGCAAGGATCGAGACAACACCAACAAAGTGACTTGGGATGAGTCACTACTTTGTTTTGGGGGCCCGTTGGGACAGGCTACCCTGGGGTTAATTTTGTAAAAAGTTTTGTTATTATTGTAAAGTCTATGCATTTTGAGGAGTGAATTGTGTGGGTCGATAAGAGTCAAAGGGGCTTTAGGAAGGTCAAATCCCCTGATTTTGTTACGATTTAATTTGTTTTGTGACCATCCCATGGTTCACGAACCATGGTATTGTAATAGAAGAAGATATAAAAGGAGTCATAGAGGGTCATAGAAAAGTCAGTCCAGATAGCGAAGAACATAGATAGGCAAGTTTTGGGTCTGTATTTCGTATTTTGTACTTGGGAGAAGGGGAAGGCTCCTATAACTGTGTACACGGAGAGATTGGTATGTTCGTAGCTAAGTGTGCTGGCCCCTGCAACTATGTGCGCAGTGTAGAAAGAGTCTATAGTAGAATATCTTAGCATAATAAAGGTTGTTTTGGAGCATTATTTGTGTATCTGTGCGTTATAATTTACTTATGAATTTACTGCATATTCACTCTGTTTACTGCATTTATCATGAAAAGTACTTAATAGATTTGAGAAAGTGATAGATGTGCTTAATTACTTGATGTTATAAATTTTTAGAACACTTAGTGAAGAGTTTGGTCCTGTTATTTGTAAGTTACTGTAATTTCTGGGCTTAAGGGTTAGGGTTCGCGAAGGTCGGAATAAATCCCTAAGAGTAACATAAACACAACACATAGTCCTTTGGATGTAGAAACCTGGTTTTAACATCCCCCAATACTACCTCGGGTGAGACTGCAGCCCATGCTATGTAGGTTGTTGCTGGAAGGGCCGGTAGTGTAGGATTTTATTGGTTAGCACAACCAAATCTGAACCTGGGTCCGAGCCCCCTCAAGACAACAACAATAGCCTGTGAGATAGAAATATTTTTTTCCTTGGTTAAATCTATAACACACATTATAAGTGATAGTTAGGGCATTATAACGTAGGAGTAATTAGTGGTGAACCATGATACAAGTGACTAACTTCATCTCTCCTGCACACACACAAGTTGTTCATGCCTCAAAAGCATTATAGCACAAACATGTGGCGATAATACCCTTCACACTACGTTAGCCACGTCAAAGTGCTTTGCATAGAAGATAAGTTAATGTAAGAATTCTGCAAGTGTAGGAATCATGTCATTCTATGGTTTGAGGACACATCATGCCATGGAAAGGATTTTTATTTTTTATGCATGGAAGGATGGGACACAGGCTGTGTGCGATGGTAATGGGGTTTTGAAATACATCAAGGCCGATATTCCTAAACCCCTTGCATGAAATGAACAACAACTGACTCAATGGAGAAAGGAAATTTCCAAAGCTAGGAGGATGATCCTAGAAGGAGTTAGAGACCACATTGTTCCAAATTTGCATGGGAAGGAGACTGCATTCTAGATGTGGAAGGTCCTCACTAATATGTTTGCATGTAGTAGTGATGCTAGAAAAAATATTTTGAAGGATAAATTAAGGAACATTCAAATGGGCAAGAATGATCCCATTGTTACATATCTATCTAGGTTTTCTAGAGTGAGGGATGAACTTGGAGGTGTTGGAGAGACAGTTCCACCAGCAAATCTTGTGATCCTTGCTCTTCATAGGCATCCCAAATATTACAAATTTTTCTAGGATGTAGTGAATGGTAGAGATAAGCTCCCTGATTGGGAGAGTCTATGGTCATGTCTTGTTATTTTAGCTCCTACAACACCCTCCAAAATTTTGGCTTGCACTCAAATTTAAGAGCCTTCCTTGGTTTTTCATTTGATGGTTGCAAAAACTGGAGCTCTTTCAAAGTATTTTCACCCTTTTTTCTTGCTTAACCAATTTCCATATTTTTCCGTGTTGATTTCTTTTTAATGCTTGTGATATGTTTTTAGTCATTTCGAAGGTTTGTATTTGTGTGTTTGGTTTGTCTTAGCTATGTGAACACCAGTCGCACTCTCACACAAAGTTGTAAGAACTGTTGCACAAGTTTCATCACGGTCTTCCAAAGTTCTATCCCAAGTGTCACACTTGTCACTTTCACCTCTAGAAAGTCCCACAGTGGGTCAAGATTTGCTATGTTTTCCCAGTGGTTATTGTCATCATGCTATCAAAGTATGCTAAGTGTGTGATCACAATGTCGAGTCTTCACGAGTCCACTTGCCTTTCACACTTAGACATTTTCCTGAAAATCTCTCAACACACCAACTATACTTCACCGGACCCCAAGTGAGATGCATTGAGTAGTCTTAGCCCTTAGTGGTGCTACTCTATTTCTTAGACTTGCATAGTGCATGAGGCTGTCCTCCGGGCCAGTTGCACTGTTGTTACACTAATAAATGTCACCTTGACTACTTACAGTTAGTATGGCTCAAATCAACAGTCATGCTACCCTCTTAGGCAAGTCTCATGCCTCTGTTATCCATCTCAAACTCAAAGAAGAGAGAAAGTCTTGTAAAAACTATGTTTATCTCTGGGGTCGCAGGTTCTCTCTAGCCTTACCTGCGGGGACGCTGACCATGTTCACAAAATCTGCGTCCATGGACGCTCTGTATGTTAAGGGACAGGTGCGTCCCTCTGTAAAAGGCAAAATGCGCGAGTTTTATCTTGAAAAAGTTACTTGTGGTTACTTCTAGAACATTCTAGAGGTCGGTTTGATGAAATGGATGCGCCTCCAGTTGGTTCATGTATCTCTATTAAGGGGGAACTTATCCCATCAATAAGGGAGCTATCCCACCCAAAGAGGGGGATTATCCCATTGATGGTGGACCTGAATAACCTCTTTACAGCACTATAAATAAAGACATTGAGCCAGAGGGAGGAGAGGTTGGAGCTATACATTTTCTTTGGGTAAATGCTGCAGGATTTAGGTCTTCCATTAGAGCCTTTGTGAGGAGAGATTGTCTTCACTTGATTCTACTTGGGAGAGGGTGAGCTTTGTCAAAGTAGAGGAAAACCCTTGATGGACCCTGGGAGGAACTTGCACAACACCAAGGCCAGGTTGTAAGAGTTTCTTTGTTTCGTTATTAATACAAACTGGTTTATTTTTCTCAATAGCTTGTGTTAATGAGTTATTTCATGTGTTCCTTGGTCTGCATGTTGAATATATGTTTTATTATATGAAATGCAAGTGCTTGGTAATTGTTTGATTGTTTGTGGTTGCAGGAATTGACTTGAAGGAGGAGCTCATCCGGATCGTCAAGAACGGACTTCAACAACAGCGTTTTGGAATAAGGTAAGCCTAAACACTTGTAGTTTTCATGTTGTAAAAGGTGTATTTAGAGAAAGATCACTCCATTTTGTCTTGTTTGTCATTAGAACGTCTTAGACTTCTAGGAAGGTCAGTCGTGTCCGCACCCTTGACAAATTCCGTGTGACAAATTGGCGACTCCACTAGGGAATCCATTAATGTGAAAGTCTTTTCCTTTGTGTAAGCTTTGCTCTGAGAAAATCATTTTTATTTTCTGGTTTTTGACTGTGAGAATTAGTATTTGGGTGGCTTAGCTTTAGATTTAGTTAGATTTGGTTTTTCTTAACTTTTCCAGAAGGACGCACCCTCTGAGTACTGCACAGTGCGTCTTTGGACGCGCTGTTGCCGTTTGCACAGAGCGGGCCCGCGCCTGTTCTAACGGGTTTCCTGCGTCTTCCTGTAAAAATTTAGGAAAAATCCATTTTTGCTTTAATTGCTTTTAGATTTTGGTTTTTCTTAGTGTTTTCTGCCCAGATCCTTTAGTACCCTGTCAAAAATTTTCACCTGAACTTGTTTCATTAGCATTCCTGCTTTTAGCTTTCATCAATTGGGTGTTTTGAGTCTCTTTTTGAGAAATTCTTGATTTGATTTCCTTTGGTCATTACTTGGAGGTTTCTCTCAGTCTTTTCACAATTTTGCATCTTTTTGCTTTGGTTTTTGCAAAAAAATTTCCCCCTCATTCGCCGGGGGGGGCTAAATTGTGTATGAGTGTTAATCGCCTTTGAGTGTTTTTATTTTTTGATCTTTGGAACTCTCGCCCAATTTTCTCGACTTGCACTTGATTGGTTCTTAGATTACATTAGAATCATCTTGTGTTTGAGGATTCTCTTGCATAGATCACATTTGCATAATTAGAATTCTCATTTTCAGAATATGAATGAAAAATGTGCATAGATTACATTTGCATACTTTTCAAGTGAATTGTGCTTAGATTACCATTGCATAGTTTACATTCTGAAAAATCAATCGTAGATTTAGATCAGCTTTCTTTGATTTGAATTTACACAAAAATAAAAATAAAAAAATTTGTTTGGAATTGATTTGCATTAGTTTTTCTTGATGAAATTAGTGCATTAGAGAATTTGTTAAATTTTCTCTTAATGATCAATTTTTTGCATTGTTGGAAGTGAATGGAAACTCT
Organism: Pinus tabuliformis; assembly: GCA_031772625.1. NCBI lineage: Eukaryota > Viridiplantae > Streptophyta > Pinopsida > Pinales > Pinaceae > Pinus > Pinus tabuliformis. Next base: position 863,261,569 of record CM062819.1, on the reverse strand, counting down.
CTCCTTACTCTAGTTAGGATTCATCGAATTGAAAGGATTGCATTATCATATTCAATTGCATTCAGTTGAGTCGGGTCATAACATCATTGGTTTCATCTCCATTTACCCATTTGAGTAATAACAGCCTTAATAACACAGCGCTTAATTAAAATTCATCTAGTAAATTTTACATTTCTAGGGCTCTGAAACACCAACATAGCTTAGGCTAGGGTCTTGGAGTAGGTGAGTACTTAACTCTCCAAGACTACAAAACCAAACAGATAGTTTATCTTGAGTAGAATAAATCCAATTGTTTCAATTGCACTCTGGGAAAGCTCCTCTTAAAGGAGAAGCACGAGCTCGTGTCCGAACCAGTGAGGGGATCATTCCCCCCTCGTTGGGAACGACGCCAGACAGTACGTATTACAAACGGTAAACCTCGGATTAACCATTGTCGAGGAGCCAGGGGTCACTTATCGGTAAACCTTGGATTGTTGTCAAGGAGCCGGTAAGGGGATTGAGCTTGCTACTCTGCCCTTGCGTGCTGTCGGAGTTTAGACTGTTCCCCCAGGTGTATTTGTTACTGTTGGTGACCTTAGTGACCATAATCTTTAGGGTTCTACCGAGGTGACGGTGGAGGGAAGGTCCCACTGTACCTGGAGCAGACGTCGGTTATACTCACTTGGATTTTCCGGGGGGTTCACTTCACTTCGAGACGGTTAAAGTGGAGGAACTTGGTCCGGTCTATTCATTAAGCAGGTTGCCGGGGTAACTGTTCCACCCACCACTTCTGTACTGAATTCGGCGAGGTTGGGCTTCATCACCAACTAGTGTTTTCGGTCTGGAGAGCTTACTGTTTGTGTGTGGTTTGACTCCTAGATTTGATAGCGCGTGTTAATTTGTTTGTTTTTACTTTTAGAGACCATAGGTGTGAATTGTGAATTTTAGTTGTTAAGTGTGAATTGTGAATTGTTAATTTTAGTTTTAAATTGTTAATAAAATTCACTGAAGTTGAATATAATGGCAAATGTTCCGGAATTTATCAACCTAGGAACCCCTCCTAATGAGAATCCTAGTACTTTTCCTTATTTTGGAAATGTTGGTCCTCCTTATATGGCTACTTTGTCATTACCTGGATTTACAATAGGTTTACCAATATGGTTATTTTCAACTTCGTTGGCCCAAAATACTCCAATTGTTCCATCTCAACCGAATGCTTCACCTCAACAGAATTCACCATCTCAACATCACCAACCTTCTGTTGACCCTTTACCTTCTTCGCCTAATTTTTCTTCCTCCATTTCTTCCTCTTCGCCTGGTAAAAGCCTTGATGCTAGTAACCAGGAGGCTAAGAAGAAGAAGAAAGGGAAGAAGAAGAAGAAGAAGAAGAAGCAAGATAAACAAGACGTCAACCAACCAACCATGGCTGTAAGTGTTAGTTGTGTTGAGGAAAATTCCGACATGCATCGTAAACCCAAATACCCTTGCAGGCTTTGTAAGGGTGACCACTTCCTTGTCAATTGTCCTGGTATTCCAAAAGTCTTGGAAGTATGGTCAGAAAAATCTTATCAACTTTCCATTGAACCATCAACCAGTGATAGTCAGGTTCCTGGGAAAAAGGGTAAAGTTAGGTTTCCTTGTAAGTTATGCAAAGGGAGTCATCAAACTCACATTTGCCCTCACATGGATGAAGCCTCAACATTGTTGGAAAACCTTACTGTTCCACAGCAAGAATTTCCAACTGGTTACCGTAAACTTTCTCTCAACCTACCGTCAACTGACGGAGTGATTGATCTAACTTCAAGTACAGTCAATCACACTCTTCCATTGGAGAGTGAAACTCATGTCACTCAGGTTGATGATCCATTAGTTGATCAAGTGGTCGATTCAATTTCACATTCGGTCGATCACACTCTCCTTTTTGAGAGTAAATTTCATACCGCTGATGTTCTTCTTGTTACATCGGATTCTTCTATGCCGGGGGGCATTTCACCTGTTTCTACAGAACCCCCTCCAAGCACTGAGGTCTTTTCCTTTGATTGGAATAGACTGACAGAACCTCGTCTTCCTTCCTCCATCCCTTTCCAAATCATTGTCAAGGCGGGTGGTAGGGACATACATCGTACTCAGGTAGATGAAGGTGCTTCTGTTAGTATTTTATCCTCATCTGTTTGGAAAGCTTTGGGTTCCCCTCAGCTAGTGCCTATTACGCAGAATCTGAAAGCTTTTAACAGAACCATTAGTGAACCTTTAGGGATCCTTCCTAAGTTTTCTATTACCTTGGAAGGTAAAACTGTTTGTATTGATCTTATGGTAGTTCGAGGTCCCTTGGATTTCAATTTACTCCTTGGGCGAGACTATGTTTATGCAATGAAAGCTGTCGTATCGACACTCTTTCGCGTGATGTCTTTCCCTCACAATGGAAATATTGTGACTATAGACCAGCTTTCATTCCCTAGTCTTGTCTCAACTACCAATAATATGACACCCCTAAAAGTTCCTGATTCTAAAGTGGTATCTACCCTGCCACGGGTTAATTATGTGGCAACCGGTCCCATGATTTCAGTTACCGATGTAAGTGAGCCTCTCACTGTTTGCTCATCTTCCTTTGATTTAGCTCCGGTAATTGACATGGAAAACTCTATGGGATTACTTGAACACGATGTTCTTATCCCTTTTGAGTCCCTTGACATGTGTTCCTTCCCAAGAAGTATTCTTCCTTCGGATGAAGACCTCTTGGAAGCCATGATCAAGGTGTGTCCATTGACATGTCTTTCCTCCAGTTGGAAGCCATGATCAATGTTACGAGGATAGTTTTTTCCTGTATCAACCTCGTTAAAAAATGAAATAGGCTAGCGAGGACAGTTCCTGTTACTGAGTCAACCTCGTTAAAAAATGAATCAGGAACGAGGATAGTTTTTTCCTGTATCAACCTCGTTAACAAATGAAACAGGCTAGCGTGAGGATAGTTTCTTCTAGTCTCAACCTCATTAAAAAATGAAACTGGAAGTCATGAGCATAGTTCCTTGTCTTGTGTCAACCTCGTTAAAACAATGAAACAAGGATAGGTTATATAGGAAAGTAGGATTAGAGAGGAAAGTTCCTTTTTACTGTGTCAACCTCGTTAAAAAATGAATCAGTGAGTGTGAGGAAAGTTCCTTTTACTGTGTCAACCTCGTTAAAAAATGAATCAGTGTGTGCGAGGATAGTTTTTTCTTGTATCAACCTCGTTAAAAAATGAAACAAGGAGAACGAGGATAGTTTTTTCTTGTATCAACCTCGTTAAAAAATGAAACAGGCTGTCATGAGGACAGTTCTTTTACTGAGTCAACCTCATTAAAAAATGAATCAGCTAGTTTTTAGGTCATATAGATAGTTAGAAAGTAGGGTTCTGAGGAAAGTTCCTTTTGCTGTGTCAACCTCGTTAAAAAATGAATCAGTTGATGAGGATAGTTCTTTTACTGAGTCAACCTCATTAAAAAATGAATCAGGTAGGTTTTAGGACATGTAGGTAGATTGTAGAAAGTAAGTGTGTGCGAGGACAGTTCCTGTTACTGAGTCAACCTCGTTAAAAAATGAATCAGGTGCGAGGACAGTTCCTGTTACTGAGTCAACCTCGTTAAAAAATGAATCAGGTACGAGGATAGTTCCTGTTACTGAGTCAACCTCGTTAAAAAATGAATCATGTATGAGGATAGTTCTTTTCTTGTGTCAACCTCCTTAAAAATGAAACAACTCCCTTTTCAAGTTAAATATTGAAAGTAAACCTTCATTTCATCCAGCCGGTTGAATGCAATGAAGCCTGGGGGGCATGTACCTCATTTTGAATCATTAAACTGGGGGCATGCGAAATTTTTGAGCATAGTTCCTTGTCTTGTGTCAAGCTCGTTAACAAATGAAACAAGGGTAGGTTAAGTAGGCAGATTGTAGAGTAGTTATGAGCATAGTTCCTTGTCTTGTGTCAAGCTCATTAAAAAATGAATCAAGGTTTTTAGAGCATAGTTCCTTGTCTTGTGTCACGCTCGTTAAAAAATGAATCAAGGTTTTTAGAGTAAAGTTTTTGTTAGGTAGATTGTAGAGAGTAGTTATGAGCAAAGTTCCTTGTCTTGTGTCAAGCTCGTTAAAAAATGAAACAACTCCCACAAGTCTTTCCAAGATCTTGAAAGTAAAGCTTCATTCCATCCACCTCATTGAATGCAATGAAGCTTGGGGGCATGTACCTTGATTTGCATTATTATGCTGGGGGCATGTGAACTTATAACAAGCATAGTTTTTTGTTTCAAGCTTGCATAAACATGAAACTGAATCCGAGCATAGTTCTTTTCCTGTGTCAAGCTCGTTAAAAAATGAAACAAATCCTCCTCTAATTGAGTCGAGAGTTTGACTAGACCTCATAGATGTTAGGTTGTACGTTTAGGTTAGTTATTTCAGTTTTTGCATAATTTTCTTACAGTTTTAGGTCTAGTCTTTCAAATGATCTCGTTCTTGAACCTTCATTTCATCCACCTTAGTTGAATGAAATGAAGCTGGGGGGCATGCGCTCTAACAGTTATGCTTAGGGGGCATCAAGCACAGTTTTATCTCTGTTTCAAGCTTGTGTAAAAATGAAACTAATTTGAAGCATAGTTTTTATCTGTTTCAAGCTTTTGTAAAAATGAAACCTATCTCGAGTCAATTTCAGTTATTTTCAAGACTCGTTAAACTCATGAAAATCCCGAGATTATTTTGCTATCTTTCATTCTCGTAAAACAAATGAAAATGCCGAGATCTTTCCGTCTTTTCCTGCTCGTAAATTAAATTGAAAGTCGGTCATATGAGTACATTTTTATCCCTTTTTTGAACTCATTAAAATTTACGAAAAAGTGAAAACCATGAGTACATTTTTATCCCTTTTTCGAACTCATTAAAACTTAAGAAAAAGTGAAACCTTGGAGTTCTCTTTTAAGCCCTTTTCAGACTCTTAAAACATGAAAAGATCGCCGAGCATTTCTTTTACACTCGTTAAAACGGAATTAAAAGACGGTCCCCTTTTAGCTCTTTTCTGACCGCAAAATCAGGAAAAGATTGCCGGGTTTTTGTCGTTTCAAACTCGATAAGGAAATAAAATGACGTGTCCTTGATCGCTTTTTACTTTTCAGGTCAACGACACTATTATGAAAGTACTCCTTGGTCGCAAGATCAAGCGGTTCCCCCAGGTATTATTTTATACTTTTTCGGGCTTGAGGGACACAAATGTACGAAAAAGTTCAACGTGGAGTCTCCTTTAGTTTTTTTTCAGACTCTCTAAAATTGAAAAACGCCGAGTTTCTCCTATACTGGGCTCGTTAAACTTTTACAGTAGAGGACCTGTTCAATTACAAACAGGAACGAACCACTCCTTCCTAGGGTTCGAATTTAAACTAGGTTGGACTCGTCCGAAGGATGAGCTTACAATCAAGCATATGTTATCCTCCTCAAGCTTGTTAAAAATAAAGAGGTACTTGCCAGAAATGGTGGGGGAAAAGAGAGAAGAATGAACCTGTTTGTTACCTTTTGTCTCAAAAGAAACTTCATTACCACTCTTGAACACGACACTTTTTCATTCACCTGGGTTGGGAAATCTTTTACCTCACAGTTGATCAAACCACTTTGAAAGTCTTTAACCGGGTTACGGGGATTAATTTTGAGTTATTTGTCACCAAGCCATCTGTCGTGTCGTTATGTGTTCAAGAGGTCTGCAAGCAAAACTTTCATCTGCAAAATACTTGTCATCCATTTGACCATCCCTGAGTCAGTCCTCACAGCAACATTTCTTCAACTTGAACAATGATTTCGTGTTGCGGGCTTGCCTGCAACGGGTCGCTTTCTATCGACATCGACACATTATCTAGAAAGATGACTTAGGAATCAACAGTACCTTGAAGTCTGCATGCATCAATGGCAGGTTTCTCGCCTTTGACGTCAGTTTACATCATTGACTTTCGATCAAAGGATTCCGTGAAGTGTTCGACATCAAAACATCTATTCACATTTCACGGGTTGTGCTTGGTACTTTGAGAACCATTGACATTACTGGTGGTCTCTCTCACGCTTGTTAACAGTTTACATCATCGACTGGTAATCAAGTGGTTTCTAACATGTTCGACATCAAATCATTTAATCACATGGCTAGAATCGTACCAATTCAGGAAGTAGAAGTGAAGACCCTGGATCTAGTTTCTACCATCCAGGCTGCGAGGAGTTTTGTATTCATTATCTATGTAGACTAATCATAAACAGATGGCTGCGTCCATACTGTGTCTACAAAAGTCTATAAAAATGATGTACTGCAAGATCATTCCTGTATCAGAATAGTTAGTCCATTAGTTAAAGTTTTGAATCTGAGTATGGGAATGCCTACCTCAGTGATGATATAATCTTATCCATGTATTTTGTGTTGAAAATTGCAGGTTCCAACCAGGCCATCCACAAGACAATCCTTGAAATGATAAAGCGCTTCACCCTTCCTAGAATTACAAAACCCTACTCTATTCCAGGCTTCGCACTTTAGGGGGAAATCTGTTACACTAAAAAATGTCACCTTGACTACTTACAGTTAGTATGGCTCAAATCAACAGTCATGCTACCCTCTTAGGCAAGTCTCATGCCTCTGTTATCCATCTCAAACTCAAAGAAGAGAGAAAGTCTTGTAAAAACTATGTTTATCTCTGGGGTCGCAGGTTCTCTCTAGCCTTACCTGCGGGGACGCTGACCATGTTCACAAAATCTGCGTCCATGGACGCTCTGTATGTTAAGGGACAGGTGCGTCCCTCTGTAAAAGGCAAAATGCGCGAGTTTTATCTTGAAAAAGTTACTTGTGGTTACTTCTAGAACATTCTAGAGGTCGGTTTGATGAAATGGATGCGCCTCCAGTTGGTTCATGTATCTCTATTAAGGGGGAACTTATCCCATCAATAAGGGAGCTATCCCACCCAAAGAGGGGCATTATCCCATTGATGGTGGACCTGAATAACCTCTTTACAGCACTATAAATAAAGACATTGAGCCAGAGGGAGGAGAGGTTGGAGCTATACATTTTCTTTGGGTAAATGCTGCAGGATTTAGGTCTTCCATTAGAGCCTTTGTGAGGAGAGATTGTCTTCACTTGATTCTACTTGGGAGAGGGTGAGCTTTGTCAAAGTAGAGGAAAACCCTTGATGGACCCTGGGAGGAACTTGCACAACACCAAGGCCAGGTTGTAAGAGTTTCTTTGTTTCGTTATTAATACAAACTGGTTTATTTTTCTCAATAGCTTGTGTTAATGAGTTATTTCATGTGTTCCTTGGTCTGCATGTTGAATATATGTTTTATTATATGAAATGCAAGTGCTTGGTAATTGTTTGATTGTTTGTGGTTGCAGGAATTGACTTGAAGGAGGAGCTCATCCGGATCGTCAAGAACGGACTTCAACAACAGCGTTTTGGAATAAGGTAAGCCTAAACACTTGTAGTTTTCATGTTGTAAAAGGTGTATTTAGAGAAAGATCACTCCATTTTGTCTTGTTTGTCATTAGAACGTCTTAGACTTCTAGGAAGGTCAGTCGTGTCCGCACCCTTGACAAATTCCGTGTGACAACTGTGTAATCCCAGAAGTGAGCAATTGTCTTCCTTCCTAGAACTTTACAGAAAACTGCCTGACAGATTATTTGAACTACGTATTTCCCAAGCATAGTCATCAAGCCTCCTTCCTGCCTACTGGAACCCTAGATTGAACAGATACATGAGCCTGCACAACTCCCAGAAATTGTGCAGAAATGTCCTCCCAGAGCCCTCCCTCAGCCAGGACTCACTCCTCTCAAAAACTACGTAGACTTGTCCTTTGGTCCCTCTATTATCCTACCTTGTCTTCCTATGTGACACTATGCAAAGGTGTCCCTCAGGGTCCCACCTTGCAGTCACTGCCAGTGTCCTTGACTGTGAAATTCTGCCTCCTAATGGTCTCTACACATTTTTCCCAGAGAGTGAAAACTATGCCCCGAAGTTCCTTGTCCAAGCCCGAGCTGCGATCTGCACAGTCTCAGCAACCAGTCCTCCCTCCTTATCACCTGGAACTATGCAGTGTGTAGTTATTGGGACCTGTCCCAACCTATCATTTGCCTAGGGCCCAGAACACAGAAAACAATGCATAATGCTAGAGTAGGAGGTTTTGCATTTGATGTCGCCCAGTCCTGAGTGAATTGTAGGAACAAGTACATTGATAGATCATGGTGAGAGGATAAACATGATGAAGAAGGAACACACATGCTAGAAGACTTACTTGTAGCTAGACAGATGAACAAAGCACACCAACTAGCAAGTGAAAGGAACACATGCATGGAACCATCTTATAAGACCAAGACATCTGAAGACCCTGCAACACCGATCCATGCAGAGGAGAAGACAAAGTACACCCGAGAGTACATCCATCAATTAGCAATGCAACAACTTGACATGGACACCACAACCAGCTAGTACATGTCAATAGTGTCATGTCAAGTTGTGTCATGAGTTGTCAAAGCCACATCACCATATGGGGCATATCTTTTGTAACTAAATATAATGTAAATTCGAAGTCCAATGGATGCACACAAGAAGCTGAAGAGTCATGTGAGTCGAAAATTCATAGGAATTTCAATGGTCATGATGGTAGTCTAAGAGTCACAAGGGCCAAGCATCACCCTTGGCTATATATACCCCTCCTGTTGTATGAGCATTGAATTTTCACCTTGGATCCTTCCACATAGGCTTGAGAGTAGAAAGTCAGTTATTTGAGGAGAGAGGAGTGGATCCAATGTCCCACTACTGGGACTAGTGATGTATCGTGTACATACGTTTCTTGGGAATTTTTCTTAATACAAAAGGCTATTAAGGCCATCACATTTACATGCATTTTTTTTAGATGTTTGTAAGACTATTCTTTTTGGCATTTGTAATGCATGTTTGTTTCATGCTACTAAGATAGTTGAACTATTTCGGTTGTTTTAGTATTGTTGGGAATGTTTTGTACTGGTTATCACTGCCGTCTCATCCTTGTGGACTACTTCACAGGATACTAGACATACCACCTTCGTGTACTGGTTATCACTGCTCTCACATCCTTGTGGACTACTCTGCAGGATACTCGATAGACCATATTTTTTTTCTACTTCCAATGACTATCACATTTGTGTGGACTACTCTTTTGGGTGGTGTATGTGTTTTCCCCTTCAGTTCGGTTTTAATAACTTCCACATCTGCTAGGGACTATTATGCTAGATGCTGGAAAGAACTTTCTAGTTCACATGTGTCTCTTCCTTGGTGGTACTATTACCTCTCACATAGAGGCTCACTTTACTCTCTCCCTTTGTAGTAAGATAACCAAGACACGAGTTACATTATGCACTCATCAGACATACTCACCTCAATTTTTGAAGACACCAACATAACACTCTCATGTGCTAAACAACAAGAGCTAAGGAAATTATCTAAGTAAATGGAAACCAGGCCATCGCACCAAATGGGACTCCTACACCAAATAGTGTGAGGTCTGATTGGGACTTCATACCAAGGAGATCCCTTGAATGTTGGCAGGTCCAGCACCATCAACATTTTTTGTGCTAGAAGGAGGGTTGCCAAAAATTTATGGCTGATTGTCCCACTGACCCAACTCATCCATCATCTACTCAAGGCAGTAACTCTCACTCCCTCTCCCTACGTGAAACTCTGAAGTTAATAATTTCTCACCTCCTAGACCCAAATGTGAAATTATGTATCAGCATATCCGCACTATCCATCCCATCACCCTCTAATTCGCTAAATTTGTTGGAATGATTCCAGGAGTGTTCACTCTTCCATATTCGCAGATGAAGCAAAATACTAATCCCACAGGAGTGGTAGTCTCATCTATGGAAAAAGAAATCTTCTCCACTCTTACAGAGTTGGGAAAATCTGTGGAAAAAAAATAGGAACCTCCAATATTTCGAAAGGAGGAAGAAGACAACCTCTTATTCTTGATCTCAATCTTGGTGCAGGAGGCAGAGGGGAAGGCAGTGGAGGAGGTGGAAGAAGAGACAAACTGACAGATTTAGAGGAAGAACCATCAGATTCTAAAGAAGAGGAGGAGGACAAAGAAGATGACAACATGGATGACCATAATATGGAATCAATGACTCAGGGCCCATTGGCACTTCTGGGTATCTTGCACAAGATGTTGAGACATGCCAAGAAGATTTTAATGAAACATAATCCTGACAGAATAGTGAAGGCAGAAGATCACTTAGACACGTTCTACCTACATCTGTAGACACTCAAGGTATTCTATGATGACATTTCATGTAGATTGTTTCCATGTAATTTGGAAAGCAGAGCAACTGTATGGTACCACAACCTTCCACCAAATACTATCCAGAACTGGGGGGTGTTGAAGAGAATGTTCCTTGAGAATTTTGCTAAAGACAAGACCCCCACCATGTTGCTAAAGGAGTTGGGTAGTCTCAAGATGGAGAAAAAAGAGAAAGTCAAAGATTTCAAACCTCATGACTCCATCACCATTGACTACTACACATTCAAATTTCCAACCAACATTGCATAGATTGTCAAGCGAGGTGCGAGACCAACTCTAATAGAATTTTGTGAAGAGGATATAGCCATGGAAAAAGACCTGCGTGCTATTAGAGTCATTAGAGATGACAAATCCACTAAGGATTTGAAGCACATGAGAAAGAGGTCTTAGGCATCTATGAGTAAGGCTAAGGAAAAGGAAGAAAGTGACATCAAAAGCCTTAATCATCTCCTCAAGTCCTTGATTACCGAAGTTTCTGAAATCAAACAATGGATGAGAGGGATAACCGTGAGAAGGAGGCCTCCCAAGTACCCACCAAAGAATAATGCGGCTTTGGCAGCAGCAATAGCTAGCTAGCCAAATCTGCACAGAGCTTTAACCTAGTGTTGAACCTTGAAAATCTTGCAACAGACTCGTACTACTCATTTGACAATGAAAACAATTTCAAAAGAACGTGATCCAATTAGAATTGTATGATGAGCAGAATGGCCACACAACTTTCCGAAGACAACGTGGTTAATGAACAGTTTGTGCCAAACTTTGAAGATGAATATGCGCATTTTATGAAGCCCCAAGTACTGGGCATGCTATAAACATGTATCAGTGGTCGTGCACATCCCAGAAGATGAACACTGAGAAGGATCATCCAAGTGATGGTTTGACCCTAAATCAGAACAATCAGTGCAACTTGAGAAGTCAAGGGGTCCCCACTGTGATTGAGATACCAAGAGACAAAATAAGAAAATACATACTAAGGATAATAGATCCACTGGTCAACTCAACACAGAAAATGCAGAGCAAGTTTGGGAAGACAACTACGTCAAAGAGTACATCCAATGAGTAGAAAAGACAAGAGCATCCCACCAGACACCACGAACACAAGTCTACCCCCGGACACCTCGGTGAGTCTCCCCACTTTGGATTACAACATCATAGAAGATATGAAGAAGACTCGTGCAAACATATCTTTGTATGAGTTAACCAAAATCACAAGTTAGTTGGACCTTCTTTTGAACGCACTTGGGCAGAGATCTACAGGTGATTCTACGTCTTCTAGCAAGGGAATAGGTAAGTCTCATGACACACTCACATCCATTCTCAACGCGCTCCATATGGAGGAGGAGAACTCACTTTTCCCACCTTTCCTATTATCATTTGAAATATTCAATTTCAATGTCCACAACTATTTGGTTGATTTTGGCGCATCAGTCAATGTCATGCCACTCTCCATTGCAAAGAAGATCAATGCCCAATGGAGCAAGAGAACTACAAAGATCATCCAACTTGATAGAACATGTGTGCTGACAATTGGTGAACTCGGAGATGTGATCATCTAGTTATTGAATGACATAAGATTTCATTAATGCATCAACATTGTGATTATGGACATCCTGGAAGCATATGGCGTATTTCTCAACAAAGACTGGTTGAGAAATTTGCAAGGATACTTTGCCACTGACTAGTCACACTTATGGCTTCAGTACTAGGGAAGAAACAACTAGATCTGGGTTTTGTTAAAGAGATACATGAAGCATAATGTGACCCTCTTGAATGGAAAAAATGAACCATTGGATTTCGTAGAACTTATGTTCGACAATTTCTTTCTGGAGACACAGTTGGGGTACTATCTTGGACAACCATCCCCAACCCCACCAAACACATAGTTGGGTATCCTTACATGCCCAACTAGCGAAAATAAAACTTGTACAGTACATTGTAACAGTAGTGACAATAATACTAGTGCAGCAAGTGGTCCTTGTTAGATGATATGTGGACAATGTACTTTGATGGTTCTAAGATGCAGGAGGGCTCTGGAGCTGGTTTTGTCTTAATCTCTAGCCACTTGGAGTTCGAGTGCACGAACAACACCACTGAGTATGAAGCACTCATTTTAGGCTTACAGAAAGCCATTAGCCTCAACGTTGTTGTGCTAAAAGTGGTAGGTGAATCAAAGATCATGGTGCGTTAGTTACGTAACACCATACACTATGTGTCACCCCATCTTAAAAGTTATCAACAAGAGGTATGGTGACTCATCTCTCAATTCCAAGTTCAATATTATTTTTGTACCACGAATGCATAATCCAGTTATAGATGCCTTGGCAAATGCAACTGCTAGGATGACATTGTTAAGGGATATGTTTTCTGTTGAAATTTTATATAAGCCATCTATCCCAGACAACATCACTGATTTACACAATTTTTATGATGATCAACAGATACTGCATTTCATGGATAACGTTGACATCTTCAAGGATGAAATAATAGACGAGGATGAGCATGAGCAGTATCTACAGGACGCAGCCGATGTAAGCAAAAGAACCTCATCCCCAAGGGTGTGGTATCACTTGAGAAGTTGTATGACTTGCAGAATCTCTTTTAGGGACCTATGAATCCCAAAACCAACATCTCTACATTGTTGCATGAACAAATTAATCTAGGACTGGATAAGGATGTGAAGTTTGTGAATCTTGGTACATGTTGCACACGTCAATGGTGGTAAGCTTTCATCTATCTATTCAAGTAGTACCAAGATGTGTTCACGTCGACATACAATGACCTCAAGACATATGACATATGAATAATCTAGCATGTCATACCAATCAAGGAAGGGGCCAAGCCTTTTCAACAAACGCCAAGGAAACTTCATCCTTTACTTGAGCCCCTCATACAAAATAAATTAAATAATTTGATGGATGCTTGAATCATTTACAAAGTTCGACATTCCATGTGGGTTTCCAACCTAGTCCCTATTGGAAATAAGTATGAGGAGATCCTCCTGTGCATAGATTTCCGTAACCTCAACCATGCCTCAGAGAAATAAAACTACCCAGTGCCATCCATGGAGCATATACTGGAGACAATATCTGGAGCATATATGTTTTCTTTTCTTGACGGATTTTCAGGATACAACGGATTTCTAGTAGCAGAGCTTAACATAGTTAAAACAACCTTCTGTACCAAGTGGGGTACGTTTGCTTTCCAAAGGATGCCATTTGGATTGGTAAACACAAGTGCAACTTTTCAACATGCAATGGACATTTCCTTCCATGGGATCATTAGATAGAGCATGGTGTTTTACCTCGATGACATGACAATATTCTCAAGGTAGCGGTCAGACCATCTACGCCATATTAAGAAAATCTTTGAGCGACGTCGAAAATACAAGATAACCTTGAATCCCAAGAAGAGCATCTTCATGGTGTCTGAGGGAAACCTTCTTGGACACATCATTGCGAGGATCAGGATCAAGGTAGATCCAGATAGATTTTGGACCATCACGCAGACTCCTCACCCTGTGAAAAACTAAGCTATGCAGTCTTTCATGGGGAAGATCAAATTCCTCAGTAATTTCATCTCTGACTATGTGCATATTGTCAAACCCACCAAGAGATGATCAAGAAGGACATATTCTATAGTTGGGGAAAGAAGGAAAGGATGTGTTTTTCCATATCAAGCAAGCTATAGTAGAAGGAGGCGCCCATAATGTATAGCCCATACTTCAACAAATATTTCTTGCTCTACACTTTCACATAGGACACTTCACTTATTGTTGTGCTCACTTAGAAGGATGAGCTGAACAATGAGTGACCCATCTCTTTCATAAGCACAAGCCTACAAGGACCTAAAATCAACTATACCTCCATGGAAAAACAAGCATATGTAGCATACAAGGCGGTGAAGCATTTCAGACCCTACCTCTTGAAGAATCATTTCATTGTCTTTGTGCCGCACCCAACAGTCAGAGCACTGCTTGTTCAAAAAGATTTGGGTGAAAGGAGGGCGAACTGGATGATAAGAGTGCAAGAGTACGATCTTACAATCAAACTAGTTCATGCCATTAAGGGTCATGGTCTGTGTAGACTAGCATCAGAAGCATTACGTGCACAAGAAGAAGAAGAAGAGCTTGCAGGATGGGAGCAAGAAATAGAAATGTACAATGTCGAGCGAGCCTCACCCACTTTGCATGGAGACTCTTGGTACACAAGTGCACCAATACCTTGAGCATGGAATTGTGCCCTATCATTTTTCTATGCGGTAGAAGATGACACTGCAACTCAAAGCTTCTATCTTACTAACTACAACATGGGGTGTTTTACAGAAAGCATCACAATGGTGTCTTGCTCGAGTGCATGGAGGCACATGATTCAGAAAGGGTGTTATGTGATCTCCATGATGGACCAGTCGTGGAACACTATGTGGGTAACACAAAAACACACAAGGTCATGGGGACCAGTTTCTACTGGCGTAAATTGTTCAAGGATGCACATGCCTATGCCCACAAGTGTCGGTTTGTTAGAGACGTGTCGGCCGAAACTGAAGGTCAGCAACCCTTTTGTAGTGGAAGAACCATTCCAACAGTGGGGCTTGGATATTATTGGGGAGATTTTCCCAAATTCATCAAAGCAACACCATTGTATTCTGATGGCTATAGATTACTTCACGTAGTGGAAAGAAGTAGTTCCGCTTAAACAATTGAACGATCAAGAAGTCATTAGCTTCCTTCAACAGAGCATCATCTCTAGGTTTTACATTTCTATATCACTTGTTTTTGACAATGCAACATACTTTTCTTCATTGAAGCTTTATGAATTAGCATTGAAAAATGGTATTTTGTTGAAACATTCTGCTAACAACTACCCCTAGGGAAATGGTATTGTTGAGTCTACAAACAACAACCTCATTTATATTATCAAGAAAACCATTTACTCTGAACAACAAAACTGGCACTCTGCTCTGGTGAATCCTCTATGGGCTGACCGAGTCACACCTAAGACTTCTCTGAATACCTCACCCTACTTCCTGGTATATGAAAAATAAGCCATCCTCCCACTGAACATCTACTTTTCTGCTCTCTAGTTGTCCTAAGAATCCCAAGGAAAACCATATCTGTTAGTTCAGCATAGGATGGACACATTGCACAAGATACAGGAAGAAAGGGTAAAAGCAAAAGAAAATTTTACACTCCACCATAACCGTATCAAGAGATGGTTTGACAGAAAGTCTGTAGGGAGTACTAGCTTCAGTGTAGGTGACTTAGTCTTGAAGTGGGACAAACCCCATGAGGACAAAGGCAATAACATGAAGTTTCAGTCCTTGTGGATTGGTACATTCACCGTCCACGAGAAGCTTGGCCAACACACTTTTCATCTTCAATCACTTGACTTGAAGATTGACACTCTCCCTGTCAATGGCCAAGACTTAAAATTTTATTTCCAATTATTTGGGGCCGCACCCCACACTACGTACATAGTTGTTTCATTGCTTGTTCTTTTGTTTGCTTTGCTATTTTCCTTTTCTTTGTTGTTTTGTTGTTTTTCTTTGTAGATAAGTTTTGTCCTACATTGCGTTATGGCTTTTGAATGCATATGTGGCTAAAGTTCAAAGAGTCTTGTGACACTGCAACACTTGGCCAGTCCTATGTCCGTCTTCTTTGTGTTTTGTTGTAACTTTTGGCCAATGAAGTATTGATGGAAAATATGATCCATCTGTAAGGATAGTTTTGGCTAAACCATGAACCTATGTCTAGCCTAAGAAACCTCATGCTTGTACTCAGTCTTCTGCTCTGGTGTGTTTAATCTTCTCCAACTAGTAGAAACAAAGTAGGGGAAAATCTAAATAAGAAAAATTGAATCAAAGGTCTTTACATGCTTCTCTGAAGGAACAACCTCTCCTACTCTCAATAAGTCGAGATCCCTCTTCTGCCCCAAAAATAAATAAGTTCCTATGCACAGTTCTCTTTAAAAATAATAAAGGTGAAAGAAGACAAAGGCTTCCTGCGCGGAGAGGTGAAGCAGGAAACTTCACTGGGGTATTGTATAGGCTCACTAGCAGTGGAGAAATGCTTGCATTCCTACCTGACTCCATTCGGGTACTATCTAGGCCTAATGGTAGTAGAGAAACACCATAGATGAAAAAATATACTGTGAAAATCTTAAGCTCGTCAGCCAAATTACCCTTCCCAATTTGAAACACCGTGATCTAGATAAATCTTATGCTGCATTCGACTGAGTTGGTACAAGGCGAACCATGTTTTTCCATGGGGTAAGTAGGGAATCCGAAGTGATCTGCATGATGAATCAATACTCCCCAAAGGACCAAGCCTCTGCACTGCAAAAGAACATAAGCAAAGAAGCCGGTATTCAACAAGTGTATCGCCAAGTGTTGTAATGGCTACAACACCCTCCAAAATTTTGGCTAGCACTCAGATTTCAGAGCCTTCCTTTATTTTTCCTTTGATGGTTGCAAACACTCAAGCTCATTCCTTAAGCTCTATCAAAGTCTTTTCACCCTTTTTTTTCTTGCTTAACCAACTACCATCTTTTGGTGTGTTGACTGCTTTGTCATGCTTGCGATCTTGTTGTAGGCATTTTGAAGGTTTGTCTTTATGTTTTTCGGTTGTCTTAGCTATGTGAACACTGATCTCACTCTGACACAAAGTTGTAAGCACCGCCTCGCAAGTGTCTTCACTATCATCTAAACCTCTATCCCAAATGTCACACTTGTCGCTTTACCCTCTAGAGAGTCCCATAGAGGGTCATGCTTTCCTATGTTGTCCTGGTGGTTAGTGTCGTCATGTTTTTGAAGTATGCTAAGTGTGTGATTACAATGTAAATTCTTCACGAGTCCACTTGTCTTTCACACTTAGCCATTTTATTAAAAATATCTCGATGGACCAACTCCACTTCACTGGACCCTAACTGAGCTGCACTGCGTAGTCTCAGCCCTTAGTGGTTTTGCTCTGTGTCCTAGAAATGTGTAGTGCTTGAGTTTGTCCTCTGGGCCATTTGCACTACGCAATCACAAAAGTGAGTAGTTGTCTTCCTTCCCAGAACTGCGCATAAAACTATCTGACAACCTATTTGAACCGTGATTTCTCAAGAAAATTCATCAAACCTTCTTCTTGCCTACTAGAACCATGAATTGTGTAGAGACCTGAGCCTGCAATGCTCCCAAAAATTGCTCATAAAGGTCCTCCCAATGACCAAACTCAGGTAGGACGCACTGCTCTCAAAAACTACGTAGACCTATCCTCTAGTCCCTCTATTGTCCTACCTTGTCTTCCTCCTGGAAACTACACAAAGTTGTCCCTCAGGGTCCCACCTTGCAACTCACACTAGGGTCCTTTATTGCGCAATTATGCTTCCTAGTGGTATCTACATAGTTTTCTCGGACAGTAAAGACTATGCCCCAAAGTTCCTTATCCAATCTTGAGCTACGTTCTATGGAGTCTCAGTGACCATTCCTCCCTCCCTGTCACCTGGAATTGTGTAGTGCACAGTTATTGGGCCCTCTCCCAACCTGTCATCTATCTCTGGTCTGAAACATAGAAAAAATGCATCATGTTAGACTAGGAGGTTCTAGATTTGATGTCGTCTCATCATGAGTGAAATGTAGGAACAAGTACACTGGTAAATAATGGTGATATGACCAATGGGATGAAGAAGGAGTTCACCTGCTAGAAGACTTACTTGCAGCTAGATAGATGAATAAAGCACACCAAGCAACAAGTGAAAATAACACATGCATTGAACCATTTTACAAAACCAAGACCACCGAAGACCCCATAGCACCAAGCCATGCAAATGATAAGACAAAGTACAACCATTACTTAGTAGGGCAACAACTTGACATGGATACCATAGCCAGCCAGTACATGTCAGCATTGTCGTGTCAAGTTGTGTCATGAATTATCAAAGTCACATCACCATAATGGGACATATCTATTGTAACTAAATGTAATGTAAAGTGGAATTCCAATGGATGCACATAAGAAGTTGAAGAGTCATGTCAGTTGAAAAGTCATAGGAATTTCAATGGTCATGAGGATAGTCCAAGAGTCACAAGGGTCGAGCATCACCTATGGCTATATATATCCTTCCCATTGTATGAACAAGGAATTTTCACCTTGGCTTCTCCCACATAACCTTAAGAGTAGACAGTCAGTTCTTTGAGGAGCGAGGAGTGGCTCCAACGTCCCACTACGAGGATTAGTGATTTATGGTGTATAGATGTGTCTTGGGAATTTTGATTAATACAGAATCCTGTTAAGGCCAACACATTTTCATGCATGTTTTGTAGATGTTTGTAAGACTATTCTTTTCAGCATTTATAATGCATGTTTGTTTCACCTGTACTAAGGTAGTTGAACTATTTTGGTTGTTTTAGTACTTACATTGTTGGGAATGTGTTATACTGGTTATCACTAGGGAAAATTTTAAGGATGTAAATTTATCTTAATGTTTATAAACCTTAGTGAATCTTACTAGTCCCTAACACACAAACTATAAAATGTTTAGCGATATGTTTGTAAAAATCTTCAAATTTCTAATGATTTTATATATCCTCTATAAAAATTTGGCTATTTTTAAGGTAAAACAATTTTATGATATAAAATTTGGACAAACAATTTTTAGGAAAAATGGAAATTGGCGAATCTTTTTTTTCGAAAAAACATAGAAAATTAGCCCACCTACGAATATTAGACCCTAAACTTTTCCCTAGTTATCAACGTTGTCTCTCACTGTGGGCTAATTTAGGGGATACTAGATAGACCACCTTTGTGTATTGGTTATCAGCGCTATCACATCCTTGTGGACTATTCCACAGGATACTCGAAAAACCATATTTGTGTTCTTCTTCCAATGATTGTCACATCCATGTGGATTACTCCATTGGGTGGTGTACGTGTTGTCCCCTTCACTTCGGTTTTAGTGACTGGTTCATCCACTATGGACTATTCTGCTAGATGTTGGACAGATATTTGTGGTTCACATGTGTCTCTTCCTAGGTGGTACTATGACCTCTCACTTAGAGGCTCATTTTACTCTCCCCCTTTGCAGTAAGAGAACCAAGACACGAGTTATATTACACACTCACCAGGCATACTCACCTTGCTTTTTGAAGACATCGACATAACACTCTCATGTGCTGAACAATAATATCTAAGGAAAATCTCAAAGTAAATGGAAAACGGGCCATCGTACCGGATGGGAATCCTACACCAAACAGTGTGAGGTCTAATTGGGACTTCATACTAGGGAGATCCCTTGAATGCTGGTGGGGCCAACACCGTCAAAAATTGTGCAGGAAGAGATAAGGAGCAACACAAGGGATGGAGTCTCAGTTAGGAAAATGATGATGAGAACTTTTCTTTATCTAGAAAAGGGAATGAAGCAAAGGGTAAGAAATCCATAGGCAAGACAAAATCTAGTTAGAATGGAGATAATAAAAAGAAGGATCTTATCAAGATCAAGTGTTTTGATTGCAATGAATTTGGACATTATGCTACAGAATGTCCAAATAAGAAATCCAACAAGTATGATGCAGTACAGTAGGAGGAGAAGCACTCTCTTCCCAGTTAGAATTGGATTTATATTTTATAGCTTGCATGGCAAGCTCAATTCGAGGTAGTGAGTGGTACATTGATTGAGTGGCTTCATTCCACATGACATGGAATAAATATTTCTTGATAAGTTTGGAGGAGAAATACATTAAATTCCATATTGAGATGGGAGATGATGGTAGATACATGACCAAAGGAATTGGTATAATAATCTTTAAGAGGGATTTTGGTTCCCTTCTCCATCTCAAGAATGTGATGTATTTCCTAGGATTGAAAAAAAACCTTGTCTCAGTAGCAATCCTTGAAGAAAAAGGTTATGATGTAGTATTCAACAAAGGGAAGGCCTACCTCAAGCTTTCTACTTCAGGACAAGTCAAGCAGTTTAGTGTCAGGATCAAGAACCTCTATAAATTAGAGGTTGATGCATGTGCAACCTTGAGTAGTGAGGCAAAGAGTTCTTAGAGTAGAGATGTGATGGTTGAGCAAGAGTAGGATAGAGCTCTCAAGATGGAGCCTCAATCAATATCTTAGTTTTAGTATAAGCTAGTTGGTAGTTGGGATAACCAACAAGATGATGATGAAGAGGACCATAGCCTAGGGCAAGTTGAGGAAGTCACTCAGTTAGAGACTTCCAGTATAGAAAAAATTTGTGCCAAGTGGGCAAAGGATTTGGTTAAGGGTGATCAGAAGAGAATTGAGTCTCCCAACTTCAACAAGTAGATCATGATGAGAAAGAATGGGTCTTCAAAAAAGGTTATGCAAAAGAAAGTAGAGAAGTCTTCAAGTTTATAGGGAGATGATGCAACAACAAAGAACTTGGTAGAGTTGAAGACATATCTAGGTGGGAAAGGTTCTTCCAAGAAATCCTTCCTCGCTAAGAGGGAATGTTGAAATTGTAGCAAGGAATGGCTTCTTTGACTTGTGCCCTAGTCAAATATGCTAATTGAAATTCATTCTCATAGATATTGTTGGGTTATGTTATATTCTTTCCATGACTAGCCCACGTAGTTAACCTGGGGTTAGAGGGGGGAAGGTCACATGGGGTTTGAGGTGTACCCATAACCCCACTTTATGGGGTCTAGGGCAGCGCCCCGGAAAATTTTGGTTTTGGACCCTATGTTAGGTTGGGCAGACCCACCTATGGTTTTGTGCATGATTTTTGCACATGGTTTTTGGATGCGATGGTTTTCGGTCCATGGTATTGGACACGATGGTTTTTCGGTCCATGGTATTGGATGCTTCGGCATGTATAAATATGTATTGTAACATTGAAAGGAAGATAATGAAAAATCAAGCTAGTAGTCCTAGTTTTGGGATCCAGGGGAAATCTCTATGTATATGTGTTTTATGTGTTATGCTCTCGCATTGTTTATTTTCTGTGTTCTAGAATTCGTATGTAGGTAATTTCTGTACGGGGTTAAAACCTACATTTGGTATCAGAGCAGTTTTGGCTTCAAGGGGACGCCTTTGTTGCTGAGGGGTTTCGCTCGGGCTTGTGGTAGACCCAGTTCAGTGGGAGATTTGCGAGATCGATTCTGGTGGTGAAAGAAGATGGCGAGTAGTGGAAAGATAGAGATCAAGAAATTTAATGGTCAGAGCTTTGAGTTGTGGAAACTCAAGATGGAGGATCTATTGGTGGATAAAGACCAGTGGATCGTGGTAGATCCAGGTACTAAACAAACGAGAATGTCTGATGAAGAATGGAAGAAGTTGGATCGGAAGGCAAAGAGCATAATACAATTGTGTGTCTCAGATTCAGTATTGCTGAATGTATCAGGAGAAGCTATGGCGAAGGCTTTGTGGGACAAGTTAGGGACTTTGTACCAATCTAAGTCTCTAATGAATAAATTTTTCCTGCGGAAAAAGCTGTATAACTTGAGGATGAAAGATGGAGACTCGGTGACAGAGCATCTGAATGCATTTAATACTGTGGTAAGTTAGTTAGCATATGTTGATATTAAAATTTTAGATGAAGATAAGTGCATCAGTTTGTTGTGTTCTCTACCAGATTTGTGGGATAGTCTGGTTATTGCAATAGGTAGCAATGCAACTGCCTTGCATTTTGATGAAATAATCTCATCCTTACTGACGGAGGAGATGAGATGGAAAAATATGGAGAGCCAAAATGGTGATGCCTTATCTGTACGAGGGAAGACCCAGAATAGAAACAAAAATAAGTCATCGAGTGGGAGATCTAAATCTAAAGGCAAATCTAAATCTCTAGGAAAACCTGTAAAGGTGGTGTGTTGAAAATGTGGAAATGAAGGGCACTACAAAAGGGACTATAAATCTAAAGCTCATGATAAAGGAAAGGGATTTGATGAGGCTCCTTCTGCAGAGGCAAAAACCACCTTAGATGAAGGTGGGGATGTGTACTTGGCTTCTTCAAGTACACATGTAGATCATGAGGCATGGTTGATTGACTCAAGTGCATCCTTTCACTTCACTCCCCATAGAGAGTGGTTCTACAAGTATGAGAAATATGATGGTGGTGATGTCTTCTTGGGGGATGACAGGAAGGCTAGAATCGTTGGTCGTGGAAAAGTAAAGTTGAAGTTGCAAGGTGGAAGGGTTAGAACGCTTCTAGGTGTTCTATATATTCCTGCATTAGCCAGAAATCTAATTTCTGTTAGCAAGCTAGATGATGCAGGTGTCAAAACAGTGTTCGAGAAGGATACCTGCAAGATGGTTTGGGGAGAACTGGTATTGATGCGGGGAGTTGGGATTGGAACTCTGTACAAGCTACAAGGTAGCACTGTTATTGATGGGTGCAATAGTTCTGCGGTTCCTGAAAGTGGAGCAGAAAGTCTGGTGGTCTTTGGAGAGAAGACCATGCTATGGCATCAAAGGCTTGGATATATTGGAGAAAAGGGCCTTCAGATACTTCATGGTAAAGGTATGGTAGAAGGTATGAGTAATAGCTCTCTGGATTTTGATTTCTATGAAAATTGTGTATATGGGAAGCAGAATCGAGTATGTTTCCCCTCTGGCAGTAAGAGGGCGAAACAAATATTAGAACTTGTGCATAGTGATGTGTTTAGACCTATGAAGGTTCCATCACTAGGTAAGTCTGTGTACTTTGTATCATTTATAGATGACTTCTCAAGGAATACATGGATATATTTCCTTAAGAAGAAATCTGAAGTCTTTGACAGGTTTAAAGAATTTAAGGCTTTGGTAGAAAACCAGACAAAGAAGAAGATAAAGGTGCTGAGGACAGATAACGGTGGAGAGTTTTGTAGTAAGGAATTTGAAGAATTCTGTAAGAAGTGTGGTATAGCACGGCTGAAGAATACTCCATATACACCTCAACAAAATGGAGTTGCAGAAAGAATGAACAAGACGTTGATGGAAAGGGAAAGAAGCATGCTCAGTGGTGCCGGGTTAGGACAGGAATTCTGGGCAGAGGCGGTGGATACTGCATGTT
Source organism: Pinus tabuliformis (assembly GCA_031772625.1). Taxonomy (NCBI): domain Eukaryota; kingdom Viridiplantae; phylum Streptophyta; class Pinopsida; order Pinales; family Pinaceae; genus Pinus; species Pinus tabuliformis. Next base: position 863,238,281 of record CM062819.1, on the reverse strand, counting down.
ACTTGGTCAACAGGTCACCTTCATCAGTGTTTGAGGATAAGACTCCATAAGAGGTATGGACTGTTAAGAAACCCTCTCTTTCACATCTAAGTGTATTTGGATGTGATGCATATGTACATGTTCCAAAGGAGAAATGAACCAAGTTGGATAGTAAATCTAAAAAGTGCATCTGTATTAGGTATAAGGATGGTTTAAAGGGTTATAAGCTTTGGAACCCAGTAACAAGGAAGGTTGTGTACAGTCGAGATGTGGTGTTCAGAGAGGTGAAAGATGTTATTAAACATGAAGTCCAATCAAAGGAACCTGAGAAGATAGAGTTTGAGCTAAAGGAGGAAGAATCAGACTCTACATCAGAGGAGGAATCAGAAGATGAAGAGCCACAAACTCCGGCTATGAGAAGATCAGTTCAAGAAAGAAGGCAGCTAGAAAGGTATAGTCCATCTAATTTTTGTTCAAATTTTGCTTTGTCCGTTACTGATGATGATCCTAGAACTGTGAAGGAAGCAGTGGATTCAGAGGATGGAAAACTCTGGAAAGAGGCCATGGTTGATGAAATGGCATCTTTGCACAAAAATGAGGCTTGGGATCTGGTGGAGTTGCCAGCTGGAAGGAAACCCATTGGCAACAATTGGGTGTTCAAGAAGAAGACAAATGTAGAAGGAAAAGTGGAGAAATACAAAGCTTGGTTTGTAGAAAAAGTTATTCCTAGGTGCTGGGAATTGATTTTGGTGATATTTTTTCTCCTGTTGCCAAGGTACCTTCTATTAGATTAATTTTATCTATTGCTGCTGCTTTTGATTTTGAGGTAGAATAGATGGATGTGAAGACAACATTTCTTCACGGGGATTTGGAAGAGGAGATCTACATGAAGCAACTTGAAGACTTTGCGGTGAAGGGTAAGAAAGAACTAGTATGCAAGTTAAAGAAGTCTTTGTATGGGTTAAAACAGTCACCAAGGATGTGGTATCATAAATTTGATACATTTATACGGGGACTTGGCTTCACCAAAAGCAAAGAAGATCACTGTGTGTATTTTAAATTAATTGGTGACCGTGTTAGTTATCTGGTCTTGTATGTGGATGATACGTTGCTGGTTGGAAATGACAAAGAAATTATCCAGGATTTGAAGACTCAATTGTCCTCCAAATTCGACATGAAAGATCTTGGTGCTGCAAACTATATTTTGGGCATGGAACTAAAAGAGATCAGGAAAAGAGGAAGCTTTGGTTAAACTAGAGGAAGTATGTTGAGACAATACTGCAGAGGTTTAATATGCAGGATAGTAAACTGGTGAAGGTTCCTATTCCTGTAGGTTTGAGGTTATCTTCTAAACAGTGTCTCAAGACACAAGAAGAGGAAGAGGACATGTCCCATGTTCCATATGCAAGTGCAGTCGGTAGCTTGATGTATGTAATGGTTTGTACTAGACTAGACATTGCACATGCAGTGGGACTATTGAGCAGGTTTATGTCAAAACCATGGAAGGAGCATTGGACAACAGTGAAGCGGGTTTTCAGGTATTTGTGTGGCACTAGTGATTATGGTTTTTGCTACCAAGGAAGACCAGGATTGGACAGAGTGTTGGATATTTGTGGCTTTGTTGATGCAAACTAGGTGGAGATCTGGATCAGAGAAGATCTACAAGTGGGTATGTGTTTAACCTATTTGGAGGTGCAGTCAGTTGGATGAGTAAGAAACAATCTATAGTGGCACTATCAACTACAGAGGTAGAATACATGGTAGCCACTCATGCAAGCAAGGAAGTAGTTTGGTTGCAGAGATTGTGTTCAAGTATGGGGTTAGTACAGGAAGCTATAAGGATAGAATGTGACAGCCAAAGTGCAATTTTCTTGGCAAAGAACCCCGCATATCATTCAAAGACAAAGCACATTGATGTTCAGTATCACTTTGTGAGGGATATGATAGAAGACAAAAAGGTGTTGTTGGTAAAGGTGGACACCTTGAAGAATACTGCAGATGCATTGAAAAAATCTGTGAGCTCTGAGAAGTTCTCTTGGTGTAGAGAGACAATGGGCATTTTAGGGCTGGAAAAATGACTAAGCTCTCTTGTGGCCCCCTGTGGAAAGAAAACAACAAGTGGGGGAATGTTGGGTTGTGTTATATTCTTTCCATGACTAGCCCACGTAGTTAACCGTGGGTTAGAGGGGGAGAGGTCACATGGGGTTTGAGGTGTACCCATAACCCCACTTTATGGGGTGTGGGGCAGCGCCCCAGAAAATTTTGGTTTTGGACCCTATGTTAGGTTGGGCGGACCCACCTGTGGTTTTGTGTATGATTTTCGCACATGTTTTTTGGACGCGATGGTTTTCGGTCCATGGTATTGGATGCGATGGTTTTTCAGTCCATGGTATTGGATGCTTCGGCATGTATAAATATGTATTATGACATTGAAAGGAACATAATGAAAAATCAAGCTGGTAGTCCCGGTTTTGGGATCCAGGGGAAAATCTCTGTGTATATGTGTTTTATGTGTTATGCTCTTGCATTGTTTATTTTCTGTGTTCTAGAATTTGTATGCAGGTAATTTCTATACGGGGTTAAAACCTACAGATATTTGAGTTAGTTTTCAGTTAACATGTGTGATTTGGCCTAGCAGTGAGTTATTGCCAGTTAATTCAAGTTAGATGGATTTTAGTGAGTTGTGTACCAGTTGATAGCTAAAATTTAGCTATCTAGTGGAGTTAAACTCTAGTGTTTGTCAGTTAATTGATCTCTAGTTCTATAATAGAGATAGACTTGAGTTTTTGAGTTTTATTGAGTAGTTTTACTTTTGTTAACTCAACTAACTCTCAGTTAACTAGTTGTAGGTACTAAATTTGGCTCTAGTAGGTCATGCAATTCAAATTACCTATTGAGATTGAATGAAGGCACAAATCTATTTATTCACTGCACAAAGGTTTTTGTATAGGGGCTTGAGAAGAAAGAAGAGCAATTTATCTTGGGAATTGCGCAAGGAAATAGAAAATATTCCTATATTTTAGGGGAAATTTTTTTCTAGGAAATAAGACTTTCCTAGCAGGCCTTATCTGCCTAAGTGTTGGGCAAGTCTTGTAGAGAGTTGATCAACATTGTAGGGAGCTTTAGGCTTGAAGAAAGTTCTTTGTAATATATCAGATTACTCAGTTTATTTAATAGAAGCAAGGGGTTCTTCCCATTGGGTTCCCAAGATAAATAATTGTGTTCTATGTGTGATTGTGTTTCTATTCGTTGTTTTGTTTTTGTAGAATTTTGGTAGAGAAATATTATTCCTTTTGAAGATCGTTTTCCATGATTAGCAGTTGCAAGATTTCAAGGATCTTCTAAAACATTTCTTTCATATTCCTTTTCATTCATATACCAAGACTCTCTTAGTATTTTTTGTCATTTTAAGGAAGGAAAAAACCCTTAGGGTTTAGAGTACACCTCTACCATTTAGTAGAAAAAATATTGAGTTGATGAGTCTAGTTTGCAAAACTTTCAATTGTTGTTTTCTAGCATTGTTTCCATCATTGTTTTGTCCTTTTTAGGCCATATTTACAACACTTAGTTTCCCTTCATGAATTGCATTACTCTTAGGCATTGAGATTTTTGTACTTAATGCATCTTTTTACCCATATGAGGCCCTGCTTATTCAATTGTTTTACCGACTTATAAACTTATACCTTGCACTTCTACATTATTTTGATGCAAAAGTGAAGATTTAAGCTTGGTTTGTATTTTATTTAAGAACACCTATGTTATATGCAGTTTTTAGGACTAATGTTCATTAAAATGTTGTTAACGTAGATTGCCTTTTTCCTGCATTGCATAGGGATCCTAAACCAAGTATATGTGGACAACTTCATCATTCAAGCTTGCCACGAAGGAAACATCTAGTTGGTGGTACAAAAACCCATTTGGAACTATTTTGGATCCCATTTGACATTTAGAGGTGCACTTATCTTACACTGACCTATTCTTCCACAGAATAGAAACATTCTTGCACCAATTTGGGGCCTTCATACATTCGAAACTCTTCGGGAAAAATCAAAGATGGTTATTGTTCAAAATGATGTTCTAACACCTCCAAATCAGTCATCATGCACCCAGGTCACACGTGTGAGTTTCTAGAAGAAAATTAAAAAATCATCCCCAAAATTCACACAATTTTCAAATTGTCAACTTCCTCCTCAATTTTTGTGTATATAAAGAAGAATCTCATAATTCCAAAACCTACGTTTTGTTGAAAATATATAAAATTAGGCTCTCTTTGAACAATTTTCCAAAATTCATCACATTTTAAGATTTACGTGGGGTTCTTTGTGGAAGTTTTGTAAAATATGATTTTTTCTTCTAGAATTCCAAATCATGCCCAAATTTGCATAAAACAGAAAATTCTGAATCAGATTTGCATTCCCTTGAATAGATAGTGGTTAGAATTGACTCCCATTGATGGCACATTGTTTCGATTCAATTTTCCATCTTGTTTGTAATGGATTGGCTTGTCTCAAGCAAAATTTGTAATGCAAAAAAATTATAAAAATAGAGCTATGGCTCCAAGCCTAGCTAGAAAGCCATTCTACACTCTTATGCTATTGGATTGAAGTGTTGCGGGTTCTTCCCCACTCCTTTTTTTTATCTGGATTTGAGGTTATCTCTTGATGTAACAGAGACAGATTTGATGTAATATAAGACTTACGATTCTGGGTTTTCTTCTCATGACTAGTGTGATTTATGAATACCTTTGCTCTGTGATTTAAGCTTTTAAAGGAGGGTACGAGCTAGATTGGTAGGCCATAGAAAACCAACTTGAAACCTCTCTGGTTGTATATTTTTTTGCATGGTTTGTAGATCTAATGTGCATTTTGTCACATAAGTGGTATATCAACTGTGTGATTCATTTATCACTTCAATAGATTTGTGTTTGTCATTATTCACACGTTGCTTTCTCTCTACACGGATGTAGCAATTTGAATGATGATTAAGGGGTATTTAGATTTTAGGTTTGAAGTTGGTGGTGTGAGATATATTCAATAAAAATTGTATTTATTTGGTTTTGTGATCAAAAGAACCATCGCATCTAATTTTGTGGGAAAAGTGATCATGTATTGCAACAATACTTTGTTTTGAATACATGAGAGGTTTATTTTACAATACTTTGGTTCTCATTTCATCATAGATATGATATATTGTAAAAAATAATTGACATGAGAATGAAATGTGCTTTGAACTATGCGAATCCCTTCTACCATATGAATATATTTAGTTTATTGTGACTTGGGGTTGCAAGAGACATACCAAGACTTTCAAAATTTCTAAGCGAGTTAATAACCTTGTAAAACTTGCCTGGTGTTGAGACTTTTTCTATATATTTAATTTAAGGCTTGTTAGTAATAATAAAAACCCTAGTTACTAAAGACATGGAAAGAGACTTGGAACCATTATTTGAGCATTATGATATTATCTGGTTTATGGTGGATGGGTACATAACATAATATATATGTATGATCTTGTATGGTTTTATGATTCACCTAAGTAACATATTAATCACTATTTATTTAATTCACCATGATTATGCACTCTGTTATTTGAACAATGATTTATACCTATGAGAATCATGCACTTGTTGCATATTGAGTGCAGTGACATTCACTAGAATAGGGATATTTTAACCACTTGAGTTGGATAATTCTAGCCCTGTTTTAAAATCGTTTATCGGATTTGCATTTTTAGATACAAGGTGTTATGATTTTGATGTCTCTTTTGTATGAGAATTATTATTATAGTTTCCAATATTTAAGTTTGATTGAGATAGATCATATGTTTAAGTGTGTTTCAAGTTAGGGTTGTCTTTATTCATGTGCACAGTGATTGGTTATTTAGATGATAAATTTATTTGCACTAAGAATAGTTTCAATTTTAGATTTATGATTGTCAATGTAGTGGAGTGGATTTTAATATTTAAATTACACATAGGATTTAGTGAACTTAGTGCAGGGACTTTGAGTGCATTTTCATTTCTAGTTTAAGTATCAGGTTGGCTTGAACAATGGATTTGCATCCTTTTGTTTTTGGTTGGTCAAAACAATCTTTAGGTTTCATTTGCTTAGTGAGTAAAAAATTCTCATATTTTCTATAAGTTAGTAGCTATGGCTTGCAATTCAATAGATAGTTTTTTCTCTTTACATTATCAATAGGTAGGGCTTGTTTTCAATTTATCAATAATTAAAGTTTACTATTTTGTTATTAGGTTTTCTCACAATTTTTGATATATTTCAAGTTTGGTGTTTATGGTTTTATTTATAAACACTTCTTTTGAGTGCAGGATTAGACCAAGAATTAACTAGTGCAGGATTATGAAGTTGTGAGCAGTTTCTAAACAAACTAGGGTTTTGCTTTGCAGCTTGCTAGAGTCTTCCTCTAGCATTTTCAATGTTGCATCTCGAATTACACATACCTAAGATTGACATTAAATGTTGGTCCATTAATATACCATATACTACACCCAACATTTTGGTGTCGTTGTCGGGGAGGTGCTTAGGGGATTGACCTTGGTGATCTACTATGGTTTGGTTTTCTCTTTACCTTGTTTTTATTGCAAGTTTTTTTGTTTCTTTCCTGCATAATTTGTTTTCATTTTTAGGGTGCTATAAGAACCCCCTATATATATACTAATCCATATGTTGATAGGACACACCAACTATCTTTTTAAAGATAAATAAATGGTATTTCAAGGCATTTTTTAATGAGGTGTTTGAGGCTAATATCGATCATACAATGAACCTATTTCATTAACTAATTCATAGGAACATTTAAACAATGAGTCTTGAAGTAGTACATGGAGAACCTCTTCTATTTTAGGATGAAATGGCACACATAATTACCCTTGAATCCCTATCAAATATCTAGGAGGAATGGTACAAATGCATAGTACTCCACCATCTGCACAATCAAAATTTCATGGCTTGGAAAACGAAGACCCAAATACATTCTTATTTGAGTTTGAAGTACTTTGTAGAGGATATGGTTATTGTAATAATGCTGAAAGGTTGCAAGTATTTCCTCTTACTATTAAAGGATCAACTCTCTGATGGTTCACAAGCCTTGGAGGGAACCACATTCAAATGTTGAAAGACATGAATAATATATTCTTGAAGAAATATCAAGACTACTTCCAGGCCAGTGAAGACATTTTTGGAATGATACAAGGGGAGGATAAATATTTGGAGGACTATGTGGAGTGATTTTGATGCAACCTTCAAAAATCAAAACATAAACATTTGGCAAAAGAGACCTTGAAAACACTCATGCTAAAAGGAATCAAAGATGAATTTTTAGAACCTTTAAATTTCATAGAAGCAGGTGATGTTTTTCACTTACCATATGATGATGTTTGTGAATTATGCATTATTGGTAATAATTCTTGAGAACTTTCCTCTCAATTTTTGAAATATGCTACAGAAGGCTCTCTAAATTTACAATTGGATGATTTGCGGGAAGATTAGAAGTAGTGAAAGGAAGATCACTCAATAAATTAAGGAATCAAGTAAGGAAATAAATCAACCGCTAGGTATAACTCAAAACATGTCATCATTTAATACTTGTACTAAAATTTATTGTTCGCAACAGGTTCCTCAACATATATATAACCCTACAGTTCCACAATAGACTTATAATCCTATGTTGATTCAATATCCCACCTTATGGACACAGTGGCCCTCCCCCTCGAGCCAAATATTCTCATAGCCTCAAGGATGGTTTGAAGCCTCTTGTCTAGGGAAATTCCCCATGCAACCTCCATTACCTGAGACACAACAATTACATTTCTCATCTAATGCACCACCATGTTATCCATATCTATAGTCCTAACCATTTGTGCAACCAAACCCTAATTCCAATAATCAAGTTTCACATCAATTTAAAACACCTATTTTTCCTACTCATTCCCTTATCAAATGTAATGTCATATATTTTAGAGAGGGGAGAGGAGTGAATTCAGAAACTTCCCCTATTACCATAGAGCATTTACCTTAGGAATAAATTTTAATTGATAAACCATTAGAGGATAAATCTATGATTGAAACTTGTTCAAAAACTGTTATTGAAGGTTAGGAAAAATATTAAGATGAAAACCCTAGAATTTACCTTAGTCATCCTTGTCAATCTAAAGAGAGAAATCATCAAGCCATGGAAGACTTGTACAAGTTGGAGAACCATGAATATGTGGGTCCTATTGAAGCCTGGTTCCAAACAATCATCATCACACCCCTTCCCTCATAATTTGGCAACTCTTGGTACCATAGCAATTAAATAAGCTCATCTCTCATACTCCATTATGTCTTGAAGTTTACATTTTGAACCTGAGTGTGAGTATGTTCATTATTTTGTTATGCACATGGTTACATTGAAAGTACTCCTACACTGGAAGGACGTCTACCTTTCACTAAATTAGGGTAGGAAAGTATAGAAGCAATAAATAAAAATGCCATTTGAAATAAAAATGTCATAGCACCACTCTTGAAACCATAATTCCTAAGGCACAACTATTGAAATTTCTATCATTATGCACTCTTGTGATAAGACTTGTCAGAAGAAATTACTCTTAATACCTCATATCTTGTAAAGTGACACTAGTCATTGATTGAGCAGTTCTTCTTCATATTGTTTGGTCATCCATGGAGTCATTCAGGGGGATTTTTCATTGTTATGCTTAATATTTTTCATTCACAAGCCAAAACCATAAGCATGTCTTAGTCATTGTAACAAGTTGTTGTCCAAGAAATATTTTCGAGTTTATCTTAGAAGGAATTCTTAAGAAACCTCCTATGGTGGACCACTTCTATAAAACCATAATGAGACCTCAAAAAACCCTAGCATGATTAACTTGAGAATATTTTAGTCATTATCTGAGATTCTTTCATTAAAATGAGTCTTTAGGGTAGCAAGACCAACTAGTGAAGATTAGTCATTAAAAACTTTTCATGCCATCCTGTACTCTTAAAGAGAAGATTTTCCTCCCCACCTATTAAGTAACCTAATTAAGGTTAATTATAATTAGAGTTTCTTTTAAAAGGATTAATTGAGGGATAGGACGTCTCATTACGAGTCGACCTACCATGATCATGTGTCCTAACGAGAATGACATTACCACTGCTGGTCACCAAGCTAGTGTAATGAATTTTAGTTGAAAAGCTAGAAGACAAGAGGTCTCATGAGTCAACTTGTTAATTATTGTTATTTCTTGTTAATGGGATTGTTGTTAGTTGGTTACCAAGCCAAGACAATGGCCTTTAGTTAATTTTTAAACTAATGTAAATGCTTTTAAATGACTTTGAATCTATACCTCATAGATGGGACACAAGAAATTCATTAGGTTAAAAGGCATCCCTGTCGAGGCTATAGACACTTGTTGGTAGTAGCGGTCATGCTTGTGGTATTAAATTTAATATTACACTATGATTTACTTGGTTGTCCTCGTCTTTCTGTGAAATAATTATCACTTATCTCTAAGAATGGATTTAAAATCCTTTCACTAAGGTGATTTGGAGTTCTATCTTTTAGAAATAAAAAGGATTTGATGGACATGGGACCCTTAGTGCAAGTTATTCACCTTTTCTGAATAAGAGGATCTTTAACTATATGCTAGATAATGGTAAGAAGGTCACCGTGGGAAGGTATCATTTTGTTATCTTTCTTTTTCCATGTTTCCATCTATATTTTAATGCCATGGATTTAAAATTATATCACTTTTATTTGTAATGAGGATATTGAGATGGAGAACTATTGATTAAGGTTTCTCTTGAGATGCTTTGTACAAATTTTGATGGTTGGTTATTTCATGATAACACTATCTTTACAGTGACAACATTTTTAGTATTGCTAGGGTAGCCATAGCATTAGTTATTTTCTTGAAAATCAGTCTTAATAAATGAAGAGTCCAAAAACAAACCAACATGTATTTACCTTCTCAGAACAACCATATCTAAGTAGATGATTTTTTGTCTATACAAAGTTGCAGGAATGTTATTGCAAGTGCAAGGTCACCCATAAATGTTTCAATTTTTTTTTTTTGCAATGGATCATTAGTATAGGAGTTTTCATGAGGACATGCAAGATGATCGACAGGGGCGGATGTCAAGCCTTGAAATTGTTGTACTTAATGCATCTTTTTACCCATATGATGCCCTACATATTCCCTTGTTTTACCAGCTTATGAACTTCTACCTTTCATTTCTACATTCTTTTGATGCAATAGCGAATTTTTTTGCTTGGTTTGAATTTGATCTAAAACACCTGCATTATATGCATTTTTTAGGACTAATGTTCATTAAAATTTTGTTAATGTAGAGCGTAGAGATCATGCACCAAATATATGTGGACCACTTCATCATTCAATATTTCCACGAAGTAAAATGATAGCTTGTGGTAGAAACATGTGTTTGGAACTAGTTTGGAGCCTATTTGACAGTAAGAGGTGCACTTATCTTTCACTCACCTATTCGTGCACCAAAGAGTAACATTCTTGTACCAATTTGGGGCTTTCATAGATGGGCAAATATTCGGGAAAAATCTAAGATGGTTATTCTCCAAATTGATGTTATAACACCTCCACATCTTTAAAAATTCACCTAGGACGCATGTGTGAGTTTTTAAAACAAAATTGACAAATCAACACCAAAATTCACATAATTTTCAAACTGCCAACTAGCTCCTCTATTGTTGCGCAGATTAAGAAGAATATCAGAATTTAAAAACATGGGTTTTTTGGAAAATATAACAATATAGGCTCAAAACAAATGATTTAATAAAATCATCACACGTTGAGAGTTACTCAAGTTTCGTTGAGGCAATTATGTAAAAAATGCAATTTTTTTCCAGAATTCCAAATCATTCTCAGATTTGCAAAAAATGGAGCATTCTAAATCTGATTTTCATTCCCTTGATTATATAGTGGTTGTTCTAGACTCCCATTGATGGCACATTGTTGGGATTCAATTTTCCATCTTGTTTGTAATGGATTGGCTTCCCTAAAGACAAATTTGTACTGTGAAAAAAATTATAAAAACAAAGTTATGGCTTCAAGCCTAGCTAGAAAGCCATTCTATAGTCTTATGATGTTGGATTGAAGTGTTGGGGGTTATTCCCCCCTCCTTTTTCAGTTGGATCCGAGGTTAGATCTTGATGTAACAAATACTGATTTGATGTTATAGAAGACTTATGATGATAGGATTTTCTTCTCATGAATAGAGTGATTTATGAATACCTCTTCTCTGTGCTTTAAGCTTTTAAAGGAGGGTACGAGATGGATTAGAAGGGCCTAGAAAACCAATTCGACACCTCTCTAGTTGTAATTTTTTTTTTGCATGGTTTGTAGATCTGGGGTGCATTTTGTCACAAAAGTGGTGTATCAACGATGTGATTCATTTATCACTTCAATGGATTTGTGTTTGCCATTATTCACATGTTTCTTTCTCTCTTTATGTATGTATCATTTTGAATGATGATTAAGGGGTATTTAGATTTGAGGTTTGAAGTTGGAGGTGCGAGATATTTTTAATAAGCATTGTTTATTTGGTTGTGTGATCAAAAGAACCATAACATCTAATTTTGTGGGGAAAGTGATCTGGATTGCAACAATAATATGTTTTGTATATAGGAGAGGTTTATTTTTCAATATTTTGGTTCTTATTTCATCATAGATTTGATATATTGTCTCAAATAATTGACATGAGAATGAAATATGCTTTGAAGTATGAGAATCCCTTCCACAATATGAATATATTTAGTTTATTGTGACCTGGGGTTGAAAGAGACATACCGAGACTTTCATAATTTATAAGTGATTTAATAACCTTATCAAACTTTATTGGTGTTGAGACTTGTTCTGTATATTTAATTTGAGGCTTGTTAGTAATAATAAAAACCCTAGTTACTAAATACATGGAAATATACTTAGAACCATTATTTGAGTGTTGTGAGATTATCTGGTTTATGGTGGATGGGTACAAAACATAGTACATATGTCTGATCTTGTATGGTTTTATGATTCATCTAAGTAATATCTTTAATCATTGTTGATTTAATTCACCATGCTTATGCACTATGTTATTTGAACTGTCATTTACACCTATGAGAAACATGCACTTGTTGCATATTGAGTGTAGGGTCATTCACTGAAAGAGGGAGATTTTGACCACTTGAGTTGGATACTTGCATCCTTGTTTGAAAATTGTTTACTAGATTTGCATTTTTAGATACAAGGTGCTCTGCTTTTGATGTCTCTTTTGCATGAGTATTGTTATTATAGCTTCCAATCTTTAAGTTTGATTGAGATAGACCATTTGTTGAAGTGTGTTTCAAGTTAGGATTGTCTTCGCTCATGTGCATAGTGATTGGTTATTTAGATGATAAATTTAATTGCACTAAGAATAGTTTCAATTCATGCTTTTAGTTTTATGATTGCACACATAGTGGAGTGGATTTTATCTTTTAAATTGCACATAGGATTGAGTGAACTTAGTGCAGGAACTTTGAGAGAATTTTCATTTCTAGTTTAAGTATCATGTTGGCTTGAACAATGGATTTGCATCCTTGTGTTTTTGGTTGATAAAAACAATCTTTAGGTTTCCTTTGGTTAGTGAGTTAGAGAGTTAGTGCTCAAATTTTCAGTAAGTTAGTATCTCTAGATTGCAATTAAATAGTTATGGTTTTATCTTTACATTATCAATAAGTAGGGCATGTTTTCAATTGATCAATAATTAAGGTTTTCTATTTTGTTATTAGAGTTTTCTCACAATTTTTGATATATTTCAAGTTCGGTGTTTATGGTTTTATTTATAAACACTTCTTTTTAGTGCACAATTAGAACAAGGATTAAATAGTGCAAGAAACTGAAGGTGTGAGTAGTTTCCAAACAAGTTAGGGTTTTATTTTGCATGTTTCTAGAGTCTTCCTCTGTCATTTCCAATGTTATGTATTGAAGTCCATGAACCTCAGATTGAAATTAAATGTTGTTCCATTAATATACCATATACTACACCCAACAATTGCATTTCTTCTTTAGGATACCCTTGAGTATCTTTCTTTTTGGCAGTTTGTTTTCTGTTATTTTCCAATGATTTTCCTCTTTTCCTTGCCAGTTTTTTCTACATCAATTCAGAAGAGTTGGCCATAGATCCCAGTCCCCTTAGACATTCGATCTTTTTTTCTTTTAATTTCTTTGGGTTTCTTGTTTTTTTCTCATTTTTTCTTGCTACTTCATAGCTTGTTTGGTAATATGAACTTAAACAAGAACGCAAAAAATTATAGATATAGCCATAAATATATAGATGTAGCAGAAATAACACTTCATTTCATTAATACCAAAATACTAGAATATGCTTACAAACAGAATGGAAATAAACTAGCCCAGGTGATGGTAGCTTTTCCATGAGAAGAGATGTGGCGGCTACATGGCTTTGAACTGTGTCACAATGAGGCTCAAGTGCCTATTTATTATTGAACAACAAGAGAAAACCCAAAATAAACAAACGCTAACCCCAGGAGATGTAATTGCAAGAGTTTGTGGGCCCCGTTTGGGTTAGTTGGGCAACCAACTTCCCGAGGTCGTAACTCGGTCATATTATCTCCGTTTGGTGTGTACGATACCTTTTATGAAAGGTCTCTTTGAGTACTACAGGATTTGTGGTAGGTCCTAGCCTTTAACCATGAGCTTGTTGTAGAGCTCAAAAAAATGTCGTTTAGGGGGTCAAAACTACTCCAAAAGTTCTGGACCCAAAAAAACTGCTAAAAATAGAAAATGATGAAATAAATAAGGAAACAAATGAAACCAAATGGAGGTCTAGGTGGAATATTCAAGTGGCCACCAAGATCCACCTGGATCAGTCCTCAACCCTTAGGAAGCAATGGTCCCCATTGCGTGCAGAGCCTCCATGAGGTGACGGAATTTCTATTGAACCTAGTCCTTTGTGAACCACTTGCCTTGGTGAAGGAGTTGGCCTGCTTTGATAACTTGATATAGATGGATCCTATGTTGGTGAGTGTTATTGATCTATGTGTCCATGATATGATCAGTTGTTGTTGCATGTTCCATGCAGTTTTGGTTGAGCTTTGTTGGTGTGAGTTGTTCTGCAATGTCGGATGTGTCCAACAATGGTGGAAAGTATGTCCGAAGGAAATATACATTGAACACTGGGTGAAGACCAAGGAATGGTGGGATGTTGAGCTCAAAGGCATTGTCACCTACAACCTTGGTGATGGTGTATGACCATATCAGAGTGGGTGAAGCTTGCAGTGGGGTCCAGCGACGCGTTCCTTATGCAAACGTAACCAAACTTTGTCGCCAACTTGGAACTTGTGTGACACTCGATGTTGATGTTGGTGCTGATTATACTTAGCATTAAATCTATCCAATATATCATGGAACTACTGGCAGATGTGTTGAATGTGCTCAATGAAGTTGTTAGCTCGATCAACTTCAGACTGGACATGAGCCAAATATTCCTGAGTAACTACAAATGGTATGGCCACATCAATGGGACATAATGGTTTAAATCCTAGCCCTACCTGAAAGGGGCTATGGCCCATTGAGCTGTGGAGAGCTCTGTTGTAGATGTTCTAGAAATAAGGGAGGATTTCATCCCATGTGCATGGATTATTTGAGTTGTACATGCGTAGAATATGTGTGATCATCTGGTTGACAACCTGTGTTTGGCCATCAGTTTTGGGATGGAAAACTGTGGACTTAGTATGTTTTGTATCCAACATCGACTAGAGACTTGACTAAAATGCACTCAAGAACCTGTTGTCCTGATCTGAAACAATGGACTGTGGGATCCAAAAGTGTACCCACACTCGCTGAAAGAAGAGCTTAACAGTGGCCTCTACTTTGATATTATTGTTGCAAGCCACCATGATGACCATCTTAGAGAATTTTTCAACGACCACAAAAATGCAGTCATTTCCATGCTTAGTAGAAGGAAGGCCTGACATGTAATCCATGGAGATAGATCCCCAAGGTCGACTAGGAGTAGGTGTAGGAGTATATAGGCCTTACTTATTGATGGTTGGTTTGGCAATGGCACATCCAATGTAGGATCTAATGTATCTCCCAACATTCTGACGAATTTTCGGTGAATAAAAATACTTTTACGCTACTGCCACTTTTTACGATAGGACCTTGTGGCCGTGGGATTGTTGTAGACCTCAAAAAAATTCTACTTAGGGGGTCAAAATTGCTTAAGAAGTTCAATACCCGAAAATTTGCTAAAAATATTAAATGCTAAAATAAACAAGGAAAGAGATGAAGTCGATTGGAGGTCTAGGTGGAATAGGAGGGTGGCCACCAATATCCACATGGATCATTGGGTGGGGAATTGTGTGTTTAATCTCATTGTTATATTACTGTTCATTTTCAATATCATTTATAGTTTTTACACTTTATTTCTCAGGAGCATTAGCATCATAAAACATGCTTTAAATTAACCCATCAAAACACCGATTTCTACACACACACTCACACCCTAAGCGAACAAGAACTTGGTTAGCAGCGCCAAGCCAATACTTTAAACACTCCACATTAATAACTTAGCTCACATAGATTTAAGCCCACTTGGGAACCAGGGAAAATTGTAGTTAGGTTGAGGATTGATGGAATAGGATTCCAAAAACACTCATCAATCACTTGCACGGAGAGATAGAAATTTGTCCTTGTAGGGAGCTTGAAATCCTTCAGAATCCCACAATCAAAACCACTACACGTCATAAACTCGTTTTGGAGGGGGTTAGGATTAGGTCGTGGTGTGTATGGTTCTCCATGAGGCTGCCTTACTTGGTTGTCCATGATTATGCATCGATGTGTGATTACTAAGAAGACCAAGATTTGTGTTGTTATGCGATCAAATCACAAAAAAATAAAAGACATATCAATGACTTGAAAATTAGCCTCTTCGAGGGGGAAAAATCCTTTACATCACATAAATGAACAATTCTTGGATGATATGAATGAAAAGACATCCTTTTTATATATAGGAGTCTAAGGGGTCACAATATAATCAGGGCCTACATAATAATAATAACGTAAGGGCACAACGATTACAATAGTGGGCTTCTATGAGGCACAACAATAATAATAGAGGGCTTCTATGGGGCATAACAATAATAATATGGGGGCTACATGGGCACAACAATAACGGGGCTACATTAACAATAAAAATAAGGGGCTACACTAGTATTATAGGGATCTAACATGCCTCTCTCATTCTAAAAAGTGTTGTCCTCAACACTTGAGTATTTTTGGATGCTTCTGTATAAAATTATAATCCTCCCATGTGGAATCTTCAGCAAGTAAGTTCTTCCACTTAATGAGATACTCTGAATTTGATTAGTTCCATAGATCTAGTTTTCTTGCTTTTATGACTGTTTAAGGATCCAATACGATTTTTCCTTCCTCATTAAGTTCTAGAAATATTGTTTGAAATGGGAGCTTGTCACCGATAACCTTATTTAAGCATGAAACATGGAAAGCTGGGTGTACTCGAGAAGGTCTAGGAAGCTCCAATTTGTATGTGATAGTACCAATATTTTGCAACACCTTGTAAGGGGTGATAATTTATTATCCTTCTTATCTTGCTCGAGGGACATTTGTTTGTACGGTTGTAGCCGTAAAAATAACTATTCTCTTACATCAAATCTTCTTTCATTGCAATGTTAATTTGCTTGTTATTTCATTCGATTATGCGGCAGAGTGAGGTTATTGTTTAAGAGTTGGAGCATTGTTGTTGATGCTAGATGTGATATTCCACTACTTGAACATTAGAATTTTTTATTAAAGATGATGTGATCGATGGTGGATGATATCCATAAAGTGCAATAAATGGGGTCATTTTTGTTGTAGTATGGAAGGAAGTATTATACCACCATTTAGCTAGAGGTAACAAATTGAACCATTATGTTTGTTTATCATATACAAAGAAACGAAGATATCCTTCCAAACATTTGTTCACTATGTCAGTTTTCCCGTCAGATTGAGGATGATAAGATGAACTATGAGCTATTTGAGTACCAAGACAAGAAAATAATTCTGTCCAAAAATTTCCTGTGAAAATAAAATCTCCATCACTAACAATAATATTTGGGTTTCCATGTATCTTTTCAATTGTTTCCATAAATGCAGTAGCAACTATACTGGATATAAAATGATGGGACGATGCAAAAAAGTGTACATACTTGGTAAGTATATCAACTACCACCATGATGACACTCTTTCCTTTGGACTTGGGTAAACTTGTGATAAAATCCATTTAGAACTTTTCCCAACACTGACTTGTAATGGCTAAAGGTTGTTACAAACTGGGGGTCTTAATTTTTTCAACTTTATTTTGCTGGTTAACCAAAAATTCTGCCACAAAATTTTGAATATCAGATTTAAGGCCATCCCAAAAAAATTCCTTCTTTACCCTGTGGTATGTTTTTAAAATCCTAAGTTCCATCCTATAGGAGAGGTGTGCAATTCTAAAATAATATTTTGTTTGAGTTGGGAATTATTACATAGATATAAGCGATCTTTGTACCATAATGAGTCATTTTTCCATAGGAATGTATATGACG
This sequence comes from Pinus tabuliformis, assembly GCA_031772625.1. Taxonomy (NCBI): domain Eukaryota; kingdom Viridiplantae; phylum Streptophyta; class Pinopsida; order Pinales; family Pinaceae; genus Pinus; species Pinus tabuliformis. The sequence continues at coordinate 863,220,695 of CM062819.1, read as the reverse complement.
TATTGGGATCTTGTTGCAACTTTTGAATGAGTGTCCACACCTCTTCATCATTCTTCCATTACTCCCTTGCTTTAGTTATCCATCCAGGTTGGATAATTTAAATGGAATAGATCAATTATTCTACATGTTCATCCCTTCTTAAGGGTATATCTGCAACAACTTTTTTCTTCCCTTTTTTGTAGATGATTTCAATGTCATAACCCAACATCTTAGTGACCCATTTTTTCATCTCTTCTGAATATAATATTTGTTCCAAAAAGTATTAAGACTATCATGATCTGGTTTTACCTTGAAGTCTATTCCCATTAGGTAAGGGTGTCACTACTTTAGGGCATGTAGTATTGCAAAATTTCCTTCTCATATATAGATTTTTGTAAATATTTTCCCTTGATTGGATGAATTTCAAAAGAAATGGGTCTTCCTTCTTGCCTTAAAAAAACACCAATTCCATCATAAAGGTTTTTGTGAAGTCTGGAGCAGCTAATACCAGAGCTTGGCACGTTGCCTCTTTAAGATGTTCAAAGGACTTAGTTTCTTCGAGAGTCCAAAAGAATGCATCTTTCTTCATTAATGTTGTTATATGTGCTACTATTTTCCCATAATTCTTAACCAAATTGCTATAATACCCTGTCAACTTGAGATCTACCTTTGCTTGATGGATTTAATTTTGTTAGGATCCACCTTAACACCCTCATGAGATACAATATGACCCAAATACTCCACCTCTGGTACCCCAAAGAAACATTTGGATGTTTTTGCATAAAGTTATTTCTCCTCCAATAGTTTGAGCACCCTGTCAACATGTTGAACATGATCCTTCCAAGACATTGTATATTAGTGTATCATCAAAAAATACCAACAAAAATTTTCTAAGGGTTTGAAAATTTAATTCATCAAACCTTGAAATGTGGAAGGTGCATTAGTAAGGACAAAAGGCATGACCAAAAATTCATAATGACCTTCATGAGTTCAAAATGTTGTCTTCAGAATATCTCTAGTCTTCATTCTAATTTGATGATATCCATACGAAGATCCAACTTGGTGAAGTAAATTGGTCCATGTAATTCATCCAATAATTCATCAATAATAGGAATGGGAAATTTATCTTTAATAGTGAGCTTATTGAGCTCCTTATAATAATAACACATACACCATAATCCATCCTTCTTGTGTGTTAGGGTCCTATAATTTATAGGATCAATTTATCATTGAGTGATTGCTTTCAGTATTTCAGATTGTAAATAATATATCTTTTTGAAAATGATTTCCAAAAAAGATATAAAAATGAAAATGAAAAAAGGGTATAAATACAAAAAAATGGAAAAAAAAGAAATGATAAATGAACCCCACAAAAAAAATGAATAAATGTGAAAGTGATGCTAACTTAAGTGCCACTACTAGCTTTCTAGCTTTGTAAAAAACAAATTTGCGAAATTGTGAGCATCTTGTTTAAAATGCTACAATCCATTTCTGCTTGAGACATACAGCTTGATCACATTTAAGCTGTTTTAAATTTATGTTAATTAGGTTAGAGTGAATAACCTAGCCAAACAGTTTAATCTTGGCTAAAACTAGATAGGTAGACTAGGTGAATAAAGTTAGTCCAACTGTTTAATTTGGATTAATTTAGTTGATTAGATTAGTTTAGTGTTTGAAATAAATATTCTTTGTCTCTTAGAATGAAAAAATTGAAAGGTTTGCATGCTCAAATGCACCCTCATTTTCTTTAGAATAGCATTAGGATATGAAATAAAATGTTTTTGATGTAATAAGTCTAAGTGGTTCATTCAACAAAGTTTGGACATTGGGTTATATTTCATGCGGCCGAAACATATTGTGGAGCCCTCTAGTGTTAAACCTCTCCTTATTCTTCCATCCCTAATCTCCCATAGCATTGATCCAACGACCCATGATTGGTTTTGGACCCCCGTGAAGTGATAACGCTTAACAACGCGGGGGGGGGGGGGGTTGGGGGAGGGGGAGAAGTGGTTTACCGCCCCCTTATGTGTTAGTGACATGTGATTTTAGAATCCTCCCCTCCACTTACCAGATACCACTGCCTGCCCTCTGAAATTTGTATTGCCTCTCACCGCAATCTACCTTCTCGCCAACTGTCACCTCCATATCCCGTTTCCACTACCAATCCTATCACCCCACGTGCCCTTACTCCGGTCATTTCCATCAACAGTCCCATGCCGGTTATAGAAATTTTTGGGCACTGCAACCCCAATCATATATTTCCATAAATGAAAGGCTCCTAAGTCCCTAAAAGTGTTGTTTCATACGCTAAAGGAACAAGGTCAGCTGATTACATCATCTCCCAGAAGTTCTCCACAGGAAACTGCTCAGAACTAGTCAAAACGTGACCATACAGGTTGCTCAGTGCTAAGGGTGTGATGCATACTGAAAATCCCTTCTGTAGGGTTTGATGGGCTAGAGTGGACAAATGACAGAGACAGTTTGCGAGGTGGATGATCATAGAATCTTCCAGAAACTTTTCCTATGACACTTGCCTCTCTGAATTCGCATAGGGATGAGTAGGAGATCATCAATCTCCAAGAGGAATCAAGAGCTATGAGAGAGAGGACACTAATCAAAATCCCAGAAGCTGACTCACCCCCCTACAATCATCTATATATGGATCCCTCATCCCAGAGATCCAGAGGCTGGAATTTTGTATCTTGTAAGGAAGTGTTGTTGGTTTCCTGGTGGAATATCATAGTGTTGGGTGATCTAAGCTTTTCATGAGGTGAAGAAGGGCTTTCATGCTGGGAGGATGACGTTGGGTCAGATCAATGGGTTGTAATCCTCTCTTCTAATCTTTATATCAATAAAGCTATTTAAGTTTTCCTCCGCATTCTTGTATGTCTGATAGTATATGCATTTGTGTGGTCAATATATATCTGGTCCTATATTGTTTATGATTGTAGATCTCTGCACTTTGAAGGTATTATGCTTCTTTGAATTTATAGGTACTCTTTGAAGTGGAGTGGTCAAGGGAGAAGCGGCAAAGACCTGTTGGTGAGGAGAAGGGACAAGCGAAGAACTGAGCAAAAGATCGAGGTTGGTATTCTTTGATCCTCTCCTATCTACTTCTCATAAAGGAAAATGAAGGTAACTTTAATCTGTTTGTTTCTAAGATAGCTACCCATCTTAGTGGGACTAACAGCTCTGCATAGACACTGGATTTCCCGATAAGAAAATGGCGACTCCTCTAGGGAGCGAATAGCTTGTTTGCTTGTTTATATTTGTTCGCTTTATCAACTTATAGACGGAGCCTGAAGTTAAGCCATCTAGCCTTCGAACTGCATTTGCTATGCAAGTGCAAAGTAGATCAATGCTGCTTCAGTGTATCTCTAGGTTTTGTTTATAAACTGAACAATCGATTTGCAAACATCCCAATTGCCCTAGTGGTGGCTTTAGTAACCTCATTAGATCAGCCCCTGTGATTTCTATTTACTGACCATCATTAGCTCGGCCTAAGTCCCTGAACTAAGTGATCCGGATTTAAGCAGGAACACAATAGATTACAGAGATAACCATAAATACAGAGATGCGATAACCATAAAAACAGAGATGCAGTGGAAATAATACTTCATTTCATTAATGGAGAATATTGAAATATGCTTACAAATAGAAATAACCCAGCTAGGGCGATGGTAGCTTATCTCTGAGAAGAGATGTGTCGGCTACATGCCTCTGAATTGTTTCAAAGTGTCTTTACAATGAGGCTCGAAGGCCTATTTATTATTGAGAAACAATGGAAAACCCTTCACATTCCAAAACCTAACCCTAGAAGATGAAACGCCAAATTGTGGGTCCCGTTTTGGGGTGAGTTGGACAGCCAACTTCTCGGGGTCGCAAATTGGTCGTATTATCTCCGTTTGACGCGCATGATAGCCCATTGGAAATATCTCTCCGAGGACTACGACGGAAAAGAAGATTTTTATCAGAAAAATCGCTGGCTATGGATTTCCCAAAAAACGTCGTTTAGGGCCTCAAAACGGCTCCGGAAGTTTAGAACCCGAAAAACTGCTAAAAATAGTAAACTGTGCTATAATTAAGGAAACTGAAAAACTGAAAGAGACAGGTGTGTGGGTCCAAATGGGATAGGTGGGTGGCCACCAACGTCCACCTGGATCACTAAGCTACAAACTGTGACCAAGAATCAAGTTGAAGTCTCATCCCTGGACCATCGCACTTTCTCGTCTTGGGAATCTGGATGCATCGCACCTCCCGTGTGCAGTAGGTGCACTGCATCGCATTTTCCCTGTGTTGCAGGTGCGCTGATCAGATAAGACCTCTTCTGCTCTCAGATTTTGGTTTGTGTTCACTCTAGTTTTATTCAGGATTTTTTCTATCTGTGATCAATATACCATTGTGGAAACTCCCTTCGTTTGCATGATTCCACCTCCATAGTACTAAGAATTGTGAATGATTTTATGTATTGTGCGCCATTTACTGTACTCTTTTACAAAAAGTAGCATAATCAAACTGTCGTCTTTTTATTTGGAAGTGTCGCAAGCGTCGTTTTTAGTCAAAGAAAAGAATTCTATTGTTCTCGATGATCGATTATACAATTACTCTTGTATTTAATTTGGATTAGTAGTTTTTCAAGTGTCGAAAATAATTTTCAATTCAAAGTCACAAAGTGTCGTCATTATCTTCCTTTCATTTTTGAAGAGAAATTGGTTAGTACTGTCGCTTTGAAAGATAATTCAGATTTGTACTTAGCATTCTTCTTGTCATTCACACATTAAGAAAGCTGAAAAAAAATACATGCATGTGCATTTGCATTTAGATTGCTTGTTGGTTTGATTTAGGACAGTGCATCTAGTGTGTGCTCTCTATTCTATTCAAAGAATATCATCTCTCTTTCTTTAGTAACTAGGATTTTCATTGCAAAAAGAAGATTAAACGATTGTTTATCATCTTAGATTACATTTTCGGAATTGTATATCTACATCACACGGTGAACCTGAAAGGAAAATTTCTTAAGAAAGATCAACTTTAAAATAAATTCAATGAACATAAAAATGCTTTGGAACATAACGCACGACATCTAGAAGTCTAGGCTAGAGATGTATTCTGGTGTCATAAAGCCTGGTAACTATCGCTCTCATTGTTGGTTGGGTGATTCCTCCTCTTTGAGACGAGAAGTGCCATTACGGACTTGTGCTCCCACATACCATCGAGTATATATTGGGAGACCACAATAGGCTATATCCTTTATCCATATGAAGTCGTGTCTGCCGCCCTATTGATCGCAATGCATTGAACACAACATTAGGGAAGATTGACTGCCGTACCGTAAAATGTATTCTATAGTTGTGTGATTGGTTTGGTAATCCCTCTGTCTAGATTTCCAGAGTAGTCTCTTTCGTTCCTTTTTAGACTCCTTAAAGGAAAAGGTCCATCTGAGCACTTGTCACTTTAGGCTCATTAAAAATCGAAGGCGACTAAAGTCATCTTTTGTTTTTTCTCGACTCTTAAAAATTGAAAAAACAAGTTGTGTCAAAGCATCTAAAATTTATTTTAATTGGAATAATATTACTGTTCCAGCATTGGTCTTAGGTTGAGGAAAATGGAGTCCACCAACCAAGGGTTTCCCCTTGGAGGAAATCCTAGTCCTTTCTCCTCTTGGGGAGATGTTGGTGCACCCCATATGGCCACATTGTCACTTCCAGGATTGATAATTGGCTTGCCAATATGGCTCTTCTTGACCTCCGTCAATCAGAACACCATGATTCCTGAACAATCGAGTCAGAAACTAGATGATACTAAAGTTACCCCCAACCTTCTACTTCGTCTGATTCTCCCTCTCCTCCTTCCTCTTCGCTTGATGAATCTAGTAAAGCCAAAAATGAAGTAACTAAGAAGGATAAGAAGGGGAAGGAGAAGAAAGAGAAGAAGAAGAAGGAGCTAAAGGCGAAAAGGGGTAACCGGGTATCGTCTAGTGAAAATCCATACACTGCACCGTCCAACCCTAAATCTCCATGTGTCATTTGCAAAGGAGACCACTATCATTGAGATTTCCCTTGCATCCCTTAGATCTTAAGGGACTGGTCTCCTCATTTGCACAATCCAGTGTCAACAACCTCTGAAGATCATGTTGAAAGTACACCATCAACTAGTGAAAGTGAAGCATTTGGACAGAAAAGGAAATGTAAATTTCATTGTAAACTGTGTGAAGGTGATCACGTCGTCCACCATTGTCCCTTCCTAGATGAAGCTAAAAGAGTCTTGGATAATCGTCCTGCTTCACCGCTACGGCTTCCTCCTGGATACAAGAAACTCTTACCGAGTCCATCACTAGTTGAAAATCTGGCTGACACGCCATTATGGTCGGTAGAAGCATCTATCATTGAAGATAAACTCGCTGAATCCATACTAGACGAAAGTCAAAAGGTTGAGGTGGCAGTTGACCTGGTTTTGTCTTCGGAAGGTCCATCTTCAGATGACACAATCACCGAAGAGAATGAGAATGACACCGTTCAAATTCTTTTCGTAAACACAGACTTCGATGAACATGGAGGCAATCTACCTGTTCCTTTACCGCAGGAAGGAAGTTCATCAGAGTCATATCCAGTCATCTATTCGGTCCCACCTCCAAGCAACCTAGTCGTTTCCTTCGATTGGAATCTACTAGGCAGACCCTGTTTACCAGCTAGTGTACCATTCTGAATCATTGTACAAGCTTACAAAATGGTCATGGTTGTACCATCATAGATGAAGGGGATTTTGTGAGTATCCTTTCCTCAACTACTTGGAAAGCGCTTGGTTCTCCATCGCCTCTACCTGAGATGAGAAATCTGACAGGCTTCGACAAAGGAACCAGTTGACCATTAGGGATCCTTCCCAATGTACCTATAATGTTGAGAAGGAAAACTGTTTATATGAACGTAATGGTAGTCCAAGGACCTCTAGATTATAATCTACTCCTTGGGCACGACTATATTTATAGCATGGGAGCCATTGTCTCCTCACTCTTTAGAGTAATGTGTTTTCCGCATGAAGGCTGAGTGGTCCAGCTCGTAGACCAGCTTTTGTTCCCCTGCTCACACATAGCTAATAGTCAAATGTCATACCTAAATGGTCTTTTCACACAACGAATGTCTCATCAATCTCCAGTCAGTCCACCTGAAGAACACGAGTAATTCGGGGGGACATGACTGAAACCTAGGGGGCATGCACCCTGGTCTGCTTCGACAGGGAAACTCTAGGTATAGGGTAAGTTTCTGCGAAGGATATATGAATGGTCCAACACCCGTTTGTATAGGACAATGGGATTGGACCGAGATAAGATTCCTTTGTCAAGGTTAGGTGATTGGAGCCTTTGTCCAAATGGACTAAGCTGAGGAAGTGTTTCTGTCTGCTGTGTGGATGGAAACTATCTTGCGAACGCGAGAACTTCTAAATGGTAACCTGGAAACTTTACTTCACTATACCTGGGGGCATGCAAACGTTTTGTGAGCAAGTGAAAAGCAACCAACATAACGCTAACTCTATGGATCCGCTGACTTCAACTGCCTAAGTCGGATGAGTGGTCGAGTCGACCGTTCGTCTTCGCACGGGCCAAATGGCACCAGCAAAGTAAAGGAAAAATTTTCCTACCTAAACTTGGTAGTGATCTTGGTAGTTAAGTAGAGGAGCATAGTTGGTCGTTTCTAGCTTGCATACAAGAGTCAACGGAGCATAGCTTCGAAAGGTGAAAGCTCCATAAAAATGCGAATCTATCGATGCGACATCCTTATTATATGACTGGCACGAGCAATTTTTATGTGAAGTTCAAGCTCGTTAAAAATTAAACCTAATCAATCAGAAAATGTTTCCCCGAGAGCTTAAGCTCATAAAAAAATGAACCAATTTCCGGTAAATAACCATTGTGAATGCATTATCATCAGCTTTTGAGCCTTGGTCGTGTTTGCATCATCACCTCCACTCTGTTTTAGCCGATCATTCACCTCCATTTGATTGTTTACCCCTTTTGAGGAACAACTGCAAAGAGTGATCCTGTTAGCCATCCTTGTGACACTACCGTGATTGGAAAATTCCAAACCTTACCTGGAATCAGCTGCTACCTAAAATTATCACTCATTCCTCAAAAAACGAGTCTCCTTTAAGCTCTTTTCGTCTGACTCGTAAAATATGAAAAGATTGCCCAATAGTTGGCCTCTCCAGCTCGTTAAAGCTACCGGGAGTGCTATCCCTCCTCTAGATTTTAATCTTTTTGGACCTGAGGGATTATTACACAAAAAGATTGAGCGCTTGTTTTGTTCGGCTCGTTAAAATTATCGAAAATTCATCCCTTTCATATTATTTTATAATTTTTCGAACTTGAGGAAGTATATGATGAAAAAGGATTATTAGAGTTTCTTTTACATCCCTTTCAGACTCTCTAAAATTGAAAAGGACCGAGTTATCTTTGTCGCTAAACTTGTTAAAACCAATAGCAACAAACTTGTCCATATAGACAAGAACGAGTTTCACTGTCGCTAGGCTCGTTAAAACATAGCGACGGGTTTGCCCGAAGGGAAAATTATAGAACAAGCATATGTTATCCTCCTCAAGCTTGATAAAAATAAAGAGGTACTGGTCAGCAATGACTGGGGAGAAATTGGGAAGAAAATTTGAAGAAACTTTATTGGTAGCAAGTCGCTCTTGAACATGAAACTTTCACTCCACGTCTGAGTCGGGTTGGGTTATTCTGTTCACCGGTCATATCACCATTGGACCATCGCACCATCCATATTTGGGGTTAACACTACCAATCCATGTCTGTGTTTCCGGTATGTTCAAGAGAAGTCACTCAGAGAATTCACCTGTGTCTCATCCGCTGCAATACATTCACGCTCCATTATTTCATGACCGCCACCCTGAACCCTGTATCATCAGATCGTTTTCACCTCCAAAATCATTTAATCCATTCCGTGTCGTAGATGTGGGATTCATTAAGGCCCTCCTACGATGGTTCACTTCTTGTCAACATCAGCTCATTATCCAAGAAGTCGATTTAGAAACAACCCTTTCAGTACTTTGAAGCTTGCATGCCTCAATGGCAAGTTTCTCACTTCCGGTGATAGGTTTACATCAATGGCCTTCGGCCAAAAGATTTTGGATGGTGTTCGACACCAAGTCCCTTTTCACACCACGTGAATTGTACTATGGTACCTTGAGGTTCATCATCATTATGGGTGATTCCTCTCATGCCTGTTAACAGCTTACATCATTGGTTGGTAATCAGGCGATGTCTTTCCATGTTCGACTCCAGAACATCTTTCACATGGATCGACTTGTACTCCGAGTGAAGATTGGACGAGTTTGAAGACCTCAGATCTAGTTTCATCCATCTGGGCAGTGATATATTTAGGAAAATAAAGACATCAAATGTACATCATTGCTGCACAGATGATCATCCGAATCAAAGGATGATGGCTCTATCAAAATCATCAGTCTGCCACACAGACGATTGTCTGTCTTATGTACATGAAAATGAATTTACAAAGCTGAGCATGGGAATGCCTGCCTCAGCTAGATCATGAAAAATATTATGAAGATAATGTATTGTATTATATCTTATTATAGGTCTCCTTCCAGCTCGAAGAAACTTCGGATCCTCATGATAAAGCATTTCACCTGACATCAAAAGATTAACGACCTCATGCTTTAGGGGGCAACTGTTATAGACATTGTTGGGAACTGCAACCCCAATCATATATGTCAATAAACCAAGGGCTCCTAAGTCCCTAAAAGTGTTGTTTCATACCCTAAAGGAACAAGGTCAGCTGATTACATCATCTCCTAGAAGTTCTCCACAGGAAACTGCTCAGAACTGGTCAAAACTGGACCATATAGGTTGCTCAGTGCTAAGGGTGCAATGCATCCCAGCTGCCCAGTGTAAAGGGTGCGATGCATACTGAAAATCCCTTATGTAGGGTGCGATGGGCGAGAGTGTACGAATGCAAAAGACAGTTTTCGAGGTGGATGATCATATAATCTTCTAGAAACTTCTCCTATGACACTTGCCTCTCTGAATTCGCATAGGGATGAGTAGGATATCATCAATCTGCAAGTGGAATCAAGAACTATCAGAGAGAGGACACTAATCAAAATCCCAAAAGTTGACTCAACCCCCTGCAATCATCTATATATGGATCCCTATTCCCAGAGATCCAGAGGCTGGAATTTTGTATCTTGTAAGGAAGCGCTGTTGGTTTCCTGGTGGAATATCATAGTGTTGGGTGATCTAAGCTTTTCATGAGGTGAAAAAGGGCTTTCATGCTAGGAGGATGACGTTGGGTCAGATCAATGGGTTGTAATCCTCTCTTCTAATCTTTATATCAATAAAGCTATTTAAGTTTTCCTCCACATTCTTGTATGTCTAATAGTATATGCATTTGTGTGGTCAATATATATCTGGTCCTATATTGTTTATGATTGTAGATCTCTGCACTTTGAAGGTATTATGCTGCTTTGACTTTAGAGGTACTCTTTGAAGCGGAGTGGTCAAGGGAGAAGTGGCAAAGACCTGTCGGTGAGGAGAAGGGACAAGTGAAGAACCGAGTGAAAGATCAAGGTTGGTATTCTTTGATCCTCTCCTATCTACTTCTCATAAAGGAAAATGAAAGTAACTTTAATATGTTTGTTTCTAAGATAGCTACCCGTCTTAGTGGGACTACCAGATCTGCATAGACACTATATTTCCCGATAACAAAATGGTGACTCTGTTGGGGAGCGAATAGCCTGTTTGCTTGTTTATATTTGTTTGCTTTATAAACTTACAGATGGAGCCTGAAGTTAAGCCAGCTAGCCTTCGAACTGCATTTGCTATGCAAGTGCAAAGTAGATCAATGCTGCTTCAGTGTATATCCTGGTTTTGTTTATAAACTGAACAATCGATTTGCAAACATCCTAATTGCCCTAGTGGTGGCTCTAGTAACCTCAATAGATCAGCCCCTGTGATTTCTATTTACTGATCATCATTAGCTCAGCCTAAATCCCTTAACTAAGCTGCAAACTGTGACCAAGAATCAAGTTGAAGTCTCGTCCCTAGACAATCGTACTTTCTCATCTTGGGAATCTGGATGCATCGCACCCCCCGTGTGTAGTAGGTGCGCTACATCGCACTTTCCCTGTGTTGCAAGTGCGCTGATCAGATAAGACCTCTTCCGCTCTCAGATTTTGGTTTTGTGTTCACTCTCTTCAGTTTTATTCAGGAGTTTTTCTGTCTATGATCAGTATACCACTGTGGAAACTCCCTTCCTTTGCATTATTCCGCCTCCATAGTACTAAGAATTGTGAATGTTTTTATGTATTGTGCGCGATTTATAGTTCTCTTTTACAAAAAGTAGCATAATCAAACTGTCGTCTTTTGATTTGGAAGTGTCGCAAGCGTCATTTTCAGTCAAAGAAAAGAATTCTATTGTTCTTGATGGTCGATTATACAGTTACTCTTGTATTTGATTTGGATTAGTAGTTTTTCAAGTGTCGAAAGCAATATTCAATTCAAGGTCACAAAGCGTCGTCATTATCTTCCTTTTGTTTTTGAAGAGAAATTTGTTAGTACTGTCGCTTTGAAAAGATAATTTAGATTTGTACTTAGCATTCTTCTTGTCATTCAAACATTAAGAAAGCTGAAAACAAATACATGCATGTGCATTTTCATTTAGACTGCTTGTTGGTTTGATTTAGGGCAGTGCATCTAGTGTGTGCTGTCTGCTCTATGCTGAAAGAATATCATCTCTCTTTCTTTTGTAGCTAGGATTTTCATTGCAAAAAGAAGATTAAACAATTGTTTATCATCTTAGATTGCATTTTAGGAATTGTATATCTACATCACGCAGTGAACCTGAAAGGAAAATTTCTTAAGAAAGATCAACTTTAAAATAAATTCAATGAACATAAAAACATTTTGGAACCTAACGCACGACATCTAGAAGTCTAGGCTAGAGAGGTATTCCGGCGTCGTCAAGCCTAGTAACGATCGCTTTCATTGTTGGTTGGGTGATTCCTCCTCTTTGAGACGACAAGTGCCAGTACAGACTTGTGCTCCCACGTACCGTCGAGTATATATTGGGAGACCAGAATAGGCTATATCCTTTATCCATAGGAGGCCGTGTCAGCCGCCCTATCGATCACAATGCACTGAACACAGCATTCAGGAAGATTGACTACCGTACCGTAAAAAGTATTCTGCAGTTTTGCGATTGGTTTGGTAATCTCTCTGTCTAGATTTCTAGAGTAGTCTCTTTCATTCCTTTTCAGACTCCTTAAAGGAAAAGGTCCATCTGAGCACTTGTCACTTCAGGCTCATTAAAAATCGAAGGTGACTAGAGTCATCTTTTGTTTTTTCTCGACTCTTAAAAATTGAAAAAACAAGTTGTGTCAAAGAGTCTAAAATTTATTTTAATCGGAATAATATTATTATTCCCGCGTTGGTCTTAGGTTGAGGAAAATGGAGTCCACCAACCAAGGGTTTCCCCTTGGAGGAAATCCTAGTCCTTTCTCCTCTTGGGGAGATGTTTGTGCACTCCATATGGCCACATTGTCACTTCCAAGATTGACGATTGGCTTGCCAATATGGTTCTTCTCAACCTCCGTCGTTTAGAACACCGTGATTCCTAAACAATTGAGTAAGCAACTAGATGATACTAAAGTTACCCCCCAACCTTCTACTTCGTTTGATTCTCCCTCTCCTCCTTCCTCTTCACTTGATGAAGTTGGTAAAGCCAGAAATCAAGTAACTAAGAAGGAGAAGAAGGGGAAGGAGAAGAAAGAGAAGAAGAAGAAGGAGCCAAAGATGAAAAGGGGTAACCGAGCATCGTCTAGTGAAAATCCACACACTGCACCGTCCAAGCCTAAATCTCCATGTGTCATTTGCAAATGAGACCACTATCATCGATATTGCCCTTGCATCCCTCAGATCTTAGGGGACTGGTCTCCTCGTTTGCACAATCTGGTGTCATCAACCTCTGAAGATCATGCTGAAAGTACACCACCAACTAGTGAAAGCGAAGCATTAGGATAGAAAAGGAAATGTAAATTTCCTTGTAAACTGTGTGAAGGTGATCACGTCGTCCATCGTTGTCCCTTCCTAGATGAAGCTAAAAGAGTCTTTGATAACCGTCCTGCTTCACCGCTACAGCTTCCTCCTGGATACAAGAAACTCTTGTCGAGTCCATCACTAGTTGAAAATATGACTGACACGCCATTATGGTCAGTTGAAGCATCTATCATTGAATATAAACCCGCTAAATCCATACCAGATGAAAGTCAAAAGGTTGAGGCAGCAGTCGACCCGGTCTTGTCTTTGGAAGGTCCATCTTCAGATGATACAATCACCGAAGAGAATGAGAATGACACCGTTCAAATTATTTTCATAAACACAGACTCTGATGAACATGGGGGAAATCTACCCGTTCCTTTACCACAGGAAGGTAGTTCTTTAGAGTCATATCTGGCCGTCTATTCGGTCCCACCTCCAAGCATCCTAGTCGTTTCCTTCGATTGGAATCTACCAGGCAGACCCCGTTTACCGGCTAGTGTACCATTTCAAATCATTGTACAAGCTTACAAAATGGTCATGGTTAGTACCATCATAGATGAAAGGGCTTTTGTGAGTATCCTTTCCTCCACTGCTTGGAAAGCGCTTGGTTCTCCATCGCTTCTGCCTGAGATAAGAAATATGACAGGCTTCAACAAAGGAACCAGTCGACCGTTAGGGATCCTTCCCAATGTACCTATAACGTTGAGAAGTAAAACCATTTATATGAATGTAATGGTAGTCCAAGGACCTCTAGATTATAATCTACTCCTTAGGCGCAACTATATTTATAGCATGGGAGCCATTGTCTCCTCACTCTTTAGAGCAATGTGTTTTCCGCATGAAGGCCGAGTGGTCCAGCTCATAGACCAACTTTCGTTCCCTAGCTCACACATAGCTAATAGTCAAATGCCATCCCTAAATGGTCATTTCACACAAGGAATGTCTCATAAATCTCCTGTCCGTCCACCTGAAGAATGCGAGTAATTCGGGGGACATGACTGAAACCCAAGAGGCATGCACCCTGATCTGCTTCAGTAGGGAAACTCTGGGTATAGGGTAAGTTTCCGTGAAGGATATATGAATGGTCTGACACCTGTCCGTATAGGACAATGGGATTGGATCGAGATAAGATTCCTTTTCAAGGTTAGGTGATTGGAACCTTTTTCCAAATGGACTAAACCGAGGAAATGTTTCTGTCTGTTGTGTGGATGGAAAATATCTTGCGAACGTGAGAACTTCTAAATGGTAGCCTGGAAACTTTACTTCACTATACCTAGGGGCATGCAAACCTTTTGTGAGCAAGTGAAAAGCGACCAACATAATGCTAACTCTATGGCTCCGTTGACTTCAACTGCCTAAGTCGTGTGAGTGGTCAAGTCGACCGTTCATCTTCACAGGGGCCAGATGGCACCAACAAAGTAAAGGAAAAAATTTCCTACCTAACCTTGGTAGTGATCTTGGTAGTTAAGTAGAGGAGCATATTTGGTCGTTCCTAGCTTGCATACGAGAGGCAACGGAGCATAGCTTCGAAAGGTGCAAGCTCCATAAAAATGCGAATCTATCGATGAGACAACCTTATTATACGACTGGCATGAGCAGTTTTTATGTGAAGTTCAAGCTCGTTAATAATTAAACCTAAGCAATGAGCAAATGTTTCCCCCAGAGTTTAAGCTCATTAAAAAATGAACCATTTTCTAGTAAATAACCATTGTGAATGCATTATCATTAGCTTTTGAGCCTTGGTCATGTTCTCATCATCACCTGCACTCCGTTTTAGCTGATCATTCACCTCCATTTGATTGTTTACCCCTTTTGAGGAATAGCTGCAAAGAGTGATCCTGTTAGCCATCCTTGTGACACTACCGTGATTGGAAAATTCCAAACCTTACTTGGAATCAGCTGCTACCTAAAATTATCACTCGTTCCTCAAAAACCGAGTCTCCTTTAAGCTCTTTTCGTCTCACTCATAAAATATGAAAAGATTGCCGAGTAGTTGGCCTCTCCAGCTCGTTAAAGCTACCGGGAGTGATATCCCTCCTCTAGATTTTAATCTTTTTGGATCTAAGGGATTATTACACAAAACGATAGAGCGCTTGTTTTGTTCGGCTCGTTAAAATTATAAGAAATTCATCCCTTTCGTATTATTTTATACTTTTTCGGACTTGAGGGAGTATATGACAAAAAAGGATTATTGGAGTTTCCTTTACATCCCTTTCAGACTCTCTAAAATTGAAAACGACCGAGTTATCTTTGTCGTTAAACTCGTTAAAACCAATAGCGACAAACTTGTCCATATAGACAAGAACGAGTTTCATTGTCGCTAGGCTCGTTAAAACATGGCAACGGGTTTGCCCAAAGGGAAAATTATAGAACAAGCATATGTTATCCTCCTTAAGCTTGATAAAAATAAAGAGGTACTGGTCAGTAATGACTGGGGAAAAATTGGGAAGAAAACTTGAAGAAACTCTATTGGTAGCAAGTTGCTCTTGAACATGACACTTTCACTCCACGTCCGAGCCGGGTTGGGTTATTCCATTCACCGGTCATATCGCCATTGGTCCATCGCACCATCCATATTTGGGGTTAATGCTACCAATCCATGTCAGTGTCACTGGTATGTTCAAGAGAAGTCGCTCAGAGAATTCACCTGTGTCTCATCCACTGCGATACATTCACGCTCCATTCTTTCATGACCACCACCCTGAACCCTGTATCATCAGATCGTTTTCACCTCCAAAATCATTTACTCCATTCCATGTCGTAGATGTGGGATTCATTAAAGCCCTCCTACGACCGGTCGCTTCTTGTCGACCTCAGCTCATTATCCAAGAAGTCGACTTAGGAACAACTGTTTCAGTACTTTGAAGCTTGCATGCCTCAATGGCAAGTTTCTCACTTCCGGCGACAGGTTTACATCAATGGCCCTCGACCGAAAGATTTTGCATGGTGTTCAATGCCAAGTCCCTTTTCACACCACGCGCATTATACTATGGTACCTTGAGGGTCATCATCATTATCGGTGATTCCTCTCGCGCCTGTTAACAACTTACGTCATTGGTTGGTAATCAGGCGATGTCTTTCCATGTTCGACTCCAGAACATCTTTCACATGGATCGACTTGTACTCCGAGTGAAGATTGGATGAGTTTGAAGACCACGGATCTAGTTTCATCCATCCGGGCTGTGATATATTCAGTTAAATAAAGACATCAAATGTACATCATTGCTGCATAGATGATCATCTGAATCAAAGGATGATGGCCCTATCAGAATCATCAGTCTGCCACACAAACGGTTGTCTGTCTTATGTACATGAAAATGAATTTACAAAGCTGAGCATGGGAATGCCCGGCTCAGCTAGATCATGAAAAATATAATGAAGATAATGTATTGTATTGTATCTTATTACAGGTCGCCTTCTA
Source organism: Pinus tabuliformis (assembly GCA_031772625.1). Taxonomy (NCBI): domain Eukaryota; kingdom Viridiplantae; phylum Streptophyta; class Pinopsida; order Pinales; family Pinaceae; genus Pinus; species Pinus tabuliformis. Next base: position 863,204,229 of record CM062819.1, on the reverse strand, counting down.
GCTCTAAAAAACTTCGGATCCTCATGGTAAAGCATTTCACTTGACATCAAAAGATTAACGACCTCATGGTTTAGGGGGAAACTGTTATAGAAATTTTTAGGCACTGCAACCCCAATCATATATGTCCATAAACCAAGGGCTCCTAAGTCCCTAAAAGCGTTGTTTCATACCCTAAAGGAACAAGGTCAACTGATTACATCATCTCATAGAAGTTCGCCACAAGAAACTGCTCAGAACTGGTCAAAACTGGACCATACAGGTTACTCAGTGCTAAGGGTGCGATGCATCCCACCTGCCCAGTGTAAAGGGTGCAATTCATACTGAAATTCCCTTATGTAGGGTGCGATGGGTGGCAGTGGACAAATGGCAGAGGTGGATAAATGGCAGAGACCATTTGCGAGGTGGATGATCATAGAATCTTCTAGAAACTTCTCCTATGACACTTGCCTCTCTGAATTCACCCAGGGATGAGTAGGAGATCATCAATCTCCAAGTGGAATCAAGAACTATCAGAGAGAGGACACTAATCAAAATCCCATAAGCTGACTCACCCCCCTACAATCATCTATATATGGATCCCTCATCCCAGAGATCCAGAGGCTAGAATTTTATATATTGTAAGGAAGTGTTGTTGGTTTCCTGGTGGAATATCATAGTGTTGGGTGATCTAAGCTTTTCATGAGGTGAAGAAGGGCTTTCATGCTGGGAGGATGACGTTGGGTCAGATCAATGGGCTGTAACCCTCTCTTCTAATCTTTATATCAATAAAGCTATTTAAGTTTTCCTCCACATTCTTGTATGTCTGATAGTATATGCATTTGTGTGGTCAATATATATCTGGTCCTATATTGTTTATGATTGTAGATCTCTGCACTTTGAAGGTATTATGCTGCTTTGAGTTTACAGGTACTCTTTGAAGTGGAGTGGTCAAGGGAGAAGTGGCAAAGACCTGTCGGTGAGGAGAAGGGACAAGTGAAGAACCGAGCGAAACATCGAGGTTGGTATTCTTTGATCCTCTCCTATCTACTTCTCATAAAGGAAAACAAAAGTAACTTTAATCTGTTTGTTTCTAAGATACCTACCCGTCTTAGTGGGACTAGCAGCTCTGCATAGACACTAGATTTCCTGATAACAAAATGGCGACTCCGCTGGGGAGTGAATAGCTTGTTTGCTTGTTTATATTTGTTTGCTTTATAAACTTACAGACGAAGCCTGAAGTTAAGCCAGCTAGCCTTCGAACTGCATTTGCTATGCAAGTGCAAAGTAGATCAATGATGCTTCAGTGTATCTCTGGGTTTTGTTTATAAACTGAACAATCAATTTGCAAACATCCTAATTGCCCTAGTGGTGGCTCTAGTAACCTCATTAGATCAGCCCCTGTGATTTCTATTTACTGTCCATCATTATCTCGGCCTAAATCCCTGAACTAAGTTACAAACTGTGACCAAGAATCAAGTTGAAGTCTCATCCCTGGACCATCGCACTTTCTCGTCTTGGGAATCTGGATGCATCGCACCTCCCGTGTGCAGTAGATGCGCTGCATCGCACTTTCCCTGTGTTGCAGGTGTGTTGATCAGATAAGACCTCTTCTGCTCTCAGATTTTGGTTTGTGTTCACTCTCTTCAGTTTTATTCAGGAGTTTTGCTGTCCGTGATCAGTATACCACTGTGGAAACTCCCTTCCTTTGCATGATTTCGCCCCCATAGTACTAATAATTGTGAATGTTTTTATGTATTGTGCACCATTTACAGTTCTCTTTTACAAAAAGTAGCATAATCAAGCTGTCGTCTTTTGATTTGGAAGTGTCGCAAGTGTCATTTCCAGTCAAAGAAAAGAATTCTATTCTTCTTGATGGTCGATTATATAGTTAATCTTGTATTTGATTTGGATTAGTATTTTTTCAAGTGTCGAAAGCAATTTTCAATTCAAAGTCGCAAAGAGTCATCATTATCTTCCTTTCGTTTTTGAAGAGAAATTTGTTAGTACTGTCACTTTGAAAAGATAATTCAGATTTGTACTTAGCATTCTTCTTGTCATTCACACATTAAGAAAGCTGAAAACAAATACATGCATGTGCATTTTCATTTAGACTGCTTGTTGGTTTGATTTAGGGCAGTGCATCTAGTGTGTGCTGTCTGCTCTATGCTGAAAGAATATCATCTCTCTTTCTTTTGTAGCTAGGATTTTCATTGCAAAAAGAAGATTAAACAATTGTTTATCATCTTAGATTGCATTTTAGGAATTGTATATCTACATCACGCAGTGAACCTGAAAGGAAAATTTCTTAAGGAAGATCAACTTTAAAATAAATTCAATGAACATAAAAACATTTTGGAACCTAACGCACGACATCTAGAAGTCTAGGCTAGAGATGTATTCCGGCGTCGTCAAGCCTAGTAACGATCGCTTTCATTGTTGGTTGGGTGATTCCTCCTCTTTGAGACGACAAGTGCCAGTACAGACTTGTGCTCCCACGTACCGTCGAGTATATATTGGGAGACCAGAATAGGCTATATCCTTTATCCATAGGAGGCCGTGTCAGCCGCCCTATCGATCACAATGCACTGAACACAGCATTCAGGAAGATTGACTACCGTACCGTAAAAGGTATTATGCAGTTTTGCGATTGGTTTGGTAATCTCTCTGTCTAGATTTCCAGAGTAGTCTCTTTCATTCCTTTTCAGACTCCTTAAAGGAAAAGGTCCATCTGAGCACTTGTCACTTCAGGCTCATTAAAAATCGAAGGTGACTAGAGTCATCTTTTGTTTTTTCTCGACTCTTAAAAATTGAAAAAACAAGTTGTGTCAAAGCATCTAAAATTTATTTTAATTGGAATAATATTACTGTTCCTGCATTGGTCTTAGGTTGAGGAAAATGGAGTCCACCAACCAAGGGTTTCCCCTTGGAGGAAATCCTAGGGTGCACCCCATATGGCCACACTGTCACTTCCAGGATTGACGATTGGCTTGCCAATATGGCTCTTCTCGACCTCCTTTGTTCAGAACACCGTGATTCCTAAACAATCAAGTTAGCAACTAGATGATACTAAAGTTACCCCCCAACCTTATACTTCATCTGATTCTCCCTCTCCTTGTTCCTCTTCGCTTGATGAAGCTGGTAAAGCCAAAAATCAAGTAACAAAGAAGGAGAAGAAGGGGAAGGAGAAGAAAGAGAAGAAGAAGAAGGAGCCAAAGGCAAAAAGGGGTAACCGGGCATCGTCTAGTGAAAATCCACACACTGCACTGTCTAAGCCTAAATCTCCATGTGTCATTTGCAAAGGAGACCACTATCATCGAGATTGCCCTTGCATCCCTCGAATCTTAAGGGACTGCTCTCCTCGTTTGCACAATTTGGTGTCATCAACCTCTGAAGATCATGTTGAAAGTACACCATCAACTAGTGAAAGAGAAGCATTTGGACAGAAAAGGAAATGTAAATTTCCTTGTAAACTGTGTGAAGGTGATCGCGTCATCCACCGTTTTCCCTTGCTAGACGAAGCTAAAAGAGTCTTGGATAACCGTCCTGCTTCACCGCTACGGCTTCCTCCTGGATACAAGAAACTCTTGCTGAGTCCATCACTAGTTGAAAATCCAACTGACACGCCATTATGGTCGGTCGAAGCATCTACCATTGAAGATAAACCCACTAAATCCATACCAGGCGAAAGTCAAAAGGTTGAGGCGGCAGTCGACCTGGTCTTGTCTTCGGAAGGTCCATCTTCAGATGATACAATCACCGAAGAGAATGAGAACGACACCAGTATAATTCTTTCCGTAAACACAGACTCTGATGAACATGGGGGCAATCTACTCATTCCTTTACCATAGGAAGGAAGTTCATTAGAGTCATATCCAACCGTCTATTTGGTCCCACCTCCAAGCAACCTAGTCGTTTCCTTCGATTGGAATCTACTAGGCAGACCCCGTTTACTGGCTAGTGTACCATTCCAAATCATTGTACAAGCTTACAAATTGGTCATGGTCAGTACCATCATAGATGAAGGGGCTTCTGTGAGTATCCTTTCGTCAACTTCTTTGGAAGCACTTGGTTCGCCATCACTTCTGCCTGAGATGAGAAATCTGACAGGCTTCGACAAAGGAACCAGTCAACCGTTAGGGATCCTTCCCAATGTACCTATAACGTTGAGAAGGAAAACCATTTATATGAATGTAATGGTAGTCCAAGGACCTCTAGATTATAATCTACTCCTTGGGCGCTACTATATTTATAACATGGGAGCCATTGTCTCCTCACTCTTTAGAGTAATGTGTTTTCCGCATGAAGGCCGAGTGGTCCATCTCGTAAACCAACTTTCGTTCCCCGGCTCACACATAGCTAATAGAAAAATGCAATCCCTAAATGGTATTTTCATGCAAGGAATGTCTTATCAATATCTGGTCCATCCACCTGAAGAACGCGAGTAATTCGGGGGGACATGACTGAAACCTAGGGGACATGCACCTTGGTCTGCTTCGACAGGGAAACTCTGGGTATAGGGTAAGTTTCCATGAAGGATATATGACTGGTCTGACACCCATCCGTATAGGACAATGGGATTAGACCAGGATAAGATTCCTTCGTCAAGGTTAGGTGATTGGAGCCTTTGTCCAAATGGACTAAGTCGAGGAAGTGTTTCTGTCTGCTGTGTGGATGGAAACTGTCTTGCGAATGTGAGAACTTCTAAATGGTAACCTGGAAACTTTACTTCACTATACCTGGGGGCATGAAAACCTTTTGTGAGCAAGTGAAAAGCAACCAACATAACGCTAACTCTATGGCTCCACTGACTTCAACTACCTAAGTCGGGTGAGTGGTCGAGTCGACCGTTCGTCTTCGCAGGGGCCAGATGGCACCAGCAAAGTAAAGGAAAAATTTTCCTAACTAACCTTGGTAGTGATCTTGGTAGTTAAGTAGAGGAGTGTGGTTGTTCATTCCTAGCTTGCATACGAGAGGCAATGGAACATAGCTTTGAAAGGTGCAAGCTCCATAAAAATTGGAATCTATCGATGAGACATCCTTATTATACGACTAGCACGAGTAGCTTTTATGTGAAGTTCAAGCTCGTTAAAAGTTAAACCTAAGCAATCAGAAAATGTTTCCCCCAGAGTTTAAGCTCATTAAAAAATGAACCAATTTCCGGTAAATAACCATTGTGAATGCATTATCATCAGCTTTTGAGCCTTGGTCGTGTTCTCATCATCACCTCCACTCTGTTTTAGCCGATCATTCACCTCCATTTGATTGTTTACCCCTTTTGAGGAATAGCTGCAAAGAGTGATCCTGTTAGCCATCCTTATGACACTATCGTGTTTGGAAAATTCCAAACCTTACCTGGAATCAGCTGCTACCTAAAATTATCACTCATTCCTCAAAAAACGAGTCTCCTTTAAGCTCTTTTCATCTGACTCATAAAATATGAAAATATTGCCAAGCAGTTGGCCTATCCAGCTCGTTAAAGCTACCGGGAGTGCTATCCCTCCTCTAGATTTTAATCTTTTTGGTCCTGAGGGATTATTACACAAAAAGATCGAGCACTTGTTTTGTTCGGCTCGTTAAAATTATCGAAAATTCATCCCTTTCGTATTATCTTATACTTTTTTGGACTTGAGGGAGTATATGACGTAAACTGATTATTGGAGTTTCCTTTACATCCCTTTCAAACTCTCTAAAATTGAAAAGGACCGAGTTATCTTTGTCGTTAAACTTGTTAAAACCAATAGCGACAAACTTGTCCATATAGACAAGAACGAGTTTCACTGTCGCTAGGCTCGTTAAAACATAGCGACGGGTTTTCCCGAAGGGAAAATTATAGAACAAGCATATGTTATCCTCCTCAAGCTTGATAAAAATAAAGAGGTACTGGTCAGCAATGACTGGGGAAAAATTGGGAAGAAAACTTGAAGAAACTTTATTGGTAGCAAGTCGCTCTTGAACATGACACTTTCACTCCACGTCCGAGTTGGGTTGGGTTATTCCATTCACCGGTCATATCACCATTGGTCCATCGCACCATCCATATTTGGGGTTAACGCTACCAATCCATGTCAGTGTCACCGATATGTTCAAGAGAAGTCGCTCAGAGAATTCACCTGTGTCTCATCCGCTGCAATACATTCATGCTCCATTCTTTCATGACTGCCACCCTGAACCCTGTATCATCAGATCGTTTTCACCTCCAAAATCATTTACTCTGTTCCATGTCGTAGATGTGGGATTCATTAAGGCCCTCCTACGACGGGTCGCTTCTTGTCGACATCAGCTCATTATCCAAGAAGTCGACTTAGGAACAACCCTTTCAGTACTTTGAAGCTTACATGCCTCAATGGCAAGTTTCTCACTTCCGGCGACAGGTTTACATCAATGGCCTTTGACCGAAAGATTTTGCATGGTTTTCGACGCCAAGTCCCTTTTCACACCACGCGAATTATACTGTGGTACCTTAAGGGTCATCATCATTATCGGTGATTCCTCTCGCCCCTGTTAACAACTTACATCATTGCCTAATAATCAGGCGATGTCTTTCCATGTTCGACTCCAGAACATCTTTCACATGGATCGACTTGTACTCCGAGTGAAGATTGGACAAGTTTGAAGACTCCGGATCTAGTTTCATCCATCCGGGCTGTGATATATTTAGGAAAATAAAGACATCAAATGTACATCATTGCTGCACAGATGATCATCTGAATCAAAGGATGATGGCTCTATCAGAATCATCAGTCTCCCACACAGACGGTTGTCTGTCTTATGTACATGAAAATGAATTTACAAAGCTGAGCATGGGAATGCCTGCCTCAGCTAGATCATGAAAAATATTATGAAGATAATGTATTGTATTGTATCTTATTATAGGTCGCCTTCCAGCTCGAAAAAAATTCGGATCCTCATGATAAAGAATTTCACTTGACATCAAAAGATTAGCGACCTCATGCTTTAGGGGGCAACTGTTATAGACATTTTTAGGCACTACAACCCCAATCATATATGTCCATAAACCAAGGGCTCCTAAGTCCCTAAAAGTGTTGCTTCATACCCTAAAGGAACAAGGTCAGTTGATTACATCATCTCCCAGAAGTTCTCCACAGGACACTGCTCAGAACTGGTCAAAACTGGACCATACAGGTTTCTGAGTGCTAAGTGTGCGATGAATCCCAATTTCCCAGTGTAAAGGGTGCGATGCATACTAAAAATCCCTTCTGTAGGGTGCGATGGGCGAGAGTGGACAAATGGCAGAGACAATTTGCGAGGTGGATGATCATAGAATCTTCTAGAAACTTCTCCTATGACACTTGCCTCTCTGAATTCACCCAGGGATGAGTAGGAGATCATCAATCTCCAAGTGGAATCAAAAACTATCAGAGAGAGGACACTAATCAAAATCCCAGAAGCTAACTCACCCCCCTGCAATCATCTATATATGGATCCCTCATCCCAGAGATCCAGAGGCTAGAAATTTGTATCTTGTAAGGAAGTGTTGTTGGTTTCCTGGTGGAATATCATAGTGTTGGGTGATCTAAGCTTTTCATGAGGTGAAAAAGGGCTTTCATGTTGGGAGGATGACGCTGGGTCAGATCAATGGGTTGTAATCCTCTCTTCTAATTTTTATATCAATAAAGCTATTTAAGTTTTCCTCCACATTCTTGTATGTCTAATAGTATATGCATTTGTGTGGTCAATATATATCTGGTCCTATATTATTTATGATTGTAGATCTCTGCACTTTGAAGGTATTATGCTACTTTGACTTTACAGCTACTCTTTGAAGTGGAGTGGTCAAGGGAGAAGCGGCAAAGACCTGTTAGTGAGGAGAAGGGACAAGCGAAGAACCGAGAGAAAGTTCGAGGTTGGTATTCTTTGATCCTCTACTATCTACTTATCATAAAGGAAAATGAAAGTAACTTTAATCTATTTGTTTGTAAGATAGATACCCGTCTTAGTGGGACTAGCAGCTCTGCATAGACACTAGATTTCCCGATAACAATGCCACTCACCCACCAATCCACTACTGCCATGTCTACGACCATTGCAACCTCCATAAATTATCTATCCATTTTCCCGTGCCATTACAGGAATTAATTCCAGGTTAAGACCATTAATCCAATGGTTAAGGCTTGTTTGCAGCTAATAAAAATCAAACTCTCGCCTGCAATCACACCTTTTATCTCTTTGCCTCTAGAACATCATTCTCACCTCTGTTGTGCTCTTGTCTCACAGTGACATTTTTGTTTCTTTTTCTTGACAAATTCACAGAGGTCTGCCACATCTGAATTCCCCCTCAATTATTAAAATTCATTGCCAATCCCTTCTGTACACCCTTCCTCTGATTCATTATGTAACTTCCATGGCTCCCAAAGTCACTCGAGTAGTCAATCCTATGCTTACTCCCCCTATCGACTTAGACCATATTCCACTTGTAGACAAATATTACAAAATTGTCAAAACATAGTGTGAATCTGACCTTTTCAAATTATGCTGCTGGTTTCGGGATAATTTCCTTAATCAAGCCGATAAGATACGTCTCTGGAAATACAGACTCCCTCTGTTTGTTATCCCTCAATCCTATCATTTTCCAGAATTCTTTCTAAGATGCCAAGCCTCTTACCTTGCAAGCAAGAGGGAAATTATCTCCCCAAATGGTGAAATTCTCTTAACCATCACAATTGTAGCATAAATCAAATGTTGCAGGTTCCCCACTGTGAGTCCCTCTCCCATTTCTCCCTTTAATCTCTTAGAGAAATTCATCAGAAATTAACTTTCCCCTAGAGCGCTGCCAATTTTGAAATATTCCTCCCTGAAGACTCTCAACTCCCTAAGAAAAATCCACCATATCCCTCTTCTATGTTCCCTCAAAGGACGAGACAGATCATCTTTCTGTTTTCATCCATTCTTGATTACTATTAAGATGTGTGGGTAGATGAGCCTATTCTAGTATTTCTATCCATCTTTTCTTCAGAAGAAGGATCATCAACCACCTTTGACTATTGTCACTTCTTAGAAAATGTAATTCATGAAAAATTCCTTCAGTTTTTAACTGAAGGAATGTTTAAATATTCATCAATTCTCATATATGTTTATGTTTTATCAAACAGATAAGTTTCCATTCTCAGTGTAGAAGCTTGATCAATAAGGAGAGCCTTAGTCTGTTGTTTTCTGGACTTCCTTAGTCAAAAGACAATCACATGAATTCATCTTCTCAGAGTTCATAGACTATTTTATGTATCCAACCACTTGTTTGGTGAGTGGCCAGTAGGTTCCGAGGATTAGTGAAGACATTCAGAAGGTTTTGTAGCTCAGTGAACAGGTCAAAACAGGGGATTGGTATCTTTACCAGTTATTCATAGAGATTAGAGTGTATGGTTCAGAGTTTCCACCATAAAAACTGCCTAAATATTTTCCAATGATAATATTTTCCTTGGAGTACATCAGGAAAATAATTCATTATAATAACATCCATTTTGTAGCAGCCAAGAAGAAATCTCAATTTCATATCAAAACACAGGTAGGACCATTTATCTACAACAGTAGAGCAGTAGGAGAGGAAGCAGACCTCCTGCTGAAACAAATGAACTTCCCTCTCCGTTTCACTTGGTCTTATAACCCCTTTGGGGTAATTTCCAAGTTGAGAGTGGAACAAAAAACTACACCATATGTGCATACTCATGGGCCTCACATAGAAAGTATATGAACCAACACACTTGGGTAGAAAATACATTGCAGGAGGTCGAGGAGTAGGTGCTTTCCAGGACAACTTCTGAGACTCCCATACCCAGAGAGAAAATATATAAGAGAGAAAGAGAGTATGATTCTCCCTCAGTCACTGATGTCTCAGCTAAATAATTCAAAATATATACTAAGAAGCTTAAAGTAGGCGCAGGCTCTAAAATAGACTTCCCATTACTAGAGGACACATAAGGAACTATTTTTCTCTCAAGTTTGAAGAATTTTTAGTTAGGAAATGGTACCATAGAGTCCCCATCATCCTTGGTTACCAAAGAGATTCCAGCTACTATCCTTCAAAAACCAGAAACATCCACAGAGCAGAGGCAGTTGGACATTTTTCAGAGATACAAGGAGATTAAGCAGAGGAATGAATCCATTCATGATAATATATCAGCTCAATTTAGGAAGAAATCTTCCTCCATCTAGCACAGGCTCATCTCAGCATATGATACAGAGAAGGGAAGGATGCATATGACATTCTTGCAGGCCTATGTCCCTCAACCAAAGTCAGCAGCAGATTTCAAACAAACCACTTTTGAATTTGAGGCAAAGGATGTCCATCCTTTAGATCAAATTGATATGCACAGGAAGGCAAGAGAGATGGTATATTCTACCCTTACACAGACATCTATTACTACCTCTAACCTACGACTTACTTTAAATAATGTGCATTCTCTACTCAAATTGGAGAAAGTGTCCTCACTTGCCAAAGATACCAAAATCAAATACTTGGAGGAAATGATCCAAACAATTCAAAATCTATGGAGGAGATAATCAAAAACAAGAATGCTGACATAGTAGCTCTAAAAAAGCAATTGAATCTTCCAACAACAGAAGATCCGCAGACCAAGGAACTTGGAGAGACAAAGCTACAGAAGGAAGATATGCTGAAGCTTCTAGTGGAGCAAGGTGCACATATCAAAGTAATGGAAGCAGAAATGGACAAACTAATGAAATAAAATGAATAGAGTTCACAACTTGCAGTTGTTCCTCTTGATGCAGTTCCCATCGCATCTCTACTACATACATGTGTCCCTACAACAACCATGGTAGAAGGAACATCATATTCTACTATGATTCCCACATTAGTTGTAGATGACTCAGTCAAGTTAGCTCAATCTATGGAAAACATGTCTATACAAGAAGAAAAGCTAAAGAAGCTGAAGCTAGAGATAAAGACTTTACAGGAGCATAGTACAAGGTTTGAAAATTCTTACATGACATAAACACATAAGTCTCAGATATTGTCCCAAAGATTGCAGAAAATGGAAAATGACTATGCCATTGGTAATACATTGGCACAAGTGAAGGAAAATATTTAGAAAAGGACCAACGAAGACATGGAAGACATTTGGCCTTAAATCCAAATCATTTTTGAAAAACATGAGCTAATTGAATGGTCAAATGAAGCCATCGAGCAGGTCAGAAATTAACTAGGAGATAAACCAAATGAGGCCACTGAGCTCATCAAATTTCTCAACTCCAAGATTAATTAGAAATTGGAAGAGTTAGAAATTAAAGAGAGGTCTGGAACAATTTTGGAAGTTAGGAAAGTGTTGACTAAAAGAAATCTTATGAGACAACTTAAAGAGAAAGGTCAAAATATGAATACAGGTATAGAGAGATTCTTCACCTAGCTGGAGCCTCTCTACAAGAAAGGACTTCCAAACCTGTTAGTAATTAACAACAAGCTTAGTACGTGGTCAGATTACAGTGAGAAGATTATAACCAAAACAAAGGACAGTTCAAAGGTTACAACTGGAAGACTCAGCATGACAGGAAAGGTGTTCCTAGAAGCATTTTCATATGATCTCAACATTCAATATGCAATTCCAAACTTGTTCATCACCGAGCCAACATTCGCCAAATATACTGAAGTTGACGAATTGTACAGTAATTTGATGAAGATTAATATCCCAAGTGAACAACAATGGGATAAACTCTTTGAGTTACTAGAGTAAAAGGTAATTTTGGTGGCACATATCAGTGTTACAACACATATAGAATTTTAGCGCCAGACAACCAACAATTCCCTCATTTCAGTGCCACAAGTTCAGATAGTTCAATTTCCCTAATATTATTGTGATAAGTTGGCTTAATTCAGTCCTATTATTTTGCATATACATCCTCATAATTGTGACAGGATAGTTTGTAAATTAGTTATAAATACTTCAATTGTTGAAGTAACAGATGTTGGTTTTTGTACGAAGAACACTATTGTATATTTCTGAAGCATTAGTGGATTTACCAGTAATATGGAAGGTCTTTCACAAGATTCTTGTGTCAAGTTGTTGGTGAATTACATCTATCTATGTTATGTGTTTATACTTCTCTGTTTATAGCACATATTTGTTTTTAAATCAAAATTATTCAATAGATAAATAAAGGGTAGAATTTGTTCAAATCTACACTCTGCACCCGGCTATGAATAATTTCAATATTTTCTTCTGATCTGCAAATATAGAATTCATGTGACAATGCTCCATATTTAAACTGAACCTTAAAACTATTATTCTTCTCCATTTCCTAGACATTAAATAATCCATTCAGTTTGGCTACCCTTCCCTGTGAGATATATCTATAATAGACTCCATAGCCCAATGGTAATCTAGTTATCAACCAACCATTAAAATACAAATCAAACTCCAAACTTCATAACTGGCCTAATATTCAATCCAACAAAGTTAAATCTTACAGAGAGAGCCCTCTCTGAAGCTAACAAGGCTAGATCCCAACTTCCAAAGTTGGTTTGTGGTTACCTTGGTGATTTTATTTGCAACCTCAGAAAATTACTGAGTGCTAACATTCTGGCGACCATACTAGGGAAAAAAATTGTCCTTCATTTCATCATTATAATATTATTTCCCTAGTTTTTGTGTCCTTATTTCAAGAAATCTTATGATCAAGTTGTTGGAAATAAATAATTAGAGTTTTTTTTTTTTTTTTTTTTAAAGACTTAACTGCAAAAATAATTTATACTCAAGCCAATCCTGATCCAAACCCACCTAAAATTTTAGACAATTCTGAAAGAATACTCAGAAGGAGAAGTTTAGGTGAAAGCCACATAAGCAATAGTCCCCTTTCAAGGGACAATTATCTCTATGAAAACCTCGACACCATTCAAGATATTTAGTTAGACCTACCTTTCGAACACAACCTTTTGAGGACTAAGTCTAAATCTTTTTTTGATCATACAGTGGTTGATGAAGCCATTCTTCAACCATATAAACCAATAAGACCATCTGTTGAACCTCATTCAAATCAATAAGCCCTTAGGGAATTTGACAAACTACAAGATCTTGTTTCAACCCCTGATCAGGCTGTACATCAAGCTTACATACAACAGTTTGTTGAGCTCTATGCTATTATCATTGTAGCATCCACTTCATCTACCCAATCAGTTCATCCAACATCAGTTGGCCCTACCTCTTCTGTAATTTATACTACTCATCCAGGAGTATCACAGGTAGTCACTCAACTAATTCCCACAAATCCTATATCTTCTCCTCCCTTAAGGCCAAATATCATGGTTTCTCACTATGCACCCCTGGTTTTACCTGCTCAATTGCATGATATGCCCCAAGACTATCAAACTAGAATTCCCCAATTTGATGGTAATATTGCTATCACTGGAAAACAACACATATTTAAGATGAATGACTTTTTCGATCTTCATGAAGTAGATGAGAATGATGTAAAACTAAGGCTTTTTTCTTAGAGATTAGGTGGAGAAGTTAGAAAGTGGTTCAAAATCTTAGCAGCGGGTAGTATAACTGACCTTTCTCTTTTTCACCAATCTTTCTTAATGAGGTGGGAATCTAAAAAGAGTCCTCTGCAAATCCTTAATGATTATAAAAACCTTAAGAGAGGTCCAAATGAAACTGTAGAAGAGTACTGTGATAGATTCAATAGGATTTACAATGCAATTCCCATTTCCATTAAACCACCCCCGGGCTTGGCCCTAATACATTTCCCAAAAGGATTCGATGTTGATATGGCCTATCAACTGAGAGAAATAGATCCCTCAACCTTAGAGGAGATGCAATCAAGAACACTTAAAGTAGAGGCTAATTTATTAGCCAAGAAAGCTAAGTTAAAAGCTGAAAAAGGAGTAACAATAAAAGAGGAACCTTCATTTTCTATTTCTAATAATTATAAATTAGACAGTCTACTAAGAACAGTAGAAAAAATGATGGATAAAATCAGTATAGCTAATAGGGCTTAGAGAGAAAATCAATCTGGGCAAATAAGAAATCCAAACTATCGAAGAAATCGACCCCAGATAAAACAAAGGGACCCAAAAGGTCGTGACTAGTAGGTAATACCTCCTTTCCAAGAAAATTATACATATGAGGAGGCTGAAGTAGATGATGATACAAAGGACACTCAAATAAATCTCATGGGAGTGAATGATAATGACTATATTTTCCTAACTAAGGAAGAACAAGACCTTTTCCTGTTATCCAAAATGAAATAGAACGTGAAGAATCAAAGGATTACAAGAAATGTTTTTAGAATTCCATTATGGAGGTCCATATATAGTACAACCTTAGGAGTAGGAAAACTCTAGATACTCCCTCAAAGAAACTAGATGAAACACCTACTAAAAACAATGTTGAGATTCTTACTAGAAAGAATCCTGATGTTCTAATCCAGAAAAAAACCTAATACTGCATCCAAAACAATTCAAGCTAATGATCCCTCTACCAGCCAACCAAGAGATATACCCCAAAATGATGTGTTCAATAAACAAAAATATGCCAATTCAATTAAAACTCAGACATCATTTAATATAGAAAATGAATTGGCTAAACTTAAAATCCCTATTCCTTTGACATAATTGATGAATAAAATTGCTTATAGATCCCAGGTAATGAAAGCATTGAGCATAGGAGAAAACACTGATACAGTTAATGTATCAGATGATCAACCTAAATTACTATTTGGCCCAGAAGTTGATGGAAAAATTCAAGAGGGAGATGTACCTCCCTTTTATGTTAGCCTAACTATTCATGATAAGGTCTTACACAACGCTATGCTTGACTTAGGGGCCTCCCACAATCTTATGCCAAAAGTAATTATGGAGAAGTTGGGATTAGATATTACCAGAAGGTATAAAGACCTATATTCATTTGATTCTAGTCACATTAAGTGCCTTGGACTTATAAAAGATTTATGTGTAAATTTAGTCCAAATCCCTCCCAAAAGTGTACTTTTGGACATAGTTGTTGCCAATATCCATCCAAAATATGGAATGATGTTTTCATTCGTGGGGAACCAAACTCCAAGGAACCTTACAAATGGATTTTTCCTACGCAACAATCCCTGTCTTTGGTCAAACCCTAAGACTCTATAGAGAGAAACTCATGAAATTCATGGTCACCACTCAGGATAGGCCTAATAATTATCCTATATATTCTGTTCATTATGATTTAGACTCATTTATCCTCTACACTGATGTAAGCACATAAGAAAAAAATTCAAAATCATAATACTGCTTTTTGTCTCAATGCTGATGGTCAAACATTAATCAATGAGCAAGATAATTCAGATAAAGTTTTAAGGAATTTGAGTTTTGATGGATCAGTGAGTAAAGAAGGAACTGGCTCTGTTGTATGAGTTTCTAATTCATATACTCATCACTCAGAAGGTCACTCCTACAAATTGAATTTTCAGTGCTCTAATAATGTTGCATAATATGAAGCCTTAATCTTAGGTTTATAGCTCTTGAAGAAACTTGGTGCTAAACGGATTTCCATTCATGGACATTTTGAGTTGGTTATAAAACAAATCAAAGGAGAATACTCTGCAAAACATCCTAGGATGAGAGCCTATAGAAATTTTGTGTTAGAATTTCTAGATTATTTCACTGAATATAGTTTGGCTGTGTTTGAAAAGATCAAAATATACTACCTGATGGTCTTGCTACTTCGCCAAGTACTTGTAAATTACCATTTTGTCCTACTCATCCATATACTATCGAAGTGAAAAATAGACCTACCGTACTTGATAACATTAGATACTGGTAGGCTTTTGGAGATGATGCTCATATTCAAAACTTTTTGCAGTCTAAAGACGAATTTGAAGATGCTAATATAGATATAGAGTTTGATGTAGAAGATGTTGTACATACTAGTGTAAATAAATTAGAATGGCATGAAATAGATGAAGAAAAACAAGAAACAAATATTTTAGAACTGAAAGACAATATCATACCTAGAGGGTTTGTTCCATTAGAAGATTTATTTGATTTCAATCATGTGGCTAAGAATCCAAAAATTGAACCCACTAGAGCTGGCATTGAGGAACATAATATTGGGACTAAACTTGAACCAAAAATCATCAAATTGTCTAAATCCTTACCCCCAATTGGAAAGCTAAAGTACATTACATTGCTCAAAGAATTCATTGATGTATTTTCTTGGAGTTATGAGGACCTAAAATTCTATGACACCAGTATCCTACAACATAAAATTCCCTTGAAAGAAGATCATAAACCATTTAAACAAAAATTAAGGAGGATTAATCCAAAGATTATGCCTATGGTTGAAAAAGAGGTAAAAAGAATCTATGATGCAAAAATCATAGTACCTCTCAGATATTCCAAATGGGTGTCCAATTTGGTTCCCACTTGGAAAATAAATGGTGAAATCAGGCTCTCCATTGATTTCTGTAATTTAAATAAAGCCTCTCTAAAAGACAATTACCCTCTTTCCAAAATGGACCACATCCTACTGAAGGTGGTTGGATCTAGCGGGATTTCTCTATAGGATGGATTTTCTAGTTATAACCAGGTCTTAGTACACCCAGATGATCAAGAGAAAACAACGTTCACTACACCTTGGGGCACTTTCATATATGTGAAAATGCATTTTGGTCTAATGGATGTTGAAGCAACGTTTCAGAGAGCCATGGATTTTACTTTTGCTAATGAAATGGGTCATTTCATAGTTATATATATGGATGGCATCAATGTTTTTTCAAAAACAGATGAGGAACACTTAAATCACCTCAAAAGAATTTTTGAAAAGTGGCAAAAAATTGGCATTTCCATCAATCCCAAGAAAATATTATTGAGTTTGCAAGAAGGAAAAATGTTGGGACACATAATTTTGAAAGAAGGAATCAAGATAGATCCCAACAAAATTGAAGCTATACACAAGATTAATACCCCAAGAAATATAAAGGAAGTTCAATCTTTTATTGGACAGATAAATTTTGTAAGGAGATTCATTTCGAATTTAGCTAAACTTTTAAACAATATTACCAATATGCTAAAGAAAGATACCGAGGTGAAATGGAACATGGAAGCTAGACAATCATTTAATAGTGTAAAGTAGGCTTTAATTGAGGCACTTATGTTAATTAGTCCAGATTTTACTAAATATTTTCTAATTTTTTTAATTTTCTTTAGAACACACCATTGCTGCAGTTCTCCTACAAAAGAACGATGAGGTCCATGAACAACCTATTTCTTTCTTCAGCAAATCTTTGAGAAATGTAGCGTTGAAATATGACATTATGGAAAAGCAAGTTTTTTCCCTAGTAAAGGCCATAAAAGATTTTAGAGTGTACATTTTTCATTCACACAACATTACTTTTGTTCCAAGTGCAGTAGTTAAAGATATACTGGCTCAAAACGATCCAGATGGGAAAATGGGTAAGTGGATTGCGGTTATATTAGAATATGATATTGAAATCAGACCCACTAAACTCATCAAAGGTCAAGGGTTAGAAAAATTAATGGCAGAATCTAACTTGCATGCTTTAAATATAATTTGTTATGGCAATATTTAATGAACCAGATGAGCTGGCAACTCCCATGGTAGTAGAATATTTTGCTACCTCTCCCTGGTATGTAGACATTATTTATGTGCTACATAATTTACAAGCTCTTCCTAGTTTAACTAAAACAAAGGTTAGGTTTATTAAACTTAAAGTTGTTAAGCTTTGAATTTTGAATGAAAATTTGTACTGAAAAGATATTGGTGGTGTTTTACTAAATTGTTTGTTGAAAAATGAAGCAGATAAAGTCATGCAAGAGTTCCATGAAGGAGATTGAGGTGGTCCCCTATACTGGAAGACTACTGCAAAAAATATTCTAAGGGCAGGTTTTCACTGGCCCACCCTATTTTCGAATATCCAAAAGAAGGTTACTTCATGCCACAAGTGCCAAATATTTGAGGGTAAAAAGAAACTTTTGCCTTTACCCTTGAGGCCTATATCTGCTGAAACCCCTTTCCAACAATAGGGCCTTGACTTTATAGGAGAAATCCATCCTACCTCATATGCCCAACATGTGGATTCTGACAGCGACTGATTACTTTCCAAAATGCATAGAAGCCATACCTACCAGACAAGATTCTAATGTTGTCATCAAAAAGTTCCTAGAGAGTAATATCCTTGCTATATTTGGCTACGCTAGGAAAATTATTATTGACAATGCTGCAACTTTCTGGTAAAAAAGGATGGTAGATTTCTGCAACAAATATCTGATAACATTGGGACATTCTACAACCTATTACCCTCAGGGAAATGGACTGGAAGAATCTTTAAATAAAATCTTAGTTAACATTATTAAAAATTTGTTGCAGGACAATAAAAAATCATGGCACATGAAGCGGGTTAACGCATTATAGGAAAACAGGCTTACTACCAAAAAGTCAATAGGTATGTCTCCATATCAGATAGTTTATGGGATAGATGTTGTTTTTCCAACTTTGTTGGGAATTCCTGTTTTAAATATGATGCAAGAATTGGAGGTGGAATCAAATGACTTATAGAGGAGAATAAACCAGACCATTCATTTGCATCAGACCAAAGAAGCAGTTCATAATAGAACTCAGTTGATCTAAGATAGCATCAAGAAAAAATTTGACCAAAGGACAAAAGCGGATGACTTTCGGATCGACAATCATGTTCTGAAATGGGATTCCAGAAGGGAAGAAAAAGGAAAGCATGGTAAGTTTGAAAACTTGTGGATGGGACCTTACATTATTGATTCTTACCGAGGTAACAATGCCCTTTTTCTAAAGAACACAGATGGAACAAAAATTACCTGGACGACTTGTCAATGGTAGGATGCTCAAGCATTGTGTTTTCTAGGATTAACAAAGTGTTTTTATCACGCCCATTGTTGATACCATTTACTTTTGTACTATAATGAGTGGGTAGCTTATGTCTAAAAGTTGAAGCCCGTGGAGAAGGCCCTGAACATTGAGGCATTTTTCCACCATAACTATGGAAAATAGAAAAAATCATATGTAACAAATATTGAAGATGAGGATTCAAGGCTACTAGTCTATGATGTTTTTGACACTTCACCGGGAAGTGCCATGCCCAGCTGGAGCCACTTTTAGGGTCCTATAATTTATAGGATCAATTGATCATTAAGTGATTTCTTTCAGTATTTCAGATTGTAAATAATATAGCTTTCTGCAAATGATTTCCAAAAAAGATAGAAAAATGAAAATAAAAAATGAAATGAGGGTATAAATACAAAAAATAGAAAAAAAAACGGAAAAAGAAAAGAAATCATAAATGAACCCCACAAAAAAATAAATAAATGTGAAAGTGATGGTAGCTTCAGTGCCATTACTAGCCTTCTGGCTTTGTAAAAAATAAAATTGTGAAACTGTGTGTAGCTTGTTTAAAATGCCACAATCCCTTTTTGCTTGAGACATACAGTTTAATCATGTTCAAGTTGTTTTCAATTTACATTAATTAGGTTAGAGTGAATAACTTAGCCAAACAGTTTAATCTTGGCTAAAATTAGATAGGTAGAATAGGTGAATAAAGTTAGTCCAACTATTTAATTTGGATTAATTTAGTTGATTATATTAGTTTAGTGTTTGAATAAATATTCTTTGTCTCTTAGAATGAAAAAATTGAAAGGTTTGCATGCTCAAATGCACCCTCATTTGCTTTAGAATAGCATTAGGATATGAAATAAAAGGTTTTTGATGTAATAAGTCTAATTGGTTCATTCACCAAATTTTGGACACTGGGTTATATTTCATGTGCCCGAAAGATATTGTGGGGCCCTCCGGTGTTAAATCTCTCCTTATTCCTCCATCCCCGATCTCCCATAGCATTTATTCGATGGTCCATGATTCATTTCGGACCCCTTGAAGTGATAACGTTTAACGAAAAGGTGGGGGGGTCCGAAAAGTGGTTTACTGCTGCCTTACGTGTCAGTGCCAAGGGATTTCAGATCCCCCCAGCCACTTATTGGATACCTCTACCCCCCCGAAAGTTGTATTGCCTCCCTATGCAATCCACCTTCCCATCAACTGTCACCTCCACGTCCTGTTTCCACTACCAATCCTATCACCCCACGTGCCCTTACTCCTGTCACTCCCACCAACGTTTCTGTGCCACTCACCCACCAATCCCCTACTGCCATGTTTGCGACTGTTGCAACCTCCATAAATTCTCTATTCATTTGCCCGTGCCATTACAGGAATTAATGCCAGGTTAATCCCGTTAATACAATGATTAAGGCTTGTTTGCAGCTAATAAAAATCAAACTCTCACCTACAATCACACCTTTTCTCTCTTTGCCTCTAGAAGATCATTCTCACCTCTATTGCGCTCTTGTCTCATAGTGACATTTCTATTACTTGTTTTTTACAAATTCATGTAGGTTTGCCACCTTTGAATTCCCCCTCAATTATTAAAACTCATTACCAATCCCTTATGTACACCCTTCCTCTTATTCATTATGTAACTGCCATGGCTCCCAAAGTCGTCCTCGTAGTCAACCCTATGCTCACTCCCTCTATTGACTTACACCATATTCCACTTGTAGACAAAGATTACAAAATTGCCTAAACACAGTGTGAATTCGACCTTTTCGAATTACGCTACTGGTTCCGGGATAATTTCCTCGATAGATATGATGACATACACCTCTAGAAATCCAAAATATGTCTGTTTGTTGTCCCTCAATCCTATCATTTTCTAGAATTATTTCTAACATGCCAAGCCTCTTACCTTGCAAGCAAGAGGGCAATTATCTCCCCAAATGGTAAAATTATCTTCACCATCATAGCTGACAACATAAATCCAATACTGCAGGTTCCCCACTCTAATTCCCTATCCCCTTTCTCCCTTGAAGCTCTCAGAGAAACTTACCAGAAATTAACTTTCCCCTAGAGAGTTGCCATTTTTGAAATATTCATCCTTGAAGACTCTCAACTCCCTAAGAAAAATCTTCCATATCCCTCTTCTATGTTCCCTCAAAGGACAGGACAGACCATCTCTGTCTTGTCGTCCATTCTTAGTTACTATTCAAATGAGTGGGTAGATGAGACTATTCTTGGCTTTCTATCCACCATCTGTCACTTTTTACTATGGTCACTTTTTAGCAAATGTAATTCATGAAAAATTCCTTTAGCTTTTAATTGAAGGAATGTTAAGATATTCATCAATTCTCATATATATGTTTATGTTTCATCAAACAGATAAGTTTCCATTCTCAGTGCAAAAGCTTGGTCAACAGGGAGAGCCTCAGTCTGTTGTTTTCTAGACTTCCTTAGTTAGAAGACAATCACAGGAATTCAACTTCTCAGAGTTCATAGACCAATTTTTGAATCCAGCCAATCATTTTCTAAGTGGCTAATAGATTCTGAGGATTAGTGAAGACATTCAGAAGTTTTTGCAGCTTAGTGAATAGTTCAAAACATGGGACTGGTATATTTACCAGTCATTCACAAAGATTAGAGTGTAAACTGCCTAAATATTTTCCAATGAGAATATTTGCCTCAAAGTACATCTTGCAAATAATTCATTCTGATAACATTCATTTTGTGGCAGCAAGAAGAAATACCAGTTTCGTGTCAAAACAAAGGTAGGACCCTTTATCTGCAACAATGGAGCAGTAGGAGAGGAATTAGACCTCCTGCTGAAATAGATGAACTTCCCTCAGTTTCACTTGGTATTATGACCCCTTTGGGGTAATTTCCAAGTTGAGAGTGGAAAAAAAAACTACACCATATGTGCATACTTAGAGGCCTAAAATAGAAAAGTATATGAACCAACACACTTGGGTAGAAAATACATTGCAGGAGGCCAAGGAGCAGGTACTTCCCAACAAAGCTTCAGAGACTCCCATACTCATAGAGAAAACAAATAAGAGAGAAAGAGAGGATGGTTCTCCCTGAGTCACTCAAGTCTTAGCTAAAGAAGTCAAAATATATACTAAGAAGCTTAAAGTAGGTTCAGGCCCTAAAATAGACTTCCCATTACTGGAGGACTCACAATGCACTATTCTGCTCTTAGGTTTGAAGACTTTTAAGTTAGACAATGGTACCACAAAATCCTCATCATCATCAATTACCAAAGAGATTCCAGCTACTGTCCCTCAAACACCAGAAACATCCAGAAAGCAGAGGCAGTTGAACATTTTTCATCGATACAAGGAGATTAACTAGAGGAATGAAGCCATGCATGATAATATATTAGCTCAATTCAGGAAGAAATCTTCCTCCATCCAGCACAAACTCATCTCAGCATATGATACAAAGAAGGGAAGGATGAATATGGAATTATTTCAAACCCAGGGCCCTCAACCAAAGTTAGCAGCAGATTTCAAACAAACCACTTTTGAATTTGAGGCAAAGGGTGTCCATCCTTTAGATCAAATCGATATGCACAGGCAGGTAGGAGAGATGGTATATTCTTCTTTTACACAGACAACTATTATTGCCTCTAAGCTATAGCTTACTTTAAATAATGTGCAATCTCAACTCGAATTGGAGAAAGTGTCCTCAATTTACAAAGCTAGCAGAATCAAATACTTGGATGAAATGGTGGTCAAAGTAGGCCTTGATCCAGACAATTCAAAAACTATGGAGGAGATAATAAAAAAGAAGAATGCTGACATAGCAGCTCTAAAAAATCAATTGAAGCTGCCAGCAACAGAATACCCCCAACCCAGGGAACTTGGAGAGACAGAGCTACAAAAGGAAGAGATGACGAAGCTTCTAGTGGAGCAAGGTGCATAGATCAAAGTAATAGAAGTAGAAATGGACAAACTGATGAAAGAAAAGGAACAGAGTTCACAACTTGCAGTTGTTCTTCTTGATAAAGTTCCCATTGCATCTCTACTATAGATAGGTTTCCCTACAACAACCATGACAACAGGAAATTTGTCTTCTACTATGCTTCCCACATCAGTTGTAGATGACTTAGTTAAGTTAGCCCAAACTATGGAAAACATGTCTATATAGGAAGACGAGCTAAAGAAGTTGAAGCTGGAGATAAATATTTTACAAGAGAATATTATAATGTTTAAAAATGCTTACATGACAAAAACACAGAAGTCTCAGACATTATCCCAAAGATTGAAGAAAATGGAAAGAGACTATGCCATGGGCAATATATTGGCACAGGGAAAGGAAAATATCTGGAAAAGGATCAATGAAGCCATGGAGGACATTTGAACTTCAATACAAATCATTTTTGAATAACAAGAGCTAATTGAACAGTCACATGAAGCCATCGAGTAGGTCAGAAAGAAACTAGGAGATAAACCAGATGAGGCCACTGAGCTCATAAAATTTCTCAACTCCAAGAACAGTTAGGAATTGGAAGAGTTGGAAAATGAAGACAGGACTGAAACAATTTTGGAAGTCAAGAAAGTGCTGACTAAAAGAAATATTATGAGACAAATTGAAGAGAAAGGTCTAAATATGAACACAGGTATACAAAGATTCTTCACCAAGCTAGAGCCTCTCTACAAGAAAGGACTTCCAAAGCTGTTAGTAATTAATGACAAGCTTAGTACATGGTCATATTACAATGAGAAGATTATGAAAAAAGAGAAGGATAGTTCAAAGGTTACATCTGGAAGGCTCAGCATGACAGGAAAGGTGTTCCTGGAAGCATTGTCATATGATCTTGACATTCAAAATGCAATTCTGAACTTGTTCATCACCTAGACAACATTCTCCAAATATACTAAAGTTGATGAAGTGTACATGAAGTTGATGAATATGAATATCCTGGTGAACAACATTGGGATAAACTCTGTGAGTTACTAGAGTAAAAGGTAATTTCGATGGCACATCTCAGCATTACAACACATACATAATTTCAGTGCTAGACAACCATCTATTCCCTCATTTCAGTGCCACCACTCCAGACAGTTCAATTTCCATAATATTATTGTAATAAGTTATCTTAATTCAGCCCTATTATTTTTTAGATACATCATCACCATCTTGATAGGATATTTTTTGTAAATTAGTTATAAATACTTCAATTTTTGAAGTAATAGATGTTGGTTTTTGTACGAAGAACACTATTGTATATTGTTGAAGCATCAACAGATTTACCAGTAGTATAGATACTCTTTCACAGGATTCTTGTGTCAAGTTGTTGGTGAAGTACTTCTATCTGTCTTATGTGTTTATACTTTTCTGTTTATAGCACATATTTGTTTTCAAATCTAAATTATTCAATAGATAAATAAAGGGAAGAATTTGTTTAAATATACACTCTGCACTCGGCTATGAATAATTTCAATGTTTTATTCTAATCTTTAAATATAGAATTCAGGTAAAAATGCTCTATATTTAAAGTTATCCTTAAAATTGTTCTTCTTCTCCATTTCACAGACATTAAAGAATCCATTCTGTTTCGCTACTGTGCCCTGTGACATCTATCTATAGACACTGCAGTCAATCTGTATTTTATGTAACAGACTCCATAACCCAATGGTAATATAGTTATCAACCAACAATTCAAATACAAATCAAACTCCAAACTTCATAACTATCCTAATATTCAATCCAACAAATTTAAATCTTACAGAGAGAGCCCTCTCTGAAGCTGGCAGGGCTAGATCCCAACTTTCAAAGTTGGTTTGTGGTTACCTTGGTGATTTTCTTTTGCAACCTCAGAAACTTACTAAGTGCTAACATTGTGTACCAATACTACTAGAGCAGAGAAAGAACTTTGGCTAGGTTGAATTATACCTGCCTCTATCATTTCTACAACTATATTTTCAATTTCATTCTTTTGGGCATAAGGATATCTATAAGGTTTGATGTTCGGAGGAACGCTTCCTGGAGTCAAGTGAATAGCATGATCATGATCACAAATAAGTGGGAGGCCTTTGGGAGTCTCAAATACTTTGGAATTGTTGTGGAGGTAAATCCCCTCTGTGAACAGAGGCGATCCCTACTAGCCCAAATGGGGTCTAGCAACAATCAAACAACGCTAACACGCAGGTTCCTAATTGCAAATAAAAGACCGATTACGATGGCCTACTTGGATTCCAATGCTAATATTTGTAGAAGCGTCATCGCTCCCGTTCCTTTGCTCCGGCCGGTCACAATCCCCATGATCCTCGTGAACGGACACCTGCACATGCAAAGAACGACACAAATACAAGCATAAAATCCAATAGATGCAACTATATATCAGTCAGAAAGGATATAACTCAATCATCATTACAAAATACAATAAGAGTGGAACCATAATCATAGTCGTCTATTATTGATCAACAAAGAAGAATACAACCATAGTTCTAACGTCAAATCCTCCTTTGGCTGGGTGATCAGCAGCACATGCCTTGCAAAGCTTGTTGGGAATGGGGAACAAGCCTCTCTCTCCTTGGTTACTTGGACAAGAATCTCCTCACTTTAGATTTAGCTTCATGGGAATGAAGAAGGCTTCTTGTAGCATGAGCTTAGCAATTCTCACACTTTGGGACTTAGAATTTGGAACTTGGAGACTCACTTGTCAAAGGCAAAAGGGCAAGCTTTTATAGATAGAGGAGAAGGAGTTAGGGTCATCCACAAGATTCATGGGATTGGCTTTATCACTAATAAGCTTCCATGAGAGGTGGAGAACTACTTCCCTTCTATGGAGATTCGAAGCCCAACTGAACTAAATCAAGATGGAATCGGTTCATGAATAGGTTAGGAAGAACCTTTGTAAGTTTGTTTGTTAAAAACTTTACCCAATTGGGCTGCCGTGAGTGCGACTCTGAGACAGAGCACCAGTTGGCGTGCCCTCTTTGGAGGATTTCCCCCATTGGCATGAGTGATACATAGTGAACCCGCGCCAATGGAAAAAGGGCTATTTTTATGGGTATTTTGCAGAAGGTGTCTTCAAGGCATATGAAGTCAATACTCAAGGGGATACAATGCAAGTGTTTTCAAGTTATGTCACTTCTCACAGGTCTTGGAATAAGTCCTCCAATGTGCGGGAAAAGGGGTAACAGGGACGGTGACAAATTACTGTGTAACAGGAATGTTTGTCCAAGATTCTTTAGAGATCTAGACGAACAAATGATTTCAATGTTTGAACATCTAGTGAGCATAATTGTGCAATTATGCCACATTGTTTTTTCTTCAAAATATTGTCATGCCATTAGAGTTGATCATCTTCCCCAATTTCACTACGATGCCCCTTAATTCAATTTCCTTTCCTTCCCATGAAAATTTCATGAAAATTTCTTGAAAATTAAAAGCTATCATTCCCAATGAGTATAACCATTGGACACATAATACAACATCAACACCACCCATTGAAATGGAAAGAATTGGAATATTCAAGACATATTACCCCATGGTTAGATTGATATTATGACACTTCCTTGAGAAATTTATAGTTCCTCAATTTGCAACCATGACTTGAAACTCTGGTGGTGGATATCGAAACAAATTCAATACATAGGCTATCTTACAATGAATAAAATTGTGGATACTACTAGAATCAATCAACACTATTACCATTTTTTTATAAATCCTTTTATCTTGAGAGTTTGAGGAGTGGTAATACCTACCAATGTAATACAAGATATGGTCAGATTCATCTCTTCTTTCTCTAGGGTTGGTTCATGGTGTATATCCCCTTCTTTTGATGTTTATAGTTCCTTTTCTTCCTCCTCTTCACAATCTATGTAAAGTAATTTATTCTGAGCACACTTATGACCCTTAGTGTATTTGATATCAAAACTGTGACAAATCCCTTTTTCTCTTTTTTCCTCCAATTTTTGTGGTGTCAACCTTGTAGGTTGTGGGAGGCTAGGAGTAGAAACACATCCATATTTATAGTTGTGAGTGGTAGATTTCCTTATTTCCATAATTTTTCTTTCAATTCTCTTGCCACCTTGAATGCCTTCTCCAATGAATTAGGTTCCCAAAGGAAAACCTCATGTTGGATGTTATCCTTTAAAGTCCCTATGAAGGCATCAATCCTATGCTCTTTTGAAATATCATTTACTTTGATATTCAATCTTTGGAAGTCCTCAATGTGCTCCGACATTGAACCCTTTTGTTTGAGATTTATCAATTGGCTAAATAAGGTATTTCTCTTTGTATCATCATAATGTGATACCAATTCTTCTACAAAAATTGTCCAAGTGACAATTGATTTACGAGAACAAAGCCATCTATACCACACAAACTAATTTTGTTCTAAATATAAATATGCAATGTGTACCTTTTGTGTGTGTGGTACATCATGTAGATCAAATAATTGCTCCATCTGTAGTATCCATGTTATCGAATCCTTTCCATCAAACTTCCTCATATCTATCTTTGGAATGTGGTGGGTCTTAAGCCTAATTTTGGAGTCTATAAAATCATATTTAATATTCCTTTTTTCCTCATTATAATTTTCATGGAGTACTTTGTCACCACCAAGAAGCATTTCTTGTAACAATTTTGTCAAACCTTCCTTCAAATCTTCCATGTCTTATTTTAACCATTCTTCAAATATTCCATGTTTCCTTTCATTTTCTCTTCTATAACATCCATCTTAGCTTCCAATTCATTTTTGGTTACTCTTTGCGAGAGTGAAATTTGTTGCACTTGGTATCATAATTTTGATATATCATGTTTCATTTATCCTTCTTCTTCATGTGTCGTAGTATATATTTTTGGTTTCTTACTAGACATGCTTCACTATGGGCACAAAAATAACAATAAGGGGGTTACACTAACAATAACAACAAGGGGCTACACTAGTATTATAGGGACCTAACATGTGTCCTCCCTGTGGGATGAAGGTAACCTTAGTCCCCAATCTTAGGAAATCACCCTATATGGGTTATTGTGGGAAAGAAACCATCCCTATACCATACCTTCCCATCTACATCGTACCTCATCAAGTAAGAAGTATTTTGGAAGGCCATCTAAATTAGCAGAATTAGGACTTGTTTGAGGATTTAGACAACATTTACACCAGAGGTCATTTTTCTTTGATAGGATGTGTTTTCCTGAACTAGAGTAGCATATCATTATAGTTAGTTTTCACCTTGCACCATTTCGTTAGGTGTTTTCTTGTTTTTTGTTACTCTCTTTCTTTATTCTCACCCTTTATACTTCTGAGTTCTTATTTTTTCTTGACACCATTGTGCCTCCTAGGTGTTTGTTGTGAATACTTCATGGCCTTCAGCCCTAATTTACTTTAGTACATCCCCTTACCCCTACTCAATGAGTCAAGGTTCCTCCATCTAGTCCTCCACCCAGTCCACATACAAATTCTAGTTCTTTTGATTCTTCTAGCTCCTCCTCAAATTTTGCATCATCCCAACCCCACACCATTACCATGTCAGAAACTAACACAAGCAGTAATGCCAGACCCAATGCGGTTGCTAATAATGGTGGAACACCAGGTGGTAACACTGGTCTTAAACAAGGTAACCCTCAAGGAGGAAATATCAAAACCTCTTTAGGTGTGGCCATTAATCAATCTTTACTTCCCTACATGGCTAGTTTGAGGTTTGGTTGGTTTGTACCTCCCCGATTTAAACTAGATCATTAATGATCCCCTTCTCCATGACCAAAATTGGCTTCCTATGCCAACCAAAATGCCCTCTTACATCCCAAAATTTTAAGGGAATCGTGGAGAAGACCCTACCAATAATGTTCACTCTTTCCATATGTGGTGCTCTTCCAGCTCTATCGTCGAGGACTCCATTCATCTTTATCTCTTCCAATGCACTCTAATTGGAGCTACTTCCAAGTGGTATGTTGACCAATCACATGCCTCTCATTCCTTCTTTGTGAATCTCGCCAATGCCTTCCTATCATATTTTTAATTACCTCTTCAATATGACAGCAAAATTGAACTTTTACTTCCATCAAACTTCTACCACTTGCCTTTCTAACAATGTACAAGAATGGCGCAAAAGTAGGGGTCTTTGTAAATCTAATAAATTTGAGGACTATGTCTATATGGATTGGTTTTTGAGAATCTCTTAACCTCCATAGGTAAATATGTCACCTCACACTTCTCTCAAATTGAGGAAGAAGCTCTCCAGATAGCTTTGAAATATGATATGATATATGCCCACTCAAGTTATGTTTATACCTTCCTTCCATATCTCCCTAAGCCTAGTGTTTCTTT
The DNA here is from genome assembly GCA_031772625.1 of Pinus tabuliformis. NCBI lineage: Eukaryota > Viridiplantae > Streptophyta > Pinopsida > Pinales > Pinaceae > Pinus > Pinus tabuliformis. The sequence goes on along the minus strand of CM062819.1, from coordinate 863,175,141 downwards.
TGCACCGGGTGCATCTCATGCCATCGATGGTATCATTGAATCCCTCTCTTACCCTCACCCATCACCATCTTCTAAACCTCTTATGATTTATGGTCAACCCCAGGGGGGACAAGTTCCAACTACACTTATTCTCCTCCTTATCCTTCGCATGTCAACACTTACCAAGGCACGATTATGTCATATGCATTTGCCCATTCACATGAGTCCATGCGAGGGCTAGTTGTTGCTCAACCTAGTTACAAATATTTTCATATGCAGTACCTAGTGCTCTAGCCCAAATGGCACCAACACCTCAACCTCCTATGCCTCATCCATCTCTACCTCAACATCAACTACCTCCATAGAGTCAGGCATATGCTCAACAAAGTTCTACCATTGCTCCCAACCACATGCAGAGAAACAAGGGGAAGGGTAACTAGAATCAACCATCTCAGGGTAATCAAGGCAATTAAGGTAGATAACCTAATTCCAATAAGGGTGATAGTCCAATCCTGTAACCTAACAACAAGACAGACAACCCAAGAAGAACAAGGATCTTATGACCAATAAACCTTGTGCTTGTTTCTATACTTATGACCATTACACTCATCAATTTCCCCTTCTCCCTTAGATGCATTAGGCATGGGAATCTCAAGAAGCTACCCCTAGAGGGAAGAAACCTATCACTCAACCACCTTTTCGCTCCATGCAACAAGCACTTCTTACCAATTTGTTCCCTTGCCAAGGATATGTGGCAGCCAAAGCTAGCCAAAATCCTCCACCTCCTCCATACTTGCAACTAGGGAATGGCCCTTATCAGATTCTCGTGATGAATTCAAAATATATCAACCTCAAAAATCAGTTGCACCAATATGAAAATCCTCCTAAAAAGTCAGCGACCGATTCTCAACCCAAGGTTTCCACTAATCCCCTTTTGTCACCAAATGGTACCTTACAGATCCCTCAACCTAAGGTAGAGGTTCAACCTGAGATCACCAAGGGACCATTACATCAAAATGTTGTTATTTTTCGAGTTTTCCACACTTATAGTATAATATATGACTTGACACAATCTCTTATCGTCACTTCAACATTAGAAGTCCTCCGAATGTGCCCATCCTAACAAAAATATCTACTATCTACTCTAGGCATTGTGGATCCTTCTAATGATCATATGATCATCTTTGAAAATTATAAAGCAGATCATCCCCCTCTTCCCTCCTTCATTTCTTTTTAGATACCAATCTCCATCAAAAACATCATTGTTCAATAGTGTATAGTCGACAAAGGTGCATCCACTTTTCTGATGGCCATAAGTTTCTAGAAGAAACTTAGTTCCCCTAACCTGTCACCATCAAACATCACTCTTCGTGTATGGGATGATCACCCCTCACAACCTCTTTTTTTTATATCATAATTTCCCTACCACCATTTCTGAAAAGTAGGTCATGATTGATATCGAGGTTATTTAAACCCCTCTCGATCACAACCTCTTTCTTGGCCGAAGCTTCTTGTATGACATGTTAGATGCTACATCTTGTAGTTTTTTATAAGATGTGCTTTCCCCATAATGGAAAGTTCATCAAAATTGTTGTACTGACTTACTATGACCCTTAATCCCATAATTCTCCTCAAAATATAATTTCATCAATGGCAGGCAACAAGACCACCCCTACCTTCACTAATGTTTCCCCTAGAGTCTATAAAGATTCATGTAAAAACCCTGGTTAAAATTCCATGTAATAAAGTTAATAAAGGCAAAATAATAACCAAGGTCATGTGACAATATTCCAACCTGAATGTGGGGAGAAAAACATAGTGATGTGGATCAACTGTGATTAATTAATGGCTATGGAAATTGGCAAAGGAAATGGCAAAGGATTTGGAAAGGCATGAGACATTTATTGGCATTTTATTTATTAAAATAATGGAAATTAGGAGAAAATGAAGGTCAAAGGTCACAGGTTGCATGTGAGGAATAAAATGAAGGAAAATAATGGAATATTGAAGAAATTAGAGGCCTCACTAATAAAAATTCTTCTCAAGATCAGTTTGCATACTTTTTTCAGTTTTAGCTTGGAGCTCTCTATTCTACTCTCTCTCTCATACTCTTGGACACTTAGAGTTTTCTTGGAGCACCCTTGGAAGAGTGTGGAATACTTGTATTTTTGGAGAAAGAAGGCAAAGTAAGAGTAGGAAGGCACAAGAGAAAATCATGATTAGCAACTATGACAGGTTTTTCTTGCAGGTACCGAGTTGCATGTATGATTTCCTTGCTAGTTTTGGCATGCATGGAATATGCATGTGGTTTCTTGGTTATGATATATCATTGGCATGGAGGAATGCCTGGATTGATGGTGGATTTTCTTAGCCTTAGCATTTCCTAGATAGTTATGGTGTTGTGGATGTATTTCATTTTTTTTTGGTTGTTTCTCATGTTCCTTTGGCTGTGGGTTGAGTTACTAGTTCCTGGAAGCCTTGGTTGGACAAATGCTCTGGAAACCCTATAACAACTTAGGTTGAGTTACTAGTCCTGGAAGCCTTGGTTGGAAAGATTCTCTATAATCCCTTAGTGGGTTGAGTTACCTGTCTTGGAAGCCTTGGTTGGACAAATGCTTTGGAATTTGGACATCAATTGTGGGTTGAGTTACTAGTTCTGGAAGCCCTGGTTGGGAAAAACGATCTGGAGCCGTGGACAACTTGGGTAGATACCAATTTGGTGATTGTTATATATGTTTAACCGTGAGGTGGAATCAATGGTTAAGGGTTGAATGGGATATGGATGACTAGTTGAAAGAGAGATTTGGTTCAGCCTAGTCTATGATTGGGTGGTCTGTGAAGTCCCAGACCTGGTTGCATTTTGCATATGTTAATAAGAGTTTATTTCCTCTTGTATTTGATGGGTAAATATATTGTTTTATATGTGGTTTTATGGAGGTTATATCCTTTTTATATTTGTTGGTTATTTGTTGTTTATGATCATGTTTTGATTTGTAAATGAATGAACAATGAATATATGACCTAATAGATCATAATGTAGCTAATTTAATAAGGCATCAATGCTTATCAGTGATTCTCAGATAAGTATGAGACCCCTATGCTCAGATTTGTTGATATGGCCTGTAGATGGCATATTTGTGACATGTTTGATGAAATGCCTATCATGGGTAGTATGGGTCCAATCAATTCAATGATCAAGTATTTTCATTAGTATTAATGTTCGATGTTATTTTTCATTTATGGAAGTTTCATGAAGTTCTGGGCAGTGGCCTGAGTCCTGTCCCTAAAAATGTGGCACAAAATTCGGGGTCACTGGCTCAGATCTAGCTAAAAAGGTCCCCAGTCACTTGCATTCCCTTGTTTTAGGAGTGGCTAGAGGATCCCAGTCGCATGCATGCCCATGTCATGGGAGCAATTGAGGCTCCAGGTCAGTAAAATTTCAAGTTACCTCAGGGGTTAGTCACCTAGAAGGGTTGGTTGGCTCTTAAAGGTTCTATAACATGTGTAGATGTTCAGATTGTTTGTGTTATGTCAATTCCACTTCCTTAACTATACATGGGGAGTTGAATAACATCATAGTAACCTCTCATCAAATGTTTACCCTAGCGGACCAGTAAACTTGGGAAAATGTGGGAGGAGGGTGTTATAGAGTGGTATTAAAGCATGGTTCACCCCTTGGACTGGATGAGTGGTGTGTTTGTCATGCATTAATGTTAGTTATATATTTTTTCTCTATGCTTATGGTCTATGTACTTGTTGTGTATGCATGGTGGTGGTCATGGTTGTAGTGGTGTCACCATGTGAAAGTTGAAGGCGTCATTGTTGGATGTGATCGTCATGAGTGTATGCCAGTTATGTGCTAGTTATGCATGTGACTGTTTATATGTTGTTATGCATACATTGGCATGGTTGTAGTTGTTATGAACGATGTCATGGTATGTGGTTGCTATGGTCATGCATTGATGACTCAATAATGGTTGAAATGATGATTAAATGTGGATATGATTATGCTTATATATATGTATTGTGATAATATGGTTGGTCTTGCAGATGAGCTATCATCCTCTAAACTAATCCAAGGTAATTTGGTTTGTTTATGGTTTCGTTTAGCTGACATGAATTACCTTACAGGAGGAGAAGAACAAAGATGATTAGCATGACGGTAGACTACAATTTTCGCGACTCTCCCTTTGGATCAAATGCACAACGTAGTGTTGGGAATTCTTCTGACTTAGTAGACACATTGAGAAGTTTGAAGGTAGAAACAAGTAGTTGTAAAGAAGATAATGAGAAAATCATTCAGGCATGGGAGAAACAAGCATAAGTTAATATAGTATTCCTTTAGAGTTTGTCAAAATTGCAGAGACATGGACCACTTTGGATCAGCCATGGGCATGAGAAAATAAGTAATGGGGAATATGGAAGTAGGTCTCATGGCAGGAATGGGTCAGATAGAGATGACACAGTTAGAGATGGAAAGCTCTTGGACACTTCGAATAGGAGAGGTGATGGACACATTTATTATTCTAGTTATGGTTCTGACAGGCACTATGATTGTCATCATTATCACCCTTAGAGGAGGAGTGATAGGGGATAGTTTTAGGATGAGTTCAAGAAAGAAAATCCACCTACATTAAATGGGGAAATGAAGAATCATAGGATGTAGAATCATGGTTTCTTGGTATGAATAGGTTATTCAAGTTGCATGATCACTCAGAAAACATGAAGTCCATAATAGCTACATTAAGTCTTAAAGGTAAAGAAGATATATGGTGGGAAAATGTAAATAATTTTAGAGGTATTTAGGAAGAGGAGTTGACCTAGAGTGAGTTTGAGAGACTATTCAGGGACAAATATCTATCCCATAGATACTATTATGACAGGGAAAAATAATTCTATGAGTTGAAGATGGGATCTATGACCAATGAGGAGTACACTAGAAAATTCTTGGTGTTATTAAGGTATGTGCCTTAGCTCAAGGAGGAGAAGGCCAAGATTCAGAGATTCATTAGTGGGGTGTTGGTAGCATTCACAAAAAGGATTGAGTTTGATGAGAGTAGAACATTAGATGAGGTGAACCAGAAGCTAAAACATTATTTTAAGCATTCAAAGTGTAGATTTGAGACTAAGCTACATTGGAAAGGTATTGCAGCTAGATTGGAAAGGTAATGCAAAGAATAAATGAAAATGGGACAAGAAGAAAACAAGACCTCAAGATACAAGTAACAAAGAGAATGTAGCCCTACACATAGGGGCTTCACTCGATGAACCTCTGACATATCACGTGTGTTCATGGGATACTAAACAATACCATTAATTTGATTACATATTGGAAAATACCTCTATAAATCACATTATTTAACCCCCTACCAATATGAACCTAAAAAACCTTCCCAATTAAAAAAACCTCTACTTTCATTAATATTTTTTATACCGCTTTATATTTTTTCATTAACTTTGAGCTCCATTTTTTATACTCGCCAATATAAAAACTCTTTACCCCCTATTATTTACTCAATATATTATGTCAATATTTCCTCAATATATATATATATCCCCCAATATGAACCCACATGTTACGGTATTGCTACCCCAGTGAAGCCCCCATGGCCCTGCATAAGAAACTCAATGCATCTGATAGAGGACAGGGATTTTGGACTGAGGAACAAAACAAGGGTGATGGTTAGAAGCCTTTGCAGTGTTGGACTTGTGGAGGAGAGAATATTAGGAGAGATTTTCCACAACATCAAGGTGGTAGAACACATATATATAATGCACAAGAGGCACCGACAGTGGGATATGTTGGACAAAGTACTCCATGGATTTATGTAGAATTAGAGGACAAGCAGGAAAATCACCAGATGCCTCTTATCGAGATGGACGGTAAGATTTGTGATCAGGTTGTTTCTATTTTGAGGATCTAGTTATATTTATGTTAGTACTGGCCTGGTGGATAAGTTTAGTTTGAATAAAGAAGTTCATGCAGAATCTTGGTTAGTGCATTTTCTTACATGTACAAAGAAGATAACATCATTGGGTAAGAGCCTGTGTATTTGAGTTCAATGGTATGCCTACTTCAACACATTTAAATGTATTTCCGTTGGGATCATACAATATATTGTTGGGTATGGACTGGTTATATCTTCATAGGACCAAGGTGGATTGTTATGACAAAGCCATTAAGTGTTTGGATGACAATGGTGAACAAAGAGTGTTACAGGGTAAGAAGAAGGTAACATCCGTCAGAATGGTTACAACTATGTAGGCGAAGAGTAGTCATAGGAAATGGTGTGTGTTATTTGTAGTGCATATTTCCAGTGCCAAAGGTAAGGAAGTTGAGGATACATATGCCTTGAGAAGGTACCTAGTCCTACAACAGTTTCAGGATCTATTTCCAGCAGATTTCAGAGTTTCTTCGTCACATGGAAGTGTACTTTTCTATTTAGTTGGTACTAGGGGTAGCACTAGCATCAAAGGCACGTTACAGGATGAGCATACCAAATTTAGTAGAGTTGAAGTTATAGTTGAAGGAAATGCTTGACAAGGGATACATTAGGCCAAGTGTATCACCTTGGGGTTCAACAATATTATTTGTGAAGAAGAAGGATGGTACTCTCAGGTTATGTATTGATTACAAACAATTGAACAAAGTTTGATTAGTTGAAGGGATAAACATTTTTCTCGAAGATTGATATGAGATTAGGATATCATCAAGTATGCATTAAAGAAGAGGACATCTAAAATATTTCTTTACGGACCAAGTATGGGCATTATGAGTTTGTTGTAATTCCATTGTTTTGACTAATGCTACAACTAATTTTATGTGTTTGATGAAAAGTGTGTTGTGTCCTTATCTATACAAGTTTGTTATTGTATTCATTTATGATATATTGGTATATTGTAAAAATCAGGAAGAACATGTTGAACACTTCACAAAAATATTGAAATTGTTAAGAGAGCATCATTTGTGTGCCAAGCTTAGAAAATATAATTTCTTTTAGACAGAGGTACACTACTTGGGGCATGTGGTTTCCAAGGAATTCATAGTAGTAGATCTAGAAAACATAAGGGTTATCATGGAGTGGGAAGCTCCTATAAATGTGGAAGAGGTAATATCATTCATGGGGTTAGCATGTTATTATAGGAGGTTCATTAGGAACTTATCACAAATTTCTTTTCCTATTACATTATTGAAAAGGAAAGGCAAGAAGTTTGAATGGATAGAGGAATGTGTAGCCATTTTTGAGTAGTTAAACTAGTTGTTGACAAATGCTCCAGTGTTAAACATTGTAAATCCAAATAAAGAGTTTGTGGTATGTACAAATTATTGCAAGAGAGGACTTGGTAGAATCTTGATGTAGGGAGGACAGGTAGTATTCTATGAATAAAGAAAACTTAATGAGCACGAACAAAATTTTCCAACACACCATCTTGAGTTGGCAGTGATCAACCACGCTTTGAAGATGTGGAGGGACTGTATTCTTGGCAGGCAGTTTGTATTGATGAGTGATCACAATGGATTGAGATACTTGTTTTACCAACTGAATATGAATTCCATGCAAGCTAGATGGTTGGCCATCATCAGTGAGTTCAAATTTGAGAATAGGTATATTAAAGGAAAATAGAACAGGGTTGCAGATGCTCTTAGTAGGTGGATACAGGTAAATCACATAGAAGCTATGAGATCCTACAGGACAAATCTACAAAATAAAATCTTGCAGGCATGAAAATAGGATAATAAGTATACGTAGATTATGAACATGTTACAATTGGGTATAGGTGATTAGGATGTGGGCTATTGTCTTACAATATATGGCTTGGTCAAATTTAGCGACAAGATGTATGTGTCAGACGAAAGTGATATTAATAAGCTTATGTTGAGGGAACTTCATGTTAATCCATATTTAGGTAACCTAGAATATCAAAAGACATTGGAAGTGGTGAATAAGTTCTACTATTTCCTGAAATTGAAGAAATAAGTGGCAGAGTTTGTGGCTGGGTGCTTTGATTTTCAATAGGTACAAGCAGAGTGTAAGTATCTATGTGGATTACTTCAACGTATTCACATTCCAGAGTGGAAGTGGGAGGCCATCATATCCATGGATTTAATTACAGGTTTGTTGAGGACATCTAGACAACATGATTCTATCATGGTTGTTGTGGATAGGTTGACTAAGGTAGCACACTTTATTCCAGTGAAGTCTACATATTCAGCTAATGATGTAGCACATGTATTCATCAGAGATATAGTGAGGTTGCATGGTGTACGAAATAAGATCGTATCAAAAAGGGATGCCAAGTTCAATTCAAGGTTATGGAAAAAGTTATTTGCGGGTTTGGGTACAGAGTTGGCCTTTCCTACAACTTATCGTCCACAAATAGATGGATAGGCAAAGAGGTTCAACAATATTTTGGAGGATATGTTTAGAATGTACGTCATGCATCAACAATGAAAGTGGGAAGAGTATCTTCCATTGGTTGAGTTCACGTACAATAATCGATACCCATAATATTTGAGGATGAGTTTGTTTAAGGCACTGTATGGCTGAAGTTGTAATAATCTCGTAACTTGGAGTGTTCCAGTGAACAGGGTGTTGATTGTACAATACATATTGGCAGAGATGGAACACAAAATGTAGGTAATCAAGAAGAACCTGAAGGCATCACATGATAGAAAGAAGAGTTATGCATATTAGAACTAGATGTTTAAGGTGTTTCAGGTTAGGGAATATTTCTACTTGTGTACGAAGCCCAAGAATAGTTCCTTGAGGATTGGATCATGTGCCAAGCTAGCACCTCGGCTTTGTGGACCTTTCAAGAGTCTTGAAAGGATTGGACCAGTATCCTATCGACTTGCACTACCTCCGATAGTGAAAGTCCATGATGTTTTCCATGTGTCCTTAAGAAGTATGTTAAAGATGTCGATCATGTAATTGACTGGTCTGTATTGCAGGTGGAGCCAGAAGGATAATTCTAGGCGGAACTTGAGTGCATATTGTAGAAAAAGATGCTCATGCTCTAGAACCAAGAAATTGAGAAGGTTAAAGTGCAATGGAAGCACTTTGAGCCCGATGAAGCTACATGGTAGATGGTGGATCAGATGTGGGCTATGTAGCCTTCTCTATTCGTTGGTTGAGTGAATGTTTTTGTTATTTGTTTTGGTGTGATTTTTTTGGTATATGTATATGGAGGTAAATACCACCATGAGCTCTATTATAAAGCTCCAATAAGCGATATGGGTGTCATGTCATTATATTTTTCATTTTGTTATGTTGTCATGTTGGTTTTATTTTCAACAGGTTGATCATTGTAAATACTACAATGAGCTAAGTTATAAAGCTCCATGGGAAACATATTTTGTTGTTGAATAGTCTTTTTTATAATAGGTATCATTGAATACCGAGGATAGTGTTCCACCAAGGGGGAGGGTTCTGTAACATCCCTAGTCCAAAATCCATGTAATAAAGTTACTAAAGGAAAAATAATAATCAAAGTCATGGGACATGTATTCCAAGCTGAATGTTGGGCAAAAACATAGTGATGGGGACAACTTATGATTAATTAATGGCTCTGGAAATTGGCAAAGGAAATGGCAAAGGATTTGGAAAGGCATGAGACATTATTGGTATTTTATTTATGAAAATAATGAAAATTAGGAGAAAAGAAAGGTGAAAGGTCACAAGTTACATGTGAGGAGGAAAATGAAGGAAAATAATGGAAAAATGAAGAAATTATAGGCCTCATTAATAAAAAGGCTTATGAGGATGAGTTTGTAGACTTTTGGTAGTTTTAGCTTGGAGCTCTCTATTCTAATCTCTCTCTTATACTATTGGACACATAGAGTTTCTTGGATCACCCTTGGAGGAGTGTGGCATACTTGGAGTTTTGGAGAAAGAAGGAAAAGGAAGAGTAGGAAGGTGCAAGAGGACATCGGGATCAACAACTACAACATGTTTTGCTTGTAGGTACCGAGTTACATGTATGATTTCCTTGCTATTTTTGGCATGCATGGCATATGCATCTGGTTTCTCGGTTATGATTTGTCATTGGCATGGAGGAATTCCTGGATTAACAATGGATTTACTTAGCCTTTCCATTTCTGTAGGTTTTAACCCTGTACAGAAATTACCTGCATACGAATTCTAAAACACAGAAAATAAATAATGCGAGAGCATAACACATAAAACACATATACACAGATATTTTCCCTTGGATCCCAAAACCGGGACTACCAGCTTGATTTTTCATTATGTTCCTTTCAATGTTACAATACATATTTAGACATGCCGAAGCAACCAATACCATGGACAAAAAACCATCGAATCCAATACCATGGACCAAAAACCATTGCATCTAATACCATGGACCGAAAACCATTGCGTCCAAAAAAGATGTGCAAAAATCTGTTATGAAACCAGCTCAAGAAAAGATAGAAAAGATAGATCAACTCCTTAGAATTTAGCCTCTTCGAGGGGGCAACCTCCTTTACATTACATAAATGAACAATTCTTTGATGATACAAATGACAAAACCTCCTTTCTATATATAGGAGTCACAATATAATCCAGCTGACCTAACAATAATAATATAAAGCCACAAAAATAACAATAGAGGGATTCTATGGGGCACATAAATAACAGCATGGGGGTAATAGGGGCACAACAATATAAATAAGTGGTATAACTACAATAGTAATGGGGTAATCACTAGTATTATAGGGACCCAACATGCCCCTCTCCTTCAAAAAAGTGTTGTCGTCAACGCTTGAGTAGTTCTGGATACTTCTGCATAAAATTCTCATCCTCCCATGTGGAATCTTCAGCGGATAAATTCTTCCACTTGATAAGATACTCTGAAATTGACCGATTTCGTAGCTGTCGAGTTCTTGTTTCTGTGACCGCTTCCGGTTCCAATATAATTTTTCCTTCCTCATCAAGTTCTGGCAATATTGTTTGCACTAGGAGCTTGTCGCCTATAACCTTCTTTAAACATGAAACATGGAAAACTGGGTGCAATCGAGAAGCTGCAGGAAGCTCCAATTTGTATGCCATAGTACCAATCTTTTGCAACACCTTGTACGGACCATAATACTTTGGTGATAATTTATTATCCTTCTTAGCTTGCTTTAGGGACATTTTCTTATATAGTTGTAGCAGTAGGAATACCCAATCACCTACATCAAAACTTCTTTCACTGCGATGTTGATCTGCCTGTTGTTTCATTCTATTTTGTGCCAACACGAGGTTATCCTTTAAGAGTTGGAGGACTTGTTGTTGATGTTCGATGTGATGTTCCACTGCCTGAACCTTAGAATTTTCTCTTAAATATGATGTGATGGATGGTGGTTGATACCCATAAAGTGCCATAAATGGGGTCATTTTTGTTGCTGTATGGAAGGAAGTGTTATACCACCATTCAGCCAGAGGCAACCATTTGACCCATTGTGTCTGTTTATCAGATACAAAGCAACGAAGATATCCTTCCAAACATTTGTTTACTATCTCAGTTTGCCCATCAGATTGAGGATGATAAGATGAGCTATGAGCTAACTGAGTACCAAGACAAGAAAATGATTCTGTCCAAAAATTTCCAGTGAAAATGGGATCTCTGTCACTTACAATAATCTTTGGGTTTCCATGTAGCTTCTGAATTGTTTCCATAAATGCAGTAGAAACTGTACTGGCTTTAAATGGATGTGATAATGCACAAAAATGTGCATACTTGGTATGTCTGTCAACTACCACCATGATGACACTCTTTCCCTCAGACTTGGGTAAACCTGTGATAAAATCCATTGAAACCTCCTCCCAACGTTGGCTTGGAATGGATAAAGGTTGTAATAGACCCGGTGTCTTAATTGTTTCAACTTTATTTTGTTGGAAAACCAAACATTCCACCACAAAATTTTGAATATCTGATTTAAGGCCATCCCAAAAAAATTCCTTCTTAACCCTGTGGTAAGTTTTTAAAAATCCCGAGTGCCCTCCTAAGGGAGAAGTGTGCAATTCCATAAGAATCTTTTGTTTTAGCTGGGAATTCTTACAGAGGTATAAGCGATATTTGTACCATAATGAATCATTTTTCCAGCTAAATGTATCAGACGTACTGGAATCTTGTTGCAACTTTCGAATAAGTGCCCACACTTCTTCATCATTCTTCCATTCCTCCCTTGCTTCGTTTATCTAATCTGGTTGGATAATAGAAATGGCGCACAACAATGCTTCCACATCCTCATCCTTTCTTGAGAGTGCATCTGACACCACATTTTGCTTCCCTTTTTTGTAGATGATTTCAAAGTCATAACCCAACATCTTTGTGACCCACTTTTGTTGCTCTTCAGAGGATAATCTTTGTTCTAAAAAGTATTTAAGGCTATCATGATCCGTTTTTACCTTGAAGTGTCTTCCCATTAGGTAGGGTCGCCATTTCTTAAGTGCATGGAGTATTGCCAACATTTCCTTCTCATAAATAGCTTTGCTTAAAAACTTTCCCTTGATTGGACAACTTTCAAAAGCAATGGGTCTTTCATCTTGCATTAGAACAACACCAATTCCATTTCCTGAAGCATCACATTCCACAATAAAGGTTTTTGTGAAGTCCGGTGTAGCTAAGACCAGTGCTTGGCACATTGCCTCTTTAAGATGTTCAAAGGCCTTTGTTGCTTCCGGAGTCCATTAAAATGCATCTTTCTTCAATAATGTTGTTAGAGGTGCTGCTATTCTCCCATACTTCTTAACAAACTTGCGATAATACCCTGTCAACTCAAGAAATCCTCGCAGATGCTTTATGGATGTGGGGATTTTCCATTCCTTAATGGCTTTAATTTTGCTAGGGTCTACCTTAACTCCTTCATGAGATACAATATGACCCAAATATTCCACCTCTTGGACTCCAAAGAAACATTTGGATCTTTTTGCATATAATTGTTTCTCCTCCAATAGTTGTAGCACCCTGTCAACATGTTCAACATGATCCTTCCAAGTCTTGCTGTAGATTAGTATATCATCAAAAAATACTAACACAAATTTTCTAAGGAATGGTTTGAAAATTGAATTCATCAAACCTCGAAATGTTGAAGGTGCATTAGTAAGGCCAAAAGGCATGACCAAAAATTCATAATGACCCTCATGAGTTCTAAATGCCGTTTTCAGAATGTCTTCAATCTTCATTCTGATTTGATGATATCCCGAACGAAGATCCAACTTGGTGAAGTAAATTGATCCATGCAATTCATCCAGTAATTCATCAATGACAGGAATGGGGAACTTATCTTTAATAGTGAGCTTGTTGAGCTCCCTATAATTCGGACACATGCGCCATGATCCATCCCTCTTGTGCACCAATACTGTTGGAGTAGAGAAAGAACTTTGACTTGGTTGAATTATACCAGCCTCTAGCATTTCTGCAACCATACGTTCAATTCCACTTTTTTGGACATAGGGATATCTGTACGGCCTGATGTTTGGAGGAACACTTCCTGGAATCAGAAGAATAGCATGATCATGATCACACATAGGTGGGAGACCTTTTGGAGTCTCAAATACCTTGGATTGATTGTCCAGGACTTTTTGGAGATCTGGAGAAATAGATGATTCCGATGTGGAAACATCTAGCGAACATAATTGTGCAATTACACCTCTTTGCTCCTTTTTTAGAAGCTTTGTCATACCATTAGAGCTGATTATCTTTCCTGGTTTCCCTACAATACCCCTTAATTCAAATTCCTTTCCTTCCGTAGAAAATTTGATGAAAAGTTCTTGAAAATTAAAAGATATTGTACCCAAGGATTGTAGCCATTGGACTCCTAGTACAACATCAGCACCTCCCATTGGAATGGAAAGCATTGGGCTAGTCAATACATATTCTCCCATGGATAGCTTGATATTATGGCACCTTCCAGAGAAATTTATTGTTCCTCCATTTGCAATCATCACTTGACACTCTGGTGCTGGATATAGGAAGCAATTCAATTCTTTTGCTACCCTACAATGAATAAAATTGTGGGTGCTTCCTGAATCAATCAACACTATTACCCTTTTCTTCTTGATTTGTCCTTCTATCTTGATGGTTTGAGGAGTGGTAATTCCCGCCAATGCATTACAAGATATGGTCAGATTTATTTGTTCTTCATCTAGGCTTTGTTCCTGGAGTATATCTTCTTCTTTTGACCTTTCTTTCTCCTTTTCTTCTTCCTCTTCACAATCTATGTAGAATAATTTCTTCTCAGCACACTTATGACCTTTAGTGTATTTGCTATCACAACTGTAACAAAGCCCTTTTGCTCTTTTTTCTTCCAATTGTTGTGGTGTCAACCTTATAGGTTGTGGAAGACTAGGGGCAACAACACTTCTGTCTTTATAGTTGTGAGTGGTATGCTTCCTGGTTGCCATAATTTTGCTTTCCATTTTTCTTGCTAACCTGAATGCCTTCTCTAATGAATTAGGTTCCCAAAGGCGAACATCATGTTGGATATTATCCTTTAAAGACCCTATGAACACATCAATCCTATGCTCCTATGGAATATCTTTTACCCTTATGTTCAATTTTTGGAACTCCTCAATGTGCTCCATTACTGAACCCTTTTGTTTGAGACTTATCAATTGGCTAAAAAAAGTGTTGCTTTTTGTATCTTCATAATGTGCTATCAATTCTTCCGTAAAAATTGCCCAAGTGATAAAGTTTTTACGAGAGTAAAGCCATTGATACCATACAAACTGATTTGGTTCCAAATATACAGTTGCCATACGTACCTTTTGTGTGTTTTGCACATTATTGAGATCGAAGAACTGCTCCATCTGTAATATCCATGTGGCGGGATCCTTGCCATCAAACTTCCTCATATCGATTTTTGGAATATGGTGGGTCTTCGATCCAACATTAGCATCTATGGAATCATGATTAACATTAATTTTGTTCACATCAGGAGTTTCCTTTACAACCTTTTCACCATTAGTAAGTATTTCTTGTAGAAAATTTGTCAAATCTGTCTTCAAATCTGCCATGTCTGTCTTCAAATCAGTCCTCAAATCTGTCTTCAAATCATCCATCTTAGCTTCCATGCCATTTATCTTAGATTCCACGCCATTTATCTTAGATTCCACGCCACTTATCTTAGCTTCTGTTAGCTTTTGTGAGCGTGACATTTGTTGCACTTGTTCTTGTAATTTTGATATATCATGTAGCATTTCTTCCTCTTCTTCATGAGTCATGCTAGAGCTTTCAGGTTTCTTACTAGGTGTTTGCATTTTCTTTCCTCGGGGCATCAGTTACCGATAATAATGCTTTACTATGCCCTTTGAATTCCGTTAAACCAAGCTTACACAAAAATTAAAAAAAAAACTACACACCTTTTTTCACTTTATAGAAGCCTGGTATTGAATCTGATGTATCTCTATAATTTCGGATCATCCAGTTATGAAATTGCGACCTATAGTATCCTTCTGAATCCTTTTTCCAATGCCACAAGTCTGACCCAAATTGGATTCTCCAAGGAAGATTTATGTGAAATCTCCCACAGTGACTTGCTTTTATACTAGTTCAGTAGAGTGAACTTGTACGACGTACCACGAGTCACTGTTTCAACCTTTGAATCTGAAACACACATACAAGAAACTACAGTCTGCCCTCTTTCTGTACCTTCTTATGAAATTTCAATCCGATCCCTAGAGAGAACTTTATGACGATTTTCCCCAGGTCACCTGTTTTGAATGTAATTCAGGAGTCTGCAAAAAGACCAACTTCCTCAGATCATATCTCCGCAAATATCGCGTGAAAAGCTCTGAAATTCGGACCCAAGGTTCAGCGTGATTTCTTTACAATGGGTTTTTTTTTGCGACTTCTGAAACATCACAGAAAAAAATTTATAGCGAAAATGCCACGATGACCTGTTTGGAGCAACAAAACCCTAGAATCCAAAGCTCTGATACCAAATGTTATGAAACCAGCTCAAGAAAAGATAGAAAAGATAGATCAACTCCTTAGAATTAAGCCTCTTCGAGGGGGAAACCTCCTTTACATTACATAAATGAGCAATTCTTTGATGATACAAATGATAAAACCTCCTTTCTATATATAGGAGTCTAAGGAGTCACAATATAATCCAACCGACCTAACAATAATAAATAAAGCCACAAAAATAACAATAGAGGGATTCTATGGGGCACATAAATAACAACATGGGAGTAATAGGGGCACAACAATATAAATAAGGGGTATAACTACAATAGTAATGGGGTAATCACTAGTATTATAGGGACCCAACAAAATCATGCACAAAACCATAGGTGGGTCCGCCCAACCTAACATAGGGTCCAAAACCAATATTTTCCGGGGCACTGCCCCAGACCTCATAAAGTGGGGTTACGAGTGCCCTTGAAACCCCCTATTAACTACGTGGAAAGAATATAACACAACCCAATCCAACAATTTCCTTGATATCCATGGTGTTGTTGGTGTCTTTCCTTTTGTTTTCTGGTTTGTTTTCATGTTCCTTTGGCTATGGGTTGAGTTACTAGTTCCTAGAAGCCTTGGTTGGACAAACACTCTGGAAGCCCTGTAATAGATTGGGTTGAGTTACTAGTCTTTGAAGCCTCGTTTGGAAAAATTCTCAGGAAGTCCTTGGTGGGTTGAGTTACTAGTCTTGGAACCCCTGGTTGGACAAATGATCTGGAAGCTTGACAATAGTTGTGGGTTGAGTTACTAGTCTTGGAAGCCCTCGTTGGAACAAACGTTGTGGAGCCCAGGACAACCTGGGTAGAGACCAATATGGTGATGGTTAGTGATGTCCGTCCATGAGGTGGAATCAATGGTTGAGGATTGAGATGGTTTGGCCTCTGTAATACATGGTTTGGTTTTTCTAGATGTGTTCCATGATATCCCACATTCATGCTTGGAATATGGCATGGGGGTGACTAGCTGAAAGAGAGATTTGGTTCAGCCTAGTCTATGGTCAGGTGGTTCATGGAAGTCTTGGACCTAGTTGCATTTTTCATATGTTAATAAGAGCTTCTTTCCTCTTTTATTTTATGGGTAAATATATTTGTTTATATGTGGTTTTATGGTTGTTATATCCTTGTTATTTTTGTTGGTTATATGCTAGTAATGAGCATGTTCTATGACGGTGATGATGTATGGCTCTCATCATTTTTATTTCTAAATGAATGAGAAATTAATATATGAAATAATAGATGATAATGCAGCTAATATGATAAGGCATCAATGCTTCTAAGCAATTCTTAGATAAATGTGAGACCCCTATGCTCAAACATGTCAATTTGACTTGTAGATTGCATATTTGTGACATGATTGATGAAATGCCTGTCATGGCTAGTAGGGGTCCAATTAATTCATTGATCAAGTATTTGAATTAGTATTGTTTTTTCGATGTTATTTTTCATTTCTTGAAGCATCATGAATTTTTGGGTCTCGCCTAAGTCTTGGCCTAGAAAAAGTGCCACAAAATCTGGGCTCGCTGGTTCAGATCTAGCTGAAAAGGTCCCCACTCGCTTGCATGCCCTTATTCTGGGAGTGACTGGAGGGTGCTAGTTGCATGTATTCCCATATAATGGGAGCGATTGAGGCTCTAGGTTAGTAAAATGTCAAGTTAGTAGAAGGGCTAGTTGGCTCTTGAAGGTTCTATAATATGTGTAGAAGGTCAGATTAGCTATGTTTTGTTGATTCCAATTCCTTAATTATACATGGGGGTTTGAATAAGATCCTAGTATCCTCTCTTCACATATTTACCCCAGCGGATCAGTTAACTTGGGTAAATGTGGGAGGAGGGTGTTACAATTCCACTCTGCTTGGGGCTTATTATGGCCCACTTTCTATTTCCGCTAAGCCTAGCTCTTCAAGTGTTTACATGCTTCAAGTGTCATGGGCCTCCAATAATAAATCTGGTATGTCTTCCCAACAACAAGCTTCCTCGCAATCCACTGCTCAAAACTCAACTTGTCCCGTAGGAAGAATTCTTCCATGTCATTTCCCTTTAGGAGGATTTCCTCTGAACCATCCTCCCTCAGAAGGAGCTCCTCTAGGTCATTATCCCTTTGGTCAGATGCCTTTCTTATTCCCACCACCAAGAATCTTTTCTACTCATGTAATGGCTACATTGAATATTCATAACATGAATTTGGGGGTCCCAGTTTGGTACATCGATACTCCTATAAAAACCCCTTCTAACCAAATGAAAACTTACATGGATTTCAATTTAGTACAACCCATTCCTACCATGCCTTCCTTTTCTTTAGTTTGACAGCAACCTCAACAAGAATATATTCCTATTATAAAAGCATCTAGCGCGGGGAGAAAGGCGCAAAAAATGGGGGGCAAGGACAAGGTAACCCAAGCAACAACCATTCCCACTAAACCACTAAAGCCTACTCCTTCATGTGCTTTATGTGATGTTCATGGTCATGCCACTAACAATTTACCTAATCTTCCTTATGTTAAGAGCATGGTTTTAAAATCCGATATTCAACCCAACCCTAATATTCCTGAGGTGCCAGTCACCTTGCCCAAGTCTTCCAAGAAGAATAAACCATTATGAATGAACCACCATTGTGCTTTGTGCAATACCTATGAACATTATTCTCATCACTGTCCTTGTTTCCATGAATTTTGCAAGGAGCTATTTCTTCATGATTTTTTGCTCCAATAAGATCCCCAAATAACAAGAGAAAAAATGGCCAATAGATAGGCAATCGAATCCCAGTGCAATGCTAAAACATGCAACAAGCAAATGGTTCTAGATGTTATAAAGGAAAGAGTGTGCACTTGGCGTCCTCGTGGGTCGATGAAGGGTTTTCAATTCATAGCAGTATCTTCGCACTCCACTCAAGTGATCTACTTCATATTCACTCGATCTCAACACCTACACACAACCACAAACACTCAAGGACGAAAAGTGGTCTTCCTCTAAAGATTTCCAACTAAAAACATCATAGAATCAATATATGTAACTATTGCACACATGTAGATACAAGGAAGAAACATGAATTCTATTAATCTAAAACGAAATTATAAAACATTTATACCTTCGCTCAAATCGCCTCTCCAAAATCTGACAAAATATCCCCACTACAACAAGAAAAATATAGACTCCAACAACATGACCCTCACAAACTCTGTCTCTCTCCACAGGAATCTGATGTTGAAGCATAAACTTTATATACTCAAGAATCTCGCTCTAACTCTAGCTCTGGCTAGCTTGACCCTCCCAAGTGATCCAGTGTAAATATGATGAAGAGAGCTCCTAAGAGGATAAATTTGGATGCTCAGGAAATATAAAAACCTCTTGAGACAACCTCTCGGTTGATTGTAGACTAGTGCCTAGGACATCTTAAGAGATGAGTGCATGTGAATATTGTGAATAGGGCTTTCTGCTGCACTCCAGTTGTCACGTAGTTTGAAAAATATAGTAAGGGGGGCTTGGTTCAATAGTCTTTCATTAAGGTAGATCCAAGCAAATACATGGATCTGAATACACAAGGGGTGGATCTAGTTAATCTCAAAGAGAAATGACTAATTGTGGTGGCTGACACAGAACAATATGTAGCCTTAATATTGACATTGTAGTAACATGAAGAGGAGAAATGAAAGAAGGGAATTCGATGCAAAGGGATGGATATAACACAGAATCTTGAGCATCAAGCTCCAATAGAAGTATGAAAGAATGAGGAGGTGAATTGATAGAAATCTTGGAGTGCAATTTAAGATCTCATACTCTATACCACATGGACACACTTGTCACTAATCAGCATAAGTAAATATGTGATCATAAAGGTACTGTAAGCTATCAAATAACTCATGTAAATATTTAATTAACACAGGGATTATTACTCAGTAGCATACATATAACCATGAGAGAGTGAAACCTATAGCTTCTTTACACAATTTAAGGAGAAGAACATCATACATGAAATGAAATACAAAGAGGAAAACATACTGCCTATTTCTCTGATAGGAATAAGAAATATAGTTTCATTAATCCTCCAAGACCATTCCAAATCACCAGTCCATATACATTCACACCTTATTGCTCAAATCTCTCATGAAGAGGCAAGTAGAATCAATGTGGAACCACATAATTTGAGCCTTTTTCTTTCAAAATTCAGGAACCTTTCTTACTTGTTTCTTCGCTCTTTTTATAAGGAGAGGGGAAGCTTGAAAATGGTTACAAAAATATCTTTAGCCTGAGCTCCAACTGTTTGATTGACTAGCCATCTCAGCGTGTTAAGGCTCCGTCGCCCAAATCATTACAACAAAATGATTGCTTTCTTTAAAATTTATCATAACAGAATAACAAAAAAACAGAATATAAACCATGGGAATCAATTGAATGATGACTATAGCCAAAATATATCCACGTCACATCCTGTGATGGCCTTTGATCAAGCCACGTATTTTCCATAATGTGCCTCTTTCTGTTACTAGGTCGATCCCCCTGTTGCTTTTCGCCTGAACTGAATGAATTTCCCATTTTCTGGAGCTAGGAGCGATCAATGGTGATTCCCTCTATGTTGTTCGGGAATCAAATCTGTCGACTCATCCATCCCTCTAAACCTCTTGTATGACACTCTCAGAACCTAATATACCTAAAAACACTATCGTAATTCTATATCGAATATTCTTTGTATTGGCACTTTATACTTAAAAACATTACAAAACAGGCATGTGCCAGGATCCTTTGGGCCCTCTTTTTTTAACTCTTTTCTAAATTTTCCTCCATAGGACCAAGTTCCATGACTGAAGGCTTGGCCTCAAGGCTCTAGGGCCTTTTGTTATTATTGGGGGCCCTTTTCCTTTGTAAATAACTTAGTGCCCCTTTCCCTTAAGTTTCTCTAGCGACCATGTGCTAGCCCAATATATTGGTGCCCCCTTATCGGGAGTTTCCAATAAGGTATTTTACTCTGGAATGACGATATGTAGGCTTATCCGATCACTGATAGCCCTTTATGCTTTGCTCCAACCCCATGCCTTTGGTTATTTGACTCTTCTTGTGACTGTGTGCCAACCCTGTATCAGGGCCCTTTTATCGATGTTTTTCAAGTGTCCACTGCTATAAAGTGCTGATATCCATCAACCTATGATATGTGATTGTTGATGTGATATCATCACTACCACATGGAACTTCTTGAGTGATGACACATGTCACTTGGATATTCCCCCATAGGCCCCCTCAAAATGCCAAAACGGCATGACACTTTTGCTTCCATGCTGCCACATCATGCTGACGTAATCTACCACGTGTCCTTATCAGAGTGAATCTTGTGCTACCATGTGTCACTATCAGAGCCAATCCTATGCTGCCATGGGTAACTTGTCAAGGCTAATGAGATGTTGCCATGCATCCTGCTGGAGGAGAGAGAAAAAGGCATATCCACCCTTGGTTTTGCGGGAAAATACTTTGGAAATTTATTTTTGGGTTCCCTAATGATTTTACACTATCGATACATTTTCAAGGTTCACGCGGTTAAGAGTTGTGATCCTTCAATCACCGATGCGCCAATCTTCTTGACGTTGCGATGTGCCAACCACTGATCTCTGATACTGCTTGCTCCATTTGTGATTGTTGATATATCAGACTTTTGACATGTGATACGCCAATGTGCTATGCTGATAGACCTCCAATATATCAGAGCTATGATATTTGATGCGCTGATATGCCATGTTGCTGTGACCTCTAATTGAGATTTACGATATCACACCTCTAGCATGTGAGGTGTTGATGTGCAACAATTGAATTACCTTCGATATACGATCTCCGATATCGGACATCCGATTTTCCTTCTTTCCTTAGTCTTTAATACTTGAACTTTAGAAGACCATAAATTTTGATCCACAAGTCCATTTTTGGACTTCCACATATCGTTGGAAATCTTGCTTAGATAAATTTCTAATGGAGAGGGTACTATTTAGACTTTGATTCCTTCTGAGGCTTAGAATATGACCGCAAACTTATATTCTCTTTTGTACTTTTTTGATAGCTGAAAACATATTTTGCAGTAGGTGACAACATTGGCTCCACTTGGGGACAGTGCCTTGCTAGCAAGGGGGTAAGAACCTACACACTAGTAGCCTTCTCTACATTGGGCATGGAGTCATTTTATTCAAGTATATAAAAAAAAAAACAGAAACATAAGGAACTGAAAGTATTAATGATATCTTACAATGGCTCATCAATATGTACAATGGGTGAGAAATGGACCTCTTAATGTTGGAAGTAAAGCTTGAGGAATTTCCCATTTACAGGCAATTCAGGCATTTCGTCCTCCAAGTTTTCCAACAAAAATGTATTGTTTCCCTTTGTCTTAGCAATCTTGAAGGGTCCAAACCATAAGGGATCAAATTTGGCATGTTTCCCTTTGTATTCTCTTCTCACATGCCACCTCAAAACTAAATCTCCCGGCTCGATAGGTCTATCTTTAGCCTTCTTATCAAACATAGTTTTCATCTTCTGCTAATAACTGATTAACAAGTGATTTCCCTACTCTCTGTTCTCCTAGAGCTCCACTAGTTGATTAATCCTTCGAGTTAGGGAGTTTGGTTCTTCTTCCACATCTTGTATCATCTTTGAAACTAACCTAGTGAGATGTATAGGGAATATGGCTGCTTTCTTGTTGGGCCTCAAATATGCCCAGTTTTTCCACCATACAAATATCATTATTCATACTCTAAATTCATGTATTTTAAACCCATTTCACACCATAATTCCATCACTTGTTGCCAATTCACGTCTTACGCCTCATGGTTGATTATCATTAGTTTTATTATATTTTCGATGATTAAAGATGATTTTTCCATGATTTACTAATGAAAATTTTTCTATGTTCATTTGTCACAGGGTTCCATCACCAAAATTCTTCACGAGTCAATTGAACTAGTTGGTACAAGTAGAGTACGAGAATATCCAATTTGGGGTTTTGACATTTTGGCGTGTTTCTGGGGAAAACCAAGGGAGGTTATTGTCCAAAATAATGTTTTAATACAATTTCATGTGTTTTATTTCAACCAAGTCGCACATGTGGGGCCCTGGGAACTAATTAACAAATCTACTCAAAATGTGCACAGTTTACAAATTGCCAAGTTTGAGCTCGATTTACATGCCAATGGAGGTGAATCTCGACAATATGAGAAAATGGGTTTGTTAACGATATAACTAATTATCTATATCCAAAACTGTTTCTCCCTATTCGAATTTTTATAAAATTTATAAGCGGGTCTTGGAGGCAATTTTATAAAAAATGACTATTTTTCCAGAGTTTTAGAATCTTGCAAAAGAGCCAGACAACCAACTTTTTGCAGGATTTCCGAAGATCTGGATTTGAAGATATGCTAATATCGTTGGGTTTAGTTTGTTAAAATTGTTCAATTTTCCATATTGAGGAAAATGACTAATTTGCCTTGTAAATCTTATAAATGGGTCAGCCATGGTAAGTTTTGAATTTTATAAAAGGAAGAGAAGCATAGAAGGAATAAAGGATGGATTGAATCTCTTTTGTAATAATAATTGAATCTTAATTGAATTTTGCTTCATCTCTAAATTTTTTGTAAGTATTGTTGGGCTCCAAAAATGGCACTCATTACCATACATTTTTCACTTATGCTTCCATTATTTCGCTCACTATTCATCACCTTGTCACTCCATTTTCCCTACTATTCACCATTAATGGGTCTCATTTATATTTTCCAAATATTGTTTATTTTTAAGCATTTTTGAGAGAAATTCTTGATTAAATATTAGAAAATAATATATTTTACTTTATATATGGAAAGTGGGTTGTTTTGGTGACATGTGTAGGTTCCAAGGAAGCTTCCAAGGCATCTTTATGTGGCCATGAATGATCAAATTCGAATTTGAAAAGATAAGCTTCATGGAGGAGATCATGGAGGATAGGGTTATGTGTCATCATTGGTTGAGAAATATGTGGGTCAAAGGAGAGAATAGTGGGTCTACATTTATGAGGTTGTTATCATAGTTTTTGTATAAATAGGAGCACCTCCTCCATTCCAAAGGGGAGGACTCTTAGAGCATTGTATCCAATTGATGATGGAATAGAATAAAGCTTCATTTTGCATACATTTCCATTATGTAGTTTTTTAGATATAGGTTTGCTTAATGTAGTATATGGAATAATTTGTCTTGTTCTTAGGAGAATTGAGCTCACTCTAAAAGGATGAGAGAAACATGTTATTTCATATTAGATTTTATTTCATTTCATTGTTTAGATGTTTAAGGATTTGATTGATGAATGAGTTTTAAATTAGAATGTAATCAGCATATGAGAGGACAACTAAGGGTCTAAGTTAGGCTCTCTCTCTATTTGATTTGTATGATAATTGGAATTCATTCTTTTGCTTTTATGTTTCAAGTATCATATGAGGAGATACCAAGAGTCTAAGTTAGGCTCTCTCTCCAATGATTTATATGGTAATTGAAATTCATTCTTTTGTTTTTAAATTTCAAGTCATTTCATTTCTTATGCTTATGAATGAATCTTAGTTTAGTTTGGATTAGTACATGAGAGGACAATCAAGAGACTAAGTTAGTCTCTCTCTCTACTTGAATCTAAACAATAACTAAGTTCATTCTCTTGTCTTGATTTCAAGTTTCTGGTTTTAGGAATGATTTCTCTATGATACTGTAGGGAAGGACAACCAGGACCTCCTTAGTTAGGAGCCTCTTCCCTTGCACATTATATTGAATCATAAATAATTTAGTTAGACATAGGTTAGTTGCCTACTCCTGCATATATTGTGCTGGCATCATCACAAGCTTACGAGTTTCCCTGGTCAATAATTTATGCAGCAATTTAAGCCCAATAAATTGCCCAACAAGTATTATGACTGTGTTTTGAATTTTATCTCCATTGAGTTAATCTAACTTGCTCCAGGAGTGGTGAGGGCCCACCACCACCTAGAAGTAAGTTATGTAGTTCATTCCAATCATAGGGATTATATTTGTAGAGTGATTTTCATTAACGAATGTTTTCATGAGTGCAATTTGAATCTTATAGTTCAATATTTTGATTTCAATTAGAGTAATTTTGTTTTCCATTAGATGCAATCTGAATCTTGTAGTTAAAGTATTTTGATTTCAATTAGGAGTAGTCTAGGCTTGAATTGGCATTTCACTTGAATTAATTTAGTCTTGAAATGGTCATCCAGTAATTTAGTCTTTTGATGATTAAGCAAAGTAGTAGATTTGTGAGACTCAGGATTTAGATTTAGTGTGCATGCTTTTAGAATAGGATTCTCTATTTTCGATTAGCATAAAAGTGTGTTAAATGAATTCTGCTTTCATTAAGCATAGTTTTAATTCTGTAATTAGCTTCTCAACATTTCATAGTTAACATGTTAGTGTGTTTTGATTGTAGTTAAATTTTACTTGCATTGAAATTAATTTTGATTGATTTAGATTGAAATTGTTTATTTTCATTCCGTACTTAATTTAGAAATAGGAATTTGATATTAATTTAGGTTAGATGCTCTGATTTTGTGTTACCTGTGCTTGTGCCTCTAAGTATTACGACCCCTGATTGATAATTTAATGTTGGAATTATAACACATATAATTTCCCTAACATTTTTGGTGTCGTTGTTGGGGAGGTGAAAAATGGATTAGAGCTTAGTTTCTTTCACAAGGTTTTTGTGTGATCTTAATTGCAGGGCAATCAGAGGGCAGAGAGTGTATGGTAAGATGTGAGTGAAGAACCACACATCCACTATTGTGGGGTTGCTCCAAAGTTTGGTTGTCCAAATAAGCAAGTTTGATGAGTTTTATTGCAATTAGTAGTTTTTAATTCATTTAGGTTAAAATTTCAGAGCTCTTTAAAGATAAAACATTTTTGGGGTGTTGTAAGAACCCCTTTGTACTAATCCATGTTGTGAGACAGGGATCATAAAACAACAGGAAGAATTCAAAGAATGATCGAGAGCTTGAAGAATGTCCCTTGAAGTACTTTCTCAAATCCTAGCATTAGCTGGGATATCTACCTCTCAGGAAGAGTTCATCTTCACCACATTCAAGAAATTATTTGTCTCACCACAACCAAAAGAGGATTTGGAAATCTCCCTTGATTCCTCTTGCCTATTTACCAAGGAGAATTAGAAATCATGTACCAAATCTGATGGTGAGCATCTAGCTAAACCTGAGATCGAAGAAATTTCACCATGCCCAGCAGCAAGCCTTGTATGCATTCCGGAGACCAATTATCCAATTTTGCCTGGCATGACCGAGGAGGACTTTTAGAGTGGCCCAAATGAAGAAATGGACCAATACCACTAGGATTACATCGAGCATTGGTTCCAGATCACAATCCAGGATTACATTGAGCATTGGTATCCTTGTCATCTACTGAGGAAATAGATAAATGTTTCTTGGTAGATGAATTTTGTAGTCCATTTGACTTCAACAAATCCATTCATGGCTAGTAGAATGTACCTAGTGCATTGATTCCTATTGACATCAAAGGTGGGATATCTAGCATTGGTTAGCAACTTCCTCAATGGTCAGTACTGTAATAATTCTTGCTTATGTTCGACATCGACACCATTTATTCACATATGAAACATTTCACACAGATGTGTAGCAGTTGAAGACTATATGGTTTTGTGATCTCAACACAAATTTGCAACAATTTGGTTCTTTGTATCAACATTTCCATTGTCATTTGCAGCAGCGGTCACCTTTCCTTAGAGTTTAGGGATATACAACTCCTCGGGAATGGGGGAGAAGGGCATGAGAAGGGGACCTTGAGTTCATCCTTCTGCTCTTTGGTTCAGCATTTTTCCTTCTTCAATAGGTCAAATCAAGAGTCACATCAGCTCCGGTGATTCCATCCTCTACTTCAGCTTGCAGTTATCATCACGATAAAGGTAAAACTTGAGGTAAAGTTGGCTTAAGATTCTTTAATTCATTAGAGAGTTAAGAAAGCTTTGATGATTAGCCACCATATATTCCATATATTTTGTTTTCCATATACCCTCCATTTGCAAACTCCTCATTCATGATAGAATACATGCTACTCTAATAAGGTCATAATCATGAAAAGAAAAGCATATTGGTTCATGTAAACAAAGTAGTAACTATAGTACCTTCCCCTCCTACATTCACATATATTGTCAGTTAAATGTATCCAATAGAGGATGAAGTCATTGCTGCATTTCATAAAGGAACAATCCATAAGAATTGGCCTCACAAAAACCGAGTATGAAAGCACCTATTTTACCATCTCCATCACCACCTCCTCTCATCCACCATTTCCAATGCCACCTATAATCTCATTTATCATTTCCTCCTACCACATATATTGTTTATCCTCAATTTGTATTGCTCTAAAAATCAAATATATGGCAGTCAAATAAGAATGGTGTTCCTCCACAAGAACCAACACCCTCAAATCTTCATGTAGTGTTGCTCCACAAAAGCCAACCTTGCCCAAAGCCACGATGCCATAAAATATATATATATATATATATATATATGAGAAAAGTCCTTGTTTACATGACAACATGAAAATCCTCATGCATGGGGGGATTTTGGGCCTTGAATATGCCCATTTTTTCAACCGTACAAATACCATTATTCATACCCTAAATTCATGTATTTTTAACCCATTTCACACCATAATTCCATCACTTGTAGTCAATTCACACCTTATGCCTCATGGTTGATTATCTTTAGTTTTCTTATATTTTATACAATTAAAGATGATTTTTCCATGATTTACTAATGACAGTTTTTCTAAGTTCATTTGTCACAGGGTTCCATCGCCGAAATTCTTCACAAGTCAGTTGAACTAGTTGGTACAAGTAGAGTACAAGAATATCCAATTTGGGGTTTCGACATTTTGGCATGCTTTCGGGGAAAACCGAGGGAGGTTATTGTCCAAAATAATGTTTTAATACCTTTCCATGTGTTGGATTGCAACCAGGTCACACATGTGGGTCCCTAGGAGCTAATTAACAAATCTACTCAAAATGTGCACAGTTTCCAAACTGACAAGTTTGACCTTGATTTATGTGCCGCTGGAGGTGAATATGGAAAATATGAGCAAATGAGTTTGTTCAACATATAACCAATTATCTATATACAAAATAGTTTCTCTAGATTCAAATTTTTCTAAAAGTTATAAGCGGTCTTGGAGGAAGTTCTATAAATAATCACTGTTTTTCCAGAGTTCTAGAATCTTGCAAAAAGAGCTAGACAACCAACTTTGGGCACAATCTACGAGGATATGGATTTGAATGAGAAAAATACAAGAGAGTTTTTTGTTGAAAATATAACAGGTTAGGTTCCCTCCAATAATTTTTCTAAAGATTTCAATGGTTAGGAAGACATGTCAATATCTTTGGGGTCAGTTTGTTAAAATTGTTCAATTTTCCATATTGAGGAAAATGACTAATTCACCGTGTAAATTTTATAAAATGACTAATGGTTTGTATTGTAAGTTTTCGAATTTCGTAAAAGTAAGAGAAGCATGGAAGGAATGAAGGATGGAATGAAGCTCTTTTGTAATAATAATTGAATCTTAATTGAATTTTGTTTCATCTCTAAATTCTTTATAAGTATTATAATTGTGTTTTGAATTTCATTTCCATTAAGTTAATCTAACTTGCTCCAGGAGTGGTGAGAGCCCACCACCACCTGAATGCAAGTTATGTAGCTCATTCCAATCATAGGGATTATATTTGCAGAGTGATTTTCATTAATGAATGTTTTCATGAGTGCAATCTGAATCTTATAGCTCAACATTTCGATTTCGATTAGAGTAATAGATGAAATCTGAATCTTGTAGTTAAAGTATTTCGATTTCAATTAGGATTAGTCTAGGTTTGAATTGGCATTGCAATTGAAGTAATTTAGTCTTGAAATGGTCATTGCAGTAATTTAGTCTTTTGATGATTAAGTAAAGTAGTAGATTTGTGGGACCGAGGATTTAGATTTAGTGTGCATGCTTTTAGCATAGGATTCTATGTTTTCGATTAGCATCAAAGTGTATTCAATGAATTCTATTTTCATTAAGCATAGTTTTAATTCTATGATTAGCTTCACAACATTTCATAGTTAACATGTCAGTGTGGTTTGATTGTAGTTAAATTTTACTTGCATTGAATTAAGTTTGATTGATTTAGATTGAAATTGTTTATTTCCAATCTCTACTTAATTCAGAAATAGGAATTTGATATTAATTTAGGTTAGATGCTTTGATCCTGTGTTACCTGCACTTGTGCCTCTAAGTCTTACAACCCCATATTGATAATTTAATGTTGGAATTATAACACATATAATTTCCCCAACATTTCCCATAGACCAATTCAAAAAGAGATTTCCCCATAGATATTTTTGGAGTGACCTTGCTAGCCCATAGGGAAATTTTTACTTGGGAGTCCAAATCTATCTAGCTTTCTACAATTCTTTTCTTCAGGATCCTCACTACTGTTTTGTTGGAAGACTCAACTAGTCCATTTCCTTTAGGATAGTAGGTAGTAGAGTGGCCAACTATAATATTGAATTTCTGACAAAAGTCGGTAAATTTTGCAGACTTAAAGGCCTGAGCATTATCAGTCACAATTTTCATAGGACACCCAAACTTGGCTAGGATATTTTCCACCAAACATTTTATGACCACAGTGTCAATTGCATTTTGGGCTAGGATTTCTTCCACCCATTTTGTGAATTATTCTTTGGTTTTGAGTATCCACTTGTGTTGGTTGCTGGAAGGGGGGTGTATCTCTCCGATACAGTCTAGGCCCCATTGTCTGAAAGGCTCTTCTATACAAACAAGGATTAAGGGGAGTGGAGATAAAAAAATTTTCTCAGTGAACACTTGACACCGTTGGCAGACATGAACATAAGAGTGAACTTACCCGAATAGTTTAGGCCAATAGAATCATGCTTTCAATATCTTATGTGTGGTGGTCTTTCAGTTATAGTGTCCCCCATAAGCACCACTATAGAAATCATCAATCACCCTTTGAGTCTCTGTTTCTGCCAAACACAGAAGAAGAATTCCCACCAAGTCTTTCTAGTATAGTTTCCCATTTGATATGATAAACTTATAGGCTTGTAATCTTAATGATCTATACTTTGATTTATCCATGTTCATTGGGCGCCTCAAGAATAGAAGATAGTAGATGACATCCTTATACCAAGAAGATGTTTTATACTTGATATGAATCGTTTGGATTGATATCTTTATCAGTGGTTGTTTTGTCCCCTCTTCATCTTATTTTATCAACAGGTTAATCCCTAAGGCCCGGTAATTGGACTCTGATAAGATTTTGGCCAATCCGTGTCCTTTGATGAGTTTAGTGAGCTTGATATCCATGTCATACTCTTAGAGTTTTTCAATCCATTTACCTCTTTTTCTATCACTATCCCCTTGCACCAAGATGTCGTTAACAATAATTGTTGGAACATAAGCCATAATTCTAGAGTGTAAAACATAAACCCTAAAGGCCTTCAAAGCTTTGACCAGGGCATAAGCTTGTTTTTCCAATATGTTATATTTCAGTTCAACCTACCGCAGCCCCTGGCTGAAAAATGTTATGGGTTGCTTGTGACCTTCATTATTCTTCTGTAATAACACAATGGCTATAGTATGAGGGGAGGAAAAAGGAATAACCCGGGCTGACTAGCACAGGGGCTTCTGCAAAAAATCTCTTGATCCTAGAAAATGATTCTCGGGAATCCGGGCTCCACTTTACTTTGTTCTCCTTCCTCAACATCTTCATGATTCCTTTCACTATATCTGCATAATTAGGTATAAATATTCTAGAGAAGTTAATCCTTCCCAAGAGCACTTGGACCTCCTTTTTATTTCTTGGTAGGAAAATGTGACTGATGGCTTCTATGTGCTTAAGATCGATCTTCACCCCTCCTGTGCTACTATATACCCCAATAATTTTCCTTTTCTCAGAGGGAACTAGAATTTCTTTGGATTTAAAGACACCTCATACATGCAACATTTATCAAAAGTAAGTTTCAAATGTTCAATATGCTCCTCATTTGTTTTAGAGAAAACAATGATATCATCTAGGTAGACCACTACGAATTTATCCTGCTCTCCCATGAAAGCTATATCCATTTCCCTCTGGAAGGTTGCTCCTGCATTTATAAGGCCGAATGACATTCTTACATACATGAAGGTCCCCCAAGGTGTAGTGAATGCAATTTTCTTCTGATCACCATGATGGACTACTACCTGATTATACGCTAAAAATCCATCCACCATGGGCATTCGAGCTGAGCCAATTACCTTTTGTAATATATAATCCATTTTCGAAAATGCGTAATTTCCTTTCAATGAAGCTCTGTTGAGGTTTCTGAAATCCACACATAGTCTTATCTCTCCATTCTTCTTCCTGGCAGGAACCAGGTTGGCCACCCACTTTGAGTACCTCAATGGTACAATGATCTTGGCTTGAAGCAACTTCCTCACTTCCTTCTCGATGGATGGGAGTAAAAGGGGATTGATCTATATGATTTTCTTCTTACAAAACTTCATACCATTATTTAAGGGAATCTTATGTTGAATAAAATTGGTATCAAAAGTCTTTAAATCTTCATATGACCAAGAAAATACATATTTATAAGTTTTAAAGAGATTTAAGTACCTTTGTTTATATTGCTGGGGGATCCCTTTTGAAAACTTGATCATCTGGGGTTTGTTCTCTGATTTGATGTTGCAATCCTCCACTTGTTCATCAACTTCCCGTTCAACAGGTTATGAAGCCATGTCGTCGGATTTGAATATCCTCTCCAAAGGAACTAGATCATGGGGAATGACATTTCCCTTTCACTATAGAACTTTGTGCCTTGCGACAATTTCCCCCCAAGATGCTGGTTGTTCCTTTGTTACTTCTTCTTCTTCTTCTTGGTCAATCACCAAATTTGAGAATTCCCCAATGACTTCCATGAAACACCTGATTTGTTCATCATCTTCAAACACCTTCTAGTGTTTCACATTGTCAGGCACTGAAGGTCTATACCTAATTTCAATTTCATATTTGAGGAGTGGATTTTGTGGTGGATTGAAATTACTAGTAGTTATAGCCAAGGAATCAAATATTCAATTTCCTTCTATGGGTAAGAATTGGACATTAAATTCTAAGAATAATTTGTCAATTAAATCCCAAGCCTCATTTTTGTAAGCCCTTAGCTGGGGATGCTTAGTTTGACATTGGTCTTTGATTTGCTTCACCACCAGTTCTGAGTATTCAAACATAGTTAGGCATTCAATGTTCAAATTCCTTGCTACTTGCAGGCCTAGTAGCAATGCCTCATACTCTACCAAATTATTTGTTATCTCGAATTTCATTTTTAATGAGAGGGGAATTAGGTTACCCTCTAGATATATAAAAAAAAACATGCTCCATTTCCTTCTTTAGAATTTTCACCATTGAAATACAACTTCAAGAATTTTCTACAATCTATGATATTTTCATATATTCTGGTTGTAGGTTGTACCTGTGTTTCTTCTAAAATGAAATCATCTTCTTCTAGCATTAAGTAGATCCCTCTCATTCCCATACACTGGAGCATTGTTTGGGAAATAAACTCTCGTGACTATTTTAACGAATCTTGATTCCCTGTATAGTCACCTTTCTTCTCCACCAAAGATAGGGATGGTAGCATAAGTAAGATCTAGTTTGATGGAACCTCCAATATTTGATCCCCAAGATCTGGACAAAATCATACCGAACCTTGTAGGGATATCAACTACTACAATGTCCATCACTACACTTTTCACTGGGATTTGGGCCAAATTCACCACCAAGTCCTTTATCATACCCAAGCAACTTACCCTCTTGGAGTCAAAAGAGTAGAGATCTTTATATGGTTTGATTATCTCCAAACCTAGTTGCTCCATTACTGACAGTGGCATCAAATTATGAGAAGCACCTAAGTCCAACATACAATTATGGAGTAGGAGGTCATGTACCACTAGAGTAACATAGAAAGGTGGTGTGGAGGGATCTTGTTCTTCGACATGGGGTCCAAAGACGACCATTGGCCTTTCTTCTTGGAGGTTTAAACTATTAGAAGGTTGGACTGAAGAAGATGGAAACATGAACTAAGAAACTTGGGCCTTATAGGTGGGTTGTTTCAGGAGTTCAAATAACGGGACTGAGATCTTGAATTTCTCAAGCTCTTTTTGAAGATTGAAGATGGCAGGGCCCTTTTCTGTTGTGCTAACTTCTACCGAATCCTTTTCTTTTTCATAGATGGGTTTGGAAGGGGGAGGTGATTTCTCTTCTTGGAGGGCTTCGGGCTTATGGAAGTTTGGGTCTGAGGACCCCTTCTTCTTTTGAATAATCGGCTCTAAAATCCCCTTCCCCTTGTCAGTTTTCTTAGGAGGCTCTAGGGAAGAAGTACCTTCATTTTGGTCTTTCCCTCTCGATCTCTTTCTAGATGATTGCAGATTGTATTTCTTGTGTAGCTGAGCCTACATGAAATCAATGAACTACTTGTAGTAGTCATTGATCTCATCATTGTTCAGCGTTGCCTCAAGCTCCTCCTCCTCTTCTTCATATGTTATGAGTTCTTGTTCTTCATTGAAGAAAGAGGAATACAAGTTCCCCTGAACTTCATTAGCATCTGGTGTTTGTTCCTCTAGATCATCTTCTATATATAGTGGAGGATGAATGTGATATTGTTGCTATTTCATCTTCCTTTGCATTATTTGTATGGGAGGCCTTATGTATTTAGGATTGAAACCCAGATTGGCAAACAAAAAGTTTTGTCGTTGAAGGATTTTATTTCTAGATCTATTTTTGTCAATTTATTTGATGATTTATTTATCAACTTGTCCATCTCCTCTATCCTCTATTCTTGGGATTCTCTTCCTTGACTTGAGGAATTTGCCTCCTATTTTCCCTTTTTCTTCTCTCTGGGGTTAGATCTGCCTCTTGACTTCCCGGTTGAGGTAAAATTTTCTTCTACCTCGAGAGCATCAGTTTGAATCTGGTCTAAGGAATGAGACTTCCTCTCTCTGAGTGTGAAGCCAAAATCTGATTCAAAGGCCCCAACAAAAACTACTTAGGTGGCAACCTATGGAGGTTTAATCTCAGCAGGTAGATTATTGTACAATTTATTAAACCTTTTTATAAAATCCAAGATATCCTCATCAGGCTTCTTCTTCATAGCATTAAACTCAATAAGAATGTATCCATGGTCTCTCTTCTCTCCCCATTTCTGTAAAAAGGAATTCTCCATTTCTTCCCAAGTGGTAATAGAATCATTCAACAAGGATTTGAACCATTTCCTGACTTCCCCATCCAAAGATTGGACGAAAATCCTCAAAACTACATCCTGGTGCTCAACATTCAAATTTTCTGCAAAGGCACAAAAAATTTCTATGTGTCTCTGTGCCGATATGTCAACTTCTTCATTATAGTTGGTATGAGATTTAGATAGTCCTCCGGCATAGCATTTAAAGGTTGAGGCAGGTCTAGTGGAGCATATTTATTTCACAAGAAGCCCGAGACAACCATTTGGATCAAGGGGTGCTTGATTTATTAGAGGTCTTTGAGGTATGACCAATTGTGAGATAATTTATTGATCGTGGAATGAGAAATTGTTTAGACTATAGGTAGGGCTATTATGGAGTATATCTTTTACCCCCTCGACTTCAAGGAGGAGAGAAAATGAGAGGGAAGGAGTGTTGACTAAAACTTCTTCTTCTTTAACCTCTAGGGAGGTAGTATTGATTAGTTGATCACTTTCTGAAGGATATACCTGAATTATAGGAGGAAAACCAAAGAAATGAATTATGGCATTCTGTGAGTTGGATGAGGATGCTTCAGGAAATGGAGAGATAGTAGCACTAGTATTTGGATTTTTTTCCTTCAAAATCCTTTTGAATATGATTCTTTCTAGGTTAGATAGAGGTGGCGTTCTTTGCTGAGAGGTATCTGAATATGTATGGGGCCTATTAAAATCCAGGATGGTGAACTTATGATTTTATTAGTGGATTTGCCAAGATGTTTATAATAAAATTCAGATAGCAGAGTGAGAGATATTAAACCCACACTTCCATTTCTCACCTAATAGAGGGAATGTAAATATTTTTTGTACTCATGGGAAAAATTATCTAATCCATTCCTCGATAATGATGCCAAAAAGATGTTGTAGATTTTTTTGTCACCTGTTACACAAGTGCTTTAGGAAATATAGAAACCTCCTAGAGATAGCCTCATGGTTGATTTTAGACCAGCGCCTAGGGCATCTTAAGAGATCAGTGTATGTGAATATTATGAATAGGGATTTTTGTTGCACTCCAATTTTCACGTAGTTTGAAAAATATAATAAGGGGGGCTTGGTTCAATAGTCTTTCATTAAGGTAGACTCAAGAAAATACATGGATCTTCATACATAGAGGGTAGATCTAGTTAATCTCAAAGAGAAATGACTAATTCTGGTGGTCGACACACAATAATAGGCAGCCTTAATGTTGACGTCATAGTAACATGAAGAGGAGAAATGAAAGAAGGGAATTTGATGTAGAGGGTTGGATACAACATAGAATCCTAAGCATCAAGCTCCAACAAAAGTATGAAAGAATGAGGAGGTGAATTGGTAGAAATTGTGGAGTTCAATTTAAGATCTCATACTCTATACCTCATGGACACACTTGTCATTCATCAACATAAGTAAATCTGGGATCATAAAGGTACTATAATCTATCAAATAACTCATGTAAATATTTAATTAACATAGGGACTATTACTCCTCAGCAACATACATATAACCATAAGAGAGTGAAACCTGTAAAGTCTTTACACAATTTCAGGAGAAGAAAAACAAAAATGAAGTGAAATACAAAGTGGAAAACATACTTCTTATTTATCTGATAGGAATCAATAGAATAGTTTTATTAATCCTCCAAGACCATTCCAAATCACCAGTCCGTATAAATTCAGCATTTATCCCTCAAATCCCTCATGAACAGGTAAGTAGAACCAATATGGAACCACGAAATTCGAGCCTCTTGCTTTCAAAATTCAAGAACCTTTCTTAATTATTTCTTCCCTATTTTTATAAGGAGAGGAGAAGCATTGAAAATTGTTGGAAAAATCTCTTTAGTTTGAGGTCCAGTTGTATGATCGACTAGCTTTGTTAGCGTCTTAAGGCTATGTCGCTCAAATAAAGCATAATAGAATTAAAAAAAAAAACAATATACAAAACATGGGAAAGAAATGAATGATGACTATAGCCAAAATATCTCCATGCCACTTCCTGTGATGGCCTCTGATCAAGCCATGTATCTTCCATAATGGTCCTCTTTCTATTACTCATTCAGTCCCCCTGTCGCTTTCTACCTGAACTGAATGAATTTCCCATTTTCTGGAGCTGGGAGTAATCAATGGTGATGGCCTCTATGCTATTCTGGAATCGAAGCTACTGACTCATCCATCCCTCTAAACTTCCTATATAACACTCTCAAAGCTTGATATACCCAATAACACTGTCATAATGCTATATTAGAGATTCTCCGTATTGGCACTTTATACTTAAAAACATTACAAAATAGGCGAGTTCTGAGATCCTTTGGCCCCCTTTGTTTTAGCTCCTTTCTTCATTTTCCTCCATAGGACCGAGGGTCATGACCAAAGGCTTCGCCTTAAGGCACTAGGGCCTTTTTCCTTTGTAAATAGCTTAGCGCTCGTTTCCTTTAAGTTTCTCTAGCCACCACCCACAAGCCCAATATATCGGCGATTTGCAATCGAGGTTTTTACTCTGGAGTCACAATATTCACGTTTCTCCAATTGTTGATAGCCCTATATGCTTTACTCCAACTGTGCGCCTTTGGTACTTTTACTCTTCTTGCAATTGTGCGCCAACCCTGTATTGCAACCCCTTTATCAATGTTTTTCAAGTGTCCACTACTGTAAAGTGATTATATCCATCAACCTCTGATATGCAATTGTTGATGTGACATCTTCACTACCACATGTCACTTCCTGGGTGGTGATACATGTCACCTAGATATGACCCCATAGGCCCCCTCAAAATTCCAAAACTGAATGACATATGTACTTCCGTACTGCCATTTCATGCTGACATCATCTAGCATGTGTCCTTATCATATAAATTCATGTGCTACGATGCGTCACTAACAGAGTCAATCCTGTGCCACCATGGGTAAATTATCGGGACTAACCAAATGCTGCCACATGTCTTGCTTGAGGAGAGAGAAAGGGGTCCGTCCACCCTTGGTTTTGTGGGGAAATCCTTTGTAAATTTATTTTTGCGTCCCTCGACAATTTTACATTATGGACACATTTTCAAGGTTCACACATTCAAGAGTTGCGATCGTCCAATCGCCGATGTGCCAATATTCTTGATGTTGTGATGTTTCGACCACTGATCTCTGATACTACCTCCTACATTTGTGATTGCTAATATATTATACTTTTGGTATTCGTTACATTGATGTGTTATGTTGTTGGACCTCCAATATAGTAGAGCTCTGATATTTGATGCACCAACATGTTGTGTTAGTGGGACCTATGATTTCAATCTTTGACATCGCACCTCTGACATTCGAGGTGTCGATGTGCCACGATTTCATTACCTCCGATATACGATCTCTTATATTGGACCTCCGATTTTCCTTCTTTCCATATGCTTTAATCTTTGAACTTCAGAAGACCATAACTTTTGATCCAGGAGTCCATTTTTGGACTTCCACATATTGTCGGAAAGCTTGTTCAAAGATATTTCCAATTGAGAGGGTCTAATTTAGACTTTGTGTCCTTTTGTGCCTTGGAGGGTGACTGCAAAATTATTTACTCTTTTTTACTCTTTTGACAACTGGAAACATATTTTGCAGTGGGTGGCAATAAGGACAACAAGAAGTTATGGAAGCTTCTCAATGATAAGCCCTGGATAGCTTGAATAAGTCATGATTATAATTGATATCCTAGGAACCATGAGACTCTAGAAATATTCCCCAGTCATAGGCACAACACAGATAGTAAAATATTGTAGTCGCTCCCATAAGGTCATGATGAGTGTGACACGAAGCCTCGAGTCACTCTCGCAAGGTCATCATCCATGTGACTGGGTGTCATGGTTGGAAAAATAAGTTTTGAGGCCCAGGTAAAAGGTTGATCAACATGATGTCTCAGAGGCACTAACCGTAGGGAGAAAAATAGGATGATAACAAATTCCACCTAATGTATGGGGTCAAAAGACAAGATGATGGTTGAAATACATTATGACAAAGCTCAGAAGTCAAAGAAGGATTGAGGTGACAAGGGCATGAATTCATCTCAGAAGACAGTAGAGATAAAGTCTCATCTATGTTGATAGAATCCTCGAGGTGGGCATACTCATGCTTGGTGATAAGATGATATTGAAAATGGTCGTCATATGCTTAGAATCCATGACATGAAATGATAGAACATGGCCACAAAGACATACATAGTGGATCCATGTGATTCAATAGATAGAGCATAGCCACCGGCAAATACAATGTGTGTCTAGGTCAGAATATACATCAGTAGGACCATGAACACATGATAGACAGAGAAGTGTCTCAAGATAGTCCTCGAAATGCATGAATGATACATAACTCCAATGCAACTTGGGAAATATTCCATATAAGAGTGTGATGTACCTAACCCAGGGTCTTCAAAATAACCCCAATGGTATGAATATACATCATGTGAATAGATAAGATGATGTTGAGTATGGTAGAAACCGCTTGATTACTGGCCAATGAGGTAAACCAACAACAAATGCGAGGGACCCCAAGGTACCTAGTATAGTCCACTAAGTGTGAATATATGAGATGATGTTGAACACCAG
Source organism: Pinus tabuliformis (assembly GCA_031772625.1). NCBI lineage: Eukaryota > Viridiplantae > Streptophyta > Pinopsida > Pinales > Pinaceae > Pinus > Pinus tabuliformis. The sequence continues at coordinate 863,136,342 of CM062819.1, read as the reverse complement.
TGAACTTGACCAATTAGGAGCTAGTGATGTAAGCCCATTGTCGATCGCAAGGAAGCCTGCCGCTAAGGTCTACAGGCTCCAAGGTAATATTGGTTCCTAGATCAAGCTCCTAGATAATGAGTTTAAGTCGAAAGAAGAATATCTATCGAAGGAGGGCCTTGATGTATCCCCCATCAATCGACTCAGAACAAACTAGGATGATACGATGTATGAATGAAGTCATGAAGTGATGAAGTACAACTGACATAAGGATGACCAACTCAAAAACGTCAACAAGCTACTATAGATGGTTGACATAGGCGAAGATTTCCCTTAAATGCACAACGACATGAAACAAGAGTGATTTAGTAGAATGACTAATGAACACCATGTGATATCATGTAGTGATGCCAAAGGAATCGAGGCACGCTCCATATGACTGGAAGGGTAACCAACCAGAGAAGTAGATAAAGTCATATGTATGGTACAACTCCTAGGCAAGCTAAAACACAATTGTGATATAATGAAATAGAAAGGTACCATGTTCAATGGTGACACAAAGGATGCTTCCATTTGATGATTAATAGAAATAAATGTTCCCTCCCTTCTCCTTTTATAAGTTACTTTTTTGTAAATTTTCCCCCCAAGCCTGAAAAAGAGATAAAAGTATACAAGGGAGAACCTCCTAGCCACAGTAGACTAGGGTATTCCTTTTTTGTAACTATTCTATCCTAGTCTAGAAAAGGGTTAAAATTATACTAGCTAGATGGCCCTTCAAGTACTTTAACGAGAATGAATGAGACAAGTTCACTTGACAACATTTTCTAAATTAAGGAGTCTGAAAAGAGCTTAAAGAAAACTCATCATGGGGGAACAAGTCGTATAAAGGATAAAAAATAGTTCCGGTAATGATGGAATTTCTCATGACGTAATGAGGAAAAGAGGTCAACTAATAAGACCACTCATCATAGAAGTTCCTCCAAGAAAGGGTAGAACACCAAGTGAAAGTAGATGATAGGCCAAGTAGATGTTGATGATGGAAGAGAGAAACCAAGGTGCAAACTACAAAAATAGGCTAATAAAAAGTGGCAATCACAAGGGATAAAATTATGGAATCTTGCTAGTTTATAGCCAGAAATATGATGAAGAAGAGGACATGAGGCTCAAATTCTAGGTCATGGCGGGTCAAAAGGAGGGATTCCAAAAGGTAATAAAAAATGACTGCATGGAAAATAGGAGCACAAAGAGGTGCTAGCTAAGGTATCCACGACCAGGTAAGATCTATTGCTAAGATATGACGTTCATAAAGGAGAATGGCTATGGTCACAACTTGATGGGATTGGACCTAAGGCATTATAAATGGCACTAACAATAAAAAATGCAATGGAGACAGTGATATATGACCTACCCCTATATGCCAGTAAGAGGAAACATATGTCAGGCCCAATGGATATCACATTAAAAATTCCATCCTATCCTTTGAAAGCCATATAGGAATACTAGACCCATTGTTAAATCACATAATGAAAGAAATAAACATAGATGAGGTAAAAATAGGACCATATATTTTGATTTTGTGAATTTTGTAATTTTTTTTGGATTTTTGGCATAAATAAGGCATGACAAATACTCTCGTCACACACCAAACCAAGAAAGACATAAAGCATCACACTCCTATGTACAATATGTACAAGTGAAACCTAATCCAGTAATTCACGCTAATGTGTACCCACAACCAAGCACAGGCCAAGGGTTTCTGTACATGAACTCATGGAGGTTAAGGGGACCATATGCCTCACCAATGTGGGGCCATGCCAAAGGAAGTCAAACTGCTTAATCTGGAAAGGTTGACCATGCTAAGGAAATTCTTACATAGTCATGCTCTCAAAATTATATTGCGAACATAAGGGAGGATCAAGACATGAAGGGGCTACAGGACACTCGTCGATGGGTGGTAATTCATTGGAAAGTTTGGTAGTAGAAGCCCAAGACTTGACTCAGTCCATGGGTGGCACTTCCAATGAGGGTCGAGGAGATGCCCCCTATGTTGATTCAAGTTTTTGGTTTCCAACCTCTAGCTTTTTCAATTTGGGGAGACTAGGGACATCATGAGGCACAATCTCCTTAGGATTATCACTAGGAAGACCCATGACCTCCAAGTTGAATAGCTAGGGAGTTTTTTCATCCAAGGATTTATGTGGAATAGGTGGAGGGGTGGCCTCTGTGGGAAAAATAACCTAGTCATATTCCATATTGGGATGGAGTTTCTGACCAATGTTAGGAGGTACTGAAGGGACTGTCGGAGAGGAAATATATTCCACAACAGGTGGAAAAGGGTGCTCGTAGATTGATCAACTTATATAGGATTAGGAGACACCTCCCAAGGACCAGGAGGTTTATGTGGTCCATAGGTGTGAGAAGGGATCATATGGATAGGATCTTTAGAAGAGGAGGAAGGAATGTCAGGCGTCAATAACTAGGGAAATATCCCAATAATAGATGAGATTTTAAACAAGCCAACGCCAACACTATGATATTGACTAGGGTGATTTCCAATAAATGGGATTGAGTTACCCGTACTGGTAAGTCAGGATGATGCCACACAATAGTCAAGTTGGTCAATAGCGATAATCATGCCTTCATGAGGAAATCAAGGGACACAAAATTAGGATGAGACAACTGTGGTCATGACATAGAACCAACTAAGACCAAGGAGTAGGTTTTAGTCCAAGGGATCATCATCAACTTCAACATCAACATGAGTAGTTTTACCTCCTATATTAATGGAGAACTTGGGAAGAACCCCCTTAGTTAAAAAATTGTGTCCATCAAATGCTTGTAGAGTGGTGTTAGACTTAACGAGTGCTAGAGGGACGAGAGACTTCTAGCATGATGCTGACATGACACAAGTGGAAGAGCCTTCATCCACCAAAGTGTGATGAATATTCTTATGGAAAGTACACACGGTAATCTAAAAGGATATCTATTGGGAAAGTTGGAAGGTATCCTTTTCAACATTGAATGTAATCAGGTTCAAGTCAGAAGGATCTAGTCCACCAATTACAGACAATAAGGCCTTGTGCTATTGGGGACAACTTTGAAAAACATCCAAGGTAGACATGGCACAAGGAGCCTGGGAAATAGCTTCAACAACATTGTAGTGCTAAGGGGCCCGAGCAGATGGATTGTGTGTTGTCTTATGAATGACACCCTTAGGTGGGCGATAGACAAGTTCCAAATGCTTATCTAATGTGAGAGTTATAGTGGAAGGAGGTGGAGTGGGTGAGTCCTTAGAAGAATAAATTGACTCAAGAACATCATATGACTTATTTCTTGTGGTCACATTCACATCTTCTTTGCACATAAATATGGAGGAACTGTTAAGAGGATGGTAAAGTGGCCTGTTGTTGCCCCTTTGCATAGGTGGAGGAGGCTAGCCAACCATTTGTTGTTGCGCTTGTTCAGGAAATGGATGAATTAAAACAACAAGATATTGGGTAGATTGCAATGATGCAAGGAGCCTATGAACTTCATCCATCCAAGGGAATTCATGAGTAAGATGTTCACCTTGAATATTTTACAAGGGAATTTAATCTCTCGACAACACTCACTAGTGTCCCCTCCCTGATTCTAAGGGTTTAGTTGAGTTTCTAGAGTAGTTTGATTTTTTTGTTTGTTCTTCTTATTATTCTTTTTACTGCCATATTGTTGGTTTTTTTTATTTTGTGTGGAATTCACTGTAAGAAAATCAGTGGAGTGCTCAAAAGAAGGTTCTTTAGTAGATCCAAATGCACTTGTGAGGGCTTGCGATGTACTGATCAAGTGCCCAAGTTGAGTAGAAAGTTGGCTCATAGAATTGGAAATAGACCCAATCACACCATCAACATGTGGGTCAGAAGTAGGTTTCGGTGGGTCAATGGAGGGCCTAGGGGAATTAGGAAATACTTCATAAATAATGTGCAACTATGAATAAATCAAATCCAGTTTTTGAAAAGCTAGAATAGCTTGCTCCTCAATAATAGCTCGAAACATAGACACATCCTTGGCAATCTGAGGTCTTAAACATAAAATGAACCATTTGCGTAAAATATCATCACGAAGATTGGTCCTAACTAACCTCTTGTGATTATGCCACTCATGAATATGGTTAGAAATCAGGGTGTCATCATCTTGTTTAAAGTTTGACAAGAGATCAGAATTGATATCGTACCTTTTGGGTAGCTAGAAGTGTGCCAAGAATGTATGAGATAAAGAGAAAAAATCACCATAGGATGTTGTATCCAATTCAATGTACCATTTTGTGGCATCCCCGGTTAAAGTTCCTTGGAACAAGCAAAGTTTAATGGAATCATCTACTAAAGAGTTGGATGAACACCATAGGTGATAAGTGGTAATGTATGTAGAAGGATTTTCCCTAGGCTTTCCTTGAAATTTGGTTATATTAGAAGGCAATTTTTCCGGCATATGTGGCCACCAAGGCTCATGTTTGATGGGGTCATTAGTTAACTTAGCCAAATACGGTAGATCAAGAGAATATAAAAATTGATTATGAAGTTGGTTAAATGGATCATAGGTAGAAGCAACCCTTGACAAACCTTGCAGCCCCCCCATATAGGGATTATGATGCGTGGATTGTTGGTGAAGGTATGGGATTTCCTCAACATATGACTGTTGTGGGCTGGAATGACTAGTGAAAGGATTTTTACCCCCAAGGTACGTGCCCCCAGAGAGTAATGGGCCCCCAAGAACATGACTTCTCAGAGGGTTGTAGCAAGGAGGATAAGGTAGAACAACTTGTGCAGTAGAGCCAGCATAGTAGAATAACCTGTATGGCTGACAAAACTAGTAATAGGTTTGCCCCTACGTAAACTAGCCCCTCCAGGGAAAGTAATGGTAGGTGGCATCCCTCCAAATAGTTAACTATACCAAGATTGTGACATGCTAGAAGAAACGTTTGCCTCAGGCTAACTAGGAACAAATGATGACCCTCCCCATACATTTTTAGAAGTAACCAATCCTAACTGAGGAATATGAATTGTTGGTTGAGCAAAGTTCGGTGAAATGACACATAGCCCTACTAGCTGACTAGGAGGAATAACTATGGTCGACATAGAATATGGAGTAGGCATGGAAGCATTCAACAAATTTTTGGGATTTGTAGATGAAACTAGTGGGATGCCCCAAGAATATTTGAGAGGTGTACATGAAGGAGTATATATGGCCTCACTAAGAGGCGACAATGATGACACGACATCTGACACTATCGATTAAGAAGGTAAAGAGGTCTTAGACTCTGCCATAGGATAAAAATGACAATGGAAAAAAGGCATAAGTGGGTGTGGAACCGTTAGGGTTCAACTGAAATAACTCTGGTCCTAGTGGAATTGGCAGGAGCAGTAGAATTGCCTACCAAAGTTTCAATAAAAATAAGATCAATACCAGATGGACCATGTATGAATGCCAAAATTATATGTATCTGAGTCTTGAACACCGATAGGAACTCTTTCTATAGGAGTGACAAGTCCACCTCGTATAGGAGGCAAACCGTGAAGACGATCTGATTGATGGCGAGTAAATTCAGCCAAGGTGAAAAATTATAAATTAATACAATTACATTAGTAAAAACACCCTAAGGCCAAAGCTACTGACTTAGATCAAACAACACACACTAGAAAATTCCTAAAAGATAGTCACACATAAACCAAAATACAAATAAGCTAGCGGTGGAACAATTATACTAGCAACCTTGTTCCCAACCCTTTTAGCTGCGGACTCAGTCCAAGTTACCTCACCGACCATGGAGCACCCCACGAGAGGATTGAGAGAGTATGACTGATATCTATCCCAAGTATAGAGAAGACTACCCCAACCTTGCACTTGTGTATGAGCCCTAAAAGATAGGCCACTAAGGTTACCATTGAAAATAACATGTCCTGGGGGGCAATCACAGGCCAAATCCACACGCGAGGGTAGGAAACTTAGCCCAAAGAGCTAAGACCAAAACCCCCTTGAGATTACGTCCCAAGTGGACCCCAAGTGCTACAAAAAACACTAATAACATAGTTTGTATGTGTGCAAATTCGGCTATATCACGCCACCTGAAACTAAAAAAAATGGGGCATTTCACCTCACCTAGCCCAAGTGTGACCTTGTTCTTAACCCTATTGTTAGAAGGGCTTCCTAGAAGGAATTGCTGCAAGTGGTTTTATCTCCCTACCTTAAGATGCTAAGTTTGTTTTGTAGTCTTGGAGTAGTTAACTCACGCACCTATATCCAAGACCCTATCCTAAGCTAGTGTTGGTGTACTACCAGTAAAAGAAAAAGACGAGTCTAGTTTCCTTTATTATCAAATTAACTTTAATAGGTTGTTTACACAATTGGGATGTGGCGTGAGACTTAGATGGTGTGAATGACTCTTGTTAGTAACCCTAATACAGTTATATGCAAATTCTCCTTTACACTTTAATGAATGCTAACTACAGGAGGGAAAGAGTTTTTCACTACACTCCAATGCCTAAAATAATGCACCTCTCACTAAATTTTTGAATGCAAATACCCCGAATTTACAAATATGTTGACCCAAAAATAAAACCAAATAGAGAAAATAAATGAAAAGAGACCAAAGAAACGTCCCCAGGCTAGAACATCAAGCACTTCAAAACCGTTAAAGCTAGGAAAAAAACCAAAGAAGGAAACACACTTAAGTGATAAAAAAGAAAGCCAAAAGTGAAAAAGGAAGGCAATGTCAACAAGCTAGGGTTGTAGCACATTGGCGCAAAAAGGGCCAATGTTCTACAAAGTTCAAAACCAGATGATAGAGGTAGGAAGGCCTAAACAAGATCATATGAGAGTGATAAAAAGTAATTGAAACATGCTCACATGAACTTTCCTAGTTGAAAACTACACAACCAATCACAACACCACCAATTATGACAAAAATAAACAAGAGAAGAAAGATTTCACTTAAAAACAAGTGACAAAACCACCGAAAGGTCAAAAATATCCAAGAGTAGGATATGGCACAGGTCTAATCAGTCAGTGAAAGTAGAAAAATAGATCAAAAAAGAGATCTAGAGGAAAAATTCAATCCTAAACCAAAGCACCCAAAATATCTTCAAGAACCATTGAAAGACACTAGCTATGGAAGACCTCAAATGAAATAATCAAAGATGGATCAAATCAGATAGAAATAGTAGCTAATTAACAACATAAAACTACAGACCCAACAAATATCCAATAGATAGAAAAAGATAAAAGAATCAAAGCTTAAAACACGCAAAAAACTTGCCTAAAATAAGGCAAACCCAAGTAAATCAAATCAAACACTAGAAGACCTATCTGGGCCAAAACCAATAAGCAGACAAAAAGCCAACTCAAATCCAAAGAAAAGAAAAAAAATTCAGAGCACAAATCTCAAATTTTCAGGGCTAGAAGGTGAGTTGTTTTGATGTAAGGAAATCCAATGGCTAGAAAGTTACAGTTGCTTGGATGCATTGCTATGCCCATGACTAGGGGAAAAACCTAAAATTTCCAAAAAATTGTGTACATAGAGAGAAAAATACTGAATATTCAGGAAATTAAGCCCTAAAAACAATCGCAAAGAGTAGAAAAATTCAGAGAAGCTTAGTAAACTGGCAAATGAGGGAAATCCTCAAAAACCCAAGGAAATGTAGACAAGAACAATAATTCTCTCATTGAAAGCACCAGTTCCGTTGTGATGAATTATGGAAGAAGCTATTTCTCTGTGCTCTTATGCCTAAATAAGATCACCAGTAAACAAGAGAAAAAATGACCAATAGATAGAAAATCAAATCCCAACCCAATGCTCAAACACACAGCAAGAAAATAGTTCTAGATGATATAAGGGAAAGAGCATTCACCTTGTTTCCTTGTAGGTCGGTGAAGGGTTTTGAATTCGTAGCAGAATCCCTGTCACACTCCACTCAAGTGATCTACTTCATCTACACTCAATCTCAACACCTACACACAACCAAAAACACTCAAGGACGACAAGTGATCTTCCTCAGAAGATTGTCAACTCAAAACATCATAGAATCAATATATGTAATTACTGCAAACATGTAGATATAGGGAAGGAACATGAATTCTATTAATCCAAAATGAAATTATAATAAATGTATACCTGTGATCAATTCACCTTTACAAAATTTGACAGAGTCTCCCCACTACAATAGGAAAAATATAGAATCCAATAACATGACCCTCATAGACTTTGTATCTCTCCACAGGAATCTGATGTTCAAGAATAAACTTTGTATACTTAAGACTTTGGCTCTAGCTAGCTTCACCCTGTAAAGTTGTCCAATATAAATAAGATGAAGAGAGCTCCTAAGAGGTTGAATGTGGATGCTCAAGGTGAAGAGAATTTATAGAAGATTATCAATGATAAGCCCTGACCAACTTGAAAGTGATGAGTCAAACTGATCTCTTAGGAACCATGAAACTCTATAAGGATTCTCCATTTGCAAGCACATAACAGAGAGGAAAAGACTACAGTCACTCCCATGAGGTCATGACGTGAGTGACTCGAAGGATCCAATCGCTCTCACAAGGTCATCATCCATGTGACTGGGTGTCATGAATGAAAAAATAAGGTCTAAGGCCTAGGTAAAAGTTAGTTAGCAAGATGTCTTAGAGGAACTAAACCCAGGGAGAAAAATAGGCTGACAAGAATCCTCGTCTAAAATATTTTCGCAATATGCTACATTTTATTCATGAATTAGATTTTCTCGTAGTGATTCTCCTCCTTCTCTACCTCTAGGTGTTGGTACCAATTCTTCGTTAGGACAAGAGGATTCTCAACCCACTATTGTGATTCCCCCTCTTGACGTCGAAATGATAGATAATTTAGCACCCATTTTCTACCTGTAATCATCTATGGGATTGACTTCTTCAGAATCCTTGGGAGTTTTTAAATGTGCTTCTTCATAACCATCTTATGAGGACTCTTTGGTGTCAACAATGGTGGATTTTGTATCCACGAGTCACCCATCCACTCTTTTTGACAATGTGTATGTGAACCTTGTCTCCCATAATGATGCATCAAGAATTTCAACATCATCAATTGGTCTATATTCCTCCTGTCCCCCCATATTTCATTCTGATGAAGATGTCATGGAAGCCATGACCACGCCTAATTATCCTTAGGATGATATGCACCATCGTACATATTTACTTTCGCAAGATTCACATGATCAATATAATGTGGAGTTGAAGGACTTCATCCATGGTGAAGTTGACTAGTTTGAAAATCCTATTCCTGCACTAGATGCTTTCAAAGAAGGTAACATAACCAACATTTCACCAACTAAAAAGTTTAACATCTTAAATAAAATAGGTATCTAATAAAACATCATGTTGGGGGCAGAATGCACCGTGAAAGAAATGGAGGCTTACACTAAGTTATTTAAAGAATTCCATGATGTTTTTTCTTGGTCTTATTTTGAGATGCCCATACTTGACATCGACATTTTTGAAAATAATATCAACATGTGGCTTGATGCCATTCTTTTCCATTATAAATAGCAACATATCCATCCTTCTAATAATGATGCCATTAAAGCTAAAATTGATAAGCTCAAGCAGGTTTGATTCATTTACCTAGTATAGTACACCTCATGGGTTTCCAACCTTATTCCTGTTTTGAAAAAAACAAGGCACCATTCGTGTCTGCATGAACATTTGTGATCTAAACAAAGCTTATCCTAATTACAATTTCCTGACACCGTTCATCGAGCAAAACATTTACGAGTGTGTGAGGAATGAGGTCCTCTCCTTCATGGATGGATTCTCGAGATACAATCAGATTCATATTTGCTTTAGAGATGAACATAAAATTTCTTTTACTTGTCTATGGGGGACTTTGACTTATAAGGTCACACCTTTCAGTTTAAAGAGCAATGGGGCCACTTTTTAGTGTTCCATGTCATATTTTTTTCATGACCTAATTTAAATTATCCTTATCTATCTCAATGACCTCACTACTCACTCCAGTTTTTAGTTGCAACACATTGATGATTTATGTACCATCTTCCTACGATGTTACAAGTACAAAATTCACCTTAATCCTCTTAAGTGTGTCTTTTTTATTCCTACTAGTTTGAGTTTGGGCTTTGTTGTGTCCAAAGCTACGATCTCCATAGACCCTCTTAAAGTTCGAGCCATTCTTGAAATTCCTCCTTTTCGCAAACTTCGCCAATTGCAGAGCCTTCAAGGAAAATCCAACTTTTTGCATAGATTTGTCCCTGACTATACCGCCACCTCTCATGGGTTTCTTAGACTCTTACGATCTAAGATTTCATTTGTTTGGGATGAATAGGCTCAAAATTATTTTTATGCCCTCAAGTATGATCTTACTTCCACTCCCTTGATTAGTCCACCTAACTTTGAGAATTATTTCATCTTGTACATCTCGACCTCCACCTATGCGTTATCGGGGTCTTAGTATAAGAAGATGAAACCAAGAATGAGCATGTCATCTATTATGTTAGAAAGAACATTAGGGAAACTCCTGTGTCCCATTCCCATGAAAAAAAATTGGCTTTGGGTATCATTTTCTCTGTCTAGAAACTTCGTCATTATATCCTCACATGTACCACCAAGGTCGTTACTAATTACAACCCCATGGCCTTCTTATTGAGTTGAAGGATAATTAATGGGAAGTATGCCCACTGGATAGTTATCCTCAAGGAATTTGACTTGGAATTTGTAACACCTAAGAGTAAGAAAGGATTAACCCTCATTGAATTCATATCCGACTTTCCTACTGGTGTGCAAGGTTCATTGGTAAATGATGACCTTCTAGATGAACACTTGTTCACCATATCTCCTGAAAACTCATGGTATGGAAACATCCTCACTTATTTTAAAACCCATAAATTCTCCGTCCACCTCACTCGTGATGATTGGAAACACATTTAAAATCATGCCCCTTGCTACCTTCTCATAGGTGATGATCTTTATCATCTTGTTGTCGACATTATCCTTCATCATTGTCTCAACCATGTTGAAGATGAGAAAGTAATCACTACTTGTCATGGTAGTGCTTGTGGGTGTCATCTCTTTGGAATGGCCACTTATCAGAAAATCATGCATGCTGGATACTTTTTTCCTTCTCTCTTTAGTGATTGCATTGAGGCATTCAAACATTGTCCCAATTTCCAATTATACACCCCAAAGGCATGAACTCCACCCATTCCTCTTCACCATGTTATTGCAGCTAGTCCTTTTTGCAAATGGGCCATTGATTCATGGAGTGTTGAACCATCTATGCTGATGGCCATAAATACATTATTGTGGCTATTTACTATTTCATCGAATGGGCTAAAGCCATGACTATGTTCAATAACACCATAGTTACAGTGGCCCTGTTCTTTTTTAACCATTTCATCGTTCTATTTGGGAATCTAAAATAATTGGTTTATGACCATGGCCCACACTTTGAAGATGAGATATGGCATGAGATATCCGCATTGTTGGGTTTTGAAAATCAATATTCAACGTCTTATTACCCCCAAGGGAATGGACAAGTTGAAGCCATCAACAAAATCCTTAAAACTATGCTTCAACGGACAGTGAATAAACATAAAACCAACTAACATTTAATGCTCTTCCCTAGATTTTGGGCCTATAGAACTTCTGTTAAAACCTCCATTAGGTTCATTCCTTTCCACCTTGTTCATGTAGAGGAGGAATTCTTACCAATTGAGTGTCAAATTCCCTCCCTTCACCTTGCCGCCAAACTCCTCCCAGATATCCAACCTTTTAAGCATAGACTCATCATGCTGGAATGTGGCAACAAAAACCACCTAGTTGCTTTGCAAACCATAGAAGCTACTAAAAAGCACAACAAATCCTACTATCATCATAAATTCCACCATCATACCTACAATGAAGGTGATCTCCTTCTTGTTTATGATGAAGTCTATCATGTCTTGGGACATGGAAAATTTGTATCATTATGGCATGGTCTCTATATCATTCATAGATGTTTGGGAAAGGAGGAATACCTTTTAGAAGGCGCAGAGGGAGAGATCCTTCCCAACCCTCGTAATGCAATCTGCCTGAAAAATTATACCTGTAGTGGTTCCTACTAGAAAGTATATTTTCTTTTTTCTTTTCAGATTCATTTAGGTAGGTTGCATCCTTCATCATCTCATCGGTTTTCCTATTGAACCTTTTAGATGGATCCATCATCCACACTATATATTGTATATGTTGATGGTGTGTTTCACTTCTCTAGTAATATAGACTCAATAACTTGGGCCATTTTCTCCCCTTTGCATTCGCTAGTCCACTTCAACAACATGTGCATCAGATCTGCCACCAACAATTAGGCTGAATGTGATGGAGTATAGGTTTGTTAGTTGATGACCTTGATCATCACATCCTTCACCTTCATGTTTGTCTTGATTCCATGTTGCTTGTCATGCAATTGAATGGTGTTTATCATGTGCGTAACCCTGTACTATTTATAAAACATCTACGAGTTAATATTTTGGTATGTGAATTTGAATCCATTTCATTCAATCATGTTCTTAGATACTTTCATTCCATCATGTTCTTAGAGAGCAAAATAACTATGTAGATACCGTTGAAAATAATATTCTAGATTGACATTTATTACATGCCTATACAATAAGGAAACCATGAAAAATAAATGGCGACAACATTGTAAAACATTACATAATCATATTATCCATAACAAGTGTTTATATTCCACTATTATAAATACATCCAGCATGTCCATATCATGCTACATCCATATATACAAAATTGTGGGAATCTATGCCCCTTTGTCTAATCGCTATCCTCTAGAGGATCTCAAGCCAGTGGGGCTACTCCTTGAGCTCGTAGGTCTCTGATAGCTTGAATGGCCATAACTGCGTGCCTCACAATAGCTTACCAACTAGAGGGAATATTCACACATGCATCTATGTACTAATAGTCCATCTCATGCCATCCATGTTGTGTCACACTACTCAATACCATGTTGGTCCTGCACTTAAGTTCCTCCAACAATTCATCACTCTCTAACCGTTGATGAGAATTTGAATTGCATTGATTTGTAGCCCCATGTGTTGCAACTCGCCCCATATATTCTTCCAGACTCACCGGTGCTTTTGCATGCCACACAATTTAAAATTAATACAATATATATATATATATATATATATATATATATATATATATAGATATATATATATAGATATATATATATATATATAGATATATATATATATAGATATAGATACACATACATACATATACATATACATATATAGACACACACATGCGCACGCACACACACACACATATTATAACCTATGAATGCAAGAAAAATATAGCATATATCGTTTACCATCTAGTCCCCATGCTTGTTCTGGTGGAAGTGGTAGCTTAGGATCTCCCTGGAAGTTCATAGCAGAGAATGGATAATAATCTATGTAGATAGGTAGTTGATCCCAATGGGTGAAAAAATTAGGTTGGAACACATTTCCTACTCCCCCTCCTCTGACTGGTCATATTATTTGTCCCCAATGACGCAACCTAGGATCCTATGGGCCCCAATCATGGATCTGCACGTTTGGTCGAAAGGTGGGGACCCTCTCAAAGAATAATAAGCATAACACTATCCCAAACGAATAGTTCCCATTGGTAACTCTCCTCCATATACTCAGTTGATGTTTTAATGACATCAATAACATCTGGGCCCACCCTTAGTAGGTCCCTGCGAGAACCCTCTCCACTAGAATCATATGCCCTCTAGTGACTTGGTGGAAAGAAGGCTACCCAATATGTGCACCGCTGCTACAGTTGCAGCTTGTGTCTCCAATTGATATAAGTCTTGTATCTAGATACAATCCTTTATTTGAGTACTCGACACAAAATGGCAATCCAGAAACTCCTCCACATACCTCCCATGAGGCAACACTAGATGTATCTCACTAACCACCACCAAGGGTGGAAATCCTATTAAGAAGTAAATTTCCTAGATAGTTATTTTGATTTCTTGACCCTATATCACAAATTCCTCTTGGTCTGCATCCAAATAGCTCATTATCTAGGATAATAATGGCTCACTAGCTCTCATCAGTAGGTTCTAAAAAAACTACAATAACCCACATTGTACACAATCCCCTCTGATAGATTGCTTCCCCTGAACCTCAGAGTGCAGGTCATCAAAGTATTTTTCAAACCATAATACTTTTTGTTCTACCATACCTAAAAATTTTCATCATATTATGTTAGTTACAAAATACCAAAACACATTTCTATACTTAAGGGTTAGATTCCAAGAGACCCCCACCTTCATCTCACCATTGAGTCCCCAGTGTAGTTTTTCCCTCAAAACCTCCGTTCGGGCACAAATTTTGGCCTTTTTTATGTATTGGCTAGTGCAATAAATGGAAAAATAGTTGTTCTACAACCCTGTGGAAGAATAAGGGCTTCCATTAACTTAATAAAACCCTAATATATAAATCCAATAAAAAAATGATGAGTAGGGTGAGGCCACCTACATGAAGTCAGAGATCCAAAATGCAATGGTTGGTTTGTCTATTATGAGATCGCCAAGATTTAGGGCATCCTCCTCTCCAAATTCACAAAAAAATCAATGTGCAAATGAATTGGAATAAGGGGCAAGAAGCATTTTATAAGAAAAACCCTAATTTTTCCCTTAGACATTACAAGAAAACCATACCTTGGTTTGATGAACAGTATCCACTGTTTGAAATATCTCACCGAGTTGTATAATGGGTCTCTCTTTGTTTTTGGTAATTTGAAACTTTGCATGGAAGCCTTTTTTTATATGAGGTCTAACTTTGCCTCCTATTAAAATTGAATCTCTCCATATGAGTCGTTGGTACTCTCGCATTAATTTGTCTTGGCATATGTTGACTTCTATTTGGAGTTTTTTCATGAGTAACCACCATTTACTCATGTTTTCATGATCTCCTTTGGGCATTTCCTACGTGGCAACATCATCGAGTCACCCATGTTTAGAGCATTAGAGATGAGTCACCCTTATATCCACGAAGTTTGTTCAATGTCCCATTGTGACTATTATCGAATATTATCACTCTTTATGTTGCATTCATCCCACTTTTCTCATATTTGGCCTCCAGCTATCCTGATATGTCTTTGAAAATCCTATGTCTGAGTAATTGACCATCCCCTCTAGAATATTTTCAGTCACTGCCAGGTTAACCTTGAATATTATGCACTGGAAAGGGAAGTCATAAGTCCACCAGACCCCTTATTCCCCATCATCATCCCTAGTGTTAGTATCTATCAATCACATTACTTTGATCCTTGCGCCTTTGCTGAGGACTCCTCATTGCCTCAAATCTCATAGACCCTCTTTTGTCGAATTTAGCACATCTATTCTAAGAGAGTAGTCTAGAGGTTGGTGTACCTTGGTTCTAGACTTCATCATTTTTTGGTACCTAGGATCAAGCAAAGGGAATCACCATTTTCCTTTAACTTGGTCGTTCCTCACATGCTAGGTGCCAGCTCATGGTCACACGTTCGAGAATTATACAGTTGATGGTTTAATGATCCAAGAGATTGTCACAATGTTTCTTGGGTGTGTGTGAGATATTTAAAACCTTATGAGGGGGTGTCCCTTCAACTATTCCCACACATGCCCAAATGTAATTAGATCATAATCTAGCATTATATGCAGCTCTATCGATTTTACTAGCTTGGTTTCTACAGATCACAGAGCCCACAAAATGCACCTCTAGTTTAGATGGTCCATTCATATCTTGATAGCCCTTTCTTGCTCAACAAATCTTCTTTGGTTGTGATCTCCCCCTCACATCATTTTAAGGGAATTATGTCCTATGTACTCCATTTAAAAGATTTCATTTTATCAATCATGGCCTCTGTCTTCCAGGTAACTGATGTATATGGGACTCATTATATCATTGTTTCACTTTCTAAACCAATTGATGCCAACATATCATGTATCAAGTACTCTATTTCTTTGACCCACATTGTTGGGAATATCATTATCATTTGTACTCAGTGATATTGGCAGGTATGGGTATGCCTCCCTCGCCGCATTGAGATCTTGTACTCATCATAAAAGGATACTTCCATTTGACAAGTATTTCTTTCCCCCTCCAGTTTCACTCCTTCCCTTCATTGCTTCAATGCTATCTCTCTCTATGACTCCACTTTGGTGTCTTGGGAAAGTGAACCTACAATGTATTTCAGCCATACGATTTGCTCCTGACACTCATACATTGGGGTTAAATCTGTTATGACCCAAAAAATGATCACCTATCCATCTACTGCTAGGTTGATCGAAATACACCATGTAGGAAGGGTTTTTACACATTAAAACCCATTTTTCACCTTAAGAAATAATTTAGTGAACCACTTTCCTAAATTATTTCCCATTAAAATCCAAAAGAGCCCATGAGAATAATTAAATAAATAATTATTTAATAATTATTTCTAACCATTTCAGACTTAACCACTCAGGAATAATTAAATAAAATAGTGTTTATTTGAAGAGTGATGGTTCGGAAAATCCACATGATGAGCCTCTAAATTCGACATAAATTAAGGCCCATGCCTCTAAATTAAACATAAATTAAGGCCCATATGACCATCCTTCAGCACATTAAACCTCTCTTTTTGCATTAGATAATGTATTTTTAAATTTAATATGTTCATTAGGAAGGTTTATGAATAATTCCATATTTGTGCCTAATATTATTTATTTTTGTGGAATACTGTGAGAATATTGGGCAGATTATGAAGATTTGGAGGAGGATATAATTTAGGAACTTTCTCCCTACTACACCAGGATCAATATTAAATAATAAATCAACAATATATTATGGAATTATGGCACAGATTGTGGAGCTCCAAGGATTGATAAAATCTAGCAATGTGTTCCTTTCCATTTAATGCAGATTCCTAGTATTGGGAACCAGATCCACTAATAAAGGTATTTTTCTAGGGAAGGATTCCTCCTTTCATGGGGAATGATTCCCAATCATTTTGTAATTACCAAGTCGAATTTTCCTCTAGGAGTAGATTTTTATTAGTCTTCTTGTGGAGAGAACTCGTATTTTTCCAGCTCCATTGTCATTTCTTGTAGGGATGTAATTATATTAATGGAAATAATAAATATTGGTGCCATGTTCAGCTTCTAAATCTTGGTCTCCTCCATAGGAATCTGAGTTTCCTTGGGCTTGGCTATCCCAAGAGCCTCAGAGCCCTTCTGTGTCATTTACTTTTCTTCTTTTCACTTCTTATTCACATGCATCTCGTGTTCTTATCTTTTTTCTATTTCTGCATTTAGTGTTAATGATTTCTTGTTGTAGGATTGGGTTAAATGGTTGAAGTAAGTTATTTTGTAGGATCATAAGCATCATTTAATCTTTGTAACAGAATTGGAAGGTCATATTAATCATTGAGCTACTTGTATTAGTTTGCTTATTCCCAAATCTATATTTATTGAACTCCTTTGTGGCAAAGAACAATAAATTTCTGCTATTTTTTAGATCATGCTAAGGAGCTTCAATCGAGTTGGTTCCACTTTAATTAGATCACAAAAAAATTCTAGTTAATAAAAAAATTTACCCCATTTCATTTGTGCTTGATTAGTTTAGGCATTTGATAGATTTACTAGCTCATTGGTTCTCGAATTTCTAGATTTTAGACTAGTAATTTTCTGCTATCTTTTGGCATTGATTAATAAAGGTATTTTTGAGTGATTCCACTTGGAATGGAGACCTAAGACATCCTAGTCAATAAAAAAAATTGTCCCATTCAATTTGGATTTTATTTGTTGGGTCATTCGATGAATTATAACTTCCTATAGTAAATCTATAACATCCTGTAGTTTCCTGTAGTAGCCTTCCAACATGCATCTACTTGTCCAGTTCCGCTCAAGAAGCTCGGTTATTATCCATTAGTGTTGAATAAAGACTACTAGGCTCTAAATAAATGACCAGGGAAGACTAAATGCCACTTAGGACTCGCCTCTTTACCCATGCAAAACATTTCAGCAATTTGGTTTAATTGACAGATTTATGGATTGATGATTTTCCTGATTGCCACCTACAATGAACTATGTTAATGGATCTAAACTCTTTTAAATGTAATGGTTTACATTTATTTCATGATCTTTATGCAATTATAATAGGTTAATTTCCTTGTACTTTATTTCTTGCAATAGGTTAAGGTTTCCATTTCGAGCATTCCATTTTCTTCAAATTAGTTTAGGATTTGACTTCAGTACATGCACTCCATTACATCATGAGATCAAAGAAATGACACATTGTATGTTGCAAATATAGTGCCGATACCTCTTAAGTTTGTATAAATCCTGGGTTGATAATTAAAGTCGGTAGTCTTAGGAGTTGCAACATTATTGTTGCAATATCGAAACTCATCAGCACAGGTGTCATTTTAAGTCAATGTTTCGAGTCACAAACATGACTCATCATTAGGACATGCTTGTGAAGAGAAATAAGTGAAAGACAAATGAATGAATAAATAAGAAATAAAAAATAAAATAATAAAAGAGAGAGAAAAAAGGAAGAATAGATATGTTCGCAACCAAAAAATGAGGTAAGGTGTGAGAAATAGTAAGAAGAATTCCAAAAAAATAAAAGAAAAGGAGCATAAAGGAAATAAGGGAGATGTCCAAAAATAATAAAATAAATAAAAGGAACAATGGAAAAAGTAGAATAAAGAAAAGATAACTAGTAATAACAATTTCAATAAATTAGAAAATAGAAAAATAACTAAAATGAAACAATAAAATAATAAAACTATAAAAGGCTGTAAATAAAATACAATGCCATAAATAATAAATAAATCAAACAAGAGTAATGAATAAAAGGAACAAATAAATAGAAATAATAACAATAATAAATAAATCCAGAGACACAATTAAAAATAAAAATAAGGTAAAATAATGAAAATGTAAAATATAATAAAAAATAAAATAACATGAAATGAAAATAAAAGTAAAACAAAAACAAAAATAAAATAAAGTAAATAAATAATAATAAAAGTAATAAAAACAAGAAAAGCAATTAAAATTAAAGCTGAGATTGAAATCAAATAATAGAATTTTAATTATAAGGGAATATTAAAAATAGGGTAAGGAATGAGGGAAGGGAAGGGGAACATAGGAAAATAAATAAGTAAAGAAGAAGGATCAAATTTTATAAAAGGGGGAGGGGAAGAAAGAAAAAGAAAAACAAAAAGAGAGAGAGAGGGGGAACAGAGTAAGGAAGGAAGAGTCGAAAGCAGAAGAGGAAAAAGGAAAGTATAAGGAAGGAGAAGCAAGAAGAGAGGAAAAAAGTTAGATTTGAGAGAGCAAAGGAATCCAGCTATTACTCACATCAATGGCCCCATCCCTGTTCAGGTTGTTGGGATGTTTAATGATTTCTAAAGCTTCTCTAAACTTGCTTTTGAAATAATGGTCTTCTCCCATGATGATTTTTGTATCTTCAAAGGCATAAATGGTGTTTAGTTTGGAAGAATTCTTAGCAAGGGAAGAGGAGTGAGTCCTTTCTTTCTTTATGTCTACCCCATGTTCCTTGAGCCTTATTTTTAATGAACTTCTGGTCTCTCCAATGTAGCACTTCCCACAAGAGAATTTAATTATGTAAACTCCTTTAAACTGAAATTGGTCAACTTTGTATTTAACAAATCTCATATTTTGATAGATGGTCTCTAAGGGTTTGAAAGATGTAACAATACATTTCATTTAAGGACATTGGAAATTTTATCAGTGGTACCACAAATGTATGGGAGAAATTCTTTTCCTTTAGGGGGGGAAGAATTAGGAGAAGGGGGGCTCCTTTTGGCTCTTCTAATAGCTCTACTAATGTATTTGTAATTGTAGGAAATATCAAGAAATACTTTATTAAGGTGGTTGATATCATTATGAAAATGATCATTATTAGATAATCTTGAGGCTCTAGTGATTAGTGTATTGAGGATATCATTTTCTTAGCAGGATGCTGGTGAGAATTTACATGAAGATAGTTTTCAGTGTGTATTTTCTTCCTATACACATGATGACCTATGTTTCCATTTTATTTTCTAGTGAGAAGGAAATCAAGAAAGGGAATGGCATTGTTATCCTCAAGCTCCATGGTAAATTTGATATCATTGGAAATTCCATTTAGATGTTCCAAGAACTTGTCTAGTTATAATTTTCCATGGGGCCAATTAACATTAGTGTCATCCACATATCTCTTCCATCTTTTTGTTTTAAAGAGTAAGTGTTGATGGCCTTCTTCTCAAACATCTCCATGTAAATATTGGCGACAATGGGGGATAAAGGGGAGCCCATGGCCACACTAGTGGTTTTTTCAAAGAATTCTCCTTGGAAACTGAAAAATGTTGACCTAAGGCAGATTTCAGCAAATATTATAGTTTGGGGGTCAGTAACACCTTTGAAAACCTCAATTGCTTCATTAAGGGGGATTTGGTAAATAATGAGACAACATCAAAGCTCACTATTAAAACCTTAGTGCCACATTTTTAATTTTTTATAAGAACAACAAAATTATTAGAATCCTTAATGAAGAATTTGTGTTACCAACTAGAGGTCTGAAGATGTCAGCTACGTATTTTGTGAGCATATATGTGGGAGATCCAATCATATTCACAATGGGTATCAAGGGAATACCTTATTTCTATATTTTAGGGAGACCATAGATCCTTGGGGTGATCTCACTGCACAATGTTATCTTCTTTTTAGGATGATCATCGAGGTTAAATTACTTAATGGCTTGCTTGACCTCCTTAACAATGCGAGAAATTGGATTTTGTTGTAGTTTATTGTAACTACCACTTTTAGAGAGGTGATCTCTCATTTTAGAGTTATAATCCTCCTTGTCCATAATTACTATGCCCCCCCCTTTGTCAACTTTTAAAATAACAATATTATCATTATTCTCAAGCTTTTGAGTGCCATTAATATTTTATTATTATTTATATTAGAGTTCATAGGTTTGGATTTCCTCATAATCATGGCACAATCTTGGCAAATCATTTCTTTATCCACACCACTTATTCCTTAGATACCATCCTCCACACTACATATGTTGCCTTCAAAGGGAATCCGTTTTGGGGCAATAATGAACCCAATGTCTTTATTGAGTACTTCAAATTCATCATTTGTAAGTGTATGCAATGAGATATTTATTATTCTATATTTATTATTACATATTTACCCCCCTATTTCTCTCATGAAATAATTATTAAATAATTATTCATCAAACATGTATAATTCATCTTTGACTTTATCTCCATAAAGCAATTAATAAATAAATTTTATTTGTTAATTAATTTAACCATTTTCTAAATAATTATATTTGACTATTTGAAATAATCTTTCCCTCTCTAAATTATAATAAAATATTCCTAATGGCTAGATCTTGATTTAGTCCAACATTTTTATTAATTTTCTAGATATAGATATATCCTAATATTTTGTTATAAATAGAGGGGTTTTCTCCTCATTCTACACATGACCATTCTCATGGTCCTCATTATTGTCTTGTGAGATTTGAGCTCCCATTATCGAGTTCAAGCCACCATTAGCACCATTTTCCCATTGCAACCATTAGGAGAGAGAACTGAAGATGAAGTGTAGGGTATTCAAGCACCCATCACAAAAAGGGAGATTTGCATATCCAATTCTACATATTCTCCTCACTTTTGTAAGTTGTTTCAATTTTAATAATAAAATTAACCTTGTTCCATTGGCTTATATATGATATTTTTTCGTTATATGTTTCTTTACAATTACATGTTGTTTTTGCAGGATTTTGTAATATTTTTATTGCAGATATGAAGAACATTGAAAACCATCTTTTGTTGTTAGGGCTATTTGTCACTAGTAGCTTAAGTGAAACTTTTTGGTACACTTTCTACAAAAATTCATACTAATAACCTCTTTGATCATCATCTTGCCATGATAGGGCGATAGTACTTGCAGTAAAAGTTTACTAATGACAAGACAACAATAGTCCCATAATCATATATGCTATCTATGTTTGTTCATGTAACATACTAACAGTGATGGGGAAAGGTGGATTGATTTTGAGAGAAAGGGACTAGGAATTGCAGAAGTTGAGCACTTTAGTGACTAAGGGATGACCACACTACTCTTTGGAACCATGTAATGTGCAATTAGGGAAGGTGTATCAAGGTCCTACACAGTGGGAAATTCTGGGATACAAGGATGATGAGCTTGCTCACTGAGGATGCATAATGTGTAGTTCTCAAGGAAGAGGAAGCAGGGACTGCATAGTTGATCTCAACAAGGATTGCAGTATGACCCCACTATCTAATAGAACTACAAAATGTATAGTAGGAGGCAAGAAAGGACAAGGTACTTCATAGTAGGCAGGTTCAGTCAGTAATAATGACAAGACTAGAAACTGCAACTGCACAATGTGTAGTGATTGAGGAGAGGACTTCAGTGCTTGTGCAGTTGAGCTCAACAATGACCTAGAGGTGGATATACTATCCAATAAAACTATGCAATTCATAATAGGAGGCACACTTGGTGAAAGGATTTCACAAAGGATTGAGATAAGAAGTAGAAGGTTATGTCACTGTACCATGGGGACGCCTACTACAAAATGATTGGAAGAAATCCTTTGTATTGCATAGTTGTTGGAAATAATACTAAGAGGGGCATGAATCAGTATTATTAGATCAGGAATTTTTCTT
Source organism: Pinus tabuliformis (assembly GCA_031772625.1). NCBI lineage: Eukaryota > Viridiplantae > Streptophyta > Pinopsida > Pinales > Pinaceae > Pinus > Pinus tabuliformis. The sequence goes on along the minus strand of CM062819.1, from coordinate 863,113,614 downwards.
TTTCATAATCAGATTTACATACGCTACTTCATAGAGGGGAACTAGCATGTAAACACAACTGTCTTTAAGGCAACCAACGTTTATGTAGTAAACTTATGATTAAGTTAATTCATCATATGTTGATTTTTAATCAGTCCATCAGTACTTTATCAATCATTAAACAATAACCATGTGAAGTATAAACATAATAAACTATCACACATAAGAAACACACATGAACACCAAGATTTAAGGTGGAAACCCAATGTGGGTGAAAACCACCTACTACTATTGTCTCTGTCTTCTTTTAATAATAAGAAAATCTGTTTACAATCTTGTACTGGAGTAGACTCATACTAGTACGCAAGCTTCTACTTGCAGAAGGTTACAACCTTCTCTCGTTCTCCAGCTTCTACTGGAAGGGAGCTACAACCCCCTAGCTCTTGTACTAGACAATATGTTTACTAGTACGTAGATGCCAGCCTATAGAAAACTCCACTCTTCCACCAGGGACCACGTTTCATGAATTTTCAGACTGGATGCTCCTCGCACATGTCAAAACATATGAAGACCTTGACTCATCAATAACCCATTAGAAATTTAGAAACTCAAACTTCATCAACCAACACGTAATTAATCTGAAACAATCAGATCACTGCCATCAGAACACTGTGTGGAACCCAAAAACCTGCATCAACATTCAGAACTAATTGAAACCTAAAAAATTCATGTGTCAGACTGTATACGCTACTTCAATGAAGAAACACTGCATGTATACGCTACTTCCTTCAGCCCAACCTGCTTATACCTCTAAAGATTCTGAATCATAAAATCTCTAAATCACAAACTATACCAACCAGCAGTATACTGAACATCTACTATCAACTTACAGAACTTTACACAGGTAGGAAACAAAAAACACTTATTCTCACATATACAATCAATCAAATATCAGCCTCCTTATGCATTCAAATTTACTTTAAGATCTAAGAATACTTCATTGACAGACAACAGTAAAATAGCAGCAACAATAAATCAGCAATACTGATCTGATAGATCAGTCATTTCTGAACATCAAGCCTTTCTTTTGTATACGCTACTTGAAAGAATAGAACCTACGTGTATACGCTCTTTGGCCGAGACAAACTTGCGTACAGGTCTACGAATATTGACTCAGAACTTTGCTGCAATTCTAGACTTCAGACAAACCCAGATCATGATAGATAACGAATAAAACAGGCGCAAAACATCAGATCTATTCTCAACAAATATCAGATCATTCAAGAATAAGTCATTCCAGGTCTCATGATCCTGATCCAATATTGAACTCAAAGTGCACATGAATATTTCATATCTAGTTCCAAACATAACCCTACAACATAAAATATACTTCAGATAGAAGTATTCCTTAGAATACTATTCTCTTGCACACTGGCCTTATGATCCTATCTTCTTTATATAGTTTTTGGCCTTTCTCAATACCATGGACCAAATCCACTTAGGACCAATACCTTGGATCAAATACCACGGACTGAAATACCTCGGACTAAATACCTAGGGTCAATACCATGCTCCAAAGATACCTTGGACCAAAACCATGGTTTTCAACATGTACGCACTTTTCCTTCTATGGAAGTGCGTGTTTACGTTATATGCTTTTTTTGTTTTGAATACCTGCGTGTATACGTTGCTTAAACTAAGTAAACTTGCGTGTATCTCTTAAACTGATCTTACATCATCTTCTTCCTTCAACTTCTTTATTCTGATCAATAGTCCTGATCCTTTGTACCACTGTCCTATTGCCTCTGAATATTACCGTTAGCCTCTTATCAAAATTGAGTTGACCTGCAGAGTATTCATCAAGGACAATACTTGTATCATAATTCCAATAATATCCCCGTTTGGACTTGATGGAAACCATGACGGTGTTGACTGTTGCAAGTTGTAAAGACTGCTAGAGATACCATACAACACCAAAATGCCAAAATACTCTCTCCCTTTAACATCAAGTGATCCGGATTTAAACAAGAACGAAACAAATTACAGAGATAACCATAAACACAAAGATGCAGTGCAAATAATAATTTATTTCATTAATGTAAAATACTGAAATATACTTACAAAAAGAATTGGAAATAAACCAGCTAGGGCGACGATATCTTATCTCTGAGAAGAGATGTGGTGGCTACATGCCTCTGAATTGTGTTACAATGAGGCTCGAAGGCCTATTTATTGTTGAGAAATAATGGAAAACCCTTAACATACCAAAACCTAACCCTAGAAGATGAAACGCCAAATTGTGGGCCCCGCTTGGGTAAATTGGTACATCAATTTACCGAGGTCGTAACTTTGGCATGTGATCTTCGTTTGATGCATACAATAGGTCATTGAAAAGATCTATCCGAGCACTACAACTTTTGGAAGAGCAACATCAGTCCATGGACCCATGTTGCTCCCAGATTTCCCAAAAACGTCGTTTAGGGTTTCAAAACGGCTCCAGAAGTTTAGGACCCGAAAAACTGCTAAAAATAGTAAATTGTGCTACAATTTAGGAAATTGAAAAACTGAAAGAGATAGTTGTGGGGGTCCAAATGGGATAGGTGGGTGGCCACCAACATCCATCTGGATCATTCCTCCCCCCTTAGGAAGCAATGGTCCCCATTGCGTTGAGTTCCTCCATGAGATGAGGAAGCTGCTGTTGAACTTGGTCCCTGGTGAGTTGCTTTGCAATCTTTAATGTGTCCAGTAATGGTGGGAAGCATGGTCGAGGGTGACACACATTGAACACTTGGTGCAGGCGAAGGAATGGAGGAATGTTGTGCTCTAAAGAATTATTTCCCATAGCCTTGTTAATGGTGTAAGGCCCATGTTGGAGTGGTCTAAGCTTCTCATGGGTTCTGTTAAGGTGTTCTTTCTATCAATGCAACCAAACTTTGTTGCCCACCTGAAATTTGTGTGGTACCCCTGTGGGTGAGGAGAAGTTGTTCCTGGGTTCTTTCATGATCGTATCCCTCTGTCGCTGCTACTGCTGCGTGGAGGAACCCTTCACGGGGGTCATGGATGTGGTGACAATCTTCCCCTTTCTTTGGGAGAGAACCAGACAGATGAATTTCCTAGTTTTGGGAGATGAGCTTGTTGCCTTTCTTGGTAGTGATCAAAGAGGTGGCGGCAGGTGGGGCTACCTCCAGTATCCTGTATAATGAATTACACAAGGAAATAATGACAGCACGAGGCCTTGACTCATACACAACCTGTCGCCTCCACAAGTATGGCTGGCCTAATAGTACATCACAAACATCTAGAGGTGTAACATCACACAGTACCTTGTATATGAAGGGCTTGATGCTGTAGGGAAGGTGGCATCATTGGCGAACTTTGAGATCTCGTCCTTCATGAAGCCACCCGATATTGTACGGCTGTGGGTGTGGTGTAGTTAGTAGGCCCAACCGCTTCACAACCTCTGCTGAAATGAGGTTCTTTTGGCTCCCACTATCAACAATGAATTGCAGCATCGAACCCTTCACCCGCATTTGAGAGTGAAAACTTTACTACCCCTCCTTCGGATCTTTGGGCTCATTCTTCTGGATCTTGGCAGTGGCAACAATGATGCTGGCTCCACATCAATGATTTGCTTCCCTTTTCCATTCCCCTTGTCGGGTTTTGTCTTAGGGTCAGAACATGCATCTGATTCGGATGCCTTCAACTCGGCCACTAATGACTACTTGGTCTGACACTCACTTGTGTTGTGAGTGGGGCTCTTGTGGAACTCACACCACTTTCTTGTGTCCTTATTCGACTTCGTGGTGTTGTTATCTTCTTACGGCTTCGACGGGTTGTCTTGGGTCATCCCACCTTGGCTTTGTACTTTGGTCTTCGGATTTGCAGATCCAAAGTCTCGCTTCTTCTGTTTGAACTTTTTCTTGATTTTGACAGCGTATCGGTACGCTGTGCCGAGTGAGGAGATGTTTCGGAACTCCATCTCTTCCTAGATGTATCTATGTAGGCATCCATGGTATTTGAGTACCAAATATAGCTCAAAGTCCTTGATACCCAACTATGTGTGAAGGGTATGAAAAATGTTTGTGAACTCCGGCACAGCTTGGTCCCTTCCTTGCTACAGTGTGGTCCATTAGATGTATTTCTCCTCATAGCTTTTGGTAGGGTAGTACTGCTCCTTGACGGCATCCCAGAATGAATCGCAAGTGGGTGCGGCTGAAAATAGTGAGCTCATACTTTCATTCTTCTGCTCGCAGTAGGTTTCCCACCAGTCCTTGATGTGGGGGGCTTCTTTAAGAAGAGAAAATATAATCTTTTCCCGACTCGAAGATTCATGAACAGAAAAATACCCTTCTAGAAGATTTAAGCATTTATCTACGGCATCTGCATCTATCTAACCCTCAAAGATGGGGATTTAAAAATTAACTTGTACCTTAAATGGTGTGGCGTTTCCAAGGTAGTTTGTGAAAGCCGATGCGTTGCCTCTAGGTAGCTGTTGAAGGGTCTACGCAAAGATGTCCATCATCGCGTTCCTTTGTCGTTCGAGGGCTTCTTAGAGCAAGATTTTGATAGGATCTCCTGTCTCCTCATCTTTCTTCTCATCTGCCATGGGAGGCCGTCGGGATTTGCGACTCTGGTCTTGCAAAGGTTCAACCAGTTCAATCCCTAACTCCTTATATCCCAACCTTGTTGGGGACATGCAAAGAAAAACAAAGAAAAAGCAGACCGCTCTGATACCACTGATCCGGATTTAAATAGGAACGCAACAAATTAAAGAGATAACCATAAACACAAAGATTCAGTGGAAATAATACTTCATTTCATTAATGTAAAATACTGAAATATGCTTACACAGAATTTAAAATAAACCTACTAGGGCGATGGTAGCTTATCTCTGAGAAGAGATGTGGTAGCTACATGCCTTTGAACTATGTTACAATGAGGATCGAAGGCCTATTTATTGTTGAGAAACAATGGAAAACCCTTAACATCCCAAAACCTAACCCTAGAAGATGAAACACCAAATTGTGGGCCCCGCTTGGGTAAATTGGTACATCAATTTCCTGGGGTCGTAAATTTGGCATGCGATCTCCGTTTGACGCGTACAATAGGTCGTTAGAAAGATCTATCTGAGCACTACAAGTTTGGGAAGAGAAACATCAGTCTATGGACCCATGTTGCTCCTAGATTTCCCAAAAAACATCGTTTAGGGCCTCAAAACGACTCCGGAAGTTCAAGGCCCGAAAAACTACTAAAAATAGTAAACTGTGCTACAATTTAGGAAACTGAAAAACTGAAAGAGACAATTGTGGGGGTCCAAATGGGATAGGTGGGTGGCCACCAACATCGACCTGGATCACCAAGGGCAAAGGGAAGACCACTCTACTCTCCTCCTTTGCATGATGCTATCCATACTCCCCCTGAGTACATGTCGTGTCTGCAAGAGATGATTCAATATAATAACATGACACTATAACTCAACAAAGTGAGTACAACCTCCCTATGACCACGAACTCATACATACATCAATCACCCAACCAAGTGGGTATACACCATATTTGACTCATTTTCCAAATCAAGTGCGGATATACCAAAGTTTATAGATGACAGAAATACAACAATTATTACATCATCCATCCCAAGGATATTTGGGGAAATTACATCATATGACCAATAGAGCTCATTGAAATATAGACCATGACTGATGCAAATAAGAAATAGTTGAGTTCAACAACCATAATGCCAACAACGTGGAATGGGAACACTCCCCTGAACCTGTGCTACTTGTGCATTTCCAGCAAGTTATTCATCAAAGCATCTTTGTTAGAAAATAAGAATTTAATGAGCAAAGTATATCAACAGATTGTAGTCATAAAAAATCAGACAGAGCATAGACTTTGAACCACTGTTTTTTTGTTAGAAAAACATATACGCGCTTTCAGCCAAGGCAACCTGTGTGTACTTGCACATATACTTCATGAAACAAGCGTGTAGTAAACTTCCTCTGAAAAACTGGATTTAATAGCAGGATGATGCAGCAACAACTCCCAGCTTTTATTTGAGATATTCAAATGTTTCTCTGGGCAGTGGTTTAGTGAATATATCAGAAACCTATTCTTTGGAGGGGAGATACTCCAATTTGACCTTTTGTTCAAGAAGTTGTTCTCATAGAAAATGGTACTTGATGGGTATGTGCTGGTCTTGGAATGCATGACTAGATTCTTTGAAATATTGATGGCACTTGTATTATCACATAGAATGGAGATGGGTGGAGTACATGTGATCTGAATGTCTTGCAAAGTTTGCATCATCCAAAGTAGTTGGGTGCAGCAAGATGCAACAACCACATATTCTGCTTCAGGTGTAGATAAAGCAATTGAACTTTGTTTCTTGCTGAACCAAGACACTAACCTAGAACCCATATAGAATGCACCACCACTAGTGCTTTTTATATCATCAACACTTCATCCCCAATCTGCATCTGTATATGCATGAAGAGTAAGATCTGCATCTCTAGGATACCATAGTCCAAAGTCATGATTTCCTTGAAGATATTTGACTGCTTGAAGGTGTGATTCCTTTGTATTTGCTTGGAATCTTCCAACTATTCCTACTGCATGCATGATGTTAGGTTGGGTACCTATTAGATAAAGTAGACTGCCAATCATGGATCTATAAGTTGGTTGATGTACTACTGCTGATTCATCATTTGAGTTGAGACTGCATCCTATTACCATTAGGGTACATACAGGTTTACAATCTTCCATTCTGTACCTTTTCAAGATCTGTTTGAGATATTTGGTTTGTGAAATAAAAATACCATCTTTAGTTTGTTGAACTTGTAGACCAAGAAAATAGGTAAGTTCACCAAGCAAAGACATTTCAAATTCTTGTTGCATTACTAAAGCAAAATTCTAACTCATGGATTCTTCATTGCTACCAAAAATGAAATCATCAACATAAACAATAATAATTAGAAATTTATCATTTTCAATCTTTGTATATAAATTTCTATCTGCGGAACCTTTTGTAAAACTTTGTTGGTGTATATATTTGTCAAGGCGATAATACCAGGCCCTTGGAGCTTGTTTCAGACCATAGAGAGCCTTTTTGAGTCTACATACAAGTTTTGCATCATTTCCAAGAATGAATCCTTCTGGCTATTCAATATAAACTTCTTCTTCTAAATCTCCATTAAGGAAGGTTGATTTTACATCCATTTGGTATACTTTGAATTTCTGAAAACTCGAAAGAACAAGAAACATCCTTATGGCTTCAAGTCTAGCAACAGGTGCAAAATTTTCTTCAAAATCTATACCTGCTTGTTGAGCATACCCTTTACAAACAAGTTTGGCCTTGTTCCTAATGACTTCTCCATTTTCATTCAGCTTGTTCTTGAATATCCATTTAGTTCCTATAATATTTTTATCATAAGGTCTAGGAACTAATTCCCAAGTATCATTCTTTTCAATTTGCTCAAGTTCTTCATCCATGGCCTTGACCCAACATTCATCTTTGCATGCTCCATTTACATTTTTAGGTTTGGTGGAGGATAGTAATGCTAGATAGCTTGAGGTCCCTGTAATAGTTCTTCTTGTTTGTACACCAGCCTCCTTTTCCCCTAAAATTTTAGTTTCTGGATGATTTTTTTGAACATACCTGGACGGATTCTTTTCTTGTATCATTATATCTTCTTCTGGTGCTTCATTGGTTTCTTATTCAATATAATTTTGATTTGAAGTGGGAAATTAATCCCCATCTTCCTCAGTGTCATAATCTTCTGTTGATTTTATCTGTTTTGGATTAATGCATGCTTCATCAACTACAACATCAATGCTTTCAACAATTTTCCCAATTCTTTTATTAAAACATTTATATCCTTTACTTCTGGAATAATAAGCAAGAAGAATACCTTCATCTGCTTTGGGTTCAAACTTACCAAGTTTTTCATCAGTATTTTTGATAAAACATTTGCTTCCAAAAACTTTAAAGTATTTTATAGTAGGAGTCTTACCATACCAAAGTTCATGTGGAGTTTGAGTGCTATTTACCCGAACATTTGCTTTGTTGAGAATAGTCATGGAGCGACTGCAGTTTCACCCCAGAAGGTTGCAAGAGTTATAGATTCATCTAGCTTGGCTCAAGCCATTTGTTGAACTGTTCTATTCATCCTTTCTATTACACCATTTTCTTGAGGTGTTCTTGCAGTGGAGAATTCCCTTTTTATTCCATGTTGTTCATAAAAGTCAAAGAATTCATCCGATATAAATTCCCCTCCTCGATCAGATCTGAGGCATTTGATTTTTCGATCTGATTCATTTTTAGCCAAAGATTTGAAGGCTTGGAACTTTTCAAATGCTTCATCTTTATGCTTTAGAAGACCTATCCAACACATTCTGGAAAAATCATCAATGAACAAAATAAAGTATTCTTGTCCACAAGGTGACTTTTCCCTTGTTGGTCCACATAAATCAGTATGGATAATTTCAAGAGGCTTACTAGCTGACCCTTCCTTTTCCATGAAGTGAACTCTAGTTTTCTTACCAATTTGACATGGTTTGCATATTTTATTTTCTAGGATGCTGATATATGGAAGATCATGAACAACCTTGAGTCTGCATGCTTTTCTTATTTGAGAAAAGCTTAGATGTCCCAATCTTCTATGCCATAGCCAATTTTCATCATTTTTTCTTAGATAGCACTGTGTTGTCCTCCTTTGAGTATGTATAAGTTGTTTGGAGTTCTTGTACCTATGATCACGGTCTCTCCTGTATCAAGCTCACGAACAACACATTCGTTTGATCGAAACACCACTTCATTTCCTTGATCACACATTTGACTGACACTCAACAAGTTATGCTTTAAACCATATACATACATAACATTTTGAGGTTTAACCTTTTCTTTCAATAAAACAAAACCTTTACCTTTTATGATAGTTGGAGTGTCATTTCCAAATGAGACATTCTTTTCCTTTTCTAAGGCATTATATGAGGGAAGTTTCTCTTTGTCACCTGTCACGTGTTTGGAGCATCCACTATCGATGTGCCACTGATTTTCTTGTCCTTCTGCATACAAGGCTATACCACATATTTCTGTTTGAGATGCTTTCCTTATCCATATCTTGGGATTTAATGGTTTTTGCTCCTTTTGAGGTGTTTGCCGAAATTTTCTCCTGCATTCAGATTCTTCATGACCAAAGTTGTTACAGATTGAGCATTCTATTTCATTTTCAAGAGGAGAAAAGTTAGTATAGGAACTTCTCTTGATCCCTGTTACATCCCTTTGATTTCGTGCTTCTCTAGTCATGATGGTTTTGTAAGCAACGCATTGAGTAGCTTTGTGCCCAAAATTATGACATGAAAAACATTACCCAATAAAGAAGTTTCTGCGACTATCAAATCTATTTACCTGTTCATTGTAGTTTCTATTGATATTTATCTTTGGAGAAAATTGAGTATGATTTGTGTGATGTTGGTTGTGGCATCTATTGATATTCATCCTTGGAGCAAATTGAGTATGATTTACCTAGTGATCATCTTTATGCCTTTGCTGATGATTGTCATACTATTCACTCGTCTTTGCTGCATCAAGATAGCTTTTGGTGGAGGTTGAAAACTTCTATGATTGAGATGCTTCTTCAGTATATCCAAGACTTGTCTTTATCAGAGGAGAACACTGAACTTTGATAATTTCATTTAAAGTTTTTGATCCTTTAGCAAATCTAAGATTGAGAGATTTTGTTTTCTCAAGATCTTTTCTTAGACCCACAATTTCACATTCTAGTTTTTCATTGTATTTTTCTTTTTCAACAAGTTGGTATGTCAAGGTATCTATGATCATATTATTTTCTTATAAACAGATTTTGAGTTTAGAGATTTCTTCATGAAAGTTTTCCTCTTCTAAAGCATCCTAAAAATCATCATTTTCATAAGCCAGGAGAAGTATATAATCATCACTATTAGATAAACCATCACTATCCTCTTCTAAACTATCCCAAAAATCATCGCTATCATAAGTCATGAGAAGTCTGTAATCTTGTCTAGTTTCATCTTCATCACTATTAGATAAACCATCGCTATCTTCATGAGTATCGTAACTCCTTCTATTCACAACTTTTTTGCTATTCCCTTTTTCATATTCCTTTCCTTTTTCATATTTATCTTTATGAGAACACTTAGCAGCATAATGACCGACTCTACCACAAGCAAATCATTTGAAAGGTAGCTTACCTCTGAACCTTCCAGAACCTTGTTGAAGCTTCTTGACAAAATTGACCTCATCTTCTTCTTCTGAAATGTGTCCTGATTCATTGTGTTCTTCCTTTTCTTTTCCTTTTGCTGAAGCTTTAAATGCAAATTCTCTCATATGTGATGGACCTCCTTTTCTCATCTCAAAAGTAGTTAGGATTCCGTGAAGCTGTGTCACAATGATATTCTACATATCCTAGTTTTCTTCTATGGCAGACACTTTTGATTCAAATTTAGCAGACAAGGATCTCAAAATTTTCTCAACTAAGGTAACTTCCTTTATTTCTTCACCCAGATTCTTCATAAAATTAAAAACCTCATCTATACATAAGAAGTAACTAGCTATACTCTCATCACTATGCATCTTAAGAGTTTCATACTGAATTTTGAGAATTTGAAGCTTGCCACGTTTTACCTGAAAGTCTCCTTCGTAGCTCTGAACGATTTTGTCCCATATCTCTTGGCTGGTTTGAGCTACATGACTTTGAAAAACTATGATTGTGACAAACTTCCCAATAAAGTATTGACAACTTTGGAATTGGTTTCATATTGCGATTTACCTGCCGTGTCTGTGGAAATTGCTATTGGAAAATTATATCCTCCTTCCACAATTTCCTAGACATCTATTCCAAGATATTGTAGATAGGTTGTGGTTACTATTTTCCAGTAAACAATGTTTCTCCCATCAAAGATTGGTGGTCTAATGGATCCCATGCTTTCATGATTATTCATCTTGATGGATCTTCCTTCAAGAAATCAAGCTTCTTCTGAAGGACCTGCTCTGATACCAATTATTGGAAATAATACTGAGAGGGGGGGTGAATCAGTATTATCAGATCAAGAATTTTTATTTTTCATAATCAAATTTATATACGCTACTTCATAGAGGGGAACTAACGTGTACACACAACTATCTTTAAGGCAACCAACATTTATGTAGTAAACTTATGATTCAGTTATTTCATCATATGTTGATTTTTAATCAGTGCATCAATACTTCATCAATCATTAAACATTAACTATGTGTAGTATAAACATAATAAACCATCACACATAAGAAACACACATGAACACCAATATTTAAGGTGGCAACCCAATGTGGGTGAAAACCACCTACTACTGTCATCTTTGTCTTCTTTTAATAATAAGAAAATCTGTTTACAATCTTGTGTTGGTGCAGACTCATACTAGTACGCAGGCTTCTACCTGCAAAAGGTTACAACCTTCTCTCGTTCTCCAGCTTCTACTGGAAGGGAGCTACAACCCCCTAGCTCTTGTACTAGCCAATATGTTTACTAGTACATAGGTTCCAGCCTACAGAAAACTCCACTCTTCCACCAGGGACCACGTTTAATAAATTTTTAGACTCGATGCTCCTAGCATATATCAAAACATATGAAGACCTTAACTCATCAATAACCCATCAGAAATTTAGAAACTCAAACTTCATCAACCAACATGCAGTTAATCTGAAACAATCAGATCACTGTCATCAAAACACTGTGCTGAACCCAGAAACCTGCATCAACATTTAGAACCAACTGAAACCTCAAAAATTGATGTGTCAAACTGTATACGCTACTTCCTTCAGCCCAACCTGTATATACCTCTAAAGATTCTAAATCATAAAATCTCTGAATCACAAGTTGTACCAACCAGCAATATACTGAACATATACTGTCAACTTACATAACTTTACACAGGCAAGCAACAGAAAACACTTCTTCTCACTTATACAATCAATCAAATATCAACCTCCTTATGCATTCAGATTTACATTCAGATCTAAGAAGACTTCATTGGCAAACAACAGTAAAATAGCAGTAGCAATCAATCAATAATGCTAGTGTGATAGATTAGTCAACTCTAAACATCAAGCCTTTCTTTTGTATACGTTACTTGAAAGAACAGAACATGCGTGTATATGCTCTTTGGTCGAGACAAACCTACATACAAATTTGCAAATATTGTCTCAGAACTTTGTTGCAATTCTAGACTTTAGACAAACCCAGATTATGATAGATAACGAATAAAACAGGTGCAAAACATCAGATCTAGCCTCAACCAATATCAGATCATTCAAGAATAAGTCATTTCAAGTCTCATGATCCTGATCCAATATTGAAATCAAGGTGCACATAAATATTTTTGATCTAGTCCCAAACATAACCTTGCAACATAAAATATACTTAAGATAGAAGTATTTCTTAGAATCTTATTCTCTTGCACACTAGCCTTATGATCCTCTCTTCTTTATGTAGTTTTTGGCCTTTCTAAATACCATGGACCAAATCCACTTAGGACCAATACCTTGGATCAAATACCACGGATGGAATACCTCGGACTAAATACCTAGGGTCAATACCATGGTCCAAAGATACCTTGGACCAAATACCTCGAACCAAAACCATGGTTTTCAACATGTACGCGCATTGCCTTCTGTGGGAGTGCGTGTGTACATTATACACTTTTTCTGTTCTGAATACCTGCGTGTATACATTGATTGGACTAAGTGAACCTGCGTGTATCTCTTAAACTGCTCTTACATCATCTTCTTCCTTCAACTTCTTTATTCTGATCAATAGTCATGATCCTCTGTACCACTGCCCTATTGCCTCTGAATATTCCTGTTAGCCTCTTATCAAATCTAAGTTGACCTGTAGGGTTGTCATCAAGGACAATACTTGTATCATAATGACAACAATAGTTTGTCACTACAAGGAGATAAATAAGTCTCATTGTTAATTAGAAGTTCACAAAGTGTAATATAAGGAAGAGCTAATCAAGTCTTTGTGCAGTGAACCAATACTAACAAAAAGGGTCTAGTGACTATAATCTGAAGGTACTTAATGCACAATAATGGGAGTTGTCCTCAAGAAAGGATCATTTCACAAGTTCAGAAGGTAAGAGTTTCATCACTGAGGCTTGTGAAAGCACAATCCTCGTCACCTAGTGAAGGATTAGAGATTCTATAACTTGCGACTGATGGGAGGATCATAAGGAGCTCCAAAATGGCTAAGTGTGGGATAAATGGAACAAGAGAGAGAAATACATCCAAATAGGTGCCAAATAAATATCACACACAAGTATACCATCAAATAAAAGGTAAAAAGATATATAGTAACAAACACTGACACATATATATTGAAATGACAACAAAGCGACACTTTTTTCTAAGTGTCATAGTTGAAATGTAAGACTGCGACTCTTGAAATACAAGTGACAAGACAAGTGTTGACTACAACAAAAAGGTATGATATGCCATAGGAAAGTTACCAACACATATTATAGTGATGAATACCATTATCTGGTGCAAGAGAATGCATTGGAGCCACCTTTAAAAGGTGCCCCATAGTGCTCTTAAGATGTGTGAAAATAAGTAAAAGTAACACATGTGTTATAGACATTTTTGGGCACTGCAACCCCAATCAAACATGTCCATAAAACAAGGGCTCCTAAGTCCCTAAAAGTGTTGTTCCATCCCCTAAAAGAACAAGGTCAGCTGATTACATCATCTCCCAGAAGTTGTCCATGAAAAACTACTCAGAACTGGTCAAAACTGGACCATCTCACCTGCTCCATGGTCAAAGTGCGTTGCATCCCACCTAAATGCACATGGGAGGTGCGATGCATACTGAAAAACCCTTCTATGTGGTGCGATGGGCGAGAGTGGACAAATGGCAGAGTCAATTTGCGAGGTGGATGATCATGGAATCTTCCAGAAACTTCTCCTGTGACACTTGCCTCTCTGCATTCGCCCAGGGATGAGTAGGAGATCATCAATCTCCAAGTGGAATCAAGAACTATCAGAGAGAGGACACTAATCAAATCTCAGAAGCTAACTCACCCCCCTTGCAAACATCTATATATGGATCCCTCATCCCAGAGATCCAAAGGCTAGAATTTTGTATCTTGTAAGGAAGTGCTGCTAGTTTCTTGGTGTAACATCATAGTGTTGGGTGATCTAAGCTTTTCATGAGGTGAAGAAGGGCTTTCTTGCTGAGAGGATGACGCTGGGTCAGAACAATTGGTTGTAATCCTCTTTGCTATTCTTGATACTAATAAAGCTATTCAAGTTTTCCTCCACATTCTTGTATGATTGATGATATATGCATTTGTGTGGTCAATATATATCTGGTCCTATATTGTTTATGATTGTAGATCTCCGTTCTTGGATAGTGTTATGCTGCTTTGATTCCACAGGTGCTCTTTAAAGCTAGGTAGACAAGGAAGCGAGTGGCGAAGATCTATCAGAAGGGAGAGGAATCAAGCAAGGAACCAAGCGCAAGATAGAGGTTGGTCTCCTTTGTTCCCCTCTTATCTACTTCTCATAAAGGAAAACGAAAGTAGTTTTAGTTTGTTTGTTTCTAAGATAGCTATCAGTCTTAGTGGGACTAGCAGCTCTGCATAGACACTAGATTTCCCGATAACAAAATGGCGACTCCACTAGGGAACGAATATATTGTTTGTTTGCCTATATTTGTTTGCTTTATAAACTTACAGACGGAGCCTGAAGTCAAGCCAGCTAGCCTTCGAACTGCATTTTTTATGCAAGTGCAAAGTAGATCAATGCTGCTTTAGTATATCTATGGGTTTTGTTTATGAACTGAACAATGGATTTACAAACTCTCTAATTGCCCTTGTGGTGGCTCTAGTAACCTCCTTAGATCTACCCCTGTGATTTATTTACTGATTATCCCTTGCTTGGCCTAAATCCCTGAACTGTGCTGCAAACTGTGATCAAGAACTGGATCAAAAGTCTCGCATTGTACCATCACACCCTCCCTTCAAGGATATCAGTATGCATTGCACTTCCCATGTGCTGTAGGTGGGATGCATACTGGAATCCCTGTGTAACAGGTGCGCTGATCAGAAAAGGCTAATTTTGCCTCCAGACTTTGGTTTTTCTTCACTCTTTTCAGCTCTATTCAGGAGTTTTGCTGTCTGTAGTCAGTATACCTCTGTTGGAAACCCCCTTCCTTGCCATTATTCTGCCTCCATTTTGCAAAGAATTGTAAATGTTTTTATGTATTGTGAGCCATTTTCAGTTCTCTTTTACAAAGAAGTAGCGTAATTGAACTGTCGTTTCTTGATTTGGAAGTGTCGCAAGTGTCGTTTTCAGTCATAGAAGAGAATCCATTGTTCTTGATAGTCGATTACACTGTTACTCTTGTATTTGATTTGAATTAGTAGTTTTTCAAGTGTCAAAATCAAGTTTTCAATTCCAAATCGCAAAGTGTCGTCATTGTCTTCATTTTGTCTTGAAAATAAGCTTGTTAGTAATGTCACTTTGAAAAACAATTCAGATTTGCGCTTAGCTTTCTTTTTATCGTTCACACATTAAGAAGGCTGAAAACAAATACATGCATGTGCATTTGCATTTAGACTGTTTGTTGGTATGATTTAGGACAATGCATATAGTGTGTGCTCTCTGCTCTATGTTGAAAGAATATCATCTCTCTTTCTTTAGTAGCTAGGATTTTCATTGCAAAAAGAAGATTAAATGATTGTTTATCATCTTAGATTGCATTTTAGGAATTGTATATCTACATCACGCGGTGAACCTGAAAGGAAAATTTCTTAAGCAAGATCAACTGTAAAATAAATTTAATGAATCTAAAAATGCTTTGGAACCTAACGCACAACATTTAGAAGTCTAGGCTAGAGACGTATTCCGGCGTCGTAAAGCCTAGTAACTGTTGTTTTCATTGCTGGTTGGGTGATTCCTCCACTTTGAGATGAAAAGTGCCAGTACGGATTTGTGCTCCCACATACCGTCGAGTATATATTGGGAGACCACAATAGGCTATATCCTTTATCCATAGGAAGCTGAGTCTGCCGCCCTATCGATCGCAATGCACTGAACACAGCATTCGGGAAGATTGACTGTCGTACCGTAAAAAGTATTCTGCAGTTTTGCGATTGGTTTGGTAATCCCTCTGTCTAGATTTCTAGAGTAGTCTCTTTCATTCATTTTCAGACTCCTTAAAGGAAAAGGTCCATTTGAGCACTTGTCACTTCAAGCTCATTAAAAATAGAAGGCGACTAGAGTCATCTTTTGTTTTTTCTCGACTCTTAAAAATTGAAAAAACAAGTTGTGTCAAAGCATCTAAAATTCATTTAATTCAGAAACATATTTCCTATTGATTTTTAGTTGATCGAGTAATCCGAAATCATGGAAGAAAGTCAATTGAAACCCCGTCGTTCGCGGAGGCTTACGAGTCAACCGTCTTTGTCTCCAGAATCAAAACTGTTACGGACGAAGCGAACTCGTTTAACTGGTTCGAAACCCACTGGTAAAGTTAGAACAAGTGTTCCAACACCATCGGAGACTCCGGTTACTCAAAACATTTCTGGTATCCCTACCTTTATAGAAGAAGTTCCGCAGCCACCAAAGGACAGTAGAGCTGATCCTAGTGTGAAGGTAAACACTTGTATTACTGAACCAGCTCCATCTATAGCTGATTTAGAAGGTGTTATTCCCCAAACATCTGTCGCTGCAGAATCTATACCTTCTTCAACACCGGAAATATTTTACAGACCTGTCGGTCTACCTCTTCCACCTGGTTTGATTGCTATAGAAGAGATTGTGCAGGATCCTCCATCTAGTACTCCACCGCAATTTGGAGTCGGGATCACCCTATATCCTTCTTCATCAGAAATTAGTCTACCATTATCGGAAGCTCCTGTAGAATCTCTAGGACATATTTTGGATAGACTAGAAATGTCTGAACAACCGTCGACATCTAGGACTGTGTCATCTGACACAGCGATGGCAGAACTTCCTGTTGTCACTCCAATAATGTTCGTTGGCATACCATCTATCCCAAATAGCTCTCAATCGCTTGATGGGGCCCAATCAGGGGCTATTTTGACAGTATGGTCCGTTCCCATTTGTTCATCCAGAATAATATCCGGGAACTCTTATGTTGAGTCTCAGCAAATTGATCCTTCACCATGTCAATTTGGGTAGTCCGGTCCTCAAGGGCAAACCATTCCTTTAAGTACTAGATTACCGCCGTATGGGGGGAAATATACCCTTTCATTGTCTCCTCCAGGAGGACAACCATACGAGAGTTCACAACAAAATTCAGGTTATGCTGGAATTACATCTAGCGGTTGGGTGCCAATACTACCTCAACAACCAAGAGTTGTATACTCGATGCAACAATGTTTACCTATGTCAAATATACCAACTACGCTAGATATTGTGACGATGTCGCAAGTACAAGAGTTGCCTGTTGTATGCCAACCTTAGGTTTCTCAGGTTGTAATGCAACAGCCTCTTATCCCTTCGATTCAACCACAACCGCCAACTAGTGGAATGAAACAGGCCCAAACGGGTATGATTACCCCTCATCTTGGTCAAACAGCCAGTATTGGACATCAACACGTCTTCACAACCATGGCTGGTGCAATATCAACAACCGCAATTCCAACAAGTTTACCAAGGATCTGAGCAACAAATCTTTGCAAGTAATGGGCAGCCGTATATTCAAAACGGTCAAAATCAACCATTCTACAATGGTTATGCCCATCAACCTTACCAAAGTTACCAGCATCAAATGCATTATGCTGGTATGCAAAGACCAACTGCTCAGGAAATTCCATCTTATCCTGGGTATGCTTCGCCAAACCTAAATCAACAATTACCCTTTGTGGTGACTTTAGAGTTACCGGATCTAAATCAGCTAACGAACGATCCAATTGCTTACACCCCTTGGTGGACAACGATTCCGCATAAACTTCCGTCAGATATTCCTAAATTTAATGGAAATTCGGGTGAAGACCCATCGAATCATGTGATGACATTTCATCTGTGGTGTTCAGCAAACACCCTAAACGATGATTCGATTAGGCTTCGCCTTTTTCAGAGAACGTTAACTAGTCTGACAGCAAAATGGTATATCGAATTACCTAGAGCTTCGTTTGATAACTTCAGTACCCTAGCCACAACCTTTTTAACCCATTTTCAGCTACCCATAAGGTACGAAACGGGAACAGAACTTCTTACCAATTTCAAGCAAACGATGGCCACTCACATATCCGATCATATTCATGAGTGGCGACGTTGTCGTAGAATGGTAAAAACGTATGTTCCTGATCAGCTTTTAGCTGAATGGTTTATTAAGTCATTATTACCTTCCATTACAGAAGATTTGGCAAAGGGAGGAGTCATCACTGAAGAGCAAGTTATTGCTCGTGCGCAATATTTGGACTTCATTTATACTCAGTTTGGCACACTCTATGATAAAATCCCTGATGCTCCCAGACCGGAATTTTCTATTCCTCCTCCTCCTAAATCGAACAATGACTCTCATGCCGGCGATGGCGTGATTGGTACGACAAACACAAAATCAACAAACACTACATCTAAAAAGGCCCGTAAGATTTCTAGTCAAAATGCAAAAGAAGAACTTCTCGCCTTGGAAGTAAATGCCATCTCAACAGACAAAGGCAAAGAAACCAAGCAACCAGGAGGCAAGAAGAAAAATAAAGGGAAGAAGAAGAAAAACGAGGAATCATCACCTGAAAAATCTTCTGCAAACCCTTCTGGAGATAAGAAATCAAATTGTCCATGTCTTATATGTGATGAGGATCATTGGGTAAAAGATTGTCCATATAAAGCTGAGCTTAAAAAATTCTTCAAGAATTTGAAAACCTCAGCGGTATTAACTGGTCCGTTTCCAAATCCAGGAACAAATCTGGTTGCCAGTGATAATGCTTCCCCGTCCCAAGTGTTGATCTTGTCGGTTTCGAAACAACAAAATGATGCTTTGATAACGACAAGGAATAAAGATTACGGGAATCCACAGTTGTCGAACAACAAGGATAAAGATCAACCTAGTAGTTTGACAACAACTTCGACAGAAGTTGCGCCGCCCATCATTCCAGAGCTAACAATAAAACTGCCAAAGGGAGTAGTACACAAGTCGACATTTAATCCTCGTGCCAGAGCAGCACAACATTATAATATAGTGGAATATCTGGCCCAATCGCCATCCGCTATGTCGACACTTGAGGTACTGCAAAATTGCCCCTCCCAAAAGCAGGCTTTATTATCAGCAATAGGTGGGATTGACCCAAAGGATTCTAATCTTGTGTCCTTTAATCACAAAGGATATGATCCTCGGTTACCAGCTCAACTAGCTTTCCTCATTCAAGTGACAGCCCTCAACAAAACTGTTCATCGAACAATTATTGATGAGGGGGCATCTACATGTATTATGTCGATGAGTTTTTGGAAAACTTTATGATCTCCAACCTTGTCACGATCTTCGACGACATTAAAAGCATTTGATGGACGAACATATACCCCATATGGGATTTTAAGTAACTTGCAAGTTGAATGAGGGGGGAAATAGTAGAAATAGATGTGGAAGTAATCAACAGAAACCTCGATTACAACATCCTACTGGGAAGGCCCTGGATATATGCTATGGCTGCCATTGTGTCGACCTACTTTATGAAGATTGCATTTCCCTTTCAAGGAGGAATTACAATCGTCAAACAACAAACATTTCTCCCCAATAGTTCCCAAGTTATTGGAAGCATTTTGATGATCCATGGAAGTCCCCATTCGCTTCAAAATATCGGAGTAGGCCTACTAAAAGACCCTATATTAATGGGGAATTTTTCCCTCCCACCTCCAATCAATCTGGCAGAAGTGGCGACAGTAAGAACCTGCAATATGATATCTTCTATTCAAAAGATCTCATAAAATGATATTAGCATGGATCATCTACAAGTGTTGCCTCCAAGCCCAATAGAAATATTGTAGCAATCAATGTTTTTGGCATGGGAGGCAAACCCAAATCAACACTCATCAAGCGTTTGGATAGATAGGTCTAAGGAATATGACACCCCTTCAGATCCTTGGTCGCAAGTGCATTACACCGACGAAGGAATTGTTCAGTCAATGATAATTGACGGGACGCCATGGGAAGATTACCACCATCGTTCCCATCTTCCGGATTGTCAATAAGATACTCCTGATGACCTTCATCATCCTTCAGTTTTTGATTTCCTATCAAATACTGTAAACACGATGGATTCCGAGCGAAACTTGTCCAATATCGAAGAGACTATCGCCATAAATATCTCGACCAAAACAAATGTTGTAGAGAATATTTATGTTGGCAAATGTTGTTCTCCTTCAGAACTGGAAATATACAAAGTTCTTTTTCACGAATTCAGAGATGTCTTTGCTTGGTCATATGATGAAATGCCAGGCATTGACTCGAGTATAGTTGAACATGAAATAAAGATGTATCCAGATGTCAAACCAGTATGACAACGGCTACGGTAGGTGCACCCCAAGAAAGCCACTGCCATTAATGCAGAAGTTGAAAAACTTCTCCATGCTGGTTTTATTTACCCGGTTCCTCTAACCGATTGGGTATCAAACATTGTCCCTGTAATGAAAAAACAAGGAACAATTAGAGTGTGCGTCGATTATAGGGATGTAAATCAAGCTTGTCCAAAAGACAACTACCCTACACCCTTTATTCACCATATAATTGATGAATGCACTGGATATGAAGTCTTTTCATTTATGGATGGATTCTTCGGGTATAATCAAATAAATATCCGCCCATAGGACCAGTCAAAGACTGCATTTATTTGTCCGTGGGGCACATTTGCATATTGCAAGTTACCCTTTGGTTTAAAGAACGCAGGGGCAACATTTCAGAGGGAAATGAGTTATGCCTTCCATGACATCAAAAACATCATTCAACCATATCTCGACGATCCTCTGGCTCATTCGCGAAAGCAGACCGATCATCCACAGCATTTGAGAGCGATATTTCTACGTTGCAGATACTACAAGATACAACTCAATCCACACAAATGTGTGTTCTGTGTCAGTTCTGGTCGTTTTCTTGGCTTTGTAGTCTCAAAGGACGAGATTCGTCTCAACCCATGTAAGGTTCAGGAAATCATAAATTTGCCTCCACCTTCAAATTTGCTTCAGATTCAGAAACTCCAAGGGAAAGCAAACTTTTTGAGGAGGTTCATTCCAAATTACACAGAAATTGCTAAAGGTTATACACGTCTATTGAAAAAAGAAGTACCCCTCATCTGGGATCAGGTCACACAAGCTTCCTTTGATGCTTTAAAGGAATCCCTAATGAAAGCATCATTAATGTATGCTCCTGATTATCAAAAAGACTTTAACCTGTATCTGGCTGCAGCGGATACAACCATCGCAATGGTTTTAGTTCAAGAAGACAATGGAATTGAACATCCCATATATTATTTGAGTAGAAACTTAAATGATACAGAAAGCAAGTATTCTTATGTTGAAAAGCTGGCTCTCGCAGCTGTTCAAGTGATACAGAGATTTCAACACTATGTCCTCTTTCGAAAAACTACCATTTTGTCAGATTGCGACCCCGTGACTTATATATTGTCGCGACAGTTGCTGGGGGGAAAATATTCAAAATGGATATCAATTCTTCAAGAGTTTGATCTGGAATTTGTAAAATCCAAATCGAAGAAATCCCTGGTTTTCGTGGAATTACTATGCGATCTCCCATTGTCGTCCAATGATGAAACATCCGAAGAAACCATCGTGGATGAATCTTTGTTTCTGATATCTTCAAGCAACCCGTGGTATGGAGATATAATCATCTATCTCCAAACCCAAAAATATAGGTCTAATACCTCTCGCTCGAAACAAAAATGTATTCGATACCAATCAAAAGACTACATGATCGTCAGTGATATGATTTACCGTCATGGTGTCGATATAGTTCTGAGGAGGTGCCTCACCCATGAGGAGGCCGAAAAAGTCCTGAATGATTGCCATTCAGGCGCGTGTGGAGGGCATCAATCTGGTTACGCTACTGCGCAAATTTTTTTATGAGCAGGATACTTTTGGCCAACAATGTTCAAAGATTGCATAACCGCAGTCAGAAGTTGCCATGCATGTCAAATTTTTGATAGCAAAACCAGAAGACCACCCACACCCCTGCAACCAATAGTTTCTATTGGGCCATTCGCCAAATGGGGCATAGATTTCATGACATGTAACCCCACCTCGTCCGTGGGGCATGGGTATATCATAGTCGCGGCAGACTATTTTACCAAATGGGCCGAGGAAATGCCTACATTAAACAACATCAGTGAAACAGCTGCCCTTTTCTTTTTCAATCATGTAGTCGCCAGATTCGGCGTTCCACAGGCCATAGTTATAGATCATGGATCACATTTTCACAATCACATGATGGTTGAATTGGCTGCCAAATTGGGGTTGTCCCACGATAGCTCTACTCCATATTACCCATTTGAAGAAATCAACAAAGTCCTTAAGCGGATGCTGCAAAGGATGATTGGAGTCCACAAAAGGAGTTGGAACCTGATCCTGTACTCAGCCTTGTGGGCATACCGAACGTCAGTAAGGAATGCAACCGGGTTTACACCCTTTCAACTAGTGTATGGCCTAGAAGCAATCTTACCAGTTCAGTGTGAGATCTCATCCCTCAAACTCGCAGTCGACCTTCTCCCTGGAACTTCAGAAGAGGAGGCTCGTTTCTTGGAACTAATCCAATTGGATGAAACCCATCGTGATGCTGCTTTGGCTAATGAAGCCCATAAGAAACGAGTCAAGGCACAGTTCGACAAGAATGTCAAACCCCGTGTCTTCTCAGAAGGTGACTTGGTCTTGCTTTACGACCAGGAATCTGATAAATTGGGAGCAGGTAAATTTAAGTCTTTGTGGATGGGCCCCTATATTGTTAAACGTGTATTAGCAAAAGGGGCCTACGAGTTAGTGGATTATGACTGGATTCCACTGGCACAACCCCGTAATGGGTTGTACCTTAAGCGTTACTACGCATGATTCAGTGTAGTAACCCCTATGATTTTGTTACATTTTTGTTTTCGCTAAGGGTAATTGTTTTGGTCAAGTAATCCACTTTTTACATTTGTTGCAGATGTCAAACCTATTGGAATCATTTTTTGGATATGCTGATGGAGCGAGTCGTAGTTCGCGGAACCTATCTTTTGCGGCCCGAGCCATTTTTGATCCAAGCGGCGAGTTAATAAGTTTCAGAGGGGTATGCATTGGTCGGTCAACAAATAACATCGCTGAATATAACACTTTGATAGAACTTCTCTCTGATGCCA
This sequence comes from Pinus tabuliformis, assembly GCA_031772625.1. Lineage (NCBI taxonomy): Eukaryota > Viridiplantae > Streptophyta > Pinopsida > Pinales > Pinaceae > Pinus > Pinus tabuliformis. Next base: position 863,090,257 of record CM062819.1, on the reverse strand, counting down.
TCACACATGGCATACGCCAACTTGTCATCAGGCTAGACTCACAACTCGCCATCCTACAACTCACTGGTATCTACTCCGTCCGAAATCCAGCTATCTATCGCATGTTCCTAAGGGTCAAGATTTTGGAAAGGCAATTTGATTTTATTCAATATCAGCATATTTCTAGAAACTTAAACACATTAACAGACTCATTGGCAAATTATGTGTTAGATAGACATTTGCAACATTTATAAAAAGAAGCATTTCATCAATATTTTCATCAGGATCATGTAACTTAACCAAAATAAAACTCCGAAAATCAAAAATATATGTAACTGTTTATGGTTTACACATAATGTTCTGTAACCAAGACAAAATTGGTTAGATGACCCAAAACTCAGAATGCTAGGGGGCACCCTAGTCTAATGATGCTGGTGATAACAAGTCACCGCTTGTGAAATCATGCGTAAAAGCCTAGTCCATCGACTCGGCACGCCGGTAGTATGTCGCTGCAACCTCAGAGGCAGTCCTCAATCCTCACATCCGGAATACCAAGAGTGAGGCCCTCGACTTGATCCTGCAATGCTGAAAGAGTCTCGGCCACATCAAGATCATGAAGGATAGCCCTTCCCACAGGCTCTCCTGCTGGAGCGGCAGCTGACACTCTTAGGCGTACTACTGGCCAAACTGGCCCAACATCTACATGAGCACATGAGTTTTGATTAGTCCTAATAGAAGAAAGCACAAGAACATTATAAAAAGAAACGATAAACAGAGATATGGTCAAAGAATTTACCGATGACACCCCACTGCTCGCCAGCCGGTAGCACCAAATCTGGGTCACCTCGGAAATCCATACCAGCATATGGATACTTGGAAAAACCATATCCTGACGATTGAACCACTCGAAGAAGGTATCGGAAAAGGAAACCTGGGACTAACCAGCATGTCTGGCCATAATGTCGACCCATCTCTACATTCGTGGCTCAGTCGGTGGAGGTAAACCAAGTGAAACATACTGCGGCTGCATCAGCGGGATCTTTTCCAAGGCAAAAGCGGTCAAAATAGAACCATATCCAAAGTTCTTCAATCTTCCGTTTTTTACCTTGGTCAGTTGTTCTTTCATCGCAGAGAGTACTGCATCACACCAGTTGAACATCTTTGGTTCAAGGCATTCCAAGGCATAGTGCATATAAGACCTGTTGGCCACATGAAGAGCCGCACTACCAGCCAGTCTAGCAAAAGTGAATAGAATGGTCCTCAAAGACCTGTCAGTGACATCTCGGATATTGATCTTGTCGTCCTTACTCGGCTGAGATCCCTCTCTACAGTACCGACGAATATAATCTCTCATGGATTCGCCCCCACGGGCCGATCATGATAATGAGATAGGGGCACCACAACTCGATAAGCCGATCAAAAAATAGATGTGCACGACAGTCAAAGGGATGGATTTGCCCCTAATCTAGAACACCTGGTTGGTAGGATCCCATGCATCGAGGAACTATTGCAACAAGTTGATTTGTTGCCTCATGCTAGAAATGCGGAAGAACTTGAACAGGCCACAGTTCCGCAGTGCATTTACTGTAACCGGATCATGTAAAGCAAGCATGTCCTCTTCTTCATGCTCACGTTCTCACCATGTAACAGGAATTTTTCTCCAATGAATCTCTGAAAACAAACAAGAGAAGAGTCAGGATCCTGATTTAGTGAAAAACAAGCAAAAAATTTCCATGAAAAACTATGCACAAGTTTCCCTCCTTGCGCCCATCGCACCCCCAGCAGTGTACTGGGTGGGATGCATGCTGACTGGCCAATGGCCAAGCCAACATGCATCGCACCTTTCGATATAGGAAAGATGCGATGGAGCTAGGGTGAATTTGCACAAACCCCAGGGGCTCAGAAAAACCAGGAAACATGCTCAGAATTCAAAAAGGAAAGAATGAAACTGAAGAGCTCAGGTTTAGCTCTTACCTGGTCCAAACGGCGCCAAGAATCGTCCATAGAATCTCCCAGAATCAGCTAGTGAAAATCAAGGGGGAAAGCACCTCCAAAGCTCCAAAAATCCAAAGTTCAAATGAAATGGTAAAATGAGAGGTAAAAACCACTTTTAAATTACTTTTCACGTAATTCAAGTAAAATATTAGTGTTTTGACTCATTTTTCAAGCATATATTATTCGTTTCAAACTAGTTTGATGAAGCAATTGAATAAGCAATACAACCTTTGAAGGAACAAAGTTGTCAATGGTAAAATCAAGGTAATCAATGACCATTATATCGAGCAGTTTTTATCTGGAGTTGAAGCTCGTTAAAAATTAAACATAAGCAGTGAGCAAATGTTTCCCCCAGAGTTTAAGCTCATTCATTAAAAAATGAACCAATTTCTGGGAAATAACCATCGTGAATGCATTATCATCAGCCTTCGAAGCCTTGGTCATGTTCTCATCATCACCTACACTCTGTATTGGCCGATCATTCACCTCCATTTGATTGTTTACCCTTTTTGAGGAACAACTGCGAAGAGTGATCCTGTTAGCCATCCTTGTGACACTGCCATGATTGGAAAATTCCAAACCTTACCTGGAATTAGCTACTACCCAAATTTATCACTCGTTCCTCGAAAAACGAGTCTCCTTTAAGCTCTTTTCATCTGACTCATAAAATATGAAAAGATTGCCGAGTAATTGGCCTCCCCAACTCATTAAAGTGACCGGAAGTGCTATCCCTCCTTTAGATTTTAGTCTTTTTGGACCTGAGGGATTATTACACAAAACGATCGAGCGCTTGTTTGTTCGGCTTGTTAAAATTACCGAAAATTCATCCCTTTTGTATTATTTTATACTTTTTCGGACTTAAGAGATTATATGACAAAAAAGGATTGTTGGAGTTTTCTTTATGTCCCTTTCAGACTCTCTAAAATTGAAAAGGACCAAGTTATCTTTGTCGTTAAACTCGTTAAAACCAAATAGCGACAAACTTGTCCATACATACAAGAACGAGTTTCACTATCACTAGGCTCGTTAAAACATAGCGATGGGATTGCCCAAAGGGAAAATTATAGAACAAGCATATGTTATCCTCCTCAAGCTTGACAAAAATAAAGAGGTACTGGTCAGCAATGACTGGGGAAAAATTGGGAAGAAAACTTGAAGAAACTTTATTGGTAGCAAGTCGCTCTTGAACATGACACTTTCGCTTCGCATCCGAGTCGGGTTGGGTTGTTCCGTTCACTGGTCATATCACCATTGGTCCATCACACCATCCACATTTGGGGTTAACACTACCAATCCATCATGTCAGTGTCACTGATATGTTCAAGAGAAGTCACTCAGAGAATTCACCTGTGTCTCATCCACTGCAATACATTTACGCTCCATTCTTTCATGAATGCCACCCTGAACCTTATATCATCAGATCACTTTCACCTCCATTAAAACCATTTGCTCCATTCCGTGTCATAGATGTGGGATTCACTTAGGCCCTCCTATGACGGATCGCTTCTTGTTGACATCAGCTCATTATCCAAGAAGTCGATCTAGGAACAACCCTTTCAGTACTTTGAAGTTTGCATGCCTCAATGACAAGTTTCTCACTTCCGGTGAGAGGTTTACATCAATGGCCTTCGACCGAAAGATTTCGCGTGGTGTTTGACGCCAAGTCCCTTATTCACACCATGTGAATTGTACTATAGTACCTTGAGGGTCATCATCATTATCGGTGATTCCTCTTGCGCCTATTAACAACTTACATCATTGGCTGGTAATCAGGCGATGTCTTTCCATGTTCGACTCCAAAACATCTCTCACATGGATCAACTTGTACTTTGGGTGAAGATCAAACGAGATTGAAGACCCCGAATCTAGTTTCATCCATCTGGGCTGCGATATATATTCATGAAAATAAAGACATCAAATGTACATCATTGCTGCACAGATAATCATCCAATCAAAGGGATGATGGCTCTACCAGAATCATTAGTCTACACTCAGACGATTGTCTGTCTTATGTACATGTAAATGAATTTATAAAGCTGAGCATGGGAATGCCCGCCTCAGCTAGATCATGAAAATATTATGAAGATAAGTACTGCATTTTATCTTATTACAGGTCACCTTCCAGCTCGAAAAAACTTCGGATCCTCATGATAAAGCATTTCACCCGACATCAAAAGATTAAGGACCTCATGCTTTAGGGGGCAACTGTTATAGAAATTTTTGGGCACTGCAAACCCAATCAAACATGTCCATAAACCAAAGACTCATAAGTCCCTAAAAGTGTTGTTACATCCCCTAAAAGAACAAGGTTAGCTGATTACATCATCTCCCAGAAGTTCTCCATGAAAAACTACTCAGAACTGGTCAAAACTGGACCATCTCACCTGCTCCATGGTCAAAGTGCACTGCATCCAACCTAAATGCACACGGGAGGTGCAATGCATACTAAAAAACCCTTCTATGGGGTGCGATGGGCGAGAGTGGACAAATGGCAGAGTCAATTTGCGAGGTGGATGATCATGGAATCTTCCAGAAACTTCTCCTGTGACACTTGCCTCTCTGCATTCGCCCAGGGATGAGTAAGAGATCATCAATCTCCAAGTGGAATCAAGAACTATCAGAGAGAGGACACTAATCAAATCTTAGAAGCTGACTCACCCCCCTTGCAAACATCTATATATGGATCCATCATCCCAGAGATCCAAAGGCTGGAATTTTGTATCTTGTAAGGAAGTGCTGTTGGTTTCTTGGTGTAACATCATAGTGTTGGGTGATCTAAGCTTTTCATGAGGTGAAGAAGGGCTTTCTTGCTGAGAGGATGACGCTGGGTTAGAACAATTGGTTGTAATCCTCTTTGCTATTCTTGATATTAATAAAGATATTCAAGTTTTCCTCCACAATCTTGTATGATTGATGATATATGCATTTGTGTGGTCAATATATGTCTGGTCCTATATTGTTTATGATAGTAGATCTCTGTTCTTGGATAGTGTTATGCTGCTTTGATTCCACAGGTGCTCTTTAAAGCTGGGTAAACGAGGAAGCGAGTGGCAAAGATCTATCAGAAGGGAGAGGAATCAATCAAGGAACCAAGCGCAAGACAGAGGTTGGTCTCCTTGTTAACGGGAAAAGTGTCTACTCAGAACGCCCCTATCCCACTAAGGTGTGACAGTACCTTAGAAACAAACAGAGAAAACTATTTTCGTATTCTTCTTTATGAACTATAAACGAAGAGGAATAGGATGAACCAACCTGTGTCTTGCGCTAGTCCTTTGATCCAATCTCTCTCCTCTTTGACAGCTTCCAGCTACCTGCTCCCTTACTTGCCCAGCTTCACCAAGTTCCTGCAAGATCACAGAAGAAGAAAACTACACAAAGACATGGATTTATATTCATAAATAGCTCAGGATCAGATTTAAGCTAAACATGCAAATATAACAAAACATCATTGATACACAAGCATGTAGGAGAAACTCAAATAGTTTTATTGATATAACAAGAAGGTCCAGGAGGAGTTACAACCGATGATTCCTGATCCAGCATCAACCCCCCAGCAAAGGAATCCCCTCTTCACCTCCAACAAAGCATAAGTCACCCAATACACTGATCTCTATCTCAAAACCAACAACAATTCTCTGCAATGTACAAAATTCCAGCCTCCGGATCTCTCGGATGAGGGATCCATATATAGATGTATGCAAAGAGGATGAGTCAGCTTATGATTTGACTAGTGGCTTCTCTCTGTCACTTCTTGCTTCCACTTGGAGACTGAGAGCCTCTTACTCATCCTTGGTCGAACTCAGTGAGGCAAGTGTCATTGGGGAAGATTCTGGAAGCTTCCATTGTCTGTCCACCTCGCGGAATGACACTGCCATTTGTCATTTCCCGCTCAGCGCACCCTGGTAGTGCATTTAGGTGCGTTGCAACGCACCTAGCTAGTGTACTTGGGTGCTATGCAACGCAACTAGCTAGTGGAGCAGCTGAAATGATCCTGATTTGACTGATTCTGAGCAGTTTCTGGTGGAGAACTTCTGGGAGAAGCTGTAATTGGTTGACCTTGTTCCTCTAGGGGTAGGAACAACACTTTTAGGGACTTAGGATCCCTTGGTTTATGGACATTTCATGCTTAGAGCTTTAAGGCACAAAAATGTCTATAACACTCCTTTGTTCCCCTCTTATCTACTTCTCATAAAGGAAAACGAAAGTAGTTTTAGTTTGTTTATTTCTAAGATAGCTACCAGTCTTAGTGGGACTAGCAGCTCTGCATAGACACTAGATTTCCTGATAACAACATGCAATAGTGAAAATGACACTTGCAAACACAAATAAAACACAAGTGACACATGCAAGAATGAAAGTAGGAAAACGATACACTTATAAAAGATAAAGCAAGAAACAATGGCACATGTAAGAGCAAAAGAAAGAAAAAGTGACTCTTATGAAAGAAAAAGAAATATTTCAGTAACTTGCCCAAATAATAGGGCATTTTCAACCATGGGTGAGAGAATACTCCTTATAATCCAATAGAGCACAAATAAAAAAGTGAAAGATGAACATTAGGATGAAATATGACTATACTCTTTATACAAGGAGTGGAGACATGAAATTGGAGTTAAGATTGGTGAGCGCATTTAGTGCATGCTAGTAAAATAGGAACCATAATTACACTCTCACTATCGACAAAGAGTGTGAAATTATTGTCTACAAAGGATACCATCACACTATCTCAGTCCATAATGATTGCACAATTTCTCTCTAGGGACCACACAAGCATTTTCATGAAGGATTGTGCAAGAATTGTCCAAACATATTGTGCAATCTCTATCACTAGGAACTGTGCAATCACTTTCAGTAGGCACTTCATAGTCATTCTGATTAGGCATCATACAATTCTTGATCTGCAAAGATACACATTGACTGCTAGGCTTGCTCATAAGAGGGTTTCTATGCAAGCATCACAAGATAAGCATGAAAAAGTAGGTCACTTCGACACTTAGAGTTCTTGAAGGATGAATTGAACACTTGAGAAACATGACTAAGCATCACATTAGTGGCTTGAAACGAATGATGGCATGATCATAAGGAGGCTCCAAAATTTTAACTTAGGAAATTTTTGGAGGGTCTTTGTCATAGCGGCAAGACCCCCCTCATAGATTTGATAAAGAAAGAGGATTTTTAGTGGACAAATGTGGAATAGGAGGTGTTTGAGTGCCTCAATAGAGTTATGAGTAGTTGTCCTATGTTGGATTTGACTGAATTTTTAAAAACTTTTGTGTTCGAGCATGATGCATCTTGAGAGGGCATCAGAGCAGTATTGATGTAGCGGTGACATTCTATAGCCTTTAAGAGCCAAAAACTTCATGAGTACAAGAGGTTATATTCTATATATGATAAAGAGATCTTGGCCGTAATGCATGCCTCAGTCAAGTTCTGAGAGTATATGGTGGGTAATAGCCTCAGAGTGAATATTGATCATAAAAATATTTGGTTTTTCTTGGAGAAGAAGGATTTATTGACAGTGATGGACCTACCAACATTTAAGGGGTCTCCCTGATATGTGGTCCCAATTAGACCTCACACCATTTGGAATATGAGCCCCATCCAGAATATGACCTCATCACCATTTTCTTAAAGATTTTCCTTGGCTCTAATTGTCCAAAAGAGAGAGGAACACATGTGTGCCTTCGAAAAACAAGTAATTGTACCTGGTGAGTGTTTGATTTCTATGTGTTTCTATTGAAAATGACAACAAGAAATGCTAAAAATAAAAGTGCTAAAAATAGCACTGCTAAAAATAGTAGTTTGGGTACCGGTGTTGGATTGGGCAACAGGGAATGAAAAATGGAAGTGCTAAAAATAAAATTCTATTTTTAGTAGTTTGAGATGGATTCCTATTTTAGTCAGTCCTTGGACTAAAAATAGGAAGTAAAATTTGAATTTGAACTTAACAGCTGTTTGAAAATAAATTAATTAATTCTCCATGAGTTAATTAGTTGTGAAAAAATAAACATGAAGTCTATGTGAGGACATGCAACAATTTATCTATTAATTGAGGAATTTATCCATCAATTAAAGAGATAAGGATGAGTTCTAATTTGAGTTGTAATTAGTTGGCTCAGTTAACTGAGTCAAGTTCAGTTAGATTGATAAAAACCGTTTGTTTAAATTAATGTGAGTTCAGTTAGTTAATGCATGCTTGCATATAATTGTTGCACTTCAGATAACTGAAGATTCTCTCATGAATAACTCATGCATGTCAGTTCAGAGAGAGACCCAGTTGAGATCAAAGAAGGGACAATGTACTATCAGTTGGATGAATATTTTTCCTGTAAAGGAAGCTCATCCATGGATGAGGATTTACCTCCTTCAAGACTGCGCAGTTGGATCAGAGGTTGGTGAGTGTGTGAAGAGGCCAATTCACACAAGTGGCTGCACTGGACCCCAATCAGAAGTGTGCAAAGAAATAGGAGGCTTGGAGGGCAGACCAGAGGTTGGATAGAGGCCTTTGACTATCTATGAGTAGTAGGGGTATTACAGAGAGAGTAGGATATCTTTTGCGTTGATTCTTTTTGTAATATTGGTTATATTTCCACTTGTATGATAATACAGAGATGGGGTTTTAGGGTGGTGCCTTCCCCTGGATATTTCTTCTGTGTTATGAGTGATTGATTCCTTCTTATCAGTTGTATGTGTTCAATTGATGTTGCTCATGTTCGATTAAACTTCCACTAAATTGGTTGTAGAATTAGATCAAGTATTTTGCTTTAGAATATTGCATTATCAGGTGATCGATAGGTGGGAACTTCTACAGTTTCAAGGTTCTTCTAGTGCAGAGGGAAAAAGGAAGCGAGTCTCTAAGAGAGGGGTAATAGTACCACTTTCGAAGAAACACACACAACCAGAGATATTCGTCTACCATCCAGCAGAATATTCTGCAAAGATGTGACGGGCATTGCAACCACTACAACACATTCCCAATAAGATAAGAAGTAAAATAATCAAAATAATTCAACTACTTTAGTATAGGTGAAAACAAACATGCATCATAAACATTCACAGAAAAATCTTACAAGAATTCATAATCCATGCATGAAGAACGTGTTGGCCATCAGGCTTGATATATTAAGTAAAAATCCCAAGACACATGTATACAACGAGCACCAATAGCTCCAATAGTGGAGCGTTAGAGCCACTACTTGCTCCCCAAAAGAGTTAGCTTGTCTCTTTGATGCCTTGCGGGAGGAGCCAAGGTGAGAATTCCTTTTCTCATACAATGAGGGTGTATATAAAACCAATGGGGTTATGCTTCACCTCGCTTATGAATCTTTGACTACCCTCATAACAATTTGACTTCCTATGACTTTTCAACATTACATGACTCTTCATATTTTGTACATGTCATTTGGACTTCTACTTTACAATACATTTTGAATAAGAAATTACATAATCCACAAAAGTGATGTGGCACATGGTGACCCATGACATGACATGACATGAAACTGATGACATGGAAATGTCAACGCATTCTTGCTACTTCTTGCTTTGTGTCTTCTTGAGAATTATCTTATGACCACCTCCATATCGTCTAGAGATGAGGAGTCTTCAGTGACATCTGATCTTGAGTAGTGGTCACAAATTGGAGTCCCTTTTCTTTCTTTTTATTGATCAGCTTGCATATTCAGCTAAAAACGTGTCTTCTTGCATTCCCCTTCTCGATATCCTTCTTCATCATCATTCCATGGTATGGTAGAGTACCTTCATCTTTAATTCAATCATGACAAGAAGAAATTAGTCTGATAAACCCCTAGTCTAACATGCTACATGACAATCCACTGACTGGGCCGGAACTGGGTGGCAGACCCAGTGGCTGTGAAATTGTGTAGCTTAGGTATAAAGGGGTCAAGCTTGATCCTTGAGACTTTTCAATGCATAGTTCAGGTGGACTGTGCAAGAAGATTGCATAGTTAGGGAGCTTAGGGAGCCAGGCTAAGGGCTTGGACATTGATTTTTTCCACTACACAGCTCCAGAAGGAAGAGAAGCCTAGATTCTTGCATAGTTTCACATTTCAAGGGCTCAAGGTTGAGGCTTGAGCCTTATGATTGTGAAATGCGCAATACTGACTAGGAAGGAGGGAGAAATTGTGCAGGTTTTTGGGTCAAAGGCTGAACTTGAGCACTGGGATTGCACATTGTATAGTCCTGGGAGGCAGGAACTATGCATTGTGCAGTACCAAGAGGAAAGGTTGTAGCTTGAGGTCTGAGACTACACAAAGTGAAGTTCAAGAGGGTTGAATGAGGTTAAATTTCTTGGTCAGAAGTTTTTCTGAATTTGGCTAAGTGTGGGATAGATGAACCTGATGTGAACAATGATAAGACTTTACTATGATCACACAATTAGAACACTTGACGACACAACATAGATCATCCAGAACACATGACCAAAAAACTTCCATCAGTGTGATAAATATGTGATGATAAGTGTGACACCAAAGATGCACTTTGGGATGACCATGAAAACACTTATGCAACAATATTTAAAACTTTAGAAATGAGTGCCACAAATGTTTACATAGTAAGAAAAACTCATTTACACAAATATAACCCCATCAAACCACCAAAAAAAATTTATATACATTGTGCAACACTTCACATGCAAAAATATGAAACTTTGATTTTCTTACAAATGGGAGAAAAACACTTAGAGAAAACACATGCAATGTGTCTTAATGTTTGCAATGAAAGTATGAAAGATCGAGGCAGGCTCCGAAATCTGGGTGTAGGCCAAAATTTTTTAGGGTGTTGTAGTAGCGACAACAATTGGCAACATATTTTTATAATTCCATCTTCTTGTCTTGGCTGACTCTTTTGTGCACTGTCTCAGTTCTTCAGGGAGTATTGGTTCATCATGTATATCACTTTGGCTTCCCACTTACCCAGTGAATAAACATGGTCTCCTTTGCGCAATCTCGATTGAACACAAACATAAGATCAATCATATTGCAATGTTTTGAATTGAAAAGGGTAGTATAGTTTGTGAGCTCTAGATTTTTAGAGTATAGTTTTTAATCTCTAGTGTTTCTCCACTACGAGAAGGCCTGGAAAGCACCCCGATGGAGTCACTATAGGAACACAAACATTGATTCACTTCTAGTGAGCCTTGATAGTACCTCATCGAATTTGCTTGCTTCACCTCTCCACGCAGGAAGCCTTTCTCTTCTTTCGCCTTTATTTATATATTTATATAGGAATATGCATATGTGCTTATTCATTTTATGGGTAGAAGAGGGATCCCGACTTATTAAGAGCATGAGAGGTTATTCCTTTAGAGAATTATTAGAGACCTATGATTTAGGTTTTCTTGTTTGGGTTTTTTCCCCTTTTCCTCCTTTATTGATTAGATAAGCATGAAAAGACTGAAACATAAGAAGCTGAGTGTGGGCATAAGGTTTCCAAAATAGACACAGTTATCATGGTTCAACACAAAACTCTCCTTATAGACAGATCATATTTTACGTCAGAACATCATCGACCAAAGATGTAACCAATACAAATAAGGAAGACCAAAGGTTAACCAAATGTTGTAGTGTCAAAATACTTGTTTCAAATCAGCCACACACAAAGAAGCTGGAAAATAGGTTCACACATGACGCTTATTTACATAAATGAAAACAAACTCAAAACCTAGTAGACAAGAAAACAAATTATGTACATAGGGAAGGGTATAGCCCCAGATCATCATTGGAAATATTGTTTTAAATAATGGCCATTAATAGGAAGAGAGTCAATATTCCCATCTAGATATTTAAGATGATATGTGTTTTGGCCAAGATTTTCGCAGACAGTGAATGGTACGTTCAACAAGGATTGAATCTTAGTGTAATTTCATTTGTCCTTGTGGGCTTTGTCCCACTTCAAGACTAGGTCACCACACTGAATTCATATTTCCCTACAGAATTCTTATCGAACCACCTCTTGATACAACTCTGGTGAAGATAAAATATTTCTTTCTCTTTCTTTCTTTCTTCCTACAACTTGTAGAGAGTGTCTATCCTAGTATAAACCAATAAGCATGGCTTTCCCTGGGATTCTTGTTAAATTTGAAGGGTAGAAAAATAGATTTTCGAGGGTAGGATGGATTGTTTTCCATGCACTAGGAAGTAGGGAGACATATTTAGAGAATTTTTTGGTTTTAATCAGACAATCCATAAGGCATTCACCAAAGCGGAGTGCGAGTTCCTCCATTCAGAGAAAATGATCTTCTTGATAATGCAGATAAGGTTCTTACTACTGGACTTAGCAAGACCATTTCCCTGCAAATAGTAATTAGTTGAATGTTTCAATACAATTCCATTTTCCAATGTAAAATAATATAATCTTAATGATGAAAAGTACGTTGCATTGTCAAAAACAAGTGAAATAAGAATTCTGGACATAGAAATGATATTTTTCTTAAGGAAATCGATGACTTCCTGATCATTCACCTACTTGAGTGGCACTACTTTTGCCCATCACGTGAATTAGTCTGTGACAGTGAGAATGTATCACTGCTACCTTGATGAGTGTAGAAAAATGTCACCAATAACATCTAGGCCTCATTGTTGAAATGGTTCTTCCACAATGATAGGCTGCAACAGGATGACTGGCTTCTTTCCTCTGTTGACACATTTCTAATATATTGGACACTTATGGGAATATGCATGAGCATATTTGAATAATGTGGGCTAGTAAAAACTGGCCCGCATAGCCTTGTGTGTTTTTTTGTCACCAGCAAAGTGTCCCTTGGTTGGTTCATCGTGGAGATCACGTAATACTTTCTCTGAATCGTGTGCTTCTAAGCATCTAAAAAATACTTTGTTATGGTGCTTTATGAAAAACACCCCATGCACCAACTGGTAAGATAATTCTTTTAATCTAACTTCCCTCTTCTTTCATGTGGATAAGTGAGAGGGAAAAGTGCCATGCTCGAGATACTGACACACATCTGCGTACTAAGAGCTAGAGGTAGAAGTTGGGGGGGGGGGGGGGGGGGTGCGGGGGGGAGGGTGGGGTGCACTCGCTCAACATTATACATTTTGATTTCTTGCTCCCAACCACATAGATCATCTTCCTTTACATCCACCACTTTTTCTGCTATCCAACATATACCATGGCCCTTGATGGTGTGAATTGGTTTGAATTCTAAGCCATATTCTTGCATATCGATCATCCATTTCGCTCTTCTCTCACCCAACTCTTTGTTGGACACACAATGATCTAACTGTTGGGTTTAGAACAAAGATAATGCAACGATTCTTGAAGAGATAGGGACAAAGGTTCTTTACCACCTTATAGACTATATACACATATTTATCAATGGTGGGATAGTTAAGTTTAGGTCCTTGTAGGCTGGCACTCATAAAAGATATTGGAAACTCGTTGTTATGATCATCTTTCTAGGAAATAACAAAGGAAAGAGAAGTATCAGAAGCGAAGGTGTAGAGCATAAAATATTTGTTGAAATATGGGTGTATAAGGCTGGTGCTTCTTCGATCACTTGCATGATACATGAAAACATGTCCTTTTCCCTTTTATCCCACTTGTATATTGAATCCTTCCTTACCATCTCCTGCATAGGTTTGACAATTTGAGCGTAATTGGAGATGAAATTGGGGAGAAAGTTGATCTTACCCAAGAAGGACTACATAGATTTCTTAGTCATTGGGAAGGAAATATGCATTATAGATTTGACCCTTTCTGGGTCTGCCTTAATCCCATTTTTCACGATAATGTGGCCCAAGAGGTTTTCCTTATACACTCTAAAAAGACTCTTCTTGGGATTAGTCTATCATGCTTTGAGACTAGAACCTAGTTGTAGCTTGAATAACCATCAAGAAAGGAAAACATCTCTAAACTTGATACTGTCAGTAGTTTCTATTCCATAGATAGCACAGGGTAGTTGTCTTTATCTGAGGTGTGATTCAAGTTTAAAAACTTAACACGCAAGCAGATTTCCGAGGAATTCTTTCTTACTGGGACTAGATTTTATACCTAGGTTGAATGTCACACTTTATAAATGATCCAAGAATCCAACATATTTCTCAACTCTTTTTGAATCTAGCACTCAAGTGTTAGATGTACCTTTCATAACTTTTGCTGAAAAGGATTGCCCCCTTCCTTGATTGGGATAACATGATGGATTATCCATGTGTCATAAGTTTTGAGCTCGACATATGTCCATGAGAAAAGATCTCGGTACTGCTTGAATAAGTGGATGAAGGCCTATTTCTCTCGTGGTGTACAAAAAATACCAAGATTGACAAACTTTGATTCTTTCTTTGTTCCAATATTTCTCTATTCATGCAACAACCTTGAACTATGGATTTTTACGTTTACTGGCCCTCTAAAGAAATTATGCAAGTGATACAAATTTTCCAATGATACCATTCCCTTCAACATGGGTGTGATAGTATGCTTCATGTAAGGATTTTAGTTCACCTGGATTTGGTTATTTCTTCCCTTGTACGAAAGCCATAAATGTGACTAGTCGGTAGAAAAACACCCACGTAATTTGTTAGATAATTAGTATCTACTCAAGAATACACCATATGCTTCTGGAATGTACATAATTACTATATTTATACACTAGTGAACTCATTGATCGGATGACAAGAAGATAAGCACATTTTTGAGTTCACTGATAGCATGGACAAGATTCTTGTCCAACTAAATGATTTTTTCATCTATTTTATCCCATCTTGGATTGATTTTCTTGGCTACAGATAATGGAATTACGTTTACATATGCACCAAAATAAACTAAGAAATTTTGTACATTGTAATTAAAAATTTCAAATGTTAACAAAAACAGAGGGAAGAGTGTGTTAGCTTCTAATGTTAATGCATTAAGTACATATTCCAAGGGACTAGAAAACTTACTAGATCCCTTCTGTGAAGAAGCGTTTTTACTTGAGACGGTCTATTCAAGAGCGCAAATAAGAAGTTTTGGCTGGCTCACAATCCTTATAATTTCAAAGAGTCAAATGTTAGTGCAATTTTTCTTCATGTCTTTGACTATATTATAATCAAGCGCATTGGGAATCACCAAAGTGTTTGGAGGAGTAACTTGATCTAATACTTCCAAAGCAATGGAATTGCTTTTACCATTGGCAAAATTATACTTCGCTGTAACGGTGTTTCTAGACTTGGTCTGAGTGTTTTCCGTTGAGTTGATAGGTGATGTGATCTTTCTTTAAAAAATTTCTTTTAGTTTTTGCCTTGTTAACTATGGTTCGGAAACCAAACCTTAGATTCTCAAGTTATATCGACCATTCTACCTTTGATCTAGTGTAGGAATTTACAGGGTAAGTTCCTCAGACAGAACACCAAAGGACACCGCTCACAACTAGATCGCAGATCAATACACCAGTATTTTTGACGTGGTTAAAACCCTTAAAGAGGGAAACAGTCCATGGCTTGAGCCAACGCGGCCACTTCAGGCAATTTATTAATAAAAGAATGAAAATTTACATAAGCTTCTCTCATAGACGGATTACCCTACAAATGACCCTCCATGCGCTTTAAATAGAAATCATGGACCAATCGGGTGTCAAGCCACATATCAAGTGTCGGTAATACCGAGGAGAGAATGAACCATTGGATCACTACATATCGTGACTGTCGGATTGTAAGTTACAAAATGTACAAGGTAAAGAAACACACTTTACCTAACTCTATACCTAACTCTATACTAGACCAAGTTGTACTTAACTATTTCCTATGTGTCGGAATATCCTAACATCCCCCCTTAAGAACAACTTGGGATAGGATTGAAGGATTTACAAATATGACACAATAGGAGAAGGAAGGAGGCACTAGAGCCTATCCCCCCTTAGTGACAACTTCTTGAACTCCAACCATAAATCGAATTTTAGTGAACTTCGCCTCTGTGAGAGCCTTTGTAAAGATGTCTGCAACTTGATCATCTGTTGAACAATATTGCACTTCAAGAACATGGTCATGGATGAGCTTTCTGATGAAGTGCATGTGCAGTTCAATGTGTTTGCTGCGCTAATGTTGGACTGGATCTTTGCATAGCTGAATGGCACTTTGATTATCACACCAAAGTGTAGTCGGATGCTGCTGCTGAAAGCCAAACTCTGACAGGATTTGACGAAGCCACAAGGCTTCCTTACTAGCTTCTACGGCACCACGATATTATGCTTCTGCTGAAGAAAGAGAAATGGCACCTTGTTTCTTGCAAGCCCATGTAATAGGTCCTGAACCAAGAGTGAACACATAACCGGCAGTAGACTTCTGATCATCAGGGTCACCAGCCCAATCGGAATAAGTGAAAACCAACCAATAGAGGAGCTGCTTCGGCGCTGTAATGAATCCCAAACTGAATTGTACCTCGAACATAACGAAGTATTCTTTTAGCTGCTTTCCAATGACTTTCACGTGGGTTTTGCATAAACCAAGCAACAAGGCCAACAACAAAGGAAAGGTCAGGACGAGTATGGGTTAGATACAAAAGTTTTCCTACAAGTTGACGGTATAAGGTAGCATCAACTTCAGGAGAAGTACAAGTGACTGAAAGTTTGACTCCAGACTGGAAGGGAGAAGGGGCTGGCTTACAGTCTTCCATTGAAAATGGCATAGAATATCACAGGCATACATGGATTGGGAAAGGGAAATACCCTCCTTGGATTGCAAGACTTGAAGACCGAGAAAATAATGTAAGTGTCCTAAGTCTGTCATTTCAAATTTCTTTTTAAGGCTGGACTTCACATGGTTTATAAGGTTGGGATCACTACCGGTAAGGATAAGATCATCAACATAAAGAACAAGAATGATAAGAGACTTGCCCACTTTCTTGGTGTAGACAGTATTGTCAGAATGACACCTAGAAAAGCCAGATTCTAAAAGAAAGCTATCCATTTTGGCATACCAAGCTTGAGGAGCTTGCTTAAGACCATAAAGGGATTTATTAAGCCGACATACAAGGCTGGAGTCTGTTTTTATGAAGCCAATGGGTTGTTCCATGTAGATTTCTTCATGCAAGTCCCCATGCAAGAAGGCAGATTTAACATCCATCTGATGGACTTCCCATTTGAACGAGGTAGCAAGGGAAAGAACAAGGAGGATAGAGTTCATTTTGGCAACAGGGGAGAAGGTTTCAGTGTAGTCAATGCCTTCAACCTGTAAAAAACCTTTAGCAACAAGACAAGCTTTATGTTTATCAACTTTCCCATCTGGTCCATACTTGGTTCTGTAAACCCATTTGCATCTAACAAGTTTTCGTCCCTTTGGTAGAGGAACAAGATCCCATGTATCATTTGCCAATAATGAATGATATTCTTCATTCATAGCTGCTTCCCAATCTGGATGGCCTGAAGCTTCTGCAAAGGTGTCAGGATCATAATTTACTGGAGCTTGAGCCAGTAAAGAAGAGGCTCTATCAAACTGAGAACGTGTGCGTCGCTGATCTGTAGGATCACCGGCAAGATCACCTGCTGCATCTTGAGTAGCACGAACCCATTTTGGAAGCTGAGGGGCTGAAATAGGATCCTGAGATGGTGGGGGAGGATTGTCATTCTCACTTTCATCATCTGAAGAAGAAATGTTTTCAAAAGTAGAAGAGATAGGGAGAGGTGGCACATCCGCCGGACTAGGCTCGCAGGCCGATATATTTTCATCAAATTTTACATCTCTTCTAATGATAACATTTTTGGACTTAAATGGAATAAGTCTATAGCCTTTGAAATCTTCAGAATATCCAACAAAAGTGCATTTTTCACTCTTAGGTTCTAAAGCTTTATGCTTTTCATCTGGAATATGGGCCCATGCTTCACTTCCAAAAAACACGAAAGTGACTTACATTTGGTTTGATTGAGCTCCATGCTTCTTCTAGAGTGATATTCTTTAAAGCCTTAGTAGGAGTGTGATTTATTATGTAATTTGCACAGTTAATTACTTCTGCCCAAAAACTAAGACCAAGTCCTTTAGATTGTAGCATACAATTAGCCATTTCCTTTAAGGTGCGATTCTTCCTTTCAGCTACACCATTTTGTTGTGGAGTATATGGAACAGTATGTTGCATTTGAATTCCATTCTCAGTGCAAAAGTTGATGAATGTGTTTTTAACATATTCTCCCCCATTATCAGATCTTAGCTTAAGAATTTGATGTCCAGATTGTTTTTCAACAAAGGCCTTGAAGGCCAAAAATGTGTTAAATACTTCACTCTTGAGTTTTAAGAAGTATACCCATGTGCGTCTGGAGAAATAATCAATGAATGTTAAGAAATACTTGCAGCCAGAGAATGAAACAACTGGAAGTGGACCACATAAATCACTATGCACAAGCTGTAAAGGGGCTGAGGCGTGCCAAGAGGCACGTTTTTCAAAACTGTCCCGATGATGTTTTCCGAGTACACATCCGGAACAAACACCATCTCTGCAAGATACCATAGGAAGACTTGTCACCATATTTTCTTTACATAGATGTTGAAGGGAGTGATAGTTTAAGTGACCAAATCGCTCATGCCAAAGTTTGCTCACTTCATCGTTATGAGCAACAAATACTGAGGGAAGATTTGATGACCCAAAGTTGTGAAACTTATACAACCTTGTAGAATCATTAGCAATGCCAATAGCTAAAATTTATTTAGGATCTCTTAGGTCCTTGATTACAACATCATGAGGTGAAAATTCAACGATTTTACCTTCACCTGAATGAGTTATCTGATATACAGATAGAAGGCTGCAGGATAAGGTTGGAACACATAATACATCATTAAACTGACCATTGTCTAGATGAACAGTTCCAGTCCCTACAACACTAAGAGATCTATCATCACCAACATATATATTTTTGGTGTTACAATCATTTAAAGAATAAAACATGGCTTTGTTTTTGGCCATGTGATAAGAAGCTCCAGAGTCAATGAGCCACTCATGAGAATGAGAAGAAGAAGATACATTTAGTGCATAGCCAGACCGAGATGCTTGACAACCACATGCAGACAGTGCCATTCCTGAAGATGAAGTTGAAGTTGAAGATTGCTCCAAATGGATGTTATGTTTCTTCATCGCTGCTTCCAAGGCTTCCATCTTCTTAAAGCATTTGGATTCTAAGTGGCCATCTCGATTACAAAAGTTGCAATGTCTATCAGTCTTCTTCCATTTGTTTTTATTTGTCTTATCATTTTGTTGAAATGATTTTTCATTTTGAGGCTGAGATTGCTTAGGACCCTTGTTTGGTTTAGGACCATTCTTTTTAGGATATGACTTCTTAGGATTCTTTGAATTTGGTTGCTACTGGGCGGCTAATGCTTTCTTGGAAGAGTTTCCAAGATTAAGAAGACCAAGGTGTAAGAGTTTTTCTTGTTCTCTTATTAAAGAATCATAAAAAGAGTCAAAGGAAGGGGACTTGTAGTCTGTTCCTTGAGAAATGAAGGCTTCTATTGTAGAATGGAAGGTGGAAACAAACACAGAGTAGGCTGGTCCCAACTTAGTAAGAATGGAACAGATAAGGTTACTATCTTCTTTCTTAACTTTAACACCTTCCAAGAGATATCTAAGGGTCTTGAACTTGGACAAGAAATCTTCAATGCAAGAAAAATTATTAGGGTCCAATGTAAGCAACTCATTTTCAAGTTGATGGGCTCTAAGTTCATTTTTAATCCCAAAAACTTTATTGATTTGTTTCATTGCTTCATCAGGAGTATCAAGTTCTGCAATATGGAATCTAAGATCTGGAGAAATAGACATCCCTATCAATCCACGTGCTTGATCTTGCCTATTTTCCCATTTAGCAGCCTTATCTTCATCCTTCGGTTTCTTTTCTTGGCCTGAGGCTATTCTGTAGAGACCTTTACTTCTAAGTAAATCCTCAATGTAGGACAACCATTGGAAGTAGTTGGTGCTGTCAAGGGTAACTTGGTATTGACTTTCCATTTCAACGGAAACTGAAGCTAAAGATGTTGAAACTAAGTGTTCCAATGGATAGATCTCGAAAAATTAGGCTGGTTTAAAAAAACGGCTCTGAAAATGGCTTCTGGATGAAGAAGTTATGGCTTTTGAAAAAAAGTTGTTGAAGATGCTGACGAAGTGCGGGAATGTGCGGAAATGAAAAATCCTCCCTCACAAAAAGGAGATTTGAACCCAAGACCTCTACTCTCTTAAAATAGCTTTGAACCAATTGAGCTATACAAAAAATTTGAGAGAGAGAGAGAGAGAGAGGGGGGGGGGGGTTGATGCTTTGGGTTGCGTGCTTGCTTTGAGAAGGCTCTTTTTCCCTACAAACAAAAAACACAAAACCCAACACGGACATACAAAAAAAAACGAACCTTGCGGCTCGAAGTTAGCTTTAGCCGAAAAACTAAATATTTTCAAAAATGAACCTTGCGGCTCAAAGTTAGCTTTAGCCGGAAACTAAATATTTTCCTCAATGTTTCTGATTTTCTGAGATCACACTAAGGCGCAGGGAAAAGAGCATACGCATGAGAAAAATCCTTCCTTTCTATTTCTGATTTGCCCAGATCGCACAGAGTCGCAGGGCAAAAAGCATACGCAGAAATGAAAGGTATAGATCCAGTAATAAAAAAGGCTAAATAAACCGAAACCGAAATAAACAGAGAGAAAATAACTGTAAACTGCAAATAAACACTATATACCTCCAGATCTTAAAAATGACGCAGCTAGGGCTACTGGAAACCTTTTCGCGTGAAACGAAAGGGGTTCCTCACTGGAATAGATGCTCCCAACACAACAGAGCAGTCCTCTCGGCCCGAAAGCAGTCAGAAACAGTAGATCTAGGAAACGGCAGTCGGATGCAGTTCTACCGGCTTCAGATTTGGATCACCAACGGACGCGGCCCTCAAATAGCTCTGATACATGTAGGAATTTACAGGGTAAGTTCCTCAAATAGAACACCAAAGGACACTGCTCACAACCAGATCGCAGATCAACACACCAGTATTTTTGACGTGGTTAAAACCCTCAAAGAGGGAAACAGTCCACGGCCTGAGCCAACGCGGCCACTTCAGGCAATTTATTAATAAAAGAATGAAAATTTACATACGCTTCTCTCATAGACGGATTACCCTACAAATGACCCTCCATGCGCTTTAAATAGAAATCATGGACCAATCGGGTGTCAAGCCACGGATCAAGTATCGGTAATACCGAGGAGAGAATCAACCGTCGGATCACTACATATCGTGACCGTCGGATTGTAAGTTACAAAATGTACAAGGTAAAGAAACACACTTTACCTAACTCTATACTAGACCAAGTTGTACTTAACTATTTCCTATGGGTCGGAATATCCTAACATCTAGGTCCTCACTCAATGGCTTATTTTCAACACTTTCCTTTTTAGTTGTGTATACACAATTGAGTGTGTTTATTGTGTTCCCAACACTCGCAGTTTCTTCAGTTGCAACAATTTCTTCTGCAGGCTCAGTCTTCTCATCTAGAAGTAATGTATCAATGAAATTTGCAACTAGAGCATTCATGATATGATTCCATTACAAGCATGTATTTTATGAGTTATATTCTTGATGAAATAAACAATATTGATCCATGCCCATGCTCTCAACATTCAAGACGACATTCAATATTTACACATACTTGGATGGATGATTTCTGCTACTGCCAGAGTTGGAAACCCTTCTTAAAGAGTTGAAATTTAGGAGGCTTGTTGCTTATGGTGGTCTCCCTTGACCTCTTTTTTAACTCTGCCAGCTCATTGGACAGATACCCGAGGATGCGAGTCAATCTCTCAAGATCGGTAACTTCTTTTTCTTTTGCCTTACCTAAGGAGGGATGAGACATTTTTCCCATGTATTTGGATTCTTTCGATGATTCATCATCCATGATGACTCCAATCACATGTGACTCCTTTTCAACTGTGATTTCTTCTTCATAATTCTTTGCAAGAGTTTCTTTCAAAGTTCTCTTCACGAACTGCATGATGCTTGTTAGTAAGGAAAAATTATAATAATCAATAGTGAAGGAGTTATGAGGTTTCATATATGTAGGGAATCTATTCAATATATGATTGAACCTTTGATTAAAATCCTTAACCTTATCTTTCTGCTACATCTTCCTATTACCCAACTATTTGAATAACATGGTAGGGGTTATGTCATCAACAAATTTTTCAAGAAACAACTTCTTAAAGCCCTTCCAATTATTTATTGAGTTTAGAGGGAGACTGTGATATCATACATCTGCTATGCCATCTAAGATACAATGGAAAAGTTTACATGAAATATCATCATAATGTACCTAAAGCATTTATAGATGCAAGTAGAAGTTGTCCAAGTGGTCCTCCTCCTCCACTGCTTTGTCCGGATGCCTCGATATATTGTGTAAAACTTTCTGCAGAGGAAGTGGCCTTGAGTCATCCAATCCAAATCTTAGTATGCCACATCTTTGTCTTTGTGCTCTTCCTCTTCATAAGAATCTGATGGATCTTACTATTCTTCTCTAGAATCTAATGGATCTTCTTCCTCTTCTTCTTCACCACCTAACCCATGGAAATTATCATCTGAGAGTACAATGTTTTCTATGTCACCTTCGTTAAATGATGGAGGTTTCTTTGGTTTCTTTATGATTCCTACAATCTCTACTAGCTCTTCAAGGGTGGCCTGAACTAGATATTTTACTGTTGAAAACACTATCCCGATAGGAGTGGTTTATTTTTTCCTTGTAAAATAAGGAAGATTGTGTGTTCTAGGGATCAATCCAATAGCTTTTTCAAACTTACGGGTTATAGGTTGGATGGCATGGATGTGGTCATAATATATTTCACAAGTTTGTTCAATATCAGGCTAAGAAGATCCGCATAATTCAAGAATATGAGAGGGGGAGGTGCTGGGAATATCACTACCTTGACCGAAATAAGTATGTTGAAGGTGGGTGAGGTTATCAGCCATAAAAATATGATTTCCATCCTTCTATCACTAGAAATGTTGACAGTGTTGGGCCTACCAACATTCAAGGGGTTTCCCCGATATGTGGTCCCAACTAGACCTCACACCATTTGGGATAGGAGCCCCATCCATAATACATCCTGGTTTCTATTTTCTTAAACATTTTCCTTGGTTCTAACTGTCAGCAAGAGAGAGGAATGAATGTGTGCCTTCGAAAAGAAAGTAAGTGTGTCTGGTGAGTGTTTGATTGTAGGTGTGTCAAGATTCTTCTATTGTGGAGGGAAAAGAAAGTGAGACTCTAGGAGAGGGGTAATAGAACCACTCTCGAAGAAACACACACAATGAGATATATGAGTCTAACATCTAGTGGAATAGTCCACAAATATGTGACGGGCATTGCAAGCACTACAACACATTCTCAATATGATAATCACTAAAATAACAAAAATAGTTCAACTACTTTGGTACAGGTGAAAAAAACATAAATCATAAACATTCACATAAAAATCTTACAAACATTAATAATCCATGCATGAACAATGTGCTGGTCATCAGGCTTCATATATTAAGTAAAAGCCCCAAGGCACATGTATACAACGAACACCACTAGCTCCAATAGTGGAGTGTTTGAGCCACTACTTGCTCCCCAAAAGAACTAGCTTGTCTCTCGGATGCCTTGTAGGAGGAGCTAAGGTCAAAAGTCCTTTGCTCATACAATGAGGGTGTATATATAACCAATGGGGTGATGCTTCACCTCCCTTATGACTCTTTAACTGCCCTCATGACTTTTTGACTTCCTATGAGTTTTTGACTTTACATGACTCTTCATATTTCGTACATGTCCTTTGGACTTCCACTTTACAATATATTTTGAATAGGAATTTACATAATCCACAAAAGTGATGTGGCACATGATGACCCATGAAATCACATGACATGACATTGATGACATGGACTACATGATGACATGGTAATTTTAAGTCATTATTGTTGCCTCTTGTTATCAATATTCTTAATAATGCTCTCTGTCGACCTCCATATGGCTTATATATGAGGAGTCTTCAGTGATTTCCAATCTTGAGCAGCAGTCACAAACTTGTATCCCTTTGCTTTCTTCTGATTGAATTGCTTTCATATCCAGCTACAAAGGTTTCTTCTTGCATGTTCCCCTTATCCATATCTTTCTTCATCATCCTGCCATGGTATGCTAGAGTACTTGCAACTACAATTCACTCATGACAAGACATCAATTCGATAAACCACTAGTCTAACATGTTGCATGACAATCCAATGACTGAGACGGAACCGGGTGGAACATCGAGGGAGAAAATGAGTGACTACGCAATTTCATAGATCAAGAATTCGGGGGTAATTCTTGAGCCTTGAGACTATGTAATGCACAGTTCAGGCTGTGCCGAGCAAGAAGATTGCATAGTTGGAGAGCTTAGGGAGCTAGCCTGACAGCTTGGGCATTGATTTTTCTCATTGTGCAGTTCTAGAAGGCAGAGGAGGCCAAATGATTGCGCATTTCAAGGGCTGATGAGCCTTGTAATTGTGCAATGCACAATATTGACTGGGCAGGAGAGAGAAATTACACATTTTTAGGGGTCAGAGGCTAAGCTTGAGCACTATGACTGTGTAGTGCATAATCTTGAGAGGCAGGAACTGTGCATTGTGCAGTGCCAAGATGCAAGGTTGCAATTTGAGGGTTGATACTGCATAATGCATAATTCAAGAGGGTCATATGAGGCTATGTTTCTTGGTCAGAAGTTTTTCTAAATTTGGATAAGTGTGGGATCGATGAAGCTGATGTGAACAATGATAAGGCTTGACTATGACTATGATAACACACTTAGAACGCTTGACAACACAACATAGATCATCCATATCACATGAACAACAAGCTTCCCTTGGTGCGAAAACTTTGTGAAGTCAAGTGCGACACCAAAGATGGACTTTGCGACGACTGTGTTGACACTTGTGCGACAGTTCTTAAAACTTTGGATATGAGTGTGATGGATTTTTACATAGTAGGAACAACTCATTTACACAATTATAACCCCTTGAAACCACAAAAACCAACATATATACACCACGCAACACTTGACATGCAAAAAGACAAAACTTTGATTTTCTTGCAAATGAGAGCAAAACTCTTAGAGAAAACACATGCAATAAGTCTCAATGTTTGCGATGACAAAATGCAAGATTGAGGTAGGCTCCGAAATTTGGCCGTAGGCCAACATTTTGGAGGGTGTTGTAGCAATGACAAAAGGAGCTTAACGAGAGACAACATAAGTGGGTCAGTATGATCTAGGTGTATGATTTTGAGATAGAGTATTTCAAGGGGCAACATAATGTAGTTGAAGATGCACTCTCCAGGAGAGTCGCAACATTCTCACTCATGGACATCACCCAAGATAGGAGAGCACAGTTGTTAGTGGAGTACTCCAGGAATCAACAGATATGTGAGATCTTGGATGGAACATTTGTGGATGATAGGTACAAGGTGATGAATGAGGTAATTTACTATAAGGATAGGATTTACTTTGTGTCAGGATCATAGCTATGGGAGAATATCATGCATGCGGCCAATGATTCTCATATGGCAGGATATTAAGGGTTCCTCAAGAGGTATCCAACTATGAGGGATAATTTCACTTAGAGAACCCTCAAGGAGGAAGTCTTGAGACATGTTTAGGAGTGTAGTACTTTACAGAGGAGCAAGGGTGAATAGACACATCCAACCGAGTTGCTCCAACCTCTCCCTATTCCCAAGAGGGAGTGGGATATTATTTCTATGGACTTCATTACTACACTTCCAGTAGTCAAGTGGTATGATTGCATATACGTAATGGTGGAAATATTAACCAAATTCACTCACTTTTTATCCATTCTAGCTAGGTACTCATCTTCTCAGGTAGTCGAGTTATTCTTCAGATAGGTGGTCAGGTTGCATGGTATTCCTAAGACCATTATTAGTGATAGAGACAACATATTCATCGGAGGATTTTGGCAGGATATTTTTCGATTGGTGGGGACTAAGCTCACACCCAGTGGGGAGATAGTGAACAAGTGGCAAGAAGGCTACTTGAGGAACTATGTGACAGGGTAACAACATGCATGGGTGAAGTGGTTGCATCTCGGGGAGTACTACTACAATGCCACCTACCACATGTCGATTGGTATGTCACCTTTCCGTGTTATTTATGGTTATGATGCTTTTCCTTTTGATGACATTGTTTTTGGAGATAGCATAGCCCTAGGGGCCAAAGATTGGATATAGGAGATCCAAGAGATCGTGAGGGATCTCAAGGATAACCTACAGACTAATAAAAATCAATAGAAGATATATGAAGGTAGGGGCAGAGTTGAGAGGCATTTTGAGGTTGGGGACTTGGTCTTCTTATGCCTCCAACCATACAGGTAGTCTATGCTCAAGAAGAAGGGGGTCAAGAAGCTTAAGCCCCACTTTTGTGGGTTGTAAAAGGTGATCAAACATATAAGATAGGTAGCGTATGAGTTGGAACTTCCACCAGGGAGCAAGATACACAATGTGTTCCATGTGTCTTACCTGAAAAATGCCTTAGGACAACATGTCACAACTGCCACAGAGTTACCACCCTTGGATGATGAGGGGCATTTGGTTTTGGTTCTAGAGTCTATTTCAAAGGTGAGAGGCAAGAAACTTAAAAATAGAGTTACCAAATAATTTCTCATAATATGGAAGGACTTACTAGAGGAGGATGCCACATGGGAGGGTGAGTAGGTATTACAATATCCAGAATTGTAGTTTCTTAAGGACAAGAAAAATTTTCGGGGGGAGGAATATGATATCCCCACTAAATAATTTTGCTAAGCATATTCCCATTTTTGAAATTTTTACATTAGGAGGAAATTTTGATGTGTAGAGACTTAGAAAAAGTGGGTTAAGTAGACCCCATGTGATTTTTGGACACTAAATAGGCCATGCACATTAGAGAAAAAGGGAAAAACAAAAATTGTTAGTGGAATGTGGGGACCACAAGGGAGGATTTTGAACCACGAGGAAATTCAAATTAGAGGAGACATGAAAGAGAAGAGAATGTTCGAACTAGTGGATATTGGGGCCCAGTAAGGGAGAGAGGACCAAAACTTGTAAATATCATAAGGAGGCCTCGATTTTGAGTCCTTTTCCTTATCTATCTCATGAGATCGAACTTTCTTAGAGCTATTGAGCACAAGAAGGGGAGTGTTTCTTAGCATAATAATTCCAAGCAGAAATTCCACCCTTATTTCAGAGAACTCCAAGTGTCTCCCTCGTGAGGAATTTTGGAGTCAAATCCAGGGCTTCCCTTGAGTTGATTGTGGAAGTTTCCTCCAATTCTACATGTTCTCTTGGGTGTAGAAGGCAATTCACATTAGCTGATTGGAGCAACTTCCTTTGTTTGGAGATTATGGGCATTTGCAGGAGTATTTCCCTTGGGTGAAGGCGAAGATTAGTACCATTTTGCATCGCTAAAGTGGAGGGTTTTAGCTAGGACGAATTTCACTATTTCTAGGTTTTCACAGAGCCTATTGAGCAAAGATTGCACAGGGGTTAGGAGCAACAATGATTGCTAGATTTGGGGCCTAAAGAAGAGAGTGAATTCTGGGAGAAATTTTGCAATGATTTCATATGCAATTTAGCGAAGGATTTGTGCTACACTCAACAGTGATTCTCTTGTAGAGAGCAGAGTTGGGAATTTTGGGTAGTTCACACTTTTTGGGGTTGTCTAAGTCTGCTAGAATTAGTCCGAGAATTTTCTAGGTTTTTGTGGATTTGTTGTGAGGAGCTCCAGGTTAATTTTGCAAATTTTTCTAAGCAGTGTTGAGGGCAGAAATCCTAATTCTTCTCAGGCAACATCAACAATATTTTCTAAGTAGTGCATAGATATTTAAGGGAGACATTTCCAACACCTGAGCCATCACTTTCTTAGCTAGGTTTTGCATAACTTACCATTAATAAAATGACTAAATTTCCTTACCCTATTTATTAAACCACTTATTATACATTTGCTATAACTTACTGCATGTTCTTGATTATTATTATTATTTCCTAATTGGAATATTACATTCATCCCTATGAATCGAGTCTTATCTCATAAGTGATCTTTATTGTAAGAAGCCAATTGTTGAGTAGATTATCATTCTTTTACCACGAATCGACGGTTAATTCTAAAAAAGTAAGGGTTCATTATTTGTTTATGACCATGTTAAATTAATGTTATTTATGTTGTAAATTGAATTAGTTTTTAAATTATTTAATTTTATTTGCATATTCAGACTTACATATGTAACCATGATATGTGATTTTCCATTACATATGTTTACAAAAATTTGCATTAGCATGCATGTGTATTCACTAATTAATAATAAGAGCATTAGGAATACCATTAAAATAACAAATTAAAAAAAAAAATATATGATTATAAAATACCTGACAACTACAGAAACTGACCGACATATAACATTAAATAACATTGCATTACTTGTAATTTTAACAATGAAAGCATTTATTAACTTCATTTAAGATCAAGATGTTCCATAAATCATTGGTTATCGAGATCCATAAAGATGTTCAATAGAAGGTATTTGTACAAGTGATCTCACCCTAGACACGTGAAAAAGGATCAGGAAATACAAAATTTATTAATTGCAAAGTAATAATGAGAAAGAATTAAATAAGAAATACATTAAAATGATGTTTAATATGTGGATAATATGATAAGGCTATTTAATTTGGAATATATTTTTTAATATTTAATTTAAAAAATATTAGGGGTTTATTTTTATTTAATATTTTAAAATATTTTTAATTTGTAAAAATCAAAATGATTTATTTCTTTTATGTTTTTTTAATTAAATTAGTTACTTAAAAAATATGTTATATGAATATTAAAGAATTATGATTTTTATAAATATGTAGTATTGATGAATCATAATATTGGCGCATAGTATTGTAATAGGTTTATTTACAGATTAAGAATCTCCATGGTAAAATAAGATAGATTCTATTTAATTCATATATTAATTTTTCCTAATTAATAATAATAAATTATAATTTAATTAATTTTATAATATTTTTAATTTGATATTTTAAAATGTATGATAAAATAAATATTTTCATACCTATTATAAATTGATACTTATATATTTATTAGATATTTATTTTAAATATATCATTAAAAATAAATCTCAATAATTAAAAAAAATCAGTGACAAAAAATATTATAAAACAAAAATCATTGACATACAACAATATAAAAGAATTAAATCCTTCTCTAATAAGGAAAGGTAAATGGAACATGATATAATAAGGTAGATAAGCTATGAAATGATTATTGTTTTATGAAAGCACACATTGATTGTGTTTTTAAGTAATAAGTAATGGTATTTTTAAGAATTAATTAGATGTATTATTGAGAACACTTAAAAGAAATTTTAAAATGTAATTCAAGATATCATAAAGAAATTTGATTGTGTTTTTAAGTAATAATGTAATGGTATTTTTAAGATTTAATTATATATATTTTTGAAAATACTTAAAAGAAATTATAAAATGTTATTCAAAATTTTAGTTTAGGTTATGATTAGTAATTACAATATGGGTTATGTTTATATATTAAATTGTGTTTTTAAATTTTAATAATATATTAGTTTTTTATATTAATATTTTAAAATAATATTTATTTGGAAAATAGTTTTATACAATCGATTGAGGATGGGTCTTATTAGCAAGGTGGCTCACAATCAAACTTCATGAAGGCTCTTGTTATGAAACTAGTTCACAAAAATGTAGAAAAGATAGATGAATGCCTTATAAATCAGCCTCTTCGAGGAGGCAACCTCCTTTACATTACACAAATGAACAATTCTTAGATGATACAAATGACAAGACATACTTTCTATATATAGGAGTCTAAGGGGTCATAATATAATCAGATCCGACATAACAATAATATTGTAAGGGCATAATAATAATAATAGTGGGCTTCTACAGGGCATAATAATAACAATATGGGGACTACATGGGCACAACAATATAATAAGGAAGTTGTACTAATAACGATAAGGGGTTACACTAGTCGTCTAGGGACCTAACATGCCCCTCTCCTTCAAAAAGTGTTGTCCTCAATGCTTGAGTAGTTATTGATGCTTCTGTATAAAATTCTTGTCCTCCCATGTGGAATCTTCAGCGGGTAAGTTCTTCCACTTGATGAGATACTCTGAAATTGATCAATTTCGTAGCTGTTGGGTTCTTCTTTCTGTGACTACTCTAGGTTCCAATATGTTTTTTCCTTCCACATCAAGTTTTGGCAATATTGTTTGAACTGGGATCTTCTGCAACTTTTGAATGAGTGGCCACACTTCTTCGTCCTTCTTCCATTCACCTCTTGCTTCATTTATCCAATATGGTTGGATAATAGAAATAGCACAAAACAATGCTTCCACATCCTCATCCTTTCTTGAGAGTGCATTTGCAACAACATTTTGCTTCCCTTTTTTTGTAGATGATTTCAAAGTCATAACCCAACATATTTGTGACCCATTTTTTATGTTTTTCTAAAGATAATCTTTGTTATAAAAAGTATTTAAGGCCATCATGATCCATTTTTACCTTGAAGTGTCTTCCCATTAGGTAAGGTCATCATTTCTTAAGTGCATGTAGTATTGCCAACATTTCCTTCTCATAAATAGCTTGCTTGAGATGTAGCCATAAAAATACACAATCGCCTACATCAAAACTTCTTTCATTGCGATGTTGATCCACTTGTTGTTTCATTCGATTCTGCACCAAAGTGGTGTTATTCTTTAAAAGTTGGAGGACTTGTTGTTGATGCTCGATGTGATCTTTCACCGCTTAAATCTTTTTCTTCTTGATATGTCCTTCTATCTTGAGAGTTTGAGGAGTGGTAATTTCTTCCAATGCATTACAAGATATGGTCGGATTCATTTCTTGATGCTCGATGTGATATTTCACTTCTTGAATATTTTTCTTCTTGATATGTCCTTCTATCTTGATAGTTTGAGGAGTGGTAATTTCGGCCAATGCATTACAAGATATGGTCGGATTCATTTCTTCTTTCTCGATGTGATCTTTCACTTCTTGAACCATTTTCTTCTTGAAACGTCCTTCTATCTTGAGAGTTTGAGGAGTGCTAATTCTTGCCAATGGTTTACAAGATATGGTCATATTCATTTTGTTATGAAACTAGCTCAAGAAAAGAGAGAAAAGATAGATCAACGCCTTAGAATTCAGCCTCTTCGAGGGGGCAACCTCCTTTACATTACATAAATGAACAATTCTTTGATGATTCAAATGAAAAAACCTCCTTTCTATATATAGGAGTCTAAGGAGTCACAATATAATCCAGCCGACCTAACAATAATAATATAAAGCCACAAAAATAACAATAGAGGGATTCTATGGGGCACAGTAATAACAATATGGGGGCAATAGGGGCACAACAATATTAATAAGGGGTATAATTACAATAGTAATGGGGTAATCACTAGTATTATAGGGACCCAACATGCCCCTCTCCTTCAAAAAAGTGTTGTCCTCAATGCTTGAGTAGTTCTGGATACTTCTGCATAAAATTCTCATCCTCCCATGTGGAATCTTCAGCGGGTAAGTTCTTCCACTTGATAAGATACTCTGAGATTGAACGATTTCGTAGCTGTCGAGTTCTTGTTTCTGTGACTGCTTCCGGTTCCAATATAATTTTTCCTTCCTCGTCAAGTTCTGGAAATATTGTTTGAACTGGGAGCTTGTCGCCTATAACCTTCTTTAAACATGAAACATGGAAAACTGGGTGCAATCGAGAAACTCCAGGAAGCTCCAATTTGTATGCCATAGTACCAATCTTTTGCAACACCTTGTACGGACCATAATACTTTGGTGATAATTTATTATCCTTCTTAGCTTGCTTGAGGGACATTTGCTTATATGGTTGTAGCTGTACGAATACCCAATCACCTACATCAAAACTTCTTTCACTACAATGTTGATCTGCCTGTTGTTTCATTCTATTCTGTGCCAACACGAGGTTATCCTTTACGAGTTGGAGGAGTTGTTGTTGATGTTCGATGTGATGTTCCACTGCCTAAACCTTAGAATTTTCTCTTAAATATGATGTGATGGATGGTGGTTGATACCCATAAAGTGCCATAATGGGGTCATTTTTGTTGCTGTATGGAAGGAAGTGTTATACCACCATTCAGCCAGAGGCAACCATTTGACCCATTGTGTCTGTTTATCAGATACAAAGCAATGAAGATATCCTTCCAAACATTTATTTACTATCTCAGTTTGCCCATCAGATTGAGGATGATAAGATGAGCTATGAGCTAACTGAGTACCGAGACAAGAAAATAATTCTGTCCAAAAATTTCCAGTGAAAATGGGATCTCTGTCACTTATAATAATCTTTGGGTTTCCATGTAGCTTTTTAATTGTTTCCATAAATGCAGTAGAAACTGTACTGGCTTTAAATGGATGTGATAATGCACAAAAGTGTGCATACTTGGTAAGTCTGTCAACTACCACCATGATGACACTCTTTCCATCAGACTTGGGTAAACCTATGATAAAATCCATTGAAACCTCCTCCCAACGTTGGCTTGGAATGGATAAAGGTTGTAATAGACCCAGTGTCTTAATTGTTTCAACTTTATTTTGTTGGCAAACCAAACATTCCGCCACAAACTTTTGAATATCTAATTTAAGGCCATCCCAAAAAAATTCCTTCTTAACCCTGTGGTAAGTTTTTAAAAATCCTGAGTGCCCTCCTATGGATGAAGTGTTCAATTCCATAAGAATCTTTTGTTTTAGCTGAGAATTCTTACAGAGGTATAAGCGATCTTTGTACCATAACGAATCATTTTGCCAGCTAAATGTATCAGACGTACTGGAATCTTGTTGTAACTTTCAAATAAGTGCCCACACTTCTTCGTCATTCTTCGATTCCTCCCTTGCTTCGTTTATCCAATCTGGTTGGATAATAGAAATGGCGCACAAAAATGCTTCCACATCCTCATCCTTTCTTGAGAGTGCATTTGCCACCACATTTTGCTTCCCTTTTTTGTAGATGATTTTAAAGTCATAACCCAACATCTTTGTGACCCACTTTTGTTGCTCTTCAGAGGATAATCTTTGTTCTAAAAAGTATTTAAGGCTATCATGATCCGTTTTTACCTTGAAGTGTCTTCCCATTAGGTAGGGTCGCCATTTCTTAAGTGCATGGAGTATTGCCAACATTTCCTTCTCATAAATAGCTTTGCTTAAAAACTTTCCCTTGATTGGACGACTTTCAAAAGCAATGGGTCTTTCATCTTTCATTAGAACAGCACCAATTCCATTTCCTGAAGCATCACATTCCACAATAAAGGTTTTCGTGAAGTTCGGTGTAGCTAAGACTGGTGCTTGGCACATTGCCTTTTTAAGATGTTCAAAGGCCTTTGTTGCTTTCGGAGTCCATGAAATGCATCTTTCTTCAATAATGTTGTTAGAGGTGCTGCTATTCTCCCATAATTCTTAACAAACTTGCGATAATACCCTGTCAACCCGAGAAATCCTTGTAGATGCTTTATGGATGTGGGGATTTTCCATTCCTTAATGGCTTTAATTTTGCTAGGGTCTACCTTAACTCCTTCATGAGATACAATATGACCCAAATATTCCACCTCCTGGACTCCAAAGAAACATTTGGATCTTTTTGCATATAATTGTTTCTCCTTCAATAGTTGTAGCACCTTGTCAACATGTTCAACATGATCCTTCCAAGACTTGTTGTAGATTAGTATATCATCAAAAAATACTAACACAAATTTTCTAAGGAATGGTTTGAAAATTGAATTCATCAAACCTTGAAATGTTGAAGGTGCATTGGTAAGGCCAAAAGGCATGACCAAAAATTCATAATGACCCTCATGAGTTCTAAATGCTGTTTTCG
This sequence comes from Pinus tabuliformis, assembly GCA_031772625.1. Taxonomy (NCBI): domain Eukaryota; kingdom Viridiplantae; phylum Streptophyta; class Pinopsida; order Pinales; family Pinaceae; genus Pinus; species Pinus tabuliformis. The sequence continues at coordinate 863,056,389 of CM062819.1, read as the reverse complement.
GAATGTCTTCAATCTTCATTCTAATTTGATGATAACCTAAACGAAGATTCAACTTGGTGAAGTAAATTGATCCATGCAATTCATCCAGTAATTCATCAATGATAGGAATGGGGAACTTATCTTTAATAGTGAGCTTGTTGAGCTCCCTATAATCTGGACACATGCACCATGATCCATCCTTCTTGTGCACTAATACTACTGGAGCAGAGAAAGAACTTTGACTCGGTTGAATTATACCAGCCTCTAGCATTTCTGCAACCATATGTTCAATTTCACTCTTTTGGACATAGGGATATTTGTATGGCCTGATGTTTGGAGGAACACTTCCTGGAATCAAATGAATAGCATGATCATGATCATGCATAGGTGGGAGACCTTTGGGAGTCTCAAATACCTTGGAATGATTGTCCAAGATTTTTTGGAGATCTGAAAAATAGATGATTCCAATGTGGAAACATCTAGCGAGCATAATTGTGCAATTACACCTCTTTGCTCCTTTTTTAGAAGCTTTGTCATACCATTAGAGCTGATTATTTTTCCTGGTTTCCTTGCAATACCCCTTAATTCAACTTCCTTTCCTTCCGTAGAAAATTTCATTAAAAGTTATTGAAAATTAAAAGCTATTGTACCCAGGGATTGTAGCCATTGGAATCCTAGTACAACTCAGCACCTCCCATTGGAATAGAAAGCATTGGGCTAGTCAATACATATTCTCCCATGGATAGCTTGATATTATGGCACTTTCCAGAGCAAGTTATTGTTCCTCCATTTGCAATCATTACTTGACACTCTGGTGCTGGATATAGGAAGCAATTCAATTCTTTTGCTACCTTACAATGAATAAAATTGTGGGTGCTTCCTGAATCAATCAAAACTATTAACTTTTCTTCTTGATTTTTCCTTCTATCTTGATGGTTTGAGGAGTGGTAATTCCCGCTAATGCATTACAAGATATGGTTGGATTTATTTGTTCTTCATCTAGGCTTTGTTCCTGGAGTATATCCTCTTCTTTTGACCTTTCTTGCTCCCTTTCTTCTTCCTCTTCACAATCTATGTAGAATAATTTCTTCTCAGCACACTTATGACCTTTAGTGTATTTGTTATCACAACTGTAACAAAGCCCTTTTGCTCTTTTTTCTTCCAATTTTTGTGGTGTCAACCTTATAGGTTGTGGAAGACTAGGGGCAACAACACTTCCATCTTTATAGTTGTGAGTGGTATGCTTCCTGGTTGCCATAATTTTGCTTTCCATTTTTCTTTCTAACCTGAATGCCTTCTCTAATGAATCATGTTCCCAAAGGCGAACATCATGTTGGATATTATCCTTTAAAGACCCTATGAACAAATCAATCCTATGCTCCTCTGGAATATCTTTTACCCTTATGTTCAATTTTTGGAACTCCTCAATGTGCTCCATTATTGAACCCTTTTGTTTGAGACTTATCAATTGGCTAAAAAAAGTGTTGCTTTTTGTATCCTCATAATGTGCTACCAATTCTTCCGTAAGAATTGCCCAAGTGATAAATTTTTTACGAGAGCAAAGCCATTGATACCATACAAACTGATTTGGTTCCAAATATAAAGTTTCCATACGTACCTTTTGTGTGTTTTGCACATTATTGAGATCGAAGAATTGCTCCATCTGTAATGTCCATGTGGCAGGATCCTTGCCATCAAACTTCCTCATATCGATTTTTGGAATATGGTGAGTCTTCGGTCCAACATTAGTGTCTATGGAATCATGATTAACATTTCTCTTATTCTCATCATGAGTTTCCTTTAGTACCCTTTCACCCTTAGTGCCCATTTCTTGTAGCAACTTATTCATATTTATCTTCAATTCGTCAATGTCTGTCTTCAAATCTGTCTTCAAATCTGCCATGTCTCTCTTCAAATCTATCTTTGAATCATCCATCTTAGCTTCCATGCCCTTTAACTTAGATTCCACGCCATTTATCTTAGCTTCTGTTAGCTTTTGTGAGCGTGACATTTGTTGCACTTGTTCTTGTAATTTTGATATATCATGTAGCATTTCTTCCTCTTCTTCATGAGTCATGCTAGAGCTTTCAGGTTCCTTACTAGGTGTTTGCATTTTCTTTCCTCGGGGCATTAGTTACTGATAATAATGCTTTACTATGCCCTTTGAATTCCTTCAAACCAAGCTTACGCAAAAATTTAAAAAAAAATACACACCTTTTTTCACTTTGTAGAAGCCCGATATTGAATATGATGTATCTCTGTAATTTCAGATCATCCAGTTCTGAAATTGCGATCTGTAGTAGCCTTCTGCATCCTCTTTCCAATGCCTCAAGTCTGACCCAAATTGGATTCTCCAAGGAAGAGTTATGCGAAATCTCCCACAGTGACTTGATTTTAGACTAGTTCAGTAGAGCAAACTTGTACGACGTGCCACAAGTCACTGTTTCGACCTATGGATATGAAATATGCATACAAGAAACTACAGTCCGTCCTCTTTCTATACCTTCTTATGAAATTTCAATCCGATCTTCAGAGAGAAAGTTATGACAATTTTCCCCAGGTCACCTGTTTAGAATGTAATTCAGGAGTCTGCAAAAAGACCAACTTCCGCAGATCATATCTCCACAAATATAGCGCGAAAATATCTGAAATTCGGACTCAAGGTTCAACACGATTTCTTCTCAAATGGGTTTTTTTTGTGACTTCTGAAACATCACAGAAAAAAGTTATAGCGAAAATGCCACGATGACCTGTTTGGAGCAGCAAAACCCTAGAATCCAAAGCTCTGATACCAAATGTTATGAAACTAGCTCAAGAAAAAATAGAAATGATAGATCAACGCCTTAGAATTCAGCCTCTTCGAGGGGGAAACCTCCTTTATATTAGATAAATGAACAATTCTTTGATGATCCAAATGACAAAACCTCCTTTCTATATATTTTTTTTTCTAGGTTAAGACTAAACTAAGTACCCACGGGGAATTGAACCAGTGACCTATCGCAAGGAGTGCCTTAACAGCGCACCCATTCACCGTCAATCCAAAGCCCCATGGGCATCCTCCTTTCTATATATAGGAGTCTAAGGAGTCACAATATAATCCAGCCGACCTAACAATAATAATATAAAGCCACAAAAATAACAATAGAGGGATTCTATGGGGCACAGTAATAAAAATATGGGGGCAATAGGGGCACAACAATATTAATAAGGGGTGTAACTACAATAGTAATGGGGTAATCACTAGTATTATAGGGACCCAACACATTTCTTCTTTCTCTGGGGTTGGTTCCTGGTGTATATCTTCTTCTTTTGATGTTTCTTGATCATTTTCTTCCTCCTCTTCATAATCTATTTAAAATAATTTCTTCTCAGCACACTTATGACCTTTAGTGTATTTGCTATCATGATTGTAACAAAACCATTTTTCTCTTTTTTCTTCTAATTTTTGTGGTGTAAACCTTGTAGGTTGTGGAAGGCTAGGAGAAAAGACACTTCCGTAATTATAGTCGTGAGTGGTGTGATTCTTTGTTTCCATAATTTCTCTTTCAATTTTTCTTGCCAACCTGAATGCCTTCTCTAATGAATCAGGTTCCCAAAGACAAACCTCATGTTGAATGTTATCCTTTAAAGTCCCTATGAAGACATCAATCCCTTGCTTCTCTGGAATATCATTTATCCTTATATTCAATTCTTGAAATTCCTCAATGTGCTTTTCCATTGAACACTTTTTTTGATATTTATCAATTGGCTAAAGAAGGTGTTTCTCTTTGTATCCTCATAATGTGCTATCATTTCCTCTATGAAAATTGATCACATAAGAAGTGGTTTATGAGAACAAAGCCCTTTATACCATAAAAATTGATCTAGTTCTAAATATGAAGATGCAATACGTACCTTTTGTAACAGTTGCACCTCATGTAGATCAAAATATTGCTCCATCTGTAGTATCCAATTTACTGGATCCTTGCCATCAAACATCCTCATATCACATTTTCAAATATTCAAGTTCTGAAATTGTTTCCTGCAGTAGCCCTCTGCATCCTCTTTATAACCCCGCAAGTCTAATCAATATTGGATTCTACAAGGAAGAGTTATGTCAGATCTCCCACAATGACTTGATTATAGACTAGTTCAGTAGAGCAAACTTCTACTAAGTTCCACGTGTCCCTGTTTCAACCTTAGGACCTGAAACTGATAAAAAGACAACTACAGTCCATCTGTTTTCTGTATCTTCTTACTAAATTTCAATCTGATGCTTAGAGAGAAACTTATGACTACTTTCCCAAGGTCACCTGTTTAGAATGTAATTCAAGAGTCTACAAAAACCCTAACTTCCTCAGATTATATCTTCAAAATTATAGCGAGACAAGATCTGAAATTCAGACCCAAGCTTCAAAATGATTTCGGCTCAAATGGGTTTTAAACTCATAGTCTGAGCCTTCGTAGAAACAAAATTATAGTGAAACTTCCACGATGACCTATTTGAGATGAAATTCTGGAGCTTGCAAAAACCTAACTTCCTCAAATCATAGCGTCGAAAATATAGTGAGACAAGATCTTAAATTTGGACCTGAGTCTCAGGCTGATTTCTTCTAAAATGGTTTTTTTTTTTAGCTTCTGAAACTTCATAGCAAAAAATTTATATTGAAAATTCCACGATGACCTATTTGGAGCAGTGAAACCATAGAATCCAAAGCTTTGATACCAAATGTTATGAAACCAGCTCACAAAAAGATAGAAAAGATAGATGAATGCCTTATAAATCAGCCTCTTCGAGGGGGAAACCTCCTTTACATTACACAAATGAACAATTCTTAGATGATATAAATGACAAGACCTCCTTTCCATATATAGGAGTCTAAGGGGTCATAATATAATCAAAGTCGACATAACAATAATAATGTAAGGGCATAATAATAACAATAGTGGGCTTTTATGGGGCACAATAATAACAATATGGGGACTACATGGGAACAACAATATAATAAGGCAATTGTACTAATAACAATAAGGGGTTACACTAGTAGTATAGGGACCTAACAATTGTTGCGCCCGTGTTAGGGGGAGGAGACACACTAAAATTCAGTCAGCTTAGGGCTCGTGTAGCCCATGCTGGGTGCGATCTTTGAGGGACTTTGACGACTTAAATGCCCATGGGTTACGTTTCTCAAGCCACATATCAAACCTAAGAAAACACAAACAACTTGAAAAACAAAAGAAAATAATATGCAATGCAAATGAATACTTATAATTTAAAAACAATTTTACAATTTATCATTACTGTAACAAATTTACAAATACTCCAATTTAGAATATCATATATAACTATAAAAACTTTTAATAAATATCATAAATTTAAGAATTCATATTTGGTGAGAATTTTCTACATTACAATGGTTTCACACTCTTACCTTTATTCCCCTCTTATGCAAACGTTTGTATAAGAAATAAATTGCATAATATAAAGTTAGAATTTATATTTAAAGGGTTTATTTGAAGTAACAATAATGTAACATAAAAAGGTTATTAGTTTCTTTTATTCGAAAAATAAGACATAATCAAATTATGTTATTCTTGTGTATCTTTATATTTTGTATAAAATTGGTGAGGAGATGTTAAAAGAAACCTATGAATTTAGATGTCACTTTTTGCTTTCATTTCCCAACTAGTAGCTCTTAGTTGAACTTATTGTTTTATCAATCACATGACATTGTGAACCCAATCTTAATTTTCTACATTCATTTGAGTTTGGCTTGCTAGGTAAGATAATAATATCACAATAAGGGAAAAGAAACAAAACAATTGGGTTTAGTTTATGATAAGAGAAGAACCTCATGTTTACCCTCTTTCAAACACCATTTTTGTAGTTCCCCGATCTAGTTGACATGAGATTTACAGTATCTTGAGTTTGATAGATTAGTTGATCTATACATTATTCATTGAGGACATCCATTATGATGATCCAAACATTTTATGTATTTTGGTAAGACATGTATTTAATGATATTATGATATCATTGTGATGATGTTGATTATGAAATTTATAAGTGGTCATTTATGATGCTTATTGGATGATAGTTATGTCATCTTTATCAACTTTTACTAATTATTTTCTGACTGTGGTAGGAAAAGAGGACTATGGATGCAACCCACACCATAACAGTTTAAGTCACATTGTAATTTATGTTTATGTTTTGATATTTTATATTGATGTAGATAGTGGGTATTCTTATATGGATTATACTAATGGAAGTTCTTACATTTTTTTATGCATAGATAAATATTAGCTGGATGACCCACATATGATTAGTAGAATTGTCGATGGAAGCAAGAAATACTTGGAGGTATATGATTAGTGTCCCTCAACATACTTGATAGCACTTCACCCTTGCTTTAGGATGAAGTACAAGGGGTACTTATTGTTAGAGTTGCATGATGTTGTGAGGGTTATACCATGGATATGGTTACTCACGATGTACTATTGAGGGTTGCACATCAAGTGGATTCTTGATCCTAAATCACCATGAAACTATCAACAAGGGAGACAAGGAGACTATTGAGTTTCTATTCTACCAAGATTTCCTTCCGCTGTGTAGATAATAGGTGTTTGAAGAAAAACCTGTGGCACCCATGGAACATGATGTTCTTGAAGGGCTTGAGGATTGGCACCCTTGGCATCAAATGGAAGATAATGAAATACATGATTGTGGTTAATTCATAAATCCTTAAGGATTGATATGTTATGGATGATTAAAGAGAAAAACTTAGAAATTTTTTGAGTATCAAGATAATCTAAAATTAAATAAGTGTCAATCTTGAAAACTAAACTTAATATGAAAAACATAATAATTGAAAGAAATGGCTTGGCTAATGTTAGTAAAATAATATTTAAAAAGGAAGTTTTATGTTATATATAATGTTTAAAAGAGGAATTAATTTGAATTTAAATAGATGCAAGCTTATGAAAACACAAATCTAAATAGACAAGTACAATAATTGAGTTATTTTTTTTATAAGCTTGGTGGTACCTTTCTATTAATTTCAGGAAATAAAGTAGGTTACATCCATATGCTTGAGAGCAACTTAAGTGGACTCAACCTTCCCAATGGGAAACCAGGTCTGTTGGCCACCTAACTATAAAATATGGCATCCATAAGAAAAAAATAATAAGTCTATCCAGCCATGCTATATATAACTAAGAGTATTTATACTTCTTGTTCTCCAAATATTGATAAACATAACTGGTAATAATTCTAAAACTATAGGACCGAAGCATTCAAAATGAAAAACATGGGTGCACTATCATTCTTCATCATCAACAGAATCCACTTGAGTGGGGTACTTCATAGTAGAACCAGGAAACTATGAGTGGGGTATGCAAGGGATGTGCTTCTCAATTCGTCTCAGCTGACCAATCTATTGTTGCAGTTGGAACTAAAACTTTTGCAGTTCTTTGGTGAAGTCAGAATGCCCCTGAGGGGCTGCATGCATGTTAGAAGGAAACTGTTCTAGATATTTTGCCATAATTCTCTTCATCATCCAGAATAGGCACACTTTTTGCTTGTATTGGGTTACTCTTCCATGAGTATGGCCTCGATCTGGGGCCACTGCTTGCCACTCATCCATGTCCAAATCAAAGTATTCCATGATCTATCAGATTTCTTCTTCCTACTCTACTATTAGCTACCTAACCAGGTTAAATTTACTGGCATAGTAAGCTTGGGTTGCTTCATCAACTAAACGTGAGGTTGTCTTATACCCTAGTCTTGTCCCACCCACCCCACTGGAAGAGTTGGGTTGGCTTCTTGGTGATGGAGTTGCCTTTATCTGCCTCACTCATCCTCACCTTCCATCACCATTATTATTTGCTCCCTTCGCTCGATCCATTATGTTGTTGCTACCTATCATTTTCTTTTCTTTTTCCCTCATCCCTATATTTCCACTAGCCGAGGTTTGCAATTTGGGTGCTCGACATTGCAGAGGTCGTGCCACACTATATACCTACTTCAAATTCAAATGACACCACCTGAGTAAGGAACTCACTCCACTGACTGTGAGTAATTGTATGCCAATGCAGGATTATAGTGCCATTGTTTTTACATGCCTTCCTCTGCCCAGTGAAAAGTATGAATGAACTGGCCATGCTAACTCTTACCAGGCCATAAGTAGTATAGCAACAATTTCCAACAATAATTTACTTCATCAACTAAACATAGTAACAGGAATTCAAAGGGGATTCAAGCTGTCTGCGGACTGAACAAATCGCCCATAGAACCCTTTGCTAAACGACCCCATACAGAGTGCCCAGGTTGTGGGAATCGAGAACCCTTTGTCCATAACTAGCTTCAATTGCTCAGCGTCAATCCATACCCACCACCGATACCCGAGATGAATTCCATCCAAGCAGAGGCTCTCGACCCAAGATATTTGAGTCCAAAAGACTGGAATGACCCATAAACTAACCAACATGGATTCTCTACCTTCGCCCCTCTGCCACCAGAGGGTATATCTGGAGTTCCTTGAACCCCTGGTTCTCTCTATGTCGAGGAAATTTAGATCCCCCTCAAATTATCCACAGACCAAACCCCCTATCTGCTCTTCCAGACCCGTGACAGGGGAATTTCCACATACCCTACTCTCTACCATCTAGACCTTCCATGCACCCATGGGTGATAAACATATCCCGAACTCTACTGACATTGGGATGAGTAGAACTATGGACATAGAGAAGACATATCCTGAACTCTACTAACATTGGGATGAGCAGAACTATGGACATAGAGAAGACCTAGAACGCAGCAAGGCCATGCCTCTGGCCCTTCTAGAACTTATCTCCCCATATCCCAGACACATTCAATTCCCTGACTTGAGGCTGAATACATTTTTCCATTCTAACTAAAATTACAGGGTGAAGGTCGATAACATACCAAGAATCACTACCAATTATTGAGGATGTTGGTTGTCTTTGTCTGTCTCGAATTCCCCTCACACACCAGTTCCACAGGTGTTTGAGCGCCCACACTACTCTCCTCAACAATCCAAAAAAACAATTTCCCTCTCCAACTATCCTTAACACTTTGCGACCCTCATGCATTAAACCTCACATGATTACCACCACCACTCCAAGTGATGGCTGCATGTGAAGGGTGGTCGTGACGCTCTTAGTGAGCCACATTAATCTCTAGGCTCATACAAGCCAACTAGGTCCGACTCGCACCTCGATTGGGGACGGTAGTTCTTTCTCATATTTCTCTAGGATACCTTGGAGTGGAATCAGATCATTCTCCAAAGAGTTTGGTGGCCATGCCATTTCTATCGTACTTCCTAGATGGAAGGATTTCTCCAACCTCCTTCACTAAATTAGCTATGATTCAACTATGACTTAGTTTTTCTCAATGGGGACCTTGAATTAGCTTCTTAATTGTGTCCACCACCAATTGTGAAGCCCCCTCTATCACCAATATTTTGAACCCCATTTTCTGTGCTAAAATCTAGCCTTGTTTGACAACAGTGAAATCTGCCTCATTGTTACTAGCATACCCTTGGTTTGCTGCAAAGATCGGTCTGGTTTTCATTTTATAATCCCTAAATAGGCCACCAAAGTCAACATTTCCTAGGTTTCCTTTCAAAGCCTTGTAAAAGATTAATTTAATAAAACCTTATGGGGTGCTCGTGAAATGGAGTGTTGATGATGTGGGGGAATGAAAGACTTTCCATGATCTTGGTGCTATCATGCTTGCTAATAAATTCAACAGTTTCAGGATTCTTACTTCTGATGTAGCGACTTTCCAGTCATTCAAGTACCATTTTTCTAATAGGATAGTCTCTCTATATTTGAAGAATCTATTATTTATTTCCTTCCATATGGCCCATACTATAAACCCCACGGCTAAATTCCATTCTCTATATACGACGAGGCTTGAGAAGATCCCTTTATTCCATTTGATTATAGTTTCTTTGATGCTTAGGGGGTCTCTATCTAAATGGCCAAACACATTCTTGAGATGGCTCCATTTTTGGATTGCAAAGGGGTAGGTGTTCAATAAATGTTCCAGATTTTCATTGTGTTGGCCACAAATAACACACCAGGAGGGGCCTTGCTGGCCTTATTTCTGAACCTAGTCCCATGTGAGGATTCTCCTGTGACATACAAGCCATAGGAATTGCATAATTTTTTGCCAGAATTTTCTCATCTAGATCTTCTTCCATAGAGGGAACTGAAGGTTTTTGGGTTCCTCCACTCTATTCTTATAAGCTTCCTTAATGCTGAAGGTTCCTTTAGTCATGTATCCCCATCACAGAAGTTCTTCCCCCTCTTGGTATGTTATTTTCCTTGATTGGAGTTTCTGATTCATGATTTTCCATTGCTCAAGGGTGGGGGGTTTAGCCAGTCTCCTACTACCTTTCATTTATGCCAGCCTGCACTTTGAGGAGGGGTTTTCCATAACCGTTCTGCTGTATAGTAATTCTTGCTAGTTGTATACAAGAAAATATCTCCAAGATCCTGTCGAATCAACAATTTTCTCTTTGCTGCCAAGCTTCCTTCCAGAAGTAGGTTGTGTTACCATTTCTAATGTCCCAGAAGAAGTGTTGATTAATCAGGTACTTTTTCCTTACTACTAAGTTCTAGGTGGCTGATCCTTAAGGAGGATCCATATATCTAAGGATATATTTAGGTTGGATCGAGATTACATATTTTTGGGTCCATATTCGTTTCCATAAGTTTGGGCCACATTTTATCCATCTCCACCATACCTTAGATCCCATAACTTGGTTTAATATGTACGGGTCTTTGAGACTTATGCCTCTAGCCATCTTAGGGAAGGTTAATGTGTTCCAAGATACCAAGGCACATTTCCTTACCTTTTGAGCCCCTTTCCATAAAAATTTCCTGAAAATATCAACCATGATAGAACAATAGGTTTTAGGGGCCACCATAACAGATAGATAGTAGATCAGGATAGATTGAAGGTCAAATTTTAGCAGCACAGTTGAACCCACTATGTTGAGAGCACAGAATGCCCATCCACTCAACTTCGATTGGATTTTAACAAAGAGGTCCTGCCACTAGGAGGTCTTTAGGGAAATAAACACTAAAGGCATACTCGGATATTTCATAGGAATTCTCCCTATGCAAAACCTCATCAAGTGGTCCAGAAAAGGTTGAGTAGATCTAGGGGTATTAAAAAGAAAAATTCTCGATTTCTCAATGTTAATCAGTGTGCAAGAAGCCATCATAAACTCCTGGAGAATATCCTTGATCTTCCGGGCTTCCCTTAAAGAAACATGGCAGAAAAGCATGATGCCTTTCACAAATTGTTGATGGGTGATGGGTAAATTAGAATCCCAAGGTCTAAGATTCTTTAGGTGGGAGGAGCAAACCATTGCTTTCAAGAATCTTCCCAATCCCTCAATAGCTAAAATGAAAAGGAATGGAGAGACTGAGTCCCCTTGTCGAAGGCCCCAAGCAGGATTAAAGGTTCTAGATAGGGAGCCATTGAGCATAATGGAACACACTCGGGCTGACACTAGAGATAAAATCCAGTTTACCCATTGACGCTCGAAACTGACGGATGTCACAACCCTTGTTAGGTAAGACCAACTCAGATAGTCATAGGCTTTGGAAAGTTCAAGATTAATAATCATACCAGGTGGTTTGATATGATTTAGGGGGTGAACCATTTCTTGAGAGGTAATGATACCATCTAGGGTTTGGCAGCCTTTCACAAAGCTCGATTTCTCTGGGGAAATCAAGGTTGAATGTAGATGTTTCAGGTGTTTGACAATCATAGTAGAGAAAGTTTTATAGATGACATTACATAACACAATCGGTCTAAACCCCCAGGAGTCTTTTGGATTTGGTCTATTTAGGAGCTAAAGAAATGAACTTAGAATTAAGACTCGGACATACCTTCTGATCTCTTCGTGATTACTTCACCTCTTCCAAAATATCTTTACCGATAAATTTCCATGCAGGTTGGTATAATTCCACCGTGAACCCATCTGGTCCTGGAGATTTATTCTTTGCCATTCCTTTGACAACCTCTCTACTTTTTCCAGCGTCACTGCCCACATCAGGGACATGTTCTGTACTTAGGAGACTAGCTGAGGGATGTGTCATGTGACTCATGTAATGGAATTTGATCTCTCCTAGTATGGTTCCAAGAGTAGGTTCTAGAAATGATTGACCACTGGCTCTTCCATCTCTTCATGCTATACTAGTCGATTCCTCGCCTTGTTCTCGAGTGAGAATACGAAGTTATGTTTTCTATTCTCCATCATTGCCTTATGGAAAAACCGTGTATTGCATTCTCCCTCCCGAAGCAATTTGATGTAGGATTTCTATTTCCAAAAGATTTCTTCTTGCTTCCTTATTTCTTCTAGCTGGTTTAGCAATCAATCTTCAATATCTACTAGACTTTCTGATCTACCTTCTAATATGATTCTTTGTTTCACGTCTTTCATGCTCTCTTCTAGTTTCTTTTGTTCTTTCTAAATGTTCCCAAACTCTTCCTGGTTCCATTTCTTGATTTGGATTTTGAGGTCGTTTAGCTTGAGTTGAAAGGTATGCATGTGATTGTGCCCCTACACCTCACTTCCATTCCACCAACCCTCCACTTTTTTCATAAATAGCGAGTCCTGTAACCAAAAGGTTTCAAAGTGAAAGGGTCAGTTTTTTGGGCCTACTTTTAGATCTAGCTCCATCCTGATCGTCCAATGATCCAATCCCATGTGTGGAAGGATAAAGGCTTCTAAAAATATGTCATGAATTAGGACCTATTTAGACAACAGGAACCAGTCTAGTCTTGATGCTACTTGTTGTGCTCCTCCCCTCTTGTTGTTCAAAGTGAAAGAACCATTGGTTGTGGGTATATCCACTAGATGTAGGCCCTCTATTGTGTACTTGAACGCCTCCATATCTGCATCCATCTTGCGGATTCATTCCTTATTTTCCTTGAGCGAGGTGATAACATTAAAATACCCTCATGGAATCCATAAATCCTCCTCATATAGTCTTTTTAGTTTTCCTAAATTTTGTAGGAAAACCACTTTTTCTCCTCGAATATGAGGCCCATAAATCCCTGACAGCGAAGCCCAAACTCTGGATCCAATGTGATGAAAATTGCCTGATAGTATCCTTGGAAATCTCAACCATTCATCAAACATCACCTCCATCAGGTTCCAAAGGATAACCAATATACCCGTGCTCCAATTAGAGTCTTGAGCCACCACTTCATATTGCAATTTCATACTTTTTACAATTTCTATCAGTCTACTTTCTGAAATTATTGTTTCTTGAATGATTATTATACTCAGATGATACTTTCGAATCTTATCTTTCAAGTACATTTGATTTCCCATATTGTTGAGGCTTTGAACATTGCAGGATGTAACAATAATTGGGAAGGTTTGTTGAGGTGGTGGAAAACGACTAATAGTGGTACCACCCTTCCAGAATTTACCAACATATCTCCCACCATCTGAATAGATTCTTGTAAGTTTTTGTGTCCTCGTTTCTTTCCTCCTTTCCCTTCTATGGTTAGTTCCATCCCCTGTCCTAGTTGTGAACCAAAATGATCTAGCAGATCTGGAGTTAGAGGGCCCTACTTAGATTTAAAACATGGGAGTTTTTCTTGATATAGTTGTTTCTTCTCTTCAGGAATGAATCTCTCATCTAAATTATTGCATTAATTCAATAAAATTCTCATGATCTATTCTTCTATACTCAATTCTCCTGTCGATCCATCTATTTCCATATTTTCTTGCTCCTCTTGCATTGTTGGGGCTTCTTTCTCTTGGGGTTCCTCTTCTGCTTTCCTTTTGTATTTCTATCCTCCTTTTGACTATTTCTAAGAGTTATCAGGGTTTACCAGGCCCCTGGATTCATTAACACTCTCCTCTTCCTCCTCTGTCAAGACCTTGAACTGATTTCTCTGGCTTGATCCTTTCTTTGGATGTTGTTGTGTCGAGGTTACTGGGGTTTTTGTGTTCCTTTTCTTCTTTTGGACCTCTTGAAATCCTTCCTTATCCTCCTTCCCTTTCCCATTGTCTTTGGATTCTGAAAAATCTGTCGTCTCACTTTGGTTTAGAGGGCATGATTTTTACAGGTGTCCACACTTGTGATATCGTCTGCGTCGAAACGAAATGTGTTCATAATCTAGGGTTTGCTGCCATACCTCATCTTGATACTCTAGCTCTATAAACTCTGACAATGATTTTATTATATTCATGTATACACATATTTGTGTGTAGGAGGTGTATCTTCCTCTCCTGGTTGAACATGCCACTTTCAAAAAACTCCCTATTGGGTTTCCTATGACTTCCAGTATCTCTAGATCCAAAAAATCCACCTGAAGTCCAAACAATCTAACCCAAACTGGGGCGGCCATCAGCTTGTCCTGATCGGGGTTATAACATTCCTCGCAGTGACGTAGTAAAGAGTCCAACATTGCAATATAAATATGGGCCATTCTCAAAGATCCTATTGTACCTTAAGAAACCAATTTCCTGCCTATGGAGAAATTGTGCTTAAGACATTAATGATTATTGTTTGTTGTCACTTATTTGTCACTTTATTTTTTGTTGTATTCTCAAATGAAGGACCTCAAAAACTTGGTCTTTAACCCTTAATACATGTATGACCAGAACATCTCAGAATGCCATTTGTTGCTAGATATAAATGATGAATGAAGAAAGCTTGAAGGAGAAGTTAAAGATAATATGCTGCTTAACACAAAAGCTACGATTCGTCACTTAGAAGAATTATGAAAATGAGAATTGAATCATAGACAATATGCTGTGTTAGTGTCAGTCTTTCCAGCCTTCCTCCAGTGATCAAATATTCTCTTACAAAGTGGTCTCAGAGTTTCCAAGTCAAATTTTGTCATTTCAAAGAGTTTTCAAGCAAAATTTGGTCACTAGGCATTAGGTCTAGGGTTTGCTTTCACTCCTTTCAAAATTGCCCAAATGCCAATCTATGTCACTATTCAGCTGAGTCTATCATCATTCATAGGGTTGTCATTATCATGTCAGTGTCTAATGAGTCATTTTACACCTTGTTCATGCTTCAGTTGCACCTAGGCAAGGTCATTTCCCTCTCCTAGGGTTTTGAAAGCTAATTTTTCTTGGACGGTCAGATCATTAGAAAAACTTGTATCCAGATGTTCATACACCTTCCCCTATCCTTCATGTACCTTATTAAACACTTCCCATCCCTTAGATCCACCAAATTCCTCATTTTTGCACAAACCCTAGTTTCTAGCTACAACCTGGCAATTTTCTAGGTTTGGCCTGTGTTTTTCCCTTTTGGACCCCTTCCCCTCGCTCAATCTCTGAGATTCCACTTTCCCCTACTTCCTAACATCCCTCCCCACTCCCAAAAACTTCCCCAAGAATTTAGAAGCCCCCTATCCCCTTCATTTCGCTCCATTTCGACAAAATTCCTTGTTTCACACATCGGGGCAAGTTTCACTCAAATGATGTTTCAGAGCAATCAAAGATGAATTTTGCAAAACTGAGAGTTTTTTTTGTCCAAAACATGCCAAAGGAGGAAAACCTCCTTCACTTTTTGCACAGGTGTCATGGTTTTAGAGAAATGTCAAAATTACAATCGCCGGATCCAAGGAGGTTGCCCAAGGCACTAAAACGACGGAAAAGGCCCGATCCACTCCAAATTTTAGTCAAAGCCTCTTTAACTGAGCATGGTACTTGATTGGGGACTCCCAGCCCAAATTTCAAGAAATTTGGAGAAAATTTTGTCATTTGTGAATTTTTTGTGCAATTTACAGGTTTTGTCCATTAACGGGTCTCACCCCCCGCGCGACCCTTCATCTTGGCAACTCCATTTTGCAAAAACTCAGCATTTCTAGATTTCTCATGAGATGTTACATATGCTCATCAATGGAATTGATATTTTATGAAGTTTTGGGCCTCCAGAAAGTCAAAAAAGGAGCAAAAAATGACTTTCTGCCACATTTTTGAGACACAGAAAGCAGTCTTGGGAGATTGCAATTTTGGAGTGGCAAATGAACTCCACATTCAAAAATTCTAGTTGTGTTGGCAAGTCGACTCATAGACCTTTCCAACAAGCCTACTCTTGCTCAATTTGGACACCAGGAAGTGCCCCAAATGTGGTCCCAAAGGCGCGCGACCCGTCAGGCAGAGGCGCGCGACCCATGAGGCAAACTTCTCCAAATTTCAGTGTACAGCTCAGAAAAACGCAGTTTGACCCTGTTTGACTTTTTGGGGTGGATTATTATCTTCTTTGATGTAATTAATGTACTTTTATGAAACTTTTACACTTATCTACCTCTTCTAGTAGATTCATTCATGAAAAAGGTGAAAATTAAATGAATGAATTGGTTTCCTAGCTTATAGAGGCAAGTTGTTTTGACTGCCTAGTTTGTAGTGCTTAGTTTAGAAGTAGTTGAAACAGCTCCTAGGATAGTGAGCTCGACCCATGGAGGCAGGGAAAGAGGTTAGATCATCTATATTATGTACTTTCTTGCTCATTTTCATGGTTGGACTCTTGAGGGATAAGCTTTCATTGTATTATTCACTGTATCTCTGCAATTTTTGGCTAAGGAAGACCAGGGTTTTGCAGTCCTTTTTGGGATTCTTGTGGACTCATGTGTTGATTGTGTGTTTCTCAATGTACTTTTAAGCTTGTTATGTGATTCATTTCCTTTCTTTTACTTCTGCACATTAAACGAATGAAGTGTTAAAGTAAGAATTCATGCCTGCCATGCTCTGCTTTTAAGTTTGTTTAATTTCAATGTTTTCTTCTGTCTAAAGAGAATTCAAAGTTATTGTTTGCTCTCTTTAGCTCTTCATATTTCATTCCTGACCATCCACCTCAGTTAAAGGCATCAACACTGTCTCCTACCTCGCCCCAAGGAACCCCTTGCAGAAACTGTGTCCAATCCCCGCACCCAAAATTGCCCTCTCCTCAATTTGCCACCAAAAACCCAAAAAACCCCAAATCAAACTTTTTGATCAGTTTACTAGCCTAATATCAGTGTCACCTTATTGGTCATCTCATCTATTGAAGATTTCACGAGATAGACCGGAGAGAGCCTTCTCCTGCCCCGTAGGGCTAGCTACGAGGCTAAATGGTTTGATGTTGCCTTGAGGTTTACCTTTCTCAGCCTGAGGTGAAATTTCAAGCGCTAACATACTGGCGACCATACTGGGGAAGAACAACTTGTCTGCTGATTGATGTGTTTTCTTCATAAGTCTTAGACGGAGCCTGAAGTTACGCCAGGTAGCCTTCGAAACGCTTTTGCTTTGCATAAGCGGAAGTAGATAAACGCTGCTTCAGTCAATCTCCGTGAGCTTGTGAAAACAACACTTCGATTGCATTTTACCCCAGCACATGTATCAAGTTCAGATCTGATTGTTGATAGTGGACAACGATCAGACACTGACAAGGCTGAAATCATTCAATGGCGACTCCATCACTGAAAACTCCAGAGATCAATGCTTCATGGTGACTTCACTGCAGAGAGATCAGTAGCTTTGAGATTTTCAAGATGGACCGAATCACAAGAAGATATGCTCCCTTGAGCCGAGATCACATTCCAGGTTTTCCAAATAAAATTCCGAAGGTAGATTGGTCAAGGAATTTGCCTACATTTAATGATGATGGTAAGAAGGATGCTGCTCTTCATCTAGTTAGATTTCATATGCATATTCGCAAGTTGAAGGTGGATTTTCCTGAAGATTGCTTGATGAAGATATTCTTGGCCACTCTGGAAGGTAAAGCCCAATCATGGTATGAAAGTTTGCCGCCTGCTTGTATTTACTGTTTAAAGGATTTTCATGCTATGTTCATTGAAAGATATCAAGCATCTTATCCATCATTAAATTTAGTTCAAGACTGTTGCAAGCATGCTTATAGTTTTATTGAAAGCCTTGAGAAATATTATGAAGATGATAATTTTATGGATGTTGAGATCATGGAGGCTCTGTATGAGAATCCATTTCAGCAACATGAAGAGAACCTAGTGGATACCCATCAAGATGATCAGGAAATTTTGCAGCAGAATCAAGATCAACAGGCTGAAGATGGTCATATAGTGGAAGATGATGAAAGAGAAGAGCTTGTTTCAGATCTGCCCACAGAAGGAGATCAAATTGCAGAGTGTGATAAGGTTAGGACAGCTACTTCAGATCAACATTCAGATCATGATGACCAAGAATACCTTGTGCTGAATCCTGAAAAGGAGAATTTTGTTGTTGAGATCATAGACAGCAGTATGGATTCAAATGTTCTCAGTTGTGCTGGCAGTGTGTCAATAGAACCGAGTCTTCATGAGGAGGTCATTCAGTCAGCTCATGAACAGCAAGGTGAGAACTTTGCTCAAGTAAGTGAAAAGGTCTCTCTGGATGAATCTATGATAGCTGATAGAAATATTAGTGTTGGGTTTCACGAAACATCTGAAATTTCTTTTCTCATGATTGATGAATGTAATGAGAATCTAGTTATCATATCATATGAGGATGACTTACCATATATTCAAACTACAAAAGATCAGACCATTTAGGATTCCATTTCAGATTCTTCCTCATATGTCTCATGTTTTGAAATGTTATTTCAAGAGGAGATCTGCTCATCTACTTGTTCAGAGTTTTTTGAAGCCCATGAACATACTCTTTCTGAAGCACATGATGAAGGTGGATCAGCTTTTGAAACAAAGGATACCTTGTTCTTTCGGCAGGAGGTGGCAATGTCAAGTCTTCATGTTTTCCAGGATCCAATGGTAGATTTGTTGCAGTCAACAGTGAAGGTGATTATTGCAGTATTCAGTGATGAAGGAGATTATGGTCAGCTATGTTTTTGGATACCCAGTTACCAGTATCTATTGTTGATCATGAGATCTGATTGGGAGAATCAATCAAGAAGGCATCTGCTTGATTGGTTGCATTGGCATTTTGATATAGTTTGATGTATATTGTCTTGTTAGAAACACAGGTGGTGGTCATCATGATTTCAAATCTTGATGGACTACTGCCCTTCAATAAGCTTTGTAAGTTCTTGTTTTATTTAAGTCAGTCATGAGTCATTTGTGTTTGGTCTGTTGAGTGAGTTTTTCAAGTTATTTCAGTTTGCCATCGAGTCGGTTTGAGTCAAGTTCCAATTAAGTTTCAGTTAGCTTTCAGTCAAGTTTCAGTAAATAAATGAGTCAAAGTCTTGTGTCGTTTGCCGAAATAATGACTCCATCGCCCAATGGTTGGAAGCACTGGTCTGCTCTCCCAGAGGTCTGAGGTTCTTGGCACCTCCAAGGAGCTACCATCCCCATTGGAGCCAATGTTAGTGTCAGTATTTCCAGCCTTCCTCCAGTGATCAAATATGCTCTTACAAAGTGGTCTCAGAGTTTCCAAGTCAAATTTTGTCATTTCAAAGAGTTTTCAAGCAAAATTTGGTCACTAGGCATTAGGTCTAGGGTTTGCTTTCACTCCTTTCAAAATTGCCCAAATGCCAATCTATTTCACTATTCAGCTGAGTCTATCATCATTCATAGGGTTGTCATTATCATGTCAGTGTCTAATGAGTCATTTTACACCTTGTTCATGCTTCAGTTGCACCTAGGCAAGGTCATTTCCCTCTCCTAGGGTTTTGAAAGCTAATTTCTCTTGGACGGTCAAATCATTAGCAAAACTTGTATCCAAATGTTCATACACCTTCCCCTATCCTTCATGTACCTTATTAAACACTTCCCATCCCTTAGTTCCGCCAAATTCCTCATTTTTGCACAAACCCTAGTTTCTAGCTACAACCTGGCAATTTTCTAGGTTTGGCCTGTGTTTTGCCCTTTTGGACCCCTTCCCCTCACTCAATCTCTGAGATTCCACTTTCCCCTGCTTCCTAACATCCCTCCCCACTCTCAAAAATTTCCCCAAGAATTTAGAAGCCCCCTATCCCCTTCATTTCGCTCCATTTCGACAAAATTCCTTGTTTCACACATCGGGGCAAGTTTCACTCAAATGATGTTTCAGAGAAATCAAATATGAATTTTGCAAAACTGAGAGAGGTTTTTGTCCACAACATGCCAAAGAAGAAAAACCTCCTTCACTTCTTGCACAGGTGTCATGGTTTTAGAGAAATGTCAACATTACAATCGTCGGATCCAAGGAGGTTGGCCAAGGCACTAAAACGACGGAAAAGGCCCGATCCACTCCAAATTTTGGTCAAAGCCTCTTTAACTGAGCATGGTACTTGATTGGGGACTCCCAGCCCAAATTTCAAGAAACTTGGAGAAAATTTTGTCATTTGTGAATTTTTTGTGCAATTTACAGGTTTTGTCCATTAACGGGTCTCACCCCCCGCGCGACCCTTCATCTTGGAAACTCCATTTTGCAAAAACTCAGCATTTATAGATTTTTCATGAGAAGTTACATATGCTCATCAATGAACTTGAGATTTTATGAAGTTTTGAGCCTCCAGAAAGTCAAAAAAGGAGCAAAAAATGACTTTCTGCCACATTTTTGAGACACAGAAAGCAGTCTTGGGAGATTGCAATTTTGGAGGGGCAAATGAACTCCAAATTCAAAAATTCCAGTTGGGTTGGAAAGTCGATTCATAGACCTTTCCAACAAGCCTACGCTTGCTCAATTTGGACACCGGGAAGTGCCCCAAATGTGGTCCCAAAGGCGCGCGACCCGTCAGGCAGAGGCGCGCGACCCGTCAGGCAAACTTCTCCAAATTTCAGTGTACAGCTCAGAAAAACGCAGTTTGACCCTGCTTGACTTTTTGGGGTGGATTATTATCTTCTTTGATGTAATTAATGTACTTTTATGACACTTTTACACTTATCTACCTCTTCTAGAAGATTCATTCATGAAAAAGGTGAAAATTAAATGAATGAATTGGTTTCCTAGCTTATAGAGGCAAGTTGTTTTGACTGCCTAGTTTGTAGTGCTTAGTTTAGAAGTGGTTGAAACAGCTCCTAGGATAGTGATCTCGACCCATGGAGGCAAGGAAAGAGGTTAGATCATCTATATTATGTACTTTGTTGCTCATTTTCATGGTTGGACTCTTGAGGGATAAGCTTTCATTGTATTATTCACTGTATCTCTGCAATTTTTGGCTAAGGAAGACCAGGGTTTTGCAGTCCTCTTTGGGATTCTTGTGGACTCATGTGTTGATGGTGTGTTTCTCAATGTACTTGTAAGCTTGTTATGTGATTCATTTCCTTTATTTTACTTCTGCACATTAAACGAATGAAGTGTTAAAGTAAGAATTCATGCCTGCCATGCTCTGCTTTTAAGTTTGTTTAATTTCAATGTTTTCTTCTGTCTAAAGAGAATTCAAAGTTATTGTTTGCTCTCTTTAGCTCTTCATCTTTCATTCCTAACCATCCACCTCAGTTAAAGGCATCAACACTGTCTCCTATCTCGCCCCAAGGAACCCCCTGTAGAAACTGTGTCCAATCCCCACACCCAAAATTGCCCTCTCCTCAATTTGCCACCAAAAACCCAAAAAACCCCAAATCAAACTTTTTGATAAGTTTACTAGCCTAATATCAGTGTTACCTTATTGGTCATCTCATCTATTGAAGATTTCACGAGATAGACCGAAGAGAGCCTTCTCCTGCCCCGTAGGGCTAGCTACGAGGCTAAATGGTTTGATGTTGCCTTGAGGTTTACCTTTCTCAGCCTGAGGTGAAATTTCAAGCGTTAACATGCTGCTTGACACAAAAACTATTATTTGTGACCATTGGAGAAGTTAAATATAATATGCTACCTTACAGAGAAACTATTATCTATAACTTAGAAAGGAAGATGAAAACTTCAATTATCTATAACTTAGAAAGGAAGATGAAAAATTCAAGTATAGGAGCGCTCTTGTAAGGGATTTTAACTTTATCTACATAAGCAAATAAAGACCTGCAACTTCATTACTATACTTGAAAGAATAAAACATAAGATGAAACATGACAAAGAAGGTTACAAAATTATACCCAACAATTCATGGAAACTTCTGATTCTTTCACTAATCAACAATTATATCAGGGATACAGTGGCCTAGTCTCCGGGTTCTCCAAAATTCAAACCACCAACCCCTTCTCTATAAATTTTCATCCTTTTATACATTGTGGAATAGTTGTTGATTTCTGAAACTGTCAAATTATTTATCTGCTTTTCTAACTATCTGAAGTAAAAGTATTACAAAATTTTACAAAGGGTAAAAGGCACCTCAAAGAACATGAAATAATAGAAAAATAACTGAATTTAGAAGAGGACGATAACTGTTGGCTTGCTCTATTAATCCGCTACTAAGTTCTTATGTATATGCTTAAATAATGATTAATCCATTTTAGTCGTGATAAATTATGTTAGCCTTCCTCTTCAAATTCAGCTTTAATATTGGTTTTTCCCTTTACACAACAAAATTGACGCAAAACACGCAAAGTAGAACTGAAAGGAATTAACCTTGTTTAATAAATCTATCGAATCCGCCTGTTCAACGCTCCATTGACATCCCATCGCAAATCGCAACCGGTGCTTTCCATTTCTATGTCAACCCAATCCTTAATAAATTGCAACAAGACAGCCACGTCGAAGTTATAAAACATAATATATAGACTATCGGGTCTGGAAACTTTATCGCAGATCGCAATCTTTGAATGAACTAACACATATGCATAAGACACCTTGCAGACCCACCAGAATTATAAAACACAATATATAGTTTTTTGGGTCCGCCATCATAAATCACAATCGGCGGAACCCATATACATGTATATGAAGGGCTTTTCGATATAGCAGACCCACCGAGACTTTTAAACACAATGTATATATGTTTTTGGTCCGACTATCGTGAATCACAATTGACAGAAGCTGAGGTGCTATGGGATACGTCAGACCGACCAGGTTTTTAAACATAATATATATATGTTTTGGGTCCGACCCACAATCGCAAATCGCAATCGGCGCTATCAGCAACACCAATCATCCATAAAATTGTGGATCCGCCGCACTTTATAAAACACAATATACATATATATCTCAAGTCGAGATCTTAAACACTTTAACACTTGTTTCTTTTGAAAATTCGATATATTACTTTGTTTGTTTCTTGTTTCAATATGCAGCTATCAGACACACACACACACACACATATCTCGGGTCTAGCTCCATATAACCATTTATATAGCGATTTGATTTGTTCATATATCAACCTTGGCTACACCGGGGTCGATTCTTTTACAATTCTTTGTTTTGCGATTTCAATGTATAACAAACAAAATACTTCATTTTCATTAGACTTTACGAATGAAAAGAAAATAAGAGAGCTTCATTAAGGTTGAACCCCTGCAATGATTTTTAGACCACACATTGTGATAAAAGTGATAAATAAGCTTAAACACAATATAAGCTACAACATCTGGCTCCAACTGGGGATAGTGCTTTTGCCACAAAAGCACTAAGAATCGTAGATTAGTGCCTTATCCATTGGGCATGGAGTCATATATTGCTTCGCCAAGCTTAATTGTGTGAAAATTTGTACAACGAACCCACACCAATATCTGCAGTGATAAGATGCTTGCACTTTGATAGAAAAATATTGAGAATCGTAGATAAGTAGCCTTAGTCGGGCATGGAGTCAAAAACTATGAAAACCTTGAAATTTGACAAACTGGAACCTAACAATCTTGAAGTCTGTAAGCTTTGCAAACTAGTTTGAAAGTCACCCTTATTCATCAATTAAGATTAAATTGAAGAACTGCAACTGGAAACCAAATGCTCAACACTTGAGCTTATTTATGCACAATTTCTTACATATGTACATGATTGATCTCCATCAAGTGAATTCAATCTTCCAATGGTACCAGGTTAGCATTTGGGTGCTTAATCTAGAACCATTTTTCCAGTGAATCTTGAAATTGCAATTCATCCTGAACAAAAAAAAAAATTATGGATAAAAGAAACTCACGAAAAAAAATTAGGAGTATACCGACAAAATGATATGTGTAGACTGCTGATAAATTCTTCCATGTAATCTACCACAGGATCTTCAAAAGTATAAGAAAAAATATGTTCTTGATCAGCTCCAAAAAATAAATTCTCTATGTATGAAGGTTCTTGCTCGAATAAACCTTCTGTTGGGATAATATTCTCAACAGAACAATCAGTAACGTCTTTAAGAAAATGATCTAGGTCACTTTCATATCTCTGCTTTTCATCTCTAAGCTTTGATTGAAAATAATTTGTAATTCTAACCTCAGGAAGAAAAATAATTTTTTTCACATTACTATATGACATATGATCAACTTCAAATAGATTTTTTACCTCTAATCCATGGGCATCCTTATGTTCTTCAATGCAATGATATACAATCTCTTTATCAAGTTTCTTTTCACATAAGATAGCCTCTTTTGCTATGATAGATGGCTCAATATATTGTTGTCCAACATATTCCACTTGTTGGTTTCTTCCTGTAGGTTCAACACCCAACTGATGAACTTGAAGAGCTTTGTCCTATTCCCCATTTAAACCATTTTCATTATAGATAGGAGGATCATCAAATTTAACAAAATAGGAACTCTGAGGATTTATTTGCAACTTAATTATTTCTTCCTCTTCTCGATTGCTGAGCAAAAATTCTTGATGCATGTTTGAATTTTCCTCCATCTGAATACTCTCTTGATTTCCTTTATTCACTTGTTTCGTAGGCTGAGATTCTTGTGGAGTTTCCTTTGGTGAGGAAGTTGAAACTTGCTGCTCACTTTCATTTTCTTGACTTCTTGATCTTTTCCTCAATCTCAAGTCATATTTCTTATGTACTTCAGTCTGCATAAAATCAGAGAATTGCTTCCAATATTCATCAATTTTATTTTCATCATGAATGGCATCTGTTTCATCATATTCATACTCTTCTCCTTCGATACCAAGTTCATATTCATCTACTGGATATAACATTGGTCTCTAAGAATTCTTATTTTCTAACTCTAACTTATTCAACTTATCTGACAAAGTTTTAATTACATTACACATATCCTCCAATGTTTGACTTTGAGAGGATTCCATCTTTTCCTTTCCCTTGTCTTGGATAGGTTGTGTCTCTAGTGCTTTTCTTGCAACCACTAGATTTGTTTCTATCTATAATGCATTTGTTTGGATCTGATTAATTTGGCTATAACCTCTCTAAATGCTTGATATATTACCAACAAAATCATTAGTTTCATCAAAAACATTATCTTGAGCCTTTAAAGTTTCTTTAGCATCATAATATTCACAAAAACCTTCAAAAAGAAACTTGTGTGGATAATAAGTTCTACAATAAGAATTGAATACTGAATGGAAATCTTTCAAAGATGAAATGCTTGAACGAGGCAGAGACCTGAACCAAACCCTAGCTTCTAGGTCCAAAGAAAGAAAAAACAACTTCATCTTCACATATTCATGAATGACACCCTACTGCTCCATGCATTCATGAAACTCTTGGAGGTGCTGAGCTGGATCTTCATATTGTTTTCTACTAAATTTTGGAAGATACTAATTCCGGACATAAAATGCAAGCATATCATGAGGATATCCGGTGATCCAAGTAAAATCAAATGGATCAAATTTATGGCTAAAAATGAAGGGAGAGCCATTAAAACCTAGAAAAGAAAACTTCAAAGTGCAGTGGAGTTGCCAATCAATGTTGTAAGTGAAAATCACAGGTGTGAATGTACAACCCACTGCCGAAACTTGTCATTATCAGCTTAAAACTTAATAAGCCCAAGAAAAAGTGCTCTTATTCAATTGCTTTTATTCAAAATAGCCAAACATTTCATCCTCACTAAACAACCAGAGGAAAATATTGAAAACCCAGGGAAAAGTGGTTTTGTCTTCTCTCCTCGGCAACGACGCCAATTAATGTTGTACCTTAAGAAACCAATTTCCTGGCTGTGGAGAAATTGTGCTTAATACATTAATGATTATTGTTTGTTGTCACTTATTTGTCACTTTATTGTTTGTTGTATTCTCAAATGAAGGACCTAGAAAACTTGGTCTTTAACCCTTAATACATGTATGACCAGAACATCTCAGAATGCCATTTATTGCTAGATATAAATGATGAATGAAGAAAGCTTGAAGTAGAAGTTAAAGATATTGTGCTGCTTAACATAGAACCTACTATCTGTCACTTAGAAGAATTATGAAAATGAGAACTGAATCATAGACAATATTCAACTTGACACAGAAACTATTATCTATGACCCTTGGAGAAGTTAAAGATAATATGTTGCCTTACACAGAAACTATTATATATAACTTAGAAAGGAAGATGAAAACTTCTATTATCTATAACTTAGAAAGGAATATGAAAACTTCAAGTATAGGAGCACTCTTTTAAGGGATTTTAACTTTATCTACATAAGAAAATAAACACTTGCAGCTTCATTACTATACTTGAAAGAAGAAAACATAAGATGACACATGACAGAGAAGGTTACAAAATTATACCCAACAATTCATGGAAACTTCTGATTCATTCATTAATCAACAGTTATATCAGGAATATAGTGGTCTAGTCTCCGAGTTCTCCAAAATTTGAACCACTAACCCCTTCTTTGTAAAATTTCATCCTTTTATACGTTGTGGAATAGTTGTTGATTTCTAAAACTATCAAATTATTTAACTGCTTACCTAACTATCTGAAGTAAAACTATTAAAAAATTGTACGGAGGGTAAAAGAAACCTCAAAGAACATGAAATAATAGGAAAAGAATTGAATTTAGAAGAGGACGATAACTTCTGGCTTGCTCTATTAATCCACTGCTGAGTTCTTCTGTATATGATTAAATAATGATTAATCCATTTTAGTCGTGATAAACTGTGTTAGCCGTGCATAAATCTAGGCTTATGTATGTATCAGGCGTTTTGATTAGCCAAAATACAAAGGAAACAACACCAATTGCCTTCCTCTTCAAATTCGGCTCTAATACTGGTTTTTCCCTTTACACAACAAAATTGACGCAAAACATGCAAAGTGGAACTGAAAGGAATTAACCCTGTTTAATAAATATATCAAATCCGCCTGTTTAGTGCTCAGTTGACTTCCTATCGCAAATCGCAATCGGCGGTTTCCATTGTCATATCAACCCAATCCTTAATAAACTAAGACAAGACAGACGCGTCGGAGTTATAAAACATAATATATAGACTATCGGGTCCAGAAACTTTATCGCAGGTCCGACCTCACAAATTGCAATCGGCGGAACCCATATACATGTATATGAAGGGATTTTCGATACAGTGGACCTGCCGAGACTTTTAAACACAATGTATATATGTTTTGGGTCTGGCTATCGTGAATCGCAATTGGTGAAAGCTGAGGTGCTATGGGATACATCTGACCTGCCGAGCTTTTAAACATAATATATATATGTTTCAAGTTTGGCCCACAATCGCAATTTGCAATCGGTGCTATCAGCGGAACTAATCATTCATAACATTGTGAACCCGCCGAACTTTATAAAACACAATATATATATATATATATATTTTAGGTCTATATCTTAAACACTTTAACACTTGTTTCTTTTGCGAATCCGATATATTACTTTGTTTGTTTCTTGTTTCAATATGCAGCTATCACACACACACACACACACACACACACACACACACACACATATATATATATATAGATATATATATATCGGGTCTAGCTCCATATAACCATTTATATTGTGATTTGATTTGTTCGTATATCAACCTTGGCTACATCGGGGCCGATTCTTTTACAATTCTTTCTTTTGCGATTTCAATGTATAGTAAACAAAATACTTCATTTCCCTTAGACTTTGCAGATGTAAATAAAATAAGAGAGCTTCATTAAGGTTGAACCCCTGCAATGATTTTTAGACCACACATTGTGATAAAAGTGATAAATAAGATTAAACACAATATAATCTACAACATATCCTTTCCTTGTCTTCAAGGCTGGTGAATATCACTATAAAGAAGCTTCTAGTCCCTAACTTTACATCTCTATGTCCTTTCAGATGTCATTTTTGTTGTATCCATTTCACCAAATCCTTTTCTAAAGGCCATACCACATTGAACTTGTATATTAAGGCGTGGTATTTGATATAATTCCAATATGTTTCTATTTTGTTATTCGAGATTACAAATATAGGTTTCTTAACAACTTTGGGCATGCATTGTCCTCTGAATCTCTTCTGCCACTAAACCCGCAGTATTGGTATTCCATTGACTCCACCGTTTCCACTGTTTCTCATTGTTGATTCTCCTTGCATGCCTATTTCACCTTCTGTAACGTTTTTTTAGGAGTGCCCCTTCCCCCCCCCCAACGTGAGTGCTCATCCCTGCCATCAAGGCCTATAGCTATCGCATTGGCTCTGCCAAAATCAGAAGGTACTTAGAAGGGTTGCAGGGTTTGTAGAAAACCTAGTAGAGAATTGCATTCTATCTCTTGATTTGGATATGTATCTCATTAAAATAATTGATTTATTTAAATAGATAATGCAAAGTAATTAAAATCAAGAAACCTAAGCTAATTAAAAAATACTAGAAAATATAACTAAATTTTGAAATGGAGAAATTTATGGAAGTAATTAAAACTGACATGGACCTATGGTAGGTAACAATGATTTTAATAAAACAAATTGCAAAAATTAAGAAAGGATAAAGGGACATAAGGGAGAAACCAGGAATACATTTAGGAACATGTGACTTTTGGGTCAGAGAAATTCAAATTTAAAATAAAATAAGAGGAAATTACATGAGAACCAAATTGTGGATAAGACATATGTCTTGATGAATAATCAAATTTATGGAATTAAATAATTAATTATTTTGCATGTAAGAGCAAGTGTCACATGTAATCATTACATAAAAGACACTATAAAAGGAATGCATTCTTATGCAAAATGATCTCTCTTCACTCTAATGCTGGATGAGGGGTTGTAGTGACATTCTATGTATTCTTCAGAACTTGTGATATTGTATTCTTGTGATTATGAAATTGTGATGTTGATTAATTGTTGGATAGTGTGGTGGATAGGAACTTGTTGATCATGTGAGATCAGGGCTCTTACCCAACTCCTATAAACTAAAATTGATATCTTCTCCTTCATACAACCCCACTACATCTTGGGGGTCCAAATAGAAGAAAAATACCTTGGAATTGGTAGGGTGGATAATAGAGTAGGTCACCAACATCAGTCTAGTATGTTGGGATTTGTGAAAGAAGTGGTCATTGGATTTTCTTCATGCTAGGAATGAGGATCGTGACTAGCCTATATTGACTATTCAACACTCACTAGGGTGAATTATGTTTTAAACTGATTGACTAGCTTAAACTTGACATTGGATTCGATGAGTATTTTTTAAGGACTGGTGTTTATGTATAAAATCAGAATGTTATTGTAAAATGTTTGTGTTATAAATTCTTTGTCATATGTAAATGGATGGAATGAAGTGTATTGTAAGTTATTTACTATAAAATCATATCATTGTCAATGTTAGTTTATACTTTCTTGGTTATATGTAACGAATGTGAAGTGGAATATTGGAATTGTTTACATAAAATAATTAATTTAAAAAAAGGGTGAAATTTTGTGCTACATAAAATGGATGCTACATTTGATATGAGACCTTGTTTAATACACTCAACCTAGACACACCACTTGATTATGTTCGTGAATAGAAGTGAAACTTTTATTTATGTTAAATTTTTCATGTGACTCAAGTAACATGAGTTGACCTAATGGATGCTACGTATTTTATAAATGTATTCATTTACTATTTGCCCAAATAATTCCATAATAGATCTTGTAGTACTCTTGGAATTGATGATATCAAAATCGAGAGACTCTGAGGTTAAAGCTACCCTTGTTCCAGTATAATGAATATTAGCAACCTGCAATGCCTTTAGGTTTTGTTCTTCCCCAAAAGTCTTTTCATCAAGAATCATTCATTAAGATAAAACTCAAACCTAGTATATGAGATTAGTAATGGAACAATCATTCTGGTATGATTCTTGACATAGCCATCTAATGAAGAACTTTCCTTAAATTCTAAAAATTGAAAGTCAGAAAAAAAAAAAAAAAAAAAAAAAAAAAAAAAAAAAAAAAAAAAAAAAAACACATAATGAGCTTGGTTGTGTTTATACAACCCAACTAATGTTGAGTTTAGAATCATAGTAGTATGATGTTCACAAGATGGACCCTAACACTTACAATCAATAGACAATGCACATAAATCAAATTTTATGGTTGATTCCATGAGGGTTGTCCTTATTTATCCTTACATATATTTCTAAATACTAAATAGTGCACTTAGCTCTTACATATGGCTTAAAAATATCTTAGTTGATCATAAGGTAGTGTATCTCATGATATTTATAGTATCATATAATTGTACATATTGAGCATCACAACTTATTTCCTCTGTAAAGATATTTGAGTTTTACCCCTTTCTATTTTATTAATATTGTTGATACTAAAACATAATTTACAACTCCTTTTAGAACATTGAAATCTTCTTAGAACTGAGGAAGCGACTTATGATTTTATGTTATACAATCACTAGTATGAAATAGGGGAACCAACTAAGCCAAAGTTGACAACCATGATCAACTTGCTTATTGCTTAGACTAACACCATTCTTAGAAGCATAACCCTCTGTTGTAACCTATGTAGAGCATGGTCGTACAACTATTGGAGTCTCTACCTAGGTGCGTTGTAATTTAATACCAAATGATAATAGTGTTATCTTCTTATACCACATAATGAATACTACTATTATAGAGGTTAATCTAACTATCAACTGATGTAGAGTTTCAAATGAGTGAATACTCCATGGTTACTCAAGCTTTCCTTCTTACATATGTAATCTACAATTTTCCTTGCCTCCACTTGTTTCAAAAATTTAAATAGTCTACTTCTAAATCATTCTCCTACAAGGAGGTAAGAACAATAATCCTAAAGATCTACATATTAGCAAATCCAATAATATCCCCCAAACATATGTCTAATACCCCTTAAATGATGGAACTTATGATATCCACGATGGCAAAAAGTTATCCATTTGTGAAAATTGTTGGGTCAAGGAGCCTAGAGAATTCAGAAATCTTGGTCTTCTTTTCATGATTGAGGGAATTAACCATATGCATAATATTCCACTTATTTATCAATGTAAGTTAACTAGTTGGTCATTTTACCAAGTGAGTTCCTCAAACAATTTCCCATTTTTAATTTCATTGCTCTTGCACTAAAATGGATCGAATGTATATTTTCCTCATAATATCTGTATATATATTTAATAACCAATGACAAGGTCAGAAGAATCATCACTGTAATAATGTTCATGAAGTATTAGAAAGTACTTGAATTTTAGATGACTCAAATCAAGGCATTATTCATATTCTACATATTTTGGCTTGTAAAATGGAATGGGTTCCTTATTAATCCAATAAATAGTCCTCATAAATGAATAAAATTAACTGATCATATGTCAATAAATATAGGTGGCCTTTCCGAAGTATTAGACTGACCTAGTTTGGGTGATTTCATCATGGAAGATCATTGCAAATGAACTCTGGTTACAAGATCATAGTTTCGTGGTTAACAATTTGTTGTTTCTATGACTCGTAAAGAATTGTGGCATTGCAAACATGTTTCGTGTTGTTTGATCGACTGTTTGTAACATAACGAGAACATATAACTTGTGTATTTAGGATTGGCCATGTTGAATCTCATGTGTCAACTCCTAACTAGTAGAGACTATGTGTTGGGATGCATCACTTGATAGTTTGGACACATAAGATGTTACGTAGGGTTAAGGTGCAAATGTTTCATGACTAATGAATGAGTTATGAGTATACCAATCAAGTTTAGATTTCATAGTTTGAAATTTCATGTTGTATTGTTCTGGTTCGCTTTGAGAGAGGTTTGAATACATTTTGACACTAGAAAAATTCTGAGTTATGGTCTCTTTTCATTGAGTAGAGTTCATTGATCCATGGGTGTGGTTCGTTGGTTATGAGAAAATGTGCATGTCATCTCAGGGTTCAATGTATTATGATCAGTTATAGACGTGTGGATTGACCACATAAATAGAAGATAGAGTTTGATGGCAAGATTTGGTATAGGTTATGTGAAACAACAAAGTCTCAGGTAACAGAGGCTGCACAAATGTATGATAGACAATTTGAATTGACCCAAGAAGGAAATTTTTATTCATGGTGAAAAGTTCCTGAATTGGTTATGCATATTTTGATTCAGTTAGAACCAGAGACACACAATGATAAAAGCATCATGTTTGAAATCGATAGCAAATCAAAAATTGTGCTTCCATTGTAGACATTTCAATTATAAACAATCTAATTAGAATGATTATTGTTATAAGTCATGGTGTGGAACACCCCCTTCCTTAACCCAAAAACCCAACCAAAGTTACAAGGAGGTGGTCACTATGCTAATCTAACCTCCAAGGTACAATTATGGGGATGTGATCTAAAAATTTTGATCTTTTCCAACTTCTTCAAAACTTCAAATGACCAACATCATTTTGTTTGTCTCATCCAAATAATTCCAACAATATAAATTTCATCTCAATATAGCTTATGGATCAAATTTATGGCCCTTTATCGATAAACCATTTCCACCCTGCCATGTCATCATGGCCTCCACATGGCAGCCACACAATGGCCCACATGGAAGGGGATGTGTCCACACCCCATAATGGATAGGCCCATGTGGCACTTAACACATCTGCATTACTACCATAGATAGATCCACCTGGTAAACACTCCGCCTTAAGAACGACGAAGGTCGACCCCTCCTCTACACTACATCAGGTTGTTTCAATGCAGGGCCTGACCCCTGAACCTTGACCTAGGGGTCAACCCGTACCCTCTTGGGTGCTACATTTAGTCTAGGTTGGGATTGGCCCCAACCCTAACTTGATCGACCACCCGACCTGTCGACTATAGGTTGGGAAAAAGCCCATTGGGGTCTAAGCCTTTCAGAAGACCTCTTGACCTCTAACCTAGCCAACTTGCTAACTAAAAATAATGTGTTTTAACTTGCTCGTTTTCTCAGTTTCTAGCACTTTGACAATGCTACAATTTTTCTAACTTTCCAGGCTTTTTAAGCACTATTACCAACACTTAGCTGCCAACGAATCTAGGAGATTCATGAACAAACTTGGAAACAATTCATCATAAGAATGGTGCCAAATCAATAACACTTTTAAGTGAATTTCTTTCCAAATGGCTAATGTGTTGGAATAGCTCATTAACAGTGTAGGAAATGTACTTTCCTTGGCTCAACAACCCTATCAACTGAGAAAATAAGTGAGCAAGGTTGAATATATATATATATATATATATATATATATATATATATATATATATATATATATATATATATATATATATATACATATCAAACAATTATGCTAAAACTTGTTCAACAATTCAACATGCAATCAACACAAGATTGTAAGTCATTCCACAATATCCATTAATACTATTGTGAAATCACTTCAACTAGTGCAACTCAGCACAATCATAGTGAAATAATCCCTTCATCTAGTACATTAGTGAAGGACCATTCATCTCATGAAATCATTTGTTCACATCCTCATGTGGATTGTAATAAGAAATTTACACACATTATTTCAACTAAACCAAGGGCTTGCCATGCTACCAATCAATATAACATTCATTCACAATTTATGGAGATTCGTAACAGGGTTATACATGAGAATATTTACCTTAAATTTGTATTGAAGATAGGAAACAGAGCTAGGTACTACAACTCCCCACCCAACCATAGATAAGATGCAACCAAGTTTACTTGCAGTTATCACCCCTAAGCTAGATTCCAAAGATTGATGTGGTCTTCGTCAAGGGAATATACATCATCTTCTAGCTAAAACAGGGATTCGAGAGGTCCCACTGCATCCACCCACTGACTACTCAGTAGTCAACCAATACATAGGGAATTCAAAGAACTCCTCCCTCTACCATTTGGTTATCCAATAACCACACCCACACACTTTAGGGAATCCGTAGGCTTCACCTCCACTCTATAAGTATGTAACACAATGGTTCTAACCAATGAAGGTTATCCAAAACTCATTTCCTAGTACCAAATGAAAAACAAGAAAAGGAGACTCCAATGATTCCAAAATTAGGAATCCAAGGCCTAAGTCTCTACCCCGGTATGTTAGTGGAATATAGAGAACACCATTTCCACCATCCAACCCCCTAGGGCATCTTGAGATTGAACCTTACTTGAAGGAAGTATGGTTGTGCTCCTATTTCTCAACTGAAGGTGTGGATATTTTTTGAGAGTGGTGATAAAATAACATATCCTCCTCACCGCTATAGGTATCAGTGGTCAAACTATAGATCAAGCATTCTCCATATTCTATTGTTCATAACAAAACACCTTATGTATTCTTTGGTGTGTGTATAAATCACTGCAAATGACCCTCCCTGGTGCATTTTTGTGCACACAAGCCAAATATATACTCATTGATATACAAAGGACTTCAAAATATTTTCCGGAGCATAATGCAAACAATCCTTTGCAAAAGTTCTTCAAGATTTATTGTGGGAGCCTTCTTTCCGCTACTGAAGAATTTTTTTCACAAAAATTTTATGTATCACTGCTCTATGAGTTCATGTGCTTACCTTTTTTTTCTCTCCTTATTTTCCAGGAGTTTGTTCTTTATTCAAGAGTACTCTCTTTCCATGTTCTCCCTTACTTCCCCACCATGCATTTTCCATGAAGTCTCCCCATGTTCGATTATTCGTTCCCATAGCTCAAATGACCTTGCTACCCACCTTTGTTTCACTATCCCAATAGCTCCAATATTCTCCTCCATCGCTACTGCACAGTTCCTCTTGCCTTGTCCCTTGCACCATTTTCTCAAATGTTCTTCCAAAACTCCCGTGTGTGAATGCTCTTTCACTACTCGTGCTCTTCTTGTCCCATCCAAGAGCTCATTCTGCCTCCTCTTCCTATGTGAGTGTGTTCATTTTTTCCATGATTTTTTCATTTCCCATGACCATGTATTTCCCATGCAATCCTTCCCTAGGTTGACTTCCTATCTTTTCCAGCTGTGCATGAAACTCCTACTTATTAAGTTTTTTTTCCTTTCCTTGTCCTGTACAACTCCTGAGTAAGTTTGGTTTGTGTCCCTATCATTGTAGTCGATAAATTCACAAGACCAGTCCCCAAAAAACAACACACTAGTTACATTAAGAACACAATGATCAGCCTTCAATGGCTATCTAAACAATCTAGTTTTCTTGCAACAAGTAATTTGAATTTCCCAAGAAATTAACATCCCCGAGTCCTTTGGAATATGTGTCCCCTACTCATCCCATTTTAAATTTTAAAATTCACATACAAAAATATTTACATGGCATGCATAAGAAAACTACAACTAGGCTATCATAAACCCCCACCCCTTAGGGGAACACTGTTCTTAGTGTTCTTTGTCCATATACATCATAGAAACATGCTTAAAAATAAACAACATATTATCTAAGGAGCTTTACATACACAACTATATACAATATTTACAATTATATACACTCTCTCTTCAACTAGTAAACAAAATATATGATAAACATCAAGTTATAACTAAAACATCTTTCAATGGTCCTCTTTGAAGTATTTGGATTCTTTGGATGTGTCTAGTCTAGCTTCGATTATTTTTTCCCTGGAGTCCTTCCTTCCTCCAATGTCCATTACTTCCATCTTTTGCTCTTATTTCTTTAGTGAACAATTCCTAGATAATTGTTTCTCGAGCACACCCCTAATGCACTTCTAATTTCCAACGAGATATGCTAATGGCCAAAAAAAATTAATTTGTTGGCATTCCCTTCTCTGCTTCCCAATCCCTCAAGAAATCTGATCACCCCCTTATATTCATTTACTCCGCTTCCAAGTTTAGGCATCGCTTTCTCTGTTTCCTAGTCGCTTAGGTAATCCATTCCTTGGAAAGGTTTCCTTGCATAAGAATTGTCCCAAAACTAATGCATACCCATGCCTTAAAACTATCATATCATCCATAACATGATTCATGGAAATCAATGGACACTATTGGGTACTAGTGTCGCACAATGGCCCTGTTCCTAAAGTCTTTTATGAGCATACTATTGCATGTTATGATTCCTTTTCCTAATACTGCTAATGCTCTTGCAACTAGTTCCAACCACCAAGACTGAGAAATTCCCATGCTTTCGTACATCAAAGGACATAAATTTTCCATTAGATTCACCATAAGGAATTATAATAAATTCAGTTCATACCTCATTGGTGAATTATCAATGAGGTGACATTTTCCATTCTATTTTGGCTCCTATCACAAGAAGTCAAATTAGCCCATAGATAAAATAATCAAGTATAATAATATCACATCCAATTGGCTCAAAACCTGACCATCATAAATCAAAATCTTAGATTATGTTCATATGAAATTCAAAATTGAATAAAATATTGATACTTATCTTCAAATTGTACTTTGCTTCTTCCTTTATACACACCAGACCGATTGTCCAACCAATAAGCATCCAATGGAATTTTCTCTTTCCACACACACATTAAATGAGTTACGAACCCAACAAGCTCCCAATGCCTTTCATTCTCTTTGATATCGTACATACACTGGATTGGTTCCAAAAACAGCAAGCACCTAGTGGCTTGTCTTCTTTTCTCTTCCATACGTAGGGTCGATTTCCCAAAGCAAGATGAGAATCCAGAGGCTCAACTCCAACCTCAATAATGAAGGGAATCCTAAGGAATATTATAAAGTAATAGTGGAAATAATAAAATAAGATTAGTTTATATCATCAAACTTTAGAGGGAAAAAAAAAAACTACTTTTTCAACTCGTATTTTCAAATTATCTCCCTATACTTATACTCAAATCTTGAGTGGGAGCACTTGTTTGATGTTGCATTTAATTCCTCATCCAAGGAGTACCCATGTTGCATACTTTTGATGGACCTTGCTACATGAAAATGAGAAATACATGAGAAACATGAAACATGATTGCAATCACGTTTTTCATGTATTTCTCATTTTTCATGTAGAAGGGTCCATCAAAAGTATGCAAAATTGGTGCTCCTTGGATGGGGAATTAAATTTCACATCCAATAAGTGTTCCTGCTTGATGTTTGAGCAACCCGTAGGGAGATAAGTTGAAAATATGAGTTGAAAAAGCAGTTTTTATTTTTATTTTTTTTTTTTTTTTTTTTTTATCTTTTTACATTTTACTCCAAAATGGTGAATCATCCCCCATGTTTAACATCATCATATTAAATCATATTAGTTCTTATAAAGTTGATTTTGGTTGTACAATTTTTTTTTAAGTCTCATTTTAGACCTTAAAATTTCTCTAATGCATTCGCTATCCCGCGAGTATGGGCACTACCAAACTTGGTAGTCTTCTGTTGACATTATATTATCATCAGGAATCTAGAGGCTCACCCACGTCCACCCAACACATCACACGAAATAAGGTTCCAGTTAGTCCCATACCTGCCTACCCCAAATACGTTACACAACATAACATAACGTAACACATAATATGTACACGTCATAATACAAGAACATATGATACAGTTACACGCACACAGATATATATATATATATATATATATATATATATATATATATATATATATATATATATATATATATATATATATATATATATATATATATATATATATATATATATATATATATATATATATATATATATATATATATATATATGTGTGTGTGTGTGTGTGTGTGTGTGTCTCCATGAACATATATAGATGGATCCAACACATTCACTTATATAGATGGCTCCAACACATTGTAACATAGAATCTAGAGACCTCATTGTATCTATTTATGTGAACTAGGCCATATTGTCTCTAGTGTTTTGCCCATGCTTCACTATGTGCATCCACAATCCCAATCTAGGATTTGTGGTGTTTTTAACTATCCATGCTTGTCCCAACATGCTACAAATCACACTGCTTTCCCTTTGCTGATATATCCTTTAACATTCCTTGTTAATAATATAAACATGACATAATATAATAATCATATTCAAATGATATTAAAATCATAGATCATCCAGGGCTACTTTTGCCCAATTGACTCCTCACATAGTCGGGAATCACAAACATGCCATCCATTCACATGCTAAATACATAAGCATAATCAATAGTTATTTCACAAGAATGATCCATACAATAACCTATCAATCATAATGACATCATATACATCTATTTAATCACCAACACAACCATGAACACATGCAATTACATGTGTCCATAAAGTCAATGCTAAGAGAAATTCCTTTGTCCATGCAAAGTATGCATATCATTGAGAACAATAGTTCCGAGCTTGGCCAAGGCTTTTTTTACCTCAATCCCATTTATTTTATCTTTCCTTGTTACCGTTTTCATGGTTGTCCCACCACTGTCTATTTATCTCTAGAAAACCAACCAACCCAACTAGTTGTCATATTTTCTTCCTGCCTTCGGCTACCCTTTATTCATGCAATAAGATTAATTTACTATTGATTTCCACTTAGATCTTCCTAAGATCCATTAATTTCCTCTTTCCCCAACAAATTACCAAGACCCCCAAAACATAGAAGGGAAGAACATGAAGAAAATGAAGGAAACATAGAAAACCAACAAAAATACAAAATGATAAACAAAGTGGCATTCCCATGCCCTAGTCAACAATAAAAAATGGCACATCAAACATAAAGCCAATAGAGGAACACAAAACATCAAATGATCAACAACCATACCCACTCAACCCCATGAGTTTTCCATTGTTTTCAATATTTCATGAATAAAAACTTAGTCTTATCCTTCTTCAAGATTTCATGGCAACTCTTTAAACTTGAACTTCCCTTCCAATTTCTCCTAGGATGGGTCCTTTGATACTTATTAGAGGGTCTTAAGGGAAAACCCCCTCCTTTTCCCTCTCTTGCAATAGTGAACCTTGTAGCCTCAAATGCTTGAGAGCTCTTGCAATCAACTCTTCTTTTGTTGGGCAAAAGGTTCTTAATACATTACCATGCACATACAATTATTAGTGCTTTAATAAATATAACAAGATACCAGTTGCCTTGCCTTGCTATACCAAGAATGTTTCCATGCAACTGAACACATATATCAATTTACATATTAGTCACATGTCTCAAAATCCAGGACATAAATAAGCATATTTTATCTCAACACAAATTTTCAGAAACTAGAATTGCTATGTGCATATGCACATATCAGGTGTGAAAAGATTTCAATTCCGTTGACTAGTTCGTCTATAATTGGAATTCATTTATTATGACCAAACCATCATCATTAATTTTATTCATCCTCTGTACTAAGATCAAAAAAAAATTTTAAATATAGCGTCCATACAAAAGGTTGTAATCAAGGCATCTGTAGCCTTAAGGGAATTAATTAGAAACAATTTATCATACCAACATTAGCTCATTCCTTTACAAGATTAGAATTAAGCTTCTTGCCTCAAAATTATGATCCTTAATTATTATCAGTGTCTTTATTGAGACCCCTACTATTATCTGTTAATATCAACATTCATTATCTTCATTTAGTTTCTTTATTGAGGCTATAAACCACCCTTTCCACATGCAA
This sequence comes from Pinus tabuliformis, assembly GCA_031772625.1. Lineage (NCBI taxonomy): Eukaryota > Viridiplantae > Streptophyta > Pinopsida > Pinales > Pinaceae > Pinus > Pinus tabuliformis. Next base: position 863,016,754 of record CM062819.1, on the reverse strand, counting down.
CCATGGTATCATGTGTCTTCAACCTCCTTATTTAAAGACAACAACAACAAGTATCTCATAAATTTGACTGTCATATCCAGCAGCATCATCAGCATCCTCAAACATGTCCTCATTATCTGAGCTATATGGTTTAGAGAGGGAATCCTCACCATGTGAAATGTTCTATATTTCTTGATAAGTCAATATACACTCTCGTATTGTAGTCTCGAAGGTCATTTATAGGACATTAACATATATGAATTTTTCATCTTATATTAACTACTTTTCATATTTACAAAATGTGTCATGCATATGCAGACAATCTCACAATTAAAGCATCTATGAAGTCACTCAATCATAGTGCTAGAACAAACACCTACTTGCATAGGCAATAAATAAACATACCTTCATGTTGCTACAACCAGCATGAGCGAGAAACCTCCACTCTCGTCACTCTCTAGCATAATTGCAAGTCATTTTCCTATAAGGTCTACACAAGACAGTTTCCTTTAAACTCATCTAGCTCCAATATTGAACATGGATGCCCCATCTCATAGTGAGATAATGACCTTTCACAGTCCTCAACCAAGTATTTTCATAGTTTATATGTGTTTCTTAAGCAAGGAAGGCCTTAACCATTAGAAAAAGCCTTAATAAGCTAAGACATAACATCAACATGTGGAAAAAAAATTGACCTCCACTAAGGTTCTTTGCCTCCTACAACATACAATATATGGAATCTCCACATCCCAACCGACACCTATTTCATATGTTTATCATTCCTTTCTCCAAGGGGTGCTATGAAAAATACACCCCACATAGGATTTTTTTCCAAATCCTCATATCACATGAATATTATCCTGCATAATTGTTCCAAGTATGCAAGATGACATCACCCAACCAATGGTGATAATATGCTATAAGTAAAAATACTCACCACCCTACTGGAAGTTTTTCAAAATTAAAGAAAAGACAAGCTTCCAAGGTTACAACCACTGGTTGTCCAGATGTTCAAGATTTCAGGTAGAAAGCACATGCATTTCCAAGGAATTTATCAAAATAACATGTTGAACATCATTGTAGTTAATATGCAATACAACCCAACACTATGCGTAGGATACCATCATACTTAAATTCAAATATTATGCTTATATTTGAGCTTCATCCATAAACCAGGGTTCCATGCATTATTAGGATGCTACATGCTTAAATAACCAAGTAATCATATCTAATATGCACCTAATAAATCAATTATAGATCTTCTTTTAACACATAAACATTAGTTTAGTTAATTTTATAAAAATGATTATGAAACCCCTTTGTGGGAACTTTGTTTTCACTTTCCCATGATAGATCCCATCCAGTCCAAGTGTTGAACTTGGATGCTCTAATACCAAGCTATGGCACACTCCTCCTTAACCCAAGAACCCAACTAGAGTTAGGAGGTGGTCACTATGCTAACCCAACCCCCAAGGTACAATTATGGGGATGGGATCTAAAAATTTTGACTTTTCCCAACTTCCTCAAAACATCAAATTCCCAATGTCATTGCATTCATCACATCAAGACGATTCAAACAATATCAATTTCATCTCAATATGACTTACAGATTAAAAGTTATGGCCCTTTAAGGATAAAACATTTCCACCCCACCACATCATCATGACCTCCACGTGGTATCCACACAATGGCCCAAATGGAATTTGATGTGTCTGTACCCCATAGTGGACATTCCCACATGGCACCTGACACTCCTGCACTACCACTGTAGATAGATCCACATGGCAGGCACTCCACCCTAGAAAGGTTGGAGGTCAACCTATCCTCTACATTGCATCGTGTTGTTTCAATGTAGGGCCTAACCCCTAATAAAGGTTCCAAATCAATAACACTTTTAAGTACCTTTCTTTCCAAATGAACATAGAGTTGGAATAATTCATTAATAGGGAAGGAGACATACTTTATTTGGCTTAATAACCTTATCATCTAAGAAAATAAGTAAGCAAGGTTGAACATCTCATGCATACATATACATACATACATACATACATACATACATACATACATACATACATACATATATATATATATATATATATATATATATATATATATATATATATATATACATATATTCAAATGAAAGAATGAAATCACAAGGGTTGGAAACAAGCCTCCTTCCTTTCAATCTTGAATAGACCAATAGGCATACAACAACTATGCTAAAACTTGTTCAACAATTCAACATGCAATCAATAAAAGATTGCAAATCATTCCACAATGTCCATTAACACTATTGTGCAATCACTTCAACTAGTGAAACTCAACACCATCATAATGAAATAATCCTTGCATCTAGGATGTTAGTGTAGGACCATTCATCTCATGAAATCATTCATTCACATCCTCATGTGGATTGTAATCAACAATTTACACACATAATTACATGTAAACCAAGGGCGTGTCATGCAACCAAGTAGTAAACATTCATTCAAAATTTACATAGATTCATAACAAGATTATACATGAGAATAATTATCTTGGATTTGTATTGAAGATGGGAAACTAAGTTAGGGATTAGAACTCTCCACCCAGGCATAGATAAGTTCCAGCCAAAATTTCTTGCATCTATAACCCCCAAGCCAGATTCCAAAGATTGAGGTGGTATTTCTCAAGGGAATATACACCAACTTCCAGCTGAAATAGGTACTTCAGAGGTCCCTATATCTCCACCCACTAGCTACTTAACAGTCAGCCAATACACAAGGAATCTAGAGGGCTCTAGCCTCCACCCTTCAGTTATCCAATAACCACACATACACACTCCAGGGAATCCATAGGCTTCACCTCCACCCTAGAAGTATGCAACAAAATGGTTCCACCCAATGAAGTTAATCCAAGACTCATTACCTAGAACCAAATAAGAAGCAAGCAAAGAAGACTCCAAAGCTTCCCCAATTAGAAATCCAAGGCCTAAGTCTCTACCCCACGTTGTCAAGGGAATCTAAAGAATGCAATCTCCACCATCCAGCCCCCTAGGCATCCTAAGATTAAAAATCACTTAAAGGAAGTCTCTTTGTGCTCCTATTTCTCAACCAAAGGTGTGGATCTCTTCTAAGAGTGTTAATAGAAGCACATATCATGCTTATTACTATAGGTATCACTGGTTAATTTATAAATTAGGAACTCTCCATACCTTTGTTGTTCACAAAAAAACACCTTATATGTTATTTGTTGTGCATGTCAATCACCACTAGAGAGCCTCCCTAGTGTATATATGTGCACACAAGCCCAAGATATTCTCACTGATATGGATAGTACTTTAGAATATTTCCCCGAGTGTAATGCAGGGAATCATTTTCAAAATTTCTTCAAGATTGCTGATATGTTCCTTCTCTGCATTACTGAAGAAGAATGTTCACAAAACTCTTGTGTATCACCTCTCTATGAGTTCATACTATTCCTTGCTTTCTCTCTCCTTCTTTTCTAGGAGTTCATTATTTGTTCGAGGGTGCTCTCTTTTGATGCTCTCCCTTACTTCCCCAACATGCATTTTCCATGAAGTATCTCCCTATTCGATTGTTCTTTCCAATAGTTCGAGTGAGCTTGTTGCCCACTTCTTTTGCATTGTCCCAATAGAGCTAATCTTCTCCTCCATCCCTACTGCACATTTATTTCCACCTTTTCCCTTGCACTATCTTCTCAATTTTTCTTCCAAAACTCCTGTGTGTACATTCTATTTCATTACTTGCAGTCTTATTGTCCCTTCTAAGAGTTCATTTTCCCTCCTCTTCCTATGTGTGTGTGTTCCTTTTTTTCCATGATTTTTCCTTGCCCATGACCATGAATTTCCCATGCAATCCTTCCCTAGGTTTACTTCCTATCTTTTCCAGTTGTGCATGCAAATCCCGCTCATTAAGTTTTGACCTTTCCTTATCTTGTACAACTCCCAAGCGAGAGTGGGTTGTGTCCATTTTGCAGTCCATAAATTCACAACACTAGCCCCATTAAAACACCACATCATTTATTTAAGAACAAAACCACTAGCCTTAAATGGTTGTCTAAATAGTCCAGTTTTCTTTTAGCAAGTAAGCTAAATTTTCGGAGAAATTGACCTCCCCTGGTCCGTTGGAATTTGTGTCCCTTACTTAGCCCATTTTAAATTTTAAAATTCACACACAAAAATATTGAAATGACATGCATAGGACAAATACAACCATGTTATCACACACAAAGCATAGCAATGTTGCTAGATTATTTAATTTTTTATATGGTTGGGTTGTATTGTATATGCATGAGATCAAAACCCACATTTTGAAGTTGAATCAATCATCAATATATACAATATATGTGAATGTTATTGCAAGCTAAATTATATAACAAAGTTAGTAATGAACGTCATGAGTTTGAATATTGTTGGGTATGAAATTTGTTTATTTTTTCACTTCACATTTCATTTTCTAAAATAGACAACAACATCTAGTGACCGGTGTTAAAATTCGGCTAGTCACTTGGAGGGTGCTTGGAAAAACCTGATTTGTAGAAAAATTAACTATTTATATAGTTATGTATATTTATTTTTGATTTTTGGGAGCATTACTTATCCAATTTGAGATTTGAAAGAAGATGTACGATCACAGTTTAAAGATGGATACAACTAGAGGGGTTTGATGTTATTTTGACTCTTATTCGATGATCAAAAGTTGTTGTGTTTGCTTTGAAGGTCTATGAGTATTTTACAGATACATTGGATACATGAAGGTGATAGGTTTCGAGGAAGGGTTTGAATGACCAAATCAAAGTTTTGGTTGAAGCAAAATATAAGAAACAATATGATAGCCAACATGAGTGATTGATGTGACCATTTTGGTGTAGGTTATATGGTAGTACAGTGATAGAATGTTGTATAGTGGGTGCAGGTTATGTAGCAATGTAGTGATTGCAAGTTGTGTGGAATTGGTTACAAGTAGCATGGAAATGTAGTGGTTTAAGGTTGTATGGAAAAATATTTTGATTGTTGCAGTGGTAAAGATAGTGGTAGTGACTCAATGTATTGATTTCAAAATTTAGTTTTACTTATCATTTAGTGATATATGATAATTGTGGATCCATTTTGAAAATGCGATGAAATAGAGCTCCATAAGGAAGAAGAGGAAGGAGGTTGGAGCCTAGAGAGGGTTGGACGCTACTCATTACTGAGGCTGGAGCCTCAATCAAGTTGGGTCCTAGAGTAGGTTGGAGCCTAATCATTGTTGAGGTAGGAGCATAAAGAAGGTTGGAGCCAACTCACCCTTGAGGTTGGAGCCTCAATTAGGCGGTAGACTATAGTGAGGAGTTGCTTACATTCTCAACATCGGTGTCTCAATCAGGTTGTATGCTACTGTAAGTGGTATCTTGCATATTTTAGGGGTAGTTTCCACGTGCAAGTTGGGGTATGAAAATTGATGTAGAATAATTGAATACTGAGAAAAAGAAGAGTTGTTGGTTTTCTCCCTTTTGGGATTCCACATAAATATTTGTGTCTCCTTGTGATGTGATTCTTTCTTGTGTTCTTTCTAGTTATGTTGCTTATGTGTTGACGCATTGTGATAGCTGATGAAATAATGTTTATGATAACTACTAAATGAATGTATGGTTAGTTACGATTTAGAAATTGTAAAATTGACTTCACATTGATTCACACCCCCCAGTGTGACATTTGAGCCAACAATAGTATTAGATTGAGGTATTTGTCATGAAAATTGGTCTATGTGACTTATATATATATATACCCACACACACACACACAATTACAAAATAGGATCCAATTACGTAGATTGGTAAATTTTTGTTGTTGGAACATGAAATCATTGCTAGAATAGGTACATGAAGGACTAGGTATACTAGAGGGTGCATCATGGCACCACCACAACACCCAACTCTTGTCACACCATCCAATGATGGGGAGCACAATGTAGTAAGTGGGATACTCTTAAGGTCGTCTCCAGAGGGAAGTGATTCATTTTACCGTGCCTATTACAGGGTTCATGTACATGAACCATATATAAGATGACAAAAATGATTTAAGTAAATGACATGGGTGAAGGACGCTAAGTCAGTGGAACTTTAATCCAGGAATAACCATGAAATAATGGGTCTAATAATGAATCTATTGCTAGGCGGATATGAGACCACCTATTTGCTACTAGAAGTGATAATGTACCTATTTAATAACTCTTAGCTACCTTTATAATGATTGAAATATGATCATGGAATGATAGCCAACACAAAGCATAAGGAGGAACGAGGTTTCTCCCCAGCATACCCATACATGGAGTTCAAGAAACGATTATGTGACCTCTAGTTACAAATACTATTAAATATTTCCGAAAAGATTGTGCATGATCTAGGAGCATTTAAACATATAATATGTAGGGATGAATGATACAAGGGAAACATTAAAAATATAAGGATATATGTGGCTCGTTTGAATAAAGAATAAAATGCCGAACAATTACCAAATTGTTGAGCATTTCAACTACACAATCCCATTCTATGGTGATTAGACTTCTCAAGAAAGATAAAGTTTGATGACAAAACTTAGAAGATCTATAAAAGTAGGCAACCTCCTCAGGATAGGAATTCCCAATTTTCACACCCAGATGCTACCTAGATTTGAGTGAGGGCTCCAACTAGTAGTGAGGTTTTCTTTATGTTTCCTTCTTCCTCTTTCATGCATTGGTCTCTGCAACTAAATGATGATTGTTGGTTTGCAAGGCTATTTTTGAGTGTGTTGAGAAACATGAACAAATCTCTACGAAATAACAACATGGTGAAGATATAATCTCTAATTTCTACATGATTTCTATGATTTATTGTCCTTTAATTGGAATTGATCGAGTGATGGTCGTGCAGGATGTGATTCTCCTTCTGGTTGCTGATCTATTTAAACTGATTTTGATTCAACTTCTTCAATATTTATTTGTACCATATCCTTGTAGAGCCATGTATTGAGTTCTGTAAAGCATAAACAAATTCTCTTACTGATCATGATCCTCTCTCAGTGTTTATTGCAGCCTCTTGGTCTCATTTTAATTGTTGGTTTTCAAAGTTTGTATTCAGTGTCAATTCAATGCTTCTCTATGTAGATTAAATCCTATATGTATATGTATAAGTATATGTATATATATATATATATATATATATATATATATATATATATATATATATATATATATATATATATATATATATATATATATATATATATATATATATATATGTATATATATATTTGTGTTAGTCTAAAATTTGTTAGAAGGTGTACGAAAAACATATCACTTATGTCATTGGTGACAATTGACCCTAACAACAATTTGTTGCTACTTACGCTTCAGATATGCAATAATAAAATGAGAAAAACCTGCAACAAAAATACATATGCAATCCAAAACAACAAACAACAATACATATCCAATGTAATAATCGAATATGGAAAGACTTTTAAATGAATAATAATATTCATTGATAACACCTGGTGAAGGAGATCTACAAAAGGGTCTACAAATCCCCCTATGTTGCATGGTTCCTTTGATGTCCTTGATGCTTCAGTGATCGATTCTCTCTCTCAATGTGTGAAAACCCCCAAAAAATGTGTAAAACTTGAGTGGGAGCTGAGATGAAAAGAGGCGATAATGGTGACAATGATAATGATCATGGTGAAGAATGAATGGAAAGCCCTCTTATTTATAACAAAGTATTGGGTTGATCTTGGAAATGGAAAATAATAAAATAATATTGACCAAATCAAGATCTAACCATTAGGAATAATTTATTATATTTTTTGGAGAGCAAAAAGATATTCAAAATTGTCAAATATTTTTATTTAGAAATAATTAACAAATAAAATGAATTATTAATTATTTCGTGAGAATTAATAATGGTGTTAAATTGGAATAACTATTAAATTGTGATTTAACAATTATTCCAATAATAAAATTAAGGGATAATAAATAAACAATGATTTATTTAATTATTCCTAGGTGATTTAGTCAAATGTGACAAGGAATAATTATTAAACAATGATTTAATAATTATTCTTAGAGAAAATTAAATAAATAATGATTTATTCAATTATTCTCATGGGGTTTTCTAATTTTAAACATAAATAATTTAATAAAAATGGTTTACTAAATTATTTCACATGGTGAAAGTGATTTTACTATAGTAAAATTAATCTTACATGGTGTATTTTGATCTGCCTAGTTAGAAATGACTAAATGATCATTTTTTGGTGATAACAGATTGCCCCCCAATGTATGAGTGTTAGGAGAAAATTGCATGACCAAAATACGTTGTATGTTACACTTCCATGAGACACCAAAGGGGAGTCAGAGAGAGAGAGAGAGAGCACTGAAGCAATGCAAGGAACGACAAAGATGGAGGGGGTGAGACCTACTAAACTAATAGAAATCTCCGTTTACGTTGGAGTACATTATCTCAAATGAGGTGGGGAAGGCATACCCATACCCGTCGAGATAACTGATTACAAAGAATAATGGTGATCCCAACAATGTGGGACTAAGCTACAAAGTACATGATACATGATATTCTGACATCATTGAGCCATAAAATAATACAATGAATCCCATATACATAATGCACCTGGAAAGATATAGGCCAGGACTAAATACAATAACGTATGAGTATATGAGACATAATTCCCCTCAAGATGACATGGTGAGGATAACAACCAAAGAAGATATGATGAATAGGAAAAGGGCTCTAAAGATTTGAATGGATCATCTGAACAAGACATGCATGTTGTGGGCACTGCAAGCAGCAAAAACTAAACCCATCACATCTGTGGAACTGCATCTGAGACTGGATTAACATATGTGGACATTCTGTCATGTGGGGGGCTACCTGAAGGGCCACCCTTCATGAGGTATGGAACATCTCACACACACCCGAGAATCACTGGGACAATTGGCTGGATCACTGAACCATCAAGGATACGATAATTCTCAATCGTGTGATAATGAGCTAGTGTCGAGCATGTGAGAAACAACCAAGTTAAATGGAAATGATAATTCCCTTTGCTTGATATGAGGCACTAAAAAAATAGGAAGGTTGGAACCAAGGGACACCATCCTCTAGACCACACTTTTGGAATAAGTGTGGTGAAGTCGAGAGAAGAGGGTCCGCCAGAGTTAAGGAAATGATGAATGATTAACAAAGGCATGAGGTATCATAGCATAGTGACTGATGGAATGACACTAGGGATGATGATGGAAGGAAAAAAAATGAGTGGTGGACTAACAACTTCCCTTTTCAGAGCATAATATGCATGGTTGACCTAGCAATGACTAACTCGATTCTAGAGGGGGTGGTCAATTACTCAGATGGGGGCTTTTCAAAGGCGGAGTAGTATAGCTAGAGGCCAAATATGAACACAATGGGATGGATGCAACACAAATATGAATGGAACATTGTAACTAGAATCAAGGGGACTCAAAATAAACTTGATAGATGCAAGGGTGAATCATCTTTGATGCTTTGAATAACGGTGACTCAATGATGATGCCACATGGGGCAGGCCCAGAGGGGACCAAAAAATATGCATAAATAATGGTTACCTTGAGATTGTTGGTTCCAGTTACCTTTCCCCTTGTTCCTTTTCTCTGGGTTGGGGGGAACGGCTACACTCTGCTGAGCATACACTTGACCATGTGGAAGAGTTTGTTGCTGTGGTAGAGGTGGAGGAGGTATGGGGGGTAGGGGCATTGGGGTCGGCAGGGCTGGACCATTAGGCGGTGCATACAGATAATAAGGAGATGAGGAAGAATTACAATAGAAAGGTGGAGCAACAACTAGCCCTGGCATCTGTTGATGTGAGTGGGGATATGCATATGACGTGATGGAACTTGGGTAAGAGTTTCTATGTTGAAGATTGGGGGAGGGATAGGTGTAAGAGGAATTGCTCCCTCCCAAGGGTTGACCATAACTCATCAGAGACAGAGAATATGATTGAGGTTGAGGGTGTGACATGGTTCCAATGATACCATCAATGACATGAGATGCCCCTAGTGCATTAGCAACGCTAGGCCAAGGTAGATTGGGAATGACAGTATGAAAATAACTTGACTGGCTATAGATTAGATCCAATTTCAAGGATACTTAGAGAACATCTTCCTTAGATTTGGGGAACTGAGAAGAAACATCCTTAGTAAGCGGGCCAAAAGTGATCTAAGGAAACAATCCATATAATTGCAGTCTTCAAATTTAGGAGCTTTACATATGATCCTCCTTCTACCCCGTTCCTTAACATGATCAGATAGGTGAGTGGCAGAAAATTGACGAAGGGAAGTCAATAGTTCGGTACCAGCCTCATAAAGGAGAGGTAACTGAAAAGAGGCTATAAATTCTTTAGCGAGATTCATGAAAGTGGAATGAGTCGCTTTGGGTTGATTGACATACCACTTGGAAACAACTCTAATAAGAGTGCATTGGAAAAGGTGAAGAAAGATGGAGCCTTCAGTGATAGAATTGGATGAACACCACATATGGAATGAGTGAACATGATTCGTGGGATATTTTCTAGGATTACCTTCAAACTTGGGGATTTTAAAAGGAAGCTTGGTAGGCATAGTTGGCCAATTGGGGTCATGGAGAAGAGGGTCATTGATGAGTTGGTTGAAATCAGGGAGACTCAAACCAGCCATAAAAGGAAGAAATGGAGTAGGAGTGACCATACTGGTGGAGGTTCTGCTTGTGGGGTTACCCTGGTTAGTACCTGGGTTACCACCTTGGTTTCTCGCACCCACGTTGGTGCCTAACATGGTGATGGTACGAGGTTGAGAAGACATGGAATCAAAGGAAGAACTGGAAGAATCAATAGAACCAAAGTTAGAATGAGGACTCGATGGAGGACTGGGAGGATGGACTCTAACTCGATGGGGATGAGTAATATGTCCTAATAGAAACTGAGGGTGAAGGCATCGAATTCTCTATCAAAAACGCCTAGGGGGCACAATGATGTAAAGATAATGATGAATCTAAGAACTAAAGGGTGATTATAGGAGTAAAATGAGCAACAAACAAAAAGAAAACACCTAATGTAGTGGTTCCAAGTGTAAACTAACTATATTAATGATGTCTTGATAGGTCAAAATGTACCAGAAACAACTAAGGAGTCTCCCCAATGTGAAATCCCAATTAGACCTCATATCGTTTGGGATAGGAGCCCCATCTACTATGTGGGCCAGCTACCACCATGAATGTTTTTTTCTCTTGGTTATCAAATGAGAAAGTGCTAGAGTGGGGCAAGAATAAAATGCTCGGGTGGTGAAACAAGCTCAACCCAAGATTGAAAAATTGTAGATAGGGGTGCAAATGAGTCTCGGCAATAATAAGAATAGATATACGATGAGAGAGATTAGTGAGCTAAAAGCCCATCATACATTATAAACAGGAACATGCCAGAAGTCAATTGCAAAATAGTTCACAATAAGTTGCCAACATGGCAAGGAACTAGTAAACATAGATTCAAAAGGGAAACATACATGAAACCACTATGTATCAGTACATAACATCTTGTGTATATGAAAGCACACATACAAATATGGTGAGGTACGAGATAGCTAATACAACCACCATGAATACGCATGGCAATCAATTTCAAAGATAAGAGAAAACATCTTATTACTATTGCTACAACTTCAAATACATATTATGCAATTGGTCAATACCCAATAGTGGAACATGGGTTGTTCACATCGTTGCTCGATGCCAAAACGCTAGCCCCACTACAAATCCCTTCTACTAGCTACCAAGAGCTAAGTGGCTCTACCTCTCAAGTATAAATCAACTATCTATCTTCACCTCAACTCCCATTCTAAAGTCCTTTGTTATGAGGCATGAGGAAACATTTATAGAGGTCAGGTGACTTTTCAACTACCATGACCCTTGACATTCCCTTATGCCCTTTCGGCTACCCTCCTGACTCTTGAGATTCCCCACTTATCTCTCAAGCGAGAAATGATTTTTACGTGGCCACATCAGTCCCAACATAGTGGTTGTTATAATTGTGGGTGAGATTTACATTATTATGAAAGAGAGAGGGGAGGGATGTAGAGGGTTATTGCAAACCCTAGAATTATTAATGCCTGTATCTCACAACGATGTGGACGCTTGGCCCTGAAACCAGTTTTTTTTCTTGCCACTACACTTCGCTTGCATTCATCCATCCTCTGGTGATGTGCCTTGGGGTTTATTAAGGGGTTCTTCAAGATTACGAGGGACCATCTGGATTCCTAAAGTGGAACCCTAGCCATGCTAGTTTTGTGACAAACACTAATCCTTATGTATAGATCAACATCTTGCTTCCCTCCTTCTAACTTTGTGGTTGAGGCAACTTTATGCAACCGGTGAATGTGTGGCTTTGTCTCAGTGTGCTATGGTTGCAACCATTTGGGACGGAATGTTCCATACTCTTGATAAGCTTGAATCATTCTCCAACTAGTGGTTAATCTATATGATTGAGACATCCATGCTCTATAATCCCACAAGGACATAATCATGAATTAAAACCAATCATAAACATATGGCGATTAAGAGGAAATAAATGAGATAAATTAATGAATGAACAATTTGAGGGGAAAGAAAGAGTCCATTTTCACGAGTGTTGTTGATGGGTTGTTCATCATCATTCAAGTTTCTCCACAACAACAAAACCAATGCATAACTTCCCTTTTGCCTTGGATAAGGTCCAACAAAAGTAGCCAACCTGTAACTGAGCCACTATGCCTCTCAAATTCATAATGGGTCATGGGAATCAACACTAGAAAACTAAATTTTGAGTCATCTTCTAGCATCTGGGACATTACCACTCACATATAGCTTCCTCATCTTTGGGATTTTATGACCCAATCGTAGATTGAACACCTTGGAATTCAGAAAATTGATCTCATTTAGAAGTGTGACTTAACTAAGGTGGACATAATCGTGATGTAGAAGTCTCATAGTCACATTTTGTTAGAAGTCACAACTCCGATGGCTAGTCACACTTGTGGTTCACATGTATTGCATGGTCACAAAAGTCACAGAAAAGGAGAAGTTTCACCAACCTATGTTTGCGTTGGGAGAAATTTTGTGACCTGGCGACTTGGGAGAGGTCGCAGAGTCACATTGAGGGAAGTCACACTTTTTGGCAACATGCTGGAATGTGGCTTAACGACTTAAGTGGATGTTAGACTCACCGGGGTCGCAATGGTTGCAAATCATAGCTAGTCACACCCCTCAGTATCTTGCCTAAGGGAATGAGATGTGACTCTATGACCTATAGTGTTGATCCGCTGAGCCTTATGACCTTTTCCCAATCATATGAGTTTGTGGATGTTTGTAAAATCACACAACATGCTCACTAGTTTTAATGCATGCATATAGCAGGATGGTCGTTGGGTCTTGATAACCTATAATCATTTTGTGTGTGGCGATACCATGCATCCCACAACTGCACGCGTAGCGTTAAGGAAGGAAACAAGAATGGAGTTGTGGTCCCGATGCATTATAGAAATGTGATGTCTCTCATATGCATTCCTTCACCTTTCCACTGTGATTTAACAAGTACCTTGGTGCATTGAATTATCTCTCTTAGCACAACACCGTGATGACTCTGCCTTGATTCCCTTTCAGAGAGATCATGGGATGTCACAAAGTTGTGTAGGTTTGGGAGGACTAGAATAGGCCCAGATGAACATCCATAACACGTCAAATTTGAAAATGAATCATAATGAAATGGGGCAACTATGTAATATGTGTAGTGTTGTGTCATTAGCTAAAAGAACTCCTTTTCATCCTTAGTTAATAGAGCCATAAATCCAAGTGCAAATAACATTTCTGTTAGGAAACACCATAACTTGTTGCCAATAAAGTATTAACCCCAGTAGGAACAACAGGTAGATAGTCTCACTATGAATGTGAAAATATCATAAGCCACAATGGCACTTCATGAGATACCGTGGCCGATCTTGCTAAGTCATTCCTATTTGTTCTACCCAGCACTGCTAGAATAAATGCATGAAATGGATGAGATGGTTGTGCCTTAGCTTCACTATTGATGAATCAACGAGTGCATAAAAGACTTCATATAATAATTGAAACCTCAACTGCCTTTGCCGCATCCCTTTTCATATATAAAAGAAAGGTGGTGGTCCTTATGAATAAATAGATCCCTGTGATAATGCCACTAGGTGGAAGTTCAACTTGTTGGAGGTCGCAAAGTTGAATTCTAGATAGGTCGCTCGTCCTTGTTTCTTATGGAGTGCAACTTCTAGGACTTCTTTGAAGATATGACTTGCCAAGGGTCGCATGCCCACACTGCAATGACAATCACACTCTTTGGCTGCCCGTGGATTGCGATATTGCGACCTTGGTGGAGGTACAATTTCCCAGGGGTCGCACAGTCGTGTTGCATAGGAGATCGCATTTCTTGGCTAGTCTTAGAGTGTGATTCTGCGATTTACGAGCTTGATAAAGGAAACTGCGACTTATGGATTGAAAAATAACATCGATTCCATCTCATCAATAATCTTCTACGCAAAAAATGGTGGTATTCGCTTCTCAATTCCCTTATCCTACGATATACCAAACAACGCTGCTCTTTATATCTTTTCGTGTGTATTTGTATATGCATTGTTCTAGCATAATCATCCTACCATGAGATTTGGACACTTGATGGATCATGTTAATTGTGTCTTCAACGCATAAAAAAAACATGTTGTCCTTCCATGAGATCCCAACGTCTATAGGGTTACATCAACTGTGATTTTCAAGGGGTAAACAAGACGTGTGATGTCGAGTTTTCCACAGGTCGTTGAATCGTAAAAAATTTAATATGGGCTTGAGCTAAATGTTATTAAAAGTTCCTCAATGCCTTTTCATTTTAACATTGATTATTTTAGGGTCCTCTCTCAAAGTTCATATTATCAAACAATATAACCATGACACATATGGGATACTTTTACCTTTTAGTTGTGCTCAATGTGCTACTCCCACTTGGCATCTAAACGACTGAGATGGGCTGAAACATTATCTTTGACCTATGCCTCTGATGGCACCTTCAACATCATATGCTTTCCATCCCCTTTACTATTTACATCCCCATGCCTCGCTTCAGATTGTGTGTTGGATTTTTATGGCTTTTAATCTTTCTAAGTGAAGCTCCCATATGACTTTTGGGTGCATTATGATGGCTCAAATTCTAAAACATAACCCATTTATAAATTTAAAACATCCACCATGCGACGTATTAAGGAACTTTGGCATTAGAGCATCTTAGCAATGTCATGCCAAGGGACCACTTATGCAATTGAAGGATAGTTTGTGGTACCTCCAAGGTATCCTAAAAAAGAAGACGAGATGAAAAATAAGTTACTCTTCAATATTGACATTTTCGTGTGAAAATAAATGAATAAATACACTAATTCATTTGAGGAGCCATCCAAAAAAAGATGTTATAAATTATATTGGTTGATAAAAGAATGCTTAAGTTTGGAGGCCAACTCAACCTTCCAGCGCTTTCATGGATATATTAATTACAGCTGATTTTGATATCACATAATGCCCGAGGGATGATGCACTCATAGAGCGAGTCCCTTGAAACATTTATGAAAGTTGAACTATTGGTTACAAAGATCTAGGGTTTTGAATATACATGGGAATGAAAGCCTTGTTAAAAGCCTAATGTGCATGTTGAGATGAGGAACCAATCATGAACCTAGGGTCATATGACATGCATCAATTTATTCCATGATGCCCGACAATGTCGGTGGAAACACACTCTCAACGAGATGTGAATTAGGTTAAAACAGGAGGAGGATCACTTTTTCCCATTAGGGTTTCACCCAAACCTTAATATTGTCAATCGTAAGGAAAGCCAAATTGAATGTACATTTTTTCAAATATAGGACATCTACTGATCGCAATGCGAATCATGCGAATATGAGTTTCAAAAACATGAGAGACTCTTAACGCATCAATAAATCCATTAACATTCAAAACCCTAATGCGATCCTCAAGCATATGTATGAGATAAAACATGACGTGCAGATGCAATGTATGAAACATGAGTGGGCACACAAAAAGGGGGTGGATAGGCAAGGTTGAAGGGAGAGTAACTGTTAGGGGCCTTATCGAAACCCTAGTAGCTTGGGGAGAGTGGTGGGGTACCCAAAATTTTGAATATGCCCAAACAATTGGGTGGTGTTGTAGCGGCTACAACATGACGCTACTCTAATATAAGAAAGCACATCCTATCAAAGAAAAAGACCTGTAGATTTTAGGTGGTCTAAATCCTCAAATAATATGGAATCTACTGTTTCATATGGCCTTCCAAAGAGCTTCTTACTTGATGAAATCACACCCCCACAAGCAGAGATGTCAAGAGAAAGGTAGGGTAGAGAACCGACCGCTTCCCACAACCAATCATATAGGGCGTGCGTTTTCCTAATATTGGTCACTATGGTTATCTTTGTCCCATGGGAGTGATCGATTCTTGAGCTTCTTAGTGATTAGCCACCACATGAGACTCCCTACCATGGGTTGGGTAGTCCCGAGAAGAACCGCTCACATGATGACCTAGACTAACCCCCTTTGAATTGGGTTTCTAACACACTCCAGCTTTGGGCCGTGGGATGGTGAAGGATTTTAAGCTCCTTAATATGTCAACTTCTATGTCTTAATGTAAATGATCGATGGGTGTTATTAGAAACCTATCCCATTGATCGTACAGCTAAATTACAAGTATTGTTTGGCGCCATAGTGTCCAAGTGGGCTTAATCTATGTATGTTAAATTATTAAGGTGTAGTGTTTCAAGTCTTAGCTTGACGGTGTTAACCAAGCTCATGTTCGCTTAGGCTGTGAGTGTTTGAAAATGATGTGCCAAGTGGATGAGTTAATTGAGCATGCTTTATGATGCCATGTGCTACTGAAAATAATTTTTTGAAATATTGTAATTGATGTTGAAAATGGTAGAAAAATAAACATCCAATCAAGCACACAAAAACCCACACAAAAAGGCTATCAAGTAGCTAAGCAAGAGAAGGAAAAAAACCTACTAATAGGCACATAAAATACCTAATGTCAAGGGCCTGAGATCTATAGGTACTAAATTGATGAAAATGGGTTAGACACACAACAAAAACCAGAGGTGAAAAATGTCGTAAAGGATAGGTATGAAGCTCCAAAACCTAGGATGCTCAAGGGGATCCTAAGGGGGAAAGGAAAAAACCAAACTCTAAAGGGAGAAAAGGTGAAATAAACCTATCCACAAGTGCTGTAAAGTAATGGATTAGACTCTAAAAATCAATGGCTAAAAATTGTTGAAACCTTAGACTCCTCACCCAGCCAATCTCTTCCTAAAAATGTGGAGGTGTAATCTAAACCCTAGGGGAATTTTTTCTTCCCCAAAGAGAAAAACTAAGAGAATCTAGGCCTAGGGGAGACTGAAACAGAGATTAAAAAACCCTTCCTAGTCCGCACGCAACACTCTCATCAAGTCTGAAAAAATTCTGAAAAATTCTCGAACAAATTCCAAAGCGTAGGTATTGACCTGAAATAGTGAAAAACATAGATAATGGGCTAAAAATTGCACTCTTGAACACATATTTTGGGATGAAAATTATGTATTTCTCTTGGGACTCTTGGTTGGTAGATATCACACATATTTTTACATCTCCTACTTAGTTGGTACCTATGACCTGTGAAAAGAACCAGAAAACCCCCAGAATTCGAAAATTTGACAAAAAAGGAAAACAAATTTAAATAGAAATCGAGAGGCTCTAAATAAATGTGGAAAACCCTGAAATTTACTGAAACTTTAGTCACCCATGAACTGAATTACTATACTAGTGGAGTCGCCATTTGTTAAAGACAAATGTAGCTGAAAGACCTAGTGGAGTCACCATTTGTTAGTATGAAATTTCGTGGAAGGTGTACCAAAAACATCTCACTTAAGTCACTGGTGACAAGTGAACCTAACTACAATTTGTGGCTTCTTACACTTCAGATCTGCAATAATAAAACAGAAAAACCTGCAACAAAAAGACATATGCGATCCAAAACAACAAACAACAATATATATCCAATGTAATAACCCAATATGGAAAGACTTTTAAATGAATAATAATATTTATTGATAACACCTAGTGAAGGAGATCTACAAAAGGGTTTACAAATTCCCCTCCATGGGATGGGTCCTTTGATTTCCTTGATGCTTCAATAATCGATTCTCTCTCTCAATGTGTGAAAAACCCAAAACAATGTGTAGAACTCAAGTGGGAGCTCAGATGAAAAGAGACGATAATGGTGATAATGATAATGATCATGGTGAAGAATGAATGGAAAACCCTCTTATTTATAACAAAGTATTGGGTTGATCTCGAAAATGGAAAATAATAAAATAATATTGACCAAATCAAGATCTAATCATTAGGAATACTTTATTATATTTTTTGGAGAGGGAAAAGATATTCAAAATGGTCAAATATATTTATTTAGAAATAATTAACAAATAAAATGATTTATTAATTATTTCATGAGGATTAAGAATGGTGTGAAATTGAAATAATTATTAAATAGTGATTTAACAATTATTCCAATAATATAATTAAGGAATAATAAATAAATAATGATTTATTTAATTATTCCTAGGTGATTTAGTCAATTTTTACAAAGAATAATTATCAAACAACGATTTAATAATTATTCTTAGAGAAAATTAAATAAATAATGATATTCAATTATTCTAATGGGGTTTTCTAATTTTAATCAGAAATAATTTAAAAAAAATGGTTTATTAAATTATTTCACATAGTGAGTTATTTTACTATGGTAAAATTAATCTTACATGGTGTATTTTGATCTGCCTATTTAGAAATGGCTAGGTGATCATTTTTTGATGATAACAATTTGTTATTCTTTTTGTAAATACTCTAACTTTTGTTTTATTTTTCACATATTAACCTCAAGCACAAAATGTACATATTAAATCCACCATGGTGACAAATGTATATAATGAAATTTAACACTAACGTTATTGTATTTCCTATTGTTTGATTTATATTCTCTCATGTTACTTTAGTTCATGTGTATATATGAAATTTTAATATTTTAACCTTCTTTGTTCCTATATATATATATATATATATATATATATATATATATATATATATATATATATATATATATCTTGAGGAACCTAACAACCCACATGACACATAACTAGTAGTAAACCTCTATGGGTTTACAACCTCTCCTCCTCTCCATAAGATATGTCACAATGAGAGGGATTTGAACCTCAGATCTCTAAGTTTTCATAGATTTCACATTACTTCAATCACCAATTGAGCTGCCGTTGTGGGACATAACTTTATTATATTTTAATTTTAAGTATTTTTATAAAATGTTCTTGTTTAGTTGTTATTTTAAATTTCATTTACTTTAGATTAATTTCATGTTTTGTATATAACCTTTATTTTTTATTTTTTTAATAAATAACATAAAAATACAAAAAATATGAATAATGATGTAAAATTAGAAATAAGCACTATAACAATACTTTTATCTATCCTATAGGAACTTTAACAACTAAGTAATTTACCTTAAATGAAGAAAGTGTACTTTTACTTTTCTCGTGTCACATTAGGGTAGTTAGGGTTAGGACAATTGTTTTTTTTATTTTTATTTCTTTTGTTAAATTTTTAAGCTTTAGGACTATTCCTCGAGAGTTTCAACTTTTGACATATACGATATCACATGATCTAGGTCTTTTCCTTGTGGGATATGATTCTCTTGACAAAAGCAATAGGTTTGAGTTACACTATTCTTGGCATGGACTCAATCCTATTGGTGTGGCTGTAAAACCCTAGGCAAGTTCTCATGTCGCCTCTCATTAGCTGTGAAGAAGTCTGAGGTGTTGGTGTCCAAAAAAAATCATTTTGAAACATGAACGTTTGTTATGGTGACCATACTCGGGAGTGTGATTAAGTTCCACTTGGTTTTTATTATGTTTTTATAACATGCACAAATATTTTCAAGGGTTGATCAATACTCTGCCTTAGCATGCTTGTCCTACTTTTGTGGGTCATCCTTCATAATCTTCTTGTGACCATGTTCTTAAGTTCACTGATTTTTGTCAATCTACAAGAGTTCATGACATTTGTACTCCCTCTCGCTTATTTTCCCTTACCATTTCGGGAGTGGAAAAATACTAGTATCCTAACATTATGCTATCAACCGTATTTGATAAATTTATCAAATTTCTCTCTTTTACTCGTGCCTTTGCAAACAGGGTTTTGGTGTAATTTCTTTGAAAGTCCTCATGACCCTTTGAATTTTGAAATACTCCTTGAGGCTAAGTAGAAGTATAGACTTGAAAGGGAGAATGTTGTTACTTCCTATGGATGGGAGTTTGGATATCTTGAACCTACGTCTCTTACATCATACAAAGAGGTTATGCCTAATCCTGACTTGATTAACTAAGAAACCTTATGTAATATCTTCTTATTTGATGACTCGTTCTTCCAAACATATCTTGAATTTCATGCATACAACGGAAATCACGGTCCTCAAACTGACATCATCCTTCTTTGTCCCATGAACAATGTTAATCAAGATGATTCTAATGAAGAAGTGTAGAATTTAGGTGATTGGAATACCTTTCCTAATTTGCATGTCCCATCTTTATTTTGGGATACCAATAAATAGGTTTTCACTTTTGATATTTAAAACACCTTGCACTTCATTGATATCAATGATGAAACTTTATTTCATGAAGTTGAGTTAGAAGTCTTCAATTTTAATCTTGGAAATTCCTCACGATTTCTTGAGATGGATGATGAGACATTCTTTGATGAACTTGAGAAGGAAGCTAGTGTTTTTTATCCCAAGGATGCCTTGTCAACTGTTTTGATCAAAATTGAAAGATTTGAGTTTGAAATTCCTAAGGCACTTTGTAATGTGAATGATGTTCAAGATCACATTCATGAATTTCTTAATGTGATACTTGGGTATATTGCGCGTGAATCATTTTTCCTTTCTAGTATGGTATGTGAATGTAAACACACACTTGTTGGTTGGAACATCATGCAAGACAACCAACAATATTTTTGGCTTCTTGTTAAGCCATTGTCATAACACCACATGCTTGTTGGTTGTGAGGAAAATCCTCTTAGCTTGATTGCCACCCAACAAACCATGATTTTTGTTTGTAAGACTCAAGATTCTTTTCACTATGCTAGTTTTCATGTTGTATGAATGCCAAGTTTTGGAGTCTTAACCTTGTACATAAATAAAACATTTTAAAATTAAAAAAATAAATTATAACAATTAAAAAATGAAATTTTTTTTGTTTCCTCTACTTTCCATGTTGTTGAGCACTGCTTTTGTTTCAATTTCAATTTTTTTTCTATGGTTTTTATGTATGATTTACTATTTGTTTCCCTTTTGATTTATGCTTCAATCCTTAGTTGGCTCTGTCACCCCTCACCTAAATCGCTTTTGTCATCACAAGGTTGAAGGCATCCTATTAAATTTTAAATGAGATACACAGTGAAAAAGAGGACATATTACACATGATTTATCACTGGCATATTTGTGTTTGACAAGAATAGGAGATGCAAGAAAACCATGAATACCTTCCATGCTAATCCTTATAGAGTTTTCTTGATCTGACCTTGACTCACCTATATAGAGGCTCTTTCTTTAAGGCAATATTCATCATGCACTTAGATCTCTTTTCCTCCCCCTTCCTTCTTTTCTTGATGAGTTTTTTGGCTTGGTCGTGTGTGGACCTTTGAAGACTAATCTTATTCTACACTGATAACATTTTGTTCTTGTTTATGACATGTAATTTTTTGACCAACTTACTCCATATTTTCTACATTCTTCGTTCCTTAGTTCTATGAAATCATTACTTTCACATAGATATAAGCAGTGTGCTATGCTGGTTGGAGGATGTTCATGAAATTTTCATCAATGTTTCCAATTCAGGCTCGATTAGATCTCTCACCTCAATGCATCTGCATTTTTTCACCTCAATATTGCATTTGAAACCTCCACGTCGTATAGGACCTTCACCCCTATGTATCCAATTATGTTTGTGTGGGATGTCTTACAATTTTTCATGTGGTTTCAAAAACTAAAGTGGAATCTTCCTTTACTCTAAAGCCAAAAACTGAAAAAGAAATATTTCTTCATTTAGGTTTCCCTTTATTGATAGGTTAAAAATATGTGTGACCCCTCACTAAGATCTTTGACCCTTTAGTGTATTATTAAATCCAAAATATATTCCTAAGAAGTCATCGGTCCTCTTTATCATTATAAAAGTCTAAAAATTATGCCTTGGACAATTTTGTTGTATCTCGGCCCTCTCTGTTACTATTGAAGTCCAAATTCCTTATTATTAAAATGACATAGAAGAATGAACAAACATTAAAGTTAGTAATGAACATATCATATCTCTCTCTCTTTTTCCTCTTCTCATAATGTAAATCCAATGTGTATTTGTAATCGTGGAAGGCCCACCCCACTCATTCCAATCTATTAGACTTTGAAAAAAGGAAATCATATCAGCATAAAATGAAGGGAGGCAATGATATATCTACTATGCATTGAATTTTCCAAAAATTAATGTGGGACATAGGGTTTTCAATTGAAATATTTTAACAAATGGATGGGGTTTACCACACAAAGGCGTGCATTTTTCTATTGAAATATATATGATATTGTCTCAACCTCCACATTAATGTATGAATGGTGCACATTGATATTATTTTTCTAGAAGTTTTGAGATTTTTCAAAGCACATATGGATGAAGGTCCCTTAATAACAATGATCTCTTTGGATCATTTCCAAACATATCCAAATTAACCACATTGGAAAAATTACATCTAAATAACAACAATTCGAGTGGTCATGTCTCAGAGTCATTGTCTATCCTATAGAACCTTAAAGAGATGTTTAAAGAGTGTAATAATTTCAGTGTTGCAATTTATACACAATTTATAAACAAGCCTTAATTGAATCTCAAATACTTTGGAAGCCACTACCTTTGTGTTTGTACACATGAAAGGAAGTGCATACTATATAATTCAAGAAAAGGAAACCTAAAAGTTGCCCTTGGATTAGACATAAGTGGATTTTTAATAATTTGTTTACCATTGAAGGTAGGTGTTGTTGTACATTTCTAGAAACACAGCTCAAAAGAGCTTCTCAACATGGGTATCACTATATATTCGAAGAAGTTTTGGACAAAAGAACACAAATACTACTCAGCCAATCCATAATGTGTAGGTGATGCTCCACCATTTATTCAAGTGTGGAGATATTTGGAAGAATCACAAGGGTTTATTCTCATTTTTGGAAAAAAGTGTGCTTGGTTGTGGGTTGTGGGCGAAGTGAAGGCTCAATTAGTGTTACGATTTATTCAAACCCATGCTTGATCAAGGGACCAACACAACGGATTCGTCATGGCATTCCTTCTAATTTGAGGCAACCTTACTAAAATAGATAATGAAGACTAGGAGGAATTTATGTCAAATTATGGGAAAAATAATAGATAGGGAGAAGCATGTTGATTTTTGAGTAGCTTGGGAGGTACTCCAAGCCTTAGGGTTCGGCGTTAGGAGCACCAAAAAGTTATTTTTGGGCTTGGAACCCAAGGTTGGGGTTTTCCACCCATCGATATTTGGCCCAAAACCATGGTGAATTTTGGAAATGAGATGGATGGACATGATAGAGGACTTAGAGGAGAATCCAACGCTTCAAGATTCGTTGAATTCTGAGATGTCCTTGATGAGATATGAATTTTTGAAGTTGACAATAAAATTTTTGGGTGTTCAAATCATGTAGGCTTGAAGTGAAATTACCCAAAAGTAATGTATATTCATGAATTCATTGAGCCCCGTTGTTTGGTATAAATAAGAGGTGATTTCAAGTGATTTTAGCATCCAAATGTGCAACAAACATAGAATATCAACTTCAAAGGTAGTCACAGCTCTAGAAGAAGGTAGGTTGAGTTTCCGCACACTCAGTTTTCATAGGTTGTGTTTCTGCAAGAAGTGATTTTCTAGACACTGGGTTTCTACAGACAATGAGTTTCTGCAGGCAATGTGTTTCCACATACTAGGTTTCTCCAGGTAGTATGTTTCTGCAGACTGGGTTTCTGTAGACAATTTTTTTCTGCAGGTTGCGTATAGGTTGAGTTTCCATGGGTAGGGGGTCATAGTTTGACAATAGATTTGAGGTATGATGATGTTTATTTTATGTTGAATTTGTTGTTAGTTGGATGATCCTAGTGTGGAAAAATTTGTTGCATCCTATGGGAGCCATGTGTTGAGGTTGTCTTGGGTGTTAATAAACTTTAAATAGGAGAATATTTCACAGTGGAGGTATTGGGAACTTAGTGGTTGGTGGAGGGAAATATGAAAGTGACCAAAGTATCCCTTGACAAGCAGTCATAAAGTGACGTTAACAGTTGAAGGTTGGGTGAATATTGGAGCCTAATGTGCAACACTTTGATGAACGAAAGTGACTGATAGATTGGCAGATTAGAACTTAGGAATTGGCCAACCTAGAAGAGTAGATTAGATTAGTCTGTCTTCATTGTAGTAGAAGCGAATTGTAGTAGTGATAGGTGGCAGCCCTCCTGGTGACTCTATGTGTTGTCCTTTGATGGAATGAGGGGAAGATAGAGAGTAGAATGAGAGCAAAGGACTGGCAGGACAAGATACAACATAAGACTACATCGTGATTTTCATTGTATCTTGTATCCCTTGTAAGGGAGACCTATACTATTTTATTATTTAGTTAGTTTAATATAACAAATATTAGGTTTTTGTACATATTTGTACAATATTTTGTAAAAGAAAAATCTACAATTGTGCATATGTCACTTACTGCTTTATATTTTTCCGTTGTGAAAATTAGTTCTGTTGAGATTCTTGATTTGGTAGCATAAGAGATTCTAAGATTCTACCATAGACCCAAGATTGTGGAAATTCAACATGGTATTAGAGCATGTTTGAGCTACTTTGGAAGATAGTGAATCATTAGAGTGCACAACGAAGTACAACTTAAGAGGGAGTTGGTCACATTGTAGGAGAATGGATCACTACAATGTCGAAGTTGCAGGCTAGTCTTCGGTATGGGGATAGGTTGGAGGGGTTGTCCAAGTATAGTCCATGGAAGCAAAGGATCAAGTTGGTCTTTTAGGTCAACAGGATCTCGGAGTTCGCTGAGAAAGCCATCAAGAATCTGAATGACCCAAAGGAGCTGGAAGTATATAATGATTTGGATAGGAGGGATAGATTGGTCATTCTTGATGGTGTGAAGGATCCCATAATACCTCATTTGTCTGGGAAGAACACTGCACATGAGATGTGGATGGCTCTTCAGAATTTGTTCTGGAATATGAATGAGAACTAGGTACTAGTATTGGAGGATAAGTTGAAGTCCACCAACATGATACAGGGTGAAGGAGTGAATTCATATTTGACGAGATTGTCTCGGGTAAAAGATGAGGTTGTTGCCATTGGTGTGACTATTTCATATTCCGATATGGTGAGGATTGCTTTGAAAGGGTTCATTGAGGAATGGAAGCCCCTCATCAAGGGGATCGTTGCCAGAGAGAAGTTACCATACTGGAATAGGCTGTGGGATGACTTCTTTTAGGCATAGTTGTGAGACGAGGATCTTCATCCAAAGAAGAGGGATTCAAATGATGACATGGCACTTTCAGCGCAAATTAAGGGTAAGCAAAAAAAGGACTTGAGTCAATTCAAGTGTTTCAACTATCGTGAGATGGGTCATTTTTCATCAAGATGTTTGATGAAGAAGAAGGGAGATGACAATAAGAAGAAAGGGCAGCAGTTCACAGGTGTTTCCACTGATGCTGAGATAGATGCTCTCACCAAGAGGTTGGAGGAGGAGGAATTTTCTATGATCTCTCATTTCTCGCAAGGTACTATTGATGAGGATGGATGGTGTGTGGACAATGGTGAGTTGAAACATATGACATGGTCACAAGAGGTTTTGGAGACTCTAGTTGAATGGGACTTGAAGTTTCACATGGTGTTGGGTGACAAGCATCAGAAGGATATCTGAGGATTGGGAGTTGTTCCATTCAGAATGGAGACAAGACGGGTGATGTGGGTCTAGGATGTACTATTTGTACGAAGAATCAGATATAGCATGATATCTGTGTTGATTGAGAAGAAGGGGTTTGAGGTCTTGTTCTAGGATGGGGAGGGAAGACTTAGGCCCCAAGGCTCTAGCTCCATAAGTATTATGCTTGGAGTTAAAGAACATGGTATATGTAGCCTAATGGGCAAGCCTATGGATTATGGGAAGAAGAAGAAGGAGTAGGTGTAGGTTCCAAAGAAGTAGTTGCAGGTACACGCTTCAGAGGGACAGGTATAAGTTCTTGAAAATAAGATCTAGATTCTAGAGGCTCAGAGGGAGTCAAGTTCTAGTGGGAGCTTGTAGATTCATAGGGAGACTTTGCAGCCCAAGAAGAGTACGTGGCCAGTAGGGAGAAAGGGTGATCCTACAGTTGCCAAGAAGGAATCATGGAGAGAATGGAAGGAATTTTAGGAGAAAAAGAAGAAGCAATATGCTTCTAGTGATAATGACACTTCTGAGAGAGGCATAATTCATACTACAAGGATTGTTGCAGTTGTGAGTGCCAAGAGTTGGAAAAGTGTTGCGAGTAGTGATTATGATGATGAGCTAATTTCTAGCCTTGGAATTACCACCTTAGCTAAGAGGGGTGTTGATTTTTTTAGTATCTTGGGAGGTACTCCAAGACCTAGGGTTCAGGGTTTTGAGGTTGGAGCACCACAAAATTATTTGTGGGCTTGGAACCCAAGGTTGGGGTTTTACGTCCATTGATTTTTGGTCCAAAACCATGGATAATTTTGGAAATTAGATGGATGAACATCATATAGGATGGCGAGGAGAATCCAACTCTTTGAGAGTCATCGAATTCCGAGATTTCCTTGATGAGATATGAATTTTTGAAGTTGATAATAAATTTTTTGGGTGTTCAATCCATGTAGGCTTGAGTGAAATTACCCAAAAGTCATGTCTCTTCATGAATTCATTGATCCCTCTTGTTTGGTATAAATAAGAGGTGATTTCAAGTCATTTTAGCATCCAAATGTGCAACAAACATAGAAGATCAACTTCAGACGTAGTTGCAACTCTAGAAGAAGGCAGGCTGAGTTTCCACAGACTGGGTTTTCACATGTGGCGAATTTTTGCAGATTGAGTTTACATAGGAAGTGAGTTTCCATAGAAAATGAGATTTCGTAGACCAGGTTTCCGCAGGTAGTGCATTTCCACATACTGGGTTTTCGCAGGCACTACATTTCTACAGAATGGGTTTCTGCAAGCAGTGTGCTTCTGCAGGCTGGGTATAGGTTGAGTTTCCATGAGCAGGGGCCACATTTTGACATCATATTTGAGGTATGGTGATGTTTATTTTATGTTGAATTTGTTGCTAATTGGATGGTCCTAGTGTGGACATATTTGTTGCAGCCTGGGGGAGCCATATGTTAAGGTTGTCTTGAGTGTTAAGAAACCTTAACTAGGAGCATATTTCACAATGGAGGTATTGGGAACCTAGTGGTTGTTGGAGGGGAAAATGAAAGTTATCAAAGTAGCCCTTGACAAGTAGCCATAAAGTGATGTTGACAACTGTTTTTTAGGTGAAGATTGGAGCCTAATGTGTAACACTTTGATGCACAAAAGTGACCGCTAGATTCACATATTGGAACTCAGGGATTGGCTAGCCTAGAAGATCATATTAGATCAACGCATGTTGATTATAGTAGAAGTGACATGGAGCAGGGATAGGTGGAAAACCTCCTAAAGACTCTATGTGTTGTCCTTTGATGGACTGTGGGGCACCTAGAGAGCATAACGGGAGCGGATGACCGACATGATGAGATACGACATAGAGACTGCAATGTGATTATAATTGTATCTTATATCCCTTGTAAGGGAGACCTAGACTATTGTATTATTCAGTTGGTTTAATATAACAAGGATTGGTTTTTTGTACATATTTTTAAAAGATTTTGTAAAAAAATGTCTATAATTGTGCATATGTGATTTATTTCTTTATATTGTTCCATTGTGAAAAGTATTTTTATTGAGATTCTTGGTTTGGTAGCATCAGAGATTCTAAGATTCTATCCTAGACCTAAGATCATGGAAATTAAACAAAGAAAAAATAATTTTCCCACAACGATTTACTCCTCGGTGACAAATGATTAGATTCAGATAATACCCTTAGTGTCATTTTTGTAGCCCAGGATAAAATCATGTATTATGTAGAATTGTTATAGACATTTTTGGGCACTGCAACCCCAATCAAACATGTCCATAAACCAAGGGCTCCTAAGTCCCTAAAAGTTTTGTTCCATCCCCTAAAAGAATAAGGTCAGCTGATTACATCATCTCCCAGAAGTTCTCCATGAAAAACTGCTCAGAACTGGTCAAAACTGGACCATCTCACCTACTCCATGGTCAAAGTGCTATGCATCCCACCTAAATGCACATGGGAGGTGCGATGAATCCCACCTAAATACACACGGGAGGTGCAATGGGCGAGAGTGGACAAATGGCAGAGACAGTTTGCGAGGTGGATGAACATGGAATCTTCCAGAAACTTCTCCTATGACACTTGCCTCTCTGAATTCGCCCGGGGATGAGTAAGAGATCATCAATCTCCAAGTGGAATCAAGAACTATCAGAGAGAGGACACTAATTAGAATTCCAGAATCTGACTCACCCCCCTGCAATCATCTATATATGGATCCCTCATCCTAGAGATCCAGAGGCTGGAATTTTGTATCTTGTAAGGAAGTGCTACTGGTTTCTTGGTGTAACATCATAGTGTTGGGTGATCTAAGCTTTTCATAAGGTGAATAAGGGCTTTCTTGCTGAGAGGATGACGCTGGGTCAAAACAATTGGTTGTAATCCTCTTTGCTATTCTTGATATTAATAAAGTTATTCAAGTTTTCCTCCACATTCTTGTATGATTGATGATATATGCATTTGTGTGGTCAATATATATCTGGTCCTATATTGTTTGTGATAGTAGATATCTGTTCTTGGATAGTGTTATGCTGCTTTGATTCCAGAAGTGCTCTTTGAAGCTGGGTAGACGAGGAAGCGAGTGGAAAAGATCTATCAGAAGGGAGAGGAATCAAGAAAGGAACCAAGCGCAAGACAGAGGTCGGTCTCCTTTGTTCCCCTCTTATCTACTTCTCATAAAGGAAAACGAAAGTAGTTTTAGTTTGTTTGTTTCTAAGATAGCTACCTGTCTTAGTGGGACTAGCAGCTCTGCATAGACACTAGATTTCCCGATAACAAGAATATATGTCAACAAAGCCAAATAATTCTTTCATTTTAAAGAACGTTTCTGCTCAGGCATGAACAAATAATCGATGAAGTTCTATTTCAGTGAGGAGTCAAGATTCACAATTCCTCGTCGGTATATTTGTGGATTTTTCAAATCTAAACATCACTACTGAAACAAAAAATATGCTTATCGATACGATTGATCATATAGTAAAACTTGAGTGATGCCATGATGCAACCAAAGAAAAAGCGTGCTTTAGATATGCATGATTTCCACAATTTATTATCTATTTTAGAGATGCTCTTATGGTATAATCTCTATTTTTTCCATTGATCGAGTGATGGGCATTCAAGATGTGATTCCCCTTCAGGGTGTCGATTCATTTAAACTAATTGTGTTTCACCTGGTTCCATATTTTCTTATACCATCTCATTGTAGAGCCATGTAACAAGTTCTCTTACTGATCCTGATCCTCTCTCAATGCTTTTTTTGCAGTCTCTGGGTCTCATTTTAATTATTGGTTTTCAAATTTTGTATTCTGTGTCAATTCGTCACTTCTTTTTATAAATACCGACTTTTGTTTTGTTTTGCACATATTAACCTTAAGCACGAAATGTACATATTAAATCCACCATAGCGATGAATGTATATGATAAAATTTATCGCTAGCTTTAATGTATTTCCTATTGTTTGATTTCTATTCCCTCGCATTACTTTAGTTCATATGTATATATGAACTTGTAATATTTTAATATGCTTTGTTCCTCTATTCTTAATTTTTTGTGTACATAACTTAATTATATTTTAAAATTGTTATTTCAATTTTCTTTTATTTTAATTTAATTTCAAGTTTTGTATCTGCATTTTAATTTTTGTTTTTCTTTTATTTTTATAAATAAAATAAAAATAGAAAAAATATACCATACAAAACCCAAAAATAATTATTCAAAATTAAAACCATTATAATAATACTTTTATCTATCCTCTACGCACTTTAAGGATGGATTAATTTACCTTAAATGAAGGAAGGGTGTTTTTAACTTTATTGCATCACATTATGGTATTTAGGGTTAGGATAGTTTTTTGTTTTTTGTTCCTCAAGAACTGCAACTTTTGACATAGATGAGATCGCATGCTCTAGGAATTTTCCTTGTGGGTTGTAATTATCTCTACAAGGCTCATGGTAGAAGTTGATTGGCCCCTCAAGAGATGACGAGGCAGATGACATCAAGATGATGTGACAATTTGTAGGACGTGTGGAAGCCAAATTCGGAAACATTGGGTAGCCTAATGAGGCGAATCTTGGTGACAAGTGTCACCACTAAGGAGATGCCATGTGGAAAAGATGATGGCAGAATGACATCATTTCAAAGGTTAGCATATTTGAGGTTAGAGTTTCCATAACTCCTATCTAATTGTTTTAAAGAAATGTTTTGATCCGATGAAATGGGCTCCAATAAGACTAGCACATGGTCATGGGAGACCCAAAGAACCAAGGGCACAAAGAAGTGTTAGTGTTTAAGTGCTATAAAGTATTTTAGTGGTTCTAAATTTCATAGCTCCAGTGGAAATCCTTTTGAAAAAAGTTTTGATTCGATAAAGGAGCTCTGATGTGGACTAACGCTTGGTTGTGAGAGATCCAAAGGACCAAGGACATAGCGAAGGCCTAAGTGCCTAAGTGCTATGTGATGATGCATGGAAAGTAGATTACGGAGGTTGAAATTCTAGGGACCCCTTTAATTGAATTATGAGAAAGCTCGGATATGCAGGAGCTCTGAAGTGTTGGCACTTGGTCAAGGAAACCCAAAAGGACCAAGGGTGGAAGAGAAAATACAAAGGAAGAGTGACCCTCGATAGGCACTGAAGGCCTTAGCACCTAAAATATAGTGACTAGATACAACACCCATTCCCATGGAGGAAAAATAGGAAAGAGCCGAGCGAAAGGAGCTGGGAACCTCACGACCTCATAACATTATTTGAAAAAAAGTTACAAGATATAATGGCTCTGATATTACAACACCCAAGGGCTATATCGGTGGTCACAGGAAGTGGTCATATGAAATAAAATGATGAGGAGGCTAAGAACTAAGGGGATAAAGGCATTGACACTGTCAGATATCGTAAATTTAATTTAATAAAATTTATGATGAGTGGAGCTCTGATACATTAGTATAGAGCATAAAGGATGAATGAGTCAACTGTTGGTTCACTAAGATGTATTTTTACAGGCAATCTTAATCCCTCCATTATTTGTCAACTTGAGGTAAGTCTTCTTATCTCAAGAGTGTCAACACAGTATATGCAGTGAATATAGAGGTTATCTAGTGATGAATCATTGCAATCACTAATGAATAATCCTTCAATTCACTCCACACAATTCTGGAAAGAATTAACTATGGAAGAAATACTGTTAACATACTCTACAATTCTATGCAACTTGATCCAAAATCAATTGAAATTGAATGCAAATAAGAATCACACTTGGGATTGTTCAAATAAACTGAAAGCTAACTCACCCAATCAAGGGAAAAAATATAACTATTGAACAACATTGTTAATCTATAGCAATCCAAATTAAACAACAATCTCAATTGAACAACAAACAACAATTGAATGGAAAATGGTAATTGAACAACAAACAACAATTAAACGACAAATAGTAGTTGAATAGCAAGCATGCATACAACAATAAAGGATCTATGAATAGCAAATGATGTATATTTCAACCTATGGAAATTAATTAGAATTATCTCTAAGATCTATGATAACATCACTCGAAATGAACAACAATCTACTTTTAGCTCTAGTTCACTCGTTCCAATCAAAGCATTGCTTAATTATATCAAATGACTTCGCTCCAAATCTGATTGAAAAGCAGTATGAATCAATATCAAAATCTTTACAATAAATGGAATAACCAATGAATGAACATTAATCAAATAGCAAAGACTAAATGGAAAGATTATAAGACAAGGAAGCAGTAGAACTTCTCGTTACCGGGCCTAGAGTCGCCAGAATCCTCCGCTTAATAAGAAATCATAATATAAATATGTATCAAATGCAACATTCTTTCATTAATGCAAGTAACAGCTTACAATGTCACTGAGATAACAGTGTTGTATGTTTTCAAAAAGAATAATTACAGATTATCAAACTTTGAACTCTCTCTAATTTCCTTTCGGACCTATATATAACACAAAAGAGTAACTAGATAAAAGCGAATCCTCAGGATCATGGGATCTTGAGGGTTTTGCAATACATAATCTAATCATGTGATTAAATAACATTGTTCAGGCTGACCTCCCTCTACCTTGTCTGCCAAAGACGCTGTAGTTTCCTTTTATGGCCTCGTGCTGCTCTGTTAACTGAACGACTTTTTCCCACTCCACATCTTCTGTACACAAAGATAGCAAAAAATCAGTTTCTTGTGCTATATTTTCCTATTTTGTCACCGAATGATTTCATCCAACTTTAGCCGATATTTTCCTTATTTAATATATAAACAGAGATAATCGTATAAGGATGAATGTTAAATAAAGTACTTTACGAAGAGAAATCATACCTTTTTCCTGACCCAACATCAACAACTAGAGATTGAATGCAAATCAAAGGAATTGTTTAAAGGAGTTAATGGCATATGCAGAGATCACTGTGTCAAGGAAATGAGGACAATGATTCAAAGAGAAGAATTGTTGGGCTTGTCCCAATCTTGAAAGAAACCCGTATCTGATCTCTCGTGCATGCATTATAGACTTAAATGTGGAACATAGAAGCCATGTTGATGTACGTGTCATGAAAAGAATTATTGGAGCATTCAGGTGGACAAAGATTGAATTCTTAGCATGGAGAATCACACAAAGAGTATGTAAATCACTCAGGAGCCCATCCTTGTGTTTAAATGCAGTAGAAGAATTGTTGCATCAAGTGCAACAACAACATGGAGGCAGAATATAGAGGTACACTCAGGAAGTGTGGCAATAGGTAGCATTGAGAAGTGTGCAACAGATGAAAAAACTAGTGATTTCCATTGAGAAAAGTGGGGAAGAGAGCATTATTGCATATGAGTTGAAGAGTCTAGAGTTGAGAGAGAGAAATTTCACTAGGTCAAGTGTTGAACTGAAGCAAAGTGCTATCGAGAGACTGTGAGAGAGAAGGTCGAGAGAAGAGTATATGAAGTGCTGAGAAGAGGATAGTGTGCTACTATGTGAAGTTGAGAGAGCCCGTGGATCAGTAGAGAATTAAGAGCATAATTTTCTGTAGTGAACCAAATTGGTATTTCATTTTATATGTATTTGCCTATGTTTTTAGTTTGAAAATTGTATGAAAATTAGAATAGTGGAAAGAGAAGGTGGTGGCTTCAATTAATAAGAGGTTGGTGCCTTTTGAAAAGTAGGTGATTGCTATCATAAGGGGGTCAGTACCTCCTGTGACTGGGTTCTCACAAACAAACTGATGTAATTAAGTAGGTGCTTAATTGTCATCATAACAGCAAACAGATTGGTTGTTTTTTCCCTTTAGGTTTGCACGTGAGAATACCAATGTCAATATGCGTATGTTGCTCATGTGATGGATTATATGTACATATCAATGTATCATCTTGTTTCTTATTTTCTCTATGTATGAATTCTCTCATAAGTAATAGATAATAGAGGAAATAACTAAAAACATATTCATAAAATGTTTTAAGAGCCTCACTATTACTGATTCACCCCCCCACCCCAAGTAGTTCCTTATTCTAACATTGCGTAGTTGGGCATGAAAGTGACATAGAGATGGTCCCATTATCTAGTGCAACTGAAAAATGCACATTCCACGGTAGGAAGAACCATAAATTATGTTGTTGGCAAGGCTAAGTAGTCAGATTGATGATCTAGACTCGAAGGTTGCTTAATGTGCTAGTGGAGGATGTTGTCCTTAAGATGAGAAAAGTGCATAGGTCTAAGAGGTAAGGATTTCATCACTGAGACTTAGATTTTTCATAGTACTCATGATTTTATTGGAAGATTAAGTATGCTCGTGATTTTTGCAAGATGCAAGGACAAGGATGAACTCCAAAATTGGCTAAGTGTTGGATCAATTGGAACAAGGGAGAAAATATCATGTAAACAAGATCAAAAACAAAGTCACACGTATGTATACCATAAAACGAAAGCCAATAGAATGCATCATACTCAAAATTGGCATGCGTACCTTGAAACTACATTAAAGCAACAATTATTTCTAAGTGCGACAGTTGAAACATAGCTTTGTGACACTTAGAATTCAAGTTACGACAAGAGTTTTGACTACAACCAGAAAGTTCTAAGCTATGAGAGAGTGTATATAGCATATTCTTATGATATATATGATCAGGTAATTTATAAGAGTGTGCTAGAGCTACATTTGGTGGTGCACTAAAGTGAAACACATGCAGGAGTGAAAACAATCAAAAGTGACACTTGTGATAACAAGAATAAGTGAAAATGACAATTGAAAAAGCTAAATAAAGTGAAAGTAACACATGCAATAGCTAAAGAAATAAAAAGTGACACTTGTGAAAGTGAAAGAAAGAAAAAACTATATTCATGAAAGTGAAAGTGACACTTATGAAAGCCAAAGAGTGCAAAAGCAACAGTTGAGAAAAATCACCCGGGTGATGATACACTTGCAACTAAGAGTGAGAGACACTCTTAGCCGGAATTACACATTGATTTTCCACATGGATTGCACATCCATTGTCCGTGTCAACAGTGCAAGAACTATTTTCAGGAACTGCACAATATTTAGGAGTTGTGCAATGCATGCCATTAGCGACTACACAATCACTATTAAAAGCATTACTCTCAAGGGCTATGCAATGATTATCTTTGTAGCCAGACACTGACTGGTTAGATTGGTAGGAATAGGTGCACTTGTGAATGCATAAAAAACTAAGGATGTGTAAGCAACTAGATTCAATAGTTAGAATCTCAAAAGAAGACTTAAACCCTTAGAAAATCATTAACTGACTATGAAGTGACTATGATCAAATTGGAATGATAGATTGTAATATCTCAAGGAGGCTCCAAAATTGAAGTGTGGGAAAAATTTTGGAGGGTGTTTGTCGCAAAAACAACACCTTTTCTTAGGATAGATCATTTAGTTTACCAAATGAAGGGGGAAACTATGTTTTCTAGCATAGATTTGAGGTCTAGATATGACCATTTCATAATCAAGGAAGATGATATTCCAAAGATAGCCTTTAAGAAAATATTTTGGCATTATGATTTTGTTGTACTACCATTTGTATTGAAAAATGCCTTGGATGTTTACATGAGCATAATTATGGGATATTTCAGGATTATTTATATATGTTTGTGTAGGTATTTATTAGTGACATCATCATTTACTCAAAGACCCTATAGGAGAATAATGAGCACTTAAGACTAATATTGTAGTGTCTTAGAGAGAACCAACTATATGGGAAGCTCTCTAAGTGATCCTTTTACCAAACCAAGATCCATTATTTCAACAACATAATATCTGAGGAAGGGATTGTAGTGGATCCTACAAATATTAAGGACATCATGGAGTGGCCAAAATTGATCAATGTTCATGAAGTACATAATTTTATGAGCATGGCCAAATATTACTACAATTTTTCAAAGGATTTTTAAAGACAACAACTCCCATTACTGAAATTCAAAGGAAGAATAAGAAATTTTCTTAGACTGAAAAATGTGAAGGGGCATTCAAGAAGTTAAAGAAATTGTCAATAATTACACCAATCCTGAAACTACTTGACATGGAGCAAGAATTTATGGTTTGCACTGATGTATCCAAGGAAGGACTTGGATGTGTATTAATGCAAGATGGATGGGTAATGGAATTTGCATCAATATTAATGGTGTCATTGAGGAGGATGTCATATGTAGGATTTTCCCTTATACATTTGAAGGATGAACAGAGTCTTGGTATTCCTCCCTACCTATAGGATCAATGAATAACTAGGATACCTTTGAAGAACAATTTATTAAGAAATTTGACGAAGAAAAAACACTGACCACTTAAATAAATGATTTATCTAATCTCAAATTCACCCCTAATGAAAAAATTAAAAATTTTAACTCCATATTTAAGAAACTTTTAAACAAGATCCCAACTGGATCCAAGCTAGGCGAAGAAGTACAAGTTAATTAGTACATTGGTTCTCTTGCTTCAAATATAGCTATGTTTGTTGATAGAGCATAGAAACAAGCACTCACTGATAACATGAAAGAAGCCTTGGCTATTGAAAAAATATTGTTAGCACTAGAGAAGAAGGTTGTTGCTGAAGAAATGAAGCCTACAAAGAAAGTAACATTTAAAGAGGAGCCTAAGAAGAAAATTACCAAAGATCCTTATGATATGGAAGGCCTACAAAAATTCCTTACAATATTGTCAAATGAACTGGTTGAATTAAAGAAGTGATTTGCTAAAATTTATTCCTAAAGACAATCTTTTAGACCTGTCATAAGGACTTAGCTAGCTGCACCACATGCTCAACCACCTTCACAGATATCAATTGGTGTTGATGATGATGAGGAATAAGAAGAAGAAGAAGAGACTATTGAAGAATAAGTAACTAAGGAAAATGGTTTGTGGGATTAAATTTTACCTACCTAAGATAAAGATGAAGAGGAAGCTATGTTTGTTATAACCACAAGCAAAGGACCTGCGGATGTACCCTCAAAAGGCCAAAAAGCTGCAAATAATCCCTCAGTTGAAAAAGTTATGCCTAAGAAAACTCGTGGTCAGTCTACTGGTTCTTCATCTAGTACCCCTAAAGCATCCTCCTCAGCTTCACCTTCATCTAAAACTTTGATAATATATGATAATATTGAATATACCATTATTAAATATATGAATAAAACAAAGGTTGATATTTCACTATATGAAGTCAAGAACTTAAAATAACCACATAAACTATTTCCTAATGCTTTGAATGAAATTTCAACCCCTTCATTTCCTTCAATTGCTGTGAAAACCAAGGATCCTAAGATTAAAGCTAAACCAAAGCCTTCTACTTAATCTCTTGACAAGATTGATTCATTAGATGTTGTTCTCATTATAGATATGTCAAGTTAACACATACCTCCTTTTTGCTTAACCTTTGAATTCTTTAACAAGAATGTTCATAATTTTTTAGTTGATTCATGTGCTTCATCAAATATCATACCCTATTCATTGTGCTTAAAATTGAATGTGAAGCCTTAAAAAATTCCACTCAAATAGTTCAACTAGATAGGATAAAGGTCAAAATTTTAGAAGAAATGAATGAAGTTTTGATTAGATTGTCATCTAATCCCAAGGTTTTCCAAATAATTGATATATTTCTTGCTGACATTATAGAATTTTATGGTATTACATTGTGTAGAGAATGGTCTCAAACACTAAATGGTTATTTTTCTACCTATTGGTCTCATCTTTGGCTTCCCTATAATGGAAAATGGAAAATCAAATCATATTAGGATTGACAAAGAGAAACATGTTGTAACACCCTCCTCCCACATTTACCAAAGCTAACTAGTCCACTGGGGTAAACATGTGGCAAAGAGCTAACTCCCCAAGTATAGTTAAGGAAGTTGAATTGACAAAACAAAACCAAACTGGCCTTCCTCAAGAGCTATAAAACCTTGGGGAGCCAGCCAACCCCTCTAGGTGTTCAACCCCTAAGAGAACTTGATGTTTTACTAAACTAGACCTTGAATCACTCCCATGAAAAGCCTTCCATGTGAATGAAACCCTCCAGCCTCTCCCATAGCAAGGCATTCATGCGCCTGTGGCCTTTTTCAGGCAATTCTGTGCCAACTACCATGAATTCTGAGCCACTTCTTCAAGTCTAGGAATCAGGCCTCTAACCAGAACTTCATTAAAATTCCAGAACTGATAAATAACATATGATAAGGCCTATAAAGAAAAAATTAAACAATAGCATGACTAGGAAAGGTCTATCCATGACATACATTTCATCAAACACGTCATGAACATGTAATCTACAAATCATACAAACACATACGAGAATATGGACTTCTTACTTATCTAAGATTTGTCAAGGAAGTATGATTACCTCTCATAATATTTACATTATCATTTATTAGGTCATACACTCATTATTCATTCATTTAGTAATCAAGACATGATGAGATCCATAACTCAAGTATGTCATAAACCATGCTTATAACCAACATATAACCATAAAAATAACAATGATATAACAACCATTATAATCACATAATAACAAGAACATTTTCACGTAATACACAATAGGAAAATATCTATTATTAGCATATGCAAAATCCAACTAAGCCATAGACTTCCTCGTACCACCCGACCATAGATTGGATTGAACCAAATCTTTCTTTCAAGCAATTACCGTTGTGCCATATTCCAAGCATGAATGTGGGACTTACAACAAAAAAACAAAGGCTTCCTCAGGCTTTACCGCAATCTACCGAAGGATTCCTAGGCCCAAGCCCTCATCTATACAACTAGACTTTATTGCAATCCCACCAAGGGATTCCTAGGCCCAAACAAGAAACACACACTACCAAGCTTTACCACAATCCCACCATATATCGTTCTAGGTATCACTAGGCCTATACAAGCATGGATACCTCCGACTCTCTCCACCTAAACTGTGAGGAAAATTTTTGTCTCCACCTCTAGGCCTTATCGTATATCTTGCCATTCACTGGTCAAGGATTCCTAGGCCCAACAAGGCACTTTACCATATATCCCACCATTCACCGACCTAGGATTCCTAGTCCAATGAGGGCATACACAACCAACCTTTACCGCAATCCCACATTGACCAGTCTAGGGATTCCTAGGCCTTGCGTTTCTCCACTGAGACCACCCCACTTAGTTTCGAAACCATACGGAAATCCATCTCAACCAAATAAAGAAAATCCCATCAAACCATGGCTATCCTGAAATGGAAACGCAAGGCCGAAAACCACTGTCACACCTAGAAAAACCCATGCCAATGACAGCAAGAGAACCAAAAACGCACATGCATGTACCATGCATGCCAAAACTGGGAAGGAAAGCATATATGCAAGCAATCTCATTGTATCCACTTGACCCTACCCTTCCTTGCTTGATCTTTTCTTCCCTTGAGAGAATATAGAGAGAGAGCTCCAAACCTAAAACTGAAAAAAAGGTTGTGAACTGATTCTCATAAGTAGTTTTATCAATTAGGCCACTATTTTCTTCATTTTCCATTATTTTCCTTCATTATCCTCCTCACATGCAACTTGTGACCCTTCACCTTCCTTTTCTCCCAATTTCCTTTATTTTCATAAATAAAATGCCAATTAATGCCTCTTGCCATTTCAAATAATTTTCCATTGCCTTTGCCAATTTCCCTTAGCCATAATAAACCAAATGAACACCCACTGGGATGGTTTTCCCAACATTCAACTTGGAATAATTGTCCCATGACCTTGGTCTTATTGTTCCTTTATTAACTTTATTACATGAATTTTTAACCTAGGGTTGTTACAGACCCCTCCCCCTTAGGGGAACATGATGTTCAGTGTTCAATGATACCTACAACTAGAAATACCACTGAAAAGAAAAACATACTGCCAATGGAGATTTATAGCTTAGCTCAATGTAGTATTTATAATAATCAACCTATTGAAAAGAAATCCAACATGACAACATAACACCATAACACCCATACTGCTTGTTGGCACTTTATAACACAACTCATGGCGGTATTTACATACATATACATATATACATATGCCAAAACATATACCAAAAGACAACCACTCAACCAACAAATAGAGAAGGATACATAGCCCGCATCTGATCAACCATCTCCCATGTAGCTTCATTGGGCCCAAAGTGCTTCCACTTCACTTTAACCTACTTGGTTGCTCAGTTCTAGAGTATGAGAATATTTCTCTGAAAAATACACTAAGGTTTCAGCCAGAATTCTCCTTCTGGATCCACTTGCAATATAGACCAATCAATAACATGATCAACATCCTTTACATATTTTTTAAGCAATGAAACATGGAAATATCATGAACTTTCACTGTCGGAGGCAGTGCAAGTTTGTAGGCCACTGGTCCAATCCTCTCAAGGATCTCTAAAGCCCCACAATACCAAGGTGCTAATTTCACACATGACCCAATCCTTAAGGAACTCTTCTTGGGCTTGATGCACAAGTACACATGTTCCCGAACTTGCAACTCCTTAAACAACTTGTGCTAATCTGCATAACTTATCTTCATGTCCTGTGCTACCTTTAGATTCTCCTTGATAACCTACATTTATTGTTCCATCTCTACCAACATTTCTAGTCCTATCAACACCTTGTTCACTAGAT
The DNA here is from genome assembly GCA_031772625.1 of Pinus tabuliformis. Taxonomy (NCBI): domain Eukaryota; kingdom Viridiplantae; phylum Streptophyta; class Pinopsida; order Pinales; family Pinaceae; genus Pinus; species Pinus tabuliformis. The sequence continues at coordinate 862,976,025 of CM062819.1, read as the reverse complement.
CACTCAAAATGATGGGAGAATTACAACATAGCCCATAAATTGTCTCAAACAGACTCATCCTCAGAGACTCCTGATACCCAATATTGTAAGCGAACTCAACCAAAGGAATATACTCTTCCCACTTTTGTTGCTGATGCATGATGTAAATTCTCAACATGCCCTCTAAAATTATGTTGAACCTCTCTATATGTACATCTATCAGTAGATCATAAGCTATCCTGAAGGCAAATTCGGTACCCAAACCTGTAAATGACTCTTTCCAAAACCTAGAAGTGAACTTGGCATCCCTATCTAACACAATCTTCTTTGGAACACCATGAAACCTCACTACCTCTCTAATGAAGACATGTGCTACATCATTAGATGAATATGTATCATTCACTGGAATGAAGTGTTTTACCTTTGTCAACCTTTCCACCACAACCATGATATAGCCATGTTGTCTAGATGTCCTCAGAAACCTATAATGAAATACATGGAAATGGCTTCCCATTTCCACTCTAGAATTGGAATTGGATGCAGTAGACCGCTTGGATGCTTACACTCTAATTTCACTTGTGGACAATCCAAACATCTAGCCACAAACTCTACCGCTTCCTACTTCATAGTAGACTAATAGTAGAACGTCTTCACTGCTACCAATGTCTTATGATATCTTGGGTAGCGTGAATACATATTAACATGAAATTCCATCAAGATAAACTTTTTGAGATCACTCTTGTCTGACACGTAGGTCTTGTCCCTAAATCTAACCAAATCATCTGCTATAAGATGATAGTCCACATCCTAATCACCTGTACCATGTTGGAACCCATACATAATCTCACTATACATGTCATCATGTTGTCTTTCTTGTAAGATTCGATCCTATAGATCTATCCCGTAAGAACTCATAGATTCTATATGATTCACCTGCCCTCTTCTGCTAAGAGGATCTGCAACCCTATTTTCCTTTCCCTTAATGTACTTGATCTCAAAATCAAACTCACTGATCATGGACAACCATTTAGATTTCCTAACATTCATATTCAGTTGGTAAAACAAGTATCTGAATCCAATGTGATCACTCATCAATACAAATCTTTTCCCAAGAAGATGGTTCCTCCACATATTCAAAGCATGGATGATCGCTGCAAGCTTAAGATCATGTGTAACATAATTTTGCTCATGCTCATTCAATTTCCTAGATTCGTAACATACCATAGCATAAGGACTCCACCAATTCCTCTATTGCATGAACCTTTACACACCATGAACTCTTTATCTAGATTTGTAATCCTTAGAACTAGAGAATTTGTCAACAATTGTTTAAATTTCTCAAAAATAGTTGCAAATTCCTTTGTCCATTCAAATTTCTTACCTCTCCTTTGCAATGATGTGATAGGATATGAAATTCATGAGAAGTTCCTAATGAACCTGCTATAGTAACCTACTAATCCCATAAAATGACCTTACCTCATCCACATTCCTAGGAGCTTCCCATTCCACGATAGATCTTATCTTTTCTCGATCCATTACTATGCCTTCCTTGTAAACAACATGTCCCAAGTAATGTACTTTTGCCTAAATGAAACTAGATTTACTAAGCTTGGCATATACATGATTCTCTCTTAACAACCTCAATACTACTCCTAAATGTTCGAAACTCTCTTCCTCATTCTTAAAATATATCAATATATCATCAATGAACACAATAACAAACTTTTACATATAAGAGACAACACATTATTCATCAAACACATAAAACTAGTTGGAGCATTAGTCAAACCAAATGGAGCTACAAAAAACTCATAATTTCCATACCTAGTCCAGAAAGGAGTCTTGTAAATATCCTCTTGTTTGATGCGTACATGATGATATCCAAATCTCAGATCAATATTTGAGAACATTGTCGCTCCCTTCAACTAGTCAAATAAGTCATCAATCCTCAACAAAAGATATCTATTCTTGATGGTTACCTTGTTCAACTGCTTATAATTAATGCATATCGTGAGAGTGTCATCCTTCTTCTTCACAAAAAATATAGGTGCACCCCAAGGTGACACACTTGGCCTAATGTATCCCTTGCCAATCATTTCCTTCAACTACAACTTCAACTCTACTAACTCTAGTGTGTTCATTCTATATGGTTCCTTTAATTCTAGTTTTTCCCCTAGTACTAACTCAATAGCAAAGTCCACTTCTCTATGAGGCGGAAAATCTAAAATCTCTGTGGGAAACACATCCTAAAACTATTGTAATACTGGGTACCTATTCAATAATTCTACATTCGTAACATCCTTACCTTTATCACTAGATATATGAAATGCAAATAACGCACACCCTTTCCTACGACTACGCTTTTCCTAGATAGTAGTGACCATTCTAACTGATGTTGGTTTCTTCTTACCCTGCAAGATTCTCTATTTTCCGTTGTCATCCAAGCATTCAATAGCCTTGTCATAACAATCCACCTTGGTCCTATGAATATACAATTGGTCCATACCCAAAAGCATACTATATCATCACAATGGAAGAACATTCAAATGAACTAACATAGGCATACCATTCAACTCAAATAAACAAGCTCTTACCCAATGATGAACTATTTTATTTGTACCCATAGCCAACTACACTAACCAAGATTCTACATTGTCTTCTTTATTCAAATCACACTTATCCACCAGGTCAGGATTAACATAACTATAATTAGATCCAAGATCAATCAAAATAGAAATAACTTGATCATAAAGCTTATTGTCCATCTCTCTAATAGATTCTTGCTGATACACCTTTCTATTATCCAAGGCTGCATAGATATGAGGAATGCTTTTCCCAACATCATCAATAGTCTGCACTTCATATGCACTATAGAGATGAGGTCTAACACCATGATTTTGTGGACAATCTCTCTTGACAAATTATCCTTACCACATGTCTAAGACTGCAACCATCCCTTACCATCACCTTTATTCTACTGCCCTCAAGGCTGAGGTCCATTAAACTTCTTGTAAGGCACAACATTATCATTCTCACTTGCATGCTAGTGTTGGCTTAAGGGGTTGTGACCCAGGTTCAGAGTTGGCTACACCAACCAACAAAACCCTAGACTACTGGCCCTTTCGGAAACAACTTGCATAGCGCAAGCTACAGTCTCACCTGAGGCAGTATGGGGGGATGCAATAACCAAGTTTCTACATCCAAAGACTAGTGTGATGTCTTCCAGCGCCTTAGATCTTCCTTCGTGCAGATCTATACACTCTTAGGGCATGTTGTTGCAACTCTGTTATAGAAGCCTTCAGACCTTCGCAAAGGTCTATGATTCATCCTTGCGGACCTTTAACAACCAATTTGTCCACTTACGTGCATCAGATAACAATCTTAAATTAGGGTTCGTGCATATTTACTTAAGTTATTCATAAACATAAAAGAATTCATCAAAGTCTTCATGAAAGTACTTAGACATGCATTATGTACATCATTAACACTTATTCAAGAGAATCACCTATCATTCTTTGACAACATATAACATTAAAAAAAATAGAGATAAACAGAAATACACAAGAATTCTTTGGAAACTGTCTTTGTTGATCTTCAATTCAAAGTTACAAACTCAAAATGCCTTGTGCACTTAGCTGCAGGGGTCCACACACTCAGTTGTGGACTCTACCTAGGCCTTTGTTCACTTAGCTGCATAGCCTTTGTTTTTCTATCTTACTCACTTCTCCTTTTTATCCCTTCTTCATACTAATTCTTAATGCCTTATCCTCTCTAAGACACACCTATTTATAGTGTTTTCATACAATGCCATGGTCTGTGAACCATGGGAGATCTCAAAACCGACTCAAAACTTTACATAAAACAAGGGGCTAAGCCCCTTTCACTCTTATTCATCTACGCACTCTGCATCCACAAATCATGGAGACTTTACATTATTTACAAAAACTATACCAAAAATTGGGTTATCTTGACCCCAAACTAACCCAAGGGATGTAGGCTTCAGCCTAGGCAACCTCGGTGCCATAGGGATAGTAGCCGAAGGTTCCATACTTAAAATTTTCAAGACAACAGTCTCAGAGGCAACATCACTAGTACTAACAGTTCTAGTAGGAATTGGTGCAGAAATTTGCTCAAGAATAAGCTTGTAGCTTATCTCAAGCGATTCGGCAAACACGGGGCTCATGACTAAATCTTCCAAACTGATCATTTGATAAACAACAGACAAGGAAATTCACCAATAATTCTGAGAGTGAAAAGTGTTCTCTGTTGGACTAGCACATGTATTTTATAAGGGGTTTTGAATTCAAATACGACCATTCCCCCCAATGTTTAACAATAAATGCTGTTTTGGCAGCATATCTTCAAAGATTTTTGCCATAATTGCCGCCACCCCGCTCCACTTAACCATCTTCTAGCTGTCAAGTCATGAATAATAACTCCAATGGCCATTTTCCTGCTACGTTGTGTAGTACCTTCCCCATAGCGTAGCTTCCTGAGTGTAGCTTCCTGGGTTGTGTCTCTATCATTCTCCATGTAGCCTGCTCGCTGCGTTGTCTTCCAAGTTGGGCAGTGTAGTTTATAGTCCCGCGCTCCCTTGCAACTTCCTAGAGCACTAAGAATATTTTGCTGCCATATAGTCATTGTGCAGTATCACTTGTATACAACTTCAACCTACTTCCATTCACTCTTCCTGGGAAGGGTTCCCCATTCAGCTTCACGAGCTGAACTGCGCCTCCATCTGTAATTTCTTTGACAATATATGGCCCTAACCAATGCATCTAGAATTTACCCAGAAATTTAGTGAATTTACTATCATATAACAGGACAAGATCATTTACCTTGAACATGTCATGCTTTTTCGTGTTCATTCTGCACTTGTTGATGGAATCCTGTCAAGAATTGGTCTTCTTTGAGCTCGATCAGGTACACGAACCGTTCTGCCAAGGCCTTCTGATCCGCCATATCTGTCAGCACTTCTATGACAAACTAGGTATAATGTACTCCATCAACATTACAACTTCAACCCCATATACTAATCTAAACAGTGTTTTCCCTGTCAGCTTCTTACAAGTAGTCCTATAAACCCATAGTACTGCAGGTACGTGCACATCCCAGTCATTTCACTATGCATTGCAGATCTTCATCAACTTGTTCTCCAAAATCTTATTGAAGGTTTCAATAGTTCCATTGGCCTGCAGGTGATAGGGTGTACCCTTCTGATGGTAGACCTGGAATTCTTTAGTCAACACCTTGATCATTTTGTTCAGAAAGTGCGTACCCCTGTCACTCATCAAGACTTTTAGGTAACCGAATCTAGTTAAGGCATACTCAAACAAAAACTTTGTTGTCGTAGCCCCTGTACAATCCTTAACTGGTTGTGCTTTCACCCATCTAGTTAGATATTCTGTCGTGGTGATGATATAGCATGCACTTGTTTTCTTTCCCGGGGGCTAAATTGGCCCAATAAAATAAATCTCCCATTTCTAAAAGGGTTGCAAAGATACTTGAGGATGTAGTGGCAACTCATCTCTTTGCGATGGTCTGCCACTTCTTTGACATGCATCGATGCTTTACAATACGCCTTGGAATCCTTGTGCAAAGTTGGCCACCATAGACCTTCACGCACAATCTTCTGTGCAGTTGCCTTTCCTGCATAATGACCTCCCTCAGCTCCCCCACAAGCTTCAACGAGAATGCTATCTCGTTCAAAGTCTGACACATAACTTCACAATATTTCATCTACACCCATCTTATATAAATGTCCCATAATGATTGAAAAAGCAGCCATGTGCACTACTAAGTCCTTCTTTTGTTGGCATGTATATCCTTCTGGTCCCATCCTCATAGTCAAGAAGTGAATAATGTCTGGAAACTGATCATCTGCTATGCGCACCACAAAGAGCTGCGCATATGACAACCCTTCTTCTAGATTATTAGGCTCCTCTCCTGTTTCGATCTGTGACAGATGGTTAGGCCCTGCATTAACCTTCCTTGCTTCACAATGACTTCAAAGTGGTGACTCCTAGAATAATAGAAACCATCTATAGATCTTCCCCTCCAACATAGGCTTATTGGCCAAGTATTGGAAGGTAGAATGATCTGTGTACATCTTGAAATGCCCTCCTAATAGATAATGTCTGAATTTTCGCAGCGCATACACCATGGCCAATCCTTCGCACTCACTCATTGAATAATTCTTATCAGCCTTCGATAATTTCCTACTTGCCAAGGCTATAGGATGGTCCATTTCTCCTTCATCGGCCTGTGTTAGCACTGTACCCAACACAATGCTAGAGGCATCCACATGTACATGAAGCTCCCTTTTCCAATCAGGGAATGACAATATCGTCGTAGTGGCCATCTTTTATTTTAACACATCTAAGTTGCGCTAACATTCTTCGTCCCAATAGAATGTTGCATCCTTCTTTAACAGTTTCTCCATGGGCGCAGTAATCTGAGTGTAAGCTTTGATAAATTTTCTATATTATCCTATATGTCCCAGCATTGCGCATAGTTGCTTCATGTTCCTAGGAGCTTCCAAATTCACAATTACCACAATCTTTGCAGGCTCCACCATCAATCCTTGCTTGCACACCACGTGACCCAACAAGATCCCAAAGGGAACATAAAATATGAATTTCTTCAAATTTAGCGTGATCTGGTATCTACGACATGTATCCAACATCAGGTGCAGACTTGCTACATGGCGCTTCACTAATACAAACACTGTCTAGTCATCAAAGTAGACTTCCAGGAACTTATGAATGAGCTCCTTGAATGCTGCTATGACTACATGGGAAAATATCGTAGGTGCATTCTTGAGTCCAAATGGCATCACAATGTACTGAAAACAACCCCATTCCATCGTGATGGTCTTCTTGCTCCTATCCTTAGGTGTGATATTGATCTGATGATACCCAGAAAATCCATTAGTAAAGGAATAGGATTCCTACCCTCCAACATTGTCTAACACTTCATATGTAAATGACGTTGGAAATGGGTCATGAACACACGCATCATTAAGCTTCCGCAAATCTACGTAAATCCTTATTTCACCTTTTTGTTTCTTCTCCTAAACCACCATCAGGCTCACCCAATCAGATTCTTCAACAGGTTCTATGATGCCTGCCTCTAGCATCTTATCCAACTCTTGGTGAACCTTTTCCTTGTATTTAGGATTAAGGCAATACAGCCTCTATTTAATAGGCTTCACATTTGGCTTTAGGGTGATCTTCATAATGCCCAAATGACCAACTATTCCCTTCAAATCTGAAAAATTAGTAGGGAAGAGATCATGGTATTCGCGGAGTAAATCAACAACTTTATTCACAGTAGCGTTGTCCCAATAATGTCCAATCTTTGCGAACTTTGGTTCTGCTTCAGTGTTAATGTTTACTTTCTTTGTCTTCAACGACATGGAGATGTCCGGTTTTTCTACTTGTGGGCCTTCGACTTTGCGATGCCCTTTTGCCTCTGGAATATTAAGGTTTCTCATGTCTTCATCCTCCTCTTCAGTAGTCACATTATAGCATTCCAACACATGATGCAACTAGGTGCTCTAATCTGGTTGGAACCATTCCATAATGTAGTAGTGTTTTCTTCTAAAAAATGTACAAAAAGAACCCACTTAAGATTGTGGATGACAAATAATATCAATAATATAAATGGCTGCTAAGCATTGTAGATCTGCAGCAACTGATAGAAACAAAACCTGCCAAAGTTCAGATCTATGCCACAATCATAATTAAATAAAAAAAGAAAGAGTAATAACTCGAACCATCCAATGGAAATTAGATATAGAAAGAATAGTTTTATTATAACACATGTGAAGGGAACAAATAGATGTTATCAATCCTCCTCTATGGGATGGGTTTTTGGCTATCCTCAAACCTCTTTAGCGTGTGTAGAGTCTCTCTCCTCTATAATGTGTAAACCTAGTAAAAATATGGTGTGCGACAATGAAAATAATCAGAGTTACAACAATGAGTGCAACAATGAAAATAATCAAAAGTGAACAGTGAATGGAAAACCCTTCTAGTTATAACAAAATATTGAGTTATCCTCGAATAATGAGAAATAATAAAATATTATTGATCCCACTCTTGGAATAACCACTTGAAATATTTTATTATATTTGGTTAGAAGGGAAAAAGTATTTAAACTTTTATTTAGAAATAATAAATAAATGAATGAATTACTTATCATCTTAAAGAATTACTTAAGGAATAATAAATAAATAAGGATTTATTTAATTATTCCTAAGGGATCTAGTCAAATTTAACAAAGAATAATAATTAATTAGTGATTAATTAATTATTCTTAGAGAAAAATACGATAATTAATGATTTATCTATTTATTTTTCATGATTTGGTCAAATATGACAAGGAATAATAATTGAACAGTGGTTTAATTAATTATTCCTATAAGAAAATCAAATAAATAGTGATTTATTTAATTATTCTTCATAGTTTTAACTATAAATTACTTAACAAAGATGGTTTATTAAGTAATTTCTCACAGCGAAAGCAATTTTACTATGGTAAAATTGGTTTTACATGGTGTAATTCGATCCATCTAGTAAAGTAGGCTAGATGATCAATTTTTTGGTGATAACATATTTCCCCACAACATACGAGTGTTAGAAGAAAAATGTATGACCGAAGTACGTTGTAAAGACACAATCACTAGACAACACAGGGGAGTCAGAGAGAGAGAGAGAGACCAATAAAGTTGAATTGAAAGATTAATGCATTCCTCCTCTTAGAAAACACTCAGGGAAAAATCTATTAAGTAGCACAACCAAGGACACTAAGACCAACCAACTTACCATGACAATTGCCCTCAATCAATTGACAGAAGGGATGAACCAGGCACACACAAAATAACTTAGATCTTTTGCAAACCTTTCATTGTGTAGGAAGCGACGACGATGTTTTCTCCACCACTCCTAGACTACCCACGGGTCGAAGAATTGAGACAAACTAACATTGCTTAGACCAAAAACTAACCACCTCCCCACTGTCATCACAATATAACATTCCATGACCCCGACATTCATCATTAGCCCACTAACCTTACTAGCACACATTCTTGCGGAGGAGGAATGAAGGCCCACACGTTGCATCGATACCCTCACCTTACACATTACAAAATCAGACAACTGGCAATATGTCCTCCTTCCGTATTGCCTTATGTAAACATTCATTGCACACTCATCAGATATATCTCAAAGTTCATCAACTCATGAGGGAAAATGCCTTTTAAATTTAAATATCAATTTCCTTGATATATAATTTTTTAATCATTTAAATTTATGGACATATAATTAAAAAGTGGTAAATTAATAAATTTTTATTTTATGAATATTTATAAACTTTTTAAATATTATTAAATACATATTTTAGTATGTATATACTATATATATTTTTATTTTATTTATTTATTTAAAATTTTTAATAGAATATAAGGATAAATACACTTAAATACATTTATATAAAACTGTAAAACAATATAAAACTATACATAGTTTTAATCAATAAATTTCACTTATGTTATGAAATAATAACTACACACCATGTAGTGTCAAATTATTTTCTTTCGGAGTAAGACACATTCCACACTACCAAGTCTCTCTTTGGATTCTATGAGCAACTTACCAAGTCTCTCTTTGGATTCTATGAGCGACTTACCGGTATTTTGTCTAAAGGTCAATTTCTTTTGAAAGTTTTATGATTTTTTATGTGCAGGAACTTATATTAGTTTTGAAGATATAAATTAAAAAATATTTATAATCATAAATTACAATTATTTTGTCTAAAGGTCAATTTCTGTTGAAAGTTTTATGATTTTTATGATTTTTTTAATGGGCAATAACTTAAATTACAATTATTTTGTCGAAGGTCAAGTTCTGTTGAAAGTTTTATGATTAAGAACTTAGATTACAATTATTTTGTCCAAAGGTCAATTTCGGTTGAAAGTTTTATGATTTTTTTTATGTGTAAGAACTTTATTAGTTTTGAAGATATAAATTAAAAAATATTTATGATCACAAATTACCATTTATCCATTTTTATTTATTTAAAAATATTTGTAATATTAAAATACATGTATATATTATGAATGTTGAGAGATCTTTTGATAAAAATTACATAAAGAATTTATGAATCGATGCATTTTAAACCAACATATTATAACGTTAGATTAAATAGATAAAAAGAGATGTTTTCTAGAAGCTAGAATATAACAACTAATTTTGATTAAAGAATTATCATTAATTAATAAACATTTTTTAATTAAAACAAAGAATTAGATGGGAATTAGCTGTAAATAAACAATTAAATTAAATTTATTATGATTATTACTTTAATCAAAACAAAGGTCAGTAACAATAAGATCGAACTTAATTATTCTAAATAATAAAATTGAAAAATAGTAAAAATAAAAAATAAAATAAAAATAATAAGGTCAAAATTAACTATTCTAAACAATAAAACTAAAAATAGTAATAAGAAAATGAAAAAAATAAAAAAAATAAAATACAAATCAAAGTAATAAATTAACTCAATTTTATTATTTAAATCCAAAAAATAAAATAATATGGTAAAAAAATTAAAAACTGAATAGTAAATAAATAAGAAATAAAGGAATACCAAAAATTCTAATTAAAAGAAATAAGTGAAATAAATAAATATTATAAAAACTTAGGAGTGTAATGTAGGGATCCTCCAACCATCGTCTCTATTCAGATTGATAGGCCTCTTTTCAATTTCCAAAGACTCCCTAAACTTACGGTGATGAAAATGATCAATACCTGCAATGACCCTCACCTCTTCGATGTAGATGTGATGGTTTGTCTTTTTTGCATTTTCTGCCAAAGCGGAGGAGTAGAACCTTCCATGTTTGATGTCAGTTGTGTGCTCGAGAATCCTCTAATTAATTCAGTGGCCAATTTCACCAAGGTACGAAGTCCCATAGGAGCAAGAGATGTCATAAACACCTTTCCCATATTTATAGTTCAAAGGGTCTTTCATTGATCTTAGGGAGCTTCGGATAGTGTTTATGGGCCTAAATGTCGAAGGAACCTTATGTGTCTTCAGGATCTTAGCAATCTTGTCTATGGTTCCTTAGATAAATGGAAGATGCACCCTGAAAATTGATCTTTAAGATTATTTTAATGTAAAACTGATAAGACTAATGCTAACATTATTAATATTAATAATAGTAATTAATACTATTCTATTTTAATGTAAAAGCAAGAGTTAAAGAGAAATAAGGAAAAAGGGTAGAAACCAAAAGATCAAAAGGGAAAGGAATTACATAAGAGAAAAATGGAGGGGAAAGGGTGCCAAGGAATAGGTTAGGGGTGGGTAGAGTATGGGGAATGCTTATGGCAAAGATAGTGGATGGTGGGCTACCAAGACTTACTATGTTTAAAACCATCTTCCCGGTTGAAATTGTTAGGGATATTTTCAACTTCAGTGGATTCCTTGGTGAGGTGAGTAGTGTGGAAAGGATTAGATACAAGAACTCTTACTTTGTCAAAGAATATGAGGTGCTTGCTATTGTGAGAGTTCTTGACAATGATTGATTTTGAGACCCAATTATGGATAGTACCAGCCATGTGCTCTTTGAACGAGCCTTAAAGGATCCACTCATATGAGCCTCAAAGGATCTACTAGATTGGTCAATGTAAGACTTCTCACAAGAGAAAGTCATCTATAGTCTGATTTAGAATATTAGATTGTTGTGCTAAATCCTCCTCAGATTAGAAAATAATGCTTTCATTGTGCCTAAGGATTCATGAATTTTGCAAGTGAAAAATGAGTTTTTTATGTTAATATTATGAGCAATTTTAACATAAATAAGAGATTGAACAACAACATAAACATGTAAAAAACATCACCAGAAACACATCACAACAGGAACATGATGAAGGAGTTCACCCTTCCTGGGCTACGTCTCCTTGGTCTAGCTCCCAATGTCTTGAACCTCTCTATTATGCTCAAACATGTAAAATGATGTGTTTACAATACTAAAATGCTTCTAAAACCTACTCCAATGAGTGCAAAATATCCAATAATTGCTACATAGCCTCTTTCTGCATCCAATTTGGTCAAAAACTTGAGAAGTTATGACCTCTCCTAGTTTCTCCATTATTTGCTCCATAATTTGCACCAAATCCGATATCATCCTACAAATTCACTCCATTTTCCACTAACGGAGCAACAAATTCCTCGGATTTCGGGCAGATTTGCAGGATCATTAATTTGGCCGCCGAGGCCTTAAAACCAAACACTGGGTCATATGGGGGCGATGCACATAGGGGCTAGCCCCCAGCACTGGCCCCCCTCCCGCCCACAGTTTCAGTGAATGTTAACGATTTAGGAGGATCAGTCACATGGCGCTTGTCCAATGGTCGCAGTGGTGGTTACAATGGAGGTTACATTAACTATTGCAGTTGGCGGTTTGTGTGCTCACATGGGGGGGCGGTTAAGTTCGATTGCCCCCCAACCTCGACGATTTTAAGTAATAATGCATAGGCATATTGGTAAATCTTTGTCATGTGCTGTGGGAGGTCACATGGTCGAGCCTAGCCTCTGACCTATCTTGCCATACAAATGTGTTAAACGATGATTAGGAGGACACGTGGTAACCTCCAGCTTAGCCACGTGTTACCTCCTGAATGGCTTGAACCCAACACATGGAGTAATAGGAATTCACCAAATCAACGAAATATTCTGAGAATATTTTAGGAATATTCTAAGAATATTCCTTTTGCCACCTAGGATGTACGGATGCCCAGTCAGCATCCCAGTTAGCCACCTGCAAATTTTTTTACCTGTTTGACAAAGTGAACATATCGTGTTTTTTGGGAGCACACAATGTCTATTTTGCGCGTAATGAGTTGTGCCATATTAAATATGACAAGCACTACGTAGATGTTTAGGTTAAACACCATTCTGAGAACTTTGATTTTTTAGCATAATTTTGAGGACCTAATCACTCCTCCCCACTGGAAACCTTTTGGACCCTAAAATATCACTTTTAGTTGTCCAATAGGTGAGGGTACAATTCCCTCACATTTCCAATCTCTATTCATTTTTATTTTGAAGGATATATACCCTTGAGCCCCACTCGAAGATAATCGACATTTCCCCTTTTTGATGTCCTTGTTCTTATGTCACATATAGTGGAGAAAATCTGTTCAAGGAATTCTAGAGAAAAGTCTTCAATAGATTGAATTTGAATATTCTCTCATTGATCTTCCATCAAAGGAGGCCCATACAACCTTAAATTCTCAACATTAACAACAACATAAATTTGCATATATGAATGCAAATCCAACCTGAAGGCATTGTTACCAATATTTTCCAAAATTCTTAATGGAGCATATCTAAATGGTTTTAGATTTTTATCTTCTCCTCAGAGCCTTTCTTTGATAATTTGAAGCAAAACTTCATCACTGACTTGGAACTTGTGATCTTCACGATGCTTTTCGTGCCTTGCTTTGTACTTTCCTTGACTCCTTTCAATTTTTTCTTCAACCTTTTGGTGTACCAATTGGATTTGTTCAATAAACTTTCTTTCTTTGTCTATGTCGCTATGACCATCAATAGAAACATATTTTTCCAAAAGTAAAATTCAAAGGAGATTTAGGCAAGTATCCCAAACATGCCTCAAATGGAAATGTTTGAGTTGAAGAGTGCTTGACCTAGTTGTAAGCATGCTCAATATAGCGCAAATGTTCATCCCACAACTTAGGATGCTTGCTGCAATACCCACGAAGAAGATGTATCACTGTTATGTTCACCACCTCTTTTGGACCATCTGTTTGTGGATGAAAAGCTTTACTCTTTTTCAATTTGGTGTCCATGAATCCCCACAAGCTTAACCAAAATCCCAAACAAAGCAAGAATCACAATCACTAACAATGGAATCATGTGGGCAATCCAAAATGCACCCATACATTATGAAAGAATAACTGAGCAGTTTGTTCAACTGTAACTTGCTTTTTACATGGCATCAAAATACACATATTGCTAAACCTATCCACAACTACATACAAACAATCATGACCTCTGTTTGACAATGGAAGAACTCCTACAAAATCCATAGTAACACTATCCCACAGTTGTAAAGAAACCGAAAGTGGTGTGTATAATCCTAACTTCCTATTGCTAGGCTTACTGATTGCACATAATGAACATCCCTAAATAAAACTAGACACACTTTAAAGCATACGAGGCCAATAAAAATTACCTCTATAGATGTGCCACTGTCTTACCACTGAAATGACCATAAATAAGAGAAGTATGTGCCTCTCTTATGATGTTAACTCTTTCTCCCTATGGAATACAAAGCTTTCCAAGATGGTACAACAAGTTATCATGCAAATGATAATCCAACTGCTCTACTTGGTTGCCTTCACTCAAGCTCGAATAAACATCTTGAAATTCATTATCTAATGCACATTGCTCAATATAACTTTCATGTAAAATAGAATTATTCTTGAATAAAGTAGCTTCACTAACAATAGGACTAGAAAACATATCAACAACTTTATTGTAAATAACTTTCTTATACCTGATTACCAAGTAGAATTGTTGAAGAAAACCCATCCATTGGAAGTGCCTTGATTGCTAAAACTTTGATTGAGATTGCAAGTATTGAAATGGTTGGTGATAGGTGTCAATGATTGTTTCCTTACCCATCAAGTACTGTTTCCACTTTTTGACACTTTGCACCAATGCATACAATTCCTTGTCATATGTAAGATAGTTAATCAATACACCATTAAAGGTTTCCAAATGAAAATAGATAGGCTTACCATGTTGCATGAGGACTGCACCCATGGCATAGTCACTAGCGTCAATCTGAATCTCAAATGACTATCTCAAGTATGGAAGTGCAAGTACTGGAGTTGTATTGATCTATTTATTCAATGCATCAAAGACCTTTTGTTGTTTTCCTCCCCACTTAAAAACCCTTTTCACACTTTTCAATACATGCATAGGAGCTGCTATAAGAGAAGAATTAGCAATGGATTTCCTCCAATATTGGGATTCTCCCAAAAAACTTCTTACCTCATTAACTGTCTTGGGGCTTGGCCAATTCAAAATGACATCAACCTTGGAGGGATCTATTTTCAGCTCACCTCCTCCAACAATATGACCCAAGTAAACTAAGGAATTTTTTTCCAAAATCACACTTTGACATCTTAAGATACAACTGTTGTTTTTTTAAGACATAAAGTACTTTTCTTACATGCATTACATGTTCATCATGAGATTTACTGAAAATTAAGATGTCATCTAAGTAGACTATAACAAACCCATCAAGAAATGGCCTCAACACATCATTCATCACACACACGAATGTAGCAGGAGCATTACATAAACCAAAAGGCATAACTAGCCATTCAAACAAACCTTGTCTTGTTCTGAATGTTGTTTTCCAAATGTCTCCTTCAGCTATTCTAATTTAATGGTAATCACTCCTTAAGTCCAACTTAGTAAAA
Organism: Pinus tabuliformis; assembly: GCA_031772625.1. Taxonomy (NCBI): domain Eukaryota; kingdom Viridiplantae; phylum Streptophyta; class Pinopsida; order Pinales; family Pinaceae; genus Pinus; species Pinus tabuliformis. The sequence goes on along the minus strand of CM062819.1, from coordinate 862,960,528 downwards.
TAATTTGCATCTTTCAATTGATCAAGTAAATCATCTATTCTAGGCAGTGGGTAACAGTTATTTACCGTAATTTTGTTTAATGCACGGAAGTCCACACACATGTGCCATGTTCCACCCTTCTTTGGAACCAAGACAATAGGTGAACCACATGGTGAGGCAGATGGTCTTATGATCCCTTTATTCAATAGCACTTGAATTTGGTTCTTAATTTCTACACTTTCCATCACTGACATCCTGTACATGCCAACGTTAGGAAGAGGGATATATTGTTGCAACTATATCTCATGTTCGATTCCTCTCTTGGGAGGTAATCCCTTTGGTTCCTGAAATATCTCATCATATTGGTTAACTACATCAAACAATTCAGATTTCAATTTTGAAACAACTGTTAAAAGCTTCATTATGAACATCATTCTTGGGTTTTATCATTAGAAGCACAAAATTCTTGCTTGAATTCACTAGTCTTTTCATCTACTCCGCATTAACAAGTGAAAGATTTAATTTCTTGCTATGAGCTCTGTTAGTTTCAGTATCTTCATCCCTCTATCAGAGATCAAATCCTCTTGTTGCATTACATATTAGGTGTCTCGCCTAGTCAGCTGCATTCCATTAGGAGCATGGATCATCTGACTATAGTGGCTTACTGTACATTTGCCCTCATGTTCTTTACCTGTTGGCCCACTTTTATTTCTGAAAATCCTCTACAGTCACTTTTTGTCTTTACAAGTTCAAAAGTATTTTCTAGGGTTTCATTGTCATTAGGTCTAGGGTTTCATCAAAAAGGTTTTCAGAATGTCCAATAACAGGCGCATGGGGAGGTTATAGTACTAATAAATTTCATAATCAAATGCTCAGAGATGTACTTTTCCTCAAAACTCTGTTTTGAGGAAAAACAGAGTATTTTAGGTTTTATTGTATAAATTGATGTAATTTCATTTCTTTCATATGTAAATCACTTTGGTGGAAACCCTGGTCACTTTCCCAAGCCTCAGTAGCTCCAATCCCCTGCAAAGCAAACAAAAAACAAGTCATTCAGTTCATCAAAAAGCTCAAATAAAGTGAAAAGCTCAAAAAACAGAGTTAAAAAGTAAAGTCATATTCTAAACATTGTAAAAGTGGGTTTTTATGAATCAAAAATTGAAAATCTCCTTGTATATAAATTATTTTCTCAATTCAAAAGCTCATTTTCATCCAAGAAGAAAAATTCAGCAAAGTGAAGGCTGTGTTTGAGCAAAGGAATTGAGCTTGGAGAAAAACTGTCCAAATTCAGAGGCACGGCGCACTAGGTGAGAGGCGCTGCACATAGGGCCACGATTTTCAATGTAAACTTGTTATGGAACGGCGCGTTGGGTTTGAGGCGCGTTGGGTTTGAGCTACCAAGCCCGATTTCTTCAACAACTCCCTCAAATCGCCAAAATCGCTCAAATTTTCCATTGTGCAAGTAAGTCACGATCTCTTCATTGCTAGTGAAGGAGTTTTTCATAAAATTTATGGTGGTTATGTAAAAGAAAAATCAAACCCTACTTCCTTGCCATTTCTCAAGAAAACATTGCTTAGGGTTTACACTTATCATTTGGCTGCCAAGTTCATTCTGCCATTCCCTCACTTTTTCACTCCTTCATTTATTTTCCTAGTTTATTTCCCATTCCCTAACTCCCATATTCCCAAAAATCATCTACCCCTATCCCCAAATCCCATTTTCCCAAATCCTCAATATAAATCCCCAAACCCTAATTGCTATCCCTAAAGCTTACATATCACTCCCTAATCCCCTGTTTCCCAAACCAAACCCTGTCTTAATAGTCCCAAAATCCCTCATACTCTCTCCCTTCACAGTCCCTCATATACTTTTCCCTTGGTGGAAAAAAATTAAAGACACCATAAATTTCCTACTCCTCATAAAAAAAACTCACTTACTAGCAAGCATGGAGTCTAATCCTTCATATGATCGTGAAGAAGAGACACACAATGACTCTCCTATAGAGGTACATGCACCAAGGAGGCCTCATAAGGGTGGCAAACATATACGAGAGGAACCTACTACCCTTGCTGAGCTACAGGCCTGCCCTCTCGCCATCACATGCTTCCAACACCAATCCTGCTATGAGTTCTGTGAGATGGTTGCTAGAGTCCAGTTTCACCATGAGTTGGCCCGGTTGTTTGTGCTTCATTTACATGATGGTCAAGCCACTCTAGCTGGTGTAACATTCACTTTAACACCAGAATCTATTTCTTTAGCAACCGGTATTCCTAATATTGGAGAGCAATGGAACAAGAGGCAGCAAATTGACAGGCAACATTATGAACCATACATCAAGCCCGGTTATTTGAGACAACTCAGCAGAGTTTTTCCTTTCCAGTACCTGAAAGATTCCTATGCTCCTTTGATGAAACTGATAATGAAGTATTTCAGCTGTGAGGGCCGGTTTTCTCGTTTATATGCCTATCATATCAGGTTGTTGATGCACTTTACCAGGGTGAGAATGATGAATCTCCCCTACTTCATGTGCCGAAATATTGAGAAGATGACCACCCTAGTACAACAAAAGACTCCTCAACAGTAGTTCAACAACATATATCATTTTGCTCTCATTAAGATTGCGGTCATGCATCAGCTCGGTTTGCAGGGCATCACTTGGGAGGATTTCATTTCTCGTGAGTTCTTCATAGCTCCTCAGGGACCTCCAGAGGCTTTGCATGAGACAGGTGGACCTTCACATCAGCAGGAAGGTCATGAGACACAGATCGCTAGTATGCCAGTGTTTGTCACCTATCAAAAGGGCACTAGACGGTTATTTGCAGCAGCAAAGTGAGTATTATCTCCACCCGGGGTGGAAGGGGTCTCGCTTCCTTCATCAGCATAACAGGTTCAGGACAAAGGAAAGAGGCCATTACAGGATGAGGGACCATTAGGTGAGCAGGAGACTGAGTTCATTCTCATTGAGGGTGATGATACTGATTTGGGCCCACAAAGCTCAAATCTCAAAGAAGTCATCCAAGAGCAGCAGGCGGACATCAATGCTTTGTCCCTCAACTTGGAAAGAGCTAAGTGGATAATAAAGTACCTGGAGCAAAGAAATAAGTAGCTTGAGGATCAACAAGTGATTATGGAGTTGCAAAACATTCGGGAAAACCGCCAAGCTGCCAAAAGGAGGAAGGTGAAGCTCACATCGCTTGAGCAAGAGATCAATGCCGATCGGGAATCTTGGCTTGAAAGAGCTAATATCCACTTAGAGAGGTTGTTAGAGAAGGCCAACAAGGAGAAGGCATTGTTGAGGCATATGGCTTATCATTACATGGCGAGAAACAAAGTCTGCAAGGCAAGAATCAGGAGCTTGAAGGCAAAGTTGAAGAGGGCATCGAGGAGGCGAAAGGAGCAAGATAGACTTCAGATATTGGCTAAGGCTTCCTTGGCCCAAAAAAGCACTTGATGGAGAAGACTCAGCCCAAATTTCAAAAAATTTGGGGCACTTTTTGCATTTTTGGAATTTTTGGCTCAAAAAACAAAATTTTCTGCCCTATGCGCCGCACCACCTGGTGCTCGCTTTTGATGGGAGCTTCCAAATGACAAAAATTCAGCATTTTCGGATTTGGCATGGAAAAATATGCTTTCCTACCAATGTCCAAGAAATTTTGACAGGTTTTGAGTCCTCAAAAAGGTCAAAAACACTAAAAAAATGACCTTACTACCCCTATTTTGACACACAGGAAGCAGCGTTGGGAGAACTGAATTTTGGAGGGGAAAATGGAGGCTAAATTCAAAAATTCCACTTGGGTTGGAAATTCGACAGGTAGGCCTTTGCAACAAGCACACTAGGAGCAAATTTGGACATCGGGAAGGCATCCAAAAGTGGCTACAAACAGGTGCTACGAATAGGGAAATCAACACAGTGCATTGGGTAAATTTTGCTCAGTTTGACCAAGAATGCTCTATTTTTCACCTAGCATTGACAGTTTGACTTTTTCTCCTTCTCAATGTCAAACTTGTGATTTAATTTAATGTAAATGGATGGATATTGATGTAATTATGTCTAATTTTCAGTTATGGAGGTAGATTCATCTATCAAAAAGTTGTTTGAAATTGAATGAATCAGTTCCCTAGTTTCTAGAGGCAAGCTATTCCACTGCCTGATTTCTAGTTCTCAGTTTAGAATTAGTTGGGATAGCTCCTAAACTTGTGAGCTCGACCCCTAGAGGCTAGGATGGGTTATGGTTTGTCTATATCTTGTGATCTTTCAGTCATTAGCATGGTTTGACTTTTGAGAAAGCTTGGAGCTTATTGTATACTCAATTCAACAGTTTTGGCCAAGGAATAGACTAGTGGTTTGCAACACTCTATGGGATTCATGTGGCATGTTGCTTTGATATTGTGTTTCCTTCTGTAAATGTAAGTTTATATGTGTTTTTTGTATGCATTGTCTCTCTTTCTTCCTCTTAACTAAAACAAACAAGGATAAAGGTAGAATCCATTGAAATTGCAGTGCTCTACCTAGGGATTGCTTAGTTATTGATGTTTTTAGCTATTTGAAGAGGATCCTTGAGGTTTTCTTACCCTGTTCAACTCCTCACCTGTCTAAAATATTTCCATTTCATTCAATTTTGAGTATCAAATCACTTGCCTACCTTTCCCCATTGAGATCTCTGCAAAACTGAGTCTTATTCCCCGCACCCAAAATCTGCCTTTCCATTTGAGCCAACAAAAACATCATTTCATTCAATCAAACTCTTTTACAAAAATACCTAGCCTAAAATTAGTCAGCAATATTAGTCATCTCAATCTCTCATCAATCATATTTTGCTGAGATTGACCCAGAGAGAGCCCTCTCCCGACCTGGTAGGGCTAGCTACCAGGTTAAGTGTGGTTTGATGTTACCATAGATCCTACCTTTCTCAGTCTAGGGTAGATTTAGGCCCTAACAAGATCTCACAATATATTCTACTCCATCTTTGAAGAAATGATATTTTTTTCATGTCTATGGAAGATAGATTTTTTGTCATAAAGGTACGAGCTGGCCAAAACTATGCCACATATATCTAATGGCACAACATCAAGCTCCGCTTCATCTATGAAATTTGCAGTAATGGTGAATTTCAGTTCACACTTTCTAGTACCCTTCAATTGTGCATTTTCACACACCCATCCAAGTGGATATGGTTTATGATGTGGAATGGTTTCCAAGTTTAAATTTTTGACAATGTTTTCAAAGATAAGATTGTCATGAAACCACTATCAAAAAGTGTGTCAACCTTGTTATGTTTTGAGATCACCCTTATGTGAAAAATTTATATTCCCCACTTTTGATTTGGAGTTTCATTTTGTTAGTTTGAAGAACTAGTGCTAGAAATGAATTCTTTTCCTTTTATACCCATGGTTGTGATTTTAGTTTCATCACTCGAATCAAATCCCAAATCCTGTTGAGTGGTTGTAGTTGTCTTTTGTTTTCCTTTATTGTTGAATTTTTTTGGTTTCATTTCGGGATGAGGCTTCCAACAATAAGCTTCATTGTGACCCTCTGTGGAACAATTTTGCATGTTACTTTCTCTCCTTAATAGATGCATATTTATTTCCCTTCCCTTTGAAACCCTTTTCCTTCCCTGTACTCTTAAATGGATTTTTACTACCTTCTTCTGGAGTGTTTTTCCCTCTTGCCTTAAGATGAGTGACTTGCACACACACATAATCTAAATTATTGGGATTAAACATTAAGATAGTATGCCTAAGGTAACTGTGTAAACCCCCTATGTACTTCAACAATGTGTCCTGTGATTCCAAATCTACACCTAACATTAAAGACATTTTTTCTGAATTCTTGGGTGTAATCTTGCACATTTTGACCTTTAAGCTATCTAAAGTTCTGCCAATTCATGATTCCCTTCTGCATATAAGCTAGAGGGTAGAATTGTCTTTTGGTTGCAGTGATGAAACCATTCCAATAAATTGAGATCTTACCGTGTTTTCTTATCTCCTCTTTGGTCTTTGATTCCTACCATACTAGTGTTGCACTCTCCATTCTCAAAGAAGCTAACTGAATCTTTATGTCATCCTCTTGAAGGTTTTGAATTCTGCAATAGACCTAAAACTAATGAATTCAATTATCAAGCTTCTTTACATTCACTTCACCATTATACATGGGCAGCTCAAATTTAACATCAAGTTTTAAAAAAGGTGATTTATCAGTTCCTTTTGAAGTATGATGATGAATATGAGTAAGGTTTGTGTTAGTGGAAGAGGGTGAATATGATTGTGAAGAATAAGATGAAGAAGATAGTGGAGAGGGTGGAGTTTTGTCTCCATTTCCATTACCTCCTCCTGAGGAACCTTCTCCTTTGGTAGGTTTGGAACTTTCCCCTTACAACCTAGTATTCCTCTTTTCATAAACAAACTTCACCATCTCTGTCATATCAAAGAAAGCCTTTCTGAAAGTCCGCTCATCTTTTGTCATGTTTGTAGGTTCTCCTTCATGAGGCATGACCTCTGGAGTCTCAACTGCAACTTGAGGATGAAAAGGTGTTGGAGATTGTGGAAATCATGCTCTTCTTCCCCTTTACCCAACTTCAAGGCTTCCAACCAATTTCCCTTCTCCTCTTTTGAGTTTTAACCTTGTAAGCATGACATAAAATTGCAAACAGTTAAATCCTTCTTTCACAAAACAAACCTAGTGCTCAGATATCGAAATGATCTTATTTAGAATATTAAATTTCTATTCTAATATCCTCCTCATATTAGAAACAAAATAATTTCATTGTGCTTAAGGATTCATGAATTTTGCAAGTGAAAAATGAGATTTTATGTTAATTTTATGAGAAATTTTAACATAAATAAGAGACTAAAAATAGCATAAACATGTACATAACATCACCAAAAACACATCACAATAGGAACATGATGAAGGATTTCATCCCTCCTCAGTTATGTCTCCTTGGTCCAGCTTCCAATGGTCTGGGCCTCTCTATTATGCTCAAAAGTGTCAAAATATGTGTTTAAAATGCTCAAATGCTTCTGAAACCTGCTCCAATGAGTCCAAAATGTCCAAAAATGGCTACCTAGACTCTTTTTGCATCCAATTTGGTTGAAAAATGAAAAATTTATGACCTCTCCTAGTTTCTCCACTATTCGCTCCACAATTTGCACCAAATTTGGCATCATCCTACAAATTTGCTCCATTTTCCACTAACAGAGAAACAAATTCCCTGGATTTCTGGTGGATTTATGAGATCATTAATTTGGCCACCGAGCAGTTAGAACCAAAAACTGGGTCATATGGAGGTCATGCGCCCAGGGGCTAGCCCCAGCGCTAGCTCTTCTCCCTCCGACGGTCTCAGTGAATGTTAACAGTTTAGGAGGAGTGATCACATGGTGCTTGTCCAGTGGTGGCGATGGTGGTTATCGTGGTGGTTACATTAACTTTCACAGTCGATGGTTTGTATGTTCACATGGGGGGGCGGTTAAGTCTGCCCGCCTCCCAACCTCGGCGACGTTAAACGATAATACATACCCGCCTCCATAGTATGTTAGGTAACAATGCATAGGAGGATTGGTAAAGATTTGTCATGTGCTATGAGAGGTTGCGGGGTCGAGCCTGTTCTTTGACCTATCTTGCAATACAAAAATTTTACACAGCCATTAGGAGGACATGTGGCGGCCTTCAGCTTAGCCACATGTCACCTCCTGATTGGCCCGAACCCAACACATGGACCAATAGGAATTTTCTTAATCAACGAAATACTCTATGAATATTCTGAGAATTTTCCTTTTTCCACCTACATTGTACGGATTCCCAGTTGGCATCCCAGTTAGCCACTTGCAAATTTTTTTACTTGTTTGACAAAGTGAATAGATTGCATTTGTGGGACAATACAGTGTCTGTTTTGCACAAAAGAAGTTGCCCCTGATTCCAGATGATGAGCACTAGGTGGTCATTCAGGTTCCACACCAATTCGAAAACTTTGATTTTTGAGCATATTTTTGAGCACCTAATCAATCTCATAGACTCCAAGGCCAAGCATGGGATCAAATGTGCCTTCAGCTTACCTAAAGAGTTGTGTAAGGTTGTTCTACGGTTTGAAGCAGGTTCGAATATTCTTTTTCTGCAAAATATTAGTAACATGGTTAGTAGCATCTTGGATGTAAAGAAAGGTTATTTTGGTTAAGGGGGAGATGAAGGATTGGTTTTGGGGTTAGGATGGAGGGAAGAGTGAAATGTTTCTCTAATTTGGGAGGAGAGTAGCCATTGGATTAGAGGGCTTCACTGAGAGGAAGTGTTCTTTTTCAAATTTTTGGGGACCAGAGATGTGAATGACTCAAGTCACTAAAATCTTAATAACAAAATTTTTTTGAGCAAGTCTTAAAATTAATATTAATACTAATACTTATTTTATATCAATCCCAAAATTATTAGTAATATTAATAAATTAATAATTTCATTATTTTAATTATTAATTGCGCCGAGAGGTGCTCTACAACCCACTATATGAGGGAGATGTTGTCACATTATGTAACGTTACATTAAAAAATATTAAAAAAATATGAGGGAGATGTTGTCACGTATTGTAACATTACATTAAAACAACACTAGTATGTAATGTAATGTTATGTTGCCACGTAATGTTACGTTACATTATGTTAGCCAGTGGAGAGAGAGTGTGTGTGTGATGGGGGGGAGACAGAGGGAGATGGGAGAGAAGGGGAGAGAGAGGACTTGAGCGAGAGGAGAGAGAGAGGGGGAGAAAGAGATGGAGTTGGAAGAGGAAGAGAGACAAAGAGAGAGAAAGGTGAAGAGGGAGGAGCAAGGGAGAGATGGAAAGTCAAAGAGAGAGAGAGAGTGTGTGTATGTTTTTGGGGTGAGAAGGACAGACAATGAGAGATAGAGATATAGATGGGGAGCGGGAGGGGGTAGAAGAGAGAGGAAAAGAGAGGGAGGGAGAAAGAGTGAGAGATGGGAGATAGAGATATAGATGGAGGGGGTAAAGAGAGAGAGAGAGAGAGAGAGAGAGAGAGGGGAAGAGATAGGGAAGGAAAGGAAGAGGGAGAGATAGATGGATAGATAGATAGATATGGGGGGAGAGAAAGCGTGACATATGTTTAGGGGGTTGAGATGGAGAGACAAATAAGGGGAGATGGAGGGAGGTATAAATATAGATTGAAGGGGGAGAGAGGAAAGAAGAAAAAGATAGAGAAACTTAGGGAGATGTTGATATATAGAGTGAGACGGGGGAGAGAGGGAGGGGAATAGAGAGAAGGGGGGGGGAGGTAGATAGACACGGAATGGAAGGTAGAGAGAGAGGGAAGAAGAAAGAGTTTCATAGAGACAAATACAGACATATAAGCTAGATCTATAATGTCATGAATATTTTAGAATTTCACTAAAATAGATGTATTTATTTCAATGTAGTTGTTGATTTCTAATCCTATTTGAGTGCATGCACTATATCCGCTGATTTCAACATAGTTGTCCATTTATAATTCTATTTAATAGCTTACACTAGATGCCTTGATTTCAATGTCAATGTCGATCCTATTTGATCACTTGCACATGATGCATTGGTTTTAGTGTAGATATTGATTTATAATCATATTTGATTGCTTGTACTATATGCATTGATTTCAGTGTAGATGTCGACTTATAATCATATTTAATACCTTACAGTAGATGCATTGATTTCAGAGTAGATGTTGATTTCTACTCATATTTGATTACTTACAATAGATGCATTGGTTTTAGTGTATATATCGATTTCTAATCCTATTTGACTGCTTGCACAAGATGCATTTGTTTCAGTGTAGAGATTGATTTCTAATCCTATTTAATCGCTTGTACTGGATGCATCAATTCCAGTGTAGATGTTGATTTCTAATCATATTTAATATGTTACACTAGATGCATTCATTTCAACGTACATGTTGATTTCTACTCATATTTGATTTCTTGCATTAGATGCATTAGTTTCAATGTAGATATTGATTTCTAATCCTATTTGATTTCTTGCACTAGAAGCATTGATTTCAGTATAGATGTTGATTTCTAATCCTAATTGATTGTTTGCACTAGATGCATTGATATTAGTGTAGATGTTGATTTCTGATTTGATGCAAGAAGATGTATGATGTACATTAATTTCAAAGTAATTAGATTAATAGTGTGCATTGATTTCAGTGTAAGCACATCTCTACCTCCTCCATCTATATCTCTATTTCCCATTATGTCTCCTTCTCTATCTCTTTATCTCAGCTCCTAAACATACACACACTCTCTCTATATCTATCTATCTCTCCCTCCCTCTCTACATTTCTCCTCCCTCTCTCTCTTCCCCTTCTCTATCTTTAACATTTCTCTATCTCTCTCTCTCGATATATATATATATATATATATATATATATATATATATATATATATATATATATATTAGATTTTTAAGCTTCTGTGGTAGTTTTTTGGAGTAGCATGATCCGGATTATCCACAGTATTGTGTTCATTCTATCAACGTTTCAAACCCCAAAGGGAGTCCATCATCAAGACTAAATTTGATAGAATATGAATGATAGTTCTTTGAGAGAAGAGTCTTTCGACCTGAGTATAAATTGCAAGTCTGCTGTTCTCCTCTCAATTTTTATCCTTAAGATTTCGAGAAGACAAATCTCCTTCCATGTATCCCCTCCGTACAGGGAAGTTATGTTAGATTTTAAGCTTCTGTGGTAGTTTTTTGGAGTAGCATGATCCAGATTATCCATAGTATTGTGTCCATTCTGTCGACGTTTCAAACCCCAAAGGGGGTCCATCATCAGGACTAAATTTGATAGAATATGAATGATAGTTCTTTGAGAGAAGAGTCTTTCGACCTGAGTATAAATTGCAGGTCTGCAGTTCTCCTCTCAATTTTCATCCTTAAGATTTCGATAAGAGAGATCTCCTTCCATGTATCCCCTCTATATAGGGAAGTGATGTTATATTTTAAGCTTCTGTGGTAGTTTTTTGGAGTAGCATGATCTGGACTATCCATAGTATTGTGTTCATTCTGTCGACATTTCAAACCCCAAAGGGGGTCCATCATCAGGAGTAAATTTGATAGAATATGAATGATAGTTCTTTGAGAGAAGAGTCTTTCGACCTGAGTATAAATTGCAAGTCTGCAGTTCTCCTCTCAATTTTTATCCTTAAGATTTCGAGAAGACAGATCTCCTTCCATGTATCCCCTCCGTACAGGGAAGTTATGTTATATTTTAAGGTTCTGTGGTAGTTTTTTGGAGTAGCATGATCCGGATTATCCATAGTATTGTGTTCATTCTGCCGACATTTCAAACCCCAAAGGGGGTCCATCATCAGGACTAAATTTGATAGAATATGAATGATAGTTCTTTGAGAGAAGAGTCTTTCGACCTGAGTATAAATTGCAGGTCTGTAGTTCTCCTCTCAATTTTTATCCTTAAGATTTCGAGAAGACAGATCTTCTTCCTTGTATCCCCTTCGTACAGGGAAGTTATGTTAGATTTTAAGCTTCTGTAGTATTTTTTTGGAGTAGCATGATCTGGATTATCCACAGTGTTGTGTTCATTCTATCGACATTTCAAACACCAAAGGGGGTCCATCATCAGGACTAAATTTGATAGAATATGAATGATAGTTCTTTGAGAGAAGAGTCTTTCAACCTGAGTATAAATTGCAGGTCTGTAGTTCTCCTCTCAATTTTTATCCTTAAGATTTGGAGAAGACAGATCTCCTTCCATGTATCCCCTCCGTGCAGGGAAGTTATGTTAGATTTTAAGCTTCTGTGGTAGTTTTTTGGAGTAGCATGATCTGGATTATCCACAGTATTGTGTTCATTTTGTCGACATTTCAAACCCTAAAGGGGGTCCATCAACAAGACTAAATTTGATAGAATATGAATGATAGTTCTTTGAGAGAAGAGTCTTTCGGCTAAGTATAAATTGCAGGTTTCCAGTTCTCCTCTCAATTTTTATCCTTAAGATTTCGAGAAGACAGATCTCCTTCCATGTATCCCCTCCATACAGGGAAGTTATGTTAGATTTTAAGCTTCTGTGGTAGTTTTTTGGAGTAGCATGGTCCAGATTATCCATAGTATTGTGTTTATTCTGTCGACGTTTCACACCCCAAAGGGGGTCAATCATCAAGACTAAATTTGATGGAATATGAATGATAGTTCTTTGAGAGAAGAGTCTTTTGACCTGAGTATAAATTACAGGTCTATAGTTCTCCTCTCAATTTTTATCATTAAAATTTCGAGAAGACAGATCTCCTTCCATGTATTCCCCTCCGTACAGGGAAGTTATGTTAGATTTTAAGCTTCTGTGGTAGTTTTTTGGAGTAGCATGATCCAGATTATCCACATTATTGTGTTCATTCTGTTGACGTTTCAAACCCCAAAGGGGTTCCATCATCAGGACTAAATTTGATAGAATATGAATGATAGTTTTTTGAGAGAAGAGTCTTTCAACTTGAGTATAAATTGCAGGTCTGCAGTTCTCCTCTCAATTTTTGTCCTTAAGATTTTGAGAAGACGGATCCCCTTCCATGTATCCCCTCCATACAGGGAAGTTATGTTAGATTTTAAGCTTCTATGATAGTTTTTTGGAGTAGCATGATCCGGATTATCCACAGTATTGTGTTCATTCTGTTGACATTTCAAACCCCAAAGGGGGTCCATCATCAAGACTAAATTTGATAGAATATGAATGATAGTTCTTTGAGAGGAGATTCTTTTGACCAGAGTATAAATTGCAGGTCTGCAGTTATCCTCCCAATTTTTATCCTTAAGATTTCGAGAAGACAGATCTCCTTCCATGTATCCCCTCCGTGCAAGGAAGTTACGTTAGATTTTAAGCTTCTGTGGTAGTTTGTTGGAGTAGCATGATCTGGATTATCCACAGTATTGTGTTCATTGTGTCGACGTTTCAAACCCCAAAGGGGGTCCATCATTAGGACTAAATTTGATATAATATGAATGATAGTTCTTTGAAAGAAGAGTCTTTTGACCTGAGTATAAATTGTAGGTCTGCAGTTCTCCTCTCAATTTTATCCTTAAGATTTCGAGAATATATATCTCCTTCCATGTATCCCCTCCATATAGGGAAGTTATGTTAGATTTTAAGCTTCTATGGTAGTTTTTTGGAGTAGCATGATCCGGATTATCCACAGTATAGTGTTCATTCTGTCGACGTTTCAAACCCAAAGGGGGTCCATCATCAAGACTAAATTTGATAGAATATGAATGATAGTTCTTTGAGAGAAGAGTCTTTTGACCTGAGTATAAATTGCAGGTCTGCAGTTCTCCTCTCAATTTTTATCCTTAAGATTTCGAGAAGATAGATCTCTTTCCATGAATCCGCTCCATAAAGGGAAGTTATGTTAGATTTTAAGATTCTGTGGTAGTTTTTCGGAGTAGCATGACCTGGATTATCCACAGTATTGTGTTCATTCTATCGACATTTCATACCCCAAAGGGGGTCCATCATCAGCACTAAATTTGATAGAATATGATTGATATTTATTTGAGAGAAAAGTCTTTCGACCTGAGTATAAATTGCAGGTCTACAGTTCTCCTCTCAATTTTTATCCTTAAGATTTCGAGAAGATAGATCTCCTTCCATGTATCCCCTCCATACAGGGAAGTTGTGTTAGATTTTAAGCTTCTGTGGTAGTTTTTTGGAGTAGCATGATCTGGATTATCCACAGTATTGTGTTCATTCTTTCGACGTTTCAAACCCCAAAGGGGGTTCATAATCAGGATTAAATTTGATAGAATATGAATGATGGTTCTTTGAGAGAAGAGTCTTTCGACCTAAGTATAAATTGCAGGTCTGCAGTTCTCCTCTCAATTTTTATCCTTAAGATTTCGAGAAGACAGATCTTCTTCCATGTATCCCCTCCGTACAGGGAAGTTATGTTAGATTTTAATCTTCTGTGGTAGTTTTTTGGAGTAGCATGATCGAGATTATCCACATTATTGTGTTCATTTTGTCGACGTTTCAAACCCCAAAGGGGTTCCATCATCAGGACTAAATTTGATAGAATATGAATGATAGTTCTTTGAGAGAAGAGTCTTTCGACCTGAGTATAAATTGTAGGTATGCAGTTCTCCTCTCAAATTTTATCCTTAAGATTTCGAGAAGACAGATCTCCTTCCATGTATCCCCTCTGTACAGGGAATTTATGTTAGATTTTAAGGTTCTGTGGTAGTTTTTTGGAGTATCATGATTCAGATTATCCACAGTATTGTGCTCATTTTGTCGACGTTTCAAACCCCAAAGGGGGTCCATCATCAGGACTAAATTTGATGGAATATGAATGATAGTTCTTTGAGAGAAGAGTCTTTCGACCTGAGTATAAATTGCAGGTCTGTAGTTCTCCTCTCAATTTTTATCCTTAATATTTCAAGAAGACAGATCTCCTTCCATGTATCCCCTCCGTACAGGGAAGTTATGTTAGATTTTAAGCTTCTGTGGTAGTTTTTTGGAGTAGCATGATCCGGATTATCCACAGTATTGTGTTCATTCTGTCGACGTTTCAAACCCCAAAGGGGGTCCATCATCAGGACTAAATTTGATAGAATATGAATGATAGTTCTTTGAGAGAAGAGTCTTTCGACCCGAGTATAATTTGCAGGTCTGCATTTGTCCTCTCAATATTTATCCTTAAGATTTGGAGAAGACAGATCTCCTTCCATGTATCCCCTCCGTACAGGGAAGTTATGTTAGATTTTAAGCTTCTGTGGTAGTTTTTGGAGTAGCATGATCCAGATTATCCACAGTATTGTGTTCATTCTGTCAACATTTCAAACCCCAAAGGGGGTCCATCATCAGGACTAAATTTGATAGAATATGAATGATAGTTATTTGAGAGAAGAGTCTTTCGAGCTAAGTATAAATTGCAGGTCTGTAGTTCTCCTCTCAATTTTTATCCTTAAGATTTCGAGAAGATAGATCTCCTTCCATGTATCCCCTGCGTACAGGGAAGTTATGTTATATTTTAAGCTTCTATGGTAGTTTCTTGGAGTAGCATGATCCATGTCTTTTCCTCTCTCTTCTTCCCTCTTCCTTCCCCATCGATATCTCTATCTCCCCTTGTTTCTCCTTCTCACCCCCAAAACACACACACACACTCTCAATGTAAGCACATAAAAATCATTCAACCATAAATAAAATACTTGAATTTTCATCCTAAATAAAATGTTTGCTTACCCCAAATGTTTGCTTCTTGAAACTATAAACTATTTATAATTGGGTAATTTCTTATTATTCCCATTTTCCAGCATTCAACATTGTTAATTACTTTGCATTCAAACACAGTAATAGAAAATAATTACCATTGAAAATTATTTGGGGTTTAACACTCCATCAGTCACAATGATTGAATTTGGAGAAAACTACTATTAACATTGGAGAGAAAGAGAGAGAACATATGTTGTCTACTACAGTAGCTCGAGTTAAATATTTGAATGGTCTATGATTCCAACTACTTCTTTCATATGAGAAAATGGAAAAAATAATAGGTGTGACAATAGGAACAGTAGAAGAAAATAGTTTCAGATTGAGGTGTGACAATAGGAACAATAGAATAAAATAGTTTCAGATTGATTGCAATGAAGATTGTTTGCAATTGACTATATTCTTAGTATTCACATTTTCTGTCTATCAAAATTATTACATTGACACTTTGCTCTAAAAATTTGTATTTCATCATTTTTCATCATTCAAGTTACTAATAGTCTCTCTCATCTCAACAAACTGAGGTAACTAAGCAGATTTTAAATTAAATTGACCAAATTAATCTTAGACATATTTAGCATATTTAAAATGATCAAAATAATTAGATGTTCAACAACTTTTGTATGACCGCACATGACTGAAACCAACCTAGATCCATCTTAACACCAGATCTATCAAGCACTGAGAGGGATCAAATCTCTTGAGGTGCAAACATTTCCTCAACTTTTGCACTCAAAAAATAGGTTTGCACCTCGTGAGATTTGACCCATCTCAATGCTTGATAAATCCAGTGTTAAAATGGATCTAGACTGATATTAACCATTGTAATAATATTATTAATATTACCCATTTATGAATACTAATACTACCCATTTATTAATGCTAGTAATTATTATTATATTATATCTATACATTATTATAAAAAATTATTAATATTTTATTGTTAATAATACCATATTAATAATAAAAAACATTGTTATTAATAGTTATTCTTAACCATGTTTTGGTTTAGTTTTATATTGTAATATTATTGGTTTATTTTTATATTATAATATTATTAATTGTTAGAATAATAAAACCTTATTTATTTTTAATAATCTCTAACTTTTCTTTTCTAAAGTCCCTAGACACCATCTCTTTTTTATATGTTAGGTCTCTCTTGCTGCTCACCTACTATTTTTTTGCTTCATGTTGTCATGATAGTGAAGGGTTGACACAAAACATGGTTGGTTTACGCAATTTTTAATAACTACTTTTGAGTAACAACACATTCAAACTCATTTTTATACGTTAGGTCTCTCTTGCTCCTCAGCTACTCTTTTTTTGCTTCGTGTCGTCATGATAGGTGAAGGGCTGACACAAAACATGGTTGAGTAACACAAGTTTCTCAATAATTTAATTAGGATCCCCTAAATCAATTTTAATAAATACTTTAAGTAACAACATATTCATATTCCAAATTAATTTATCAACACGCCCGGCACATCCAATAATCTCCTTGGGATATAATACACTGAAAATAGCATGGAAGTCGTCAAACTCATGCAATCCATGAACTTGGAAATAAACGATAACAATGACTCTACAGCGTTTTCGATGACTACCTTTGCATGCACCAAAATGTAGGATTACGGACATATTCGTTCATCAGATTTAAAATATAATTCCATGGTTTATTTTTTATTACTATAAACTTATATAACGACGGAACAAATTTTAGCGCTAGCATGGCCACCATGCGGCCATTGGACGACCACCCAATGTCTGTAGCAGCCGTCGCAGTTATAAAGTCAACACGCATGAATTTTGGGTTGTGAATGTCATGCTTTTGTTCCCACCCTTCTATTGCAATGTCAACGTTGGTCGGTTTGCCTATGGCATTAACTTTCTCTGCACTGCTAATTAGCATGCGACTCTATCATCCTCACTCCTCTCTGCGAAATATTTTTGACAAGTCAATGGGGGTGAATTGATATATTTTATCCTCAACCACTGGTTGCTATTATGCAACTAAGGATAACCATGAAACTGATGTAGGCTTCAATGGATAGAGGGTGAGTAAACATTTCTTAAGTTGTGAATTTCTTCAAAAGCATTTTTTTTTTGAATTTTATTGGAAATATATCGTGGATTTGTTAGGTTTTGAAATCGTTACAATCAATGTGTTTTTAGAAGTTTTTTTTCATGGTGGGAAAATTTATCATAATTTGGTTGTTAAATCTAATTCAGTTGTCAAACCAACAATGAGGACAAGTATCTCTGGCAGGTATCCACTAATGCAGGGTGACTCATCACCCTTATTCAAGGAAAACCACGCCACTTGGAATAACCTGTTAGTGGTCTGTAAGGGGGCACATGTTCACTCCTACCAGATACCTTTACGTCTTGAGCGGTTAACTTGTTTCCTCACCCATCTATCAAGAGAAGCTCTCAGCTAAACATAAATAATTTTAAAGCATACTCCAGACCCTATAAATTAAATCTATTTATAAATTCAAATATAAGTATAAATATCTATATCTATATATAGATATTAATTCAAATATAAGTATAAATATCTATATCTATATATAGTCTCTAGGACTCAAGTCACTAAAATCTTAATAACAAAAACTTTTTGAGCAAGTCTTAAAATTGATATTAATACTAATACTTATTTTATATCAATCCCAAAATTATTAGTAATATTAATAATTTCATTATTTTAATTATTAATTGCACCGAGAGGCGCTCTACAACCCAGTATACGAGGGAGATGTTGTCACGTTATGTATCGTTACATTAAAAAATATTAAAAAAATATGAGGGAGATGTTGTCACATAACGTAACATTACATTAAAACAACACTAGTATTTAATGTAATGTTATGTTGTCACGTAACATTATGTTAGCCGGTGGAGAGAGAGGGTGTGTGTGATGGGGGGGAGATAGAGGGAGGTGGGAGAGAAGGGGAGAGAGAGGAAGGAAAAAGAGAGAGGACTTGAGAGAGAGGAGAGAGAGAGAAGGGGAGAAAGAGAGGGAGTTGGAAGAGGAAGAGAGACATAGAGAGAGAAAGGTGGAGAGGGAGGAGCAAGGGAGAGATGGAGAGTCAGAGAGAGAGAGAGCGAGTGTGTGTATGTTTTTGGGGTGAGAAGGAGAGACAATGAGAGATAGAGATATAGATGGGGCGCGGGAGGGGGTAGAAGAGAGAGGAAAAGAGAGGGAGGGAGGAAGATTGATAGATGGGAGATAGAGATATAGATGGAGGGGGTAAAGAGAGAGAGAGAGAGAAGGGGAAGAGATAGAGAAGGAAAGGAAGAGGGAGAGATAGATAGATAGATAGATAGATATGGGGGGAGAGAGAGCGTGACCTATGTTTAGGGGGTTGAGATGGAGAGACAAATAAAGAGAGATGGAGGGAGGTATAAATATAGATTGAAGGGGGAGAGAAGAAAGAAGAGAAAGATAGAGAAAGTTAGGGAGATGTAGATATATAGAGTGAGACGGGGGAGAGAGGGAGGGGAATAGAGAGAAGGGGAGGGGGAGGTAGATAGACACGGAATGGAAGGTAGAGAGAGAGGGAAGAAGAAAGAGTTTCATAGAGACAAATACAGACATAGAAGCTAGATCTATAATGTCATGAATATTTTAGAATTTCACTAAAATAGATGTATTGATTTCAATGTAGTTGTTGATTTCTAAGCCTATTTGAGTGCATGCACTATATCCACTGATTTCAACGTAGTTGTCGATTTATAATTCTATTTAATAGCTTACACTAGATGCATTGATTTCAATGTCAATGTTGATCCTATTTGATCACTTGTGCATGATGCATTGGTTTCAGTGTAGATATTGATTTATAATCCTATTTGATTGCTTGTACTATATGCATTGATTTCAATGTAGATGTCGATTTATAATCATATTTAATACCTTACACTAGATGCATTGATTTCAGAGTAGACATTGATTTCTACTCATATTTGATTACTTAAAATAGATGCATTGGTTTTAGTGTAGATATTGATTTCTACTCCTATTTTACTGCTTGCACAAGATGCATTGGTTTCAGTGTAGATATTGATTTCTAATCCTATTTAATCACTTGCACTGGATGCATCGATTTCTATGTAAATGTTGATTTCTAATCATATTTAATACCTTACACTAGATGCATTGATTTCAACGTACATGTTGATTTCTACTCATATTTTATTTCTTGCATTAGATGCATTGGTTTCAATGTAGATATTGATTTCTAATCCTATTTGATTTCTTGCACTAGATGCATTGATTTGAGTATAGATGTTGATTTCTAATCCTAATTGATTGTTTGCACTAGATGCATTGATATTAGTGTAGATGTTGATTTCTGATTTGATGCAAGAAGATGTATGATGTACATTAATTTCAACGTAATTAGATTAATAGTGTGCATTGATTTCAGTGTAAGCACATCTCTACCTCCCCCATATATATCTCTATCTCCCATTATGTCTCCTTCCCTATCTCTTTATCTCAGCCCCTAAACATACACACTCTCTCTCTATATCTATCTATCTATCTCTCCCTCCCTCTCTCCATTTCCCCTCCCTCTCTCTCTTCCCCTTCTCTATCTTTAACATTTCTCTCTCCATATATATATATATATATATATAGATAGATATAGATATTAGATTTTTAAGCTTCTGTGGTAGTTTTTTGGAGTAGCTTGATCCAGATTATCCACAGTATTGTGTTCATTCTGTCGACGTTTCAAACCCCAAAGGGGGTCCATCATCAAGACTAAATTTGATAGAATATGAATGATAGTTCTTTAAGAGAAGAGTCTTTCGACCTGAGTATCAATTGCAGGTCTGCAGTTCTCCTCTCAATTTTTATCCTTAAGATTTCGAGAAGGCAGATCTCCTTCCATGTATCCTATGTCACAAGGTTCATCGAACATTAACCTTGAGGTTCGAATTTTGGTGAACCTTAAAAAAATTATGAGGATCGACGAACCTCATTGATCCTTATAGCTATTAACCAAGTCCATAGATCAAAACTCAGAAATTCATATCACAACTCAAGTTTGTAATTTATCCTTGCAGTTTACATGTCTGTGATAGCATTTTTGATGTTTTTTACAGATGTTGGTTTCTTACTATTTTATCATATAATTAATACATCTGTATATATATAAATGAACCTAATGGCGAACCTCATCCGAACCTCATCAAAAAATTCGAACTCAAATCGAACCTAATCATTGCCGAACTCGAACTCGAACCCGAACCATGTGACATTGCATGTATCCCCTCCGTAATAGGGAAGTTATGTTATATTTTAAGCTTCTGTGGTAGTTTTTTGGAGTAGCATGATCCAGATTATCCACAGTATTGTGTTCATTCTGTCGACATTTCAAACCCCAAAGGGGGTCCATCATCAGGACTAAATTTGATAGAATATGAATGATAGTTCTTTGAGAGAAGAGTCTTTCGACTTGAGTATAAATTGTAGGTCTGTAGTTCTCCTCTCAATTTTTATCTTTAATATTTTGAGAAGACATATCTCCTTCCATGTATCCCCTCCGTACAGGGAATTTATGTTAGATTTTAAGCTTCTGTGGTAGTTTTTTGGAGTAGCATGATCCATGTCTTTGCCTCTCTCTTTGTCCCTCTCCCCGCCCCATCAATATCTCTATCTCCCCTTGTTTCTCCTTCTCACCCCCAAAACACACACACACACACACTCTCAATGTAAGCACATAAAAATCATTCAAGCATAAATACAATACTTGAATTTTCATCCTAAATAAAATGTTTGCTTACCCCAAATGTTTGCTTCTTGAAACTATAAACTATTTATAATTGGGTACATTCTTATTATTCCAATTTTCCATCATTCAACATTGTTAATTACTCTGCATTCAAACACAGTAATAGAAAATAATTACCATTGAAAATTATTTGGGGTTAACACTGCATAAGTCACAATGATTGAATTTGGAGAAAACTACTATTAACATTGGAGAGCAAGAGAGAAAACATATGTTGTTTACTATAGTAGCTCGAGTTAAATATTTGAATGGTCTATGATTCCAACTACTTTTCATATGAGAAAATGGAAAAAATAATAGGTGTGACAATAGGAATAGTAGAAGAAAATAGTTTTAGATTGAGGTGTGACAATAGGAACACAATAGGAACAATAGAATAAAATAGTTTCAGATTGATTGCAATGAAGATTGTTTGCAATTGACTATATTCTTAGTATTCACATTTTCTATCTATCAAAATTATTACATTGACACTTTGCACTAAAAATTTGTATTTCATCATTTTTCATCATTCAAGTTACTAGTCTCTCTCATCTCAACAAACTGAGGTAACTAAGCAGATTTTAAATTAAATTGACCAAATTAATCTTAGACATATTTAGCATATTTAAAATGATCAAAATAATTAGATGTTAAACAATTTTTGTATGACCGCACATAACTGAAACCAACCTAGATCCATCTTAACACCAGATCTATCAAGCGCTGAGAGGGATCAAATCTCTTGAGGTGCAAACCTTTCCTCAAGTTTTGCACTCAAAAAATAGGTTTGCACCTCAAGAGATTTGACCCCTCTCGACGCTTGATAGATCCGGTGTTAAGATAGATCTAGACTAGTATTAACCATTGTAATAATATTATTAATATTACCCATTTATTAATAGTAATGTTACCCATTTATTAATGCTAGTAATTATTATTATATTATATCGATACATTATTATAAAAAGTTATTAATATTTTATTATTAATAATGCCATATTAATAATAAAAAACTTTGTTATTAATAGTTATTCTTAACCATGTTTTGGTTTAGTTTTATATTATAATATTATTAATTGTTAGAATAATAAAACCTTATTTGTTTTTAATAATCTCTAACTTTTCTTTTCTAAAGTTCCTAGACACCATCACATTTTTATATGTTAGATCTCTCTTGCTGCTCACCTACTATTTTTTTGCTTCATTTTGTCATGATAGTGAAGGGTTGACACAAAACATGGTTGGTTAACGCAATTTTCTCAATAATTTAATTAGCTTTCACTAAATCATTTTTAATAAATACTTTTAAGTAACAACATATTCAAATTCATTTTTATACCTTATGTCTCTCTTGCTCCTCACGTACTCTTTTTTTGCTTCGCGTCGTCATGATAGGTGAAGGGTTGACACAAAACATGGTTGAGTAACACAAGTTTCTCAATAATTTAATTAGGATACCCTAAATCAATTTTAATAAATACTTTAAGTAACAACATATTCATATTCCCAATTAATTTATCAACACGCCCGTCACATGCAATAATCTCCTTGGGATATAATACACTGAAAATAGCATGGAAGCCGTCAAATTCATGCAATCCATGAACTTGGAAATAAACGATAACAATGACTCTACAGCGTTTTCGATGACTACCTTTGCATGCATCAAAATGTAGGATTACGGACATATTCGTTCATCAGATTTAAAATATAATTCCATGGTTTATTTTTTATTACTATAAACTTATATAACGACAGAACAAATTTTAGCGCTAGCATGGCCACCATGCGGCCATTGGACGACCGCCCAATGTCTGTGGCAGCCGTCGCAGTTATAAAGTCAACACGCATGAATTTTGGGTTGTGAATGTCATGCTTTTGTTCCCACCCTTCTATTGCAATGTCAACGTTGGTCGGTTTGCCTATGGCATTAACTTTCTCTGCACTGCTAATTAGCATGCGACTCTATCATCTTACTCGATTTCTTCGGCGTTACTCACTCCTCTCTGCGAAATATTATTGACGATGTCAATGGGGTGAATTGATATATTTTATACTCAACCACTGGTTGCTATTATGCAACTAAGGATAACCATGAAACTCTTAAATCTAAGATGATGTAGGCTTCAATGGATAGAGGGTGAGTAAACATTTCTTAAGTTGTGAATTTCTTCAAAAGCATATTTTTTTTGTGAGTAAACATTTCTTAAGTTTTAAAAAAAATTTCGAAGTTTTTTTTCATGGTAAGAAAATTTATCATAATTTGGTTGTTAAATCTAATTCAGTTGTCAAACCAACAATGAGGACAAGTATTTCTGGCAGGTATCCACTAATGCAGAGTGACTCATCACCCTTATTCAAGGAAAACCAAGCCACTTGGAATAACCTGTTAGTGGTCTGTAAGGGGGCACACTTTCACTCCTACCAGATGCCTTTAGGTCTTGAGCGGTTAACTTGTTTCCTCACCCATCGGATCAAGAGATAAATCTAATTCAGTTGTCAAACCAACAATGAGGACAAGTATTTCTGGCAGGTATCCACTAATGCGAGGTGACTCATCACCCTTATTCAAGGAAAACCACGCCACTTGGAATAACCTGGTAGTGGTCTGTAAGGGGGCACACTTTCACTCCTACCAGATGCCTTTATGTCTTGAGCGGTTAACTTGTTTCCTCACCCATCGATCAAGAGAAACTCTCAGCTACACAGAAATAATTTTAAAGTATACTCCAAACCTTATAAATTAAATCTATTTATAAATTCAAATATAGGTATATATATATATGAAGTATACACCGTTGGAAAGCCTTGCGAAGTTACTTCTAATGTTCATTAATAAGCACAGCTCGAGTTGTAGCTCACGATCACGGCAATCACTCCGAAATCAAAGGCCTTCAACAACCTGATCAGGATTCCATTCAAAGTTGGTGAAACGTTGCTCTCCGAATTGTCTCATTTTTCAACGACGACGATGAATCTTTTTAACCTAATCAACAACGTTATGAATATAGGAAGCAAAGTACTATTAAAAATTTGGCTGCGGGTGGGAGATTCAATGTAACGTAAAATATCTTGCACATAAACTAAAAAATGAGCCATATGGATCTTTAATTCGAAAATTTATGACCTATCTCACTCGTACATCTGGATAGGTGAGCAGTATGCTAGGGCGTAGAATATGAGTAGCAAACCCGCAATTTCCCCGATGAATAAAATAGATAGAAAATTGGTCGAGTTAGAGGCGTAGTTGCTAAATTTTGGTAGGCTTAACATACTTTCAAAACTTTTGGATTTTTAAAATACAAAAGCAGTCAAATTAAACGTTGTTCTTGTTTTTTTGTTTTTTAAAAAATGTAAATGAAATTGTGCACATTTTAAATAAAAATATAATTTAAGAAATTAAATAAAAATATGGTTTTTTATTTAGTTATTTTGAAATTAAAAGAAAATTTCAGAATTATTTTAAATTGATTTAGATGTTCTTAGATGGGGTGTAGTAATGCGTATAAGTGAGTATTAAGCTAGGGTCTCTCTTAAATGCACATGAAAGGGGAAACGAAGGGAGAATTGTGTCCATTTGGCATTGGAGAGCACAACCTAGTGGAGGATTCCCAAGACTGAGGTTTACTTGCCACCCATAGTGAATCAACCTCACTCAAAATTATGAGCAGTCGTGGATCTCATTGCATTAACTATGCCATGAAGAATCTAATGAAAATGAAGACTGCCTTTAATGGAAATGTTGGTCCCAACACATATTTCTCTTATTTTATGGGGCAATTGAGATTGCTCCAATCACTAGAGTTGTTTTATGGTGAAGGAACTCGTAATTCTAGGGTGAAAATAGGAAATAGTTTCATTCGTCACTTAGGTGAATCTAAGCAATCATAATGACTAAGTCCTCCTAGCCTCGCCCCTTTCCTTTTTCTCATTTCATTCTCTTGTCTAAAGTTACTTTTGTTTCATCCCTCTCTTCCATAGTGAGACCTCACTCGCAACAAGGCTCTTCCGGTTCTGAGGGTGTCACCTTTCCTTAGCATCGTCAATTGAAATTCCCAAGGATATTACCTACAGGTGTTTTTTCAACATATCACTTGTGGTTGGTCTTTCTATCATTTCTAGTTTATGGTTTGTTTTTCATCAAACTCTTTATTAATTTTTATTCCCTCTCAGAGTGTAATCCTCAGTGCCAAATTCCTTCTAACCTCCACCCATATTTTCAATATTTACCATCCTTCCCCTTGGCTTGGTGGTGCTTACCTCTCCTCTTGCTTGCTTGGTTCTATCCCCAAAGTTCACATTCAGCTCAATGCTCTCCCTTGAGTTGTCAATATGCCATGCGAAAAGGCCTGCTTGAGGAGGGGGGATGGAGGTTGTGGTGCCCATAGTACCACCCAAGATTGAACCAAAGCCCATGTTTCAGTCAATAGATATTGTGAACACATGCCATTAGTCATTTAACATGAAATTGGTGACATTGAAATGGTAGTGACCAGTCAAAGAGATGATGTATGAGATTCATAGGTCATGGAAAATGTGTCAAACTAGGTTCCATATTTGGGCAGACTGAGAGCACACCAAAACTAGTTTCTACACACTATTGAACTTTATTGGCACGTTGAAAATATGTTGGGAAATGTATTATTCAAACACATTGAAAACAAAGATGGGTTGTTCCTCCACATGGAGGAGTTGCACCTACTTTATCAAATCATCGATGAATGCATGCAACACATTGAAGTAGTCATCCTTTGAAATAGTGATCAACCACCACCAAGCCAACCCGAGCATACTACTCTCACCAATAATTCTCTTCATTTTCTCATGCCATGCTTCATCCTCAACTATGTTTTCAATTTATATAACATATAGTTTAGGTGTCTATTGTTTTTGTTCACTTTGGTTTCCATGGCATTTATGCCAAAGTTTTGTAATATAAACACTTGTCATGTCTAGTAGAACATGGTTATTTTGGAAAACTCATGCTTGAGACTCAATTACGGTCTCAGTTATGGTTTCTAGATTTACAGACCAAGACTAACTAAGATGTTCAAAGTATATACTGTAAATATTTTCTATATTAATATAAGAGTTTGAGCTTAACAAAAATAGTTTATATGCAATTTAAATAAGGATATTAATAAATTAAATAATTTCTTATTTTTTAGTCAATTAATTTTAAATTAAAATAAAAATTTTAAAGTTATTTTAAACTAATTTAAATTCCTTTAAATTTTTAATTTTTTTTTTGTAAGTCAAGGTTCTATTCATTAATAAAAAAGAGAGTACATAGTTATCAAAACGAAAATAGTCTCACCCTGATGATCCGAATTGGATCCATGAAGATTATTAAACAACCATGGCTGTATCAAAATAGGACAGACTTCGAATTATGAACATAGAGCGATTAGGAAGACCTCTGGACAATGGTAGTTTGCAGCCAATGAGAAATGACGAGGACCTCAGTCAAATCGCGCTGACTGAGGCCCATGGAGACCGCGCAGGAGGCAAAATTGGCACTTGGGAAGCCTGGATCGAGAAACAGAGGGCATTTTTGAAGCGCGCATCACTGGGGAAAACCCCTCGAGAAGGAAAAGCCCCGAAGCACTCAGTCATATGGAAGCCAGGAAAACCATGGGGAAAGTGCTAAGGTGAAAGGTGGTTCCCGTGCTCCAAAAACCGACAGTATATCGGGGGCATCCTTGGGCAGTAAATAGATTTGGAGAAAAACAAGTGATTCCATTCAGCGCCCGTCACGTGGCAGGTGGATGAGAGAGAAAATTTCTGCTCATCATGCACTAATGGTCGAGCAAGTCAACCGCACGAAATGAGCAAATACCATAGGATCTGGGGGCTCTAGATCTGATGGTGGAGATTGCACGCAATGGAGAAACCGGATTTCACAGGGAATTAAGCCGTGGCATAGAGAAGTTTGGCGTCCGATTTGACCGCTGAGTTGGCAGATGACTCATTCCAAAGTGTAACTGAAAAACCGAACCGTTGACGACGAGCTGACGCAGTTCATGAGAGGACAAGTGTCCACTCCCTATGAGACTTTGGCAAAGACACAAAGGTAGGGAACTCCAAGCGAACAACAATAGGCAAACCGAAGGGGCCGAAGAGGAAGCGAGCAGTCATGAGACAAATTGGCTTTAAGCCATGAACAGAGAGAGAACAAAACACAGGGAAAAAGAGAACGAAGATAGAGAAAGCGAGAGCAAAGAAAAGACAGTAAAGCAAGAAGTAGAAAGACAGAGAGCTGAGCTGACTTGCAGCATAAGGCAACATTGAGCAGACAAAAATCTTGAGAGGTTCAAGCGATCCTTGAGAGGATATGTCAGGAATTGAGAACCACATTGGGCTCCTTCCATTAAAGACCAGAGAGGTCATGATTTGGTAAGGACAGAGTCTGTGTACTCTAGTGGCTTGGGGAATCCAAGAACCACCCTACAAAACATTATTCTGTTTCAGGAGACTCAAATTAAGCTCCTCATTGTAAACCTCTGCTTTAAAGACACAATAAGAGAAGGCCACCACTGAAAGCTGGACCTGAGACGTAGCTCTGGAGGATAGGGTGAACTATTTAATAATTTTTGTGTTCTTACATTTGCTTATTGTGTTTTCCTTACTATTTTCCATTTTCCAGTGTCTGTGTATTTTGCAATCTGATCGATCCATTGACTAAAATAACATAGACACACACCAACACATGAGTCTATAATACCTTCATTTATTAATAATTCTTTAACTGAGGTCACACACGAGTGATTTTCAGGTCAAGTGGTATCAGAGCTTTAGGCTATTATGGTTAGACAAGCTTGTGTTGGTTTAGCTGTTGAATGCTAACTAGATCAAAGCTCAAATTAGGAGAAGGAGAGTTGGTCAAAACTAATATTGAAATTGGGAGAGTCTATCCTTAGAAGACAATGTCAGAAGAAGGCTCTATGGGACCAGACCCTCAATTTATAGATAGTTTCCTAGCCATAAAGTCCATGGTAGAGGAAATGTATAAGGACTTTAGAAAACATAAGGATGAAGATGCATCAGGCTCTAAACAAGACAAAGGAGAAGATGAATCTCATTTCCATGACCACTCAAAAGGCAAAGGAAGAGAAGAACACATTCTCACAACTCCTAATAGCCCTGAACATGGAAAGAAAGCATCTTTGATCAAACTAGATGTTAAATTTGATTTGCCTATATATGATGGAGAGTTGAATGCAAAAAAGCTAGACAATTGGATTAGACAAATTGATGTTTATTGCAGAGTGCAGAGTATTGAATCAGACAAGAGCAAGATTCAACGGGCAAGCCTATGCCTTGGACGCACTACCTTGGTTTGGTGGGAAGGCGGGACCCAAGCTGACTTGAAGAGACATGGTAAGACTATCTCTGTCTGGAGTGAATTTGTTTCTTCAATCAAAAAACAGTTCTATCCATTGGCCTACATACAACAAGCCATGATGAGTTGGCAAACTCTTCGACATTTGAAAGGGAAAAGTGTGCAAGGGTATACTCAAGAATTTAGAAAGAGAGAATTGATTCTAGAATCTCATTAGACTCACCTGAGACTCCGTTGAAGTACATTGGTGGTCTACACAGCTAAATGAGGCACACTATGCTCATGTTTAATCCCACTAGTATAGATGAGGTATCTGTACAAGCTACTCATCTAGAAGCTAGAGGAAAGAATGGAAGTCCAGAAGTTGGGGGATCATCCCAACCCACTGCAAGAAAGAATAAGGAGAAAAGAAAGCAGAAATGGAAAGCAAGGAAGGCTAATACTGCACAGAAGAGCAAGGCTTCATGCACTCACTGTAAAAAGGATGGGCATGATGATGAGCACTGTTGGATTCTGCATCCAGAGCTGAGACCTAAGAAGTTCGAGGGCAAGAAGAAGAAGATTGTTGTAGCTATTCAGAAGGATTTGGGGTTAGACTCAGGAAATGAAACAACTATTGTAGCCACAGGTATAAAAGGTAATAATTCTAAAGCATCTACTAGTAATTCTACACAATCTATTATGGATGAAGAAAATGAGAGAAAAAGACATGAGGTTTTCCATATTCAAGTTATTTCCAAACATCAAAAGATTGATACTTTTTTTAATAGTGGCTCACAAGTAAATTTAATTTCTGAAGCCATTGTAAAGAAATTAGGATTAGTAACTACATCTCATAAGAAACCATACCCATTAGGATGGTTAAATGATAAATCACAACTATAAGTGACTAGACAGTGCAAACTTAAGTTTTCTTTTGGGTCAGCATTCATAGATGAGGTTAAGTTAGACATAATTCCTTTGGATATATGTGGAATTGTTTTAGGAAGTCCTTACTTGTATGACATAAAAGCTATTTTCTATAGAGCTGAGAACAAGTATCTACTTGTTAAAGATGGAATCAAATACTTTGTAAGAGCTCATAAGCTCAAGAATAATTATACTCTCATAAACTCAGGGCTGATGAAACGAATGATAAATTCATGTAAACAATTCTTACTGATGGTTGTAAAGGAAAAGAAACCTAGTAAAACCCATGTATTTGAAGGCTGTAATGCTGAACAACAAGCTGATTTAGAAAAGGTTGTTTTAGAGTATCATATCTTATTTCATGAACCTAAAGGTCTGCCACCCAAAAAGGATATAGTGCATGATATTATTTTGCAGCAAGATCATCCATTGCCTAACATTGGAATGTATAGGTTGTCTGCTTTAGAGAATGCTGAAATCAAGAAGTAGGTGTAGGAGTTGCTCGAGAAAGGGTTCATCATGCCTAGCACATCATCATGTGGATCACCAATCGTTTTGGTGAGGAAGAAAGATGGCTCATGGAGAATGTGCATTGATTACCTAGCACTGAATAAGATAACAATCAAAAATTGTTATCCCCTTCCTTACATAGATGATCTTTTAGATCAGTTGAAAGAAGCTGTTTATTTTTCCAAGTTAGACTTGCATAGTGGATACCATTAGGTCAGAGTTGCAGAACAAGATGCATGGAGGACTGCTTTCATAAAAAAACAGGGATTGTATGAGTGGCTGGTTATGCCTTTTGGCTTAACTAATGCTCCTGCTACTTTCATGAGATTAATGAATGATGTACTCAGACCATTCCTTGATGATTTTGTTATTGTGTATTTGAATGACATTCTGATTTTTAGCAAAACATGGGAAGAACACTTAAAGCATGTTAAGCAGACATTAGATGTTTTGAAAAGAGAAAAACTTCATGTTAAATTCTCAAAATGTGAATTTGGCAAAACATCTCTAAATTATTTGGGTCATATAGTAGGGGGTGGTGAATTGAAGATAGATCCCTCTAAAGTGGCAGTCATTGTAAACTGGCCCAAACCCAAATATGCTATAGAAGTTAGAAGCTTCTTAGGAGCAATGCAATATTGGAGGAAGTTCATTTCTAACTTTTCCTCAATTGCAACTCCCTTACATGCTTGAACAGGATTGAACAAGGTGTTTCAGTGGGGAGGCAAACATCAGAAAGCCTTTGACACCTTGAAAGAAAAGATTAGTACAACACCTGTACTAGCATTGCCTGATCTTCAGAGACCATTTGAGATCCAAACAAATGCCAATGACTATGCCATGGGAGCAGTATTGACACAGCACAATAAACCCATATGTTATCATTCTGAGACATTTAATTCTGCAGTAGTTAACTATCCTACATATGATAAAGAATTATATGCATTAGTACAGAGTGTGAAAAAGTGGAAACATTACTTAATGGGCAAAGAGACAATAATACATACTGATCATCAACCACTTCAATATCTACACTCCCAAACTAAGTTGTAGCAATCAAGACACTATAGATGAATGGGTTTTCTACAACAGTTTCATTTAGTCATCAGATATAAAAAGGGCATACATAATAAAGTTGTAGACATGTTATCTAGACCCATTATAAATGCATCTACTATACTTAAGCATAATTATGTGTTACATGAGAGTTACATTGAACAATATGCTCAAGATATAGACTTTAAAGATGTATATGCAACTTTAAGTCAAGGCAAAAGAGTAGAAGAATTGGACTATCATGTAAAGGACCAACTCCTATACCATCGTGGGAAGTTATGCATTCCACAAACTAAGAGAGTAAAGATAATTTGAGAAGCACACACTTCTCTAATATCAGGTCACTTTGGGGTAGGTAAAATAGTTGCACAACTGCAAAGATTTTGTTATTGGCCAAAAATGAATGAGACAGTTTCTAGATATGTAAGATGGTGTAGTATGTGTGCTAAAAGCAAGCCCAACAATAGAAAACTAGGTTTGTACACTCCATTACCAGTTCCTTCTCATCATTGGGAAAGTGTTTCCATGGATTTTTTTGGAGGACTGCCTAAATCTAGGAAAGGTCATGATTATCTATATGTTTTTGTGGATAGGTTCAGCAAAATGTGTATTTTGATACCTTCTAATAAACATATTACAGCTGAACAAACTACAAAACTGTTCTTTGAACATGTATGGGTTCATTTTGGATTACCCACTTCCATTGTATCTGATCGAGACACCCGATTTGTGGGGAAGTTTTGGTCAAGTTTGTGGGAGCTGATGGACACCAAACTGAAGAAAAGCACAACTTTTCATCCACAAACTAATTCCTAGACAGAAGTAGTTAACAGGACCGTGATCCAGTTATTCAGGGGATATTTCAGTAAATATCCTGAGCTTTGGGATGAACATTTATGTTATGTGCAGCATGCTTACAACAGGGAAAAACATTCTTCCACACAAAGATCTCCTTTTGAGATCTGTTTTGGTTTCACACCAAGGTCTCCTTTGGATTTTGTCTTTGGTAAAGACACCATAGTTGAGGGACACATTGATGTGGACAGAGCAACTAGGTTCATTGAACAGATCTAAGAGATCCACCAGGCAGTACAGAAACAACTAGAAAAGGGCCAAGCCAAATACAAGGCAAGGCATGACAAGCATCGGATGGAGCACAGTTTCCAAGTTGGTGACCAAGTCTAGCTGTACATCAGTAAGGACATGATGTAAGGTGAAGGTGAAAAGCTAAAGCCTATCAGGTATGGACCTTTTAAGATACTTGAGAAGATTGGTGAGAATGCTTTTCGCCTTGATCTGCTAGCTTACATGAACATCTACTTAGTCATAAATGCAAATTGCTTGAGATTGTTTGAACCCTCACTGATTGAGGATCCCGAAGAGCAGAGTCAATTACCTTCTATTGATGACCGGCTACCTGAATATCTTAATGAATTGCAGGAAGACACAGTTCTGGACGGGAAGGTGAGGACGACGCGCAGGGGAGATGTTGAGTACCTCAGAATTGGGCTCAAGGGTTCAAAGTCGAGCAGTGAAAAGTGGATAGAGATTGGACAAGTGAGATAATTGTACCCTCACTTAGTTGATGCTTAAAAACCAACTTTTGGGGGTCCAAAAGCTTCTTCAGTGGGAAGTCTGTGATCCGAATTGCATCCATGAAGATTACTAAAGAGCCATGGCTGTATCAAAATAGGACGGACTTCAAATTATGAGCACAAAGCGATCAGGAAGACCTCTGGACAATGGCAGTTTGCAACCAGTGAGGAACGACGAGGACCTCGGTTAAAGCGTGCTGATCGAGGCCCATGGAGACCATGTAGGAGGAAAAAATGGCACTTGGGAAGCCTGGATCAGGAAACAGAGGGCATTTTTGATGCATGATTAGCAAAACCCCTCGAGAAGGAAAAGCCCTGAAGCACTTGGTCGCATGGAAGTCGGGAAAACCATGGGGAAAGTGCTAAGGTGAAAGGCGGGTCCTGCACTCCAAAAACCGCTAGTATATCGGGGGCATCCTTGGGTGGTAAATGGATTTGGAGAAAACGAGCGATTCCATTTAGCCCCTGACACGTGGCAAGCAGATGAGAGAGAAAAACACTGCTCATCGCGTGCTAATGGTCGAGCAAGTCAACCGCGTGAAATGAGAAAATGCCTTAGGATCTGGGGGCTCCAGATCTAACAGTGGAGATTGTGCCCAATGGAGAAATTGGATTTGATAGGGGAATTAAGCCGCGGCATAGAGAAGTTTGGTGTTCGATTTGACTGCTGAGTTGGCAGATGACTCATTCCACAGTGTAACCAAAAAACCGAACCGTTGAGGACGAGCTGGCGTAGTTCATGAGAGGACAAGTGGCCACTCCCTATGAGACGTTGGCGAAGACTCAGAGGCAAGGAACTCCAAGCAAACAGCAATAGGCGAACCGAAGGGGGGGAAGAGGAAGCGAGCAGTCATGAGACAGATTGGCTTTAAGCCATGAACAGACAGAGAACAGAACACGAGGGAAAGAGAACAAAGACAGAGAAAGCGAGAGTGAAGAAAAGATAGTAAAGCAAGAAGCAGAAAGACAGAGAGCCGAGCTGACCTGTAGCATAAGGTAGCATCGAGCTGACAAAAGTCTTGAGAGGTTCAAGCGATCCTTGAGAGGATCTTTCGGGAATTGAGCACTACATTGGGCTCCTTCCATTAAATACCAAAGAGGTCAAGATTTGGTAAGGACAGAATCTGTGCACTCTAGTGGCTTGGGGAATCCAAGAACCACCCTACCAAACATTATTCTATTTCAGGAGACTCAAATTGAGCTCCTCATTGTAAACCTCTGCTTTAAAGACACAATAAGAGAAGGCCACATCTGAAAGCTAGATCAAAGACATAACCCTGGAGGATAGGGTGAACTCCTTATTAATTGTTATGTTCTTACATTTTCTTACTGTGTTTTCCTTATTTTTTTCCATTTTCCAGTGTCCGTGTATTTTGAAATCTAATCTATCCATTTCCTAAAATAACATAGACACACAACAGCACTTGAGTCTATAATACCTTCATTTATTAATAATTCTTTAACTGAGCTCACACACGAGTGATTTTCAAATCACCTGACTAGGTTTTCTGACCAATCCTATCACCCTATTACCAAAAAGAAGAAGATAGATTAGAGATCCAAAGCATGACAGGCCAAAAGAACCAAAAGACAAAGAGAACTAGAATAACACCTACGACCAAGCTTCATCATCAGAAATAATTGTTGTTGGATGGTCCGACCCAGTCCATGGAGGGGAAGAGGGGTGATATGAACACTGAACATGTTGCTCGAAGTGAGCCAACCACGTTTCCAACTTCTCTACCTTTTCAACAGGCATATTTTTTTTTGCCAAATCACCACAATCCTTTCTCTAACATGGCATTGAAAGTAATGCAGTTGATTTAGCGTGGATATGAAAACCTCATGCTCTTCCTTTATGATCCTGTCGTGTGCATCCAGACGATCTATAACAGACTGGAGCAGGTCATGAATGGCATTAGAGCGAATTTGTTAACCAAAAACTCTTGCATGCCCCTGCATGCTGATCCGACCCTGCACACCTGCTCCACCCCCATAGGCCACACCACCTCGCTTATCTTCTCCAGCTGCATGCCCATCTCGCACTAAAATCACTCTATGTCTACCTCCACAAGCTCCCAACGATGCTATAATCACATGCCTAGGAACACACCAAGCTCGCGTCGGTCTCTCCATTGCCCTAACCCCCAACGTCGACTTCTACTTGATGCTGGAACCCCCCTGACTAGGCGGACCTCCCCTTTGCATGGGTGGGAATGAGAATTACCTAACATAAGTTACAAAGTGGAAATCAAAGAAGACGCCCCTAGGCAAGGCCAAAAATGATCTACAGAACCTCCCGACAAGTTGAGAACCAAAGAAAACCAATCACCCACCCTAGATTAACTTGCAATAGCCTTCCCCCTAGAATTGATAACCACCACTCTCCTGCAAGCATGGAGGCTAGGACACCCACAAACAAGAACCACGCTGACCAACCTGATGGCTCTTCCATTCCATGGGTGAGGTAAGCTCCTAGGAATAGAGGTGCGCAAAAAATGCCTTAACACTTGAGTAGAGACAAAAGAGAGTTGAACCTAAGCCAAATAGGAGACAAAACGACTCCCACCGGACCTCCCTACAACCTTTGAGACCAATTTATTCTCACCCAACAATCTGTCTAAAAATTCTAGGGTAAGAACTCAAAAAGAGAATAAAATAGAAGATTACCAATAGACAAAAGACCCAAACACCATCCCAACCATAGAAAACACTCAGGGAAAAATCTATTAAGTAACGCAGGTATGGACACTAAGACCAGCCAACTTACCATGCCAATTTCCCTCAATCCGCTCATAGAAGCGATGAACCACACACAAACAAAATAACTTAAATCTTTTGCAGACATTTCATTATGTAGGAAGCGACGATGACGTTTTCTCCACCACTCCCAGACTAACCACGGGCCTAAGAATTGAGACAGACTAACACTGCTCAGACCAAAAACTAACCGCCTCCCCACTGTCATCGCAATATAACATTCCATGACCCCAACATTCGTCATTAGCCCACTAACCTTACCAGCACACATTCTTGTGGAGGAGGAATGAAGGCTCGCACACTGCACCAATCCCCTCATCTTACACATTACAAAACCAGAGAACTGGCAATTTGTCGTCCTTCCCTATTGCCTTATGTAAAAATTCATTGCACACTCGTGTAATGTATCTCAAAGTTCATCAACCCATTAGGGAAAATGTCTTTTAAATTTAAATATCAATCATCAACCCATTAGGGAAAATGTCTTTTAAATTTAAATATCAATTTCCTTGATATATAATTTTTTAATTATTTAAATTTATGTGACATATAATTAAAAGGTTGTAAATTAATAAATTTTATTTTTACCAACATTTATATTTTTTTTTTAAATATTATTAAATACATATTTTAGTATATATATACCATATATATTTTTATTTAATTAATTAGTTTATTAAAAAAATTTAATAGAATATAAGGATAAATACACTTACATACATTTATATAAAATTGCAAAACAATATAAAGCCATACATTGTTTTAATCATTAAATTTCACTTATATTATGAAATAATAACTACTCACCATGTAGTGTCAAATTAATTTCTTTCGGAGTAAGACACATTCCACACTACAAGTTTCTCTTTGTATTCTATGAGCGACTTACCCCTATTTTGTCTAAAGGTCAATTTATGTGGAAAGTTTTATGATTTTTTATGTGCAAGAACTAGTTTCGAAGATATAAATTAAAAAATATTTATGATCACAAATTACAATTTATCTAATTTCATTTATTAAATTTAAACATAATTTTTAAATAAACCGAAAAATATTTGTAATATTAAACATCAAAATTCATCAATTTTTATTTATTAAATATAATATAGGTATATATTATGAATGTGGAGAATTTTTTTTTATAAAAATTACATAAAGAATCTATGATAAAATTTAATTATTCTAAACAATAAAACTGAAAAATAGTAATAAGAAAATGGAAAAATAAAAAAATAAAATAAAAATAATAAAGCCAAAATTAACTATTATAAACCATAAAACTAAAAATAGCAATAAAAAATGAAAAAATAAAATATAAATCCAAGTAATGAATTAACTCAATTTTATTATTTAAATCCAAAAATTAAAATAATATGGTAAAAAAATAAAAATTGAATAGTAAATAAATAAGAAATAAAGGAATACCAGAAATTCAGATTAAAATAAATAAATAACTATTATAAAAACTTAGGACTACAAGGTAGGGATCCTCTAACCATCATCTCTATTCAGATTGATATGCCTCTTTTCAATTCCCAAGGCCTCCCTAAACTTAGGGTGATGAAAATGATCAATACTTGCAATGAGCCTTGCCTCTTCAATTGATATGCCTCTTTTCAATTCCCAAGGCCTCCCTAAATTTAGGGTGATGAAAATGATCAATACTTGCAATGAGCCTCGCCTCTTCGATGCAGATGTGATGGTTCATCTTTTTTGCATGTTCTACAAAAGCGAAGGAGTGGGACCTTCCATTTTTTATGTCAGTTGCATGCTTGAGAATCCTCTGATTAATTGAGCGACCGATTTCACCAATGTACGGAGTCCCATAGAAGCAAGAGATGTCATAAACACCTTTCCCATCTTTACAGTTCACAAGGTCCTTCATTGATCTTAGGGAGGTTCAGATAGTGTTTACGGGCCTAAATGTCGAAGGAACCTTATGCTTCTTCAGGATCTTAGCAATCTTGTCTGTGGTTACTTCGATAAACGGAAGATGCACCCGTGAAAACTGATTTTTAAGATTAATTTAATGTAAAACTAATAAGAGTAATGTTAACATTATTAATATTAATAATAATAATAATTAATAATATTATATTTTAATGTAAAAGTAAGAGTTAAGTAGAAACAAGGAAAAAGGGTAACAACCAAAAGATAAAAAAGGAAAGGAATTAGGGAAGAAAAAATTGGAGGGGAAAGGGTGTCAAGAAATAGGTTAGGGGTGGGTATAGTATGGGGAATGCTTATGGGAAAGACAATGGATGGTGGGCTACTATGACTTACTATGTTTAAAACCATCTTCCTCGTTAAAATTGTTAGGGATCTTTTCAACTTCAATGGATTCCTTGGTGAGGTGGGTAGTGTGGAGAGGAGTATATACAAGAACTCTTACTTTGTCAAATCATATGAGGTGCTTGCTATTGTGAGATTTCTTGACAATGATTGATTTGGAGACCTAGTTATGGATATTATCCACCATGTGTTCTTTGAATGAGCCTTAAAGGATCTACTAGTTTGGTCTATGCAAGAATTCTCACAAGAGAAAGCCTTCTCTGATCTAATTTAGAATATTAGATTATTGTGTTACGATCCTCCTTAGATTAGAAACAAAATTCTTTCATTGTGCTTAAGGATTCATGAATTGTGCAAGTGAAAAATGAGGTTTTCTATTAATTTTATGAGAAATTTTGACATAAATAAGAGATTGAACAACAGCATAAACATGTACAAAACCTCACCAAAAAAAAATCACAACAGGAACATGATGAAGGAGTTCAACCCTCCTGGGCTACGTCTCCTTGGTCCAACTTCCAATGGCTCGGGCCTCTCTATTATGCTCAAAAGTGTAAAAATATGTGTTTACAATGCTCAAATGTTTCT
This sequence comes from Pinus tabuliformis, assembly GCA_031772625.1. NCBI lineage: Eukaryota > Viridiplantae > Streptophyta > Pinopsida > Pinales > Pinaceae > Pinus > Pinus tabuliformis. The sequence goes on along the minus strand of CM062819.1, from coordinate 862,922,473 downwards.
GAAACCTACTCCAATGAGTCCATAATGTCCAAAAGTGGCTACCTAACCTCTTTCTACATCCAATTTGATCTAAAACTAGAGAATTTATGACCTCTCGTAGTTTCTCCACTATTCGCTCCACAATTTGCACCAAATCTGGCATCATCCTACAAATTCACTCCATTTTCTACTAACGAAGCAACAAATTTCCTGGATTTTGGGCGGATTGGTAGGATCATTAATTTCACCGCCGAGGCCTTAGAACGAAAAACTAGGTCATATGGGGGTCATTCGCCAAGGGGATAGCCCCTGACGCTAGCCCCCCTCCCTCCGATAGTCTCAGTGAATGTTAACGGTTTAGGAGGATCGGTCACATGGTGCTTGTTCGATGGTCACAGTGGTGGTTATCGTGGCAGCTAAATTATCTATCGCAACCGATGGTTTGTGTGCTCACATGGGGGTGCAGTTAAGTTCGCTTGCCCCCCAACCTCGACAGTGTTAAACCATAATACAAACCCACCTCCATAGTATGTAATTAAGTAACAATGCATAGATGGACTAGTAAAGATTTGTCGTGTGCTATGGGAGGTTCTAGGGTCAAGCCTGACCTCTAACCTATCTTTCCATACAAAATTTTTAAATGGCCATTAAGAGGACATGTGGCGGCCTCCAGCTTTGCCACGTGTCACCTCCTGATTGGCCCAAACGCAACACATGAACCAATAAGACTTCACAAAATCAATGGAATATTCAAAAAATATTCTAGGAATATTTCAATATTATTTCTTTTTCCACCCAGGCTTTACGGATGCTTAGTCAACATCCGAGTCATCCAGCTACAATTTTTTTACCTGTTTAACAAAGTGAACAAATTATGTTTCTCGGAGCATACAATGTTTGTTTTGCACGAAACGAGTTGTGCTAGATTCAGGATGATGAGCACTACATGGTCATTTAGGTTCCACACCATTTTGACAACTTTTATTTTTGAGCATAATTTTAAGCACCTCATCACTCCTTCCCACTAAAAGACTTTTGGAACCCCAAATATCACTTTCAGTTGTCCAACAGGTGAGGGTACAGTTCCCTCACCTTTCCAATCTCTATCCATTTAGATTTTGAATGATTTGTACCCTTGAGCCCCACTTGAAGATAATCGACACTTCCCCTTTTTGATGTTGTTGTTCTTCTATCAAGTATAGTGTCTTGTTGAATCTCTTCAAGGAATTCTAGAGAAAAGTCTTCAATAGATGGAATTTGAATATTCTCTCCTTGATTTTCAATCAGAGGTTCATACAACCTTAAATGCTCAACATTAACAACAACACAAATTTTCACATATGAAGGCAAATCCAACATGAAGGCATTGTTACCAATCTTTTCCAAAATTCTGAATGGACCATATCTAATTGGTTTTAGATTTTTTACCTTCTCCTTGGAGCCTCTCTTTGATAATGTGAATCCAAACTTCATCACTGACTTGGAACTTGTGATCTTCATGATGCTTGTCGTGACTTGCTTTATACTTGCCTTAGCACTTTTCAAGCTATTCTTGAACCTTTTGGTGTACCAATTGGATTTGTTCAATGAACTTTCTTGCTTTTTCTATGTCACTATGACCATCAATAGAAACATATTTTCCAAAAGTAAAATCCAAAGGAGATTTAGGCAAGTATCTCAAACATGCATCAAATGGTGATGTTTGAGTTGAAGAGTGCTTGGCCCGGTTGTAAAAATGTCGAATATAGTGCAAATATTCATCCCACAGCTTAAGATGCTTGTTGCAATACCCATGAAGAAGATGTATCACTATTTTGTTCACCACTTCTGTTTGACCATCTGTTTGTTGATGAAAATTTGTACTCTTTTTCAATTTGGTGTCCATGAATCCCCACAAGCTTGACCAAAAATTCCCAACAAAGTGAGAATCTTGATCACTAACAATGGATGTGGGCAATTCAAAATGCACCCATACATTCTGAAGAATAGCTGAGCAGTTTTTTCAACTGTAACTTTCTTTTTACATGGAATCAAAATACACATATTGTTGAACCTGTCCACAACTACATAAAAATAATCATGACCTCTTTTTGACAATGGAAGACCTCCTACAAAATCCATAGAAACACTCTCCCATGGTCGTGAAGGAACTAGAAGTGGTGTGTACAATCCTAAATTCCTATTGCCAGCCTTACTGATTACACATAATGAAAATCCGTTAAAAAAGCGAGACACATTTTCAAGCATACGAGACCAATAACAATACCTCTGTAGATGTGCCACCATTTTACTTACACCAAAATGACCAACAATAAGATAAGTGTGTGTCTCTCTTATCATGTTTGCTCTTTCTCCCTGTTGAATAGAAATCTTGCCAAGATGGTACAACAAGTTATCATGCAAATGACAATCCAATTCCTCTACTTGGTTACTTTGACTCAAGCTTGCATAAACATCTTGAAAGTAATTATCTAATGCATATTGATCAATATAACTTTCATGTAAAACATAATTATGCTTGAGTAAAGTAGCTGCACTAAAAATAGGCCTAGAAAGAATATCAACAACTTTATTGTAGATACCTTTATTGTACCTAATTACCAAGTGGAATTGTTGAAGAAAACCCATCCATCGAAATTTCCTTGATTGCTGCATATTTGATTGAGATTGCAAGTATTGAAATGGTTGATGATCAATGTGAATGATTGTTTCCTTACCCATCAAGTAGTGTTTCCACTTTTTCACACTTTGCACTAATGCATACAATTCATTGTCATATGTAAGATAGTTAATTACTGCACCATTAAAGGTTTCCGAATGAAAAGAGATAGGCTTACCATGTTGCATGAGGACTTCACCCATGGCGTAGTAACTAGCATCAATATGAATCTTAAATTACTGTCTCAAGTTTTGAAGTGCAAGTATTGGAGTTGTACTGATATTTTTCTTCAATGCATGAAATGCCTTTTGTTGTTTTCCTCCCCACTAAAAAACCTTCTTCACACTTGTCAATGCATGCAAAGGAGTTGCTATAAGAGAAAAATTAGCAATGGATTTCCTCTAATATTGGGCTTCTCCCAAAAAACTTCTTAGCTTAGTAACTGTCTTGGGCCTTGGCCAATTCAAAATGACATCAACCTTGGAGGGATCTTTTTTCAAGTCACCTCCTCCAACAATATGACCTAATTAAACTAAAGAAGTTTTTCCAAACTCACACTTTGACATCTTAAGATACAACTGTTCTTTTTTGAAGACATCATTTACTTTTCTTACATGCATGATATGTTCATCATGATATTTACTAAAAAATAGGATGTCATCTAAGTATACTATAACAAACCCATCAAGAAATTGCCTCAACACATCATTCATCACACGCATGAATGTAGCAGGAGCATTACATAAACCAAAAGGCATAACTAGCCATTCAAACAAACCCTTTTTTGTTTTGAATGTTGTCTTCGAAATGTATCCTTCAACTATTCTAGTTTTATGGTAGTCACTCCTTAAGTCCAACTTAGTAAAATACTTTACATCTTTCAATTGATCAAGTAAATCATCTATTAAAGGTAGTGGGTAACAATTCTTTATCGTAATTTTGTTCAATGAATGGAATTCCACACACATGTGCCATGTTCCATCCTTCTTTGGCACCAAGAAAATAGGTGAACCACATGACAAGGAAGATGGTTTGATGGTTCTTTTTTTCAACAACTCTTGAATTTGCTTCTTAATTTTTGCATTTTCCATCACTGACATCTTGTACAAGCCAATGTTAGGAAGAGGGCAATCTTGTTGCAACTGTATCTCATGTTGGATTCATCTCTTGGGAGGTAATCCATTTGGTTCCTGAAACATCTCATCATATTGGTTAACTACATCAACTGATTCAGTTTTCAATTTTGAATCACAACCTTTAAAAGCTTCATTATCAACATCATTCTTGGGTTTGATCATTAGAAGCACAAAATTCTTTCTTGACTTTGCTAGTGTTTTCTTCTGCCCCGTATTAACAAGTGAAAGATTTAATTTCCTTTTATGAGCTCTCACAACATCATTCTTGGGTTTGATCATTAGAAGCACAAAATTCTTTCTTGACTTTGCTAGTGTTTTCTTCTGCCCCGTATTAACAAGTGAAAGATTTAATTTCCTTTTATGAGCTCTCACAATATATCCTACTCCATCTTTGAATAAATGATATGTGTTTTCATGTCTACAGAATATAGCTTTTATGTCATAAAAGTACGGGCTACCCAAAACTATGCCACATATATCTAATGGCACAACATCAAGTTCCAATTCAAATATGAAATTTGCAATAATGGCGAATTTTAGTGTACACTTTCTAGTAACCTACAATTGTGCATTGTCACACACCCATCCAAGTGGATATGGTTTATGATGTGGAATGGTTTCCAAGTTTAAATTTTTTACAATGTTTTCAAAGATAAGATTGGCTTGAGAACCACTGTAAAAAAGTGTATCAACCTTGTTATGTTTTGAGATCACCCTTATGTGCAAAAGTTATATTCTCCTCTTTTCATTTGGAGTTTCATTTTTTGAGTTTGAATAACTAGTGCTAGCAATGCATTCTTTTCCTTTTATACCCATGGCCGTGATTTTAGTTTCAAGGATCGAATCAGATCCCAAATCCTATTGAGTGGTTACAGTTGTCTTTTGTTTTCCCTTGTTGTTGAATTTTTTTGGTTTCATTTTGGGATGAAGCTTCCAACAATGAGCTTACTCATGAACCTCTATGGAATAATGTTTTCATGTCACATTCTCTCCTTCTTTTATGATAGATGCATTTTTCTTTCCCTTCCTTGTGAAACCCTTTTATTTTCCTTTACTCTTAAATGACATTTTACTACCTTCTCCTAGAGTGGTTTTCCCTCTTTCATTAAGATGAGTGGCTTGCACACACACATCATCTAAATTATTGGGATTAAACATTAAGATAATATGCTTATGGTAACTGTGTAAAAATTAAAGACCTTTTTCTGAATTCTTGGGTGTAATCTTGCACATTTTGACCTTTAAGCTATGTAAAGTTCTGCCAATTCATGATGGATTTCTACATATAAGCTGGAGAGTAGAATTGTCTTTTGATTGCAACAATGAAATCGTTCTAAGAAATTGAGATCTTATAGTGTTTTTTAATCTCCTCTCGGGTCTTCAATTCCCACCATACTAGTATTGCACCTTCCATTCTCAAGGAAGCTAACAGAATCTTTAGGTCATTCTCTTGAAGGTTTTGAATTCTACAATAGACCTCCAACTGATGAATCCAATTATCAAGCTTCTCTGCATTCACTTCACCATTATACATGGGTAGCTCTAATTTAACATCAAGTTTTAAAAAAGGTGATTTACCAGTTCTTTTCGAAGTATGATGATGAGTATGAGTAAGGGTTTTGTTAGTGGAAGAGGGTGAGGATGCTTGTGAAGAAGAAGATGAAGAAGATGGTGGAGAGGGTGGAGGTTTACCTCCATTTCCATTACCTCCTCCTGAAGAACCTTCTCCTTTGGTAGGTTTGCAACTTTCCCTTGTAACCTGGTATTCCTCTCTTCATAGAGGACCTTCACCATCTTTGTCATATCAAAAAAATCATTTCTAAAGGTCTTCTCATCTTTTGTAATGTTTATAGGTTCTCCTTCATGAGACATGATCTCTGGAGTCTCAATTGCAACTTGAGGCTGAAATAGTGTTGGAGATTGTGGCAACCTTACTCTCCTTCCCCTTGACCCAACTTTAGGGCTTCCAACCAGCTTCCCTTCTCCTCTTTTGAGTTTTAACCTTGTAAGCATGACATAAACTTGCAAACAGTTAAATCCTTCTTTCACACAACAAACCTAGTGCTCTGATACCAAAATGATCTAATTTAGAATATTATATTATTCTGTTAAGATCCTCCTCATATTAGAAACAAAATGCTTTCATTGTGCTTAAGGATTCATGAATTTTGCAAGTGAAAAATGAGTTTTTTTATGTGAATTATATGAGCAATTTTAGCATAAACAAGAGACTGAACAACAACATAAACATGTACATAACATACTAAAAAACACATTACAACGGGAACATGATGAAGGAGTTCACCCCTCTTGGGCTACGTCTCCTTGGTCCAACTTCCAATGGCTTGGACCTCTCTATTATGCTCAAAAGTATAAAAATATGTATTTACAATGCTCAAATGCTTCTGAAACCTACTCCAATGAGTCCAGAATGTCCAAAATTGCTACGTAGCCCTTTTCTGCATCCAATTTGGTCGAAAACTGGAGAATTTATGACCTATCATAGTTTCTCCACTATTCACACCACAATTTGCACCAATCTGACATCATTTGGCCAAAAAAAATTCTCTTATGTGATTTCTACTGAAAGACTTTACTTAATTCATTATGGATCACAGAAGCTTGAATATAGAAACCATCCTGCAAATTCACCCAATTTTCCGCTAACGGAGCAACAAATTCCCTGGATTTTAGGTGGATTTGTAGGATCACTAATTTGGTCATCGAGGGCCTTAGAACCAAAAATTGGGTCATATGGGGGCCATGTGCCCAAGGGCTAGCCCCCCTCCCTTTGGCGGTCTCGGTGAATGTTAACCATTTATGAGGAGTGGTCACATGGTGCTTGTCTTGCAGTGGCGGTTACGCTAACCATCAAGGCCGACGATTTGTGTGTTCACATGGGGGCAGTTAAGTCCCCCCAACCTCGGCTGTGCTAAACCATAATACAGACTCGTCTCCATAGTATGTTAAGTAACAATGCATAGGTAGATTGCTAAAGCTTTGTTATGTGTTGTCGAAGGTCGCGGGGTCAAGCCTGACGTCCGACTTGTCTTGCCATACAAAAATTTTAAACAACCATTAGGAGGACATGTGGTGGCCTTCGACTTAGCCACGTGTCATCTCTTGATTGGCTTGAACCCAACACATGGACCAATAAGACTTTGCCAAATCAATAGAATATTTCAAGAATATTCCCTTTTCCACCTACATTGTACGAATGCCTAGTCTGTATCCCAGTTAGCCACTTGCAATTTTTTTACCTGTTTGACAAAGTGAACAGATCGTGTTTCTATGAGCATACGGTGTCTGTTTTGCATAAAACAAGTCGCACTGGATTCAGGGTGATGAGCACTACACAATCGTTTAGGTTCCACACCATTCTGACAACTTTGATTTTTGAGCATAATTTTGAGCACCTCATCAATCTCATAGACTCCATGGCCAAGCATGGGATCAAATGTGCCTTTAGCTTAGCTAAATAGTTGTGTAAGGGTGGTCTAGGGTTTGAAGGAGGTTTGAATATTCTTTTTCTGCAAAATATTAGCAATATGGTTAGTAGTATCTTGGATGTAAGGAAGGGTTATTTTGGTTAAGGGGGAGATGAAGGATTGATTTTAGGGTCAGGATGGAGGGAAGAGTGAAATGCTATTCTAATTTGGGAGGAGAGTAGCCATTGGATTAGAGGGCTTCATTAAGGAGAATGTGTTCCTTTTCAAATTGTTGAAGACCAGAGATGTGAATGACTCAAGTCACTAAGATCTTAATAACAATTTTTTTTTTAAGTAAATCTTAAAATTAATATTAATATTAATACTTATTTTATATCAATCCCAACATTAATATTAATAATTTCATTATTTTAATTACTAATATTAACCATTGTAATAACATTATTAATATTACCCATTTATTAATACTAATAATTATTATTTTATTATTATATTATATCAATTATTTTTTTAATAATTTTTTTCATATACATTTTAATAATCTTATTATAAAATATATTAATATTCTATTATTAATATTACCATATTAATAATAAAAAACTTTGTTATTAATAATTATTCTTAACCAAGTTTTTGTTTATTATTATATTATAATATTATTAATAATTAGAATAATAAAACCTTATTTGTTTTTAATAATTTCTAACTTTTCTTTTCAGAAGTCTCTAGACACGATCACATTTTTATATGCTAGGCCTCTCTTACTCCTCACCTACTCTTTTTTTTGCTTCATGTTGTCATGATAGGTGAAGGGTTGACACAAAACATGGTTGGGTGACACAAAACATGGTTGGGTAACACAATTTTCTCAATAATTTAATTAGTATCCGCTAAATCAATTTTAATAAATACTTTAAGTAACAAAACATGCATGTTCCAAATTAATTTCTCAACAAGGCCGTCACATCCAATAATCTCCATGGGATATAATACACTGAAAATAACATGGAAGCAGTCAAATTCATGCAATCCATGCACTTGGAAATAAACGATGACAATGACTCTAAAGCGTTTTCGATGACTACCTTTGCATGCATCAAAATGTAGGATTACGTACATATTCGTTCATCAGATTTAAAATATCATTCCATTGTTTATTTTTTATTATTATAAACTTATATATTGACACGACAAATTCTAACCCTACGACCGCCCAATGTCTGTAGCACCCGTCGCAGTTATAAAGTCAAGACCCATGAATTTTGGGTTGTGAATGTTATACTTTTGTTCCCAACCTTCTGCTGCAATGTCAACGTTGGTTGGTTTGCGTGTGGCATTAGCATTCTCTGGACTGCTAATTACTTCTTGCTCGATTTCTTCGGCGTTACTCACTTCTCTGTGCAAAAATTGATTGACGATGTCAATTGCGTGAATTGGTATATTTTATCCTCAACCATGAAAGTCTCAAATCTAAGATGATGTACGCTTCAATGGATAAAGGGAGAGTAAACATTTCTAAGTTCTGATTTGTTTTTAAAGTATATTTCTTTGTGACTTTTATTGTAAATATATTATGGATTTGCTATGTTTTTTAAATTTATGTATTCTAAGAGAATTTTGTAAGTTTATTTATTTATTTTTGTATTATTTTTGGGAATATCTATCATAGTTTAGTCGTGAAATCTAATTTAGTTGTTAAACCAGCAGTGAAATCTAACTCAGTTGTCAAACCAGCAGTGAAGACAAGTATGGGACAATTATTTTTGGATGCTATCAATTAATGCAGTGTGACTCATCATCCTTATTCAAGAAAAACCATGTCACCTGGAATAACCTACAAGCTTTAACTTGTTTCTTTAGGTCAGAAAAAACCATCTCTTAACCAAAACAAAAACAGTTTTGAAACATACTCCAAACCTTATAAAATAATATAAGCTATTGCAAAACCTTACTATTACTTCTTGTTGCAAAACCTTACTCATTACTTCTTATGTTCATTAATAAGCACAGCTCGAGTTGTAACTCACGATGATGGCAATCACTCCGAAATCAAGAGAGAGCCATATTTCCCATGCTATCGGGTTTAAATGAACGGTGGCTGTATATGCTCACCATTCGATTTTAGCCTTAACAAAATGCTATCGAGCTTTAAATAACGGTGGCTGTATATGCTCACCATTCAATTTTAGCCTTAACAAAATCAAAAAATAGGTATATATAGCCGCTGTTCATTTAAAGCCCTATAGCATGGGGGATTTATTGGTTGCCGAAATCAAGGGCCTTTAACAATCTGATCAGGATTCCATTCAAAGTTGGTGAAACGTTGCTCTCCAATTGTCTCATTTTTAACTTTCTGGATTATTCAACGACGACTATAAAACTCTTTAACCTAATGAACAACCTTACGAATATAGAAAGCAGAGTACTATTAAAAATTTGGCACCGGGAAGGAGATTCAACGTAACGTAAATTATATTGCACGTGAACTAAAAAATGAGCCATCATACATGAGTGTTTTAGTTTTTTTGTTTTCAAACATTTGTCATCGATCCCACTCATACCTCTCAACCATATGGATCTTTAATTCGAAAATTCAAGACCTATCTCACTCGTACATCTGGATAGGTGAGCAGCATGCTATGGCGTAGAACATGAGTAGCAAACCCGCAATTTCCCCGATGAATAAAGTAGGTAGAAAATTGGTCGAAGTTAGAGGCGTAGTTGCTAAATTTTGGTAGGCTTAACATACTTTCAAAACTTTTGGTTTTTTAAAATACAAAAAATTAAAATTAAATAATGTTGTTGTATTTTTGGTTTTTTTTTTTTTTTTTTAAATGTAAATGAAATTTTGCACATTTTAAATAAAAATAAAATTTAAGAAATTAAATAGAAATATGGTTTTTTATTTAGTTATTTTTAAATTAAAAAGAAAATTTTAGAATTATTCTAAATTAATTTAGATGCTCCTAGATGGGGTGTAGTAATGTGTATAAGTGAGCACTTAGCTAGGGTTTGGCTTAAATGCATGTGAAATGGGGAAAGAAGGGAGAATTGTGTTTATTTGGCATTGGAGAGCACAACCTGGTGGAGGATTCCCAAGATTAAGGTTTAGTTGTCACCCATAGTGAATCAATCTCACTCAAAATCATGAGTATTCATTGATCTCATTGCATTAACTATGCCATGAAGAATCTAAAGGAACGAACGTTACCATTAATGGAAATGTTGGTCCCAACACATATTTATCTGATTTTATGGGGCAATTGAGATTGTTCCAATCACTACCATTGTTTTATGGTAAAGGAATTGGTAATTCTAGGATGCAAACAAGAAATAGCTTCATTCGTCATTTTAGCAAATCTAAGAAATCATAAGGTCTAGGTCCTCCTAGCCTGGTCTCTTTCCTTTTTCTCATGTCATTCTCTTGTCTAAGGTTCCTTTTGTTTCATCCATCTTCCATAGTGAGACCTCATTGGCAACAAGGCTCTTCTGGTTCTGAGGGTGCCACCTCTCCTTAGCATTGTCAATTGGAATTCTCAGGGATACTGCCTACTCATGATTTTTCAACATATCACTTGTGGTTGATCTTTCTATCATTTCTAGTTTATGGTTTTAATTCCCTGTCAAAGTGTAATCCTCAGCACTAGGTTCCTTCTTACCTCCACCCATGTTTTCAATATTCACCATCCTTCTTGTTGGTTTGGTGGGGCTTACCCCTCATTTTGCTTGGTCAGTGCTATCCCCAAAGTTCACATTTAGCTCGATGCTCTCCCTTGAGTTGTCAATATGCCTTGCCAAAAGGCCTGCTTGAGGATTGGGGATGGAGGTTCTGGTGCCCATACTACCACCCAAGCTTGAGCCCAAGCCCATGTTTTAGTTAATAGATATTGTGAACACATGCCATTGGTCATTCAAGATGACATTAGTGGAATTTGAAATGGTAGTGACCAATGAAATAGATCATGTATCAGATTCAGAGGTCATTGAAAATGTGTCAAACTGGGTTCCAGATTTGGGCAGTCTGAGAGCACACCAAAACTAGTTTCTACACACTATTGAACTCTATTGGCACGTCAAAAATATGTTGGGAAATGCCTTATTCAAACATAATGAAAGAAATATGAGTTGTTCCTCCGCATGGAGGAGCTACACCTAGTTTATCAAATCATAGATGAATGCATGCAACACATAGAAGTAGTCATCCTTTGCAACAGTGATCAACCACCACCAGGCCAACCCGGGCATAGTATTCTAGCCAATTATTCTATTTTCTCATGCCATGCTTCTTCCTCAACTATGTTTCCAATTTATATAACATATACTTTAGGTGTCTCTTGTTTTCATTCACTCTGGTTTCCATGGCTTTTAGGGAAAAGTTTTGTAATGTAAACACTTGTCATGTCTAGCAAAACATGGTTATTTTGGAAAACTCATGCTTGAGACTAAATTACGGTCTCTGTTATGGTTTCTAGACTTGCAGACCAAGACTAACTAAGATATCCAAAGTATATATTGTAAATATTTTATATATTAATATAAGAATTTGAGCTTTAAAAAAATAGTTTATATGCAAACTAATTAAGGAAATTAATAAATTATATATTTTCTTATTTTTTAGTCAATTAATTTTAAATTAAAATGAAAATTTTAAAGTTATTTTAGACTAGTTTAAATGCCTTTTGATTTATTTATTTTTTAAGTCAAAGTTCTATCATTAATAAAAAAGGGAGTACATAGTTATCAAAATGCAAATAGTCTCACCTCGATCGAGTTTGTTGATCAATGCTATCACCATATTACAAAAAAACAAAAATAAAGACAAATTAGAGGTCCAAATCCTGACAAGCCAAAAGCACCAAAAGACAAACAAAACTAGAATAACACCTGTGACCATGCTTAATCATCATAAGTAATTGACGTTGGATTGTCTGACCTAGTCCCTAGAGGGGGAGGGGGCGATATGAACACTGAGCATGTTGCTCGAAGTGAGCCAGCCACGTTTCCAACTTCTCTACCTTTTTAGCAAGTATATTTTGACCCCGCCAAATGACTACAATCCTATCTCTAACATGGAATTGAAAGTAATTTCGTTGATTTAGTGTGGCAATGACAACCTCATGCTCTTCCTTTCTGATCCTCTCGTGTGCTTCCAGGTGATCTAAAAGAGACTGAAGCAGGTCCCGAATGGCATTAAGTGAGTTTGTTGGCCAACAACTCCTATGCCACCCCTTCCTGCTTGATCTGAAAATGGGGCACTAAAGGCTTCTTGTCAGCTTACAAGAACCTCTCCCATTTCCAAAGCTTAAATATTTCCAAGACCTTATGATTAACCAATTGGAGAATTAAAAAGTGCTTGAAATAGATGTATGTCTTTTGATTGCCTTTAGACTATTCAAGTGCTTATATTCATTTGGTTAAACTGATATGAAATGCATATAACAGTAAATAAAGGAGCAAAGTAAGCAAACACATAAGACAACAATATAATATGGAGTCCACCCTGGTATCTTGGGTTACGTCTCCTTGAGCCTAATCAACTCGACTAGGCTCTTTGGGATTATGACTTAAATGCTTTTACAAGTTCCATGCTCAACTCCATTGGTTTACAATGAACCTATGGGTTTAGAAATACCATCTTATCCTGCTGGCTATCCTCACTCTGCAGACAGATCTAGGCTTCTCTGGACTTGACTCCTTCAGTCACTGTTATGAGCTTCTTGAGTTTCTGGCTTCCCTGACTCCCTCACAATTGTCTTTATTGTCTTTGGAATGCCTTCTTCTATCTTCAACACACTCTGAACACCAGCAAGAGCTGGATCATTTGATCTCTTTGCTGTTTTGCAGCTTCACTACAGCTTCATGGCTCTTAGAAGTCTGCTGTGAGCTCTCTGGCTCTGGCTCTTAGCTCTGGCTCTTTGGCTCTAGCTCTAGCTCTTCAGATTCTCTGAGCTTCTCTTGGCCTCTGCGTGCCTCTATAGTTCGCTTGACCTCCAAGCGACTCTCAGCAACCTTCCAGCGACCTCTTAAGCGACCTTTGGTCAATGGTGCTCTCTGTGTATTTGTAACACATCGATTACAGTCCTCCATTATGGAAAAAACCACGCGTTTCCATAAAAGAATCAGTTTCCCATTGCAATGAATCGACAGGCATAGGAAACCCAATTGTTTAGCCTTCCTCCTATAGAAATAGCCAAATAATGCAATACACAGGAAAACTGTCGAAAACACATGATTGGAGCATTTAACCGGATCTCAAAATGCATTCAATCGCATCTATATCCATCTTGGGTCCGTCTTGTCATTGCAAACCATGATCGCATAGGCGGGAGGTCAAAAACCCAAATACAAAGGAATACATAGAAAATCTAAAAACGCAGACTTCAAATATTATAGAATCGCATCTATAAACCCATCGGGTCAGCCTTCTATCGGCATATCGCAATCTCTTAGGCGGGACGTCAAAACCTCAATATACGGGAAATACAAATAAAATCCAAATAAACCGGATTTCAAAGTTTATGCATTCGAACTTGTAATTCCCATCGTGTCTGCCCTTTATCAGGGGTCCACCGATCGCTGATCGCCGATATCGCCAATTGGCCCATCGGAACATTGGTGTATCACTATCGGCCCCCTCGCATCGGTGCTACGGCTGATCGCATATCAACATATCATAGTGCTACGGCAGGGGGGTCTTCCCTTTGCATCCCCCGATCAGCGATCAACGATTGCATCTTGACCGTTGATTGGCGACCTCTAATCTGATGGCTGACAGTCATTTCGGGCACACAATTTGCACGATGATTAACCGCCTGAAAAAGCAGTTTCCTCTCTCCTCCTACGTGCTACATGTTGGCCAATGTATGGAATCAGGCGGAGCCCATCCAATACCACTTACTACTTGAAGCCTGTCCGAAATACCATTTACTATCTTCCTTTGGAACTCAAAAGGTTCGCTTATTTGATTCATAAATCCGTCGTGTCCACTGAAAGCCTTTGCACCTGTTTTAAGTCCTCTCCCTTAGTTTATTGCGATGTGATAAAGGAATGCGATGGGATGAACTCTAAGGGTTTTTATGTTTAAAAACACATTTTCCCTTAAGTCCCATTTATAAGAAATTGCCTCATTTTCTAAGGATAATGGGCAATCTTCTTTTTACAATAACTTCTTCATCCAAAGTCTGTTTCATCCCATTCAAGTTGCAGTAGATTTAGAATGAAAATGTCCATGCAATGGGACTATTTCCAAGAGCACCCTCGGACTTTCATTTTCCTCTGTGAGGAACACTTTAGACTTATAAGTCTATCTTAGATCCATTTTGGATCACACCTTCCCACTAAAAGAACTTTTGGTCTCCAAAAGACTAACACACTGATCTGAACTGTAAATGAGAGTAACAACACCCTCTTCTTTCAGCCTCCTTGCACTTTCCTTGCATAGTGCCTCTGAACCAAAGCTTTTGACCACTCTCCTTCCTAGAGGTGCTAGTCCTCTTAGGAAGAACTGTTTTCCTCCTTGACTTCATGCAGAACTCTTATTGAGATGGTCACAGAAGGTAGTTTGAAATTCTCTTCCTTTATCATTGATCCATGGTGGCTCAAACAAATGTGAAGTCACATCTACTTCACAGAAATTTACATTTGTACCTGTTTGACATGCTGTCAACAACAACTGTTAACAACAACAAGGAACCGATAACAACTGGATGGCCTAAACTCCCGCTTCAACAAAAGAAACATATTTTCACATCTTGTGAATTACCTCCATGTATTACATCTGCATACAAATGATGGACTAGAAACCAAGCCCACAAAACATGCCTTTAAAACAAATGACCCTTCAAGTCAAGCATGTAGAAAATATCTCAGGGATTCTTTTCAAAAGATGAAACACTTCATCATTATCTCCATCTTGGAGACCAAATAAACTTTTTTCAAGTCAATATTACATTACATGCATGCCAAAGCAATCAACCCTTCAAGTTAATTACACATACATGTTCAAATACAAGGAAATCATCAACATCCGTGTGCTCATGCATATCATTCTCATCCATGCATTTCATCCTTCAACTTTCACTTAAGCACACTGTACTTTTGAAGTTGAAATGAATATAATGTTGCAGCAATAAAGTGAGTCTCCTACTCAACTTTTCCATTCACCTTCTTGGTAAAATCCTACAGCTTGCATTCCATTAAAAAAGAAATGCAAATAGATGCATCAAAACAAAATATATGCAATCTTTAATTGGATAACAACTCTAACCATTTCTTACCAATCCATTTCAAAGGTGCTACCTTTGTCTACACATTAGCATCAACATGTGAATCATCTTGAAACACATCAATCACGGAATCTTTCTTTCCATTCTTGCCATTTTCTCTTTCCACCTTCTTCAAGTTTCTTGGAAGCATTGTTGGATTTAGAGTCCAACACTTTTCAACAATGTGTCCTTCCTTATGGTAGTAAGTGCAACACATGTGCATCCTCTTGACAATATGATTTGCCTTGTTCAGTGGACCTTTGGCTTCTTGCTTCCTTTCCTTCAAAAGTTTCCTGTATGTGGCCATTCTCTTCCAACATCTAGAAACATTATGGTTATCCAAACCACAAAAGGAACATGCAATTCTTTTCCCATAATTATATGGAAATTTATCATGTTTAACATAATCAAAAGGAAAATGATAAGAACCAGAATTATACCTTTCTTTTTCACCTCTTTTACCTTCATGAGGAGGTGAATTGAATGAAGAAGTGGCTCCCTTTGGAACGCCATCAATCTCTTCAAGGTTGTCAGAGTTTCCACAACTCTCTGGTCCAAGTGCATGCTTACGAACACTTGCATCTTGCAAATGATGTTTCAAGCTATTGCATTCTCCATGAATACAATCTTCACACTCTTGAGGTAGAAGACCGGAAATGAAACTCCTTCTTGGAACTGTTTCAATGGCCTTCATGGTAGCTTTGGAACTTTCTCCATAAGACTGTCCATAGCCAAGACCCAAATACTTAGGCCTTTCCTCAACCATTATTGGCTCAACAATACCCTGTGCATGTTTACCCAAGCCTTTTCCTTCATAACCCATCTTGGACATTAACTTGGAACCTATGCCTCTGGTATGTTTTTCAAAAGAACCAATATAAGCATTCTTAGAAGAATTTGAAGACAAACAGGAATTGTTTACCTCTTCTTCAAGCTGATACTTGACTAAGGCTTCTTTGGCAACAAAGAGACGTGTCTCCAATTCATGCATCCTTTTCAAGTTCATATTTGCAATATGAAGTTGCCTCTCCATTTCCTGCAATTTGTCAAAAGCAACTGCTTCTCTTCCTCCACGAAATTCAACTGCTCTCTAAGTATGATGCTCTTCCTTCCATCCTCATACATTTCTCTGACCTTGTCCATCATGGTGAACAAGTCTTGCTTCATGTCTTCATCAAAGAATCTTGTGAAGAAAGAAGATTTTGAGGACTCACTTGTAGAAGTTGTCATTATGCCAATGAACAAAAGAACTTCAAACAAGATTAATAAAGAGCTTATTCAAGAAACCTTTTGTAACAAACCTCTTGTACTTCAAGGATTGCTTTGAGGTCCTTTGGGATAAGAAGAATTCCTTCAGCCCTTCTTCTTTTTTGTCCTCTCCTGGACTGAGCTAGAAAAAACTTTCCCTTCACCTTTGCAAGCTCAAACAATATTCAGTCTGCAAACAAGCATATAATCAATCCTTGACTGCCCAAACACCTTTTCGACAAGCAATCTTTGCTCTGTAAATCAAGCATTCTGATCTGATACCACTTCCTCTGGTATAACTAGCTTTGATATCACCTTCCTAAAGGTGGGGTTAATCAATCTCAGGCTCTGATACCACCTGATCTGAAAATGGGGCACTAAAGGCTTCTTGTCAGCTTATAAGAACCTTTCCCATTTCCAAAGCTTAAATATTTCCAAGACCTTATGATTAACCAATTGCAGAATTAAAAAGTGCTTGAAATAGGTGTATGTCTTTTGATTGCCTTTAGACTGTTCAAGTGGTTATGTTCATTTGCTTAAACTAATATGAAATGCATCTAATAATAAATAAAGCAGTAAGTAAGCAAACACATAAGACAACAATATAATATGGAGTTCACCCTGATATCTTGGGCTACATCTCCTTGAACTCTAATCAACTTAACTAGGCTCTTTGAGATTATGGCTTAAATTATTTTAAAAGCTCCATGCTAAACTCCATTGGTTTACACTGAACCTATGGGTTTAGAAATACCATCTTATCCCACTGGTTGTCCTCACTCTACAGACAGATCTAGGCTTCTCTGGACTTGACTCCTTCAGTCAGTGCTCAGAGCTTCTTGAGCTTCTGGCTTCTCTGATTCCCTCAGAATTCTCTTTACTGTCTCTAGAATTCTTTCTTCTATCTTCAGCACACTCTGAATGCCAACAACAGCTAGATCATTTGATCTCTTTGTTGTTTTGTAGCTTCATTATAGCTCCATGGCTCTTAGAATTCTGCTGTGAGCTCTCTGGCTCTAGCTCTGGCTCTCTGTCTCTTGCTCTTGGCTCTGGCTCTGGCTCTGGTTCTAGCTCTTTGGCTCTCTCTGAGCTTCTCTTGGCCTCTGTGTGCCTCTGTAGTTCGCTCGACCTCCAAGCGACTCTCGGCAACCTTCCAGCGACCTCTTAAGCGACCTTTGGTCAATGGTTCTCTCTGTGTATTTGTAACACATCGGTTACAGTCCTCCATCATGGAAAGCCACAGGTTTCCATAAAAGAATTAGTTTCCCATTACAATGAATAGGTGGGCACAGGAAACCCAACCGTTCGGCCTTCCTCGTTCTAAAATAGCCAAATAATGCAATACACAGGAAAACTGTTGAAAGCACATAATTGGAGCGTTTAATGGGATCTCAAAATGCATTCAATTGCATCTATATCCATTTCAAGTCCATCCTGTCATCGCAAACCATGATTGCACAGACGGGAGGTTAAAAACCCAAATAAAAAGGAATACATAGAAAATTCAAAAACCCGGACTTCAAATATTATGGAATCGCATCTACAAACCCATTGGGTCTGCCTTCTATCGGCATATCGCAATTGCTTAGGCGGGAGGTCAAAACCTCAATATACGGGAAATACAAAGAAAATCCGAATAAACTAGATTTCAAATTTTATGCATTCGCACTTATAATTCCCATCGAGTCCACCCTTTATCAGCATATCCCAAGTCACAATCACAATGTGCATCGGCCCTGGTATTGGGGGTTCGCCAATTAGCCCATCGAAACATCGGCATATCGCTATTGACCCCATCGCATCGGCGCTATCGCTGATCGCATATCGGCATATCACAGTGCTATAGCCTAGGGGTCTTCCCTTTGCATCCCCCGATCAGTGATCACTAATCGCATCTCAATCGTTGATTTACATCCTCTAATCCAACGGTTGACAGTCATTTCAGGCGCACAATTTACACGAGGATTAACCAGCCCGAAAAAGAGGTTTCCTCTCTCCTCCTACATGCTACGTGTTAGCCAATGTATGGAATCAGGTGGAGCCCATCCAATACCGTTTACTGCTTGAAGCCTGTCCAAAATACCATTTACTGCCTTCCTTTCGGAACTCAAAAGGTTTGCTTGTTTGATTCATAAATCCGTCAGGTCGGCTGAAAGCCTTTACGCCTATTTTAAGTCCTCTCCCTTAGTTTATTGCGATGCGATAAATGAATGTGATTCGATGAGCTCTAAGGGTTTTTATGTTTAAAAACACATTTTCCCTTGAGTCCCATTTATAAGAAATTGCCTCATTTTCTATGGATAATGGGCAATCTTCTTTTTGCGATAACTTCTTCATCCGAAGTTCGTTTCATCCTATTCAAGTTGTAGTATATTCAGAATGAAAAGATCTATGCAATGGGACTGTTTCCAACAGCATCCTTAGACTTTCATTTTTCTCTATGAGGAACACTTTAAACATAGAAGTCTATCTTAAATCCATTTTGGATCACCGCTGCTCCAACCCCACACACCTGCTCCACCCCCATAGGCCACACCGCCTTGCTTACCTCCTCTAGTTTCACACCCAATTCTCACTGAACTCACTCCACATCTACCTCCAATCATACATTATATAAAATTGAAAAATGATATAAAACACATACATAGTTTTAATCATTAAATATCACTCATATTATGAAATAATAACCACACACAATGTAGTGTTAGATTAATTTCTTTCAGAGTAAGACACACTCCACACTACCAAGTTTGTCTTTGGATTCTATGAGCAACTTACCGCTATTTTGTCTAAAGGTCAATTTCTGTTAAAAGTTTTATGATTTTTACGTGCAAGAACTTATATTAGTTTTAATGAAATAAATTAAAAAATATTTACACTCACACATTACCATTTATCTATTTTCATTTTTTAAATTCAAACATAATTTATTTTTAAATAAATGGAAAAAAATATTTGTAATATTAAACATCAAAATTCATCAATTTTATTTATTAAATTCAATACATACATATTATATATATTTTTTGTATTTATAATTTTATAAAAATTAAAAATTTTAATTTTTACATTCAACTCCACTCCAAATTTTATAAGATTTATTTCTTTTTTGTTTTGTCTTGTCTTGTTTTCTTTTATCTATCTCTCTCTTTCTATATATATATATATTTTTTTTGTATTTATAATTTTATAAAAATTAAAAATTAAATGTTTTACATTCACCTCTACTCCAAATTTTATAAAATTTATCTCTTTTCTATTGTTTTCTTTCTTTCTCTTTTATATATATATAATTAATATTTTATAAAATTTAAATAAATAAAATAAAACATTTTATTTTATATATATATATATATATATAAAATAAAATATTTTACTTTATTTATCTAAATTTTATAAAAGATTAATTATCTAATTATCTAATTATATATATATAATTAATCTGTTTTAAAATTTAAATAAATAAAATAAATGAGATAGACGCAGGTTATTATTTTGTTAATATTAGGTTATAACATTTATCTATTGTCATATTATATTATTTGTTTAGTGACTCATTTCGTTGGAATGGTATAATTCTAATCTTTGTATATTTTTTTTTTATAAATTCTATCTTATTGTTTTATAAGTATTGGAAAAAAAGCCTTATATTATATTTGTATGATATATATACAAAGTTGTAATCTAATTGTGATTATATGAATATATCACATCAATTGTTGAATTCAACATTTAATCTAAGCATAAAAGGGTTGAATATAATGGTGGAAAGTGAGGAGTTTTTAATCATTGGGCAAGGTTCAATTCACATGAGAGCTTAGCATAGAGTCATGGGGGCGCCTTGGGGTAGTGGTAGAACATATGGTTTCACCCAAAGATATTATATTAATTAGTCTCATGACTTGTGCACACATAATTCGATCAAAGTTGACCTCCATTTTCTCCTTTCAAAATAATTTTCCCTACTATGGGTGTCATTCAAAGGAATCTACATTGTTGTCTCATGATGTGGGAAATTATATTTATGAGGGAGCTTGGTATTCCCCAAAGGTGGCATTCACCAATGCAATGGAGACATAATAAGTTTAGCATTGGAGGTATCCACCGTGATTTGGTTTGAGATGTGCATTTTCCTTCAAGGAAAACATACTTTGATTCCCACTTTGTTGATAATTTTTGTTGTCATTATGGCTAGTGTCTACAGAGGTGGTAATTATGATTTAGGTTTTTGGGTATCGATTTCCACACTTACAACTTGGTTAAATTCTAACTGGTTTCATTCATATTGATTGTTATATGTTGTTTTTCTACTACTTTTTCAACTAGTAATGGATTTCTTATACTAGTTTCATTGCTTTGCTCTAGAAATTTTCTATTTTAGAGGCCTAAATCTATAGATCAAAAAGTTAGTAAGGTTTTTTCTTTATTGTATGAACCACAACGCCTTATGTATTTTTCTTAAACTCTAACTTATGTCTACAAATTAGGAAATTCTTATACTAAGTTTAGGGCCTTGGTTGTAGGAATGAGCCTACTCAAGACACCAGTTCCCACTACCAGAGATATTCATGGGCACATTTGGAGACACCAATACCCACTGCTAAGCACCAAGTTAGCAAGAGGCATTAATCACTTTGTTTGCAAAAATAACACTCAATTACAATTCTTTTTAATGCATACAACTTCTTAAGAAGATAATAACATTCACATTACCTTCATCGAGTTATCTTGTTGCTTCTTCCTTCACAACATATTCTCATTTCTTCTACCTTCATCAAGTCTACATATTGCTTCTACCTTTAATAAGATTACTCAATACTTATTCCTTCACCAAGTCTAAGAAAAATTTGAATCTCCAAATGAGATATATGGTAAATCTCCTGAAGCTTGTTTTGTTTTTCATCTTCCTAAGAACGAATTTGTACACTATCCCCAATAGATTATGAATTTTTTACCCGGGAAACTTATTTATGTCTCATTAGATCTCTAAAAATTTCACAACCTGAAAAGTCCCAAAAAGGAAGTAATAACAAAATTTCCAAGCTAGCCTAATTGAAAATAACATTATAACCATTCAAAAACCTTAACTTCCACATGGTGTACCTCCAAAAGTATAGTAAACAAAAGTACGAAATTTTGATCATAGGTACCTAGGGATCTTGCCTCTCTCTCCTCAAAATTTCAAACTCTAAAACATCTAAAAAAATAAGTTATAGTAAAACTTCCAAACTGAGCTATTTTAAACTAATTTCAACGGCAACCAAGAACCCTAAATTTCTTAGAGCATCCCTCTGAAAGTATATAGAACCAAAGAATCAAATTTAAACCACAGGTACCTAACACCCTCCCCTATATCTTATCAAAAATATCATAGTATAAAATGTCTTAGAAAATGTGTTATAACAAAAATTCCAAGTTGACATGTTTGAAACTAATTTAAAAGCATTTAGGATCCCTAACCTTTGTAGGTAATATCTTAGAAAATATAATGAACCAATGTCTAAACTTTTTACTAGATGTATGCAGTGATCTCATCTCCATCTCCTCACAAATTCATGGTCTGAAACATCCAAAAAATAAGTTTTTATGAAACTTCCAAGTTGGATTGTTTGAAGTATATTTTAGGACCAATCACAAACCATAACTTCAATAACATATATCTATAAAACTATAGTGAACCAAGCTATTAAATTTTAAGCATATTTTCCCATCAATTTCTCCAAAATATGTGTAAAACTTGAGCATACGAAGGAATCCCCATCCACACCCCAGAAAGAAAATGTTACAGTGAAAATGCCAAGATGACTTATTCACTACACAAACTGCATTTTTTATCACCCATACTTTCATTCGAATGCCTTATCCTTGTATAATTTATCTTAAACCTCCATGAAAAGACATGTTAATTAAAAAATTGACATAAAATCATTAATTAAATAATCAATTTCTTTTTTTTTTTTTTTTTACTTTCCCAAATACTATGGGAAAGTACCATTAGAAAATACCATGGGTTTGAAAACACCATTTCACTTTTTAACTTCTCCATTTTCATGAGAATCCTCTTTTTAATACACTTGTATACTTATATATAACATCAATGATAATAGTTTTTTTAACAATCTCCCCCTTTCTCATTGACTAAATCTTGCAATGAAACACATAATCCACCATGAATATAATATCAAAGATATAAGCCCTTTGACATCAATGAAAAAAAATTGTCCAACAATACCTGCATTTGTCATTGATGGATATCCTATAATGAAACACATAATCCACTAGGAATAGAAACAATTATATCCATTTCTACAATACTCCCCCAATCTACAAATCTCCTTGTTTGACATCAATGATAGGGGGATGGTCCCTCTGAACTTGTGCTTCTCCCAATTATTGTCCAAATCAAATTCCTAGTTGATCAATGGACTAGAAAAGAGAACATACTAATAATATCTATTAATAATAGTAGTACGCAATCAATAACTTCAATCATTCTCTCAAATTTAAGAGAACAATCAAAGAAGAATTGATGAACCACCTAGTCAAAACATAGTCAACTAATATTTTTGGTGGATCCTTAGTCAAACACTATCAATTATTTAGTTGTAAGGAAAAGTAGTGTTGTATGAATTTATAGCCAAGGAGACACATCCATATGAATTCATCAAGTAACCATTTAAAGCATTCCAATACCATCAATTGATCCATTCGTAGGAAATTTAGATAGTTGGTATTGGTCCATGCCATTCACCCTTTTATGATTCTTTTACAAATATATAAAATCATAATCGCAAGTATTCCAATAAATATTGTTCCTAGTCAAATGTATATGATTATTATGCTAAGGAGAGTTGTAAGGCATATAGTTATAGTCTATTGGAGTATAGGAAAGGTGTGATTTATGAATAGGAGTCAAATAGTCTGGAGTATTAGTCATGTCATCAGAAACATTCTTAATGGATGGAACATCTAACTCATCAATTTGTTCCTCACAATTATCAAGGGGTTCCTCTTCAACTTGAATTCCACTTATAACAAATACCACATCATTGGCTTTTATAAGGCTACATGTAGATAATGAGACAACAACAACATTATATATAATTCCTACTCTAGATGTTATATATTGGGAGAAACAAGGGTAACAATGTTGTTGGATTCACACTTATAATAATACGAGGTGTGTGATTCAATATAATACCATTTCATATTTGTTTAAGAATTCATGAACCATAACAAAAAATTATCACATATGGAAAACAATATATAAATGAAAACTTATTTATAACAAATCTTTGTAGGCAATAACCTACTAGTAAACATTGTGTAGGAACTAACCTATAGTAGACACCAATCCCCCTTGCTACAATATTTGTAGGAGAAAACCTATTAGAGGCACTAATCCCCCATGCTACAATATTTCTAGGCACCATCCTACATGAGACATTAATTACCTATGCTACAATTTTTGTAGGAACCTACCTATAGGAGATACCAATCCCATCTACTACAAGATTTGTATGCACCAACCTACAGGAGAAACCAATTGTCTCTATTGCAATATTTGTAGCCACCAACATACATGAAACACTAATCCCATTATTTATTATATTTGTATGCACCGACCTATAGGAGACATCAATCCCCTATTCTACAGGTTATTCATAGCCATCAACCTACTTTATTGAGTCTTCTTACTACTTCTTCCTTAATTGAGTTTGATAACTACTTCTTCCTTCACCAAGTTTGCTTTCTTTTTCTACCTTCACATGGTCTATTTCTCCCAAAGCTTCTTGTTTTTTTCAACTTCCCAAGAAAAAACTTGTACAACATGTCACATGCCAATTTTTACAAACATGATTATAAATACTTTACTTGAGGTACTTTTGTATGTGTCCTCATATTTAAAAAAATTTCGCATTTTGAAAATTCACAAAAGTTAAGTTATAGAAATAATGCCAAAATGACCTATTTGAAGTTTATTTTAGGATTATTCAGTAAACCCAACTTCCATAGGTCATATGTCCAAAATTATAGAAAATCAAAATCTAAAATTTTTAACACAAGTATAGATCTCTTCTCCGTCTCCTCTAGATTTCACATTCTAAAACATCTCAAAAAAAGTTATAACAAAAATTCCAGGTTGACCTATTTAAATCATATTTTAGAGCATTTAAGAACCCTAACTTCCTCATATCATATCTACAAAATTATAGTGAAGTAGAGTGTAAAATGTTTAACACCAATAATGAAGACCTTACCTTAATTTTCTCCAAGTTTCATGGCCTAAAATATCCCATAAGAAAATTTATAGAGAAAAATTGTAGGAACCAACCTACACGAAATACCAATCCCATTATTTATTACATTTGTAGGCACCAACCTATAGGAGAAACCAACCCCCTCTTCTAAAAGTTATCCATAGGTATTGACCTACTTCATTGAATCTTCTTAATACTTCCTTAACTAAGTTTGATAGCTACTTCTTCCTTCACTAGATCTACTTGCTAAATCTCCCTTCACCATGTTTGATTGCTTCTTTTGCCTTCACAAGGTCTATTTCTCCCAAAACATCTTGTTTTTTAACTTCCCAAGAAAAAACTTGTAGATCATGTCACATGTCGATTTTTACAAATATGATTATAAATTTTTTACTTGAGGTACTTGTGTATGTCTCCTCATATTTCAAAATATTTCACATTTTGAAAATTCACAAGATATAAGCTATAGAAATGATTCTAAACTGACCTATTTGAAGTTGATTTTAGGATTATTTAGTAACCCCAACTTCCACAAGTCATATGTCCAAAATTATAAAAAAACAAAATTTAAAATTTGTAACAAAAGTACCTATAGATCTCTTCTCCATCTCCTCCATATTTCACATTCCAAAACATCTCAAAAGAAAGTTATAACAAAAATTGCAGGTTGAACTATTCAGCATATTTCAAAGCATTCAGGAACCCTAACTTCCTCATATCATATATATGAAATTATAGTGACCTATGAAGACCTTACCTTAATTTTATCCAAGTTTCATAGCTTGAAAGATCCCATTATAAAACTTATAGAAAAACATTGTAGGCACCAACCTACATGAAACACCAATCCCATTATTTATTAGATTTGTAAGCACCAACCTATAGGAGACACCAATCCCCTCTTCTACAACTTATTCATAGTCATCGACCTACTTAATTGAGTCATCTTATTACTTCTTCCTTAATTGAGTTTGATAGCTACTTCTTCCTTCACCAAGTTTGCTTGCTTCTTCTACCTTCACAAGGTATTTTCTCCCAAAAATTCTTGTTTTTTCAACTTCCCAAGAAAAATCTTATACAACATGTATGCCAATTTTTACGAATATGATTATAATTTTTTTACTTGTGGTACTTTTATATGTCTCCTCATATTTTAGAAATTTTCACATTTTGAAAATTCACAAAAGATAAGTTATAGAAATAATGCCAAATTGACCTATTTGAAGTTGATTTTAGGATTATTCAGTAACCCCAACTTCCACAGGGCATATGTCCAAAATTTTAGAAAACCAATGTCTAAAATTTCTAACACAAGTACCTATATATCTCTTCTCTGTCTCCTCTAGATTTCACATTCTAAAACATCTCAAAAAAAAGTTATAACAAAAATGCAAGGTTGACGTATTTAAAGCATATTTCAGAGCATTCAAGAACCCTAACTTCGTAAGATCATATTTATGAAATTATAGTGAACTAGAGTGTAAAAGTTTCAACACCAGTAATGAAGACCTTGCTTTAATTTTCTCAAAATTTCAAGGCCTGAAAGATCCTATAAGAAAATTTATAGAAAATATTCCAAGCTACATTTTTTGAATAAGATTCCATGAGCATTCAAGAACCATAACTTATTTAGAACATATATCCAAAATTATAATGAAACAATTTTTTCAATTTCTTCCAAGATACATTAATATATCCTCTCTCCTCGAAGTTTCATAGTCCAAAACATCCTGAAGAAAAGTTAAAGCCAAAATGCCAAATTGGCATGTTTGAAGCATATTTTAGGAGCATTTAGGAACCCTAATTTCCTTAGGTAATATCTCCAAGATTACAATTAGAAAAATTAAATGTTTGCAACAAATGCACAAATATATCTCCTTTATCTCCTCTAAGATTCAAAATCATAAACATTGCCAAAGAAAAGTTATAGTAAAAATGTCAAGATGGCATTCACTCCAAAAATCAAATTTTTTATCTGTCTTTAAGACACAAAACTTATTCTCCAACTTCTATAGCACACTTCAAATACCTTCCTATGTATATGGCTTGCTCATGCACTCATATATTCTTTATTTATAGTATTTTTACATTCACTTATGGGGCTAGCTTATGAAATTAGTTGGGTTGACCTATGCTTTATGGCTAGGGAAAATTGATAAAATCTTTCATATCTCCTCATTCCTATGGAGTTAGATGGAGTGACATATACCATTGGAAATATATCGAAATAATGTTTTCAACCATATATTATCCCATTTGGGCTAGGTACTCAGAGTAAAAATGCCTACAAAGATAAGGTATCCAAACTAGGCATCAAGAAAAAAATAGGCATCCAAACAATCTTCATCTTGCAATTTTTGTCTTGGACTCTTTTAGTCTGCCATTTTTTTCAAATAAATGAGAAAAATATTTCCAACAATATGCCCCTTATTAATTAATGGAAACTGTAACAACCTTGGTAAAAAATACATGTAATAAAGTTACTAAAGGAAAAATAATAACCAAGGTCATGGGACATGTATTCCAAGATGAATGTTGGGAAAAACATCCTAGTGTGGGTGTTCATTTGGTTTATTATGACTAAGGAAATTAGCAAAGGAAATGTAAAAGGCTTTGGAAAGGCAAGTTGGCATTTATTTGAATTTATTTATGAAAAATAATGGAAATTAGGAGAAAAGGAAGATGAAAGGTCACAGGTTGCATGTGAGGAGGAAAATGAAGGAAAATAATAAAAAATGAAGAAAATAGAGGCCTCATTGATAAAAAGGCTTATGAGGGTTAGTTCACAGCCATTTTGTTAGTTCAATTTTGGAGATATCTCCCTCTACACTCACTCTCATACTCTTGGACACTTAGATCATTCTTGGGGAAATCTAGCATTGGAGGAAAGAAGGAAAAGGAAGGACAAGAAAGCAAGAGGAAGCAAAAGATCAAGCAAGGAAGGGAAGGATCAAGCGACTATAGTGGGATTACTTATAGGTATCAAGGTGCATGTATGATTTCCTTGCTAGTTTTGGCATTCATGGTACATGTATGTGTGTTTTTGGTTCTCTTGTTATCATTGACATGGATTTTGATAGGTGTGATAGTGTTCTTCAGAGTTGCCTTTCCATTTCTAGATAGCCATGGTGTGATGGGGTTCTATTTTTTTGGTTGATATGGATTTCTGATGGATTCAAAGCTGAGTGGGGCTATCTTAGGATTGATTACAAGGCCTAGGAATCCGGGGTGGGATATACAGTAAAGCCTGATTATGAATACCCTTGATTGGGCCTAGGAATCCATTGAACATTAATGGAGGGAGACATGGCAAGGCCCAAAGGGTGGCTACCTCGTAGGCCTAGGAATACCTTGAACAGTAATGGTGAGATAGACGGTAAAGCTGAGAGGTTGAGATAAACAAATTCCTCATGGTTTAGGTGGAGATATCTAGAGGCATCCATGCTTGTACAAGCCTAGTGATCTGGTGGGATTGTGGGAAAGCCTGGTCGTATTGATGAGGGTTTCAGGCCTAGTAATCCCTTGGCGGGATATATGGTAAATCTAGAGGAAGCCCTAGTTGGTTTTGTTGTGACTCCCACATTCATTCTAAGAATATGGCACGGGGGTGATTGGATGGAACCAATATTTGGTTCAGTTAATATATGGATGGGTGGTTCTATAAAGTCCTGGCTTGGTTAGATTATGCATTCATTAATAAGAGATCCTTATCCTTTGGTAGTTCATGTGTTAATGTAATTTCTCCTATGTGGTATTTTGGTTGTTATACCCTTGTTATTTCTATTGGTTATATGTTGGCTATAAGCATGGTTTATGACAGACTTTGATTATGGATCTCATCGTGATTTGATTAGTATATGAAATGTGAATGACTATATGACCTAATAAATGATAATGCATCTATTGTGATAAGGCATAAAATCTTCTTTACGAATCTCAGATAAGTATGAGAACCCTATGCTCAGATTTGTTGTTATGACCTGTAGATTACATATTTATGATATGTTTCACTAAATGGATTTCATGGATAATAGGGGTCCAATCAATTCCTTGTACAAATGTTTGCATTAGTAGCATTATTTAATGGTTGTTTAACATTTCTAGAAGTTTCATGAATTTTTGGGCAGTGGCCTGAGTCTTGGCCTTGAAAAAGTGGCACAAAATCTAGAGTCGCTGCCACAAAACTGCCTAAAAAGGCTACAGTTTCTGGCATGCTTTGTTTTGGGAGAAAATAGACAGCCTCAGTAACATTAATGACTTGTCATGGGAGAATATGGGGTATAGCTCAGCAAAATGACAAGTTTTTTAAGGGGTTAAGCGCATGGAATGGCTGGTTGTCTCGTTAAGGGTTTGTAGTTCTTGAGTAAGGCCAGATTGGGTTTTTTTGTTGATTTCACTTCCTTGACTATAAATGGGGTGTTGAATCACATAATAGTATCCTCTTGTCACATTTTTACCCCAGTTGACTAGTTAGCTTGGGTAAATGTGGGAGGAGGTTGTTACAAAAACCCTTTGTCAATTTTAAACAATAGTGTAGTACCCCCTAACTTTCAGTTAGGTATTGATGTTGGTCTCCTTGGAAATTTATCATTCTCGATTTCCTGTTATCTTTGAAGTCTATGAAAACAAAATATTCAACAATATTCCATTTTTTTTTGTTCATGTATACCATAGAAATTTGAGCACTACTACTAAATAACTCCCCTTGTTTTCAATTATTTCCCTTTGACATTAATCTAGAAGGACTACTCTCCATATTTGTAACTTATCCCTTTGTATGAAACTTCTTCCCCTTTGAAATAAGTGAAAAGGTGTTACTACCCCTAATCTTGTTCTTTACTTTACTGATGATTTGAGAGAGACATTACTCCCATGCAACCATTTTATTTTTTAACTTCATTGAGGACATATACATGACTTAAGGTCCTGATTGATTTTCCCACTAATATTCCTGAACCTACTTTCATTATTTCACATCCTTCATAATGAGTTTTGAGATCGTATCCATGATCACACATTTTACTTACATTTATAATATTGTGGTTTATACCTTAAACATATATGAAATTATGAGTTTTACTCTTTCCATGATCAAGTTTATCAGTTCCCTTTCTTGCTATCCTTGCTTATGCATTGTCTCCAAAGGTAAAACTACATAATTTTTCTTCCTTTAGAGTAATAAATTTACTTTGATCTCTGGATATTTGTTTTCAACATCCACTATGGATAAAACATTTTCTTTTTTTTCTTTCAGCATATAGATCAATTCCACATTCCTCCTATTTTTCATTCCTCCTTTTCCATACCTTTGTGCATTGTTCTATGTGTCATGTAATATCTTCTTCCTTACTTTTGGTTAAGAATCCCTAATGTGCTTCTTTTATTATAATCACATTCTTTTTTCCCATAATTATTACACACATAGCATTCATCATTATTCAAAAGGGGAGAAAATGAGTTGTATGTTCTAACACCAACTTCATTACTTTTGTTTCTCATAATGCTATTATTTGAGGTCTTAGTCCTCTATTTTAATTTTTCACTGTTGTTTCCTATATAAGCTCTACAATTTTTTTCTTTATGAAAAAAAATTAATTAATAAAATAAATAGACAAGTAAGAGATTTTGATACCAAGATGTAAAATGCCTTCTTAGTGAAGAAACTCTTTTGAACTCATTCTTGTTGATATTAGGACAACCTAAGGTCTCTGTTATCGGGAAAACTAGTGTCTATGCAGAGCTGCTAGTCCCACTAAGGCTGGTAGCTACCTTAGAAACAAACAAACTAAAACTAATTTCGTTTTCCTTTATGAGAAATACATAAGAGGGGAATAAGGAGACCAACCTCTGTCTTGTGCTTGGTTCCTTGCTCGATTCCTCTCCCTTCTGATAGATCTTTGCTACTCGCTTCCTTGTCTACTCAGCTTCATAGAGCACCTGTAGAATCAAAGCAGCAATAACACTATCCAAGAACATAGATCTATTATCATAAACAATATAGGACCAGATATATATTGACCACATAAATGCACATAACATCAATCATACAAGAATGTGAAGGAAAACATGAATAGCTTTATTGATAATCAAGAAAGAGCAAAGAGGATTACAACCAATTGTTCTGACCCAGCATCATCCTCTCAGCAAGAAAGCCCTTATTCATCTCATGAAAAGCTTAGATCACCCAACACTATGATGTTGCACCAAGAAACCAGCAACACTTCCTTACAAGATACAAAATTCCAGCCTCTGGATCTCTGGGATGAGGGATCCATATATAGATGTTTGCAAGGGAGGTGAGTCAGCTTCTGAGATTTGATTAGTGTCCTCTCTCTGATAGTTCTTGATTCCACTTGGAGATTGATGATCTCTTACTCATCCCTGGGCGAATGCAGAGAGGAAAGTGTCACAGGAGAAGTTTCTGGAAGATTCCATGATCCTCCACCTCGCGGATTGACCCTGCCATTTGTCCACTCTCACCCATCGCACCCCATAGAAGGGATTTTCAACATGCATCGCACCTACTGCATGTAGGCAGGTGGGATGCAATGCACTTTGACCATGGAGCAGTTGAAATGGTCCAGTTTTGACCAGTTCTGAGTAGTTTTTCATGGAGAACTTCTGGGAGATGCTGTAATCAGTTGACCTTGTTCTTTTAGGGGTTGGAACAACACCTTTAGGGACTTAGGAGCCCTTGGTTTATGGACATTTATGATTGGGGTTGCAGTGCCCAAAAATTTCTATAACAGTTGCCCCCTAAAGCATGAGGTCGTTAATCTTTTGATGTCGGGTGAAATGCTTTATCATGAGGATCCGAAGTTTTTTCAAGCTGGAAGGTGACCTGTAATAAGATACAATACAATACATTATCTTCATAATATTTTCATGATCTAGCTGAGGCGGGCATTCCCATGCTCAGCTTTATAAATTCATTTTCATGTACATGAGACAGACAATCGTCTGAGTGTAGACTAATGATTATGGTAGAGCCATCATCCCTTAGATTGGATGATTATCTGTGCAGCAATGATGTACATTTGATGTCTTTATTTTCCTGAATATATATCGCAGCCCGGATGGATGAAACTAGATCCGAGGTCTTCAATCTCGTTCGATCTTCAATCAAAGTACAAGTCGATCCATGTGAGAGATGTTTTGGAGTGGAACATGGAAAGACATCGCCTGATTACTAGCCAGTGATGTAAGCTGTTAACAGGCACGAGAGGAATCAACGATAATGATGATGACCCTCAAGGTACTATAGTATAATTCACGTGGTGTGAATAAGGGACTTGGCGTCGAACACCACGCAAAATCTTTCAGTCGAAGGCCATTGATGTAAACCCGTCGCCGGAAGTGAGAAACTTGCCATTGAGGCATGCAAGCTTCAAAGTACTGAAAGGGCTGTTCCTAGATCGACTTCTTGGATAATGCACTGATGTCGACAAGAAGCGATCCATCATAGGAGGGCCTTAGTGAATCCCACATCAATGACATGGAACAGAGCAAATGATTTTAATGGAGGTGAAAATGATTTGGTGATATAAGGTTCAGGGTGGCGGTCATGAAAGAATGGAGCGTAAATGTATTGCAGTGGGCGAGACACAGGTGAATTCTCTGAGCGACTTCTCTTGAACATATAGGCGACACTGACATGATGGATTGGTAGCATTAACCCCAAATATGGATGGTGTGACGGAACCATGGTGATGTGACCAGTGAATGGAACAACCCAACCTGATTCGGATGCGGAGTGAAAGTGTCATGTTCAAGAGTGACTTGCTACCAACAAAGTTTCTTCAAGTTTTCTTTTTTTCCCCAGTCATTGCTGACCAGTACCTCTTTATTTTTTTCAAGCTTGAGGAGGATAACATATGCTTGTTCTATAATTTGCCCTTCGGGCAAACCCATCACTATGTTTTAACGAGCCTAGCGATAGTGAAACTTGTTCTTGTCTGTTATGGACAAGTTTGTCGCTATTCGGTTTTAACGAGTTTAACGACAAAGATAACTCGGTCCTTTTCAATTTTGGAGAGTCTGAAAAGGGACGTAAATAAGAATCCAATGATCCTTTTTCGTCATATAATCCCTTAAGTCCGAAAAAATATAAAATAATACAAAAGGGATGAATTTTTGGTAATTTTAACGAGCCGAACAAAACAAGCGCTCGATCTTTTTGTGTAATAATCCCTCAGGTCCAAAAAGATTAAAATCTAAAGAAGGGATAGCACTTTCGATTACTTTAACGAGCTGGAGAGGCCAATTGCTCGGCAATATTTTCATATTTTACGAGTCAGTTGAAAAGAGCTTAAAGGAGACTCGTTTTTTGAGGAACGAGTGATAAATTCGGGTAGCAGCTGATTCCAGGTAAGGTTTGGAATTTTCCAATCACGGCAGTGTCACAAGGATGGCTAATAGGATCACTCTTTGCAGCTGTTCCTCAAAAAGGGGTAAACAATCAAATGGGGGTGAATGATCGGCCAATACAGAGTGGAGGTGATGATGAAAACACGACCAAGGCTTCAAAGGCTGATGATAATACATTCATGATGGTTATTTACCGGAAATTGGTTCATTTTTTAATGAGCTTAAACTCTGGAGGAACATTTTCTCATAGATTATGTTTATTTTTTAACGAGCTTGAATTCCGCATTAAAACTGTTCGATCCAGTCGTATAATAAGGATGTCTCATATAAAAACGACATCTTTTCAAAGCTTTGCCCCACATCCTTTCTTTATGCAAGTTAGGAAACGACCAATCCTACAAGTTTAAAGGGTTAGAGGACCTATAAATTTAAAAAATAAATGGTCGCTCTTCGCTTGCACACCAAAAGGTTTGCATGCCCCCAAGTATAGTGAAGTAGAGTTTCGAGGTTACCCCTCAATTTGCAGACAAAACATTTGCTTTATCAGGAAAAGCCTACCTTTTCAGGTTACCCTTCAATTTGCAGACAAAACATTTGTTCTATCGGGAAAGGCCTACCTTCTCACGGAGGTATCTTATTCCGGTCTAATCCAATTTTCCAAAATGGACGGGTGTGTCAGCCAGTCATATATCCTCCGCGGAAACCTACCCTATACCCAAGGTTTTCCTGTCGAAACAGGCCAGGGTGCATGCCCCCTGGGTTTCAGTCATATCTTCCGAATCACTCGCGCTCATCAGGTGGATGGACTGGGGATTGGTGAGACATTCCTTGCATGAAAAGACCATTCAGGGTTGGTATATGACTATTTGCTATGTGTGAACCGGGAAATGAAAGCTGGTCTACGAGCTTGACCACTCTTCCTTCGTGCAGAAAACACATTACTCTAAAGAGTGAGAAGACAATGGCTCCCATGCAATAAATATAGTCTCGTCCAAGGAGTAGATTATAATTCAGGGGTCCTTGGATTACCATTACGTTCATGTGAATGGTTTTCCCTCTCAATGTTATCGGCACATTGGGAAGGATCCCTAACGGTCGACTGGTTCCTTTGTCAAAGCCTGTTAGATTTCTCATCTCAAGTAAAAGCGATGGTGAACCAAGCGCTTTCCAAGTAGTTGAGGAAAGGATACTCACAGAAGCCCCTTCATCTATGATGGTACTGGATATGACCATTCTATATATTTGAGCAACGATTCGAAATGGTACACTAGCTCGTAAACGGGGTCTGCCTAGTAGATTCCAGTCAAAGGAAACAACCAGGTTGCTTGGAGGTGGGACCAAATAGACGGCCGGATATGACTCTGACGAACTTCCTTCCTCCGGTAAAGGAATGGGTAGAGTGCCCCCATGTTCATCAGAGTCTGTGCTTATGAAGAGAATTTGAACAGTGTCGTCCTTGTTCTCTTCAATGACTGTATCATTTGAAGATTGATCCTCTGAAGGCAAGACTGGGTCAACTGCCGCCTCGACCTTTTGAATTTCATCTGGTGTGGATTCAGATGGTTTATCTTCAATGATAGACGCTTTGGCCGACCACAAGGGCGTGTCAGCCGGATTTTCAACTAGTGACGGACTCGGCAAGAGTTTCTTATATCCAGGAGGAAGTCGTAACGGTGAAACCGGACGGTCGTTCAAAAATATTTTAGCTTCGTCTAAGAAGGGACAATGGTGGACGGCGTGATCGCCTTCACACAATTTACAAGGAAATTTATATTTTCCTTTTTGTCCAGGGGCTTCACTTTCACTAGTTGACGGTGTACTTCCAACATGATCATCAGAGGTTGATGACACCGGATTGTGCAAACGAGGAGACCAGTCCCTTAAGATCCGAGGGATGCAAGGACAATCTTGATGATAGTGGTCTCCTTTGCAAATGACACATGGAGATTTAGGCCTGGATGGTGCAGTGTGTGGATTTTCGCTAGACGATGCCTAGTCGCCCCTTTTCGCCTTTGGCTCCTTCTTCTTCTTCTCTTTCTTCTTCTTCTCCTTCTTCTTCTCAGTTACTTGATTTTTGGCTTTACCAGCTTCATCAAGCGAAGAGGAAGGAGGAGAGGAAGAATTGGACGAAGTAGAGGGTTGGGGGGTGACTCTGGTATCGTTTAGTTTCTGACTTGATTGTTCAGGAATCACGGTGTTCTGAACGACAGAAGTTGAGAAGAGCCATACGGGCAAGCCGATTGTCAATCCTGGAAGAGACAATGTGGCCATATGGGGTGCACCAACATCTCCCCAAGAGGAGAAGGGACTAGGATTTCCTCCGAGGGGAACTCCTTGGTTGGTGGACTCCATTTTTCTCAACCTAAGACCAATGTAGGAAAGTTGATATTTATTCCGATTAAAATAAATTTTAGATGCTTTGACACAACTTGGTTTTTCAATTTTTAAGAGTCGAGAAAAAACAAAAGATGACTCTAGTCGCCTTCGATTTTTAATGAGCCTGAAGTGACAAGTGCTCAGATGGACCTTTTCCTTTAAGGAATCTGAAAAGGAACGAAAGAGACTGCTCTAGAAATCTAGACAGAGGGATTACCAAACCAATCTCAAAACTGCAGAATACTTTTTACGGTACGGCAGTCAATCTTCCTGAATGCTGTGTTCAGTGCATTGCGATCGATAGGGCGGTAGACATGGCTTCCTATGGATAAAGGATATAGCCTATTGTGGTCTCCCAAAATATACTCGACGGTACGTGGGAGCACAAGTCTGTACTGGCACTTATCGTCTCAAAGTGGAGGAATCACCCAACCAATGGTGAAAACAACAGTTACTAGGCTTTACGATGTCGGAATACGTCTCTAGCCTAGACTTCTAGATGTTGTGCGTTAGGTTCCAAAGAATTTTTAGATTCATTAAATTTATTTTACAGTTGATCTTGCTTAAGAATTTTCCTTTCAGGTTCACCGCGTGATGTAGATGTACAATTCCTAAAATGCAATCTAAGATGATAAACAATCGTTTAATCTTCTTTTTGCAATGAAAATCCTAGCTACTAAGGAAAGAGAGATGGCGTTCTTTCAACATAGAGCAAAGAGCACACACTATATGCACTGTCCTAAATCAAACCAACAAACAGTCTAAATGCAAATGCACGTGCATGTATTTGTTTTCAGCCTTCTTAATGTGTGAATGATAAAAAAGAAAGCTAAGCGCAAATCTGAATTATTTTTCAAAGCGACAATTACTAACAAGCTTCTTTTCAAAACAAAAATGAAGGCAATGACGACACTTTGTTATTTGGAATTGAAAACTTACTTTCGACACTTGAAAAAATACCAATTCAAATCAAATACAAGAGTAACAGTGTAATCGACTATCAAGAACAATCGGATTCTCTTCTATGACTGAAAACAACACTTGTGACACTTTCAAATCAAGAAACGACAGTTCAATTACGCTACTTTTTTGTAAAAGAGAACTGAAAATGGCTCAAAATACATAAAAACATTTACAGTTCTTTGCACAATGGAGGCGGAATAATGGCAAGGAAGGGGGTTCCCAACAGAGGTATACTGACTACAGATAGAAAAACTCCTGAATAGAGCTGAAAAGAGTGAACATAGAAGCCAAAATCTAAGAGCCGAAGAGGTCTGATCAGCGCACCTGTAGCACAGGGAAACTGAAATGCAACGCACCTACTACACTCGGGAAGTGTGATGCATTCAGGTTTCAAAGAAGAGACAGTGCGATGGACCAGGGACGAGACTTTAGCCGGGTTCCGGGTCACAGTTTGCAGCTCAGTTCAGAGATTTAGGCCGAGCAAGTGGTAATTAGTAAATCAATCACAAGGGTAGATCTAAGGATGTTACTAGAGCCACCACAAGGGCACTTAGAGAGCTTGTAAATCAACTGTTTAATTCATAAACAAAACCTAGAGATAGACTGAAGCAACATTGATCAACTTTTCACTTGCATAACTAATGCAGTTCGAAGGCTATCTGGCTTGACTTCAGGCTCCGTCTGTAAGTTTATAAAGTAAACAAATGTAGATAAACAAATAATCTATTCGCTCCCCAACGGAGTTGCCATTTTGTTATCGGGAAAACTAGTGTCTATGCAGAGCTGCTAGTCCCACTAAGGCTGGTAGCTACCTTAGAAACAAACAAACTAAAACTACTTTCATTTTCCTTTATGAGAAATAGATAAGAGGGGAATAAGGAGACCAACCTCTGTCTTGCGCTTGGTTCCTTGCTCGATTCCTCTCCCTTCTGATAGATCTTTGCTACTCGCTTCCTTGTCTACTCAGCTTCACAGAGCACCTATAGAATCAAAGCAGCAATAACAATATCCAAGAACATAGATCTATTATCATAAACAATATAGGACCAGATATATATTGACCACATAAATGCACATAACATCAATCATACAAGAATGTGGAGGAAAACATGAATAGATTTATTGATAATCAAGAAAGGGCAAAGAGGATTACAACCAATTGTTCTGACCCAGCATCATCCTCTCAGCAAGAAAGCCCTTCTTCACCTCATGAAAAGCATAGATCACCCAACACTATGATGTTGCACCAAGAAACCAGCAGCACTTCCTTACAAGATACAAAATTCCAGCCTCTGGTTCTGGGATGAGGGATCCATATATAGATGTTTGCAAGGGAGGTGAGTCAGTTTCTGAGATTTGATTAGTGTTGTCTCTCTGATAGTTCTTGATTCCACTTGGAGATTGATGATCTCTTACTCATCCCTGGGTGAATGCAGAGAGGCAAGTGTCACAGGAGAAGTTTCTGGAAGATTCCATGATCCTCCATCTCGTGGATTGACCCTGCCATTTGTCCACTCTCGCCCATCACACCCCATAGAAGGGATTTTCAACATGCACCACACCTAGTATGTGTAGGCAGGTGGGATGCAACACACTTTGACCATGGAGCAGTTGAAATGGTCCAATTTTGACCAGTTCTGAGTAGTTTTTCATGGTGAACTTCTGGGAGATGCTGTAATCAGTTGACCTTGTTCTTTTAGGGGTTGGAACAACACCTTTAGGGACTTAGGAGCCCTTGGTTTATGGACATTTATGATTGGGGTTGCAGTGCCCAAAAATGTCTATAACAGTCTCTACCAATATGTGAAAGGCCTTCTTGGTGGTTAAACTCTGTTTAATTCATTCTTGTTGAAATTGTTGAAAATAACAACATGAAATGCTAAAAATAGAAATGCTATAAATAGCAT
The DNA here is from genome assembly GCA_031772625.1 of Pinus tabuliformis. Classification (NCBI taxonomy): domain Eukaryota; kingdom Viridiplantae; phylum Streptophyta; class Pinopsida; order Pinales; family Pinaceae; genus Pinus; species Pinus tabuliformis. The sequence goes on along the minus strand of CM062819.1, from coordinate 862,883,864 downwards.
TGCTATAAATAGCATCTCATGTACCAGTGTTGGAAATAGCAACAAGGAATGATAAAATAGAAATGCTAAAAATAGCATTGCTATAAATATAATTTCGGGATACATTCCAATTTTAGTTATTCCCTGAACTAAAATTGAGAATTAAAATTTGAATTTGATCTTAGTAGCTACTTGTAAAATAATTAATTAATTCATCTTGAGTTAATTAGTTGTAGGAAGTCAAACATGAAGTCTATGTGAAGACATGCAACAGTTTCTCCATTGATTGAGGAAGTTATCCCTTGATTAAAGGAGATTAGGATGAGTTGTACTTTGAGTTGTAATTAGTTAGCTCAGTTATTTGAGTTAAGTCTAGTTATATTAGTTCCAACAGTTTTTGGAATTAATTGTGAGTTCAGTTAGTTAATGCATGCATGCATGTAACTGCTGCACTTCAGATAACTGAATATCCTCTAATAAATAACTCATGCATGTTAGTTTAATCAGAGACCCAGTTGAGATTAGAGGATGGGACAGTGTACTATCAGTTGGAGGATTTCTCCTATATAGGAAACTCATCCATGCAGAAGTAATTATCTCCTTTAGGATTGCGTAGTTATTATTGAGCTAAGTGATCAGTGTGAGGTGGGAATTCACACAAGTGGAAGCACTCGACCCTAGGAAAGACTGTGCAAGGAAATAGGAGGCTTGGAGGGCAGAGGAGAAGGTTTGGAGAAGCCTTTGACTATCTATGAGCAACATTGTTTGATTGCTGAGAGAGCAGGTTAGCTTGAGAGCTGATTCTTTTTGTAATACTGAACATATTTCCACTTGTATGATAATACAAATATTGGGGTTCTAGGCTGAGGCTTTCCCCAGGTTATTCTTATGTATTCATGTGTGATTGATTTCTCATTCTCAGTTATATGTGTTCTATTTGATCTTGCTCATATTCGATTAAGCTTCCGCAAGTTTGTTGTAGAAGTAGATCTTGTATTTTTCTTTAGCATATTGCATAATCTGTTGATCTACATTGGGAATTTCTACATGGTGTCAGAACAAAGGTGATCAAAGTGAAGAACAGTATACAAGAAGGGAGAAGTTGAAAGTTTGAGGTTCCTGAATATAGAAATCAAGTTCTTATCACATCTCAATTTCACCAATGGCGTTCAACGGTTTAAGACTCGAGTATTCCCTTGATGGCAGCTCGAATTATATAGCCTAGAAAGATTGCATGGAAGTAGTATTGGAGGATAACGGTCTAAAGGACTTCATTGATCAAGAAGTCCCCAAGACGGCAACAACTGATGCTACAGAATTGGCGGAATGGAAGAAATGTGTGGCTAGAGAAAGGAGAATATTCTTGGAGGGAGTTCGAGACCACATTGTCTCGAGCCTCCATGGGAAGGAAACACCATTTTCAATGTGGAAAACATTGAAATATCTATATTAGAACAACAACGATCAAAGGAAGCTGGCACTGAAATACAAGCTTCAGAAAATCAAGTGTTAAAAGGGTGACACGATCTCTACATATCTAAACAAGCTCACCACCTATAGGGATGAGATTGGAAGTGTAGGGATCACAACAACTGACGATCACATGGTGAGTCTTACTCTCCTTGGTCTTCCTAAGAGCTGGCATAGCTACCACGACTCGGTAAATGGAAGAGAGAAACTACCAAATTGTGAACGACTTTGGTCGGATTTGATGCAGGAGGAGATAAGAAGAAGCAGCAAAGATGGTTCTTCATCGAAGGAGGATGAAGAAAACTGTGCCTTAGTGAGTAAGGCAATGAAAGGGAAGGAGAAGGATTGTCATCCCAAATTGAGTTCTTCCCATGGTGGGAAGAAGTTTGAAAAATCGAAAGTGCGATGCTTTCACTGTCATGAGGTGGGCCATTTTGCAACAAATTGTCCATTGAAGAGATCCAAGATGGGATCCAAGGAAGGATCTGAAGGTGAGGCATTGGCCTCACAGTTCAAGTTGGATTTCACCCTCTTCACATGGATAGTTTCATCCATGGTGGGATGTGGTTGGTTTCTTGACAGTGGAGCTTCTTTCCACATGACCAGCGACAAGAGTTTGTTCAGTACCTTGGAGGAGAAAGATCTCAAATACTCATAACAATGGGTAATAATGAAAAGTATAGTGTCTCAGGTGTAAGCACTATTTTTTTCAGAGGGAGCATGGAGCTCGCATTACCTTAACCGATGTCAAGTATATACTAGGACTGAGGAAAAATTTGGTGTCGATCACAATGCTGGAAGACAAAGGCTATGATGTAGTCTTCAGTAAGGGAAATGTTTTCCTTTGACACATCACCACAAGACAGGTGAAGCAGATCAGTCCACGAGTCAATAACCTATATGCTCTTGAGGAGTAAGGAAACTATTGAATACTTGGTGGTTGAGGGGAGAGTACATTACCTCTCAACATGCGGCGCCAAAAGAAGTCTCATACAATTATGGAGGAGCCACAATTGGTGAAGCAGCTTCAGGAGGTTGTGGAGCAGTGACAACTAGAGAAGCTGAGAGGAGATGGAGTGGAGGCATCCACTCATGCAGAGACCTCCAGTAGGGGGAAATTTCAAGCCAAGTGGGTAGAGGGATCACATGCATCCATACCTCCATGTAGGAGGTGGGGCGATGTGGAGTGACAGTCCCAAAAAGGCTGGAATAGGGGCAGGATTATTGAGGTACCCAACCTCTTTGATTAGTAATTTATATGGGAACCCTCATGAGGAGTAGCAGGACTGGCTGAGTTGGTAGAGATAGATGTGGATGGAGCAGCAGAGGAAGCTTCAGCATCAGAGGATGTTTCTAGCCCAACAGGGAAGTCAGTTGGGAGATCAGTTACTTACTTCTCAGTAACTGAGTTGCAGTGCAACAGTAGGCAGTACGATGCAATATGATGAGAGGAGGTGCAATGCGGATGCAATACTGGGAGATAGGACCAGCAGCAACACGGATGCAGCAGCAGGAATCAGTGTGATTGATGCAGTCAGAGATCAAAGTGACAGAGGCTAGAGTAGTCAGATACTGAAGAGCACAAAGGTGCAGAGTTTTCAGTTGACAGAGGCAATAGCAGTCAGAGACTTTGATGACAGAGGCATCATTCTGATTCAGGTTGGATATTTTTTTGTTTCTAGAGTTGTTGGAGCAACAACATTAGGGAGAAGTGTTGCATGCATAACATTCCAAAGGTTCAGGATTGGGTTCGAGTTGAATGCCTTTCTTGTTGAGAGGGAGTGTTGAAAATAGCAACAATAAATGCTAAAAATAGAAATGTTATAAATAACATTGCTATAAATAGCATATCATGTACCAGTGATGGAAATAGCAACAAGGAATGATAAAATAGAAATTCTAAAAATAACATTGCTATAAATAGCATTTCGGGATACATTCCAATTTTAGTTAGTCCCTAACCTAAAATTGAGAACTAAAATTCGAATTTGATCTTAGTAGCTATTTGTAAAATAATTAATTAATTCATCTTGAGTTAATTAGTTGTAGGAAATCAAACATGAAGTCTATGTGAAGACATGCAACAGTTTCTCCATTGATTGAGGAAGTTATCCCTTGATTAAAGGAGATCAAGATGAGTTGTACTTTGAGTTGTAATTAGTTAGCTCAATTATGTAAGTTAAGTCCAATTAGATTAGTTCCAACAGTTTGTGAAATTAATTATGAGTTCAGTTAGTTAATGCATGCATGCATGTAACTGTTGCACTTGAAATAACTGAATATTCTCTCATAAATAACTCATGCATGTCAGTTCAATTAGAGACCCAGTTGAGATTAGAGGATGGGACAATGTACTATCAGTTGGAGGATTTCTCCTATATAGGAAACTCATCCATGCAGAAGAAATTATCTCCTTTAGGATTTCACAGTTACTACTGAGCCAAGTGAGCACTGTGATGTGGGAATTCACACAAGTGGAAACACTGGACCCCAGGAAAAACTGCGCAAGGAAATAGGAGGCTTGGAGGGCAAAGGAGAAGGTTTGGAGAAGCCTTTGACTATCTATGAGTAGCATTTTTTGATTGCAGAGAGAGTAGGATAGCTTGAGAGATGATTCTTTTTGTAATACTGAACATATTTCCACTTGTATGATAATACAAAGATTGCCATTTTAGGATGAGGCTTTCCCCTAGTTATTCTTCTGTGCTCATGTGTGATTGATTTCTCATTCTCAGTTATTTGTGTCCTATTTGATCTTGCTCATATTCGATTAAGCTTCCAAAAGTTTTTTGTAGAAGTAGATCTTATATTTTTCTTTAGTATATTGCATAATATGTTGATCTACAGTGGGAATTTCTATAGATATTATGACAAAAATAAGGTCTCTATTAGTATTAATTTCCTTTCTTGGTGCTTCTTTGCTTTTTGAAGGAGTTCTTGACAACATCAACATAACTTTTGGTATTTTCTTCATTTTCCTTTTATGATGGACTTGTTCTTGATTCTTCCTTGCAATTATTTTGATTCTTTGAAGCTTTGAAAGATACTTCTTTCATATTATACTTTCCTTTTTGTCCTTATTTTATATGAAGTGAGAATCCCATGAAGATCATCCATATTCAAATTTCTAGATCCTCCATTTTTTCAATAGTTGATACCTTTGCATCGAATCTTAAGGAGAGATATCTCACCTCCTTATGTAAAATAATTGGTTCATTAAATTCTTCCCCAATTCCTCTAATAGAATTTACAATCACATTCACATAAAGGAAGTATGGTGAAATACCTTCTCTTAGGTCCCTATAGTACAAGTGTAGCCCTCATTATTGTTATTGTTGTGCCCCATAGAAGCCCACTATTGTTATTGTTATATCCCATAGAATCCCACTATTGTTAATTTTGTGCCCTTACATTATTATTATTATGTACGCCCTAAATATATTTTGACCCCTTAGACTACTATACATACCATGGAGGTCTTGTCATTTGAATCATCCAAGAATTGTTCCTTTATGTGACGTAAAGGAGGTTCCCCCTTGAAGAGGCTTATTTTCTTTTAATTGATATATATTTTCTTCTTTTTTGTGATTTGGTTACATAACATTTTGTATCAAAGTTGTGGATCCTACAGTTTTTCTTCTTCAAACAAGTTATCTTGAAGTTTTTGCTATAATTTTTTTATTTTTATTTTTTGCGAGGCTTCAAAAGCTGAAATTTTCACCATGTGGAATTGAAATCTTCATGAACATCTGTAACAATTTTAGGTATTGTTTCACTATATTTTTGGATATATGGTCCAAGGAATTTAGGGTTTCTACATGCTCCATAATTCAGTCTCAAACAGGTGCTCCGAGAAAAATCATCGTAACTTTCTCTTCAAGCATTGAATTTGAATTTTATAAAAAGTGATAGAAAGTGAATAGAATGCAATCTTTTTGTATAATTTTTAGGGCCAAAGGTTAAAACAATGGTACATGGTATACCGTATAAGTTCACTCTTATGAACCATTCCATAATGAAGTCATCGTGGGATAATTGGCATAGCTTCATCTTAAAGAATCCAATATTGGTCTAACCGGTGGGGTTGGAAAGAAGACACATACGACTACCTCGGAATACAATTTCAGACCTTGGGAGCCTGAAATTAGTGAGATACAACAATTTTAATTCATCCTTATCGGTAAGCTCAAAATCAAACTTTTAAAAGGTGTGTATTTTTAAATTTCCCTAACTTTTTTTTGAAAAATTAGTTTGAAGTTATTCAAAGGGAATAGTGAAGCACAAATATCATTATATGGTTCCAATATACCTTGCAACAAAAAAATGGATACACCCAGTAATCCAACAGAAAGCTCTACTATGATGCATAAAGAAGAGGAAGAAATGGAACACAATATATCAAAATTACAAGACCTAATGCAACAAATTTCACTGTCACAAAGAGCAACCAAATATGAATTGGATGGTTTAAAAGAAAACATGGAAGGTTTAAAGGATGGTTTAAGCGCATACATGGTAGTTTTTAAAATATGCATCGATGCGATGAATGCCAAGTTGGAAGGGTTGACAAAGTTGTTGCAAGAAAGGCTTCCTAGTGGTGATAAGGTATTCGATGAAAATCTTGATGAGGAAAAAAGCAATACGCATTATGATTTTAGAGACTTCAATGTTGGGTCGAAGACCCACCACATTTCAAAGATCAATATGAGGAAGTTTGATGGCAAGTATCCGATAACATAAATACTATAGATGTAGCAGTTCTTTGATCTACATTGTGTGCAACACACAAAAGGTACACATTACATCTTTATATGTAGAACCCAATTAATTTGTATGATATTGGTGGATTTGTTCTCATTAATTTATTGTCAGTTGGAAAATTTTTACAGAGGAATTAAAATCACATTATGATGATGAAAAGAGAAATACCTTCTTTAGCCAAATGATAAATCTCAAACAAAAGGGCTCAATTGGGGAGCACATTGATGAATTCCAAATATTGAATATCAAGGTAGTTGATATTCTAGAGGATCATTTGATTGATATCTTCATAGGGAATTTAAATGATAACATCCAACATGAGGTTTGCTTTTGCGAAACTAACTCGTTATAGAATGCATTCAGGGTGGCAAGAAAAGTTGAAAGCAAAATTATGGAAACCTGGAGGTCTACCACTCACAACTATAAAGATGGAAGCATTGTCACTCCTAGAATCCCACAACCTTAAAGGTTGACACCACAATAACTAGAGGGAAAAAAAGAAAAAGGGTATTTTTACAATTGTGATAGAAAATACACTAAAGGTCATAAGCGTGTTGAGAAGAAATTATTTTACATAGATTGTGAAGAGGAGGAAGAATAGGAACAAGAAACATCAAGAGAAGAAGATATACACCAGGAATCAACCCTAGGGGCTAAAAAGGAAGAAATGAATATGACCATATCTTACAATTCATTAGTGGGAATTACCACTCTTCAAAATATCAATATAGAAAGATACATCAAAAATAAAAATGTAATAGTGTTAATTGATTCAGGTAATACTCATATTTATTCATTGTAAGGTAGCCAAGGATTTGAATTTCTTTCTATATATAGCACCAGAGTGTCAAGTGATGGTTGCAAATAGAGGAACTATAAATTGCTCAAGGAAGTGCCATAATATCAATCTAACCATGTAGGAATATGTATTGAATAGTATAGTTCTTTTCATACCAATGGGTGGTGCAGATGTTGTATTAGGAGTCCAATGTTTACAATATTTTGGGATGCTAACTTTTAATTTTCAAGAACTTTTCTTGAATTTTTTCTCAAAAGGAAAGGAATTTAAATTAAGTTGTATCACAGGGAAACCTTGTAAGATAATAAAATATAATGGTATGGAAAATATTTTGAAGAAGGAATAATGAGGGTTAATTTCATAATTATGTTAACTAGATGTTCAAACATCTATGTCGTTCATTTCTCTAGATATCCAAAGAGTCCCTGACAATCATTCCAAGGTTTTTGAGACTTGTAAATGTATCCAACCTATTTATGATCATGATGATGATATTAAGATGATTCTAAGAAGCGTTCCTCCAAAAATTATCCCTTACTAATATCATTTTTCCCATAAGAGTGAAATTGAATGTATGGTTGCAGAAATGCTAGAGGCGGGTATAATTTAACCTAGTCAAAGTTCTTTCTCATATCTAGTAGTATTGGTGTGTAAGAAGGATGGATCTTGGCATATGTATCCAAATTATAGAGAGATCAACAAGGTCAATATTAAAGATCTAAGTTTCTGATTCTTATCATTGATGAATTATTGGATGAACTGCATGGAGCAATTTAGTTCACAAAACTGGATCTACATTCTGGATATCATCAAAATTGGAATGAAGATGAAAGACATTAAGAAAAAAACATTTAGAACTCATGAAAGTCATTATTGATTTTTGGTCATGACTTTTGGCCTTAATAATTCACCTTCCACATTTCAAGGTTTGATGAATTCCACTTTAAAAGCCTTCCTTAGAAAATGTGTGTTAGTATTTTTTGATTAAATACTAATCTATAGCAGGTCTTGGAAAGATCATGTTCAACATGTTGACAGGGTGCTCAAACTATTGGAGGGTATGAAATTGTATGCAAAATCCTCCAACTGTTTCTTTGGGGTATAAGAAGTGGAATATTTGGGTCATATTGTATTCCATGAGAGTGTTAAGGAATACCCTAACAAAACTAAAGCCCTAAACAAATGGAAAATCCCCACAACCTTAAGGCATCTTTGAGGATTTATGCGGTTGAAAGGGTATTATCACAAGTTTGTTAAGAATTATGGGAAGATAGTAGCACATGTAATAACATTACTAATGAAATGTGCATTTTCATGGACTCCAAAAGCAACTAAGGCCTTTGAACATCTTAAAGAGAAAATGTGTCGAGCTCTAGTATTAGCTACACTAGAATTCACAAAAACCTTTATTGTGGAATGTGATGTTGTGGTAAATGGCATTGGTGTTGTTTTAATGCAAGAAGGAAGGCCCATTTCTTTTGAAAGTCATCCAATCAAGGGAAAGTATTTAAAAAAATCAATTTATGAGAAGGATATGTTTGCAATATTACATAAACTATAAAAATGGAACCCTTACCTAATGGGAAGACACTTCAACATAAAAAAGATCGTGATAGTCTTAAATAACTCTTATAACAAAGATTATCATTAAAAGAGAAACACAAATGGGTCACAAAGATGTTGGGTTATTACTTTAAAATCATCTAAAAAAATGGAAGAAAAATGTTGTTGTAGATGCACTCTCAAGAAGGGATGAGGATGTGGAAGCATTGCGATGTGCCATTTCTATTATCCAACCTGATTGGATAACTAAAGCAAGGGATGAATGGAAGAATGATGAAGAGGTATGGACACTCATTCAAAAGTTGCAGTAAGATCCCAGTGCATCTTATTCATTTATTTGGAAAAATGATTTAGCGTGGTACAAATATTGTCTATATCTATGTAAGAACTCCAAAATTAAACAAAAGGTTCTTTTGGAATTTCACACCTCTCATATAGGAGGGCACTCAGGATTTTAAAAAACTTGCCACAGGGTCAAGAAGGAATTTTTTGGGATGGACTTAAATCTGATATTTAGAAGTTTGTGGCAGAATGTTTGGCTTGGAAAAATAATGAATTTGAGACAATTAAGACCCAAGGTATTTTACAGCCATTAGCCATTCCAAGTCAACATTAGGAAGATGTCTCAATGGGTTTTATTGCAGGTTTAGTGAAGTCTAAAGGAAAGAGTATCATCATGGTGGAAGTTGATAGACTTACCAAGTATGCATACTTTTGTACACTATCTCGTCCTTTAACAACTAGTACAATCGCTACTACATCTATGGAAACAGTTCAAAAGCTACATGAAAACCCAAAAAATATTGTAAGTGATAGAGATCCCATTTTAACTAGAAATTTTTGGACATAATTATTTTCTTGTGTTGATACTCAATTAACTCATAACTCATCTTATCATACTCAATCTAATGGGAAAAATGAGATAGTAAACAAATATTTGGAAGTACATCTTCATTTCTTTGTATATGATAAACAAACATAGTTGATCAAGTTTTTACCCCTAGTAAAATGGTGCTATAATACTTCCTTCCATACTGCAACCAAAATGAACCCATTTATGGTGCTTTATGGATATCATACACCATACATCACATTTTCTTTAAGAAGAAGATCAAGCAATGGAAGATCACATAAAACATAAAAAACAATTTCTCCAACTCTTAAAGGATAACCTGACTCTAGCACATAATCAAATGAAAAAATAGGCACATCAACATTGCAGTGAAAGATTTTTTGATGTCGGCAATTGAGAATTTTTATGAATAAAACATACAAACAAATCTCCTTCAAGAAAGCTAAGAAGGATTATAAATTATCACCCAAGTACTATGGCCCTTACAAGGTGTTGCAAAAGATTAGTACTATGCAATACAAATTGGACCTATAGCCATCTTTGCAATTACACCCAATTTTACATGTTTCATGCTTAAATAAGGTTATAGGTGGCAAGCTTCCAATTCAAACTGTATTTCCAAAACTTGATGAAGAAGGTAAAATCATATTGGAGATTGAAGCAATCACATAAACAAGAATCCAACAACTGCAAAATAGATCAATTTTAGAGTATCTCATTAAATGGAAGAACTTACCTACTGAAGACGCCACATGGGAGGATGATTATTTTATTCAAAAGCATCTAGAACTACTCAGTCGTTAAGGACAACACCTTTTTGAAGGAGATGGGCATGCTAGGTCCCTATAGTACTAATGTAGCCCCAACATTGTTATTGGTGTGCCCCATAGAATCCCGCTATTTTTACTATTGTTCCCTTGCATTATTATTTTTATGTAGGCCCTAATTATATATTGACCCGTTAGACTCCCATATATACCAAGGAGGTCTTGTCATTTGAATCATTCAAGGATTGTTCATTTATTTGATGCAAAGGAGGATTCCCCCTCGAAGAGGCTTATTTTCAAGTCATTCATCTATTTCTTCTTTTGTTTTGTGATTTGGTCACATAACATTCCGCTTTTGTTTCTATAATATTTTCTTGCATTTCACACTCTTCTTCAGTATTGTTGTCCTCAAAATTTTCTTATGGATATTTGCTAGAAAAATTTCCTATTATAGCACAATTAAAACATCTGAATGATAGCTTACCTTTCGTATTTTTGATATCCTCTTTTCATCTTTCTCACAAAGTATACTTCTTTTGCATCTAATTCATTATTGGAATAATCATCGACTTTAAGTTCTTTCATATTATTTGAAACTTTGAAAGTTACTTCCTTCATAGTAGAATTTCCTTTTTTGTCCTTATTTCATATGAAGTGAGAATCCCATGTAGATCATCCATATTCAAATTTTGAGATCCTCCGTTTTTCAATAGTTGATACCTTTGCATCAAATATTAAAGAGAGAGATCTCTTCTCCTTATGCACAATCATTAATTCATTAAATTATTCTTTGATTACTCTAACGATATTTATAATCACATTCACATAAAGGAATTATGGTGAAATAACTTCTTCAGCATGCATCTTCAAGCACTTAAATTGTCTTTTATTGGTTTTAAGTTTTTCACTCTTTCACTTTGTCACCTCCTTCATAGATATTTTGAGGTTTGTCCTAGATTTCCTTTGCATATTCACAATGAAATACTTTGAGAATGTTGATCATAATAGACCACAAGATATTACTTTCACTTATTTCACATTATTTACAAAAACATTCCTACCATCTTGGACAAATGGAAGAGTTTTTGGAGATTTACAACCATCACAGGGGCTTCACTGGGGGATAAATACCATACCACACACATTCATATTGGGGGATGTGTATTAAGGAAAAATGACATAATATATTGAGAATATAATAGGGGGTAAAGGGTTTTCATATTGGCAGGTATAAAAAATGCAGCTCAAATTTAATGAAAAATTATAAAGGGGTATAAAAAAATGTTAATGAAAAAATGGATACTGACAATATCTAGTGAAAGTAGGGGTTCTTTTTAACTGGGAAGGTGTGTTGGGTTAATATTGGTAGCAGGTTGAATAATGTGATTTCTAGAGGCATTTCCCAATACGTTGTCAAATTAAGGGTATTTTTATTCTACAAACGCATGTGATACATCATAGGTTCATTGAGTGAAGACCCCGTGACAACCATCAACTAAAAATTTACAAATATCAAAACCAAGAGACATTAGCTAAATCCTCATCCTCAGCCTCTAGAAGGCATATATTTTTCCATCAAATAATGGATCTCTTCTTGTGAAAGAACCTTCATGATTGGTCATGGTCCCTCTCAAATATTCCTTGTAGTGGTTGTGCTTTTTCTAAAGGAACCTTCTCAAATACAAATTTTTTTATTCACATTTATACTAGGATGGGGGTGAATCAATAGAAGATAATTTATTACTTATTTAAACATTAATGAATCATAACAAAAAAATCTCAAATGTTGGGCAAAATACATAAAGAAAAAAAAAAAACACTCATTTTTAACAACTCTTTGTAAGCACCAACCTACTGGGGAAACCTTTGTAGGCACCAAACTACTATTTAAAACTTTGTAGGAACCAGCCTATAGGAGACACCACCACCCCCCGTGCCCCTTCCACAAGATTTGTAAACACAAACCTATAGTGTACAAGTTCCCTCTACTAGAATATTTGTAGGCACCAATCTATACGAGACACCAATCCCTCCCATTGAAAGATTAGTAGGAAACAACCTATAAGAGAGACCAATATCCCCATTGTAATATTTGTAGACACCAACCTACATGAGACAATAATCAACCCTACTAAAATATATTTAGGCACCAACCTACAAGAGATACTAATCTCGTTTAATGGAAGATTTTTAGGAACCAACCTATAAGAAACACCAATCCCCTTCGCTATGAGATATTCATAGGAACCAACCTACTTCACTAAGTCTACTTATTACTTCTCCATTCACTAGGATTTTTACATACTTTTTCCTTCATCAAAACTACTTGTTTCTTTTTCCTTCACTGGGTCCACTTGTTGCTTCCACATTTTTGAGGTTTGTTCTCCCAAAATTCATTGTTTTTGGAAACTTCCCAAGAACAAAATTGTACAACATGCAACGTATCCAATTTTAAAAATATGATTATAAATTTTTTACATAAGGCACTTATGTTTGTCTCTTCATATATCTAATTTTTTCATAGTCTAAAACTTCATAGATAAAAAGTTCTATAAAATATTCCAAACTGAGTTGTTCGAAGTTGATTTTAGGACTATTCAGTAACCATAAATTCCACCTCACAATAATTTGAACTTATAGTGAAAAAAAGTGTGAAATATATGCCACATATACTTAGAGATCTCTCCTCTTCCTACTCTATATTTCATAATGACAAATATATTAGAAAAAAAATCTATAAGGATAATGCTAAGCTAACTAGTTTAAACCATATTTCTGGAGCATTCAGGAACTGTAACTTTGTGCATCTCTCAAATAATAGAGAACTGTAAAATTAAATTTATATCAAATTGACATGAATATATATTTTCCATGTTCTCTAGGTTTTACAGTTTGAAACATCACAAAAGAAAGGTTATAGTGAAAAGGCCAAGTTGACCTACTTGAAGTATATTTCAAGAGAATTCAGAAACCGTAAGTTCCTTATATCAATTCTCCAAAATTATGTGGAAACAAAGTCTAAAATTTATCCTATGGGTTAATTATATCAACTCTATCTCCTCCACATTTCATGGTATGAAACATCATAGAAGAAAAGTTATATTGAGAATGTCAATCTTGCATGCTTAAAGCAAATTTTAGGAGCACTTAGAAACCCTAAGTTCCTCAAACCGTATATCTAATATTATAATGAACGAAAGTACGAAATTTCTTCCACATGTACATGAAGCTCTTGCCTCTATCGCCTCCATGTTTAATCATCTAGAACATCGTACAAAAGAATCTTATAGTGAAATGTTCAAGATGACTCATTCACTCCACAAATCACATTTTTTCTCCACCTTTAAGACCCCACAAGTATTCCCTAGATTTTGATGCACACTTGAGATCCCTTCTTTCTTGGATGGTCTTCAAATGAACTTAGATATCCTATATTTGTATTTTTATACACTCATTTATGGGGCCAACTTGTAAACATGGCTCATTCAACCTGTACCTTCTAGCTACGCAGACCTGACAAAATATTTCATATCTCCTCATTCCCATGGAGTTATAGGGAGTTCCATATACCTTTGGAAATTTCTTGGACTAATATTTTTTACTATATATTTTATGATCCCATTTGATCTAGGAATTTAGTGTTAAAATATCTTCAAATATAGGGTATCCGAACAATATTTCTAACATGAAATCTTTATATTCTAGATTTCTAATCTCTCGTCTTTGGAATCAATGAAAAAAAAAAAATTCAACAATCTATTCATTTTCATTGGTGATAGCCCTTCATAAATTCTACAATAATATTGGAGTACTCACTAACCTTTAGTTGGGAATCCATCTCAGTCTCTGCCTAAATTTGACATTCTTGGTATCCCTTATTGAAATTTGAATGCAAGCAAGAATTCTTAAACATGATAATTTGATTTGAATGGATATTGGTGGCTACTCACCTATTCCACTTGGTACCCCAACATTATTTCTTTCATTTTCCTTAATTTTAGCACACTTTACTATTTTTGGCTCCTAAACTTTAAGAGTCGTTTTGAGGCCCTAAACGACGTTTTTTTTGGAAAACAGGTAGACCGATAACAAAAGGTAGGGGTCTATAGTTGAAATTTGTTATCATCATATATATCTTTCTAGTGAGGTATCATAGACATCAAACAAAGATTGTATGCCAAAGGTACGACCCTCGGAAGTTGATGTACCAACTAACCCCAACGAGGCCCATAAAATTTTGGCACTTCATATCCTAGGGTTAGGTTTATGAATGTTTATGGTTTTTCATTATTTCTCAATAATAAAAAGGCCTCTGAGCCTCATTGTAACATTTTTGAAAGCAAGTAACCACCACATCTCTTCTCAGAGATAAGCTACCATCGCCCATGTTAGCTTATTACCATTCTCCATGTAAATAGTTTTCCATACATTTTTTTTAATGAACTGAAGTTTTGTTTTCACTGTAGTTATGTGTTTCTATTTATATCTATATTTCATTTCGTTCCTTCATAAATTTGGATCAGTGGTATGAGAAAGGTTTGCTATTTTCTTTTTTGTGCATGTCCCCAATGAGGTCAAGCTATAAGGAGTTGGGACTTGAACTAGTTAAGCCTTTGCAAGACCATCTATGCCAACACTAACAACCTCCCATGAAAGAAGAAAGGAAAGATGAGGGAGCAAGAGATTTTACCAAACTATTTCTCCAAAAATCCCTCAAGCAAAAAAGGAACGAGATAATGGACATCTTTGTCGAGATCCTTCGGTGGATTCCCATAGGTGATGCATCTTCATCCAACAGTCTCTTTGGAGGTACCACCCCCTTCAAGGTACAAGTTAACTTTGATATCCCTATACTCAAAGGTCAAATAGATGCATATGTTGTAGATAAATGTTTAAATCTGCTGGAAGGTTATATTTTGGTCCATAGTTTTTCTGATAGGGAAAATATTACTTTTGCATTGCTTAGGGGTGCCCCCCATGTTAAGGACTAGTGGGAAACTTACTTTGAGAAAAGGTCCAAGGAACCTTCTTTATTTATAATAACACCCTGTTGGACCTCTTTTTGAGATGTTATCAAGGAACAATATTACCTTATGGAGAGCTATGAGGAAAAGTACATATAATGGAATACACTATGACAACAAAAGGACCAAGATGTGAATGAGTTCACAAATATTTTTCATACTTTATGCACAAAACTATGTATAAATACTGAGCAACATCTAGTTCTCAAGTACCGCCACTATTTGCAAAAACACATTCCAGAATAAATTGAGTTCTTGGACATCTCCTCGCTTTTTGCAACTTACCAATATGCTGCCAAGATTAAATAAATAAATAAATAAAAGAAGAATGACTTTGGATCTATGAATTAGAAGAAGGGAAAGAAAACCAACAAAATATAGAACAAAGTAGTGCCATGGTGGAGCAGCCTAGGACAACCCATCGAAGCCACAAGAAAAGAATGGCACCATGAAGATGAAGAAGGACACAAGAAAGTGGTGTGAGTTCCACAAGAGCCCCACTCACAACACAAATGTGTGCCATGTTAAGCAGTCATTAGTGGATGAGCTAAAAGCTTAAGAGTCTGATGCATGTTATGATTATGAGTCAAAACCCAACAAGGGGAAGTAGATTATTGATGCAGAATCGAGTGACACCATTTCCACAACCAAGGTCTAGAAGATTGAGACCGAAGATCCAAAGGAGGGGGAGCGTCTCTTCCACTCATAGATCAAACAAAAGAGTACCAAGTATATGCCATAAGAAAACTCATACCTTAATGTATCTCAGGGGAGGCTATCTTTTCTGCACAATCAATCCATATTAGCATGATGTAACTCCACAACATATCAACTTAAGTATAAATAAGGTCATGATATCCATAACATTAACTAGCTAACATGTTCACATCATAAACTCATAAATAATTGTCATTCATGCCTAACAATCAAATATGCACAGTCAATATAGATTAGTGCAACACCATATCACAAATATGTCATCTCATACCTGAATATCATAACCATAACCATTTGCATAGGCCAATCCAATTTAGCATGATACATATAACATCAAGATCTTAATGTAATAACTCTAATAATCAAGTTACTAGAATATAACAACAATAACTTGACATATAACATGATCATTAAGAACATATAACCTAATCATCGAGCTAACTACAATTTAAGATATACCATATTCATCAATGACATATAACATAATCATCAAGTTAACTAACATATAACAGTTGCAACAACAATGCATGCAACCACGGGTTACTCTCATTCATGACTATCCAACACATGTGCATATGACTACACTAATCAACTAGCATTTATAATACATGTAACCATAATAATAATAAATGACAAACATGTATATAACCCTAATGTATATAACAATCCATTAGCTAAAATCTTGCATGCAAAACGTATAATACCTATATGACAATCTACTCTTACCCCAAGGTCTAATGCGACAACCTCATTCTGATGATCTGCATCTCTTGCTCTATCTCATCGAACACATTAGCCTCATAACACACCAATAGCATCATGATGACCTAAAACACATATAATGACCTCACAATTCATGTGTGACCTACTATACATGCATAACCATAACCATGACAATGCATGCATATCAACATATAGACATTGACATGAATAATAAATGCATATGACGACAAATTCCTCAACAACACCATCAACCTTCACATGGTGACATCACTACAACCATGATCAACACCATGGAAATGCAATATGCACATGGAATACAAGAATAAGAAACACATATGCAACCAACATGAATGCATGCCCAACACACCACCCATTTAGTTCGAGGGGTGAACCATGCTTTGGTACCACTATGTAACGCCCCTCCTCCCACATTTACCCAAGTAATCAGCCAACTAGTGTAAACATGATTCCAAGAAGTTACTATGATATTTTTCAACCTCCTAAGTCACTTTAAAGAAATGGAACTGATGGAAACACACCATATAGACCTTCCACATCTACATCAGGACTCCCAGGAACCATCCCAACCTTTCAGGTAACTAGCCCCCAGGTCATACTGATTTTTTAGACCAATTAACTCCCAAATGCTTCGATGAGATGGGCATGCCAGCATCCAGATGCTCCCATAGCATGGTGTGCCATCGTCTAAGGATTTTTTTCAGTCTTATGCCAGTGTCCCTAGGATTTGACCCAGTTTTTCACGCCCAGAGCCCAGGTCATTTCCCAAAACTCAATGACACTTTGAGAATCCATGATTTACATAATAATAAGACTTGAAAAAAAAAACTAACTCAAGGACTAGGCCTAACCATCCCCAACCGGGACTGACATTCTATCAAACACTTGGCATCAATGAAATCTATACAAAATGAATACACGATAGAGCATAAATGATTGATAACTCATATGCAACTTGACAAGAAGGATCACCACCTTCTTCCCTTAACTGTTTTGACATCAATTAGGTCTTTCATCCATCATCCTTTCAGTTATAATTAAATACATGAAATAACCATGACAATAACTAGGCATATAACCATGCCTATAAACAACATTAAACCATGAAAATAAAAAAGAGATAACAGTCATTAAATCCAAATATTAACAAGTACAAAATTAAGAGAACTTAGGTTTTATTAAACATAGGAACATTCAACCAAGTTTAGGACTTCCACGTACCACCTGACCATAGACATGGTTGAACCAAATCTTACTTTCAGCCAGTCACCCCGTTCCATATTCCAAGCATGAATGTGGGATCTCATGGATAAACCAATCCAAAAACAACCAAGAGAATCCATAGTTTAAACCATCTTCCCCATCACCAAACTGTGGTCTCACTAAAAATGGCACGAAGATTACAAAACTGAACCGAGCTAGGAATACCTTTAGACTCCATCACTATCCTTAAGGAATTTTTTGTTTCCTTGTCTCCCATGATTTACTACAATCTACACAGTATCACTAGGCCCTAAGCCAAGACTCCACCCTAAGGCTTTACCATGTATCCCTCCAAAATCGGTTAAGGGATTCCTAGGCTTTTGGGATTTTCCTAATACCACCACCACCCCAGATTCTAAACCCATATTGCAGTTCCAAAGCTCAAAATTGAGAAAACTATCCCATCACACCATGGCTATCCAGAAAAAATCAAGGCTAGGATGACAAAAACTATCATAGCTCAACAAAACCATGCCACCAAGAGCAAGAGAACCATATTGATGGCTTCTATCTCAACAAAACATAGTGTTGTTACAGGCTCTCTCAACAAACTACAGTGTTGTTACAAACTCTGTTAACAAAATACAGTGCTATTACAGGAGGAACAACAAATCCTTGCTCCCACAAAGAAAACTACAGTGTTGTTATAGGAAGAACAACAAATCCTTTCTCTCACAACAAACTACAATGTTTTTATAGCCTCTCTAAACAAACTAGAGTGCTATTAGAGGCTTGCTCAGCTAACTACAATGTTGTTATAGGCTCTCTCAACAAACTACAATGCTATTCTAGGAGGAACAACAATTTGTTTTTTTTGTTTTTTTTGTCTTTGTTTTTTTTTCTACCTTTTTTTTTTTTTTTTTTTTTTTTTTTTTTAATTTCAGCCAGGCAGTGTATAAAAACACAGTTTAAAGATCCCTTCGTAACTGCCCAACCAAGGATCTTTCCAGAAAATATTTTGCAAGTTACAAAATATGCCCTGCTCTACACAAAACCCAGATGCCAGAATTTCTAATTTCGTCTTCCTTTGATAAAAAATTTACCTACAAAATTGATGACGGTTTTCCTTTACAAATTTTCTTTCTTCTATTTGCTTGATACAAAGTGCTCTATATTCTTGAATCTATAATTTAAAATGACTCTTTCCAATACACAATATTGGATTCAAAGGTATTGGATTAGAAGATTAACGAAATTATGGTTCTCCATGTTCTCATTTAAATGTAAATAACAAAGAAAATACAGTGCAAGAATTCCTCATTCAACATAACAATTTAAAGACCAAATCAATTTAAATCTCCATATATTAATATTATGGCTCACAAACCTCACAAATAGATATGCAAATAATAGTCTCACACACACTTTTAGATTCGATTTTCTCATTCAAAAAGCCACTGGTCTAAGAAATATTGTACAATTAACTTCAATGTCACACCAAAACTTCCAACACCCAAAATGTTCCTCCTCTCTCCTTCAAAACTAAAAGCAACTGTCCAAGAAATGAGTTCATGGATGTGAACCAATTTTCCTTAGCCCTAACTACCTACTAGCTATTAAATCATTTATTTTAATTAGATATTCCTAACTAATCTTAACTGAATATAAAAAACAATTTCATAAATAAACTTTAAAATGATCTAGCCTTGACATGTGATCAATCCATCACATTGCTAGGCTCTTGGTCTGACTTTAATAACTTATCATTTTTGTGTGCTCCGCCTAATGGACCTACATCAGACTCGCCAAGAAAGAATATTTTATGAGCTCCTTCTCATAAGATCTTCTATAGAATGACTTACTTTCTGTAGTGTTGCTTCATCCATCTATGTAGAATCCTCCATCGGACAATCTTTCCACTTCACAAGATATTCCATGTGTTCTTTCCTTTTGGTCTTCTTAGCAACACGTGTATCCAAAATTTGTTCATCCTCTAAACTCCTTTCTACAGGAATTTTTTTCAACCACTGTTGTTCCTTTCCTTCATCCTGGTAAAGATTCCCAAAAGCTTGATCCGCATCACCAATTGTGTAGGGATACAAATCTTCTACATTAAAAATGGGTGAAATGTCAATTCCTAGAGGTAACTCCAGCTCATAAGCATTCGTTGAAAACCTGCAAAGGACCTTACAAGGTCCTATCTTCTTCATTTTCAATTTTTTATATTCTCCTCTTGGAAACCTCTTTTTTCTTAGGTGAGTTAGGACCATATCTCCCACTTAAAACTTTACCTCTTTCCTATGTATATTTTCTCATTTCTTGTAGTTGTTGCTTATATCTTGTAATCTTTGTTTTACTTGCCCATGCAACTCACTCATGCCTGTTGAAAAATCCTCACCATCAACACTTCTATGCTCAAGCTTTCCCAAGTCTCTTAGCTCACAAATTCCCCTCGGATGCATGTCATACAAGGTCTGAAATGGACTCTTTCCTGTGCTCCTATTTTGTGAGTCATTATATGAAAACTCAGCCTAGGCTAGGACATGATCCCACTGCTTTGGTCGGTCACCTATTAAACTCCTCAACAAATTACCCAAACTCTTGTTTATAGCCTCTGTTTTCCCATCAGACTGTGGATGATAGACTGAGATAAAATTTAGCTTAGTGCCAAGTTTCTTCCACAAGGTTGTCCAGAAATGTTCAGTGAATTTTGTCCCTATCAGATATTATACTTTTTGGAAAACCATGCAACCTAACAATCTCATCAAAAACTAAATTAGCCACATCGGCAGCATCACTAGTTTTGAAACACAGAATGAAATGATCCATATTATTAAATCTATCCACAACTACAAGGATTGAATCATTACCTCGTTGAGTTCTTGGTAAACCCAGAACAAAGTCCATACTCACCGAATCCAAGATCTGTTGGGAGTGGGTAATGGCATGTATAGTCCATCATTCTGACTTCTCCCTTTAACATGTTAACACACCCTACACTTACTCACATACCTTTGTACATATGCCTTCATCTTAGGCCAAAAATAGAAGTGACTCAGCTGCCCAAGTGTTTTCTCAACACCAAAGTGTCCATCCAACTCGCCATTATGCTTTTCTTAGACCAAGTTTTCCCTCATTAAGAAATTGGGAATACATAGCTGATTATTCTTGAACAATATCCCATTTTGCAACATAAACTCTTTCCATGGACTACTGTCCCAATTGACTGAAGTTTTACACTCAGCAAAAGCTTCTCTAAAATCAGCATCAATGTCATACAAGTCCTTCAAATAATCAAAGCCTAAAATTTGTATTTGACTTTCCTGCATGATTAAGCATCTCCTACTCAAGGCATCGACAACCTTATTTTCCTTCCCACTAATGTGCTTCAAAACAAAAGTGAAATTTTGAAGGAACTCCACCCACTTTGAATGTTTATGATTTAACTTATGTTGCTGCATAATGTATTGTAAGGAAGAATTATCCGTGTATAGAACAAACTCCTTAGGCATCAATTAATGCCTCCAATGCTTCAAAGCTTAAACCACCACATAAAATTTTTTGTTGTAGGAAGAGTATTTATGTTTTGACTCATTTAACTTCTCACTGAAATATGCAATGGGTTTATCTTCTTGTCTTAGTACAACTCCAATGGATGTCCCACTAGCATCACATCTCACTTGAAAGGACTGATTGAAGTTTGGCAACTTCAACACTAGCTTCTTAGTGATATTCTTCTTCAATAGTTGAAATTTGTTTGTTCTGTTGCTGCTGTCCAATCAAGTTGATGCATATTCTTCTTGATGGTATCAATGATAGATGCACAAATGCCACTAAAATTCTTGATAAATTTCTGTAGCAGCTGGCTAAGCCATGAAAACTTCTCACCTCAAAAATTTCCTTAGGTGAGGGCCAATTTACAATTGCCTCTATCTTTCTCGGATCCATTTTCAAGACATCCTTAGAAATGACAAAACCCAAGTATACAAGCTCACTCTTCATAAAAGAGTAGTTATTCATGTTAATCAATAGATTTTCTTGCTGCAATCTCTATAAAACATACTTCAAATTTCTGAAGTGCTCTTCTTTAGTTTGAATGAAAATTAAAATGTCATCCAAGTAAATAATGAAAAACTTACCAATGAACTCCTTCAAGACTTCATTCATCATCCACATAAAGGTATTGGGTGCATTTGAAAAGCCAAATGGCATGACCATCCACTTGTACTAGCCTTCATTGGTCTTGAAAGTTGTCTTCCACTCATCTCCTTTTCTAATATGAATTTGATGATAACCACTTTTCAGGTCAATCTTTGAGAAGTAAGTTGCTCCACCCAAGAAATCCATCATATCATTCATCCATGGCAATGGAAACCTATAACAAATGGTGATCTTGTTGATTTCTCTAGAGTTAGTGCACATTCTCCATTCTCCACCCTTATTTGGACTTAATATTGTAGGTACAACACACAGACTCAAAATTTTTGTTATCAATCCCTTGTCCAACAATTCTTCGACTTGCTTCCTCACTTCCTCATTCTCTTTGGGTGTCATTCGATATGCAACCCTGTTCAGAATTCTTTCTCCCGGTATCAAGTCTATGTGATGACTGACGCTTCTTTTGGGTGGAAACTCACCTGGAAATTCATCAACTATAATATCATGAAACTCATGCAACAACTCGTGAAATTCAATAGGTAAATCTACAATTTTAGAGTGAAGAAGTACTACCTTTGGCTTGCAAATCACTACATATCTTACCTCTTCTTCTTCCATCTGTTGTAGAAATTCCTTTCCACTAAGTAGCAGTGCTTTTGGGTTGCCTGTTTTAGTTGTACCTTCCTCTTTCAATGGTACAAGGGTGTGCTTGATGCCATCCTTTTCAAACTTATAACAATTTCTCTCTCCATCATGTGTCACCTTCCTATCAAACTGCCATGGGCGACCCAAAAGAATGTGACAAGCATCCATTGGCATTACGTCACATAACACCTTGTCTTTATACATGCCTATCTGAAACTCAACTTCACTTTGTTTATGCACCAACAATTGGAATCCTTTTTGCAACCACGATACCTTATAAGGTGTGGGGTGCTTAATATTTTTCAATCCCAATTTTTCCACCATTTATTAGGAAACTAGATTGTCTGTACTTCCGCTGTCAATCACCAATTTGCAGAATTTGCCTTTTTCCTTACACATTGTCTTGAATAAGGATTTCCTTTGGACTAGTTTAGCAGTCTCCTTTGCTGGTTTTAAAAGGACTTTGTGCATCATCAACACCTCTCGAGTCTCTGGCACATTTTCTACCTCAGGTACTTGTGCCTCTACTGCTTCAGTTTGAGCTATGTATGCACCTTGTTGTCCTTTATTATGATTCTCAAGACATTCAAAAGATTGGTGACCCAATTTGTTACATCTGTAACACTGGTAGATAGTATCTTTGCCTCTTCCTCTACCTCTACCTTTATGGTAAGGTATTCCTCCTCTGCTTCCACCTTCTTTCTCTGATTGCCCTTGCTGATTTAAGTTGCCTTCATCATTCTTTTGCACATGAAACTTTCCTCTCCCATTTTTCTATCCTTTCCCATTGGAAAAACCACATCCTCTGGCAGAGCTTTGCTTCCCAGCTATATTTTCTTTTTCCTTAAAAGCACACTGGTATGCTTCCTCTATTGTCCTTGGAGAAAGTATGTTGAATTCATCTTGAATATTTAGCCTCAAACCATTGATATACCTTGATGTCTTCTCCGGGGTATCTTCTACATAGCCTACTCCCACATTCACCTTGTAAAACTCTTTGGTGTATTCTCTCACTGTCATTATCTTTTGTTTAAGATTTTGCATCTGTTTGTAAAGAGTTAGCTGGTAATCCTTTGGCAAGAACTTACTCTTCATCTTTGCCACCATTCTATCTCAGTTCTTGATCAATGGTTTGTCCTTATTCCTTCTTTTAGCCTCTACATTATCCTACCATAGTGCAGCATGGCCTTTCAACCTTGTCACAGCAAACTTGACTCTCTTATCCTCATCAATTTCCTTGTACTCAAAATACTTTTCCATCTCACTAATCCAATCTAGTAGATTCTCATCTTTCAAACTGCCATCATAAATAGAGATTTTAGCTTTGGCCTTGAACTTAAGCCCAATACTTCTCTCAATAACTTAATCTCAACAGCTTCTTCAACATGTGCTTCTCCTTCTTCTTCAAGTTCCTCTTCGGCCTCACTAACATCTCCACCTTCAGGATCCCATTTTCTCCCTACTTCCATGGTTTCTAACCAAATTTGCAGTCTCCTTATCTCTTCCTGGAGTTCTGCATTTCTCGTGGGTCTGCCTCCTCGACCTCATGCCCTTCCTACTCGCCTATTCATCTCTCTATACTATAGAGACCAACAATGTAAATGCTCTGATACCACAAATTGATGGTTGTTATCTTAGAAAACCACAATGTTGTTACAGGCTCTCTCAATAAAATCCAGTGCTATTATAGAATCTCTCAACAAACTATAGTGATGTTACAGGAGGAACAACAAATCTTTACTGTCACAGCAAACTACAGTGCTCTTACATGAGGAACGGTAAATCCTTACTCTCACAACAAACTACAATGTTGTTACAGGCTCTCTTAGCAAAGTATAGTGTTGTTACAGGCTCTCTCAGCAAACTACAATTTTGTTCAAGGCTCTCTCAGAAAACTACAATGTTGTTATAGGCTATCTCAGCAAACTACAATGTTGTTACAGGAGTAACAACATATTGGTTTTCTCGAGCCATGCAATCTGTAAAAACACAGTTTAAAGATCCCTCCATAACTCCCAAAACAAGGATCCTTTCGGGAAATCACTAGCAAGTTACCAAATAGACCCTACTTTGCACAAAACCAAGATGTCATAATTTTGAATTTTGTCTTCCTTTGATAAGAAATTGACCCGCAAAATTGATGATGTTTTTCCTTTACGAATTTTTTTTCTTCTGTTTGTTTGATACAAAGTGATCTGTATTCTCGAATCTATAATGTAAAATGATTCTTTCCAATACACAATATTGGATGAAGAAGTATTGGATTAGAAGATTAACTAAATTATGATTCTACAGGTTCTCATTTAAATGTAAATAACAGAGAATATACAGTGGAAGAATTCCTCATTCAACGCACAATTTAAAGACTAAATCAATTTCAATCTCCAGATATTAGTATTATGGTTCATAAACCTCACAAACACATATGAAAATAATTGTCTCACATACACTTATAGATTCAATTTGTTGATATAAAAAACCATTGGTCTAAGAAATGTTGTTCAATTAACTACAATCTCACACCAAAACTTCCAGCACCCAAAATGTTCCTCCTCTCTCCTTCAAAACTAAAAGAAACTGTCCAAGAAATGAGTTCATGGATGTGAACCAATTTTCCTTATCCCTAACTACCTACTAGCTCTTAAATCATTTGTTTTAATTATATATTCCTAACTAATATTCACTGAATAACAAAAACGTTTTCACAAATAAACTTTAAAATGCTCTATCCTTGACATGTGATCAATCCATCACATTGCTAGGCTCTTGGTCTGACTTTAATAACTTATCATTTTATGTGCTCGACCTAATGCACCTGCATCACATACACCAACATGCAAAGCCATGCATGTCAAAAGCATCTAGGAAATCACACATGCAATATGTTACTTGCAAGTATCGCTGCTCAAGCTACTTGATCCTTCTCTTCCTTCCATGATCCTTTCTTTCCTTCGTTTCTTTTGCTTTCTTTTCCCTTCCTTGCTACAAAGCTAGAGTGCTCCAAGAAAAATCTAAGTATCCAAGAGAGAGAGAGAGAGAGAGAGAGAGAGAGAGAGAGAATAACGGGAGAGCACCAAAACTGAACTAACAAAAGGTTACCAACTGATCTTCAGAAGCCTTTTTCATCAATGAGGCCTCTATTTTCTTCATTTTGCATTATTTTCCTTCAATTTCCTCCTCACATGCAGTCTATGACCTTTCACCTTCATCTTCTCCTAATTTCATTTATTTTCATAAATAATATGCCAGTTAATGCCTCATGCCTTTCCAAAGCCTTTTCTAATTTCAGTATCCATAATAAATTGAATGAAAACCCACTATGATGTTTTTCCCACCATTCAACTTGGAATATGTGTCCCATGATCGTGGTCTTATATATTTTTACATGGATTTTTAACCAGGGCTATTACATTACCGATTGGATATTTATAAATAAAATGCACATGGCCTTGTTTGTTTCCACTACCACATCATCAACATGGCCCAATGTTTTCAAGTTTGGGTGGTTTTGGGTATCATTGATTTTGGTGAGGTCTAATCCTAGAGAAGAAAACACTTGATACTGGATTGTTGATATGTTGATAGGAAATAGGATGACATGTTAGAATTATTAGATAGGAAACCCTTTTGTGTCAATTTCTATGATTTTGTAGGTTATTATTATCGAAAGTGGAAGTCAAATAGAGAGGTTCCATTCCCCCAATTCCATGGCTCCTTAGTTTCAACTTCCATATGATCACCATGGCCCATTACCTCCAGGTTTCGATAGTTCTAGGTATTGATGATTTTAGTAAGGTCTAATCACAGAATAATAAACACATGATACTTGATTCTCGATATTTTAGCATATCCTCATCATTAGCCCTGAAACCCTTCCTAATCACAAAGTTGAAAACACTTGATAGATGATAGCCAAAACATTAGCAATTGATATGATAACATGTTAGTGTCATTATATAGGAGACCCTTTTGCTCTAGTGTGTATGCTTTTGGGTTATGTTAGTACCAAGAATAAATGCTAAATACAAAGGTGTCATTACCCCAACACTCTCACTCCTTAATTGCCACTACCACGTCATCATGATGGCCACTGCTTCTAAGTTTCTAGCATTATTACCTTTACTCTTGTTCATCATCTTCTTTTATATTCACCTACATTACAAGAAATAACCCAAAACATAAATTAAATGGAAAAATTAAAAAAATCCAACCAGGAATCAATTGCTTTATAGCATAGTCATTTTTTCAACATTTTAAAAACAAAATACTAAAAATTGTCTTGGAAAAAATGTATAACAAAATTATAACATTTTACCATGACACTACCCATTGCCCTTGTAACAATATATAGGAAATTTTCCCACAACAGTTCGCTTACCTAATAGCCAAACTACAAATGACTCATATTTACACATCCACATAATTGCATCTCCATTACTCCATATCTGACCCCAATGAATAATACCCGATAACTAGTCTACTCAAGTGATTGTTCCTTAAATTCAATGATACAAGTTTCGTTTTGTTCCATTTATATTTTCATTGTTAAAGGATTAAGATTTGATTTTTAAAAAAAATCATCATTTGTTTAAGAAATAAGATTCATAAAATAGGAATAACAGATAATGCATCTCGTATATTTTTCAAGATATTTCTTTTTGAAAGTTGTATATTTCCTTATGTTACATATATGGAGATTTTTTTTGGGTTAGAAATATCTATTGACAATAACAATTGTGAAATATTGTATATTTCTTTATATTATATGTATGGATATTTTCTTTGGGTTAGAAATATCTGTTGAGAATAACCATTGTTAGGAGCACTGTGATTTATAAAGTTTCAAGATTCAATTAATTAGTTAGTATTAGGTTAGAAATCATTATTTTCTTCCAAATTCAATTGTATATAAAAAGGAAAGAAAGAAATAACTTTATTGTATTATTATTTATTTATAAAATAAAATAATTTTTTATTATAATTTTTTTTAATACTTTAATTTCTAAAACTTAATAATTTAAATTTAAATTTATTATAAGTAATTATACTTAAAAAATATATCATTAAATATTATATAAAAGTATTCTACATCATATTTTATAAACAAAATAGTGATACATTTGGTATTAATTTACAAAATGTGTTTCTTAATAAATGTGAGAAATTGCTTTGTACTTTTCACAATTGAATCATTGAATCTATCCATATTTTTTTTAGATATTAACTATTTTTCGTATTATATAGTGTGCTTAATAATGATAATATTAATTATCACTTAATAATGATAATATTAAAGTTGATAATTATTTTGATCTCTTTTTATTTATTCACGTTAAAATAATTAAAAAATGAGAAAAATAATGTTTTGTACTTATTAATATTTTCTCAAGTCTTGATTCCTAAAGAATTTGTTATACCTAAAGAATTTGCTGTACCTTAGTGATGATTTTTAGAATGAGGTGATGTGCTTAGTGGGCTTCTTTAGGAAATACTAACACAATTGGTTTTTTATTTAAGTTTTTGGTCCATATTAATTGAGTCTAGCTCGATTGGTTACGAGGAAGTATTGTTTTTCTCTCCAATCAAGTTCAAAATAACTCCTTGTTGCATATTTTTTATAAGTAGTCTATCCATTCATGAGCTATATATGACATAATCATGTCTTTTATATCTAAATTTATATTATAAAAACAATAATATTTAGCTGGGATACCATTCTAAAAATAAATAGAAGTTTCAAAAACGTTTCTCCTAAGACATGATATGTAACAAGGGAATGATTTAACATTAAATTTATATTAATATTTAATTGCTTTTTAATAACACATGAGATCAACTCAATAATTAGAAACAAATACACCTTTCTTATATCACACTATAGAAAGTAATTCTTAGTGCAATAAAATAATATTCATCCATAAATCAATTCATCAATATCACATATATGATATATTTATTTTAACATCTCCCATAAAAAAATAACTTGGAACTCGCTAAAAGAATGGTGGTGTTAGAATAATGTGCAAAAGCAATAACAATTTCATAAAACATCATATTTCTTCCTCGAGATGCCATTACGAGATAAATTTGGTGCCCAATATTTAATACATTGATGCTTATGATTGACTCTCAATATGGAATGACATAATACCAATGTTCTTAATTCACTTCGTACGAAAATACCAATGTAATTAATATAAAAGAATGAAGATTTTTTTAATGGAATTCTGAAATGATAAAATGCAACATTACTGCAACACAAATACCAAACAATTGCAAATACCAAACAAAAAGAGACGCATAAATAAGATGCTTTCTATTAAAAGGGCCTAAACTAAGGATTTGATGGATATAATGATGTGAAAAAATGATTTTATAACAATATATTATAGTAGTGTCATGAACAACAGTTGTCGTTACAAAATTGGTATTGATACAGATGCTTTGGATAGCAATTCTATATATGGCCCTTGACATTTATTAACAATCATTTAGATATATGAAACAATGGAAACAAAGGAGCATCTCATAAAAATACTCATAGAATTGTTGTGCATATTTGGTTGCGTCCAACCTTATTCACCTTTTTTCATCCCATTCAAGGTGAGAGGGCATGGTTAGGTTTCTAAAAAATAAACAACTTTTGGACCAGAAGAAAAAAAACAACTTCAACCCAATATTCTTGGAATTCAATAGAAAATAAAGTATAAATATAAGAGACATTACCATTTGTTTTTGTTGTACATTCTAGATTTACGATAATTAAAAAAAATACTCTTCTCTTTTTTGTTTTGGAGATTAAAAATCTTATATCATATTTTTCAGTTTTAGTTAATTAATAAAAGAAATTATTAAACATTTTTTTTTAAAGAAAGAATACATTTAACAATTTGTAAGGACATGCTAACAATGATCTTTTATACAAATATTAACAATGATCTTTTATACAAATATGAAATGATGAAATAGCTATAACCAACACATAGTCATATTTTTTGAGAATCGAATATATTCATGTTAGAATTTGTAAGAGTTTAATTCATATTCTCAAATCTTTGATAAGGAAAAATAATAAATAATAAAATATTTTGAAAAATAATAGGGAAAAAGGATTGCATTTATTATCTATTTATATAAAATTTTAATATTAGGTTTATAATGGGTAGGCATGTTAAGAATAGCTTAAACCTTATTTGAGTGAATACAAGTTCTTGGATTAGAAATAGCATGGCCAAGAAAATTACTAATTATGACACCAAAATCAAATTATCGGGATTGAAGGGGATGAGATATTTCCTATAGTTTATATGTATTTTTTAAATTAATCAAAATTATCTTTTCAAATTAGAGAAAACAATTAGGTCATTTAGGTAAATATGGACAATTATAACTATTCATTAAATGTTAATTTTCCTTGTTTTCTAAAATTTGCATCTACATTAATCAAGCCAAAAAGTGTGTAGTAACAAGAAAATGTGACTCATTAAGTACTAGTAAATGTGGTTATAAAATGGTTATTATGTTTCCAATATATTGATCAAGTACATTGTAGAATAGGTATGTTGGTAGCCAAAATTTTTCCAAAGGGCCTTTCAAAAATAACCAACAAAGTGGGAGTCTTGATATAAAGTGATGATTAGGGGTGTAGCAAAATTAGCCCAAACATGTATGAGGATTAAGTGAACTAATTTAGGAATATAAATGAACTTTCATGAGTGAAATAAAAATGGTCATTTATTAAATTTTACAAACAACCGTCAAGATCTAATTGTATTGCTAGAGCATGTTTGGTGGGTTGCCAATAAAATCCCTAGAGATGGACTCACATGGTAGGGAAGGAATATGTAATGGTTGGTAAAATTCCCATTTTCTATTTACTAATTTAGCTCCAATACAAAACATAGAAATGAAAATAAAGTCTTCACATTGTTTCTCATATATTTGTAGTAGAAATAGTGTTTCAAATGTTGGAATATTTTAATTGTCCTAAGATGTTCACCATAACATGAAAAATGGGAATCCTTATGAGTAACAATAATGTAGGATCCTAAGGAATGAAATTACAGATAATCTTGTACAGTTATCCATATCAAATGGCATAGGCTAGAAAGGGTGTTTGTTTAAGAAGTGAGTGGTGTTGTATATCTTACATGACAAATCCAATGAATGGATCTATTGAATATAGTTTCTTATGATCCTAATAAGTTTCATAATGCATATATAAAATGTAAAATACATGAAATAGGGAGAGGTGAGAATTTTATGTATCTTATTGTTGTTTATTTTCTTAAATATATTCACCAAATCAAGTTATTGGAGGCATGAGGCCTATTAAAGATGTTGCTTCTCTTGTAGTTTAGATTGAGAGTGTAAAAATTAACAAGATGACGATTAATGTGAAGGATTGTTTCTTTAGTAAGAAATATAATGATGATACTATTTTTGAATGTGTGCTAATGTAGGAAAATATTTTTCCATATGAGTTGTAATTCATCTTTTCCAAAGAGAGAATTTAAGAAAACAATAGGGAGTAGGATGTTATCCCTATTCAAGCATAACAAAAATGGAAAACTATGATTCATCTATTTTGATTTCAAAAGCGTATTGGAGATTTAGGAGGATGATAATAGGTTCAAAACATAAGGATCACATGAGTTGGGTGACGTTTCATTGTGTTTTTTGGGTACAATCTCAAGGCTTATGGTTGGAAAACTAATGTAATGGTTAAGTGATTTGAGAAAATGCTTGTATTATTTTCCTATAATAGTTTAAAATAACCATAGAAGTATTGAAGTATACACTGTTAGAGCCTAGATTGGCCTCAGGTTGAAGGGAGGAAATCCTAGGATAACCACAAACCAAGCTTAACCTAGTAGCTAGCCCTACCAAGTTAAGAGAGGGCTCTCTCCTTGTCAATCTCAGTTGAGATGATTGAATCAAATATGGATTTTAGGCTAGGTATAATAGCTCTATGATTTTTGGTTGATTTTGTTGGTTTTGTTGCTGGATCAAATGGAGTAGGCAGCTTTGGGTTTGGGAAATCAAGTCAGGAATGCATGGTGTTCTATGGGGCGAGGTAGGTAGGTGTTTTAGCACTTAAAATTGAGTAAGATGGTAGGACTAAGACAGGTGAGGAGATGAGGAAGGTGTGCAAAGCTCACGAGTCCTCTTCAAATAGTAGAAAACATCAAAAAACTAAACAGATTCCCAAGGCAGAGCACTGTAACCAATGTATTTTACCTATCTATCTTGATTTCATTTAGTTAGAAGAATGAATAAGATTGTGGCACACATAACACATGAGAAAAACTAATAATAGAAGGAGAAACTATGCATAAACACTTTACCACAATATCCCACAAAAATAACTGCAAATCCTCGTTTATTTCCACCAAACTACAGTAGAGATGTACAATGTAGCTCAGAGCATCCAAGAGAGTCCAACCCTTGGTAATGACTAAAAAAATACTTAATATAGACATCAAAACCACCTATGCTAACCATCAGGGGAAGAATCCAAGAGACAAGGGACTGTTTAACCATATCTAAACTAGGAACAAGAATATAGGCAGTGGAACAGCTTTGCCTCTAAAATCATGGAAACTGATTCATTGACCCTCAAACCACCTCAAAATGATGAATCTACCTTCTAAGGTCATTTTACATTTACATTTACATAGCATAGCATCATTTACAATCATAAATGCATCCAAAATGAGAGAAAAAGTCAACTTGTAGAAAAACTAGGCGAAATTTGGATTTTTGAGCAAACTGGCTCCATGCTTAGCGCCACTGGCCAGGTGTGTAGTGCCACTTCTCAGCTGAGTTTGGAGGCCTTACCCTTAGCCAAATTGAGCCCAAGATAGCTCATTCGAAAGGTCTTCCTGTCTAGTTTCTGTAACATCTTGAATTTTTGCATTTTGAGATCATTGTCCCCCTCCAAAGTGGAATCTCCCAAGGCTGCTTCTGTGTGTCCAAAAAGAGGTAGAGAGGTCATTTTTTGATGTTGTTTGACCTTTAGGTGACCAAGTTTTGCTCCAAAATTTCTGAAACTTTCAGGGATTGATGCTCTCATCATTCTGAATCCAAATATGCAAAAATAACCAAAATTTGTCAAAACTTGCCTATATTTGGCACAAGGCTCCATTATTAGTTTCTTTAATGGGCTAGTGAGGCTTTAGCCAAGATTTTTAGCTTGTCTTGCTCCTTTTTGCTCCTCAAGGTCTTCCTTAACCTTGCCTTAAGCTTCCTCATCCTTATATTGCATATTTTGTTCCAGGTCATATAGTGATAGGCCATGTGGTGAAGTATATTCTTTTCTCTATTGGCCTTCTCAAGTAGCCTCTCAAGGTGTATGTTTACCCTCTCAAGCCAAGTTTCATGATCATTCTCAATCTCTTGCTCAATGGAGGTCAACTTGACCTTTGCCTTCTTAGCCTTTTGCTTGTTCTCCTTGATCATTTGCAACTCCATGAGGACTTACTTGTTAGTCAATTATTTGTTTTCTTTCTCTAGATATTTGATGACCCATTTAGCCCCCTCTAAATTGTCTGACAAGGCCTGTATCTCAGCCTCTTGTTCCTTAATGATCATGTCTTTGACAGTCCTTGGATCTTGACAATCTAAGTCAATGACATCCGCTCCTTGTGTCTCCTCATGATCAACAAGGTCAAAATCTCTCTCTTTCCCATCACTAGGATCCTTCTCATGCATCTTTTTCTTGCCTTTACCTTTTCCCTTGTGTTGATGCCCAACCTGTACCTATTTAGCTGAAGAAGAAGGCAAAGCACCTTCCACTCCTTATGGAGATAGGTTTTTCCTGTGGCCTGAAGATGAAGGCAAGACCCCTTCCACACCTTGTTGATATAATACTCGCCTGGCAGCTACAAAACGTTTCTTAGTCCCCCTCTCATATGTCACAAATACTAGCACTCCTACAGTCTCAGTCTCTTAGACCTTTTCATGTCCTGAAGGTCCACCTACTTCATGAGGCACTGATGAAAATAATTGAGGGCCTTTAAAAATTTGATGAGAAATGAAGGTCTCCCATGGCATGTTAAGAAGGTTCAGCTGATGCAAAACAATGATTTTAATCAAAGAGTAGTGGTAGATGTTGGTTAACTGCTGGGGGTATGATTTCTTCTTTACAATGAATGCCATCTTCTCTATGTTTCTAAACATGAAGTAGGGGATATTCATCATTCTCACCCTAGTGAAATGCATCAAGAGTCTAATGTGGTAGGTATACAGTCAGGAGAACCTGCCTTCACAAGTAAAGTACTTGATGATGATCTTCATCAATGGAGAAAACCTGTCCTCCAAGAATTTAAAGGGGAATACTCTCTTGAGTCTATTATGATATTTAGCCTTGATGTAAGGCTCATAATACTCTATGTCAATGTCCTAACCTTTGTTCCACTTTTCACCCACATTTGGAATACCTATAGCCTCTGAAATGACAGCCGGTGACAAAGTGAATCAAGGATAATTTTAGGGGCGAATGTTCGCCCTTTGGCGAAATTAAGGGGTTTTAAATTTTTAGTGGGCGAATATTTTGTATCATAGTACATTTTTACAAATCACCTCAAATAACCGACCTTATTTTAAGGGAGAGCCTAAAAAAGGTAAATTTAGCCCTTGAAATTAGGACTTACAACCTTCCATTCGCCCATTTTCAAGAATAGGTTTTACTTAAGTGAATCCATTTGCCCATTTTCAAGAATAGGTTTTACTTAAGTGAATCAAATGGGCCAAATACCATATTTATAAAAGAGGTATGGTAAATTAATAAAAATATAAACAAATGAGAGGTATGGTAAATAAAAAAAACATTTTTTATATTTACTCCATAAGTCACCTTATATACATGTAAGGGTGTAAACAAATAAAAATATAAGTAAAGTGGAGGATGGTAAATAAATAAAACATCTTTCTATACTTACTCAAAAGGTATGGTAAATAAATAAAAATATAAATAAACTAGACGTATCGTAAATAAATAAAACCTCTTTTTATATTTAGTCCATAACCCTCGTTCTATTTATGAAGGCTCAAGAAAGAGGTTTTATTTAAGTGAATCCTATGGGCCAAATACCATATTTGTAAAAGAGGTATGGTAAATTAATAAAAATATAAATAAACGAGAGGTATGGTAAACAAATAAAACATTTTTTTATATTTACTCCATAAGTCACCTTATATTTACGAACACTCAAAAAATGGGTTATATTTAGGTGAAACCTATGGCCAAAATACTACGGGACAAATACCATGGACTAGATTGTTATTAATACCATGCAAAAAACCATTATTAACCCTAATATTAGAATTAATAAAAATAAAAATGGCACATGGTATTGACCCATGGTATTCACCAAAAAGGCACATGGTATTGACCCATGGTATTCACCTGGAATGTAGCATATTTAAATGGGGGAATTAAACCAGCATGTAGCCTATGCTAAGATTCAATAGGACTTTACAAAGTTTTATTATTTAGTGAAAGACTCGTCAAGATCTTACAAGATTTTATAATTGAGTAAAATATTCGCCATGCCTAGTGAGAGATTCGCCAAAAAATTATATATACATATTATATTATTGATAAAATCGCCTTCCATTTTTCCTATATATCATGGAGATTCGCCCATTTATTATATTTATAAATTTAGGGGGGGTTCTTAAAATTTTCCCTAAAGTGAATGCAACTCCAGCAAGGCTTACCTCATTGTTGTCCAAATGTGTCACAAACAACCTTGCTAATTCATGATGAGATTTTACCCTTTCCACCATTTCACAAAAACTGAAACATGACTGATGTCTGAAACAAGAAAGGGTAAATGGGTAGGCTTGCAGCTCCCTTAAACTGGTGGGCTCTAGTTTGATATGTTTTCCTCCCTTATGAGGCTTTCTACCCTGTGTGTCTCTCTCCCTGGAACTGTCACTAAGGGTTTCTTCCTCCAATTCATACTCACTGTCCCTCTCCATTGTTGCACATTTGTTTCTCTTGTGGTGAATGAAGTGTAGTGAATTGGTGAATGAAGGTAAGATGAGTATGAAGAGATTTGAATAGGAAAATAGGGGAGGGTGAACAAGAGCGGGAAAGAGATGTAGGGAGTGAGTAGGGTTAGTGAATAGTGTAGGGTTTGGGGGTATATGTATAGGGTTTGGGAATTAGGGAAAAGTTTAGGGAATGTTGTCTAGGGAATTATGTATGGGAGGATGGGATTTAGGGAAACAGTAAAAGATTATAAAGGACAGGAGTAATGAGTGAGTTTTTTACAATATATGAGACAATTTAGTGACAATTAGGGTTTGATGTTTTTAAGAGACAAAACCACCCAAGACTGATGCAACAATTCTTTTCAGCAAGAATAGTGATGTTACTTACTTGCAATGGAGGAATTTGGGAGTTTTGAGGTGATTTGATGCAATTTGCAATGATTTGTAGCTCAACTGTCAGGTGCGTAGCGCCGGTTTGGTGCATAGCGCCAATTCAAAATAACATAGCAGGAAAAACCCAGGTGCGTAGCGCCGCTCCTATGCGTAGCACCGGGCTTTGGTGTGTAGCGCCAGGCAGATTTCTCCAAAAACATAGCAATTTCCCTCCCTTTGCTCAATAACACCTCAAAATCGCGTTTTTGCTCATGAAACTCAACTCAAACAATGAAATAACTTGAGAGAGAAATGAACTTTATATGGCTTGGGCACTTTTGATTTTTCATTCTTCAAAACCCACTTTATAATGTCTATTGGCTTTTTCAAATACTATGTTTTTGGATGCTTGATTTTTTGCTTGAAATAGTTGAACCAATGCTTGATGATATTTTGCTTTTGCAATGCCATGTATTTGGAAATATCGGCAGGTGAGCAAGAGCAGAATGAGACCATTAATTACATATGAGAAATGATAAAATTACATGAAATTTACAGATAAATACCAATGCTCTGTTTTCACCTCAAACTAGTTTTGAGGTGAAAAAGTTATTAAGTTTACAAATTATGGTATTAAAACTTTCCTGATAATTATTGATATCCTCAAGTGTCTGTTGACCATTATTTTTCAATGGTTACTGAAAAATTGACATGGTGAAACCCTAATACCTAATGAGACTATAACCCTAAGACCTAAGACCTATTTAATGAAATAAACTGAAAATGAACCTGAACCTGAACCATTGACTGAATCACCCATGAAAAGAGGTCAGCAGATATGTGTCATGAGGGAAAAACTGAAATGTGCCTACCATCAGTTGATCCATGACCTAATGGAATGCAACTCATGAGAATGGGACTCCTAATATGAATGCAAAAGAGTGAATTTTGATCACTGATGGCAGTGTGAAGACACTGACACTAACATTGGCTCCAATGGGGATGGTAGCTCCTTGGAGGTGCCAAGAACCATAGATCTCTAGGATAAGTAGACTAGTGCCTCATCCATTGGGCAATACAGTCAATATACTTCAAAGACTGAAACTGACACTATGAAAATTGACTCAAGACTTACTTAACTGAAACAAGTACTTACAAAGCTTTTTAATGGCAACAGACCATCAATATTTGAGGGCTTCAAATCATGATTACAACCACCTACCTACTGATGAAATATGTACAATCATGTGAAGTAGGCCTTCCAATGTAACCAATCCAGCAAATGACTACTTACTGAAATCCTGCTCTCACTTTCCCCGAGCAGGTAGAACGATGTACATGTAGACAACTCAAAGTAACAACTGAAACTAGGGCTTATGCTAACAAACCAGGAAACATTCATCTTCTCTAATGGTTGCAAAAGAATGCCGAAGGGATATTGAAAATCCTGAAGCACTAGCTTGAGTTGAGATCCAGCAGCAAATATACAAGTACTCCCTTCATTATGATATGAAAGAATAGTTGGTTGCTGATTAATAGGAAGACATAGAGAAGTATAAGCGTCTGCTATCTGAGTGTTGGCTATAAATTCCTCGAGCATGAGAAATTCTGACTCGATTTCTGGCATACTGTCTCTCTCGGGCTCATATTCCTCAATTTCATAGTCTAAGTCATTCTTAAACAGAAAACATTCTTCAAGATTATCAAACATGACAACCCTATCATCCTCATGAAAGAAAACAATATCTGGTAATCTAATTTCAAGACTGTCCTCATTTAAACTCAGATTTTCATTTTCAAAAGTGGAAGAAGTTTCACTAACACCTTCTTGACTATGTGAATACTGCAAACCTGCATTAGCTTGGGCTGTAACATGACCTTTTAGGAGTTGATCTATCTCATCTTCAGATAGAGGAGAAAGTACTTTTTGTTTTCTTTTGCTAAAACAGTAATTGTCTTCTTTCCCTCCTAAAGATTCACAAGGTTGTTGATTGTCTTCTTTAATTTCAAGCAAAGGAGTATATAAATTTTCCTCAGATTGTTGATTCATTTCATGTGATTCTTGTTGACTATCAAGATGCAAAATTCCTTCATCTTCAAGCAAAGAAGAAGCTACTATATGCTGATTATGATCTTGTGTAATGAAGTGACTGGCTCTTTGAGACTGTTTTTGAAGGGAAAAATCAAAGAAGGCTTCAATGATTTCTTCATCCCCACAATCTGAATCTAGTTCTAGAATAGCCAACTTGAATTTATCACAATCTAAAATTGAGGCTTGATTTCCCTGCATACTGTCTTCTGCTATGAGAAGATTTGTAATAAGACCTTGTCCTCCATCATTTTCAATTGTACTAAGATCTTGAACCTGCTGCAAATTTTCCTGAGCATCTTGACAAGTATCCTCTAAGCTCTCTTTATGCTGCTGAAATGGATTTTCATACAAGGCTTCCATGATCTCATCGTCCATGAAGTCATCATCTTCATAAATTTTCTCAATATTTTCAATAAAATTATAAACATGTTTGCAATAGTTCTGAACTAATATTAAGGATGGATAAGATTCTTTATACCTTTCAAGGAACATGGTATGAAAATATTTTAAACCGTAAATACAAGCAGGTGGCAAACTTTCATACCAAGATCGAGCTTCACCTTCTAGAGTGGCCATGAATATCTTCATCAAGCAATCTTCAAGAAAATAAACCTTCAACTTGTGAATATGCATGTGAAACCTAATCAGATGTAAAGCAGCATCATTCCTATCATCATCTTTAAATGTAGGCAAATTCCTTTGCCAATCTACCTTAGGAATTTTATTTGGGAAACCTGGAATGTGATCTCGGCTCATGGGAGCATACCTTCGAGAAAACAAATCCATTATGATTCTTCAGGCTACTGGTTCTTGAAGAGTGGAGTTGCGAGAACAATTCTGAACCTTGGGATTTTTTGACACTGGAGTCGCCAAGTGAATGATTTCAACCTTCTGGTGTCTGATCATTGTCCACCATCAACAGTCAGATCTAAACTTGATACATTTTTCTGAGGAACATAACACTATGTTCCCCAGTATGGTCGCCACTATGTTAGAGCCTAGATTGACCTCAGGCCGAAGGGAGGCAATCCTAGGATAACCAAAAACCAAGCTTAACCTGGTAGCTAGCCCTAACAGGTTGGGAGAGGGCTCTCTCCTTGTCAATCTCAGTTGAGATGACTCAATCAAATATGGATTTTAGCCTAGGTATAGTAGCTCTAGGGTTTTTGGTTGATTTTGTTGGTTTTGTTGTTGGACTCTCTTGGATGCTTTGAGCTACATTGTACATCTCTACTATAGTTTGGCAAGGAAATAAACCAGGATTTGCAGCTATTTTTGTGGGATACTTGTGGTAAAGTGTTTATGCATGGTTTCTCCTTCTGTTATTAGTCTTTCTCATGTTTTATGTGTGCCACAATCTTATTCATTCTTCTAACTAAATGAAATCAAGATATATAGTTAAAATACATTGGTTACAGTGCTTTGCCTTGGGAATCCATTTAGTTTTTGATGTTTTCTACTGTTTGAAGAGGACTCATGAGCTTTGCATGCCCTCCTCAGCTCCTCAACAGTCTTAGACCTACCATCTCACTCAATTTTAAATGCTAAAACACCTACCTACCTCGCCCCATAGAACACCCTGCATTCCTGACTTGATTTCTCGGACCCAAAGATGCCTGCTCCATTTGATCTAGTAACAAAACCAAAAAATCAACCAAAAACCCTAGAGCTACTATACCTAGCCTAAAATCCAAATTTGATTCAGTCATCTCAACTGAGATCGACAAGGAGAGAGCCCTCTCCCGACCTGGTAGGGCTAGCTACCAGGTTAAGCTTGGTTTGTGGTTATCCTAGGATTTCCTCCCTTCAGCCTGAGGTCCATCTAGGCTCTAACATATACTATAAGTAGGCTTTGAAAACTAAATAAGAGAAATAAACTTGGTTTAATAAGGATGGAGACAAATTAGGTTAATGATGAAACCAACGTGTGGAATATCACTTGATCATAAGTAATATTTATTTTTGTAAATGTACAAATGATGTGTTCATAGTAAATCCACAGTTAAGAATAGATGTTTCACATATTCCTCCAAGGTATGGCTTCAAATGCATATGTCATCTAATTAGACCTAAATAAACTTACCTAGGTGGGGGTGAGAGGGGGTTGGGCATATCATTAATTACTTATGTAAAAATTGGGCACGCATTGGGAAATATTTTTCCTACTTTGGTAAATTTCTAGGAATCCCATTAGCCTCTTGGTGGCCTTGTACATATTGATCGTAATTAGTACAATTATATTCCAAGCATTTAAACCAAGTGACCAAGGCATATGTGAGGAAACTCCTAGATTTTTTTAAGGATTTAAATATATGTAAGAAACTAACTCAAAGCTTCTTATTTATATTCCATTTCTTTCTAGATTAGTTTCCATTCATAGAGTGAATAGAGAAGAGCTTCCAAGGTTGTATCCTTCAAGAGGATTTATTTATTATTGAGTTTATGATTTTACAGTGAAATTTTCATCTATAAGCTCATGTGTAGATAAGATGAAAACTTGGGATACAATGCTAGAATATTGATTTTTCCCATCATTATTTACTTGTTTATTCCACCCTATTTGCATTTAATGGTATAATTTTGTGTTTCATACTACATATATGTAACACCAAATATTTCTCTCTATGCCTTTTGATCTACCATGTAGAAAAATAACAATAAATTGTACTCTAGTGTGGAATACACATCTATATAATTATCTTACTTAAAAACCACCAAGTGTCCTACTCTTAGGATAGTTCCCACTATAAAGTTGGTTATAGGAGAATCCTTCACATAGAACTGTATAATTATTTCCAATCTAAATCATTTTGGATAATTTTTTATCCCATTTGAGAAATATGATATTGACCATATGCACAACATTAAAAGATAAAGTTATACATCTTGAATAACATCATCAAGTGAATATGTACATAAGTAGGGGTGCATGCATTACACATAATTTAGGAGATAGCTTCTTGATCCTTTAAATATAAAAAAGAAAAAAACAATTTTCTTTATATATATCAATATTATTGAGATTGAAATGTGACATAAATATTATGTTATCTAAACAAAGGTCTATATAATACAAATGGACAACAAATCAACATTATGCTATCGATTAGATGAGTTAATACTTACTATTTTTGTAGATTTATAAGGGTAAA
Organism: Pinus tabuliformis; assembly: GCA_031772625.1. Taxonomy (NCBI): domain Eukaryota; kingdom Viridiplantae; phylum Streptophyta; class Pinopsida; order Pinales; family Pinaceae; genus Pinus; species Pinus tabuliformis. Next base: position 862,842,566 of record CM062819.1, on the reverse strand, counting down.
TTATAATCATTGTCATATAATCATTCATCAACATAAAATAAACAAAAACTTAAATTCATTGAACATGTTCCATTAAATGTGTGTGTTTTTGTTTTTGTATTAAAATTTGAGTCAACTAAAACTTTTTGTACAAAATGGAAAATGATTCCTAATATACAAAATGATGTTATCCAAGTAAGGAAGAATGCCCTATAGTATCATGGATACAAAATGGCACTCATTTATCACTCATTGACTACTACCACCCTCTTCATTATTAAGTACATCTCAAAATTCAATCTTTTTCCGTATTTTGAAGTCGGAGATGAAGCCAATTTGTGCATAGTTGTGGTTCATCTTTTCAAAGATTGGACAAAGAAATTAAATTCATACAAGATTTTCTTCATAATGAATTAACACACACACAAAATGATGCTTTATAAGTAAAGCCAAAGAAAGTCACCTGACATGATACTATTAATCATGAGGGTGTTTGCCTCACCCATGACCCTAATATCTTAGCTATGATACCTTGGAGCATTTAAAATAGTAAAATAATAAAATATAAAAAATCCTAAAGTCAATTTCATTCATGATACATAAAAAAATGAATCAATAAATGGCCTCACCATGAATAACTCCACCAATGGTAGAGAGACACTAATAGGTGGAGCATGTGCTTATATATGGTACTCCAAGGAAACATTTGTTGTCACATTGACTATGTTATCCACATTAGATGATGGATCAAGGGATACATGAGAATGAAGTGATATACAAAAAATGGATGAGATAGTTTTGGTTGCAAGAGGGTTGATTGGGAGGAGGCATATTTGTGCAATCACTATGGATTGGTGGGATGGAAAATGTGGTGAGGATGGGAGATGATAAATATCCAAAGGTTGTAGAGGGGATGGAAACAAGTATCCCCAGAATTAAGGCAAGGTGGGTAAGCACCAAAATTTCCCTATATCCTAGGAAAAACAATGGGGGAATGTGGCTAGATTTGATTGGTATGATGGTGGTATAGGAAACTTCACAATAAATGGACCAACTTACATAAACGTTTCTAATATTTCTATTAGTAAGAAATCATGAAATTTAACCAAAACATGATGAATTTTTTTAGATTTAAAAGATATATAACTCAACAATTAATACTTAGATAGGGGGTGATCTATCTAGGTAGACATTGTTCATCGCTACATGAAATTGTAATCTATGAAAAACCAACAACATTGTATTCAATTTTTCATAAATAACATGTACAAGCACAACAACTATTTTATGCATGTAGCAAAACGATAGCAAATTAATGAGATTTCCATAGAATAAGGAAAGAATTGTATTTAATTTATCAAAATCCATGTTGAACACATTAGTACACCATATTATAGTTAAAGGGTTGTTTATTATGTTATTTCTAAGCATGATATCTATAGAAGAGTTAGTGGGCAACATCAAGTTTTCTCTTATATACAAAAAGTAGAATACACTAAAGAAATTAAGTAGGAATCCAAAGCATTGTTCAACCAACCATACTTGAGTGTGTGGTAGATTGAGTGAGTAGGAAATATTACTCTTATATAAAGAAGTAAAAACTAATATTGATGCATATACCAGTGTAATTGGTTTATTAATTGAGCATATCAACAACATACATCATATAATTAGGTATATAAATACATGCACAATGATTATCATATACACACATTTACATATATTATCAAGATACTAACATTTGACATGAAACTATCATATCTAGTGGTCTCCACTAACCCATTACAAGTGTATGATGCATGGGAATCAGTAATTCTCATTGACTGAGAGGTAAAAAAATCACTTACTAGAGGAGTCAGATCCTCAATGAGTGGGTTGTTAGGCTAGGATTTGTTTTAATTTTCCATGTAATTCTTTAAATTAGATAATTTGTTGCAGTGGTTGTAGCTTTTTTTTTTAATTTTCCCCAATTTCGTCCTTAGATTCTATCTTTAAGGAACTGAGCCAAATTGATGTAATTGTAAATATTTCTATGATTAATGAAGAAATTAGAGGAGAGTGTGTGTGAGAAAAATTTGTCTACGAGAACTCTGTATTGGCATAATCAGTCCTTTTGCAATCTTTTTTTTTACACAGTCTTGTGATAGCCCTATGCTTAATAAGTGTACCCAAGATCTTAAACACCTAATATTAGTATTAGATTGGTTGTAGGAGGGCAGAAAAGGGATAGGAATCACCATACAGAGGTCGTAGAACTAGGAGGAGAGGCTCAAAGAGAATAAAAAGTCAAGAGGAGACAGAGATTCAAACCTGAGAATAAGCCCAAAAAGGCCAACACTTAATCTTTTTCTTTTTTTTTTCCTTCTGGAAGAGTTTGTTAGTTTACAGAGCTGGGATCATTTGTCGATGAAATACTGTAACAAAAAATTTATCCTAAAAATCCCAGAAGGCCTAAAGAAGGTAACTTATTTTAAATTACAACAAGACCTAGATTGTCAAGTGACATGACAGAAATTTCTTTCCATCTCATGGATCTATCAAGTGTTGGAGGAGTTACCTCGAGGTGGTTTAGCCTAGAGGCTTGAAAAGGTTGGAAATATTGAAGCCTTGCAAGTTAATATAATTGAACATCAAATAATAGCAGACCAAGGATCGTCAAGTGTCGGTGACAGAAATACATCCATTCCCTGGGACTATTAAGCGATAGAGATTTTTGGGCCACAAGGGAGTGAGTGTGATTCAAAAGTTTTCCTTTGTTAAAAGTTACATGGGCCATATTGGAAGGTCAAAATATTGTAAGGTATTTTAATTTAATTTTATAGGAGTTACCAAGATCCGGGGTCAAAAAATTTATACATAACAGAGGTAACACCCGGAGGTTGTTTTGTGCCTATTTCCTTTATAATTATTCCACTATATTTAAGCTTCTTGCTCTAGATTTTAATAGGGATTTGGTCCCATTGGGTTGAAGGAGGCACTAAATTAAAGGAAACAACTCCTAGAGGGGAAATTTAAGAAAATATTTGTTGAGATTTGCATCAAGTGGTATTAGAGTAGACCTTCCGTCTCCTTCAAGAACAAGAGAATTAATTATTCTGCCAAGAGTTGAGAGAGTCATTGGACGAGGCACAAGAGGAAAAGTATAAAGGCTGATTTCTAACAGAGAAGTTATGAGAACGATGCAGCGCATGGAGGAGAGAATCTTTTCAATAAATATTGGTTGACATAAAGAACCAAATGCAGGAGATGAGAGTTCTGAGGAGGAAGAATCTTTTGAAGAAGAAGTAGCAGAAGAACTAGAAAAGGCTAAGGTTCTAAGGTAAGTTTTGGGTTCTATCATGAAACTAAAATCATATTTATCTTCCTACACAAGCAGTATGGAGCCAGAGGAGTTGAATGGATGGATCATAGAGATGGACAAGTTCTTTGAATATGAGGAAATGGATGAAGAGAAGAAGGTCAAGTTTGTAGTAGAAAGATTGAAGGGACATGCAACTCTTTGGTGGGATGGTTTGCAGATAAAGAGGAGAAGAAAGAACAAGTAGAAGATCAATATTTGGGATAGGATGGTGGAAAAGCTAAGAAGAAAATTTTTGCCAAAAGGTTACTGGCTGAATTTGTTCAAAATTATGCAGAACCTTAGACAGAGATGCATGACAGTGAGGGAATACTCATAAGAGTTCTAAAAATTTAACATTAGAGCTCGATATGTGGAAGAGTCTATAGGGAAGACTGCAAGGTGTTAAAATTATGAAACTATGGTCAAATTCCAATTTGAATAGCTCATATAATGAAGATAATAATTACAATAGATTCCTCTTTTTGAGAGGACCAAAATCAACCTAAATATCACCTTCTCTAAACAAGAAAATGTTGGTTTTTGAATTTATTTATTCTCATGTATATTGGATTAGGTCAGCCCTAAGAACATATACAATTGGACAGGTCATCCTCATCATCAAGTGGACCCTCATGAAATCCTATAAATAGAAGAGACCTCAAAATCGTTTGGATAGAACTATAAAGCACTCTCTTCTCTCCTTTATTGTTTGGTTTGCACAGGTTTGGCGAAGGAAAGCTCATACAAAGCGTATGAAACTATATGGTTGAACCTCGCACCTGTCTAGGGTTTCTGAGTCATGGATGCTAGCATGTAACTAAAGTTTTTCGTCCCTGGAAGTTGGAATAGTATGGTCCTGAGAGCGTCTGGGAAGTCTTAGATGCTCACACACAGTGTCTAAGGGAGCATTCGGGAGGCTAGGGCTTCTACAGTTCTATTTTATCCCCAGACGCTCACATCAAGTTCTCCAGAGAGCATCCAAATTTATCTTAGATGCTCGCACAAGGTGTCTAACGGAGCATCCGGGAGGCTAGGGTTTCTGCAATTCAGTTGGCCCCCGGATGCCTGCATGTAGTTCTCCAAGAGCATCTAGATCAGTCCCAAATGCACTCATCTAGTGTTACAAATACTGTCCAGATTTTCCTTAGACATTAACAAAAAATATCTATCCATGTGTCCGAGACTGAAATATGAGTTATCAGTATGCAACAGAGTTCAACACAGTAACAACATCATCCATCAGTTGACTACAGTCAATGAGATTGCATTTCAATCCTGAGAATCAAGATATTTGAGTATAAGTATGTTTAAGATTATGTCATGGATGGTCTAGTTGTTTTTTTGTTATGGATTATTCTCTTTTGCCTAATTATTTGATGATGATCTAAGAAGAAGAATAATTTGCAAGGGTTTTCCCCATAGTGGGTTTTTCCCTGGTCTCTAACCAATCCTAGCGTCTCTATGTGTGCATGATTTTCTTCTATTGTTCCTTTATGTTCCACTGCATTGATGATGATGATATTTTCATTTCTACATAGTTGCATATGCTGATGTATAATGATGTAAATTTAAATAATTTTACAATGTTATGGGGTGAACTTAATGTGTTAATGAAGAAATGCAACTATCAAAGCAAAGAACAATGTAGTCCTATAAAGAATTAACATGGTATCAGAGCTAGACTGAAGAAAATCCATGGATATCACCTCGATGATGACACCATTGATGGAGGCAAGAAGAGGATGGTGGAGACCTAAAAGAATTCTAGGGTTTAATGAAAATCCCAGTCAACTTTATTATTAGGGTTTGATGGATTCTATGAGGTTAGGGTTAGAAATAAAATCGTGGTTTGTGAAAAATAAATGAGATATAGCACGATAAATCTGAGGTGGCTCAAGCACTTGTGAAATGTGTGATGAAACCCTAGATGGGATAATCCCTAGTAGGCCTGGTTGGTTGACTAAATTTAACAATTTTATGTGGACTATGGATGGTGATGGCTAGAGAGAGAGGATCACCTCTCATTGAATATAGGTATTTATCGACTTATGATGTCTCTTACTTTTGTTTAGACTTATGGATCTGACTATTATGTTTATTGTTTATACTTACTACATATGTATTTGAGTATATGGATGTTTCTAATCTCCTAGTTGAGATATGATGAGTGGATCCTTCTTAAGGAGCATTTGAAATGCAAGAAAGATGGCTAGAGTTGGAGAAGGTTAAGAGGCACCATATGAAAATATGTCAAAGAGATACAAGGGTGCACATGTAATACCACAAGGTATGCATGATATGTTGTATTTTAGCAGTAACATTGATGGCTAGGAGCCACTAGGTAAGCCCTAAGGTATGATGAGTATGCATATTTCTTGACATTATGCACTCTGTATTGAACATTTTTATCTTCTTGAATTCTATGAGGCTAGATAATGTTGATACATTGATATACTTGATGTTTGGCTAACACCTTGAATCTAGTAGATGATGCTCTTGATACTTGATGATGGGTTTCAAATAGAAGGTTATCTCATTAATTCTTATACGTGATATTATTGGTAATGCTTGTGATAAGAATGATGAAAGCTAGTGGAAAGAGAGATTTACACTCTTGTTGTTTTGCTAAAGTGTTATGCAACCAACTCTCGAAATAGAAGAAAATATAGATCAACACCTTCAAAATCAGCCTCTTCGAGGGGAAAACCTCCTTTACATTACAAAAATGAACAATTCTTAGATGATACAAATGAAAAAACCTCCTTTCTATATATAGGATTCTAAGGGGTCACAATATAATCAAAGACGACATAACAATAATAATATAAGGGCACAACAATAACAATAGTGGGCTTCTATGGGGCAGAATAATAACAATATGGGGACAATAGGGGCACAACAATAACAATAAGGGCTACAATGATAATAGTATTGGGGGAATCACTAGTATTATAGGGACCTAACATGCCCCTCTCCTTCAAAAAAGTGTTGTCCTCAACGCTTGAGTAGTTCTGGATGATTCTGTATAAAATTCTCACCCTCCCATGTGGAATCTTCACCGAGTAAGTTCTTCCACTTGATGAGATACTCTGAAATTGATCGACTTCGTAGCTGTCGAGTTCTTGTTTCTGTGACTGCTTTAGGTTTCAATATGATTTTTCCTTCCTCGTCAACTTCTGGAAGTATTGTTTGAACTGGGAGTTTGTCACCTATAACTCTCTTTAAGCATGAAATGTAGAATATGGGTGCACTCTTGAAGCCACAGGAAGCTCCAATTTGTATGCCATAGTACCAATTGTTGGGTCGTTGATATACCATTATTATTGTCACTTTTGAACGCTTATTCCACCCATTTCTAGCATTCTTCATCACGTCATTTATCATAATTTATCATATAATTCTATTTTACAATGATTTATGCTCTTATGTAAAAATATTATTTATTCTCCTTTATTTCTAATAAATTGATGATTATGCATGATTTTATCAATGAAAGTTTAATAAATTGGTTATAACATTATTCACCATTTTTAGCCTCCAAGATAATTTCCAGATTGAAGATTTGATCATTAAAAGTGCCAACTTAGAAATGCGCTGGAATAAGAAGTGATAGTTTTGCGGTTGAGATTCTGAGCAAATGAAGATGAATCTGGAAAATCTAGAACATGGGTTTTGTCCAGAACAGACCAAATTAACTTTATTAATGAACGGTTTGCCCAAATTCAGCTTGTATTGAGAGAAACGCAGGGTTCTTTGAGCATGATTTTCTCAGATTCGTTGTGTGGCCATTTTCCAAATCTCAACTGCAAAGCCAAATTCGCCTTGCTCTTGTTGAAAGATGGATGGAAATATATCTTCTTCTTGATCAATTGGTTGGAAACAATCTAATTTTGTAATAGAAATCATGTTGTAATTATCTCTATTGTAACTTCTCTCTGATCTCTCTCTATTTAAATGAAAACAGAGATCAGAGAGGGGGATGGATTCGAATGATGGAATTGAGGATGAATTAGAGATTCAAAATTGAGGATGGCAGAGAGAATGGATAATGGCTGAGAGATGGAGAGATTTCTTATTGTAATCCACTGTAACTCTGCTTTGATATTTTAATATAAATCTGGTTGCCATTCCATCTTTGATCCTGAAGTAACCCAGCAGCATCCACTGGCAGCTAGGGCCCAGCCTCTGGTGGATTGTGCTACTGCTGTATATTCCCTCTTTGGTTTATGCATGGTTTTCATTATCAACTTTATTTGGTAATCTGGTATGTTCTATTATTTTACATCACGGTTCTGTTATATCTGATTTATGTTCAATTGAGTAATATTGTTCTGTATGACAGGAATGTCGTATTGATTCATCTTGACTTGGTAACGCATTGTTGTTCTTTTAATCATTGATATAACATTGTTGGTCCTTACAGAATGTATTGTTGTTCAATTACAGCGTATCCGTGTTGTAACACTCTTTAATTGGTATTACTAAATTCATCTTAGAGACTATATTTCCTTGCGATTGCTAAATCTATGAACGTTGCTGTTCCATTCCAAAATACAGTCGTATTCTTTATAACTAAGACTGATAATCGGATTACCAAGATCATATTACTATTAAGGTGTGCCGTGTGTTAAGTTATTGTGTATTTATATTTGACTTTCCAGTGTTGTTTCATATTCCATCATTAATCAATGATGTTCTATTTCCATGTGCTGTCCGATTTATTCTTAAAGTAAAGATTGCTATTAATTTGGCTTTGTTGTTGTTCATTTCCATTAATTAGAGTTTGTTGTTCAGATTCCTTTAATTACAGTTTGCTGCCCATTTACTTTGTTGTTCATTTCTGTTGATTAATTGCAATAGTTTGCTTTTAAAGAGTTTTCCTAGTTTACTTTCAATGGCAGCTTTAGTTCAATTTCTATTTCCTTTTAATTGCTTTAAAGCAGGACTGTCAACTGTAGAGAACATTGGTTATTACTTCCTCGTTCCCAGATTGATTGTCTTGTTCTAGTTTGATTTCAATTGCATCAATCTCTAGAGGAATGAGTTATTGCTACTGTATCCTCAATTGATGTTTGCTGAGTGAATAGTTGGATTTCAGAGCATTTGAGTTTATGTTATTGTTAGATTTCTTTTTCAAGCATTCATTTACTTTTGGATTTTAAGCACTATACTGCAAAACATTACTCTTGAGTAAATAGCCGCCTCAGACTGAGTACACTCTTGAAATAAAAAGTCATCCCTGGGTTGATAATTAATGTGAAGGTAATTAGGAGTTAAAAAGACACCTTTTTATCGCTCGACATTTTGGCGCCGTTGCCGGGGAGAGTGTAGCCATTTTTAAAAGAGTAGTGTGCATCCGATGAGTGTCTGTTAGGAAAGAATTGGGTATTAAAAACGGAAGGTAAGAACCTACGTACGGAGCATGTAAAAGCCCTGCTCCCCCACCCGCTTTTCAACAGAACTGTTAAAGAACTTAGAGTAGAAATAGATGTTTGAATTTTTGTGTGAATGACTAGAAAAAAAAAATAGAAATTTTGAAAAATGAATCACATGATTTCACTCAAGTGGTGATGTAAGCACCACCCATTTCACTAACTAATTGACAGGAACATTGGAAGGAGGAGCTTCGAAGGAACACATGAAGAACATCTTCTGTTATGGTAAGAAACTGCCCAACATTTCTACTTTTGAATTTCCTACTCAACTAATTCCACACCCTCACCATAATAAACCAGTACAACATGCTTACAGTGTTGAACTGCCAAATTTACCCAACCTTCCCACCCATTCTATCTCGCATGTGCCATTAGAGAAAACTTACAATGAGATTCATAATGTTTCAAATTCAAAAATTGTAGAAGCTATGGAAGAAAATGAGGTATCTCTTAGGTTGCACCAACAAACCATTTTAAAAGCTCAAGAACTTCATGGTATGATGGGAAATCAAGAAAGTAACGGATATATTGAAGATTGGTTTCACTCCATCACGTGTTTGCATCATCACTCCATACTTCAACAATTTTTGATACCATCTTTTCATGGGAAGTTGGCTTCTCATACCCTAATTTTTATCAACATGCATTTTTCAAATTTGGGTATGTGCATATGTAAAGCCTTATTTCTAAAATGGTTCCACTGGAAATACTCTTATACATAAAAATATTCAATTCTCAAAGAAGAGTAGGATAGTGGAGAAAATAAAATAAATAAACAAATAAAACAAACACATCTTTTTTATTTTTATTTTTGTAAAGCTAGTTGTTTTTTGTTGCAACATGCTATGGAAATCAACATCGGTGATAATTTTTTAATTCATTTGTGTATGTAGATGACTTATAATGGAAATAATAGTTCTACAAACACTCATATTCACTTTTATCACCAATTTGAAAAATGCTTGAATATCACATTTTTTTTGGCTTGCAGGCTTGATGAAATTTCTGAAAAGCAGTCGGGACATTCATGTTTTGAGGGGCCAAAATGAAATATTTTTAAAACCTGTTTCTATCCTAAGTAGCCCTTGATTTCGAATTTCCAACCCAATTTGAATCACTCAATTTTGATTTGAAACGAAAAAGTTCGAACCAAAACATTGACAAGGTGTTTAGCGGGCAGCTTAGGAACAGAGTTGGGACAGTGAGTTTTTGGAGGCCTAAATGAATGAATTTTTAAAACCTGTTTCTATGGTAAATTCCCCTATGAATCTAGTTTACAATGCAATTGGAATCACTCATTTTGGATATTGTATGGGGAATTTATGATCAAAATATTGACTGCCTATCGTAAATCAGCACCCTTAAAACTATGTCTTTTCGGCTGTTCCTTATAGTATTTGACCTATTAATTCTTCTTGTGTTCAAAACCTGTTTCTATTGGAGATAAATGAATGAATCTAATTTCATTTCTAATTTGAATCATTCGAATCCGACATCAAACGAAAAATTTATGCTTGAAGTATCAACTGTTGGTCTAAGCTGGGTAATTGAAAATGACTCTGTTATGCAGGTTGTTCTAACTAAAATTGAAATATCATATCATTAAATTTTTAAAACCTGTTGCTACTAGAGATAAACATTTGAATTAGCTCTCATTTGGCTTTGGAATCACTCAATTTGGACGAAAAACAAAGAAGTTGTGATCAAAACACTACAGGTTAGCATGATTGGCCACTGCTCTCCCACAAGTGACAAATAAATTTTACTTTGTTATTTTCTCCATGGATTTGTTCTACAGAGTAACTACTTGTTAGTTTTTTGCATAATTCGTGAATTAGGGGAGCCGTGCATCTCTCTTTCTCCATGATTTAATGTTTTATTGCAGGTAGACACTCATTTTTTGCAAGTCCTAGGAGAAAAAGAATGTCAATTTATGGACGAGTGATTCTTGAAAGAAATTTTAAATGAAACAAAGGAATTTCATCCAACTCATTACCCAACGGATTCATAATAGAAGAAATGAAGAATTGATTTCCATTTGAAGATTCATGTCATGTCTTTGCTGCCAAAACATTTTTCGAATAAATCATTTTTTTGACATAACATCATTTTTTTTTGTAAGCTAAGATGGTGCTCAATCTATAACTTGATCAATCAGAACATTACAACATTCATAAAACAGTTTCTGCCCGCCCTCTAGGGGAAACCGGGACATAGTTCCACCTATAGTTCTTAATAGCAGCCCAAAAAAAGTAGGTCCACAGTCTGATAGTCTTTGCTAGATAAACTATGCAATCCTGTAATTTACTAAAACTATTGCTAAAACTACTGCTCTGTATTACATGCTTTTTCCTATCTTTGACAAATACAAAGCAATAACCAAAAAAATTGTTGAAAGTTCTAAACATATCTCGTATCAGTCATTGTCTCCCTCAGGTTGCTGGTTCGCTGCTTCCGCACGTTCTGGCTGGTCCCGAATCAGCATTTGTTGGATAGCATCCAGTTTCTCCTCCTGTTTCATCATGGCCTCCTCCTGTTTCATCATGGCTATACGAAGGAAGCTCAGTTCACGGCGAATGTCTGGATCCCCCTTAGCTAAATTAACCATTTCTTTCGCCACTTGTGTCAACGCCTTAGCCATAATCCCCTTCATCACCCAGTAGATTTGAAGGGACTGTTTAAATAAGGACATATGCCCTCTGGTTTGTCCCGGGTCATGGAGGAGAAAAGTCCAATCTTCCATTTCCTCGTCGGATTGTTCCTGAAGCGCTTCCTCTTCAAGCCGCTGCATGACCTTGCGCACTGCCTGGTTGGAGTAACGGAGGAATGCCTGCTCGGCCCTTCGAACGCGGTGGTTAACCGTCTCCTTCGGTTTTCTGTTTTTCCCCTGACCACGCCTGGAAGTCTCCCCTTCCTCCTTCTCGTGCCCCTTCTGGCCTCTGACTCTCTTGCCATCCCGGTCCTTTTCCTTGTCAGGTGTAGCACTGCGCTTCCTCAAACCGTAGCGACGGATCTTCATGTCCCGAGAACCAGAATGGTCCGCCTTCACCTGCTCGTTTCCTTCCTCAGCCAGGTGCTCATGGTGGCACCCACGATCCCTTACTACGCCCGGGGTCACGTCTTCTTCCGAGTCATCCTCTACCTCCCACACTGAGAATGGAGGCTCCTTCTGCATAAGATTTTTGCCCTTTCGATTACTATTCTCCTCCCCTACACCCTGATGTTCCGTCGCTTGCCTCAACTTCTGTCTGGTTTCCATAATGCCCGAGGGTCTGATACTCCTCGTTCTCTGATTGCCAAGACTGGTCGTTGTTCTCTTATGCCGTTCAATGGAACCCTCAACTCTTACCCAGATTATGAGCTCGCTCAATGCCCTCATAATCGACCCTCTTTGATTATATAGCAAATTCCTTGCCTCAGAGAAACAGCAGTGACCGGTTTTCGAATGCCGCCGGTCACTCTCCGGTGAACCACTCCTCCCAACCATCTTATCATTATTCATTCCCTCTGATGTGAAGTCAGGCGAACCGCCACCATCGCCATTCATAGTTCGGACATTAATAATCTTTCGTTGTGTGTACTTATGCCTAACCGCTCCTTCCGCCACCGCTGTACTGTCACCAAAATCCTGATCCTTCATCCTGCTGCCTGCTATGATGATTTTAACGAATCCCGATTGCACCATATTCTTACAACGGGGTCTCCACGACGCCCTGTTAATCCAACTCACTGGTCCGTGCATTGTCATTTGTGGCGTGATCATGATCAACCTTAATTAGGTCCGCCAACTCCTTCCACTCCCGGTTTCCTTCCACGGCTCTCCACTGGCTGTCAATTGAGCTACCACGTCCACTGCAGCCCCAATTAGCCAACCAATCTGCTACCTGATTCCCTTTTCGACGAACATGGCTGATGATTCTGTAATCGATGCGTTTAATCAAGCCTGCAATTTCTTGAACAATGCCTGCAGTCCGCCAGCTTTTGATTACTTTCTCCCAACCCTGCCCATTATTGAGCCTCCTCAGCATGTCCACAGCAATCTTCGAGTCCCCTGTAATTTCCAGATTGGTATAGCCATTCCTGATGGCAATTCGTAATCCTTGATGCAGGGCCCAAAACTCGGCCTCGTTATTGGTCATCTGTCCCCCCCATTCTGCATAGATCCACCTTACTTGATTATTGTTGTCTCTGAAAATCCCCCCAAAGCCAGCTTCACCCGGGTTGCCCTTCGAGGCCCCGTCGAAGTTAAGTTTAACAAATTGATCTCTCGGGTAAGTGAACTTCTCTGGGCTCTGAGTTCTCATATCATGGCTGGCCGAACATTTAATGTGAACCATCTCTAGTTTTAAATTTAGTTTGTTTAGGATTTCTTGTTCGTCTGGGGTAGTCTTCCAGTCATCACTCTCCCACTTATCGACTAGGATAGTCTCCCGCATACTCTCAACCACCTGCTCCCAAATTACTTCTGGATCTTTAGCCGAATTCTGAAATATCCTCCTATTTCGCTCCTTCCAGACTATCCAAAGAATAAAGGTAGATATCAGATTCCAAGCCCTCTGGACAACCCTGCATTGAAAGGTTTCCTTGTTCCACTGGAAAACTACATCATTAAATTCTCTGATGTTAATTCCTGGTTTATTCAACAGTCGTTTGGTAATCATCCAGAGTTTCTCTGCATATGGACATCGGACCAACAAATGATCTCTAGTCTCATCATCATTGTTGCACAGGTAACATCGTGAAGGGCCGTTGAATCCCTTCTTTCGGATACGATCCCAGGTCAGAATTTTGTTTTTTGAGGCTAGCCAAACAAAAATGGACACCTTTGGCCACCAGTTTCCTTCCCATATTGTTTTCCATTCCCAATTACTGTCACCTTCGTTTTGAGACTCCATTAGAAAATAAGCCTCTTTGGTTGTAAATGTCCCCTTCATTGAGTTCCCCCACCGGAGGATGTCTTTCCCATGACGAACTCTGAGTTTCCTTGATCCCATTTCTTTCCGGTAAAGATCTTGGATATCTGAGTTAAGTTCCCGATCCCATTCTGTCGGTTCCTCCCAGACTCTCCATCCCTCCGACAAGTCATTTACCTTCCAATAATCCTTTACCCTCGTTCTGTTACCTGCAATTCTATCACGGACCTGGAGGAGGTTTTGAATGCTGTTCAGTCTTTCTCGTTGTTGCCAACTATCTTCCCAGAAGTTGGCCTCTGAGCCTCCCCGGATTTCCCAGAAAGTATGTTTGTCAATAAGATCTCTGTTTTGAGAGGCTAATTCCCAAATAGTGGAGCCTCTGGGGATTTCCTGTTCCCTTAAGATATCTACCGGAGAGTTTGGCATTCTGTATTTAGTCCTCCAAATAGATTTCCATAGATCATTTCCACCCCTGAGCCATCTCCACCACAGCTTGGCTCCCAGGACCTTGTTTAGAATTTCCGGGTCTCTCAAACCCAAACCTCCTTTCTCTTTTCTTTCGGTGAGCTGGCTCCACGAGACCAGCGCCCATTTTTTCTTTTTATCAGATCCACTCCATATGAATTTCCTTATGATTTCCCTGATTTTTGCACATACCCCTGCTGGGGCAGCCATAATCGATAATGGGTAGATAGGGATAGCCTGAAGGACCGACTTGGCAAGAACAACTCTGCCAGCAATGTTCAGAACTCTGAAGGCCCAATTTGCAACCTTGTTGTTAAGTTTATCCAGAACCCCTTGCCAGTTTTTCAGCTTTTTAGAAGTGAAGTCTAGAATATTACCCAGATATTTGGTAGGTAATTCCCCCCTTTTGAATCCTAAAATTCTGATTAGATGGGACTTAACCTGTTCCATTGTGTTGAAGATGAAGATGCAGGATTTATCTTTATTGATTTCTAACCTAGAGGCCTCTGTAAACAGATCAAGGATTCTCCTTAGATGTTGGACTTCTCTTACCGTTGGTTCCCCAAACAACATAATGTCATCAACAAATTGTTGATGAGTCAGGGGCAAGTTGTTTCCCCAAATTTGTAGTCCTTTGATTCTATTTGCTGCTCTTTCTTGTTTGATGAATCGCCCTAGTCCTTCAGCAGCAAGAATAAATAAAAATGGGGACAAAGGATCTCCTTGTCGAATCCCTCTAGAGGCGTTAAAAGTTTTTGAAGGGCTTCCATTAACCAAGATAGAGAAGTGAGGAGTGGAGATCAGGTTGTGGATCCATGCAATCCATCTTTGGTGAAAACCAAATCTTTCAAGGACAGTAGCTAAATACTTCCAGTTTAGTCTATCATATGCTTTGGATAGATCTAATTTTATCATCATTCCTTTTTGTTTTTTAACTTTTAAGGAGTGGATAACCTCCTGAGTTACAACAAGACCATCAAGAATCTGCCTGCCTTCCACAAAACCCGTTTGTTCAGCCGAGATTAAATTGTCCAAAAGGGGTTTTAATATTTTGGCAATCAGGGAAGTGATCATTTTGTAAATGACATTACAAAGTGCTATAGGTCTGAAGCCACTAGCCTCTTCTAGGTTGTCTCCCTTAGGAATAAGAGCATAAAAGGTAGAATTAAGAGCTGGCCATACCTTTTGATTTATTCTTGATTCTTCCACAAGATCCAGAATCTCTCGACCCAAGAAGTGCCAGCCTGCCTGGTAAAAGTCCACAGTGAAGCCGTCCGGCCCAGGAGCTATCCCTTTCTTCATTGTCTTCACGACTTCCTCCAACTCTTCTAAGGTCACGTCCCTCATAAGCGCTTTATTTTGGTCCTCAGTGACCAGGCTGGGGATAGCAGAGCAAATCTCCTGTATGGCTCCCGTTTTTGACATAACATCATAGCTGTTGTAACTTTATTTATTTATTTACACACTATTTTTAAATAAAATGTTGTTTCTTTTCTGATTTCTCTTATATTTTGTGTTTCAGGTGTTGTTTCATTCAAACTGTAACCCATCCTCAGCATCAATACAGTGAACAGCGAATTCATTCTTTGCGTGCTTGCATTTTATGCTTGTGCATTTTGTTGTTCCTTTTCTGAAGGGACAACATTTGTGTGCACTTTTGTTGTTTCTACTGTTCCTTTTCCAAAGGGACAACATTTTCGTTTTGTTGTTCCTTTTCCAAAGGAACAACACCTTTTGGGTCAGCAGTTCAATTTGTTGTTCCTTTTTCACTTTCATTTTGCTGTTCCTTTTTCACGATTCATTTTGTTGTTCCTTTTCCACGGTTCATTTTGTTGTTCCTTTTCCACGGTTCATTTTGTTGTTCCTTTTTCGCGGTTCATTTTGCTGTTCCTTTTCCAAAGGAACGGCACTTGTATTTTTGTTGTTCCTTTTCCAAAGGAACGACACTTTTCATTTTTGCTGTTCCTTTTCCAAAGGAACGGCACTTGCATTTTTGCTGTTCCTTTTCCAAAGGAATGACACTTTTCATTTTTGTTGTTCCTTTTCCAAAGGAACGACACTTTTCATTTTTGTTGTTCCTTTTCCAAAGGAACAACACTTACGTTTTTGCTGTTCCTTTTCCAAAGGAACGACACTTTTCATTTTTGTTGTTCCTTTTCTAAAGGAACGACACTTTTTAGTTTTTGTTGTTCCTTTTTCCAAAGGAACGGCATTTGCGTTTTCACACTTTTTTATGTGTATTTTTGCTTTTTGGTGTGCATTTCCTTTGTTGTTCCCTACAAGGAACACCACTTTTTTTTGAGTGTTTTTGTTGTTCCTTCAAAAGAGCAACACTTTGGGAGTATTTTTGAGAGCAACCCTTTCTTCCTCTTATGGGATTATTCCTAGTTCATCTCAACCACATTTTACTGATTCCCTTTCATGCATGAAGTACACTACTTTTATGAGGACAAGAATTATGGATTCTATTGAAGCGAGTTAATATCATTCACGTTATGATCTTTAACAGGACAGCTCCTTGATGATAGCTTATTTTCAAAATGGACACAATTATTTATATACTACTTTACTGCATTGTTTTCTGTTGTACATGATACTGATTGATCATCTTAATACCATGTTAGTTCCACCCTTCCTGGTTATAATCTTCTTTGTCTGTAATAAATAAGATTATGGGTATATTTTTTCTATTGACATGTTCAACTTCTTCCACCATCCCTGCTCTTAAGGAGTACTGAGCCTCCCTCTTTTTATCATAAAAATATGTAATAACAACAAAATTTTGTTCGCAAATGGAGGATAGGGGGTCTCATTACGAGCCAGCCTACCATGATCATAAGGCTGTAACAAAGTGACATTCCCATTTTAGCCACCACATCAGGGTTATGATCCATTAGATAGCCAAATTATCCTTGGAATAGGAGGTCTCATCACGAGCCGGCCTGATCACTTTTGCTACATCCCAGTGAATGGCAGCGTGGTTATCTGGTTACCACGCCAGCAAACTGATCTCTTCGGTCGAACAGCACTGAAACTCTCTAGTTATAAATTGAGGATTCTAGCTCATATGGGTTAAAAAGCAACCCTATCGAGGCTATGGACGCCTGCTGGTAGCAGAGGCTCTGCTTATGATATTGAAGTTATATCTTATCATCAATTATTACTATAATACCCTTTTCTTATTTTTCTTTTTATCAGAGAAGTTATTTCCTTAATTTTTTTTTCCCTGTTTTGAACCTTTATGCATGAGAAATTGTTTTCAGATCAACTGCATCATTTTCAGCTAGAATACCGTCAGTAAAGCATCTTTTTGGCATATTGTTTTTCTTTTTCTTTTTTGCATCACTATCATCAATCCAAAGCATCCTATCTCTTATTCATAACTATCTTTACACACTCTGCTCTCATTATAACCATAACTTTCACCGTCCTATCATTGATATGTGTACTCTGCCTCATTTACTATTGTATTATTCATTCCCTTGCCTTGCCATTAGCATAACACCTTTCATATGCTTTATGGTTGTGGAATCCCTTTTCCAATTGGAGGAGGGAATGTATGCATCATCAGATAACATGCACTCTGCCATAACTTGTTGATTTCACAAAATATTACTATTGCCTGTATACACAAGTTTTTCTGATTGAAATTTTTGCATGCATCTTAATCTGTTGCTATTCAAAACTAACATTATGGATTCAAGAACATTGTATGCCAAATAGTGCTTTGTTTACAGGAGAACAACAAGTATGGGCAGAATTCTATTCACAGCATGGCCACACTATTGCAGCTAACAGAAGAGGCTCAAGCAACTCGCGAACATGAACAATTCTTCAGACATGATGTGCTTGCCTGGATTCCACCTTTTGCATCACTTTCAGCACCAACTCTGCCTACATCAGCTTCAACAAATGCCAGTACATATATGTCCTTCCACATTTTTTTTTGGAGGTAAAACTTGAGGTAAAATAGCATAATTTTCTGATTTATTACGAATTTAGGAGAATTTAATGAAATCCATTTTGAGCATTATTTATCATCCCTCATTCCACATCTTTACCACTTTCCCTTTTTCAGCAGCATATCATCTTTCAGTTTGGGGGAGTGTTGCTTTCATTTATTTCTTTCTTATGACCATGTCATTCATATTCTTTATCATCCATTGCTATTCTTATTCCTTCTCAACACCTCCCTTATTCCATGTTGTTTTACACCAAGCATAGAATTCAACAGCTGGTAGAAACCACCTCTATTTGTTTTCTAGCATCGCATGAGGGCATGCTAATTCTTTAGAGAGGGGGAGGAATTGCTACGCATGATGGATGTTTTCTACTTTCTTCCTCATTTAAGGCATACAATTTCATTTTTACACAGTGCAGAAATTGATTTCCATAATACTTTTAAAACTATGAACTCAATTCTTGTGATTTCTGGATAATACAGATGTATCATTAAAATACACATACCCAGATAATTTCAAGATAAATTGGTTCATTCGGAAATCATGCACTCTCACCTACAGCCATTTTGTTTATATCTCATGATCCGTGCATCAAAACGATCTGATTTTTGGATCATAGAGGCATTCATATATTACAAATTTACTTGCAACATTTCAACAAAATCTGGTTTGTAGTTTTTGGGAAAATGGTTAATGAAGGTTGCTGTCACTTATATCATATTTTGCTGCAACTTCATATGCACATAACATAAACGTCAATGAAAAAATTGTTATACCTTCATCAAGAGTGCTAAAAGTGAATATTCATTAATTAAGGAAGAATTCATTTGTTCTATCCATTTCATGAGCTGGGATAAACATTTTTTTTTTATTGCTTGGTTAACACATGGGTTTTGTCATTGAGTTGCATGAGGACATGCAACATATTGAGTGTGGGGGTGTGTTGGGTCGTTAATATACCATTATTATTGTCACTTTTGAACGCTTATTCCACCCATTTCTAGCATTCTTCATCACGTCATTTATCATAATTTATCATATAATTCTATTTTACAATGATTTATGCTATTATGTAAAAATATTATTTATTCTCCTTTATTTCTAATAAATTGATGATTATGCATGATTTTATCAATGAAAGTTTAATAAATTGGTTATAACATTATTCACCATTTTTAGCCTCCAAGATAATTTCCAGATTGAAGATTTGATCATTAAAAGTGCCAACTCAGAAATGCGCTGGAATAAGAAGTGATAGTTTTAAGGTTGAGATTCTGAGCAAATGAAGATGAATCTGAAAAATCTAAAACATGGGTTTTGTCCAGAACGGACCAAATTAACTTTATTGAAGAACGGTTTGCCCAAATTCAGCTTGTATTGAGAGAAACGCAGGGTTCTTTGAGCACAATTTTCTCAGATTCGCTGTGTGGCCGTTTTCCAAATCTCAGCTGCAAAGCCAAATTTGCCTTGCTCTTATTGAAAGATGGATGGAAATATATCTTCTTGTTGATCAATTGGTTGGAAACAATCTAATTTTGTAATAGAAATCATGTTGTAATTATCTCTGTTGTAACTTCTCTCTGATCTCTCTCTATTTAAATGAAAACAGAGATCAGAGAGGGGGATGGATTTGAATGATGGAATTGAGGATGAATTAGAGATTCAGAATTGAGGATGGCAGAGAGAATGGATAATGGCTGAGAGATGGAGAGATTTCTTGTTGTAATCCACTGTAACTCTGCTTTGATATTTTAATATAAATCTGGTTGCCATTCCATCTTTGATCCTGAAGTAACCCAGCAGCATCCGCTGGCGGCTAAGGGCCCAGCCTCTGGTGGATTGTGCTGCTGCTGTATATTATCTCTTTGGTTTATGCATGGTTTTCATTATCAACTTTATTTGGTAATCTGGTATGTTCTATTATTTTACATCACGATTCTATTATATCTTATTTATGTTCAATTGAGTAATATCGTTCTCTATGACAGGAATGCCGTATTGATTCATCTTGACTTGGTAACGCATTGCTGTTCTTTTAATCATTGATATAACATTGCTGGTCCTTACAGAATGTATTGTTGTTCAATTACAGCGTATCCGTGTTGTAACACTCTTTAATTGGTATTACTGAATTTATCTTAGAGACTACATTTCCTTGCGATTGCTAAATCTATGAACGTTGTTGTTCCATTCCAAAATACAGTCGTATTCTTTATAACTAAGACTGATAATCGGATTACCAAGATCAGATTACTATTAAGGTGTGTTGTGTGTTAAGTTATTGTGTATTTATATTTGACTTTCCAGCATTGTTTCATATTCCATCATTAATCAATGTTGTTCTATTTCCGTGTGCTGTCCGATTTATTCTTAAAGTAAAGATTGCTATTAATTTGGCTTTGTTGTTGTTCATTTCCATTAATTAGAGTTTGTTGTTCAGATTCCTTTAATTATAGTTTGCTGCCCATTTACTTTGTTGTTCATTTCTGTTGATTAATTGCAATAGTTTGCTTTTAAAGAGTTTTCCTAGTTTACTTTCAATGGTAGCTTTAGTTCAATTTCTATTTCCTTATAATTGCTTTAAAGCAGGACTGTCAACTGTAGAGAACATTGGTTATTACTTCCTCGTTCCTAGATTGATTGTCTTGTTCTAGTTTGATTTCAATTGCATCAATCTCTAGAGGAATGAGTTATTGCTACTGTATCCTCAATTGATGTTTGCTGAGTGAATAGTTGGATTTCAGAGCATTTGAGTTTATGTTATTGTTAGATTTCTTTTTCAAGCATTCATTTACTTTTGGATTTTAAGCACTATACTGAAAAACATTACTCTTGAGTAAATAGCCGCCTCAGACTGAGTACACTCTTGAAATAAAAAGTCATCCTTGGGTTGATAATTAATGTGAAGGTAATTAGGAGTTAAAAAGACACCTTTTTATCGCTCGACACCAATCTTTTGCAACACCTTGTACAGACTATAATACTTTGGTGATAATTTATTATCCTTCTTAGTTTCTTGAGGGACATTTGTCTATATGGTTGTAGCCGTAGGAATACCTAATCACCTACATCAAAAATCCTTTCGCTACGATGTTGATTTGCCTGTTGTTTCATTCTATTCTGCACCAAAGTGAGATTATCCTTTAAGAGTTGGAGAAATTGTTGTCGATGCTCGATGTGATCTTCCACTACTTGAATCTTAGAATATTCTCTTAAATATGATGTGATGACTGGTGGATGATATCCATAAAATGCCATAAATTGGATCATTTTGGTTGCAGTATGGAAGGAAGTGTTATCCCACCATTCAGTCATGGGCAACCATCTGACCCATTGTGTTTGTTTATCAGATATAAATAAAAGAAGATATCCTTCCAAACATTTGTTTACTATCTCAGTTTTCCCATCAGATTGAGGATGATAAGATGAGCTATGAGTTAACTGAGTACCAAGGAAAGAAAATATTTTTGTCCAAAAATTTCCTGTGAAAATGGGATCTCTATCACTTACAATAATCTTTGGGTTTCCATGTATCTTTTGAATTGTTTCCATAAATGAAGTAGAAACTGTACTGGCTTTAAATGGATGTGATAGTGCACAAAAGTGTGCATACTTGGTAATTCTGTCAACTACCACCATGATGACACTCTTTCCTTCTGATCCAAATGGAAAATGGCATCAACCCATGGTATTCATCCACCCATGTTATTCATCCACCAATGGAATTTAACCACGGTATTGTAAGTGTCATCCACCCATGGTATTGTAAGTGACATCCACCCATGGTATTCATTCACCCATGGAATTCACCCATGGTATTGTGACATCCACCCATGGTTTTCATTCACCCATGGAATTGACCCGTGGTATTATAACTAACAAATACTATAAGTAAGAAGTCACATTTTGTAAAAGGATAGATTTTTCACCACAATGTAGTCCTTATAGTTATTATCTGTTTTAATAAAAAAATCTTTGTGGTTTTGTTTATTGGGCATTCTTCTCCTTTTCTTCTGGAAATTTCAATTTTTTAGATCTTGGGGGTGTCCCTCCAAGATCCAGATCAGTGGTATCAGAGCAGGTCATGATTCCATGGGAATGAGGGTTTGCTGCATATTTCAGTTTCAAATTTTGCAGTAATATTCGACAAACTTTAAGGATGTTCTACATCCTCCACAAAGCATTTTCTTGGGCCAAGTGGGAAGAATTTTTCTTTTTTCATTTTTTTGCAGGAATGTTTTTGGGCAGTGAGTTTACAGATCAGATCTAAAATTTTTGGTACAAAATTTACGAAAACAAATAATAGATCTGAATTCCTTGCCAAAAAATACCTAGATTCAAGAACAAAATTGGCCTAATCAAAGTCCGAATGAGGGAGATATCGCTGATTTAAAATTAGCTATGTTGTAGAAATGTTTCTGACGAAAAATCATGGACGACATCTCTCCTATCTTTTCTCTACAGTTTTCATATAGAATTTCAGAAAAGTGATTCTATATCTAAGCTCCTCTCGAAAAATCATTCAATTTCAAAAAAAAATCGATCGAATTGGAGTTTGTATGTGGGAGATATCGTTGATTTAAAATCAACTATTTTTTCATAACTTTTGTGACGGCGGAAAAGTTGCAACACGTATATGAGATTCTAGAGTGTCCAGATGAGGATTTCCAAAAAATGGGAATATGCAAAATGATCATTCTATTTCCAAAATTATGTTATAATAAATATTCCGAGTTATATTTACAGAGTTATGTCCACTTTAATTATGGAGCAGCAATCAGAGTGGGCTCCCTTTGGTGACGTGCTCTCCCACCCCACTTTAGTAGGAACCTCTTTCACATTCATCAGTTTCAGCATAGCAGTATTCGTCTTGTGTTCTTTGGAGATGTGCCCTCCCACCCCAAGCTATGTAGGCACCTGCTACTTCATCAACAACCAACATCATAGTTATGGGTCAACCGCACAAAATCTTTGTCATCGAAGTCTACTTGCTAGGCCGCACACTGTTAGTACCACAGTTGGTCACAAGCATTATAGGGTATATCTATCCTCAAATGTTTGTTTGTCATCGTTATGGGTCATCCACAAACTCACACTTCATTGAAGTCCATTTGTTAGGCAACACACTGTCAATATCACAGCTGGTCACAAGGATTACAGGGTATCTCTATCCTTAGATCTTTTTTCATCATGGTTATGGGTCATCCACAAACCCACACTTCATTGAAGTCCATTTGCTAGGCTGCACATCATCCGTATCATAGTTGGTCATAAGAATTATAGGGTATCTCTATCCTCGGATCTTTGTTCATCATGGTTATGGGTTGACCAACTAAAACCCTTCTCTTAAGTGGGTCTTCATATTCAAGAAAGGCTTTGCAGGAGGGAACTTCATGCAATGGGGACCAGTGCTTCTTAAGGAGGGAAGAATGATCCAAATGGAAAATGGACGCAATGGGGACCAGTGCTTATTAAGGAGGGAAGAATGATCCAAATGGAAAATGGCATCAACCCATGGTATTCATCCACCCATGTTATTCATCCACCAATAGAATTTACCCATGGTATTGTAAGTGTCATCCACCCATGGTATTTATCCACCCATGGTATTCATTCACCCATGGTATTGTGACATCCACCCATGGTATTCATTCACCTATGTAATTCACCCGTGGTATTGTGACATTCACCCATGGTATTCATTCACCCATGGAATTCACTCGTGGTATTGTGACATCCACCCATGGTATTCATTCACCCATGGAATTGACCCGTTGTATTGTGACATCCACCCATGGTCTTCATTCACCCATGGAATTGAGCCGTGGTATTATAACTGAAAAATATTATAAGAAACAAGTCGCATTTTGTAAAAGGACAGATTGTCCAACACAATGTAGTCTTTACAATTATTATCTGTTTTAATAAAAAAAAATCTTTGTGGTTTTGTTTATTGGGCATTCTACTCCTTTTCTTCTGGCGATTTCAATTTTTTAGATCTTGGGGGTCTCCCCCCAAGATCTGGATCACCTTTGGACTTTGGTAAGCCTGTGATAAAATCCATTGAAACCTCCTTGCAACATTGGCTTGGAATGGATAAAAGTTGTAATAGACCCGGAGTCTTAATTGTTTCAACTTTATTTTGTTGGCAAACCGAACATTCCGCCACAAACATTGAATATCCGATTTCAGGCCATCCCAAAAAAAATCCTTCTTAGCCCTCCGTTATGTTTTTAGAAATCCAGAGTTCCCTCCTAAGGGAGAGGTGTGCAATTCCATAAGAATCTTTTGTTTTTGTTGAGAATTCTTACATAGGTATAAGCAATCTTTGCACCATAATGAATCATTTTTCCAGCTAAATGTATCACATGTACTAGGATCTTGTTGTATCTTGTGAATGAATGCCCGCACTTCTTCATCATTCTTCCATTCATCCCTTTCTTCATTTATCCAATCTAGTTGGATAATATAAATGGTGCAAAGCAATGATTCCACATCCTCATCCTTTCTTGAGAGTGCATCTGCCACAACATTTTGCTTCCCTTTTCTGTAGATGATTTCAAAGTCATAACCCAACATCTTTGTGTCCCATTTTTTATACTCTTCTGAAGATAATCTTTGTTCTAAAAATCATTTAAGAATATCATGATTCGTTTGTACCTTGAAGTGTCTTCCCATTAGGTAGGGTCACCATTTCTTAAGTGCATGTAGTATTTCCAGCATTTCCTTCTCATAAATAGCTTTGTGTAAATACTTTCCTTTGGTTGGCAAACTTTCAAAAGAAATGGGTCTTTCTTCTTGCATTAAAACAACACCAATTCCATTTCGTGAGGCATCACATTCCACAATAAAGGTTTTTGTGAAGTTTGGCGTAGCTAAAACTGGTGCTTGGCACATTGCCTCTTTAAGATGTTCAAAGGCCTTCGTTCCTTTTGGAGTCCATGAAAATTCATA
Source organism: Pinus tabuliformis (assembly GCA_031772625.1). Taxonomy (NCBI): domain Eukaryota; kingdom Viridiplantae; phylum Streptophyta; class Pinopsida; order Pinales; family Pinaceae; genus Pinus; species Pinus tabuliformis. The sequence continues at coordinate 862,817,518 of CM062819.1, read as the reverse complement.
TTTCTTCAATAATGTTGTTAGAGGTGTTGTATTCACCCATAATTATTAACAAAATTGTGATAATACCATCAACCCGAGAAATCCTCGCATATGCTTTATGGATGTGGGGATTTTCCATTCTTTAATGGCTTTAATTTTGCTAGGGTCTACCTTCATACCTTCATGAGATACAGTATGACCTAGATATTCCACCTCTTGTACTCCAAATAAACATTTGGAGTTTTTTGCATATAATTGTTTCTCCTCCAATAGTTTGAGCACCCTGTCAACATGTTGAACATGATCCTTCCAAGACTTGATATAGATTATTATATGATCAAAAAATACTAACACAAATTTTCTAAAGAAGGATTTGAAAATTGAATTCATCAAACCTTGAAATGTAGAAGGTGCATTGGTAAGGCCAAAAGGCATGACCAAAAATTCATAATGACCCTTAGAAGTTCTAAATGTTGTTTTTGGAATGTCTTCAGTCTTCATTCCGATTTGATGATATCCTGAACAAAGATCCAACTTGGTGAAGTAAATTGATCCATGCAATTCATCCAATAATTCATCAATGATAGGAATGGGAAATTTATCTTTAATAATGAGCTTGTTGAGATCTGTATAATCCAGACACATGCGCCATGACCCATCCTTCTTGTGCACCAATAATACTAGAGCAGAGAAAGAACTTTGACTAGGTTGAATTATACCAGCCTTTAACATTTCTACAACCATACGTTCAATTTCACTCTTTTGGGAATAGGGATATCTGTTAGGCCTGATGTTTGGAGGAACACTTCCTAAAATCAAATGTATAGCATTATCATGATAACGAATATGTGGGAGGCCTTTGGGAGTCTCAAATACCTTGGAATGATTGTCCAAGAATTTTTTGAGATATGGAGAAATAGACGATTTCGATGTGGGAACCTCTAGTGAACATAATTGTGAAATTATGCATCATTGTTATTTCTTTAGAAGTGTTGTCATTCCATTAGAGCTGATTATTTTTCATGTTTTCCCTGTGATACCCCTTATTTCAACTTCCTTTCCTTCCAAAGAAAATTTCATGAAAAGTTCTTGAAAATTAAAAGCTATTGTACCCAAGGATTGTAGCCATTGGACTCCTTGTACAAAACTAGCACCACCCGTTGGAATGGAAAGAATTGGGATATTAAATACATATTCTCCCATGGATGGCTTGATATTATGGCACTTTCCAGATAAATTTATGGTTCCTCCACTTGCAACCATCACTTGACACTCTGGTGCTAGATATAGGAAGAAATTCAATTCATTGGTTATCTTACAATGAATAAGATTATGGGTACTTCCCGAATCAATCAACACTATTACATTTTTCTTCTTGATATTCCCTTCTTTCTTGATAGATTGAGGAGTGATAATTCTGGCCAATGCATTACAAGATATGGTCAGATTCATTTCTTCTTTCTCTAGGGTTTGTTCCTAATGTATATCCTCTTCTTTGGATGTTTATTGTTTCTTTTCTTCCTCCTCTTCACAATCTATGTAAAATAATTTCTTCTCAGCACACTTATGACCTTTAGTGTATTTGTTATCACAACTGTAACAAAGTCCTTTTGCTCTTTTTTCATCTAATTGTTTTGGCGTCAACCTTATAGGTTGTGGAAGGCTAGGGGAAACAACACTTCCATCTTTGTAGTTGTGAGTGATACTCTTCCTTGTGGCCATAATTTTGCTTTCCATTTTTCTTGCCAACTTGAATGCCTTCTCCAATGAATCATGTTCCCAAAGTTGAACCTCATGTTTGATGTTATCCTTGAAAGTCCTTATAAACACATCACTCCTATGCTCCTCTAGAATATCTTTTAGCCTTATATTCAATTTTTGGAAGTCCTCAATGTGCTCTATCATTGAACCCTTTTGTTTGACATTTATCGATTGGCTAAAAAAGGTGTTGTTTTTAATATCCTCATAATGTGCTATAATTTCTTCTGTAAAAATTGCCCAACTGACAATTTGTTTACGAGAAAAAATCCATCGATACCATAAAAACTGATTTGGTTCTAAATATAAAGTTTCAATGCGTACCTTTTGTGTGTCTTTCACATTATGGAGATCGAAATACTGCTCCATCTGTAGTATCCATGTTATGGGATCATTGACATCAAACTTCCTCATATCGATCTTTGGAACATGTTGGGTCTTTAATCCACCGTCATAGTCTATGAAATCATGATTAATTTTTTTTTCTTCTCCTCATGAGTTTCCTTTACTACCCTTTCTGCATTAGTAAGAATTTATTGTACCAAATTTTGCAAATCTTCCATGTTGCCTTTAAGTCTTTATTCTACACCATCCATCTTAGCTTCCATGCCTGTCTTCAAATCTTCCATGTTGCCTTTAAGTTTTTCTTCTATAACATCCATCTTAGCTTCCATGCCTTTCTTTAAACCATCCATCTTAGTTTCCACAACATTCATCTTAGCTTCCATGCCTTTCTTTAAACTATCCATCTTAGCTTCTGTTACTTTTTGTGAGAGTGAATTTTGATGCACGTGGTCTCGTAATTTTGATATATCATGTTGCATTTCTTCCTTTTCTTCATGAGTCATGCTAGAGCTTTCAGGTTGCTTACTAGGTGTTTCCATTTTATTTCTTCAGGGCATCAGTTAATGATAATAATGCTTCACTATGCCCTTTGAATTCCTTCAAACTAATTTTTCAAACCAAACTTATGCAAAATTTTAAACAAACTACACATCGTTTTTCACTATGTAGGAGATTGATATTGTGTCTGTTATATCTCTGTAATTTCGAACCTGCAATGTCTGAAATTGCATCTTGATGTAGACCTCTAAGTCCTATTTCCAACCCCACAAGTATAGTCAATATTGGATTCTCCAAGGAAGAGTGATGCCAAATCTCCCACGATGACCTGATTATAGACTAGTTCGATAGAACGAATTTCTAGGAAGTTCCATGTGTCACTATTTCGACCTTAGGACCTGAAGCTGATAGACAAAAAACTACAAGCTATCCTCTTTCTGTAAGTTCTTATGAAATTTCAATCTAATTCTCAGAAGGAAAGTTATGACCATCTTCCCCAGATCACCTGTTTGAGATATAATTCGAGATCTTGCAAAAACCCTAACTTCCTTGGATCATATCTCAGAAAATATAGTGAGACAAGATCTGAGATTAGGACCCGAGGTTCAAAAATGTTTAGGCTCAAATGGTTTTCTTTTTTTTAGCTTCTGAAACGTTGTGGAAAAAAAGTTATAAAAAAAATTCCACGATGACCTGTTTGGAGTAGGGAGACCCTAGAATCCAAAGCTCTGATACCAAATGTTATGCAACTAGCTCACAAAATAGAAGAAAAGATAGATCAACACCTTCAAAATCAGCCTCTTCGAGGGGGAAACCTCCTCTACATTACACAAATGAAGAACTCTTGGATGATACAAATGAAAAAACATCCTTTCTATATAAAGGAGTCTAAGGGGTCACAGTATAATCAAAGTCGGCATAACAATAATAATATAAGGGTACAACAATAACAATATAAGGGTACTATTAGCACCTAAATCTGCCTTAGGCTGAAGGAAGGAAAAAATTAGGGTAACCACAAACCACGCTCAGTCTGGTAGCTAGCCCTACCAGAGCAGGAGAGGGCTCTCTCCGAGTCACGCTCAGTGAATAGATAATCGAAAACGGTTTGAGATGACTTACAATAAAATATTTACCTTAGGCTAGTAAGTGAATAGGGATTCGGGAAACAATTTTCATGAATGACCGAGCTTCTGGGATGGTATGGGACCAACGGTCAGCAAAGAATAGAGAATTTAATACAAAGGCACAGATTATTCTGTGAGGCAAGGTAGGCGGAAAATGTAACAATTTAGTTTGAGGTACCGCGGCATGAATAGATTGCTGAAGAAAGTGAAAAGGGCATAGTGACATGAATCCTTTTCAACAGAAGAATAACACTGAACATGAAATTTTCCCACAAGCAGAGCAATAAAATTGAATTCTACCTAATCTCACTCAGAAAATTTCACTGGAAATGAACATGAATTGAATTATGAAACATAACGAAATACATATGAAAACATAATAGACGCATTTTTTACACTCACAACCACAAGAATCTCATGAAACAGAGCCGCTGCCTTTCATTAATTCTCTGTCAAAAATACACAGTGAAGAAACAAAGTTTCTTTCCCACAGTCTCCCAGAAGTTACAAGCCAACCAACCCTTTGCAAATAACTTGCATACAATATATAGAATGTGTAAGGAAGAGATAGAACGCCCAAGGGTTGGGGAGTTACTCGAATCATTGCAAAATGGAGATGGAGAGCCAACCATCAGCTACAGGTGCAACGCTACAAACATGACATTTGGCTTGGGTGACCGTTTGCCTTCCTTCGCCACTTGGATAGAAGCCAATCTGGAGAAAAAACACTTTAAATTCTGCCTTTGGTGCCAAAAAACCGAAGTGTAGATGAGCGGGCCCACTTGGAGAAGTCGCGAACCGAAATTTCGCGAAACGGAAGCAAATTGGGCAATTTTTCCTCTGTGCGCCGCGCCATTTTCTCTGTGCACCGCGCTACTTTGGGGCCTGTTTTGGGGCACTTGTAGGTGTCCAAAATGTGCCCAAGTGGGCTTGTTGGAAAGCCTGTCCTGTCTACTTTCTAACCCATTAGAATTTTTGAATTTGGTGCTCATTTGTCCCTCCAAATCCTCATTCTCCCAAGACTGCTTCTTGTGTGTCAAAAAAGTGGCAGAGAGGCCATTTTGGGTGTTTTTTGACCTTTTGGAGACTCATACCTTGACAAAATTTCTTGTCCGGACACCAGTAGTTGTGATTTTCGATGCTGAATCCAAAAATGCACACCATTCCTCATTTGGAGCTCTAGAATTTTAGCACTGCGCCACAGGGAGAAAAACCCTATTTTTTGCCCAAAAATTTGTGAAGTGACCAAAAATTCCCCAAATTTCTTGAAATTTGGGCTGGAGTTTCCCTATGGGGTGTTATGATGAGCCAAGGAAGCCTTAGCCAAGATTCGAAGCCGATCTTGCTCTTTTTCCTCTTTTTCCTTTCTTGTTGCTTTCCTCAATTTCGCTTTCAAACTCCTTATTCGGGCCTGTGCACTCATGTTTCGCACCCTGTAACGGAAAGCCATGTGTCTCAGTAGAGAAAGGTCCTAGTCGGCCTTGTCCAGCAGCCTCTCCAAATGCATGTTGACCCTCTCAAGGTTGGCCTCCCGATCCTCATTGATTTCTTGCTCCAAAGATGTGAGCTCAACCCTTCTTCTTTGAGCAGCTTGGCGATGCTCACGAATGTTTTGCAGCTCCATGATTGCCCGCTGGTCCTCAAGCTGCTTGTTTCTCTACTCCAGGTACTTCATGTTCCACTTGGCCCTCTCCAAGTCAAGGGATAAGGACTCAATCACTGATTGCTGCTCCTGGATGATCTCTGTAAGCTCTGCATTTGTTGGTTCTGCATCTGTCTCATCATCGTGGAGGAGAATGAATTCGGTCTCTCGTTCACCTGATGGCCCTTCCTCCTGCACTGGCTTCTTACCCTTGCCCTGCTCCTGTGATGCTGATGTCAGAAGCGAGGCCCCTTCCACCCCAGGTGGAGATAACACTTGCTTTGCTGCTGCAAATAAGGGTCTACTGCCTCTCTGATAGGTGATGTATACTGGCATAGTAGCAGTCTCATGTCGCTCATACTGATGAGATGGGCCACCTATCTCATGCTCTGCCTTTGATACTACCTGTGGAGCACTGAAGAAGTCACGGGAGATGAAGTCCTCCCAAGCAATACCCTGCAATCCCAACTGATGGTCCACCAAAATCCGGATAAGAGCAAAGTGATAAACATTGTTGAGCTGTTGTCGAGGGGTCTTGTGCTGCATGAAATTTTTCATCCTTTCTATGTTCCCGCAAATGAAAAATGGGAGGTTCATCATCCGCACCCTGGTAAAGTGCATGAGCAACCTAATGTGATAGGAATAAAGGCGAGAAAACCTCCCCTCACAACTGAAGTACTTCATGATCAATTTCATGAGTGGAGCATACTCATCTCTCAAAAATCTGAATGGAAAAACTATCGTGAGCTAGCTCAAACAGCTGGCCTTAATGTAAGGCTCATAATGATGCCTCTCGACCTTCTTCTTCTTATGCCACTGTTCTCCAATGTTTGGTATGCATGTTGCCACTGATATGGTTTCGAGTGTCAATGTGAAAGTGACCCCAGCCAAGATAGACTGTCCTCCATGTAGGTGAAGTGAAAAAAGACGAGCCAACTCATGATGAACTCTGACATTTTCCACCCTCTGACAAAATTCAAAACATGCCAAGTGTTGGAAACATGACAGAGCAAGAGGGCATGCCTGCAACTCGGTGAGGGTGTTTGGCTCATCTCTAACATGTTTTCCACTCCGGTGATGTCTCCTGGGGGCCTGTTCTCCTGAAGTTGTATCACTGTGGGTCTCCTCCTCATATTCTGATGAAACCTCGGATGCCATAATTGCTATTTTGTAAACTGAATTTAGGCTGCCCTTTGATTTAAATGAAGCTGGTAGTTGCTTTGACAATCTGCCACCAAGGGGACAATTAAAAAGGGAGCATTAGGATGGGGGATAATATAATGGGAATAGGGGTTTATAGGAAAATTTTATTTAGGGATATATAAGGGGTTTTGGGGTATTTTGATAGGGTAGTGTTTGTGTTATTGGCAAGGTAGGGTTTGGGTTTTTTGAGCAATAGGAGGAGGGGGAAAGGGAGTATGATTTTAGTAGTGTTAGGGTAGTGATTATGGGGAAAATGGCATAGGGGAATGAGTAATAGGGGTAGGGTAGGAAAAACACCTTGGCAGAAATATCACTGTAGCACAAACCCTAGCATCATGGTTTTCTTGATGTATTCTTTTGTTTGTTTTATAAAAAAAAAATTGCATTTGATCATAATCGTAAAACCATCGTATCTCTTTCAAATTTGATGCACAAGTGGAGGTAGGTTGCCTACCTTTCAATTTGATGAGCTCCAAAAATTTTTTTGGGTGAAATAGATGGTTCCTGAGTGTTTTACCCCTGTGCGCTGCGCGCAAAGCCTAGTGCGCCGCGCCTGTGTAAAGTTTGAACTGCGGGCAGGCTCTGTGTGCACCGCGCCCCTGAGTATATGCGCCGTGCTCTGTGAAACTACCTCCAAGCTGCTCCAAATCGCTCCAACCTTCAACTCACGACCTTGCAACCTTCCTCCAACGCTTTGCTTGCACAATGAACTTGTTTTATGATGATATTTGTGTATATAGGCTTGGAGGTCCTATTTTTAAATTAACTTTTTAAAAAACCCACTTTTCTAATGCCTTGTTCAACACCTTTCGCTGACTTTAATATAACCCTGATTTTCACCTTTTCTTTGAATTTTGGGCTCAAATGATGAAATTTTCAACACTTTTCACAGGGATTGCATGACAGAGCACTTTGGCCACAGAAACCATGACTGCACCCGAAGAAATCAATTGTCAACTCTTTTTGAAAATTTTGTCACAAATGACACTATTTGACTTTTCTTCAAAACAGAGTTTTGAAGAACAGTCGAAGTCTGTCAATATGATGGTGAAACTCTACGGATAATTACGTCGCAAGAGCATCCCTCTGGCCTGCATGGCTTTACTGGACATATTTAAAGACCAAATTGATCAATCCTTGGACCTAATGACCAAAAATGACTTTTGTCCATCCAAGGATCAGACCTTGACTGTTGTGGACTTTTGATTGTTTGACACAAAGACATAAGCTAGTAGGAGCTAGACATGAGGGGAAATGACTAGTATGACCTTCTCCGTCAGATTATGGCATGCCCCTAGCGGAATGCAGCTGAGTGAACGGAGTGGGACACCTAAAAATGAAATGAATAAAGAGTTTTGATCTCTGACGGAGGACTGACCAGACCGACTCTAACAGGTACAACAATACGATATTGGGCTTCTATGGGGCACAATAATAAAAATATTGGTACAATAGGGGCACAACAACAACAATAAGGGCTACAATGACAATAGTAATGGGGGAATCACTAGTATTATAGGGACCTAACATAAAGTTTTATTGAATGATCTAACTTGATCCTATCGATCATGAGAAGCATGGTAACCTTGATGTTAAAGGTATAACTATGAGATTGATATTCTAGATGTCTTACTACCTGTGGCCATGTCTTGATGGCATATGGTAAAACTAAATGCCCTAACTTGATGGCTTTTCTTGATAGAAAGAGTTATATATCTTTAATATATGATGTCACATCTGTCTGATTCCCTAATATTTCAAGTATAACCCATGATAAAAATTGATGACATGATGTTGATGACCATGATATATATATATATGTTTATGATCTAACATATATGTTTTTTCATGACTCTAGTAGAGACAAGTTAATGACATGAATGAAGATGAATGAAGTAGATTCCTACTCACAGGGAGAATCCCTTCTCAAGATTCTTACTCACATTAATATTTGCATTATGTATTGTTCAAATAAAATTTATGTGCATATGAGATAATTGAACTACAACAAGTCTCAGATCTAAAGCTTGTACCTAAATTAGGGTTTATGTTATGGATGCATGCACAAAACTGGGAGATTTCATCCCTAGATGCACATATGCTATGTCCAAGGTAGCGTCTAGGAAGCTAAAGACACTCCCATGATTACCTGAAGGGAGTGTCTAGGGTTTTGAATACAGTTGACCATCATCTGAAGTTCTCTAAAGCTGTTTGAACTCTGAATCAAGGTGTCTCTGACATATTCTTCCAACTGTAAAATGACTCCTGAAGTTGTTGGTTTAAATTGTTGATCACAAAAAAATGAAGTATTCTGGATGAAATCAGATGTTCGCGTGGACGATGTCAATACCATAGATGTGTTGCAGATAACAATAAGATCTAAAAGAAGGAAAATCTTGAATTTTTTCCATAATAGGAACATGAAGACAAACCCTATGTTTGCAAGTGATAGGGACATACATATAGATATGTCATTATGTCTGAAGTTTGTCCTACAAGAATTTGACATGATTTGGATGATTGATATAAATGAGCTATGTTTGGAGCTTTAACGTGATGCTTGACAATGACTTAGAACTTTGAATTGATGATTGGGATATGCTTTGGACTATAGATCTCTCTATGATAAGAAATTTGGACTTGACTTTTTGACTAATGATTTGATTTGACGATTGTTGATTTGCCCTTATATCAATACAGTGTGGGCATAATGATGGCTTGTATGACTATTCGAAAAAATAGTTTTGTATTGGCCTCCTTATTCCTAGCAGAATGGTTGAAGTATTGATAGTTGTGATTCAGTGTGAAGATGGAACTTGCATAACTTATCCTTGGTATATACATTTGTGCCTATTGATAGAAATAACTTGTATTATGATTATGAGAATGACTTGATAAATTTTGGATTGCTATTGATAGATGACAGGCTTGTTGGCTTGTTGGCTTGATGCTTGATGACTTTGATAATAGTTTTGATATCACTTCTAAACTTCGATGAGCTAACTTTGTTGATACAACATTGATTTATATAAGACTGATTATGTTGGATTAGTAAGGTATTATTCTTGAGCATTGCATGAAGCAAGCTCCACGATGTAGCTATGTCCATATTTGACAGTTATCTGACGGAGTGAAGATGATGAGTTCCAAGGTATGGTTTTGATTTTAATTATGGTTTTGATTGTACACTCTGATAGTTTATTGTTAGGTCCCTATACTACTCGTGTATCCCTTATTATTATTAGTGCACCCCCTTATTGCATTTGTGTGCCCATGTAGTCCCCATATTTTTATTATTGTGCACCATAGAAGCCCACTATTTTTATTGTTGTGCCCTTAGAATATTATTTTTATGTAGGCCCTAATTATATTGTGACCCCTTAAACTCCTATATATAGAAAGGAGGTCTTGTGATTTGTATCATTGAAGAATTTTTCATTTGTGTAATTTAAAGGAGGTTTCCCCCTCTAAGAGGCTAATTTTAAAGTCGTGGATCTATTTCTTCTTCTATTTTGTGATATGGTTGCATATCATTTGCTATCAGGATTCTAGGATTTCGCTGCTTCAAACAACTCATCATGGAAGTTTCGTTATAATTTTTTTCTATGAAGCTTCAAAAGCTTAAATTAAAACCCATTTTCAGCCCAAATTGGGATGAACTTCTTAACAAAATTTCATATCTATCTCTCTATATTTTCAACGACATGAGCTAAGGAATTTAAGGTTTTTGTAGGCTCCATAATTCCATCTCAAACAGGTGACCCAGGGAAAATTGTTAGAACTTTCGCTCTGAGCATAAAATTCGAAATTCGTAAAAAGTAATAGAAATAGGACGGACTGTAGTGTGTTGGGTATTAGTTTTAGGGATGAACGTCTAAATAGTGACACACAACATGTCATACAATTTAGCTATATTGAAACATTCTATAATCAGGTCATCGTGGGAGATTGGGAATAACTATTTCTTGGGGAATCCAATCTTGATCAGACTTATGGGGTTGGAAAGAGGACTCAGATGGATACCACAAGCCAAACTTTCAAAATTTGGAGATCATAAATTATAGATTTACAATCATTTAAATATTGAGCTCCTAAAAGAAAGAAAAATAATGACTTGAATCAAGAAAATAGAAATAGCTAGTAAGAAAAATTGGATGGATGATTTAAAGAATGCGATCGAAGCTAAGATAAATAGTTTTATCTATGCCGTGGAAGCTAATATTGATGGTATAGAAACATAATTTAAAGGAAAATTGGAAGAATTGAAGAAAGACAGGGAATGTTTGAAGGAAGATTAGACAAAGTTGTTACAAGAAAGGCTTCCTAATGAAGAAAAGGTAGTAGAGGAAACTCATCACGAGAAAAAAAGAAATGTTAATCATGATTTCATAAAATATAACACTGGATTGAAGACCCACCATATTCCAAAGATATATTTGAGGAAGTTTGATGGAAAATATCTGGTAACTTAGATACTACAGATGGAGGAATATTTTAATCTACATGAGGTGCAACCCTCACAAAAGATACATATTACATGTTTATATTTAGAGCCCAATTTGTTTGTATGATATAGATGGATTTTTTCTCGTAAACCACTTGTCACCTAGTAACTTTTTATGGAGGAAATGATAGCACATTATGAATATACAAAGAGAAACACCTTCTTTAGCCAACTGATAAATCTTAAACAAATCGGTTCAATGGCAGAGTGATCTAAGATCTTTTGCTTATATATGCATCAAAATTACATGAAACAAAGATTATTAACCATGGAACTGAAAAGCACATAAAAAAATGTGGAAATAACAAGATAATCATGAAACCATGACACAAAGACTTGATTACGAAGTTCATCCAATTTGGACTACGTCTTCAAGCCCTGCTCAATAGTGGGGAGGCCTTCATTCATTAAGCTTCATAAAAAGAGATAAAGTACAAGCAGCATTCATTTACAATCATTATACCTCCAATATGGAATATGGACGAAGAATGGAGAGCCTAGCTTCAAAAACAGACAGTACCACCGAAATATTGGTGAAAAATCGTGAACAATCGCCTATCCGAACACCCAATTCGGAGAAATGAAGCTCTTGCACCCTCTCAGAACCTCCCTGTTTCTCAAGGAGAGGTTCCACCTACTGCCAGGTCAGGTTACTGTTGTACACAATGGTTTCTAAACTTCTATGCTAGTATCTTCCCCCTTTTTCGCTGTGTGTACCATCCATTATATAACATTGATCGGTTAATTCCTCAATCACAGGTAGTTCCAACAAAGGACAACTTTAGCAACGGTTCGTTTCCACCAAACGATATTGGGCCTGAAATAGTACATGGTAACAACCTCTTTAAACATAGCGTAAACCTCTTAACCTCACGTTAATCCCTTAACATTGTGTTTTTAACATCAGCGACAATAATCCATCAGCGCAGATAGCCTCATCGCAAATCGCAATCAACATTTTCAATCGGTAGATAGTCCTGACCTTTGCAACAAGCAACCTACAAGAACGGCAAACCCGATGGGCCATTAAACATAGTGTATAATATATCAGATCTGAAAACCATCGCAAATAGCAATCGATAGGAACTGGTGGGTCTTATGGTTTGTGAATGCGGCGAGTGCGATATGCGATTGCGATATCGCAATTGCATCCCTAACTGTCGATGGGTCGATTCTGTAACTCTTTCCTTTTGTGATGTGTGATCACATCGCGACCCTGGTCTTGCGGGGCTGATTCTTTACCGCCAAACTCTTCCAATCTGTGATTATGAAATGTGAGACCAATGACAGCTTCCCACTTGGCACTTCCCCATTCATCGAAGAATTATGCCACGTCACCTTCTCCTGCCACCTGTCCAAGTCAAACCTGAGCTTTGACTTGCTCTAGCTTCTCCATATGAGCTCAGATTCTTGTGTTGTTTACATCATTGGAATCAGGATGAAGAGCACCTCAATCCAATGCTAAGTTTATCCAAATCCTGCCACTTTTATTTTTTAGCCTTCTTACCATGCCACTGGTACTTTTTAGAGATCCACCTGGATCAATCCTCCCAACTAAGAGATTTTGGACTACCAAAAGCCTTTTCAGTCAATTGGTAAGTGAGGAAATTGCTCCCTCACTTTTTCTTTCTCCATTCACTTAGCTTTACTCATATGCATTCCTTTGAAGGCAACACGAATGTACTCCACATGTCCCCGTTGTGAAGTTCTGATTTTCCTATTGAGTATGCTATCTTGGGGCAACTTGTCTAGATACTCTAGTGTAAAATCGTCCACTATAGTAATTTGTGCAGCCTCTTCTATATCCTTAATCAATGGAGTTTCATAAATATTCATGTTTTCAACATTTATTACTGAGTACGTTTGCATATAAGCGGGAAAGTCAAGACGAAAAGCATTGTCTCCAATCTTTGCCAATATGGTGAAGGGACCATATCGAATGGGTCTCAATTTCTTCCATTCTCCCTTCATTCTATCATTGCTAATATTTTGCCATACCTTATCCCCAAATTGAAACTGATGGTCAACTCGATGCTTATCTTATTGAGCTTTATACCAATCCTGACTCTTCTCTAACTCCTCTTGTACTACCTATTGAATCACCTGTATCCACTGAATAAAATTCCCCGCTTTGTCCCTATCATCTTGTCCATTTCCATCCTCATATTTCCCAAAGGCCATGTCTAAGGGATCCCTTGGTAGGTAACCAAAACATGTCTCGAAAGGTGACCTCTGTGTGGATGAATGTACTGCTCGATTGTATGCATGCTACACATAAGGAAGTTTTTCATCCCACAACATGAGCTGTTTTCCATAATAGCTTTGTAATAAGTGCACCACAGTGCGGTTGATGACCTTTGTCCTCCCATTGGTCTGTGGATGAAATGTTGTACTTCTTTTCAACTTAGTGTCCATCATTCTCCATAAGCTGGTCTATAACTCTCCAAGAAAGTGAGCATCTCAGTCTGACAAAATAGATGTGGGCAACCCAAAATGGACACAGACATGCTGAAAGAAAAGATAAGCAGTTTGTTCACAAGTGAACTACTTTTTACAAGGCATTAAAATACACATTTTACTAAGATGATCCACGCCGACATATAAATAGTCCTGACCTTTCCTAGGCATATGCAAACCACCTACAAAATCCATGGACACACTTTCCCATGGTCGAATCAGAATAGAGAGTGGTGTGTAGAGCCTAAGTTCTCTATTAGAGTGATTTGAGATAGAATATAACACACAATCCTTTATAAAACAAGTCACAATGTTTTTCATATGAGGCCAAAAACAAAACCTTTGTAAATGACATAAAGTTTTTTCAACCCCAAAATGACCAAACACCGAAGAGGTATGAGCCTCTCGGATTACATGTACCCTTTCATCAATGGGTATACACAGTTTTCCAAGGTGATACAATAGTTTCCTCTGCAAATAATAATTGTCCACCTGCAATCCATGAGTCAGTTTTTCATAAATCTCTTTAAAATCATTATCATTATCATATTGTTCAGCATAACTTTCTAACGATAAAGAAGCATTTTGCAAAACTAAAGATGCAGAAATAGGAGGGTGAGAAAGCATATATGCTACTTTATTACTGGCACCCTTATTGTATTTTATTACCATATGAAACTACTGGAGGAATCCCATACATCTGAAATGACGAGCTTGTTGAAACTTGGTCTATTCCTGAAGGTACTTCACGGGTTGATGATCTGTATGGATGATGGTCTCCTTGACAATCAGGTAGTGTTTCCAGTTTTTTACACTCAGAACCAAGGTGTACAACTCCATGTCATACGTGGGATAATTCATAACATCTTGGGAGAAAGTCTCAGAATGGTAACATATAGGCTTCCTTTGCTGCATCAATATAGTGCCCATGGCATATCCATTGGCATCTGTCTCAATCTCAAAAGGTTGTTGAAGGTCTGGTAAGGCTAGCACTGGTGCTATGATGATATTATCTTTCAGCATGTCAAAGTGTTTATGTTGCTTTCCTCCCCATTGAAAGTCCTGCTTCACATTTGTCAATGCATGTAAGGGGGCTACGATAACAGAGAAGTTCACAATGAACCTTCTCCAATACTGTATCACACCCAAAAAGCTTTAGACCCATGTAATATTTATGGGCTTAGGCGACTTCATAGTCGCATCCACTTGAGAGGGATCTATTTTCAATTGCCCATTACTGACTATGTGACCTAAATAAACTAGAGAGGTCTTCCCAAACTCACACTTTGACAATTTTACATACAATTTTCATTTTTTAGAACATCAAGCACTTTCTTCACATGACATACATGTTCATCCCATGTCCTACTATAAACAAGAATATCATCCAGATATAAAAGCACAAAATTATCAATAAAAGTCCTAAACAAATCATTCATTACCCTCATAAATGTGGTCAGAGCATTGCACAATCTGAATGGCATCACCATCCATTCAAACAACCCCTTCTTGGTTTTAAATGTAGTCTTCCAAATGTCTTGTTCTGTAACTCTAACTTGGTGATATCCACTACGCAAATCCAGTTTTGTAAAATAGACAACATTTTTCAATTGATCTAATAATTCATCAATGCGAGGGAGAGGGTATTGATTCTTCATCGTAATTTTGTTTAGCACCCTGTAGTCTACGCACATTCTCCAAGTTCCATCTTTATTTTGCCACCAACACGATCGGTGAGCCGCACAGAGAACTCATTTTGATGACCCCTTGACTTAGCAATTCCTACACTTGTTTCTTGATCTCCTCCATCTCTATAGAAGCCATCCTGTACATTCCAATATTTGGGAAAGGAGAATCCTGTTGTAAATGGATTTCATGTTGGATTTCTTATTTTGGGGGGAAATCCTCTCAGTTCCTGAAACAATTGTAGAGCCTCTACTTTACACCTTATCATCCATCATTACCTACTGTTTTCATCACTTTCCTCTCTCTTTTGCCTCATTTTCCACCCAGATCATTACATTAGTTGTCATTAAACATGATCAAGTGAGCTTTGCTAATGGGTGACTGTTTTGTTTAGTTTTTGACATATTTGCAGAGATTCCGCAGCTGACTGGCAAGCGATTTCGCAGCCATCTGATGATTCCGCAGCCATTTTGTTGATATCAAGGTTCCACGTGCTATTTTGCAGAACGAGCCACATGGGCATGTTGGAATATATGTGCTCGAGGTTCCTGTGCCATCAGTTCAGCCAGCCACGTCATCTGTACCTCCGGTCAAAGGGGGTCAAGTTACGGTCAAATAAAGGCAGCTTAACGTTGATGCGTAAGCTGTTTGGTCACGTCGGTGGAAAAGATGACTTGTCCGTGTTTTGTAAGCCGTGGGGAACATGATCTAATGCTGGATTCATTGCCCATAACGACCAGGACCTCCAGCTCGACCATGAAGCATATGACGTGTTCACTGCACCTTTAATATGCATGATATTCAGTTTATTTTCTGTTTTATGCTTTACGCATTAGGCCATCTTGCAGATGCCTATAAATACTTGCGTCTGCGTATGCTTATGTTAACTTTTTAGCTGATGTAGTTTATGAACTTGTGAGAATTTTAGCGTATTTCTGAACTCTGTTTTTATAGAGCTGTTCCAGCACTTTTGACTATGTATTTCTGCATATGAAGTAATGGAAACAGCGTTGTTTTGAAGTTTTAAAGCATCTGAGTTTTCTGTGGGTTGTATGGATGGAGGGCCCCCGTTCATAACTGCCCTTGTATAAGTATTTCATGTTTATACTTCTGCAATTTCTTTATTTCACATACAGCATTTCGTTTTCTTGAGTTATGTACAGCTTGATTTCTTTTCATTGCTGCAGCCTTTATTTTCACTGATCAGATTTGCTTCTTTGCAGGTTTTAACCCGGGATTGAGTGTGTTGTATTTGCTTTAATATCTAATGGTAGTTGCAGTTGTCTTATTCATAATGCTGCCCTTTTTACTCTGTTTTCTAGATTAGTTTTTAGCTTAGTTTTACAAGTTGGATGCTAACTAATTTATGCTCTCTTTGTCATGAATGGTTTATCTTTCAGAGAACAGAACACTAATTAATTGCAGCTTGTTTTTAAGTAGTCTTGGCTTGTGGCACTAATACTTTTTCCACTTGTTACACATAATCACATATGTAGGAAGCAGTATGATGGAAAAGGCTTAGTAGTGTTATAATTTGTCATTTAGAGTTTTTATCAATTCTTGGATTTGTCTTCAGCTACTTCCTAATCGTGTTTTACACAGTACTATGTGGTAGAAGCAGGGAGTTAGGAAGAGATAACCATTATCATCAGTCCTTGAAGTGATTTTCTTGTTTCTTTTATTTGCAGCAATATGAGTAGAGACTAATGCCATTAGAACGTGGTCATTTGCTTTCAAGTCATTGCAAGTTATTCATTTCTTTCAAGTTCTTTTCCTTTACAAATTCAGCAAGTAATTAGAAATCACCAATCACACACTTTCACTCATCTAGAACTCACTTTTCACACACTTGCACTCATCTGTCTATAATCATCATTCCATTTTAGGAAGATAAATCAACCACAAACAACACCCCCAAACGACAAAAACTCTAAGAGGTTGCTTAAGTACATATAGTACACCTTCACTTCATCAGCTTACGAGCCCCAGGTTGACAATTAATGACGTCAATTTAGGAACCCTAAATTGACTAAACATTTTGGCGCCGTTGCCGGGGAAGTGAAATTAAGTAGCCATATTCTTAAAAAAAAACATAAAAATTTCAAGGAAAGAAGTTGATAACCTATTAAAGTATGCTCTCCTCTTGCACTTCAAAGTGATCTGGAGGATTAGAAAAGAGAAAGTTATTGATTTAGTAGTTTCTTGAGTATGCTCTCTTCTTGCACCTAGAGTGACCTGGAAGATCAGAAAAAGAACTATTAACTTGACTTGAAGAAAAATAAAAAAATGACATGCATAGAGCTAGAGATTCTAGGGGAAGGTTTTTAGCTAGAGCTCGAAGTTCAATTTTTACAAGTCCATCTGCTTCAAGGGATAGACAAGAGACACCTCCCTTATCTCCAACCGAAACTCCTAGTCCTAGAATTCCTGGAATTCAAGAGCCAAGAGTTGACTCTCCTACACCTTCTATTGAGTTTGAACCAGGAAGAGACTCTTCTCTTTCTCCCACAGGAAGACCAATCGTAATTGAGGAAGTAGAATCACCTGAAGAAGAAGGAGAAATCTCTTCTCATTCACCCTTTGTAGAGGAACCAGAAGATTTTGAAATCCCTAGGAGAATCATCATGGCAGAGGAAGAAGGAGGTGGTAGAGGTAGAGGTAGAGGAGGAGGAGGAAATAACAATAATAATGGAGGAGGTAGAGGTCCCATTGGAGGAGGAAATAGAGATGGGGATAATTCATTTGGGTTTCCCATTGTTAATGAGGATTCCCGAGCCACCATGAAAAACATATCACCATCTGTCCTCCCTAACTTCCATGGGTTAAGGACTGAGGACCCTGAAACATTCTTATTTGAGTTTGAAGTTGTGTGTCGAACTTATGACTATCTGGATGATACTCAGAAACTCAAATTGTTCCCCTCAACATTAAAAGATCAAGCTTTAAAATGGTTCATGGGGTTACTCACTCAATCCATTAGGACTTGGGATGAAATGAAACAAACCTTTTTGGATAGGTATTTGGACTACTGTATGCCTACTAATCACAAGGACGAGGTATTTAAAATGATGCAAAGAGAAGATGAGAGCTTAGAAGATTTACTTGAAAGATTTCAATATAACTTGAAGAGAGCAAAAATGAGTACCTTGGATGAAGAGACCTTAAAAGCCCTCTTATTAAAAGCCATTAGGGATGAATGGATAGACATCTTAAACATGATGGGGAAAGGGGATATTTCTCAACTTTCTCTCAATGATATAGCAGAACTTTGTATCCATCTCTCAAGGGGCAAATCAAAAACTCAAAAAGGGCCTAGAGATCCTTCTCTCCTTAGGGCAAATAAATCTGCAACAGGATCAGTGAGTAGGGCTGAAATCGGCAGTATGCTTGATGAATTTAAAACTGACATCTTAGGGAGTCTTAGTGAACAACTTGATACCCTTAAGATTCACAATAAGCAAAAAGCAGAAGTTGAGGCTTTGGCAATCTTTTGCCCGAAGTGTAGAAAGAAACATGCTTTAAGGGAGTGTCCCTTAGATGCACACGTTGTAGAAACATGTGTAATTTGCTCAGAAACTCATGAGACCAAGGATTGTCCTTCAATTCCTGGCCTCAAAGCAGTCTTTCAAGAGGATCCAGATACACTTGAATCTCTCTGTTTTATTGCCAGGAGACCTTGGCAGGGACAACAGAATCAAGGGTTTAACAACTCTATGAATTCTCAATCCCAACCAAATTGGAATCCTTGGCAACAACTTTGGCCTCAACCTCAAAATGCTTTTCAAGCATGGATGCAAAGCATGCAAAATCTTTATGCGAGACTTGCTCAATTCTATCAATATCCTCCATCATTTCAGAATCAGCAAGCTCCACAACTTCCAAATCAAGGTCAACAACTATCATTGCCATACCCTCAACAACAACAACCTCCTCCACAAAATCAAAATTCTCAACTCTCCCAGCAGAAATCAAATCAACTTCCCTCTCAGCCACTACCAAATCCGAATAATAGGAACCCTCAAAATGCTTACATGATGGAAGGTCAACCATTCCCTACCTATATGGTTGTTCCTCTCAATGAAGTACAACTCAGATCAGGTAGAATCTTAGATCAACCTTCTACAAGTGCCCAACAACCAAGCATTTCTGAGGAAGAATCTCTCAAAGTCAATAAAGGTTCTGAAGTATCACTTCAAAACCAAAATATCCAAAAAGAAAAAGAATCAATCTCTACAACTCCCATAGTTGAGCAACCTACATCTTTAGCTACACCTCCTTTTCCTGAAAGATTGCAAATTGACAAAGGGGTGGAAAAGCAAATTTGGTTTCCTGACTATAGCTTTCTAGATGAATTGAAGAATGTCTATATCAAGATCCCTTGTTACAAGCCATTAAGGAAATTCCCATTCTAGCAAAGACAATAAAGGAGTTGAGTTTGAAGAAAACAGTAAAAAGAACCAGAGATACCAAAAGGATACATCTAGTTGGAAAAATTTCAGACATTATGATGGGTAAGATTACCATGCAAAAGTATGTGGATCCCGGTAGTCCTATTGTCAAAACTCATATTAATGGGGTTCAAATCCCAAATACTTTGATTGACTTAGGATCCGCGATCAACATCATGAGTAGACAGACCATGGATCAGTTAAAGCTTCCTAACCTTCTCTTTACACCTACTTTGCTGCAACTTGCAGATAGATCAATCATTAAACTTGATGGTGTATTGGAAGACATTCCAGTCTCTCTAGATTCTTGGGAATATCCAGTTGATTTTATGATTTTAACTCCCAAGAACAATCTAGGAGGACATCCTCTTATCTTAGGAAGACCTTGGCTAGCAACAGCTGATGCCTTCATCAGTTGTAGGTCTGGAGACATGTATATATCAGATGGTAATTCTACCAAGAAATTCAACTTGTATCCTCCAGCAAAGGCAATAACAGAAATAGGAGAAGATGAACGGGTAGAGGATGAAGATACTATACAACCAGTTCTAACCATCTCTGAGATCAGTGAGGATAGTCAAATTCTAAATACATTAGAAAATTTTGAAGTATCTTTAGAATATGACTCTGAACATTTTCAGATAGATGCAGACATTGAATATCTCTCCTCTAGACAAATGTCTCTCTTCTCAATGGAAGAGTTTGGTAGTTCTACAGTTGAAATCCTCCCAGGAAAAACATTAAACATTAACAAAAACTTGGGAAGACCACAACAAGAAGAATTAACTAAACTGTTGCAAAAACATTCCACTGCCTTTGCATGGGAATACACTGACATGAAAGGAATCGATCCTAAGACTTGTATTCATCACATCTACATTGAAGAGAATAGCAGACCTATTAGGCAACCACAAAGAAGGATGAATCCAAACCTTAGGGAAATCGTGAAAGAAGAACTTCAGAAATTGCTCAAGGTAAACTTCATTTACCCCATTTCAAATAGCCAATGGGTTTCTCCCTTGGTTATAGTGCCCAAAAAGAATGGTAAATGGAGAGTTTGCATTGATTATCGAGAATTGAACAAGGCAACCTTAAAGGATCATTTCCCTCTACCTTTTATTGATCAGGTACTAGACACTTTAGCAGGTAAAAAGTATTTCTCATTCTTGGATGGTTTTAGTGGGTACAATCAAATTCAGGTAGCACCTGAAGATCAAGACAAAACCACATTTACTTGTCCTTGGGGAACTTTTGCCTACCGAGTACTCCCTTTTGGATTATGCAATGCACCCGCTACATTTCAAAGGGCTGTACTAGGAATCTTTTCAGATCTGATTCATGATTGTGTAGAGGTATACATGGACGATTTCAGAGTTTATGGTAATACATTTGAAGAAGCTTTGGAAAATTTGGAAAAAGTACTGGTAAGATGTAAGGAAACAAATCTTTCTTTAAGTCATGAAAAGTGTTTTATGATGTTTACTGAAGGGATTGTTTTAGGACATCATATTTCAGGAGATGGGATTAAGGTTGATAGATCCAAAGTTGAAGTCATCTCTAAGTTACCTATTCCAAATTGCCAGAAGGATGTTAGAAGTTTTCTTGGGTTTACTGGGTATTACAGAAGATTTATTGAAAACTTCACTAGGATAGCATCTCCTCTTTTCAAATTGCTTACCAAAGACTGTGAGTTTAAATGGGATCCTGAGTGTCAATCTGCCTTTGAAGCTTTAAAATCTAGAATATCTGAAGCACCCATCTTAAGGGGACCAAATTGGAAACTCCCTTTCCACATTTCTACTGATGCTTCAGATACAGCTCTAGGAGCTGTTTTGTGACAAAAGGATTTGATCCCTTATGCCATTTATTACACAAGTAAGAATTTGACTCCTACTGAGTTAAATTATACTGTTACAGAAAAAGAGTTCTTAGTTGTGGTACATGCAATCAACAAGTTTAGACATTACATAACCGGCTATGAAACCTTTGTCCATATTGATCACTCTGCCATAAGATATTTAATGAACAAACCTGTCACTAATGGTAGAGTTACAAGATGGCTTTTACTTTTGTAAGAATTTAACATTATTGTGTTAGATAGACCTGGAAAGCAAAACACAGTAGCTGATTTCTTGTCTAGAATCCAAAACACTAATGAAGATTCTCCAGTAGAAGATAAGTTTCCATATGAATACTTGTTTGCAGTGACTACCAAGACTCCTTGGTATGCAGATATGGCTAATTATCTAGTTACAGGGAAGCTACCTCTACACTTATTTCCTAATGAGAAAAGGAAAATCATTCGGGAGAGTTCACATTATTCTTGGATTTCTAATGAATTGTTCAAAACAGGGCCAGATTGTATAATCAGAAGGTGTGTTCGGGAAGATGAAATACCTGACATCCTTAAGGCATGTCATGATGAACCATGCGGCGGGCACTTTGCGGACAAGAGGACAGCCTATAAAATCCTTTCTCTAGGATATTATTGGCCTTCTCTCTTTAAAGATGCAAAGCAGTATGTTAAAGGTGTGACAACTGCCAAAGAGTTGGGAAACCAACTCCTTCAAATGAAATGCCTCTACAGCCTCAGGTATGCATCGAACCCTTTGAGAAATGGGCTCTAGATTTCGTTGGACCAATTAATCCACCATCAAAACAAAAGAAGTATATACTGGTTTGTACTGATTATGTTACTAAGTGGGTAGAAGCAAAAGCATTGCCTTCTGCCACTGAAAATTCAGTTGTTCAATTTCTTTTTGAGGATATTTTCACTCGTTTTGGTGTCCCAAGGGAAATTGTGACAGATCAAGGCAGCCTGTTTACATCTAAATTGATGGAGAAGCTGATGGAGGAATATAAGATCAAGCACAGAACATCTACTCCCTACCATCCGCAATCCAATGGTCAAGTGGAATCTACCAATAAAGTTCTTGAAGGCATTATCACCAAGACTGTTCATCTTCATAGAAGAGATTGGGCGGAAAGGCTCCCTGAAGCCTTATGGGCCTATAGAACCACATGGAAGAACACAACAGGACATTCTCCCTATGAACTTGTTTATGGGAAGGAAGTCCTGCTTCCTATTGAGTTCCAAATCAAGACCTTCAAGATGGCAGTCCAATTGGGAATGAGCCTCTCAGAAGCTCAAAGACACAGAATGGACCAGCTAAATGAGCTAGATGAAATAAGACAAGATGCAATTTTAAGGACCGATCTAGTTCAGCACCAAAGATCTAAGTGGCATGATCGTCATATCAAGGAAAGAAAGTTTCAGAAAGGAGATTGGGCTCTATTGTTTGATTCAAAATTCAAAGACTTCAAAGGAAAGTTTCAAACTCATTGGCTTGGGCCATATGAGATTGATGAAGTCTTTAGCAATGGAGCAGTTCGAGTAAAAACTATTGATGAATTTCATACTCCTCTTATTGTGAATGGCCACCGCTTGAAAATCTACCAGAAGCCATTCTCAAAAGAAGGGTTTGTCAGATTGTTCAAAGAAGATTCTGCAATCAGGTTGGTGGAGAAGGATTCTTCTCCTCCATTAGCCTAATCTTTGGTTTTTGAAAAAAAAAAAAAAAAGAATAAATGTATGAGCCTGAAAACCAATCTCTAATTGGCAGTCTCATACAGAAAACCTGAGGTGAAAATCAGGGTCACCTGACACCTCATGTTTTCCAAAAAAAAATCTCTTTCTCTCCTTATTTCATTTCATTTCATCATCACCACCATTTCATTCATTTTCACTCCACCTCATTTTTTTCATTCATCCATCCACTCACTACATTCCATTCCATCAATAAAGTCATTTTTAGATAGTTAAAGTTGTTTTTGTGCAGTCGGAGGTTACTACTGCAGATTCCGCAGCTGTTTGACGATTCTGCAGCCATTTAGCCATTCCGCAGCCCTCTGCACCTGCATAAAAAAAAAAAAAAAAAAACACAGTCTGTTTGAAATTTCTTTACATCTCAGTAGTCATCAATAATAAATGGAAAATAGTCATGCAACAGCCATAAATCAGTGAAGGGTTAGTGGCAAGTCATCAAAGGCAAATCTAAGCAGGAACCTGAGGTATGGTTTAAATCCTAAACTTACAGTTATTTCATTATGCAAGTTTTCTAGGTTATGTTTCTTGCCACCAAATGTAATGATTACCAGTCATGTGACCATATACCCACGTATCTCCCAAGTCTATCAGTCCTTGATTACCACGATTTTGAATTTCACTTGCGGCTGCTTCTTCCATTAAGATCTCGTACTTAAGTGACGTAGCCTAATGTACTATGTCTCTATATGACATTAACTCACGCAGCCAAGTGTAACTCTGAAACCGAAACCTAAGGACATAGCCGTTTCCATTCATTATTCCATAACCCTTCTACCCTCTTACGCTCATATCATTTCACTTCCGCTGTTTCATTTCCACTCACACTGTTTCATTCCATTTACGTTGTGCTCACTACGCTGCTACCATTCACCATACTCTGTTTTTCCTCTCCGCTAATTCTAAATCACCAGTGGAGGTCTGTTACGGCCGTATCCAGAGCTAAAACCATAATCCACTGTGTTGAGGCCGTAAATTCACTAAGTCAAGGCCATTTTAAAGCCGTGTTCCAAAACAGAGCCGTGAATTTACTGTGTAAGACCCTTGTTGAAGCCGTGTTCTAGAACAAAGCCGTGAATTGACTGTGTAAGGCCGTTTTGAAGCCGTGTTTTAAATAGAAAGAGCCGTAAAAGCCAATGGGGAAGCTCTTAAGGGCAGAACCGGAGGGTTCAAAGTTTCTGGAGGGTTATCCTCAGGTTAAAGAGGCATTGCAAAAGGCAAACTGGTTACAATGCATCCAGAAGTTCAGAGGCTACCATAAGGAGGTTATGAAGGCCTTTGCACGGTCCTTCAGAGAAAAAGATAATCACGTGGAGATAGGGGATTTACAATTCACAGTCACTGAGAGCAGCATAGCACAAGCTACCTCACTTCCACAGACTGGAGAAAGGTGGTTCAAGAACCGGTCAGTTCAAGATCAGCAATGGAAACAAATCTTAAAAAACCCAGGTATGGATACCAGCATCTTTACAAAAGGGATTCCTGTTTCTTATGTTAAGGAGGAATGGACAACTTTACTCTTATTAGTGCAAAAATTTTTCACTTGTGAGGGAAGATTTGGGGTCTTATATGTTTACCATGCAAAGGTTATGATGCATTTTCTAGGAGATGATATTAACCTCCCATACTTTCTACTTTCAAGTCTTAAGAAAATGTGTGCAATTGTCCAAAGGAACCCCAGAAATATTGAAGCACATTTATATCATCACGGTCTTGTGAAACTGCTAGTTGAGGAACAATTGAAATCAAAAAGAGACACATGGGAGAGGTTTCTCATAAGAAATCATTTTCAAGAATTAGGAGAAACTTCTGGAGGGTCCCCTCAAGTACCAAAAAGAAGTAGAAGAAAAAGAGGAGAGGGGGTTAACCAAGAAACTATTGCCCAAACAGAAACTATTGTTCCTGATACCACTATTCCTGAAACAACTGCCCAAGAGGAAACTGTTCAAGAACAGTTTGATGAGGAAACTAATATACAGCATCCTGAACAGGAAATTGATCCTGGATTTACTGAAGATGATAACCAAGCAGCCCAAGGAATTATCACTGAAACTCTTTCAGAACTTGCTCAAGAAATTGCTCAGAAAAGAAAAGAAGGGAGAAAGAAACAAAAGCAAGATAAAGGTAAATCTGTAGTCCAAGAAACTTACCTCACTCCTGAGAATTCTAGTGAGGAAGACACTCAGCCCTTAGCTCAAAGAATGGCCAAACTTCATAAAACTGCCCTTTCCAAAAAGGAGGAAAAACAAAAGCAAAAAGTACCAAAAGAAAAACAGAGTACCACCTCTGTAAGAAGGAGCAGCAGATTACAAAACAGAAAAGTAGGGGCCATAAAGGGTAAACAGTCATTCTTCATTGACTTAAGCTCACCTCAAAAAGGTGCTACAAGTCCTGACTTGGAGAAAAGTCCTCCACACGCTGAGCATATTGAGACTAGTCCTCCACGTGAGGAAAGTCCTTTTGAACATGAACTTGAGCATGAACACGGATCTGAATTTGATTATGAACCAAGTCCCAAAAAGTCACCTGAGGTTGACCCGGAATAGCAGAAAGTGTATAATTATCTGGAGACATTGGAGCAAGCAGCTGCTGGCCCAAGCAATGTTCAACCTTTAGAGCAACAAGTCCACTCCTTAAAACAGGAAATTTTTGAGATTGAGGTTCTAAATCGACATATCATGCAAGAAAATGAAAAGTTGAAAGAGCAAGCCAAATTGGATAAGATGATTCATGATAACACCATGTTACATTTGGGCCTGTGGCAAAGAAGTAACAAAAAGTTAAGGAAGAAATGCAAAAGGCTAAACAGAGCCTTGATCAACCTAAAGTTCAGATGCTTAGTAAAGAAGCCAAGGGTCAATGTGTCTACATAGAGAAAGAAGAGGAGATTGGATGTCTTGGCAGAGGCATCACAGCAGGTTGATTAATCAGTGTTTTTGCATGAGGACATGCAATGCCCTCGTAGTGGGGGTATGTAGAGCCTCTACTTTACACCTTATCATCCATCATTACCTACTGTTTTCATCACTTTCCTCTCTCTTTTGCCTCATTTTCCACCCAGATCATTACATTAGTTGTCATTAAACATGATCAAGTGAGCTTTGCTAATGGGTGACTGTTTTGTTTAGTTTTTGACATATTTGCAGAGATTCCGCAGCTGTCTGGCAATTCCGCAGCCATCTGATGATTCCGCAGCCATTTTGTTGATCTCAAGGTTCCACGTGCTATTTTGCAGAACGAGCCACATGGGCATGTTGGAATATATGTGCTCGAGGTTCCTGTGCCATCAGTTCAGCCAGCCACGTCATCTGTACCTCCGGTCAAAGGGGGTCAAGTTACGGTCAAATAAAGGCAGCTTAACGTTGATGCGTAAGCTGTTTGGTCACGTCGGTGGAAAAGATGACTTGTCCGTGTTTTGTAAGCCGTGGGGAACATGATCTAATGCTGGATTCATTGCCCATAACGACCAGGACCTCCAGCTCGACCATGAAGCATATGACGTGTTCACTGCACCTTTAATACGCATGATATTCAGTTTATTTTCTGTTTTATGCTTTACGCATTAGGCCATCTTGCAGATGCCTATAAATACTTGCGTCTGCGTACGCTTATATTAACTTTTTAGCTGCTGTAGTTTATGAACTTGTGAGAATTTTAGCGTATTTCTGAACTCTGTTTTTATAGAGCTGTTCCAGCACTTTTGACTATGTATTTCTGCATATGAAGTAATGGAAACAGTGTTGTTTTGAAGTTTTAAAGCATCTGAGTTTTCTGTGGGTTGTATGGATGGAGGGCCCCCGTTCATAACTGCCCTTGTATAAGTATTTCATGTTTATACTTCTGCAATTTCTTTATTTCACATACAGCATTTCCTTTTCTTGAGTTATGTACAACTCGATTTCTTTTCATTGCTGCAGCCTTTATTTTCACTGATCAGATTTGCTTCTTTGCAGGTTTTAACCCGGGATTGAGTGTGTTGTATTTTCTTTAATATCTAATGGTAGTTGCAGTTGTCTTATTCATAATGCTGCCCTTTTTACTCTGTTTTCTAGATTAGTTTTTAGCTTAGTTTTACAAGTTGGATGCTAACTAATTTATGCTCTCTTTATCATGAATGGTTTATCTTTCAGAGAACAAAACACTAATTAATTGCAGCTTGTTTTTAAGTAGTCTTGGCTTGTGGCACTAATACTTTTTCCACTTGTTACACATAATCACATATGTAGGAAGCAGTATGATGGAAAAGGCTTAGTAGTGTTATAATTTGTCATTTAGAGTTTTTATCAATTCTTGGATTTGTCTTCAGCTACTTCCTAATCGTGTTTTAAACAGTACTATGTGGTAGAAGCAGGGAGTTAGGAAGAGATAACCATTATCATCAGTCCTTGAAGTGATTTTCTTGTTTCTTTTATTTGCAGCAATATGAGTAGAGAGTAATGCCATTAGAACGTGGTCATTTTCTTTCAAGTCATTGCAAGTTATTCATTTCTTTCAAGTTCTTTTCCTTTACAAATTCAGCAAGTAATTAGAAATCACCAATCACACACTTTCACTCATCTAGAACTCACTTTTCACACACTTTCACTCATCTGTCTATAATCATCATTCCATTTTAGGAAGATAAATCAACCACAAACAACACCCCCAAACGACAAAAACTCTAAGAGGTTGCTTAAGTACATATAGTACACCTTCACTTCATCAGCTTACGAGCCCCGGGTTGACAATTAATGACATCAATTTAGGAACCCTAAATTGACTAAACAACAATCCATCATAGTAAAAAATAATTTATAACAATTCTTTGTTATGATCAGGATCACAACCTTTTAAAGCATCATCCATCTCGACCTCTTTCACTCTCACCACCATGAGCAGGCACCCTTTATAGGAATTGACTGGTCGTTTAATTTGTCCTACACTTACAAGACTAGCACTAACTTTCATATGATGAGATTTGACTATATATTTTACCCCATCATTCGTGAGGTGGTATTTATTTTCATGTCGAAAGAAGATTGCTTTTCTTTCATATAGATATGGACTTCCCAAGATGATTCCACAGATATCCAAAGGTACAATATCTAACTCTACCTCATCAACTAATTTGGAATCTATAACAAATCTTGCCCTACACTTCTTGGTTACTTGTAATTTTTCTTTATCACTTACCTAACCAAGCGGGTATGGACTCAGATGAGGCTTAGTTTTGAGGCCTAATTTTTTAACTCAGGACTCTAAGATTAAGTTAACTTGGGAACCTGAATCAAACAGATTTTCCACCTTTGTGTGTTTTATAATAACCCTAATGTGGAATAATTCAATTCTCTTTCCTTCATTACTTACAGTCTCATTCAAAGAACTAGTACTTGCAATCGATTCTGAATTATTACTAATAGAAAGAGTACCTCTTGCGCCGACGACTGTGATCAATGTGTCATCACCAAAATCTGATCCAAGGTCTTGTTGCAATGTTGCCACCATCTTCTACTTTCCCTTTCCATTGAATCTCTTTGGTCTCAGCTTCAGATGTAGCTTCCAACAGTGGCCCTCGTCATCACCTTCTCTCTTGCAATGCATGCAAGATGGTGTTGCTCCATCCCCTTTCTTGGCTGTGACAATCTTCTTATCCTTCCCCTTTCCTTTCTTCTGGAATTTTCTATGTTGAGGGTTGAATGGTGCTTTCTTGGCTTCATCATCTCTATCATTCTTGCCTCGTCTTTCAATATGAATCGCCTTTACATTGGCCGCATCAATCGTAGTAGGCTCGAATAATAACAATGAGTGTCTTATGTAACTACGTAATGCACCAACGTACTTAATTAAAGTCTTGGGCAAATCTAATGAGATGCCCAAATTCAATGCTTGTTTCTGAAATTCTTCAGTGAATCTTTGCACATTTTGGCTTTTACCTTGCCTTAGATATTTCCATTCCATTAGTTCCTTTTTTAATAACACAAAGGGTAAAAATAGTCTTTCCATGCAGAAATAAAACTGGACCAAGAGGAAAGAAGGTTACCTAACTTTTTGTTGCCCTTCTGCAAATTGCACTCCCACCAGAATAGAGTAGTGCCACTCAACCGAAGAGATGCTAACTGGACCTTTGCCTCATCTTATTCAATCTACTGAATCCAACAATAGACCTCTATCTGTCTTATCTAATTATTTAGTTTTTTTGCACTACACTCTCCATTGTACATGGGCAGGTCAAACTTTACATCTAGCTTGAAGAATGATTTCTTAGATGTATGTTTGGAATCAGGATTAGAGTGATGAGAACTATCACTTGAAGAAGGAGAGGGTGCATGCTTTTCTCCACCACCTTCATGATTCGTTGATCTATTGTCATCGACATCTTTCTTCTCATGCCCAAGTGCCTTCTCATACTCTAAAAACAACTTGTCCACTTTCTCTGCCATATTGTAGAATACCTTGCAGAAATTTTGTTCCTCTTCCCAACAAGCTTCTTCATTAGCCATGTTTATTCTTCATTTTGCACGTCCTGCTTCAAGATCAAAGGACTCAAGGTTTCCTTTTCCTTTTTGCCACTTGTTTCGGGTTAGCATATACTCATGCAATTCTCATCGACAAAGACCTGCTTTGATACCAAACTTGATCCAAGATTTTTTTCTTATAGATGCATCAAAATTACATGAAACATAGCTTATTAAGCATGGAACTTAAAAGTACATAAAACAATGCGGAAATAATAAGATAAATATGAAACCATGACATAAAGAATTGATTATGGAGTTCATCCAATTTGTACTATGTCTACGGGCCCTGCTCAATAGTGGGGAGGCCTTCATGCATTAAGTGGCATAAACAAAGATAAAGTACAAGAAACATTCATTTACAATCCTTATACCTCCAAGATGGAATATGGATGAAGAATGAAGAGTCCATCTTCAGAAACAGACAGTACCATTGAAATCCTAGCGAAAAATCATGCAGAATCGCCTATCCAAACACCCAATTTGGAGAAATGAAGCTCCTGCACCCTCTCGGAACCTCCCTGTTTCTCAAGGTGAGGTTCTGGTCTGCTGCCAGGTCAGGTTACTACTATAGGCAATGTTTTCTGAACTTCTATGATAGTCTCTTCCCCTTTTTTCCCTGTGCGAACCGTCCATTATATAAGCTTGATTGGCCAATTTCTCAATCCCGACCATTTTGAACAGAGGATAGGTTTAGCAATGATTCATTTCCACTAGAGGATCTTGGGCCTGAAATAGTACGTGGTAACATCCTGTTTAAAATACAATAAACCTCTTAACCATACATTAATCCCTTAATGCGGTGTTTTTAACATCAGCAGTAGTAATCCATCTGCGTAGATAGCCTCATTGCAAATAGCAATCAGCAGACAATCCTGACCTTTGCGACAAGCGGCCTATAATAACCGTGGACCCAACAGACCATAAAACACAATGTATAATATATCGGATCTGAAAACCATTTCAAATTGCCATCAGAGGGAACCGGTGGGTCTTATGTTTTTTGAATGCGACGTGTGTGATATGCCATTGCAATATCGCAATGACATCCCTGACTGTCGAGGGTCGATTATGTAACTCTTCCCTTTTCCAATGTGTTATTGCATTGCAACCTTGATCCTTTCAAGGCCGATTCTTTACCTCCGACCTCTTTCAATCTATGATTACAAAATGTTGGACCAATGGTGGCCTGCCACTTGGCGCTTCCCCATTCGCGGAAGAATTTTTCCACGTCACCTTCTCCTGCCACCTATCCAAGTCAGACTTGAACTTTTATTTTCTCTAACTTCTTCATATCAGCTCAGATTTGAGTGTCGTTCACAGCATTGAAATCAGGATGACGAGCACTTCAATCCAATGCTAATTTTATCCAGATTCAGCCACTTTGAGGTTTGAGCCTTCTTACCATGCCACTAGTAGTTTTTAGAGATCCACCTAGATTACAGAGCACATTGAGGACTTCCAAATATTGAATATAAGGGTAAATGATATTCCAGTTAATGTCTTCAAAGGGACTTTAAATGATAACATCCAACATGAGGTTCGCCATTGGGAACCTGATTCATTGGAGAAGGCATCTAGTGTGGCCGGAAAGGTGTAAGGAAACATTATGGCAACAAGGAAGTCTACCACTCACAACTATAAAGATAGAAGTGTTGTTGCTCCTAGCCTTGCACAACCTACAAGGTTGACACCATAACAATTGGAGGAAAAAAGAGAAAAAGTGCTTTGTTACATTTGTGATAGAAATTACACTAAAGGGCATAATTGTGCCAAGAAGAAATTATTTTACATAGATTGTGAAGAGGAGGAAGAAAAGGATCAAGAAAAGTCAAATGAAGAGGATATACACTAGGAACCAACTCCAGAGAAAGAAGAAATGAATCTGACCCTACCATGTAATGCATTGGCACTTTATGGATATCATCCACCATCCATCACATCATCTTTAATAGAATATTATAAGGTTCAAGCAGTGGAAGATCACATCAAGTATTAAAAATAAATTCTCCAAATATTAAAGGATAACCTCACTTTGGGGAAGAATCAAATGAAAAATCATGCAGATCAACATCAGAGTGAAAGAATTTTTTATGTAGGTAACTGGGTATTTTTATGGCTACAACCATACAAAGAAATGTCCCTCAAGCAAGGTAATAAGGATAATAAATTATCACCAAAGTAATATGGTCCTTACAAGGTGTTGCAAAATATTGGTACTATGGCATACAAATTGGAGCTTCCTGCATCTTCCCGAGTGCACGCAATTTTCCATGTTTTAGGCTTAAAGAAGGTTATAGGTAACAAGCTCCCATTTCAAACTATATTGTCGGAATTTGATGAGGAAGGAAAAATCATATTGGAATCTGAAGTAGTCATGGAAATAAGAAGCTAACAGCTACAAAATCGATCAATTTTAGAGTATCTCATAAAGTGGAAGAACTTAACCGCTAAATATTTTGCATGGGAGGATGATAATTTTATACAAAAGCATCCAGAACTAATCAAGCATTGAGGACAACACTTTTTTGAAGGAGAGGGGCATGTTAGGTCCTTCTACTATTAATGCAACCCCTTATTTTTATTAGTGCAACCCCCTTATTGTATTGTTGTGCCCATGTAGTCCCCATATTGTGATTATTGTGCCCCATAGAAGCCCACTATTGTTATTGTTGTGCCCTTACAATATTGTTTTTATGTAGGCTCTAACTATATTGTGACCCCTTAGACTCTTATATATAAAAATGAGTTCTTGTCATTTATATCATCGAATAATTGTTAAATTTTGTAATGTAAAGGAGGCTCCCCCCTCGAAGAGGCTAAAATTGAAGTCGTTGATCGATTTCTTCTTCTATTTTGTGAGTTGGTTTCATAACATATACTCTTGACAAGTGATGAGACTCTGATGATCTAAGCAAGAGGGAGATGGATTCTGAATCTCGAAATGATGTATCATGGCATGATGAATCAATTTCTGAAATTTGGGAATGAAATTCTATATTTCAAGGTTGTTGAAAAATGCTTTTGAATAATGGAAATGCAAATCCTTGGATACTCCAATTTGAAGTTCAAAATGTTGTTGAACTTGACATGGAAAATTAAAGTTGATTGAAGCATTGATTTTCCACTTTTGAACATCCGTCCATATATATGATGTGCACAAAACCTAAATAAATTCACAATTGAGCTTCTTCATTCACATAGAGTTGCCACAAAACATCCTTCGAAATGTTTGTATGAGATGTTCTATTTTTCATATATTTCTCCTATGATATGTGACTACATGGATGTATTTTTTTTAATAGAGATTATTGTTGATGAGAACAAATGAATGTTGCCTTAATATGATATATTATTGATGAAAGGTCCATACATTTACACCCGACTGAGATTGAGTTTGATGTTATTAGCATGGCTAGTTGTGACGTAGGGTGTAGACACTCCTTAAAGATCTTTCTGATCACGATTTGAATATGCCATAGATACAATACGATGACATAGAATCGCATATATATAGTTAGGACTGATATACTTATGGATATTAAGACAGTGCAGTTGTGTGAGACAAGACTATGCCTGTGATTGGAACCTCCTTGAGAGGGAGGATTATTATGGTATCCTTTTGTGATTTATATGACTATTTATGATCTAACATGATATTTTTTTTGATGTCCTGTATGAACAAGAAACATCTTCTATTGAGACAAGAAGATACTAGCTTTTAGTATGATGAGAGCAACATTGATCGAGGACACTAAGCCAACTTTCCTCCTGTCTGGGCTCCTAGAGTGAGGAATTGAGATAGAGGGTTCCTAGGGATGAGGGAACTCTAGAAAATAGGGTATGACCCCTATCTGTTACCCATAGGGTTGGAGATGTTGCTCCCCTATCTTCATAGGGTCAGAGAATTTTGCTCCCCTATCTAGTATTTGTAGAGTTTATCCCCATTGGCATCATACCCACAAGAAGACCTTGTGGGGAATACCACTCCTCATTTGGCCAATGATTTGAGAGTGTACTTGGGGTATACAAGCCAAGTCGATTATGATGCAAGTGTTCTACCATGTGACTATTCAAGGTCATCGATGGGAAGATGAACAGATAATAGGATGGGCTGAGATAACCCTATGAGGTTCTAGGTTGAGATTGAGCTCCTTGATGGGATCCCATGGTTAAGACATGCTCCCCTATGTGTTTGGATATCTTATTGGTCAATATGAGGTTCTAGATGTGTAGCTCCCCCATGAGATTCTGGGTCGCGATGTGCTCCCCGATGTGATTACAGGTTCATATGTGCTCCTTAATGATATGCTTTCTTATGATGATTGATGGTGAGATTCTAGGTATTATTCTGATGGATAGAGGGTGTTAGCTTAACCTCCCCACCATAACCAAATTATTCTTCTTTTAGACTTGAGAATGTTCAACATACGAGAAAAACAATCAAGAGATAAGCATAAATAACCAAGGGATAGATCAAGATGTACATTGATGATTTGTGATGATGAGAGAGTTGAGATGGTCATGGCATGAAAAAAACATAAAAGATATCATTAGTGATGATACATGATGAGACTTGAAGATACCAAAATGGCATTGATGGTCAGATATTAGTAGGTGGAATTATCCCTAGTTGAAAGGGAGTGATAAAATTATGCAACTGCTGTTAAATTCCACTTTCGAAAAATCATATGATGAATATAATAATTAAAATAGATTCCACTTTTTGAGAGGACCAAAATTGACTTAAATATCACCTTATTTGGATAAGAAGAAGTTGGCTTTTGAATTTACTTATTTACTCATGATTATTGGATTAGTTCAGCCCTAAGAACATATACGATTGGACAGGTTGGCCTCAACATCAAGTGGACCCTCATGAAATCCTATAAATAAAATAGACCTCAAGCTCATTTGGACACAATTATAAATCACTCTCTTCTATTATTTGGTTCACACAGGTCTGATAGAGGAAATCTCATGCAAAGGGTCCAAAACTACAGCGTCAAAGTTCTCACGTGTCTAGGGTTTCTGATTCATGGATGCTCGCATGTAACTAGAGTTTTTCATCCCTGGATGCTAGCATAGTATGGTCTTGAGAGCCTCCAGGAAGTCTTAGATGTTCGCACATAGTGTCTAAGGGAGCATCGGGGGGGCTAGGGCTTCCATAGTTCTATTTGATCCCCATACGCTCGCATCGAGTTCTCTAGAGAGCATCCAGATCTATTTTATATTCTTGCACAAGGTGTTTAAGGGAGCATCCAGGAGGCTAGGGTTTCTGTAGTGCAGTTTGACCCCAAACACCGACATATAGTTTTCTTGGGAGCATCTAGATCTATCCTAGACACACTCATCCATTTTTATAGATAGCATACAGATCTTCCTTAGATGCTCACACACAGTATCTCTGCATGTGTCCGATACCAAAAGATGGGTTATTAATATGAAGAAACATTCAATAGTGTCCAACAGAGTGACAACAATATCCAATAGTTGACTACAGTCAGTGACAATGCATTACAATCCTCAGAATCAAGATCTTTGAGTATAAATATGTTTAAGGTCATGTTATGGATTTTTAAAGTTTTTTGTTGTTATGGATCATTGTACTCTCTTTTACTAAATCATTGATAATGATCTAAGAAGATGAAGAATTTGTAAGGGTTTTCCCCATAGTGGGTTTTTCCTTGGTCTCTGACCAATCTTGGTGTCTCTATGTGTGCATGCTTTTCTTCTATTGTTCCTTTATCTTACGCTGCATTGATGATGATGATATTGTTCTTTCTACATAGTTCCATATGCTGATGTATAATGATGTAAATATGAATAAATTTATAATTTTATTTGGTGAACTTAATGTGTTAATGAAGAAATGCAACTATCAAAGAAAAGTACAATGTATCCCTATGAAAAAATAACACAAGGTACATTAATGGGCTCACATTGAACATTCAAGATGAAATAAGTGTATTGTCACCAAGGACAGTAGAGGAGGCATTCTAATTGCACTGAAATCATAAGAGAAGCTTGTAAGGAAATGAGCATGTAGAGGCAAAGATGCTGCTAGAAGTAGAGGGAAATAACAAAGAAAAGGGAGGTCTACTACATCTAAAGATGGGGCTACTATCTCTAGTCCACAACAATAGTAAGTGGGAGAGTCTAGAGGCTAAAGATCATTTTCTAGAGGAAGGGTAGAGGTTTGTTGTTGCATGTTTGGAAATATTGGACACAAGGTGTATATTTATCTAGAGAATAGAGAACCAGGCCAAATGAATGTTGTTGTGGCTCCAATATAGGAGGAGGAGGTAGAGGTGTGTGAAGCAAAAAATGTGCCAGAGATAGTATAAGCCCCAATGATGAAGAAGGTATTAATCAGGTAGGAGAAGGAATTTTTTGAGGTAGCTCAAAGGAGAGCCATGTTCTTAATTGTTTGCAAGGTCCAAGGTAAGTTTTGTAAAGTTGTGATTAATAATGGTAGTACAGACAACCTAGTGTCCACAGAGGCTCTAGAGAAGTTGAAATTGAAGAAACAAAAACACCTAATGCCCTACAAGGTGTCCTGGCTACATAAGAAACATCAGATTTTTGTCAATGAATAGTGTGAGGTTGAGCTATAGTTTGGTAGCTACAAAGACAATATCTTGTGATATGTGATGTCAATGGATGTGTGTCACATTCTTCTTGGAAGACCAGGGTAGTTTGACAGAAGTGTGGTCCATGATGGAAAGAGGAACACTTATAATTTCCAAAAGGATGGCATCAAGCATACTTTGTTGCAATTGCAGGAAGAAGGGACTTCTTGACATAGTGATTTAAAGGAAGTGTTGATGAGTAGCAAGGAATCTCTACATCAAATTAAGCCAAAAGTGGTAAATTTTGCTATTTTTTGTAAGCCTGGAGTAATTCTTTGTTAGGTCCTTATAATACTAGTGATTCCCCCATTACTATTGTAGTTGTATCCCTTATTAATATTGTTATGCCCCTATTGTCCCCATATTGTTATTATTGTGCCCCATAGAATCCCTCTATTATTATTGTTAGGTCGGCTTGGTTATATTGTGACCCCTTAGACTCCTATATATAGAAAGTAGGTTTTGTCATTTATATCATCCAAGAATTGTTCATTTGTGTAATGTAAAGGAGTTTTCCCTCGAGGAGGCTGA
This sequence comes from Pinus tabuliformis, assembly GCA_031772625.1. Taxonomy (NCBI): domain Eukaryota; kingdom Viridiplantae; phylum Streptophyta; class Pinopsida; order Pinales; family Pinaceae; genus Pinus; species Pinus tabuliformis. The sequence continues at coordinate 862,780,610 of CM062819.1, read as the reverse complement.
ATTGTAAGGTGTTCATCTATCTTTTCTATCTTTTTGTGAGCTGGTTTCATAACATTTGGTATTAGAGCTTTGGATTCTAGGGTTTCGCTGCTCCAAACAGGTCATCGTGGAATTTGCACTATAGCTTTTTTTCTAAGATGTTTTAGATGCTAAAAAAAAACCCCATTTGGGCTGAAATCATTCTTAACCTCGGGTCTAAAATTCAAAGCTTTTCATGCTATATTTACGGAGATATGATCTGAGGAAGTTTGCCTTTTTGCAGACTCCCGAATTAAATTCCAAACAGGTGAACTGGGGAAAATCCTCATAACATTTGTTCTGAGCATCAGATTAAAATTTCGTTAGATGTTACAGAAAGAGGATGGATTTTAGTTTCCTGTGTAAATTTTTTAGATTCGAAGGTCCAAAAAGTTACACGTGGAACTTCATACAATTTCACTCTTCTGAAAAGGTATATAATCAGGTCATCTTGGGCGATTGTGCATAACTCTTTCTTGGAGAATATAAATTTGATCAGACTAGTGGCATTGGAAAGAGGACACAGAGGGCTACTACAAGTCACAATTTTAGAACTGGATGATCTGAAATTACAGAGATACATCTGATTCAATATTGAGCTACTACAAAGTTAAAAAAAAGGTGTGTAGTTTTTTTTAACTTTTGCATAAGTTTGGTTTGAAAAAATTAGTTTGAAGGAATTCAAAGGGCATAATAAAGCATTATTTTTAGTAATTAATGCCCCAAGGAAAGAAAATGCAAACACCTAGTAAGCAACCTGAAAGCTCTAGCATGCCTCATGAAGAAGAGGAACAAATGCAACATGATATATCAAAATTACGAGACCAAGTGCAACAAATGTCACTGACACAAAAAGTAACATAATATAAGATGGATGGTTTAAAGAAACATGTAGAAGCTAAGATGTATGGCATGGAAGCTAAGATGAATGACGTGGAAGCTAAGATGGACGATTTGAAGATAGATTTGAAGACAGATTTGAAGACAGGCATGGAAGATTTGAACACAGATTTGAAGATAGATTTGACAAAGTTTCTACAAGAAATGCTTACTAATGGTGAAAGGGTAGTAAAGGAAACTCATGATGAGAACAAAATAAATGTTAATCATGATTTCATAGACATTAACATTGGATCGAAGAACCACCATATTCCAAAATTGATATGAGGAAGTTTGATGGCAAGGATCCAGCAACATGGATACTACAGATGGAGCAATTTTTCGATCTCCATAATGTGCAAAACATACAAAAGGTATGTATCACAACTTTATATTTGGAACCAAATCAGTTTGTATGGTATTGATGGCTTTTCTCTCATAAACAAATTGTCACTTGGGCAATTTTTACGGAAGAAATGACAACACATTATGAGGATACAAAAAGCAACACCTTTTTTAGCCAATTGATAAGTCTCAAACAAAATGGTTCAATGATGGAGCACATTGAGGACTTCCAAAAATTGAACATAAGGGTAAAAGATATTCCAGAGGAGCATAGGATTAATGTGCTCATAGGGAATTTAAAGGATAATATCCAACATGAGGTTTGCCTTTGGGAACCTTATTCATTGGAGAAGGCATTCAGGTTAGCAAGAAAAATGGAAAGCAAAATTATGGCAACCAAGAAGCCTACCAGTCACAACTATAAATATGGAAGTGTTGTTTCCCCTAGCCTTCCACAACCTATAAGGTTGACAACACAACAATTGGAAGAAAAAAGAGCAAAAGGGATTTGTTACAGTTGTGATAGCAAATACACTAAAGGTCATAAGTGTGCTGAGAAGAAATTATTCTACATAGATTGTGAAGAGGAGGAAGAAAAGGAACAAGAAATGTCAAAAGAAGAGGATATACTCTAGGAACAAACCCTAGATAAAGAAGTAATGAATCCGACCATATCTTGTAATTCATTGGCTGGAATTACCACTTCTCAAACTATCAAGATAGAAGGACATATCAAGAAGAAAAAGGTAATAATGTTGATTGATTCAGGAAGTACCCACAATTTTATTCATTGTAAGATAGCAAAAGAATTGAATTTCTTCCTATATCCAACACCAGAGTGTCAAGTGATGGTTGTAAGTCGAGGAACCATAAATTGCTCTGGAAAGTGCCATAATATCAAGCTATGCATGGGAGAATATGTATTGAATAGCCCAATGCTTTCTATTCCAATGGGAGGTGTTGATGTTGTACTAGGAGTCCAATGGCTACAATCCTTTGGTACAATAGCTTTTAATTTTCAAGAACTTTTCATGAAATTTTCTGTGCAAGGAAAGGAAGTTGAATTAAGGGGTATTGCAAGGAAACTGGGAAATATAATTAGCTCTAACGGTATGACAAAGCTTCTAAAAAAGGAACAACGAGGTGTAATTGAATAATTACGTTCAATAGATGTTTCCACATCGAAATCATCTATTTCTCCAGATATCCAAAAAGTCTTGGACAATCATTCCAAGGTATTTGAGACTTCCAAAGGTCTCCCACCTATTCGTGATCATGATCATGCTATTCATTTGATTAGAGGAAGTGTTCCTCCAAACATCAGGCCGTACAGATATCCCTATGCCCAAAAGAGTGAAATTGAATGTATGGTTGCAGAAATGCTAGAGGCTGGTATACTTCAACCTAGTCAAAGTTCTTTCTGTACTCTAGCAGTATTGGTGCACAAGAAGGATGGATCATGGCACATGTGTCCGGATTATAGGGAGCTCAACAAGGTCACTATTAAGGATAAGTTTCCCATTCTTGTCATTGATGAATTATTGGATGAATTGCGTGGATCAATTTACTTCACCAAGTTGGATCTCCGTTCAGGATATCATCAAATCAGAATGAAGACTGAAGACATTCCAAAAACAATATTTAGAACTCATGAGGGTCATTATGAATTTTTGGTCATGCCTTTTGGCCTTACCAATGCACTTTCTACATTTCAAGGTTTGATGAATTCCGTTTTCAAACCCTTCCTTAGAAAATTTGTGTTAGTATTTTTTGACGATATACTAATCTACAACAAGTCTTAGAAGGATCATGTTGAACATGTTGACAGGGTGCTATAGCTATTGGAGGAGAAACAATTATATGCAAAAAGATCCAAATGCTTCTTTGGAGTACAAGAGGTGGAATATCTGGGTCATATTGTATCTCATGAAGGAGTTAAGGTAGACCCTAGCAAAATTAAAGCCATTAAGGAATTGAAAATCCCCACATCTATAAAGCATCTGCGAGGATTTCTTGGGTTGATAGGGTATTATCGCAAGTTTGTTAAGAATTATGGGAGAATAGCAGCACCTCTAACAACATTGTTGAAGAAAGATGCATTTTCATGGACTCCAAAAGCAACAAAGGCCTTCAAACATCTTAAAGAGGCAATGTGGCAAGCACCAGTCTTAGCTACACCAGACTTCACGAAAAACTTTATTGTGGAATGTGATGCTTCAGGAAATGGAATTGGTACTGTTTTAATGCAAGATGAAAGACCCATTTCTTTCGAAAGTCATCCAATCAAGGGAAAGTATTTACACAAAGCTATTTATGAGAAGGAAATGTTGGAAATACTACATGCACTTAAGAAATGGTGACCCTACCTAATGAGAAGACACTTCAAGGTAAAAATGGATCATGATAACCTTAAATAATTTTTAGAACAAAGATTATCCTCTGAAGAGCAACAAAAATGGGTCACAAAGATGTTGGGTTATGACTTTGAAATCATCTACAAAAAAAGGAAGCGAAATGTTGTGGTAGATGCACTCTCAAGAAAGGATGAGGATGTGGAAACATTGTTGTGCGCCATTTCTATTATCCAACCAGATTGGATAAACAAAGCAAGGGAGGAATGGAAGAATGATGAAGAAGTGTGGGCACTTATTCAAAAGTTACAACAAGATTCCAATACATCTGACACACTTAGCTGGAAAAATGATTCATTATGGTACAAATATCGCTTATACCTCTGTAAGAATTCTCAACTCAAGCAAAAGATTCTTATGGAATTGCACACATCTCCCTTAGGAGGGCACTCAGGATTTTTAAAAACTTACCACAGGGTTAAGAAGGAATTTTTTTGGGATGGCCTTAAATCGGATATTCAAAAGTTTGTGGCGGAATGTTTGGTTTGCCAACAAAATAAAATTGAAACAATTAAGACCCCAGGTCTATTTAAACCTTTATCCATTCCAAGCCAACGTTGGGAGGAGGTTTCAATGGATTTTATCACAGGTTTACCCAAGTCTGAGGGAAAGAGTGTCATCATGGTGGTAGCTGACAGAATTACCAAGTATGCACACTTTTGTGCATTATCACATCCATTTAAAGCCAGTACAGTTTCTACTACATTTATGGAAACAATTCAAAAGCTACATGGAAACCCAAAGATTATTGTAAGTGACAGAGATCCCATTTTCACTGGAAATTTTTGGATAGAATTATTTTCTTGTCTTGGTACTCAGTTAGCTCATAGCTCATCTTATCATCCTCAATTTGATGGGAAAACTGAGATAGTAAACAAATGTTTGGAAGGATATCTTTGTTGCTTTGTATCTGATAAACAGGCACAATGGGTCAAATGGTTGCCTCTGGCTGAATGGTGGTATAACACTTCCTTCCATACTGCAACAAAAATGACCCCATTTATGGCACTTTATGGATATCAGACACCATCCATCACATCATATTTAAGAGAAAATTCTAAGGTTCAAGCAGTGGAACATCACATCGAGCATCAACAACAAGTTCTCCAACTCTTAAAGGATAACCTCGTGTTGGCATAGAATAAAATGAAACAATAAGCAGATCAACATCGCAGCGAAAGAAGTTTTGATGTAGGTGACTAGGTATTCCTACAGCTACAACCATATAAACAAATGTCCCTCAAGCAAGCTAAGAAGGATAATAAATTATCACCAAAGTATTATGGTCCCTACAAGGTGTTGCAAAAGATTGGTACTATGGCATACAAATTGGAGCTTCATGCAGCTTCTCGAGTGCATCCAGTTTTCCATGTTTCATGTTTAAAGAAGGTTATAGGCAAAAAGCTCCCAGTTCAAACAATATTGCCAGAACTTGACGAGGAAGGAAAAATTATATTGGAACCGGAAGCAGTCACAGAAGCAAGAATTCGACAGCTACGAAATCAATCAATTTCGGAGTATCTCATCAAGTGGAAGAACTTATCCACTAAACGTTCCACATGGGAGGATGAGAATTTTATACAGAAGCATCCAAAACTACTCAAGCATTGAGGACAACACTCTTTTGAAGGAGAGGGGCATGTTAGGTCTCTATAATACTAGTGATTCCCCCATTACTATTGTAGTTGTATCCCTTATTAACATTGTTGTGCCCCTATTGTCCCCATATTGTTATTATTGTGCCCCATAGAATCCCTCTATTGTTATTTTTGTGCCTTTGTATTATTATTGTTAGGTCGGCCTGGTTATATTGTGACCCCTTAGACTCCTATATATAGAAAGGAGGTTCTGTCATTTGTATCATCCAAGAATTGTTCATTTGTGTAATGTAAAGGAGGTTGCCCACTCGAAGAAGATGAATTTTAAGGTGTTCATCTATCTTTTCTATCTTTTTGTGAGTTGGTTTCATAACATTCTTACTTCTAGTATTATATATGATTTGCCTATAGAAATTCATGAGATGCTAGAGGAGTATCATGATATTGTGGTGTGTGATTTTCCAAGTGATTTTCCACTAGTAAAGATGATCACTCATCACATTGACTTCATACCAGGAGCTTGTTTTCCTAATAAAGATGCCTACTGCATGAAACTTAAAGAAAATGAGGAGATCAGAAAATAGGTGTAGGAGTTGTTGGATAAGGGACTAATCAGAGAGAGTCTTAGTCCATGTGCAATACCCATATTTTTGACTCCAAAGAAGGATGGAGGATGGAACATGTAAACAAACTCTAGAACTTTGAACAAAATTATAAGAAGGTATCATTTTCCCCTACCACGTATTGATGATTTATTGGATTGTTTGAGTGGTGCCTGTTTATTTTCCAAAATTGACTTAAAGAGTGGATATCATCAAATTAGAATTAGAGAGCGATATGAGTGGAAGATTGTATTTAAAACTAGTGAAGGTGTATATGAATGGATTGTCATGCCATTTGGACTATCTAATTCACCTCGTACATTCATGAGGTTGATGAATGAAGTGATAAAGGAGTTTATAAGGAAGTTTGTGATTGTTTACCTGTATGAAATTTTAGTGTACAGTCAGTCAAAGGACAAGCATTTGAAGCTTTTGAGGTATATGTTAGAAATGTTACAGTAGGAGAAGTTGCTTGTAAATTTGAAGAAATGTTCCGTTTTGAAGTCAAAGTTGGTATATCTTGGATTTGCGATTTCCATACAAGGATTGAAGATGGATCTAGGTAATGTGAAATCCATCCTTCCTAAAAGATTTTTTGGAGTTATAAATTTTTATCATTTGGAAAGTTTTCACAAGAAGTTTATTAGAAATTTCAACAAGATGAGCACACCAAATGTAGATATAGTGAAGAATAATTAACAACCATTTAGGTGGACTGATGAAGATGAAAAAGGTTTACAAATGTTGAAGAGGAATATTACATAGAAGCCATTGCTTTCTCTCCTATATTTTGACAAGCCTTTTCAAGTGAGACTGATGCTAGCAATGATGCAATTGGAGCAGTAATTAGCTAGGAGGACAAACCCATAGCCTATTATAGTGAGAATTTGAATGATTGAAGGAGAAAGTGCATATCCTACGACAAAGGGTTTTATGCAGTAGCTCAGGCTCTAAAAAAAATGGAGGCATTGTTTGTTGTCTAGAGAATTTATTTTATACACTGATAATCATGCTCTTCATTATATAATGCAACAACCTCAATTGAACCAAAAACATATTAATTAGGTTGAGTACTTATAAAGTTTTACATTTGTTTTAAAGAACATCAGTGGCTATTCAAATAAATTTAGAGATTCCTTGAGAAGGAGACAACTTTTATTACAAGAGAGTCATAACCAAGTGTTGGGATTCAACTTTATAGGGGAGTTGTATGAGGAGGATGTAGACTTCAAGGAGGCATTTGAAGCTTGTAAGAGTCTTGCGTCACAAGAAAGAATTTTGTGGCTTGATTACAAGATTTAAGATGGACTTCTTTTAAAAAACAACCAATTGTGCATTCCAAATTTTTCCATGAGGGAGAACCTGATCAAGGAGAAACACAATGGAGCCCTTGGAGGACATTTTGGGCAAGACAAGACATATGACCTACTAAATAGGTGCTACTATTGGCCAAAGTTGAGATCTGATGTGTAGAAAATTTTGAATAAATGTAGAACCTGTCAGTATGCCAAAGGTAGACCCAGAAAACTAGATTGTATACCCCATTGTCATTTCCAGAGAGGCCTTGGGATTAAACAAGTATGGATTTTTGTTTGGGATTGCCTAAAATATAGAAAAGTAATGATTCTATCTTTGTGGTTGTAGATAGATTTTCAAAAATGACTCATTTTATTCCTTGTGCTAAGACTAGTAATACTAGCCATATTGCTAACTTGATCTTCAAAGAAGTAGTACTTGGCTACATGGAATTCCCAAGATAATTGTTTCAGACACGGATAATAAATTCTTGGGACACTTCTAGAGGACACGATGGAAGAAGTTTGGCACATAATTGTAGTATGGTTTAGAATATCACCCAAAAACTAATTGTTATACTAAAGTTATGAACATAAACCTAGGGAATATTCTGCGCAGTTTGATTGGAAACCACCCTAAACAATGGGACCAGATTCTAGCACAAGTTGAATATGCTTACAATGAAAATATTAATAGAATAATTGGACAAATCCATTTCTAAATTGTGTATGGATTTAACCTCAGAGGAATATATGAGCTTAGAAGTTTAGGAAGAGCATAGCAGATGGGTGCAATAGGAGAGGATTTTTCTACAACTATAAAAGAGATTCATGATGAGGTCAAACATAAATTGTATGACAATAATATGAAATATAAAAGGAAAGTAGACCTTAGTATGAGGGAGAAGAATTTTGAGGTTGGAGATCTGGTACTTGCACATCTGATGAAGGAGAGATTCCCCAAGAGCAAGCACAATGAACTAATGTTTAAAAAGACAAGACCATGCAGAATTCTAAAGAAATTTTTTGTCAATGCTTATGAACTTGAATTACCTCCTGGAGTTTGAATTTCACCCAAATTTAATGTAGCAGATTTGTATAAGTATGATCCTAAAAAATACAAGTATCCAGTAACCAGAAACAATAACCAGTACCATGGGAAAATCAGTTTCCAATAGCTAAAACATTGCAGCTAGAGAGTATTTTGGAAAAGAGATTGAATAAGAAGACCAGGGAAAAAGAGCACTTTGAGTACTTGTTTAGGTGGAAGAACCTACTAGTAACATATGCAACCTGGATGACTACCACACTAATACATAAAAGTGGAAAATTCATTGAAGAACTCATGGAAAGGAGCACACAAAATATTTGTTCCTTGGGAGTGTGATGCAGGGACATCCGTAATTTTCATTGACCGAGAGGTCAAAAAAATCATTTACTAGAGGAGTTGCTTCCTTGATGAGTGGGTTGTTATGCTAGTATTTGTTTTAATTTTCCATGTAATTCTCTAATTTAGATAATTTGTTGTAGTGGTTGTGTTTTGTTTTAATTTTCCCTAATTTGGTCCTTAGATCCTATCTTCAACGAACTGAAACAAATTTATATAATGTTAAATATTTCTTTGATTAATGAGGAAATTAGAGAAGAGTGTGTGCAAGCGAAATTTGTCTACAAGACCTCTCTATTAGCATAACCAATCCTTCTATAATATTTAGTTTTTTTACATAGTCCTGTGATAGCCCTATGTTTAATAAGTGTACTCAAGATCTTAAACGCCCAATATTAGTATTGGATTGGTTGTATGAGAGCAGGAAAGGGAGAGGAATCACCATACATAGGTCACAAAACTAGGAGGAGAGGCCCAAAGAGCATAGACAGCCGAGATTTGCCAGAGAGTCAAACCCAAGAATAAGCCCAAAAAGGGCAGCACTTCATCATTCTTTTTTTCCTTTGGAATAGTCTATTAGTTGACGAAGCCAAGACCATTTATCAATGAAATCCCATAGTAGAACTTTAGCTTTGAAATTCCATAAGGCCCAGAGCCCGTAACTTTCTTTTAAATAACATTGGGACCTAGGTCGTCAAGTGATGGTGAAAAAAAAATCTTTCCATCTCCTGGATATGTCAAGTGCCAGAGGAATTATCCAAAGGAGGTTTAACTTGGAGGCCTGAAAATCCTGATAATCCCAAAGTATCGTAAGTTAATATAATTGAGTTATGGGGACCAAGAAACTAGGGATCGTCAAGTGTTGGTGACGAAAATAATTTCAATCCCATGATTTGTTAGGTGATGGAGATTGTGGGGCCGCAAGGGAGAGACCATGATTAGTGAGGTTTTCCTTTGTGAAAGCTACGCGGGCCATACTGGAAGGTCGAAATCCTGTAAGGGATTTTAATTGAATTTTAAATGAGATATGGGGACTCGAGATCACAAGATTTGTATGGAACAGAGGTAACACCCAAAGTTTGTTTTCTTCCTATTTCCTCTATGGTTCTTCCACTATATCTAAGCTTCTTGTTGTAGACTTTAATAGGTATTTGGTCCCCTCGAGTTGAAGGAAGCACTGAATTAAAGGAACCAACTCTTAAAGGGGTTGATTTATGCAAATATTTGTTGAAATTTGCATCAGTTTACCCATAGCTCAAGAATTTGTGAGGATCACATGAAACCTAGTATGTCCATGTTTCCACTCGAGTGGAGCCTATTATAGTGTTTGAGGGTCCAAATCCTCCATAAACATAACTTGTAGGTTCCTCCTATTACAATACTACCATAAAATTATTGTGCTAAACTACACTATATGTCGAAGTGGATATGGATGTCTACATTTGGATAATGTTTTATGTGATGATAAAATGTTGGGAAATGGGTATAGGTATTCACCTAGGAGGATGAGGATGTAGTAATGGGTCATACATAGCATTTTTATCTATCTTGCATAAACCCATGGCCCACCCTCTCAAATTCACCAATGTGAAAATAATTGATGTGATGACCTAAAATAAATTCTTATCATAATATTTGAGGAAGTATAGAGGCACCTCTTTGCTATTTCAAGGACGTTCGTCAAATATTATAAGTAGCTTATCCATCTAATTCTCTAAAAGTCATTGGTATGTGCACTAACCCTCAAAAATTCATCTCTGTGTGATAGGTGTCTATAATATGGTTTTGTAGTCAATAAAAGATTTTATGAACTATTGTTTTGAAATGTTTATGTATATGACTTACCTTTTATCTAACCCTATCTCTATAATATTAATTAATTATAGCCTTGAAATCATAGATGTGATTTAATTGGCCATGGGAATTTGCAATGGAAGATACCATAGTGTAAAGTAGCTAGTGACATCCATGAGGGTTATCTTGTATTTTGTATGTATTGTATAAGGGTTCTAAAAGAACTCAACCCTACATCAATTCTCATGCTTATATTTTTTTTTATTTTAGATAAGGGTTTGATGTGTCTACCACCACTGATGTCAGGTTTTGGTCACTATGGAGTCTCCGTGTTAATTATGTGTGCTATTACCTAATAAGGGAAAAAAATTAGGTATATTTTATTTATTAAGCACAGAGACTCATTCTACAACCTAGTATTAGGGCGATGTGTAATTTTGTTCATGCTCTCCATTTTAAAATAAAAATAAAATATTGTTTAAATTAAAAAATAATGTCTTCTATAATCAAAATAAAAAACAAACATAGATATTTGGTTAGTTTTACTTAAAAATATTATAAAATGTAGTCCCACTCTAAGTGTGTTTTCTTTATTGGTTGTTGATAATTTTATATGAACTTTTATTTTTTTTAAAGTAATTAAAGTAAAAATAAATAAAGTTGATATTATTTATATTTTCATATTTTAATTGAACACTTTATTTTAATATCAACTTTAGACATATGTATATATATGAACGACAATAAAATATTTCAATGTGTAAAAAGAAAAAGTAATTAAATGTAAAAAGATTCAATTCCTTCTTTATAATAGTAATAAGAGGGGTATGTGTAATTAATCCAATTTTTAATATAGAATTAAAATGTGGCATTTAGAAAATACTAATAGTAATTAAGAAATTAAAAATGCATCATAATTAAAATATTTCAATATATAAAATGAATTAATATTGAAATGTATTTAAAAATATATTAATAGAAAAAAAAACCTTTAATGTAAGTAATCCATAAATAAAAATCTCCATGTGAACTAAATTATTTCAATGTTAACATTTTACATATTATATATGTTTTATAATAATAGTAATAATAATAAAATTTCTATATATTATATAATCTAATTGAAAAACTAAATTTTTATTGTTATAACATTTCAAGTATCATTTTTTTACATTTTGGCCCTTTTATAAAATATTAATTTTGAATGAGATAAATATTTGTTGGAATTACATGTTATTTTATTTCATGTATTCAAGGGATTTTCAAGGGATTGAATCCATTTAGACACTCAAATATCCTATTGAGAGAGAGAGATCTCTTAACCATTGTCTATCAAGTCCCTAGAAGGATGAAATCTTCAGAATTGTAATTTTTTCAAGTTTTTCCAATAAAAGAAGTTTAAATCTCAAAGGGTTTCCACCTCAAGAGAGATTTGATCCCTCTACGCTCTTGTTATATCCGTGGTTAAGATGGATCTATACTAGTTAATTAAACATTTAATAATTATCATATATGAATATTCCTATCTTTATATTCCATTTGAAGAATATTCTCTTTATATACTTATTATGAGATCATATATGTCATATGTAGAAATTAAATCTAAATAGAGAAGATAACAATAATTCTCCCAACCACTAAAACTAAATTTAAAAGATAATAACAAATTATTATTTTACTTTATAAAAAGTAATTTTTATATATAAATAAAAAAAGTTTTAATATTCTATTCTATGTTTATATGCAAAAAAAAAAGTTTTAATATTTGAAGAATTAATTACTTAAGAAAATTCTTAGTATTATAAATATTTCATAAAAAACTTTGAAATTTTAATTCCAGTGAAATATATTTTAGACATCTTTGAAAATATTATCTCTATATATTAATATTAGATTCCAAATATACATAGATTAACATAGCTATATAAAAGAACAAGTATCCTTGACATCTATTGTGATGACCCCGGGAAAATGTAAATATTTAAATTTCACCACGGTAAAAGACTGAATTAAGAATGACATTGGAAGACTATTTTATTGTTTGTTTAAAAAAAAAGATCTTAAGAGTATTTCTTTTATTTTACATGTGCATTAAAATATTTAATAAAGAATACTCATGATAGTGTTGGCAACTCCTGGGAGGGAGTTGGCAAGGAAAGTTGGTTATTGGAACTGACTTTAACCACCTTCCCTAACTGGAAAAGTTTCCAGGGAAAAGGGGGAGGGATGGCAAAAATCTGCGTTGTAGAGACAGGCAGAGAGAGACAGAGGAAAATTAAATAGAAGACTAAGTCTGGTAAGGACCAGATAGTCAAGCACACAGTGCAACCTTGCTGAGGATAGTGATCCGGCAAGAGGAAGCTAGGGGGGAGGCTCTGGTCTCGAAGGACGAGTCTCACGGATGGGCGGATAAATAGTTATGCACAGACTTGCAGGTGATCTACTAAAGGACTTAAGGGCTGGCAGGGACCAGGTAAGTAAGACTGGAACCCTTAAATCTCTGCAAGTATCTGTAAGTCATTTGAGTTAAACTCTGTAAGTATCTGTAATACATATGAGTTATTTGTTGCTTTGAAAATACCACTGCTACTTCCTAATGATACATTAGCTGGTCAGCAAATGTTAGTATTTAAGCATAGGAACCCGCACCCTTGTTCTGGACAGAGACCCGAACAGTTAAGTTTACGGTCTCGCTGTTAAGGTAACAGGAGCAAGGATAAGATTAAACACTGGCTGTAGCAGAACCATTAGTGACACTACTTCCCCGAATAGTTTAAAAGGGAGAGAGAGTTTTTTCCGAATTACGGAAATTACATGTTTGTAAAACAGGGAAAATGAAGCAATAATAACAACAATTCTAGCTTATTACCAGAAAAGATCAGTATTCTCTCGAGATTAACATTGAGCCCATGACACATAATAAATATAGAAAGGTAAAGAAGAAAACATAACCCTCCGAATCGGGTAACCCCTGTGGTACAGGTCAACATTGCAACGAGATTATCTGGAGTACCTCGGTACACCTCTGTAATCTGCAACCTCATAAAACAAGTACCGATGTTTAAATTGTTTTTTTTTTTTTTTTTGTAAGCTTAGGTGGGACCTTCTCATTTTCGAGTTTTTACATGTCCATTATTCACCCCATTTCTAGGGAGGGTAGCACAAGAATCGAACCCAAGATCTCCGGTTCGGTGAGACTTCATTTCCACGGCCATTGCCACTTGAGCTACCCCATGCGGACACCGATGTTTAAATTGTTAATAAAACAGAACTTCGAAAATAAACCAAGCAGCGTTAGGCTATTATCCACGGGATAATTTTAACAGCAAATAGCGAAACAACCGAACTATGGAACCGGTGAAAACACATTTTGGCTCTTGGTATGAGCGAAATTTCAGACTATTCACTTACAGAGAGTAAACATAGGGCCGGACAACCGAGACCGCTTACTCTGCCCATGGAGCAGCCATAGAATAACCATACGGAAACAGTAACGGGAGTTTGCGATTAAGTGCATTAGAATATACATAAACTTCTACCTTATGTAAGAAATAACCACAGCACGAGTACTAAACAGAGACTTATATTGCAAGTTTACACAGCATTCGGGTCAACAGAACCCATACCATTCTTTGAAATAAAAGAAAACTCATAACCCAACATGAAGCAGTAGCGGAGATTTAATGTCAAACTGGTAGAAGCCGCACGGCTGTAACAACTCATTATAAAAGAAAATCAAAAGGGTCTGTTGCCCAACATCTGTAATCAACAGGGCCGTGGCCGGAATACCAATAGATATACAATTCAATATAACAGTTCAAATTACAATTAGTGAAAGATGCGAACACAGTTCCCACATCCTAGAGGATTTTCCAGCCTAAAACATTGGAAGCGTTAGGGTTTTGACGGAACCCATAGCCAGCAACAGGGAAGGTACGGAGTAAGACAGTGGAGAGCCTCCCGTTGCCACCTGCGACCAACCACAGTAGGAGTAAGGTTGGGCTACGGCTAGGCGCAGGGGAGACCCTCTGCCGGCAGGCCAAAATAAGAAGTAAGAACCTTAACCAAATCCACATACCGTGTAACTGGGAGAGACGCACCTGATGTATAGTCGGGAGCACCATAGCCTTCGAAGGAGGGCCTCCTCATCTGAATCGAACCCAGAACCGGAACCGTTGTATGCACACACCACGGCAAGGTTAACCACTAGCATCACCACATCAAGGGAAATAATCGACAATCCAAGAACAAAAGAAACCAGAAGAAACGGAGCGGGTATGATAACAACTGTGACTTACCTCAAAAGTTTCAGTGGAATATATATATAATGAGCAGAACGGACGCCCGGCGCAAGGATGCTCGCTCGACGGAGAAACGAGCACTCGGCGCGAGAAGAATCCTCCAGCAGCACTCAGACTGGAACAAAGTGGCGTGGAGGATAGTAAAGAGTCGCCGAGCCTTACAGTAACCCGAAAAATCGAGAGGAATAAACCATATACCATCAAAACCTCGGGAGTGACGTCTGGAGGCGTCTCCGCCCTTGGATCCACTCCGGACCATCCTCACCATTGAACAAGGCGGTAAAAGAGTTAGGCGGAAACTTAACGCCAGACCACTCCCCTTCACGTGATCGGGTCGGCGGAGTAAATGCCGCGTCCATCTGTCACTATGGAAAATGCCAGCGGACAGCCGTCCGGAGCTGCCTCGGGTTGCCAATTCTGACAACACCCAAGGTTCATATGGAGGGCCTTATTTAGGGTTGGAGCGAGATTAATAGTAATCAACCAATTCACTCATAATCCTTGTCGATTCAAAGTATACGAAATCAATAATTATCCAAGGTCACATAAACCAAATCAGCAGACGGTAAGTGATCTCACCATAAATCATATATGTAATCAATATATAATCATGTATGTAAACAATATATACACATATGTAATCAAGTCAGCGAATGGTAAGGTGTTCTTACCATAAGGCATAATAAGGCATAAATAATAAAAAAAAAAACTTTTATTAATGCGGGTTCGGGTATGTGACATCTACATATATATATATATAGTATCCTCTCTCTCTCTCTCTCTCTCTCTCTCTCTATATATATATATATATATATATATATATATATATATAATTAATTATCTATTATTAAATTATTATTGTTATCACTAATTAAGAAAATAATTTATATATGAGGTAATCATGTATATTTTTGTATTAATCAATTTAATTAAAAAAGTATAAATAACATAATTAATTTTAAAATTATTTTTTATTTTTTATTTAACATTATTATCTAAAATATTCTTTAAAAATTAGGTCTCTATCATTCATTTAATAATTATAGATAATTAAATTAAAATTATAAACACCACACACACACACATATATATATATATAATTTTTATTTTTTAGAATTTTGTATAGATAAATTGCATCCACCTATTCTTTATCTATTATTAAGATCATATTTCTTCTACATTCTCATCTTAATAATAAATCTTATTAACGATGATAAATGTAAATAATCCAACAATTAGATTGGAAAGAAAATCTCCAACACACTCAAATCAAAAGTTTTGAATCTAAACACCTATAATAATTATTATTTTCTATATATATATATATATATATATATATATATATATATATATATTAAAAACAACATATTTAAAATCAATTTCTTAATACCAAATCTCATCGAATGGACATAATCTTCTTATGATATAATCATCGACAATAGCATCGAAGACGTCATGCAGTGAAATTCATGCAATCGGTGACCTTGGAAAAAAAACGATGATAATGATTCCAAAACATTTTTGATAACTACATCTAAATGTTATGGAGATTATATTAAGAATTATTTTTAGTGTGATAATTTGAGGTGAAATTTTGATTTGTGTTATTTAAACTAGTTTTTTTATTCTATATATGGATTCAACACCCTCGAAAATCCCTAGGGCGCTTCTATTACACAAGATTACCCATCAAACTTGTGATTTCAATTAATTCCTACTTAATTTTAGAGAAATTTAACCCAAAAACCCCACCAAAAAAACTTCTAAAAAAATCACACTAAAAACAACTACTTAAAAATAGATACTATTTAAAATACCATTGAATTTTTATAAAAAATGATAGGACGTCATTGTCGTGAATTGATCTATTTCGTGCGGATATCCATCAACAAGTAATCTATTCTCAACCATTGCTCGCTATCATGCCATCTTAATAAAAGGTTTTTCCTTTCGGTATTTTAATGTTTATTTTTATTTTTTAAGTATTTGAATTTATTTCTTAATTTATTAAAATAGTATGTTTGGAAGGTTAATGGAATTATTTTTTATTCACTATCATTCTTCGTTATTTATTCTTTGACCATAATCAAATTCTTTAATCTTAATAATAAATCACACTAAATAGTTCAAAAACATATAGTCATAAATTCTCAATATGCTGGGCCCAGAATACGGAAATCGAATCCACCATCTTCCCGGTGAAGAAAGTAAGCAGAAAATTGGCCTAAACCAAAATGATATATTAAACCAATTAAAAAAAAAAAAAAAAAAAATTATAATAAATTAAATTAAATTTTAAATTTTAAACTTTAATTTAGTTATTTTCATATTTGGTCGAAAATTTCAAGGATATATTAAATTAAGTTTAAATGCAACATAACTTTAAAAAACAGATAATTGAACATTTAATTAAAATAAATTAAAATGTCTCCACGATGGGTGTCTAAACGTGACACTTATCATAAGGTGATCACATAGGAAGGAAAACACAAGCCACCTAGGTGGCAAGCCCAACTCATTTATTCCTCGGCACAGTTGGTTTAACTACGATATAATATTCACATCATTCAAACATTGGGTATTGTACTGAAAATTTTGCTCGGCTGGTGAGACAATCATTATAGGGGATGATAAAGTACAATGGTTCCTTCCTTAGACGGACGAGGGTGGCATCACTAGGTGTATCCATCCTCTCTAGTACCATTTTATACTCTAGGTCTGCTCGTTGTTCGTTACCGATGGTATTGGCTTTGTCATATAGAAATCACCATGCCCGTCACGTTTATTCTCTCAATGGGGTCTTTAATTGTTCCACCCCTAAGTTTGGGTCATTTTCCCTTCAGTTAGGCCATTCACATAGAGTCATATTCAATTCAATATTTTAAATTTAAAATATAAACTGAGTTTTAAACGAGGAAAAAATAAATTAAAATGAAAATGAAAATTATTTTAAACATATATCTTAATTTTTTGGAATATTTGTACATCTATATTTAAAAGCCTGAAGGATTATATTAAGTGGTCTAGAGCCATATTTAAAGTTCTTTGATATTGTTACTTGTTGTTGTTAGACTTGAAGTTCTTTGATATTGTTACTTGTTGCTGTTGATCATTTTATGTACTCTCGTTCTTCATTAATTAAACTAATGATTTACATGTCTTACCATCCACAAAATATGTTGGGAAGTTCTTCCATTCAAAGTAAAAAAAAAAAAAAAAAAAAATATCTATATTTCAAATGAATTTAAGTTTTTTTTTGTCAAATAAAATCACCATAGAAAGTCTTTACTCTCATATTGACTCTTAAAAGTGAAGAGAAGATACAAAAAGGGAAGATAAAATGGAATTATCTACAATGTTTATTGATAATAAGTTCCAATTATCCATAATGCTTAAAAAACATAAGCTAGAAATATCCACAAAGCTTAACAATAGCTACAAATCATTAGAAATAAAATGTTATTGATAATAAGTTCCAATTATCCATAATGCTTAAAAAACATAAGCTAGAAATATCCACAAAGCTTAACAATAGCTACAAATCATTAGAAATAAAATGTTAGTGCTCTCAACACTAAACGCCAAGGATTAAAATATAGGGTGCAAAAAATAGAAAAAAAAAAATTAATGGTTGAACAAAATTGCACCTTCAGAGACATAATTAAAGAATTAAAAGAAAAAATAAATAATAATTCGGCCCTATGTAGCACAAAGAATAAACTAGATATCAAACCCATAAAAGAGGATATGTACAAACTAATTGAATTATATCATAACATCATAAAAGAGCCCTCAAACTAATAATTGAGGGCATACAAGAGGAGAAAGATGATGATATATTAGAAATATTAAAGGAACAACTGAAAAGTAAGTCACAAATTTAAACAACTTATCTCATAGAAGCTAAAATGGTAGGAAAAATACTTGAGTATAAACATAGACTAATCAGTGTTAAGATAAGTTTTAATGACCATAAACTAGATATACTTACTAAATCCCAAGACCTCAAAGGGTTATACATCCTTATAAGTGAGGATCTTATTCCAAAAGAGAATGTTGAACGAAGGAAAGATTTTAAAAATCCGAATGAGGAAAGAAATGAAGGAAAATGCGCAATCATTAGAAATCAGAAATATATTATTAGAGATAAACACCAAACTAAGAGTGATGAATAGTAATTGGGAATACTCTAGATCATCTTCTCGAACTGCATGGTTTTCCATGGTGTCAAGGTCCTATGTTTGGTTTGATCATGAGTGATATTGATCTTATTTTATTAATTGAAACTTAGGAGCATGACGAATCCAAGGTCACTCACATAGATGGATTCATTCTGCAGTCAACCTGAAACAAGAAATCCTCTTGTAGAAGTTTTAGTCGAATAGTTTGTTATATAAAAAATAATATTTCTTCTCACACTCGACTTCGTAAGATTGACCTCCTCATTCGATACATTTGGACCGAAATTTCTAACTCTAACACCAATAGGATTTGTCTTGCAATTTTCTATTTTCCTCCTATCATCTGAACCTCCTATAAGAAAAATAACTTGACCGAAATTTCTAACTCTAACACCAATAGGATTTGTCTTGCAAATTTTTATTTTCCTCCTATCATCTGAACCTCCTATAAGAAAAATAACTTCGATAAGAACTACCCCTTCAATACCATGGAGCAGGATATTCATAGGCTTAGGAGTGAAGGTAATATTGTCTTGCTAGAGGACCTCAATGTTAGAACCACTACTAGCCAAGCTACTCTCCTAGGTAATAATTCACACCCAGGTAATAATTGACACCGTAACTCCTTTTGACTAGATGAGGACTTTGACTTAGCTAGTAGTTTTAGAATCTAACTCCTTTTAACTAGATGAGGACTTTGACTGAGCTAGTGGTTTCAGAAGAAATTATGAAAACTGAGAACTTATTTGGTACCACGCTAATCAAGCTTTGTAGTTTCCATGACCTAAAAATTTGTAATGGAATTAATAAGTGACCAACCTCCATCCAGATGACTTGTATTATTGGGCTTGGAAGTAGTTTTGTGGATTATGTAAAATCTCATATCCATGTTTTTGTATTATTGGGCTTGGAAGTAGTTTTGTGGATTATGCAATATCTGATATCCATGTTCTCAACCGTATTGAAAATTTTGACCTCATAAATGACCATGAGTGTGGCTTTGACCAAAGACATCTAAACTTAACTATAGACTTTAACATTTACACCAATCACATGAAAGAGAGTTGTGAGAGTCAAAGGAACATTCAATTTCATAGAAGTAAAATGAATCTCTTCCTAAAGGATGTAATAGGTATTTAGATTGCTTATGTATAATAATAACATTGATCGCATCTACCATAATTTTACTATTACCCTTTCCACTACCAATTGTGAGAGTGAAAGGAACATTCATTTTGATAGAAAAATGAATCTCTTCTTAAAAGATTCCTTTAATAGGTATTTACATTTCTTATGTAGAATAATAACATTGATTGCATCTACTATAATTTCTCTGTTAAGGTGTCTTATAAAAAAATAATAGAACTTCCAACTCTTTGAATGATAATGAATGTAAAATTTCCAAGAAATTCAATATAAGTATAAATCTTGAGAAACAGAATTCTCATAGGAATCTTCTCCAAAATGAGACCAAAAAATTTTAGAAGCAAATTAGTTTTAGAGACAAATTCTTATTCATAAAACTAAAAAAATAGTTCAATCTCCTTAAAAAAAACTATGATATCTATCTTAAAAATCTTTATGATTCCCTAACATTATAAACACCATCTTAAACACTCCTATTACTTATATATTTATAATATTTTTATTTAAAATTTTTAATATAATATTTTATTTTCTTCCTGTAATTATACTTATTGATATAATAAAAATATACATATAAAATAATAAATATTTTTAAAAATAAATACATAGATTAAAAAATTAGCAAACATCTTTATATTGTGTCATCTATGTGAGATTAAAAATTACTTATATTATTATTTTCTTATTTTCTTAATATAATATTCTATTTTCTTCCTGTTATGTACTCATACTTATTCATATAATAAAAATATACATATAAAATAATAAATATTTTAAAAAATAAATACATGGATTTAATCATTAAATTTATTTATACAATAAATGAAATAAGCAAACATCTTTATATTGTGTCATCTATGTCAGATTTTATTTTTATATTGTGTCAACTACGTGAGTTTTTTTTGTTTTAGTGTAAACTTTAACAAACACCTTCCACACTACCAGATCTCACACTACTAAGTCCCTCTTTGGATTCTATATTAGAATTACCTCTATTTTTCTAAAAGTCGAATTTTGTTGAAAGTTCTGTAATTTTTATGTATGAAATTTTAATTAAAAATAAATTATTTATTTATTTATTTATTTATAAATTTTAATATACATATTTTTAAAGAAAGAAAAAAAGAATTTATAACATCTCACATCAAATTTTTTCAATCTGTATTTACTAAATACAGTTTATACATCATTTATTTATATAAAATGTTTTCTAAATATAAAAAATTAAAATAGTTCACTGACGGACGCGATTGAGTCCTGAGGTCGATATCAATGGCTGAGGCGGTGGAGATGGTGAAGCTGTGCTGCGGAAATTATTTATGCCAATTTTTTTTATGCCGAAAATTTTGAACCCCGCAACAGCAAGATGCCTTGCGGAGAAGACGGAATACCAAGTGGAGTGGAAAAAATAAACATTAAGAATTAAACATTAAAAACGAAAAAATTAAACATTAAACATACAATGCTTGGCTATGTCGGCACGGAAACTCCTATTTCCACCACTATAACAAAGTTAATGCACCCTGACATGCAAGGGGAATAGTGGCTGTCTTGCTGCTAACATGCCAAAGTCAACTTTGAGGGAAATATAAATGCAAGGCAGCCACTATTCCCCTTGTATGTCAGGGTATTAACTTTGTTATAGTGGTAGAAATAGGAGTTTCCGTCGGCACCGCCAACATTAGGTTTGCGGAAAAGACGGAATACCAAGTGGAGGGGTTAAAAGAGAAACATTAAGAAATAAACATTAAAAACGAAAAAATTAAACATTAAACATATAATGGTTAAAAATTAACATTTCAAAATTTAATATTAAATATTAGCATAAAATTGAAAACGAAAAAATTAAACGTTAAACATTAAATATTTAACATGAAAAGTTAGACATGTTTAAAAATTTAAATATTAAAAATTTAAACATTTAAACGTGTTTAAACATTTATAAATTTAAAATTAAAAGACACAAAAATGTAAACATTAAATATTTAACATGAAACGTTCGACATGTTTAAAAATTAAAAATTAAAAATAAACAGGCTAAAGTTTAAAAATAAAAAATTTAAACATTAACAATTAAACATTTGAAAAGCTATAAAAATAAATAAAAATTTAAGCATTAAATTAAAAATTAAAAATTTAAACATTTAACATGAAACGTTAGACATGTTTAAAAATTTAAATATTAAAAATTTAAACATCGTTACACATGTTTAAAAATTTAAACATTTTTAAAGCATTTAGACATGTTTAAACATTTGAAAATAAAAAACTTAAACGTTAAAAATTAAACATTACAAATTAAAACTTTAAATATTTGAAAATTTATAAAAATTGAAAAATTGAAAAAAATAAAAATTTAAACGTTAAAAATTTAAGTCGAGTAAAAATTATAAATTATGGAAATTAAACATTACAGATTAAAAATTTAAATATTAACAATTAACAATTAAACATTTCAACCTTTATAAAAATATAAAAATTGGAAAAACAAAAATTTAATGGTTAAAAATTTAATTAAATTAAAAATAAAAATAAAATAAAAATAAAAAAATTTAAACATTAAAAAGTTTAAACGTTTGAAAAAAAAAAAAAAAAAAATAGAAAAACAATTAAAAATTTAAATATTAAAAATAAAGCATTAAAAATTTAATTGAATTAAACATTAAATTAAAAATAAAAATTTGAACATTTAAATAAAAAATTAAAAATAAACGTTAAACATTAATTTAAACATTAAAAAGTTTAAACGTTTGAAAGTTGAAAAAAATAAAAAATAAAAAAATAAACATTAAAACTTAAATATTAAAATATTTTTTAAATTAAACATTAACTTAAAAATTAAAAATTTAAACATTAAACTTAAAAATTAATTTAAACATTAAAAGGTTTAAACGTTTGAACGTTTGGAAATTAAAAAAAATAAAAAATAAAAAAATAAACATTAAAAGTAAACATTAAAACTTAAATATTAAAATATTTTTTAAATTAAACTTTAACTTAAAAAATAAAATTCAAACATTAAAAATAAACATTGAAAACTAGTTTAATTTTTTTTTTAAATTTTTAAAAATTAAAAAATTAAAAAACATTAAACATTAAAAAAATTACATTAATGAGTTTTGAGGCTCAGTGAAAGAGTTAAACACGTACTTTATATTCTTCGCATATATTCTTCGGTGAAAGAGTTAAACACGTATCTTATATATTCTTCGCATATATTCTTCAGTGAAAGAGTTCTGAGGCTTGGTGAAAGAGTTAAAAACATACTCTATATATTCTTTGCATATATTCTTTGGTGAAAGAGTTTTGAAGCTCGGTGAAAGAGTTAAAAACATAAACTATATATTTTTCGCATATATTCTTCGGTATTCTTCGGTGAAAGAGTTTTGAGGCTCTGTGAAAGAGTTAAACACGTACTTTATATGTGAAAGAGTTTTGAGGCTCAGTGAAAGAGTTAAAAACATAATCTATATATTTTTCGTATATATTCTTCGGTGAAAGAGTTAAACACGTACTCTATATATACTTCGGTGAAAGAGTTCTGAGGCTTGGTGAAAGAGTTAAACACGTACTTTATATATTCTTTGCATATATTCTTCGATGAAAGAGTTAAAAACATACTCTATATATTCTTTGGTTATATCCTTCAGTCTGCGGGCTGCGGTGGGCACGGGTGATCTGCGGTCAGGTTTGCTGATATCAAGTGCACACATTCCTTATATTTTTCTTTTTCTAATGCATATTTGTTCATATAATTTCAAGTATGAATATTTCACCACAGTTACCAAAGATTACCAAAGGCAGACCTAGCACAGTTACTCTACAAAGCCTTATGAGTATATCGAATCTTTAGAGAAACGTAGAGAAGAAAGAGAAGCCAAGCTACAAAAAGAGTTAGAAGCCATGCTGGAAAATAAATTTGCATCTCTTGAAGACACGATCCAAAAATAAATAGAAAATAAAATAGAAGCACTGGAGAATAAAATGGAGGCAATGGAGACTAGATTGCAGGTTATAGAAAAACAAAACCAAGATACTAACCAACCATCCCAGCAAGGAGATGTTGATACTTTAGAGAGTCTTAAAATGAAAGACATGATTAAAGAACTAGAAGAAAAAGTTAATAGCCGCCTCACCCTAAATAATGTGGTAGATAACTTAGATATCAAATCAATTAAAGATGAAATGAAAAAATTAATAGAATTAGACCACGCACGTAACAAAAGGGCCTTGAACCTTATAATCTTTGGTTTAAAAGATGAAGTAGATGAGGATACTTTAGCCTTAGCCGAGACAGAATTACATAATAGATTACAAATTGAAACAATGTGTCTCACAGAAGCAACAAGGTTCGGGAAATTAACCGAGAATAAAGGAAGACTAATCCGCATAAAGGTGACCTCCACTGATCATAAGTACGACATACTTAGTAAAACTTCAAGTCTAAAAGGAACGGGAATATTCATAAATGAAGATCTCATTCTAGAAGATCAAGCAGAATTAAGAAAGGAGGTTCAAAAGGTAAAAGAAGCTAGAAAGGAAGGAAAATGGGCAATAATCAGAAATAGAAAAGCCTTTATTTGAGATAGAAACCAAAAAGATAGTAATCAATAGCAATTAAACATGCTCCGGATCCTTTCTTGGAACTATTGGGGCTTCCCATGAAACAAAGGCCCCAAGCTAAGTTGGATTTCAAATGATGTTGATATTATTTTGCTTGATGAAACTTGGGAGCACGAAGAATCTAAGGTCCCTAACATAGATGGCTTTACGCTATGGTCTACCTGGAAAAAGCGATCCTCCTGTAGAGGCAATGGTGGAATAGCTTGTTACATTAATAAGAATATCTCCCCCATGCTAGGATTTATAAAAACGACCCTCACAACCAATATAGTTGGATAGAGATCAGAGAAATTAATAAAAAAATGTCCTACATAGCAATATGTTATTTCCCCCCCATCAATTCTAACTTCTATAAGAAGAAGAATCTAGATAAAACTAACCCCTACAATGGTTTAGAGAATGATATTTCTAGCCTAAGGAATGACGGTATTATCCTTTTAATAGGTGACTTTAATGCTCGAACTTCAAACAACCAAGCTATTATTCTAAGCAATCATTCCAACCCTAATCCTCTTTGG
This sequence comes from Pinus tabuliformis, assembly GCA_031772625.1. Lineage (NCBI taxonomy): Eukaryota > Viridiplantae > Streptophyta > Pinopsida > Pinales > Pinaceae > Pinus > Pinus tabuliformis. The sequence continues at coordinate 862,755,512 of CM062819.1, read as the reverse complement.
TTAGACGGAGACCCTACTCTAGCTAGTAGGTACAAAAGGAGCTCTGAAGACCTTGGGGAAAATTTGTTTGGGTCGGAGCTAGTCAAGCTCTGTAGTGCTCAGGATCTCATAATTTGCAACGGTCTAAAGAAGTGGCCCAATTCCAGCAAGATGACCTACATCCATGGACTTGGTAGTCGCGTGATAGACTACGTTATTTCTGATCTCCCATTATACAACGAAATTATAAATTTTGACATCTTAAACGACCACGAACCTGACTCTGATCATATGCCTAACTCTCAATTTTGTCATGCATAGGCTTCGCACAGAAAATAATAATTACAGCCAAAAGAACTTAATATTTGATAGAAATAAAAATGATCTCTTTCTAAATGAATTAAAAACTAATTTGTTTCCTTTATCTAGTATAGACAACATAGAAGACCTCCATTATAATTTTACTACAACCCTCTCATATTCTATTAACAAGTTCTCAATTGAAGTTTCAAATAATAAAAGAAATAGCAAAACCAATCCATGGTATGACAAAGATTGTAAAAGTGCAAGGAGAGCAATTAAGGAAGTTGTTGATGAATCTCTTAAAATGGACAAGATAAAAATATACAAAGCCCTAAATAAAAGGAAAAAGAGGCAGTACATTCTTCAAAGATAGGAGAATCTCTTACACCTCTCTAAGGTTGCTCCTAAGAAATTTTGGAGGCAGATTCTGACTAGGAAGACTAAAGATAATAATAAAATTTCTCTTCACAATTGGAATTCCTATCTTAAAAAGCTTTATGAATCTCCAAATGTCATGGATAATTTGGAAACCCTGCTCACAACGAAAGAAGTTTTCTCTTTAGAAGACATTAAGTTTGGGGTTAATCGCCTCACTAATGGGAAAGCTAAGGACATTGAAGGTTACGAGGCAAAAATCTTAAAAATTGGAGGTCCTTTCCACATCCCCCGCATCCACAAGCTTTTCAATCAAGCAGTCAAGCAAGGGTTCCCTAAACCTTGGACTAAGAGCCTCATTATCCCTATTTTTAAAAGTGGGGATACAAATAACCCCTCTAATTATCGGATAATTATGATCACCCCTCTCTTAGCCAAGTTATATGGTAGTATTTTGGAAAATAAGTTAAGCATATGGCTTGAAAGTGAAGGTAAGAGGGCTAAAGGCCAAGCTGGTTTTAGAAGGCATCACTCAACAATAGACCACCTCGGTACGCTTAGGATCATTGTGGAGAAATTTCGTACTGATAAATCCAATTTATTTTGTTGCTTTGTGGACTTTAGAAAAGCTTTCAATACGGTTCCTAGATACAACCTTTGGAATAGATTAGAAGAGCTAAAGGTTCCTCTTGAGTCGAGAACTTTCGCTATAAGGTTATACGAGAATGTAATTGCCAAGCTAAAGAGCAATGAGGGGTGGTCGAAAGATATTAAGTGTAACATCGGAGTTAAACAAGGTTTCCCCCTCTCTCCTACCCTATTTGGCATTTACATTGATAAGCTCGAAGGCTATTTAGAGGAAGCATGATGTGAAGGCATGATCTTAGCTGGGATAGTTGTCATCCTTCTTCTCTATGCTGATGATATTGTTCTTTTGGCAAGGTGCCCATTTGATCTTGATAAGCAACTTAGGCTTCTTAAGGATTTCTGCTCTACCATGGGTATGACTGTTAACAGTGAAAAAACAAAAGTTATGATTATCAAATCCAAGAAGGACACTTACGCTAATTTTATGTATGACAATAATAACTTGGAGGAAGTGTATTCTTATAAGTACCTAGGAATTGATATTCATCACAAGCTCAACTGGAACCATAGCATTGAGAAAAGGATTAATGGGGGGTGGAAAGCTTATTTTGGTCTTGAAAATAATTGTAAAACAACAAACCTCGTAATGTGGGATAAAAACAGGTTCCTCTTTGAAACTTTAGTCACTCCTATTATCTTATATGGCTGTGAGGTTTGGGGTTGCAACATCTCTAGAGAATCATGGAGAAATATTGAGCAAATCCAGAAGCGTTTTATAGCTTATAACCTAAAAATTAAAAGTAATACACCCTATCCTATTCTCCTTATAGAAGTAGGTATTTCCCCTATTGAGAGCCTAGCTATGATTAGGTTTCTGCTATACAAGCACAAACTCAATAACATAGATGATCATAGACTTCCTAAGCTAGCTTTAAATTCCAGCCAAAACCACCTAAGGCTTAATCGGGGGTGGCATAAAGACACAAGGGCCTGGCTAAACTATTGGGAGATCAATGAGAATGATGCATTGCAAAACATAAATAACATTAAAGATATTGTTACTTCTAAGTTCAAAGAAAAAATGTGGTGTGAGAAAGATTTAGCAGCTAAAAGAAAATTAAGTTATTATAAGAAGGTTATCAACCCCACCCTAGAAGATCAAAAGTGTCTCTCTATTTTAACTAGCTCAAAGAAGAAATTTAATATAGCAAAGATTAGAACGAATTCTCATGAGCTCCATAGTGAAATAGGGCGTTGGGCAGTTCCTAAAATGCCATGGAAGGAAAGGATCTCCTATATATGTGAGAATAGGAACATCGAGGATGAAAACCACTTCCTCTTAGAGTGCCCCGCGTACAACCACATTAGATCTCAGTTTCACAATATTTGTTACAATATCTAGGCCAACAGTCCTTCCCAATTGGAATTGTGCATTGCACAATCCTAGCAGTCAGCAGCCAAAATGGACTGTGCATTACGCAGTTCGAGCAGTCACTCAGTCTCCCAAGAGCCCATACTGTGCCTTGTGCAGTCTTGGAAATCGGTCTCCCGACCTCCTGACTGAAATTGCGCAACATTCATGATCATTCACCCAGGTATGATACAAGTCAGTTCTCATGTTCATTTTGGTTTTCTACTAACAGATTTATTTCCATGAGTGTTTCCATGTCTCCAGGTATCGTAGGTGTTCATCTGCCTCTCAATAATATAGGTACAATGGTTTTTAGGAGAGTAGAGATGAAGACACCATCTAGAGCACGCCTAGGGATGTAGTTGATCAAGTCTCAATGGACTTGCCTACCCACAAAGACATCAAGTTGTTTGTAGACAAGGACATCAAAATATGACAACAACAACATCACATCAAGAAGCATCATGAACATCAGTTAAAGACATCATACCAACTGCAAAGAATGCAAGAGGAGGGTTGTTGACAACACAGAGGTGGAGGAAGGTTGCAAGCTCAAGCAAGTCCATTGATGATGAAATCAACTTTGGAGACTCCGGCTATGAAGTGATAGTTAGACATGAAGATCATGCGAAGCTAGAAGATGGAACAAGGAAGGAGTTACATGTGCTGAAGCAGCAACTCAGGAAGAACATGAAGCTGCATAGAGAGACGAATGAGTTGGGATAGGAACAGGAACAGCAGTGGGCGCAACATGCACTCACGAATGAAACTGTGCTCGTACAAGTTAAAGATCCATCCCAGTAGTTGACATAGAGTAGACATGGTGAGTAGTGTTGTTGATCACATGCAAGGGATTCAACAACATGCATGAAATCCAACCCATTCAACACACTCACCAAGGCAAAGAAAAGAAGCAAGTCCAACTAGGGCTAAACATGTACTTTGGTAAGTTGATGTGCATGACCACCAGCACACACTTCAAGATTAGCATAGACACTATGCATCAGTGTGTTGCTGGTTCAATCATACCCAGAAGACCATGTGCATGTTAGTAAACGAGTTGGATGAAGGGGTCAAACCAATGCATTGGTTGCAACAGACGCAAGAGTTCACTTCAACATGATGTCACCATGAGGTGCATGCACACCATCATGGATGACCAAGCTTGGCATCATCTTACCACCTTCACCATCACAAGCATGTCAAAGCGTTGGTCTCACCACAATGGACCAAGTGTCAGTGACGTCTTTCTTGACTTGCTCAAGCCATGTTGTCTCATATGAGTACATGTCCATTGTAATGTTGACTCATGTCAAGTGTAAGTCAAGTGTCAATAGTTGGACGTAACAGTCATAGAGTAGGTGAAGAGCCATGAGGGTAGTTGAACTTTCACAAAGGAGAATTTCAAGGGCCACCCCACCCTTTGTTGTAAATAGTCCCTCATAACTCATTGTAAGGACTTTTGGTCAGCCAAGCTTCTACTAAGACTATCTTGAAGAAGGCTTGGATAGTATTGTAACGCGCCTTGGCTTCTCCACTGCACGGAGCTAGTACATCTCTTTGGAGGAGCAGGAGGATGTGGTTGTAATGTTCCATTGTTGGGGCTAGTAGGTTTACATGGATGTATTGTATGATTATGACTTACACTTCTTTATATAATAAGATCCAGCACATTTTCATGCATATGTAGTTATTGTAGTTGGACTGCTTCGGTTGCCTTAATGATGTATGTTGTTTAACTTACGTCCTTGTGTATGAACTAATTTGTATGAAATTATATGAATCTTGTTGTTAATTTGTTGCATATGTTGTTAATGTTGTCACCATCCGTATCAACTGCTCTGCCAGACATCAGACAGACCTTTAACTTGAACCTTACTATAACAACCGTCACACTCATCTCAGACTGATCCATGAGGGTTGTACATGTTATCTTACCTTGTATGATGTGACTGCTGCATCCGAGTGGACTGCTCTACTAGAACGTGTGCATGTCCTTTATGTTATGTGTTCCTAGTCGAGTCGGGACTGATCCCTTTCAACCTGAAACTCACCTTCACCTCCTTCCCCTTTTGAAGTGTTGGAACCTCTCATACACCTTCCTTGACTCATTGCATCATTCACACCCTTGCTGCTGGCATAGTTATCCTACTTTCCTCTGTGTGACATCGCGGTTAAGGCATTACCTTACGACCCACTGTTGGGACTCCTACTCCAAACGGTCTGATGTCTAATTGGGACTTCTTATCAAGGAGATCCCCTTGACATGTTGGCAGGTCCAACACCATCAACATGTATATAAACCCAAATATAAATATTATAAACCCTTAAATGAACATGTAAACCCTTAAATATTCACACAATCCTTCACAGAATAACAAATGTTAGCTTTATAATACCTTGGGGTTAATAATAACCTCATAGGTTTACAATATCAATCCCTTCGATAACCACTATTATTATTAATAAATATTATTAACCCAAGTGATTAATTCTACAACCCATACATTTTGTGAACCCAAGGAATTAATATTATAAAACCAAGCTATATAAACCCTTCGATAAATATTATAAACCCAAAGAAATAATAAACCCAAGGGATCAAAACCAAAAACCCAAGGGATTATAAACCCAAGCGAATAATACTAAACCCAATGGATAAATATTATAAACCCAAGACATAAATGTTAAAACCCTTAAATAAAAAGGTTTGACCAGAGTTCACCATGGTAGATTTTTGACTATAAATGCCTTTTTACAAAGCAAAAGTGGGCTATGGTTCACTAGGTTTGACTACCTTTTGGACAATCTTTGCTACAATGCAACATCAGACAATGGTTGACCATGGTTGATTTTTCTATTGAGAAAATATTTCTGATTATGTGAAATTGAACAATGGTTGACTATGGTTGTGAATGTCAAGTTGTACAAAGAGACAATCCTTCTCATAATAACAAAACTTGGGTTTATAATCCTTTGGCATTTTAATACTAAAAATCCAAAGAATTATAAACCCAAGGGGTTGATAAAAACCCCTTGGCTTTACAATGTCAATCCATTTGGTTAGTAAATGTGCAATAAAGATATTACTACTATAGCATTATAAACCAAAGCGAATAATAATAAACCCAAGGGACAAGGATTATAAATCCAAGGTATATAAACCCCAAGATAAATATTATAAACCCTTAAATGAACATGCAAAACGGTAAATATTAACACAATCCTTCACAAAATAACAAATGTTGGATTTATAATACCTTGGGGTTAATAATAACATCGTAGGTTTACAATATCAATCCCTTTAGTTGCCAATGTTATTATTAATAAATATTATTAACCCAAGTGACTAATTCTACAACCCATAAGTTTTGTGTACCCAGGCAATTAATATTATAAAACCAAGCTATATAAACCCTTGAATAAATATCATAAACCCAAATAAATAATAAACCCAAGGGATCAAAACCCAAAACGTAAGAGATTATAAACCCAAGTTAATAATACTGAACCCAATGGATAAATATTATAAACCAACCAAGACATAAATATTAAAACCCTTAAATAAACATGTTTCAACAGAGTTCACCACTGTAGACTTTGGACTACGTAATCCTTTTTACAATGCAAAGTTGGGTTATCGTTGACTATCATTGACTGCCTTCGAGACAAGCTTTGTCACAATGCGACATCGGACAATGGTTGACTATGATTGATTTTATTATTGAGACAATCTTTGTCATTATGCGAGAATGAACCATGGTTGATCATGGTTGAGAATATCAAGTTGTACAAAGAGACAAGCCTTCTCACAATAAGAAAAGTTGGGTTTATCATCCTTTGGCATTTTAATACTAAAAACCCAAGGAATTATGAACCCAAGGGATTATAATCAAAAGGGAAATATAACCCCAAGGGGTTCATAAAAACCCCTTGGCTTTACAATATCAATCCATTGGGTTAGTAAATATGCAGTAAAGATATTACTACTATTAATAATAAATATTATTATTTTAAACCCAAGTAATTAAACTCGTGCGTATTGTAAATCCAAGGGAATAATATTAAACCCTAGGAATACGGATTATAAACCAGAGAAAATAAAGAAAAGCAATTACATTGGTCAACCCATTTAAAATTAAAGTGAAGCAAATAGCACAATAGCTCCAATGAATTATAAACAAAACGAAAAATTACCTAACCCATGGGAGAGATATTATAAAGCCACGTATAAAGACCGAAGCAGATATAAAGAAAACCCTTGCATATTATAAACCAAAATGCATTGAACAATACTAACAAGAAAGTCAAATGTTCAACAAATGCATGAAAAAAATATATTCGATACAATGGAACAATATTAAATGCTATGAAGAAATAAACTATGGAGAAATAAAAAAATCAAAGAAAATTAACAAACAATTTAGCACATGACAACAACAATGACAAGGAAATCAAATTTCCTGACATTTACACTCAAAAATAATTTTTTTTTGACATTTTATTGAAATCTCTAAATACATAGTGATTTATTTCGTGTCTCTTAACATCTACAAATTGTATAACAAAAATGAAATTCAAATACTCAACCATAACACAACTATTTCATGTGAGCCTCTTCCAAAACACACCCATAATAGTGACAAAAGCAACACCAATTCAAATCAACAGGATAATGCTCACGATACTTAACGCTTTCCAACCAATCCCTTCTTGTTTTCCTCCCAGCTTCTCTTTGGTGCAAATGATACAAGGTTTCCACATCTGATTTCATTACATCCAACACATGAATATGCTCATCAATAAAACAAGGATGGAAGCCATGTTTCTTATCTAACCTTTTGCGAATATACGAAATAAAACTTATGGTTGCATCAATAGCTTTAATCACTCTAATGTAATAAATTCCATCATGGTTGTCCATATCTACATTTCAATGACATAAATATAGAAAAAAAATATTTCATAAAGAAAGAAAGAAACAAACGTATACAAACACATAATTGTTTGAGTTTTTTTGGTTTTGTATTTTCTTTTATAGCCAAAAAAATAATTATTGAACATAAATCTAATACAATTCAAAATAAGGAGAGAAGAAAGAAAAAACCATGTTATAATTATAAAACCAAGGTATATAAACCCTTATATATTTTCTTTAAAAACAATAAAAAATAATTAATGGTCATAAATGTAATAGCATTAAAAAAAAGAGAAAATATAGCAGAAACAGGTTAAATTTAACCAATCAAACAACAATAACACCACCAACAAATCAAAGACCCATGCAATATCTTCCAAATGCTCAATTTACTGACTTTATCAATCAACAAATCTATTCAAATGATGAAAAAAAAGGACAAAGAAATTATCAAGCTGCATACAAAAAATTGCAAGAAACAACAACAATTATATAGAAGTATTCATCTTTTTCTCAAAGGCATGCAAAAACACTAAACCATTCGAACAATATTATATCCTTTGAATATGAACCATAACATTAATAAACCCAACAAATTGATAATATAAACCAAGATATATAAACCGTACGATAAATATTACAAATGCTAAGAAATAATAAACCAAAGGGATTAATACTAAAAACCCAAGGCATTATAAACCCAAGGGAATTATATTAAACACAATGGACAAATATTACAAACCCAAGGTATATGAACCACAAGATGCATGTGATTTTTTTCCAAGCATTCAATATGAAAACTTCAACAGAAAAATGAAAACTAATAACTAAATCATGGTAGGAAAAAACATAAACCATCAATAGCATTTCCAACCACTCTGCCACATCAGTGAACTAAATTCCAGATAAAAAACCTCAAAATGATATAGACTTCAATTGCTTCTCTTTTTTTTTCCTTAGTGTAACATAAGCACTATTTTGCATTTTTGCATAAAAATGATAAGAAAAAAGTGGTGAAATTTGTAAACCATCAATTGATCTCACTCTCGATATAGTTGTAATTGTCAAACCCTACCTCTCTCTATCTCCAATATCTACAGTAGCTCATTGCAAATTCATCCCTTGTGACTTGTGTATAGTCAAGCTCCATACCATTTTTAAAGACATATGTCTAAGTTTCCCTCTAACAACAAGTATTATTGGCACAACCATAAAACAATCGTTGTCAAATGAAACACTAGTGTACTTCTCAAAATATAACATAACTAATTTATCAGTTTAATTATAAGGTAACAAGATGTTTGATTTCCGAAATAATATTATTTAAAAGTTTGATATCCCAAATAATATTATTTAAGATTTTGATTTCTTATATATTAATATTTTAATTTAATTTTAAAATTTAATATTTTTAATATATATTTAAATGTTTGTACTATAAGATTTCCTTAGAATGATGCTACATATTTGAGATTGTACAATACTGCATGGTCATTCCCACTATTTGAATATTCCATTAAGGACATAGACACAAAACTCTCATGAGGGTATTTGCAATGCCATTATAAAGACGGTGGATAGGTGAGGCAAACAGTAGATGTCCACATTATAGTGGGCTCCACATTATGATTATGGAGAAGAAGGGGGACCTCATTTTTCATGGGGTTGGGAATAGAAATCAGAGTCTTTGAGTTAATTGTGGACAATGCCTAGTCCTATCGGGAAATTTGAAAACATTTAAATAAACATTTAAATTATTAAAATAGGATAAAGTAATTACATATTTTTACGTGTAAGGTGTTAAGCCATTTGATCATGTACCTTTGGATTCTACGTTAGACGATTAAGTGATGTTAAGCTAGTTGATCATGACATGTGAAGTTAGTTGGAAGAAACCATTCTTGATAGAATGGACATTGAGAGGGTTTCAGGGCGAAGAAGGTCGAGACCCTGCCACTTTAGAAGTCTTCTCAACTGTTGAATGATTCATGATTAATGTGTGATAATTAGGAATGAGCCCATTTGTGGTGGTTTCTAATTCATTTCCGCTCCTCATACTTTGTATATTGACGTTGGTATTTATATTATCTTTAGTGCACACCCTTGTGTGAATGTCTTTACAATTTCTTCACAAAGATATTGCGACTCACTGTATTCTGCTAATTTAGATAACTATAATTTGAAAACAAATCATGAAATTTTAGATGAGCAGATGCTTCTTCGTGCTTATTTTCATCATTATTCTCCTTTAACACTAGCATTGGGCAAGGCCATGTTCTTTTTAACAGACAGAACAATAAATTTATCACTTATATATTTATCACCTATATATATGAAGAGATACATTCATTTTTTAATTAAATCATGGGGTAATACATTATTTGATTTCAAAGTGATTTAGGGTTTATGGACGAAGAAGGTTGAGACTGTGTCTCCCTCTCATATGAGAAGGAAAGTCCTTGTCGAGGTTTATAGGCGAAGAACGCCTCATTTGTTCTCCTCATATTTTATGTATATTGACAGTGGTCTTTATATTATCTTTAGTGCACATTTTTGTACGAATGTCTCTACAATTTCTTCATAGCAGAGATATTGAGAGTCACTATATGTACAATTAGTTGTCCCGCTAATCTAGATAGCTATAATTTGAAACCAAATCATGAAATTCAGATGAGAAAATGCTTCTCCGCGCTGATTTTCATCATTATTCTCCTTCAACACCTTCACAAGGCAAGAGCATGTGCCTTTTAACAGACGAAACAATAAATTTCTCAGATACACTCATATTTTTTAATTAAATCCTGCGGTAATATGTTATTTGGTTTCAAAGTGATTCAGGGTTTATGGGCAAAGAAGGCCGAGACCATGCCGCCCTCTCATATGAGAAGAACAATCCCTGTCAGGGTTTATGGGTGAAGAAGGCCTCATTTCCGCTCCTCATACTCTATGTATATTGACATTGGTATTTATATTATCTTTAGTGCACAGCCTTGAAGCCACAAAGATTCTAAGTGGGCACGTGTCGGTACAAATCTAGCCCAGTGGTCTATGACATTGTTGAAAATGAATTGAGCTAACCCCTTGCGTTAATATGATTTGTTTAAAATTGGACTCATTTTCTGTTGTATTTATTTGTGTATGAGATGCCTTGGATGAAGAATAACATCATGAGCACAGTGGACTATCGTCATAAAAATAACTAACTTAAAATTGCTTTCCTGTAAACATTGAAGCTCTACATTGAATTTCTTTGACTATTATTGAATTTTGAACTTCCTCCAATCCTCGTCCTATATGCATTTTTAGGCATTTTCAACCAAGTACTAGTGTAGTTTAATGTTGTCAACGGTAATTTATGCGATTCAGGGTATTATATCGTCAGTCTATGCTTTGTTTTTTTGTTAACTGTGTCAGCGGTAATTTATGCGATTCAGGGTATTATATCGTCAGTCTATGCCTTGTACTAACTTTATTAATAATAATAAAACAGGCAGCACTTAGCTGGCCCTGTAAATATGGCCATGCCCTCAATATATTTTCAGGTTTGCTCAGTCATTGCATTGACTTGCACAGTGACCTTTAAGAAATACTCATAATGAGACAATTTACCTGTCCTACCATGTGAATAAATGCTACGGCGTTCAGACCAGGTTGAAACAAACATACCTGTATCAGATTGTTTGATCCTAGCCGTCACTTTTTAGAAAGTATTTCCAGCTTTCCTTGCCATCCACAGTTCAAATAACCCATTTCGTGTCGTCTATTCATCCCTTTGAACCGAGCAAGCTCTATTGTCATCTCTTGTCGTCGCATGTCTCATTTTCGTTGGTACGTGCAGCCTTTAGTGTTGCAGGTACCTCTGCGGCTGTGTCTGTTAATAAATAAATCCTATGCTATCAGGTTTTAATTGAACCGCGGCTATAAGCATAACCCTCTTACCAAACCCTCCGTTAAATTTTAATAAACCCAAAATCGACCAGTGAGCATATGAAGCTGCCAAGCTGCCGGTCAATACAACCAAATAACATAAAATTTATTTTTCGTTGGCTGTGCCATTTCAAATACTTTTATTTTACCTCCTATTCTCGTTCTCCCCTGACCAATGTTGTCGAGCCGATTGCTAAATCGCTGGAATTCACGCTTAATTCAACACTCTGGTGGTCCGCTATGCAGTGCTATAAATTTCATTGATAATATTGAAAATATGACACGATAGTGAGGGTGAACTCTGCCTAAAACATTACTAGGGCCATCCTGCAAGCGTGAAATTTCTTTACTCCTGGGACAAAGGTCTCCGCTTGAGGATGTGAATATTTTAAATTCCACTTCAGTGTAGGTGAGTGATAGGATGCCCATTATGACCATTTTACTTATTATTTGGCGTTGGTTCAACGTTTTCCCTCAATTTAAGATGTCCACGTAATAAATTTATTACATATGTTTTGAATATAAATATTTAGAATGTAAGAAAGTCAAATGCATAAGGTTTAATTGCAAATATATTTATTTTGAATCATTTCATTATTTTCAAAATAAAAGGAGTATGTAATGTAAAAAGTAATGCAACATTTTAGTCATTTCACTAAATTGATGTTGATTTTATTAGAATAATAAAAATTTGGAAGTAAAAGTATGAATTCTAAATTATTTAACCAAATATATCAAAATTTTCTTAGCTTCATAAAATATGGAACCCTGTAAGAAATTTCAAATATATATTTTGTAGAACTTTGTATTTTAAGAAGTTTTAAAAGTATATTTTGTACTATTAACTATTTTCTTCGTACTTTTTGTATTGATTTTGCAATAAGATTTATAATTCTAGTGTTCATTAATGTATTGAATTCATTTTATCCAAAGTTAAGAGTTTGAATATTGTCATTTAATTTTATTTTAAAAGAGACATGTAAATAAAAATTAGTGTATCATTTTAGTCATTAAAATTTAGAAATAAGATTACTAGAGTTTGAATATTGTCATTTAATTTTATTTTAAAAGAAACATGTAAATAAAAAGTAGTGTATCATTTTAGTCATTAAAACTTAAAAATAAGATTATTAGTTTTAAATTATTCCGCAAAATATATCAAAATGTTCTTCATTCTATAAATTATGGAAACTATACCATAAAAAAATTGAAATATATATCTTGCACTCTTAACTTTAGTTTTAATATATATTTTATATTTATTTAATTCTAATTCTAATTATTACTCTAAAATCTAAATCTTTCTATCCAATTCTAAGAGTTTGAAAATTATCAATTAAGAAACAAAAAAGTTACTAATAAAATAATAGCAAATATTGTTTAAGAGGTGATGATAAATTTGTAAATGTATATCTTGAACAATCAATTGAGGTGATGAAGAAGATAAGTAAAGAAGACACTAATAAATGGTTAAGTTTTATTATATTTATAAAAAAAACATTAATATAAAAATTATAAATTTGAAAAAAAATACTATAACTTAAAATTGTATAATTTAATTTATAAATCTCATATATATATATATAGTCATGTTATTCTAACAAAATTTTGAATTAATAAATTATTTAATAACTTTGTCATCTATATCTGAAATAATATTTACCGTATTGATTTAGTCAATCAAAATTCCAAGTTAAATGGTGATGAAGTCTAAATTAATGGACAAAATCTAGTTTAGATAATTAAAAGGTTGAGTGCTCAAACCTAAGTTGTCTAAAGATCACCACTGCCCCATCTTTATTAAAGATTTGATATTATTTATAAGTTGGGTTATAATATATTATAATATTTAGTTGTAGATACTATATGATGTAGTATAAATTAATTATAGATAGTATATAATTTATAGAAGAAGTTTTTATTATTTTAAAACTATTGTTTATATTATTATTTTTACTTTGGATTATAATATACAATTTAGGTTGTTCCTTAAACAAAATGTATATACACATGGGAAGAATATGTGTGGAGAGATAACAAGGATATATCATATTCCTTAAATGTTTAGTGACATAAAAAAGTGTTATATGCCTCTCTCTTTTTCTCTCTCACCAACATAGATCTATCTAAATCTCAGATTTCCTTGAGAGAGATCAAAGGAAATAGAGAGTTAATTTTGTGGGTTAAGATGAATCTGTGTTGGTTTTTTTCTCGAAAAAATTGTCTTATAATCCAAAGAAGTATTTACAAACAAAAGAACCAAAAGTGGAAGGGTATATACAATGAAGATCATATCTTCTTCCATAGAGAAACTAGAACAAAAATGAAATCAAAGTATGTTGTGGGCTTAAAAGCCTTAGTTTCTTTGATCAACAAAGTGCTCTTATGCAAAATATGATGGCATATCTCATCGCAGCATGAGGGATGAAAGTCAGACGATGAACTAACTTGATTCTCAAAAACAGATTTACAACGGATCATCCAATGATAAAGAAGAAATCCTCAAGCAATTTTAGATCCCTGAAAAGGAAGAGATCAACAGTCTTCAAATAAGGTGGCCCTCTAATGAATGAGTCCTTGAAGAAGCTCTCAATACATATTCTGCAAAACTTACTAGTAATTTGGGCAAACCAAGAGTCCTAGAAGATATGTTTCACAGTCTCCAACCAACCACATATAGGGAAAAGGCCATCCGAAAACACACTTTTGATCAAACATGCCTTGAATGGAATCCTTGGGTACATCACTAGCTAGGCAAAAACTTATAACTTATAAGAAATCTGGATGGACCAAATACTGCAAAGTCTTTGTACCGTCTTTCCTCTATATAATTAAACATTCATCTCACATTCAATACCAGTGACAACAAATGATGATGGTGCAAGAGTGAGTAAAATATCTGAGTGTCATATTGCTCAAGAGGGTGCCCAAAGCTCCATCTCTAGTTCTTCTAGAATATACTTGGCATCCCTATATTCATCTTGAATAACTTGGCCTTTGGGATGAGCTCTGTCAACTCCATAATTGACAGGGGATCTAAGGCCATCAAAACAAACTCCTAAGCAAGAATACACTAGTCCCTTCAAGAGTGCGAGATGAAATCCCAGATGTCCCCCCAAAATAAAATATCCTTTCTACTCAATTTTCAAGCTTGAAAATGGGGTATATCAACATCACATTGACCCTGCACCCTCCAACTCCAAATGGGGTGACTAGCTAAGTTCTAGCTTGCCTTTCTTCCTTCTTGAGACCAATCAACCAAACCATCCATGGATTTCCAAGCTACCCATATACTTTGGAAGATGAATGAGCTTGAAACTTGAAATAAGTGAGGCATAGAAATAATATCACACGAGCCAAATGTGGTAGAAAAAGTATGTAGAAACATCAATCAAGCTAAGTCCACTGTCATCATTAGGCTTGGTGCACACATCCCAAGGAGCCATCAAGATGCTCCTCTCCCCACTATACTTAGATCATATCCATAGGTATGATTGAAGAATTTTCTCCAAGCATTGAAATTGAATTTTGCTACGAGACCAACAAGAGACATAATAGACATGTCAAACTATTACACATAGGTTATTACTCCATGTGGTATGCATTCATCTTGATTCAAGCCTATTACACTTCAAATTGTATTAGATGTTAAAATATATGATCCACAAGGCACAACCCCATATGTAACTACTATGATAATCACCATTGTCACTTAAGAAACATATCTTCACTAACCAACTTTCCTATGCCTCAATTACCTACTTTATTCTTATGCTTTTGTTTTTAAAGTGAAAAAAAAATCTTTTCAAAAATATTTGATATTGTAATAATAAGTATTATAAACATAATTATATAAATAATCTTAGGCTAGGAAAGTGATTCATCATTCAAGGACACCACAAGGAGAATCATTATATCATCATGGGTCATAATTGTATTGATTTTTAATGTAACTCTTAGTTGACGAGATGAGTAACTGAAATTTTGGTGGGTATATCTAACGAATTTTATTATATTGAGCTTCTTGAATTTGATTATGAATCTTTTAAATGTGGGAAATGAACCATTTGAATGTTTCTAATTGCATATACATAACGATTGAATCATAGTGCAATTTTCCACCTCAATTAATCCATTATCATTGAATGGAAGGAAATACTTGCCTTTGGTTGGTATAAACCACTTCCATAACAATTCCCAAATGTAGTTAACAAATTTATTGCTTTCGTTATAAATAATTTTTGGAAGATCAAATCCTAATAATGATGTTTTGGTTAATAATGATTGTTGGGTTGTTGACATCATCAATTAAAACGACTTTGGTATCCGACTCTAGGCTCATAGTCCTCTCTATGAATCGAAGACCAAATGTGTTGATCATTCATTATTCAAATTTACCATACTTGTGGTAGAGTATGGTAATTTGAGAATTTCAACATCCTTGAGTTCAAAAGTTTCATATTTTGGCTTCAACTTCATCTTCTTATAATTTATCCAAAAGAATTCAATCCAGGTCACTGTGATTCAGTCCACAGACTCATCAAAAAGAGAATGATACAAATGTTTGCTAGAGTTTGAATTAGGGGGACAATGTAAATATATTTAAATAAAGTTTCCATATACAAATAGGGTGTGGATAAATTCCAACTATTCATTTAGGCTAATACTTCAAACATAAGTGTTGCCAGTGCAAATACATATGGTTGTTTAACCAAAATACGAAATCAAAGTCTTCTGGTCAATAATTTCTAAGGATAGAGATCTTTGTTATCTCTACAGTGCATTCTTTAGCAACTACATTGAATAACCAAAAAACGAGAACATGATACTCCTGTCATGTCAATGATGCACAATTCCTGGGACCCACCCTCTTTAACTAAGACCCAAAGTTCCACTTAGACCCTTTGGCAACCTTTGGTGACAATTTCACTATCTTCATGGAAGAGTAATGGTTTAATGCTACTCGGAAGAGTAACAGTTCAATTCTTGAGACCCCCTCTTCAACTAAGATCAAAAATTCCACTTAGACCCTTTGGCAACATCTTGTGACAATTTCACTGTCATCATGGAAGAGTAACAGTTTAATGCTACTCGAGTAACAGTTTAATGCTACTCTTTCCTACACAACTACCTTATGCCATTTCCTTTGCAACATTAAGTACAATTACTAGTTTTTAAAGTAATTGTTTGTTACGAGAGAAACATGGCGAAGGATAAGCCTTAACCTGGTTAATTACTATACCTTGGTAATTAACCTGGTAATCGTTAACCTTGGGTTATCAACGCCTAACCTCGTCGAACAATCCAAAACCTCTTCATTGCTTCCATGTGGCAGACTCGTACATGAGATTGCTACTTGATCGATGGTGGTGCCTCGTTTCAGGATCGCAAACTCATCGACGGTGGGTCGGAGGTAGATCGACGATCGAGGTTCATGGGACGGGGTTAGAGGGTAACTACCCTCTTCTCTCAATACCCTCTGGTTTCCCATTGTGCTCAACGCTCGACCCTCCATTCTTCTCTGCAACCGTGCTAGGGTTTGAAGGACTCTCGTTTTGCTACCACACTAGTGGTTGTCCAGACTGCTCTTCCATGCCATACGAATTTCAGTCGGTGCTAGAAGACACTTCGAGTCCTTTTCCAGCGAGAAACACCACGGTAATCCATGTCTCTGCTCTTTCTCTTGTTCAATCACAGTTATTTTTTTGTTGTTTTGTTTCAAGTTCGTGCTGGTTCTAATCCTCAGCTAATTATTACTGCAGGTATTATGGTGGCCTTTCTCGTGCCATCGGCTGATACCCAAGACTAGAAGCTTGTCCAGTTTTGACTCTTGAGTTCTTATTCTTGGTTCACTAATTGCTTAACCCTAACTAGGGGTGTCTACCCCTCACAAGTGGGGTAGACAAGGGTTAAAGTCCGCGAGGTGTTGGTCATCCGGAGCACACGACATGCAGGCCAGAGCTCATGGGCGTTTCCGCTCACCTCCCAGGTGTGACCAGGCCGTTAGATTTATTTATGCGTTTTAGTCCCAAGTCTGGGCACGGGTTAACAAAACAATTTACTTGTACTTAAGCTTTTGCAGTCCTTTGGGTCGAGGCCACAACCTCTTTATCACTGTGAATTAATTATTATTTGACCATTGAGCCAAATATATCTGTCATATTTTTCTTTTTTTTCCTAAGTAAAGGCTACTGCTATATTAAAAAAAGAAAAATATGTACAAAGTTTAGATCTTGCGAGGAGGCCGAGGCCAGTCCTCAAACAGAAGAAGCTGGACTATACTGTCTATCTGCTTTAACCGAGTCATAAAACACAGTCCATAATAATGCTTCCTTGACATCAAATAACCTGGACTCAAACTGACAAAAGCACCATAGCTACTGGCAGGACAGAGCCATTTTACATCATTGACACTAAAACAAGAAGAGCAAGCTACTGAAGCCTGAGACTTGCAGTAGTAGCCAAACTGAGACCTACGACTGAATTGGACACAAGGAAACAACACCATTTGTATCGACATGATTGAAAAAAAGACAAAACAGTGCACCCGAAGAGAACTAGGTTGTCTGGTTGGGCGAGGCCGCCTGCATGCCTTTGTCCGGGCTGGGCGAGTCGAGCCGGATGACCATCCCGTCCACGTCCTGAGGCAGCTCTCCCGGAACTGGCTGAGCACGAGCGCTGAAGACCTCCATTTCCATATTCGAATTTGGCGGCGGCAAAACCTCTAGCACAGAGGCGGCATGACCTGAAATTTCCTGAGTCGGAGCTTGCTGGACCAGGGCGTTCTGAGCTGGAGCTTCCTCGTAACGGTGGGCTCTATAAACCAAACCGTTCATGTCGCCCAGAAGGATATCACTATCTTGAACACTAGCAGAGGCAGGGGAGTTAGAATTGGGCATTCCAGGCTCTTCCTCAGAGATGAAAACCGTGAAATTGACCACCACTTCTGGTCTGACTAGGCGGCTAGGAAACCTGAAGTGAAAAGTCTGGTAGGTGCCCTGTGGAAGAAGGCATTCCTGCTCAGAGCTGGGAGACGAGGGTGGCGCTGAGGCAATGGGCACAATTGGTTGTAAATCTTCCATGTCCAGGCCAACACAGGTACCAGACCTCCCTCCTCGCTTGGTACTCCTTGGCTGCGCGGCATGGCGCTTAAGACCAGAGACCCCAAACACTCAACAATCCCTCGAATACTGGAAGCCGGTAGAAACTCTCTCCGAACACGGGAAGCAGCAATGGGCCAGTTCTGTTCTATGATTGACATGTTAATCCCAATATACGGCATAGCATCCATTCTCACCACGGGGGAAAGGCCTTGGGCTCTACTCCTGTTCTGCATCGATTCCTGAGCAGCCATGCTCGGCTTGAATGCAGCGTCCCGTCTCCTCTGCTGCACACTAAATTCGCTTACCTTGTGCATTAACTTGTAATTCCTTTTGCAGGCCTCCGCGTACAGGTGCCGGCGATCTGTCCTGCTCCCAGGTGGCGTGGCGTATGCCATATTTAAAGCCTAGTAGAAGCACCCGCATCCGGGTATATCTGTCATATTTTTCATGACTTAACAGTCGTAAGGTTTATTTATGAATTTTGAAATGGGTTTCTTAAAATGGGTCATGGATACGACTGTATTATTGTTTTGCACTTGAATATATATATATATATATAGAGAGAGAGAGAGAGGGTTGTTTCCTTGCGTTCTGTAGATTTTAAGGTTAATTCTCACAGTATCTTGTTATTGTTTGTTATGCACAAAAGGGTTTTATTATTTTGTTTGTCCCAGGCAGACTTAGTTTTATTACGGCTCTGTAATACAATGCATGTTTCTTGTTGAAGTCATAATTTCAACGCAGTCGTGCGCATATCTCCAAAACCGCCAGATTGAAACCAGAAAACCGCCCAGAGCATATCGCACCGCCTTCCAGCGAAAAGCTATTTCCGTATATTTGCCTCTGATACGATATGGTGCAGACGCGTGGCTCTCACCATACGTCATCATCTCTGACATATCGGGAGGTAAAGTTCAACATTAAAGTGGCTTCTGATATCCTTCTCCACCGTCGGATCTGCTCCCGTGTTCTCCGTCGTTGATCGATTGAAGCTGCATACAAACCAACGTCAAATCAAATTGCGTGGAGTGAATGTCAAATTTTGGTTGACCATACGTTTTAATTAATGAAATGTCATAGTGGTAGGTAGAATATTGAAGTTTTTATATATTGCACGTAAGTTTTTTTATGTCGAAGTTATGGTACATTTAAAAGATAGGCATGGTCAGTTTTTTTTTACGCAATGTAATACTTAAAAAAGGAGCTCGTATATTTTAGTTAGTTGACTTTTTGGTAATATGCGAGAGCTCGTGGTGCAGCGAAAAAAAAAACCATGTGTGGTATGTATTGAACGCACAGCAGTGCGAGAAATTACAAAGAACGGGGTTGTAATGTCTTGTGAGGCATCGTAAAACAGAGGAGTAGCAAAAACCATGTGTGGTTTTGCACAGCAATGCATAAAGAAAATGGTGGAGCGAGTTTTTTGTAAGTCTGTGTAAATTTTTTTACAGCAGTATGTAAAAATAGTTTTACACCAGTAAATGTGAATGGAGGTTTTACAGTAGTAAATGTTAATGGGAATTTTTTCCAGCAGTGTAAATTCTCATATGGAGACAGAGTAAATGTTTTTTGTTTTTGTTTTAATGAATAGAAATCTTTCATGGTGGTGAAATACTCTGTTCCTCAGTGAAATTTTTTTTAAGCTTCTCTGTGCACAAGAGGATCCTGTGGAGGTAAAACAGAGCATTGCCTCTGTGTGTTTGAATGTTTGGTTTTTGGTATTTTTCCCATCAAAAATTCCCAACAGTGGTATCGAAGCAGGTTTAGGCTCTTTAAAGAAGTTAAATAAGCTGAAGGGAGAAGGTTGTTGCTGCAACAAAACTTCTCAGGCAGTTAGAAGACTCAGACAACGAAGGATTCAGGTATTTCAAAAGTTTTTTTTGTGTTGCTGAAGAAGCAGTCAGTTGTTTTAAATATACAGTCAAGGAATGGCTAGCACAAGCACTGGTATGGGTATGTTTAATACCCAGCTCCCACAGTTTAATGGGAAAAACTATGACTATTGGGCAATAACTATGACAACCCTGTTTGCCTCTCAAGGTTTATGGGAAATAGTTGAATCTGGGTTTGAAGAACCAGCAGATGAAAATGAGTTCAATGCATTAACTCAGGGAGAGAAGGATCTGCTGAAGAGCAATAGGAAGAAGGATTCAAAAGCCCGTGTGTTGTTGTATCTAGCAGTAGACCAGAGTATATTTCAAAGGTTAGCAGCAGCTAAGACAGCAAATGAATCATGGGAAACCCTTAAGACATCCTATCAAGGCATGGAGAGAGTGAAGACAACAAAACTACAATTGCTGAGAAAGGATTTTGAGAATCTGTGCATGAAGGAGTCAGATAACATTGACTCATTCTTCACTCATGTGATTGGTGTAATCACACAAATGAGAACTCATGGAGAAACCATTGAAGACAGAAGGATTGTGGAGAAAATATTGAGGGTCTTACCCTCAAGGTTTGATGCCATAGTCACCACCATTGAAGAGACAAAGGATCTCTCAAACTATTCAGTTGATGAGCTACATGCATCACTGATAACACATGAGCAGAGGTTGAGTAGGAATGAAAACTCATCTCTTGAGCAAGCCTTCAAGACCCAGATGTCCTTTGGAAGAGGAAGAGGTCAAGGCAGAGGAAACAAAAGAGGAAGAGGTAGAAGCCAGAACAGAGGTGGAAGGAACAGCCCATCAAATGCACAAGGAAGAGGCAGCAATCCAAATCAGAACCAAGGTCAAGGCAGCAGCCAACAAAGAGATCAGTATCAGGCTCAAGGACAAAGGTATGATAAATCTAATGTTCATTGCTATTATTGCAAAAAGTATGGACATTATGCTAATGATTGTAGAAAGAAACAACATGATATGAACAGCAGACAAAATGCAAATGTTACAAGAGAAAACAGCAGTCAAGAAAATGTCCTGTTAGCTTGTAACATGGCTGAAACACATAGTGAGGACATATGGTTTTTAGACTCAGGTTGCAGCAACCATATGACCGGAAACATAACCTTCTTTTCTGCCCTAGATAAAAATGTGAAATCAGAAGTCACACTAGGAACTGATAGTAAAATCTCTGTTATGGGAAAAGGAGAGGTAAAAATATTTACAAAGAAAGGAGAAAAGAAAACCATAGTAGATGTCTACTATGTCCCTGGAATGAGATGTAACCTCTTGAGTATTGGACAGCTTGTCCATAAGGGGTACAATGTTTTCTTTAAAAATGATGTGTGCACCATCATGGATATAGCACCCAGCAAACGATGCATTGCTGAAGTAAAAATGACAAGGAACAGGATGTTCCCTCTCAGGATCATGGTAGATTTGAAAAACAAAAATGTAATTGCAGCAGTTACCCAAGAGGCCTTCCAAAGCGTGCCAAAGGATGAAAATTGGTTGTGGCACTTGAGATTTGGTCATCTCAATTTTGGAGGTCTAAATTTGTTGAGCAGGAAAGGAATGGTAAGAGGATTACCATTGATAGAGAAACCGGACAGCCTATGTGAAGGCTGCATTTTGGGAAAACAACATAGAGAAAGTTTTCCATCAGGGAAGAGCATAAGGGCAAAGGCACCCATAGAGATCATTCACTCAGATTTATGTGGACCAATGCAAGCTCCATCATTAGCAGGCAACCAATATTTCCTAACATTTATTGCTGACTTTACGAGAAAGACTTGGATATATTTTCTTAAAAACAAAAGTGAAGTGTTTGAGAAATTCCAAAACTTCAAGGCATTTGTGGAAAACCAAAGTGGGCTGCATATAAAAGTTTTGAGAACTGACAGAGGAGGTGAGTATATCTCCAAGGAATTCTTAAGATTTTGTAGAGAAAATGGAATTCATAAACAGTTTACAGCTAGGTACACCCCACAGCAAAATGGAGTTGCTGAAAGGAAGAACAGGACCATCATGGATATGGAAAGGAGCATGTTGAAGGCAAAGCATTTGCCAAATGACTATTGGGCTGAAGCTGTAAATTGTGCAATTTATATATTGAACAGGTATCCTACAAAAGCATTCTTGAACAAAGTGCCAGAAGAGGCATGGAGTGGGAGAAAGCAAGGAGTCACCCACATGAGAGTTTTTGGGTGTGTGGCCTATGCACACATTCCGGATCAGCTAAGGAGGAAGTTGGACAGCAAAGGGGAGAAATGCATCTTCATTGGATACAGTGATGAATCCAAAGCCTACACGCTGTACATCCCATCTACCAAGAAGTTCTTTGTAAGCAGGGATGTTCAATTCATTGAAGAGGAAGCTTGGGATGGAAGCATAGAGAAAACAGTGAATGTCAAGAACTGTTTGTCTCATGATGAAGATGAAGAGGAGGTGGCTGAAATGCATCCCCAAACAGCAGCGCCAACACAAGGACAACAAGGGACACCATTGAGGATAAATGAAAGTGCTTCTCCAAGCACACCACAAGGAGGAAATTCAAGTGCATCTTCAAGCACTTGCACACCAAGTGAAAGAGGTAAGAAATTTAGAAATCTAAGTGACATTTATGATGAAGGAATGAATTCTTTGTTTGCCTTGTATTGTCATGTTGATGATCCTATTCATTTCGAAGATGCAATTAAAGATAGGAAATGGATAGAAGCTATGGATGAGGAGATGAATGCCATAGAGAGAAACAAAACATGGGATTTGGTTGAGCTACCAAGAGACAAAGAAGTCATTGGAGTAAAATGGGTCTATAAGACCAAAAGCAATGCTGAAGGCAAGATAGAAAGGCACAAGGCAAGGCTGGTTGTCAAAGGGTACAAGCAGCAGTATGGGAGAGATTATGAGGAGACTTTCGCACCGGTTGCAAGAATGGAAACAGTGAGAGCAGTGCTGTCCATAGCAGCACAAAACAAATGGAAAGTCTACCAAATGGATGTGAAATCAGCATTCCTAAATGGAGTGTTAATGGAAGAGGTCTATGTGGAACAACCTCTCGGATATGAGAAGAAAGGTGAAGAGCACAAAGTGTGCAAATTGAAGAAAGCTCTTTATGGGCTGAAGCAAGCGCCAAGAGCATGGTACAGCAGGATAGATTCATATCTATTGGATAATGAATTTGACAAATGTGCAGGAGAGCCCACAGTCTACATCAAGGAAAATGATGGTAAAATTTTAATTGTTGTCTTGTATGTAGATGATGTTATTTTCACTGGAAATGATATTTATCTTATTGAGAATTTTAAATCAGTCATGAAGGATGAATTTGAAATGACTGACATGGGTTTGTTGAGATACTTCTTAGGCATAGAAGTAGATCAAAATGAAAAAGGAATTTTTATATCTCAAGCAAGATATGTAAATCAAGTTTTGGGCAGATTTAAGATGGGAGAATGCAAGGCAGCAATCACTCCCACGGTGATGGGATTAAAACTCAACAGAGAGGACAGCAGCAAGGATTTTGATCCTAGCTTGTATAAAAGTATTGTGGGCAGCCTTATGTATTTAACAGCAACTAGGCCTGATTTAATGTATGCTGTTAGTTTGATTTCCAGATTTATGGGGAGGCCAAAGGAGGCACATTGGCAGGCAGCAAAGAGAATTTTGAGGTATGTCAAAGGTACCAAAATGTTTGGAATTTTATATCATGCCTCAGAACATTCAGATTTGGTTGGATACACTGATAGCGATTGGGCTGGAAGTGTAGATGATCGGAAGAGCACCTCCGGTTATGTTTTTCATATGGGTTCAGGAGCCATTTCATGGGCTTCTAAGAAGCAGTCCATTGTAGCATTGTCTACAGCAGAGGCTGAATATGTGGCAGCTACAGCAGCAGCATGTCAAGGAGTTTGGATGAGAAGAATGTTGAGGAGCTTAGGCCAAGAGCAGGCAAAAGCGACAGTGATTTTTTGTGACAATAGCTCAGCTATTGCATTGTCAAAGAATTCAGTGTTTCATAAGAGAACGAAACACATTGATACAAGGTTTCACTATATCAGAGAATTGGTGAACAATGGAGAAATTGTCCTAGAACATTGCAGGACTCAAGAACAGGTAGCAGACATCTTGACAAAGCCACTGGATCAGAAGAGCTTTGAATTTTTGAGAAAGTGTCTGGGTATGACTGAATGCCCAGCAGTTGAAATTAAAGGGGAGTGTTGAAGTCGTAATTTCAACGCAGCCGTGCGCATATCTCCAAAACCGCCAGATTGAAACCACAAAACCGCCCAGAGCATATCGCACCGCCTTCCAGCGAAAAGCTGTTTCCGTATATTTGCCTCCGATACGATATGGTGCAGACGCGTGGCTCTCACCATACGTCATCATCTCTGACATATCGGGAGGTAAAGTTCAACATTAAAGTGGCTTCCGATATCCTTCTCCACCGTCGGATCTGCTCCCGTGTTCTCCGCCGTTGATCGATTGAAGCTGCATACAAACCAACGTCAAATCAAATTGCGTGGAGTGAATGTCAAATTTTGGTTGACCATACGTTTTAATTAATGAAATGTCATAGTGGTAGGTAGAATATTGAAGTTTTTATATATTGCACGTAAGTTTTTTTATGTCGAAGGTATGGTACATTTAAAGATAGGCATGGTCAGTTTTTTTTTACGCAATGTAATACTTAAAAAAAAGGAGCTCGTATATTTTAGTTAGTTGACTTTTTGGTAATATGCGAGAGCTCGTGGTGCAGCGAAAAAAAAACCATGTGTGGTATGTATTGAACGCACAGCAGTGCGAGAAATTACAAAGAACAGGGTTGTAATGTCTTGTGAGGCATCGTAAAACAGAGGAGTAGCAAAAACCATGTGTGGTTTTGCACAGCAGTGCATAAAGAAAATGGTGGAGCAAGTTTTTTGTAAGTCTGTGTAAATCTTTTTACAGCAGTATGTAAAAATAGTTTTACACCAGTAAATGTGAATGGAGGTTTTACAGCAGTAAATGTTAATGGGAATTTTTTCCAGAGTGTAAATTCTCATATGGAGACAGAGTAAATGTTTTTTTTTTTGTTTTAATGAATAGAAATCTTTCATGGTGGTGAAATACTCTGTTCCTCAGTGAAATTTTTTTTAAGCTTCTCTGTGCACAAGAGGATCCTGTGGAGGTAAAACAGAGCATTGCCTCTGTGTGTTTGAATGTTTGGTTTTTGGTATTTTTCCCATCAAAAATTCCCAACATTTCTAAGTTTAATTGGGATCCCGCAGGTCCAACTTCGTTCCTTGGTCGAGGGGACCTAAGGGACTGTCCAAGGTAGTCCTCAGGCTTCCCTGCATGGCGTAGCTTCCATCCACGACGACCTTCCCTCCATAGCGCAGCTTTACAGTTGTGTATTTTAATCAAACGCTCAGTCGAGCATGGTATTTCTCTATATTTTGTTTTGTTTTAAACTATGGCCTTCGGGTTGGCTGTTGTAAAACTCTTATTAACGTTAATTTTCTGTTTCTGGCTCTGTTTTACAAATGCCTTTGTTTTATTTTCTTCACTCTACACTTGCAAAACTCGCAATGCCTAATACCATTCATGTATTTAGCATTTCTATTTACTGTTACAGTTTGCCATCTCTAGGTTTGGCTAGTGTATCACAGGTGGACGGACTATTCTGAGGCTGCTGGAAACGACTTCGCCTAGGAACTAACCCTCCAACCTCGAAGAACCGTGCATATATATAGCTAATTCCCATAGGCATAATAGCCTACCCAACTATTATACATACTCTATATATATATATTCAGTATTTAAAGAAAACAGACTATATAAAAACAAGTGTAAAATAAATATTTTTTTCTTCGCAATTCATACTGCAAAAGAAAAGTATAGCAAGTTTCACTCACCCTTTTACGCCACCAAACAGCAAAACCAAATTTTTGCAACTCGACCCAACTAACAATCTCCGATCTCGGGGATCTCTGACCCGACCAGCCCAGCAATGTCTGAATTCGACCAGCAATCGCCAACGACCCACAAACTCTACATAGGAGAGTATGAGAGTATGATAAACCAGACCAAAGGAGCATGCAGAAAGATGTAAGATGTTAAGGAACGCTGCTCTGCCAATATAATTTTACAAATGTCTAGTATAGACTATATAAAAACAATAGCAATAGCAAAACCAAATCTCTCTGCAACTCGACACAACTAACAATCTCCGACCCGAGACCAGCCATCCCCCAAAACCCACAAACTCTAGCTAGGAGAGTATGACAAACTCTACCTAGAAAAGTATGAGAAACCAGACCAAAAGAACATGCCAAAAAAAAAAAAAATGCCAAAAGAACATGAAAAAAAAAGATGTTGATGTTGTTAATATAATTTACTGGCACCTCAATGTTGTTAACATAATTTCGTAGCCAGTTGTTAACATAATTTCGTAGCCACCTCAAATGCTTCAGTTTCTACTTCCCTTCCTCCACCTGCACTAATCAAATCGACCCATCTTCCAACAAAGCAGAGACAACGCCTCCTTGCAAGCACGACTTTCTTTAATTAAATTTTTCGAAAATTTGAATTTTAAATTTTTAATGTTTAATTTTTAAATTTTAATGTTTAAATTTTTAATTTTTAATTTAATTCAATTTTTACTTTTTAATGTTTAATTTCTCATATATATATATATATATATATATATATATATATATATATATTTAAATAAATTTTCAAGCGTTAAAATTTTTTAATGTTTAAATTAATTTTTAACGTTTATTTTTAATGTTTAAATTTTTTATTTTTAATTTAATGTTTAATTTAATTAAATTTTAATGTTTACTCTTTTGTTTTTATTTTTTTTTAATTTTCAAACGTTTAAATTAATTTTAATGTTTATTTTTAATGTTTAAATTTTTTATTTTTAATTTAATTAAAATTTTAATGCCTAAATTTTTATTTTTTCAAATTTTTTATTTTTATAATTTTTCAAATCTTTAATTGTTAATTGTTAATGTTTTGATGATGATGATAATGATGGTTAACGTCCATTAAGACCAAACATTGGTCTATTGGACCTAAAGAAACAAATTATTTATTTTGATTTAAGATTTTATTCCTATGCTCAAAAAGCTTAGAGAGAAGCCTCCCGAGCTCACTATAATTTTGACATTGTAAAAGTCTAGGAAGGTCGAGACAGATTTGCATAATTTCTTGGGCCAAGCAACCACTGTGCTCTAGAAATTCGCAAAATATTCCTAGAGGCTAGTGCTAGGCAGGAATGCACAAATCTAGAGAGGAAGGTGAGCCTTCCTTTCCTATATTACGCAATGTAGCCTTGGTGATAGCAGAGCCTGCACCAAGGTTGGCCTGACTCGCCGATCGGAAACTGAAATCAAGTAAGTCAGTGAATTCATGGTGACACTAAGTGATAGCAAAAGTGATTGACAGTGCATGTGAAACATGAATGAAATATTCAACAAACAGATCAACATGCATGTGGGTGAGGAATTTTGCTAGTTGGTCGAACTTCCATGCATGCGATAGTAGTGAGATAGCAATCAAAACTGAAATAGAACTAGGACAAGATAGTATACATGTAAACAACGGAAGGAATTTAAAGAAATCAAGAAAACAGTACTCCAACAAGTGAAAACACAAAAAGCAACAGAAATGCAACACAAGGCATGGGAAGTGAGCTTACCTCAGAACAACTGAGCTGAGTGTGCCAACTGCTCCTAGATGTGATGTGGGATGACAGAGCTATAAGGTTGATGTGAGGAATGAGCTCTACAGTGTCCCGCTGATGAGTTTTCATAACAATGAGGTTGTGATGTACATGCCACGAATCTAGGGGAAACGACACATGGTGGAAGGTTTCAGAATGGCTCCTTGCATGTAACCTCCAATTGGTAAACATAGATCCCTGAAACAAGGGATTCCTTTGCATGCTACCTTGGGAGAAGAAACCCATGCATGCATGTCTATTTTGCTTAGTCCCAAAGGGAGCTGGTCGACTCAGCTGCACATGCAAGAGACTGCTTGACTGCTGGAGAAAAATTCACATTTGTGGCTGGGAGTTGGGCTGACTTCCCAGGAGATTTGTGCAATTTCTGGATAGAGGAGCTGACTTATGCTTAGATTTGCACAAATCCTGGGTTGAACAGCCTGCTACTTGGAAAATTTGCACAAATCCTGATAGGAAGGTTGGCTAGCAGGATTGTACAATCTTGGAGCCCGGCAGGTTGTCAGAGAGGATTGCGCAATTTCTGGAGGGAAGGCTGGTTGCCCTTCAGAAATGTGCAATTTTTAAGGGGAAGCTACTCAGCCTGCAGTTGGACCAAGTCCAAGTGAGTAGCCTATGAAGGGAAAAGATCAAACTTTGATTGACAGGTTGCCTTTAAGCAAGAAAGAAACTGAAGCTTGAGGAATTAACAGAGCAAGGAAAGCTACTATGAAGGTTAGTAGGGAGGCTCCAAAACAGGCTAAGGTAAAATTCAGGAGGGTGGTTGTAGCCGCTACAACACTTGGTGACACACTGGTAGAACTCCAAATCTCTGAATGGACCTTGTTCGTGAAAAGCAAGTCTGACACCTCCGGAAGTATTCTTCAGCTCTTAGTGCATACTAGCTTGATTGTAAGATGTAGCATCTGCTAGAATCTTGGTCGATTGTCACACATTCCAAGCCAAGGCAACACAATTGTTTTGATTAGTGTTGAGGGGTATATAGGTGCACACGCAGTATAGTTGTCAAAGTCTTAGTTTCATCTCTAGTGTTGCTCCACTCCTAGTAGGTCTGGACAATACCCCGGTGGAGTTACTTGCATCATCTCCCTGCACAGGAAACCTTTCTCTTCTTTTGCCTTATTCATTTTTCTTTTTGAATTTTTTGACTTTTCATTTTATTTTTTATTCTTCATTGTGCATAGCACTTATTCATTTTAGAGGAAAAAGAGAGATCCTGACTTATTGAGAGTAGAAGAGGTTGTTCCAGCAGAGAAGTAGTTTATTATATCTCTGACGTGCTTATTAAGGTTTCCCCCCTCACCTTACTCTACATGACTGAGCTAACAAGGGTTAACCCAAAAACAAATCGACTAGAGAAGGTGACACTAGTTAGCATGCAAGCATTGTGCTTTCACCAAGTTTCACTTCAAACAATACATATTTTCCTTCGACGTATCATGGACTTGGAGTAACAACCTCATCATACAGAGGCGAGATGATAGATAACCAAGTAGTGATAGTTATACAAGCCCTCTTGCACTTTACCCAACTCGTTTCATGAGTCACACATGGTTTAATTCAAACTAACCTACGAATGAAACAAGTGAATGAACTAACAATAAAAAAAGTAAAGAATGGGCAGAAGAGAAAATGAAAGCGAAGCAAGTAAACAAGCAAGCAAGCAAACAAACATGTAAACAAAGCATGTAAGAAAACAAGCATGCAATCAAACAATTGAAAGCAAACACTACTCATACTCCTACACTAACAGTACATGGGCCTGATCACGTGAAGTGATACTTCCAATGCAGCCACCGACGCATTGGTAGACCCAGGTTGGTGAAGGCTGGGTCCACGAGCAACCCAGTTATGTGGAACAGCAACTAAGAAAGATATAACAATGAATACAGCCACACTTCGTGTTTCAAAGCGTCCATGGGACATAAGTGAGTGCATGTGAATGATGGGCAGTCCGCGGACTTATCATGGTGTTGTGTGACACTACGTGAAACTTTGAAGCATAAGCACATTCTTGATTGAGACATGAAGGAAAACAAAAGAAACAAAGAATACTTGTGTCACGCATGAGTGCTCGCAATGTAAGACTCCTCCAATGCATGAGCAATGGGATTGTGTAGCTCGAGTGGAGGAAGTGTGATCTGTGTGAGAGATGGATCTTCAATGCATACAGATGAGTGATGAGGAGCCTTGGGTGATTGAACAATTTCCCGATCACGAGTGAAACCAACCTCAGGACAACAAGGACCTGACGTAACCATCGTCTCGGGATGATGTGCTTTGATGGTCTATGGGGTTTCGACTTCATTGATAGATAGATATTCATAGAAAAGTGGCTTAGACATATTAACAATGAGTGAATCAACATCATGGTCGGGTGATGAGGTGAAGAGATCACGAAAACCAAGATCAAAAAATTCAGGATGTTGGTTAGCATCATCATTATTTGATGAATCACACAGAGGGGTAGATGATAAGGAAGGGTGTTCACCCTCTGGGTTTCTGGAAAAAGCAGATGAAGGATCAAGTGGATTTTCAATGAATGATTGGTCCTCTTCATTGTTGGATGATGGGATAACATACGGTGTGTCCTGCGAAAGATCAATAATGGGTGCATTCGTAGATGAAGACACACATGCAAAATCATAGGTAGGTTCACCAACGATGTTAGGAAAGAATGGAGGGGGTTTAGATGGAAAGGAGTCATCCTTTGTTGAGTGTTGATGCTCAAGCTCCCACTCATACTCTTCATGAATGATAGCGCATGCTGGTTGTGCAACACCAGCTCCGTTAGTGGGTTTTTCCTCATTCACAACAAGCGAAGAGTCAAGAATGGATGAACACAAGACAACATCATCTGGAGGAACACCTGGGTGCGAAGATGGAGGTTGTAGAAAAGAAAGCCTATGAGAAATCGAATGACTCACAACCAAATTTGCACGAAAATTGAGTGGAGTGATGTTGGGAGAGTGTGAAGGTTGAACAGGTGTATAAACATGATCCTCAACATCACTGGGCAATGGTGGAGCTGTTGAATGAGAGGGAGGCGGATAATCAGTTGAGACAGTGCCCACTCCCACATGAGATTGCATAGCTCCATCAATGAAGAAGGTTGAGCGAGGCTTGATCTCAAACTTTCTCTTGGGACAGGAAGATTTCTTAAGACAATACTTGAACCGGTCCCAAAGATAAGAAAATTTCATCTGGCTCCTTGGAGCTTGAAACTACAAGTCACGAAAGCGCTGCCAAAAATCAATAATGGATTCATGTGGAGCCCTCCATTGCAGTAACAGTTTCCAGTCAAGATGGTTTCGATCAAAATGATAGAACGTGTCTTCAATAATATCACATAAGTGCTAACATGAGTGAATGGTGTCAACTAGTAGGCTGAGCACCCAACGAAATGGAGATTCGCAAAGTGTGTATGTAAGCAACAAACCGACCTATTCGTTAGTAAACTCATCCTCCTCATAAATCATGGAGAGAAAATTATGTAAGTGTTCAGGCCAGGCCACTTTGCCTTCACCATTATACGTGTGAGTGGACAAGAGATTGAAAAGCATCCTCGAGATGGAGACATCTTCACTATTTGAAAAATAGCTCTGAGAAAGAAGAGTGCAAGACTCCATGAGAGATATGCAAACGTTCAAAACTGGATGAGAGGACACAACTTGTCATCAGGCCCTCCTTCTAGCACCATAAATGTTAATGGTGTTCGACCCACCAACATGTCAAGGGGATCTCCCTGAT
Source organism: Pinus tabuliformis (assembly GCA_031772625.1). Taxonomy (NCBI): domain Eukaryota; kingdom Viridiplantae; phylum Streptophyta; class Pinopsida; order Pinales; family Pinaceae; genus Pinus; species Pinus tabuliformis. The sequence continues at coordinate 862,723,546 of CM062819.1, read as the reverse complement.
AAGAATTCCCAATTAGACCTTAGACCATTTGGCATAGGATTCCTAGCAGTGGGTCGTAAAGTAATGCCTTGACCTTGATGTCGCACAGAGGAAAGTAGGATAACTTTTCCAGCAACATGGGTGTGATTGATGTAGTGAGTCAAGGAAGGTGTACGAGAGGTTCCAACACTTGGAAAGGGGAAGGAGGTGAAGGTGAGTTCCAAGTTGAAAGGGATCATTCCCAAATCGGCTAGGAACACACAACTCAAAGGACATGCACAGCTTCTAGTGGAGCAGTCCACTCGGATGCAACAATCACATCATACAAGGTAAGATAACATGTACAACACTCACAGATCACTCTAAGACGAGTGCGATGGTTATTGTAGCAAGGTTCAAGTGAAAGGTATGTCTGATGTCCGACAGAGAAGTTGACATGGATGGTGATAGCATTAACAACATATGCAACACATTAACAACAAGATTTATATAATTGCATACAAATCAGTTCATACACAAGGACATAAGTTAAACAACATACATCATTAAGGAAATCGGAGCAGTCCAACTACAATAACAACATACATCATTAAGGCAATCAGAGCAGTCCAACTACAATAACAACATATGCATGAAAATGTGTTGGCTCTTATTATATAAAGAAGTGTAAATCACAATCATACAATACATCCATGTAAACCTACTAGCCCCAAAAGTGGAACGTTACAACCACATCCGCCTGCTCCTCCAAAGAGATGTACTAGTTCCGTGTAGTGGAGAAGCCAAGGCGCGTTACAATATTGCCCAAGCCTTATTCAAGATAGTATTAGTAGAGGCTCCGTTGACCAAAATCCCTTACAATAAGTTATGAGGGACTATTTATAGAAAGGGTGGGGTGGCCCTTGACATTCTCCTCTGTGACAGTTCAACTACCCTCATGACTCTTCACCTACTCTATGACTGTTACATCCAACTATTGACACTTGACTTACACTTGACATGACTCGACGTTACAATGCACATGTACTCATGTGAGGCAACATGGCTTGAGCAAGCCAAGCAAGATATCACTGATACTTGGTCCGCTATGGTAAGACCAAATCTTTGACATGCTTGTGATGGTGAAGGTGGTAAGCTGATGCCAAGCTTGGTCATCCGTGATGGTGTGCATGCACCTCATGGTGACATCTTACTGAAGCAAACTCTTGCTTCCATTGTAACGAGTGCATTGGTTCGGCCCCTTCATCCAACTTGTCTGCTAACATGCAATGGTCTTCTAGGTACGGTTGAATCGACAACACATTGATGCATAGTGTCCATGTTGATCTTGAAGTGTGTGCTAGCAGTCATGCGCATCAACTTACTGAAGTACATGTTCAACCCCAGTTGTACTTTCTTCTTTTCTTCACCTTGGTGAGTGTGTCAATTGGGTAGGATTTCATGCATGCGCTCAATGACATGCATGCTGCTAAATCCCTTGAATGTGATCAACAACACTACTCATGATGTCTGCTCTCTGTCAGCTACTGGGATGGATCCTTAACTTGTACGGGCACAGTTTCATCCATGAGTGCATGTTGTGCCCACTAGTATCCTATTCCTGTTGCAACTCATTCGTCTCTCTGTGCAGCTTCATATTCTTCCTGAGTTGCTGCTTCAACACATGAAACTCCTTTTTTGTTCCATCTTCTGCCTTAGCGCAATCTTCATTTCACGTCGTCACTTCATACCCGAAGTCTCCAAATTTTCTTTCATCATCAATGGACCTGCTTGAGCTTTCAACCTTGTTTCACCTTCATGTTGTCAACAATCCTCCTCTTACATTCATTGCATTTGGTATGTTGTCTTCAGCTGCTATTCATGATGTTGCTTGCTGTGATGTTGCTGTTGTCATATCTTGATGTTCTTGCCTACAAACAACTTGATCTCTTTGGGAAAGTCCATGGACACTTGATCGACTGCATCCCCAGTGGTTCTCTAAATGATGTCTTCATCTCTTCTCTCTTGGAAACCATTGTCCCTGTACTGCTGAGAGGTAGATGAACACTTGCAATACCTGGAGACATGGCAAAACTTATGGCAAGCAATCTATTAGTTGAAAACAAAAATGAACATGAGAACTAACTTGTATCATACCTGGGTGAATGGTCATGAAGGTTGCGCAATTTCAGTTGGGAAGTCGGGAGATCGACTGCCAAGACTGCACAAGGCATAGTCCAGGCTACTGGGAGTTTAACTGACTTTTGGAACTACATAATGCATAGTCCAGTCTGGCTGTTGACTGCTGGGATTGTGCAATGAGCAATTCCAGTTGGAAATGGCTACTGGCCTAGAGACAAATTTGTGCAATTTCCTAGGCAAAGGAGCCATTGTCCTCCAGAAATGCACAAAATAGTCCTGGAGGCTAGTGCTATGTAGGAATGCACAAATCTGGAAGGAAGGTAATCCTTCCTTTCCCAGATTGTGCAATGCAGCTTTGGTGAAGGTAAAACCTCGACCAAGGTTAGTCTGACTCGCCGACGGGAAACTGAAAGAAAGTAAGTCAATGAATGCATGGCGACACTAAGTGCTAGCAAAAGTGATTGACAATGCATGTAAAACATGAATGAAAGATTCAGCAAACATATCAACATGCATGTGGGTGAGGCAGTTTGCCGGTTGGGCGAATGTCTATGCAAAACAGTTTCATGCATGTGACAGCAATGAGATATCAACGAAAACTGAAAGAAAGCTAGGGAAAGATAGTATACATGTAAACCAAAGCAAGTGTTCAAATAAATCAAGAAAAGAGTACTCCCACAAGTGAAGAAACAAAAAGAGACAGAAATGCAACACAAGGCATGGGAAGCGAGCTTACCACAAAATAGCTAAGATAAATGTGCCAACTACTCATAGATGTGGTCTGGGATGTCGGAGCTAGAAGGTTGATGTGAGGAATGATCTCTGTAGTGTTTGGTTGATGAGTTTTGATAACACCGAGGTTGTGATGTTCATGGCACGAATCTAAGGGAAGCGACACTTGGTGGAGGGTTTCAGAATGGCTCCTTGCATGTAACCTCCAACTGCTAAACATAGATCCCTAAAATAAGGGATGCCTTTGCATGTTGGCTTGGGAGAAACAACCCATGCATGCAATTATGTTTTTCTTAGTCCTGGAGGGAGCCGATCAACTCAGCTGCACATGTAAGAGACTGCTTGACTGATAGAGAAAAATGCACATTTCTGGTTGGGATGTGGGCTGGCTTCCCATGAGATTTGTGAAATTTCTTGGTAGAGTCATTGACTATTACCCAGATTTGCGTAAATTCTGGGTTGAACAACCTAGTGCTAGGAAAATTTGTGCAAATCCTACTGGGAAGGTTGGCTGGCAGGGTTGCACAATCGTAGAGCCCAACAAGCTGTCAGAGAGGATTGCACAATTTCTGAAGGGAAGGTTGGTTGCTCTCCAAAAATGCTTAATTTTCAAGGGGAAGCTGCTCAGCTTGTAGTTGGACCGAGTCCGGGTGAGCAGATTGTGAAGGGAAAAGATCAAACTGTGATCGACAGGCTGCCTTTGAGAAAGAAAGACATTGAAGCTTGAGGACTTGAAAAAGGAAGGCAAGTTGTTGTGAAGGTTGGTAGGGAGGCTCCAAAATAGGCTAAGGTAAAATTAGGGAAGGGGGTTGTAGCCGCTGCAACAATACCTTGGGTTTATTATATCTGTCCCTTGGGTTTATTATTATTCACTTAGGTTTATAATGCTATAAACACCTTGTCCCTTGGGTTTATAATGCTAGACATTCACAAACCCCTATGGTTTATATTTCCCTTTGTATTATAATATGTTGGGTTTTTGTATTAAAGCCCCAAGGAATTATAAACTGAAGGGAATAATGATAAATCTATTATGTATTTGGTAGTGTATTAATGTATCTTGTCATTGTTGTTGTCATGTGTAAACATTACTATACATCTATACATTAATATACATTTTTGTGCATAATAGTAATGTATATGTACTTAAGGACATTAATATACGCATTACTGTATATATATTTAAGTAAATTATTGTATATTTCAGTACATTGTATATAGTAAAGTTCATATAAATATATAAGTTCATATACAATATTGTAGATTGGTGTGTATTTATCAATGTGGTTGATATACGCTTATCGACATTTATCAACCACATTTATTAATGTGGTTGTGTTAGTTCTATATATGTAACTAACTTTTATAAAAATTAAGATTATTAATTTTAGTTGTGCCTTACAATATTTTTAGTGTTACATTATAACATAAATCTTATATCACATTATAACGTTTACCTAGAGAGTAGCTTATATGGAAAGACAACGAGAGATGTGATGGTATAATTCAACTCCTTATACATTGTTTTATCACATTGTAACCTTTATCGAGAGAGTCGATGATATGGAAAGATATTGTAAGTTTTAACCCTGTACAAAAATTACCTGCAAACGAATTCTTAAAACAAAGAAAGTTACAATGGAGAGAAACATAATAAAAATACACAGATATTTTCCCCTGGATCCAAAATCGGGACTACTAGATTGATTTTTCATTATATTCATTTCAATATTATAATACATATATATACATGCTGAAACATCCATAAACCCAAATCCATTAACCCTAGATTAGAACATAACCATAGTTCCCCTGACTAGATCTACAAGATGCCATGGGAGGAAAACCATCATGCCCAAAACCATGTGCAAAACCCATGCACAAAACCATAGGTAGGTCCTCCCACCTAATATAGGGTCCAAAAAAACATTCTTGGGGGGCTACCCTGAACCCCATAGAGGGGGCCTACAGCCCCTCTCAAACCCCCTGATAGGGGGGACTTCCGCCCTCCCCTTTGACCACCCCCCCTGCTGCGCCTGACGCAACGAAAGGGGTTGTAGTTGCCCACCTTCTAACTCCCCGACTTTCTGTGTGGGGCTAGCCATGGAAATATTATAACACACGGACAAAATTCACCCACTTTTTGTTTTCTTTTCCACACAGGGGGTCACGTGAGAGCTTAGTCATTGGTCCACCCCTACAATGCCCATTTTTTCTCTACAAAAAGAAAAATTCTCAGTACTCATGGACTTCGTCAATGCATCTACAATATTCTTCAAGGTGTCCACCTTTACCAGCAACACATTTTTTTCCTATACCATATCCCTCACAAAGTGATACTGAACATCAATGTGCTTCGTCTTTGAATGATAAGTAGGGTTCTTTTCCAAGAAAATTGCGCTTTGGCTATCATAGTCTATCCTCATAGATTTTTGTACTAGCCCCATACTTGAACATACTATCTGCAACCAAACTGCTTCCTTATTTGCATGAGTGGATGCCATGCATTCTGCCTCTATAGTTGAAAGTTCCATTATAGAGTTTCTCTTGCTCATCGAACTGACTACACCTCCAAATAGGTTAAACAAATAACCACTTTTAGATCTTCTTTGATTCAGATCTCCAGCCCAATCTACATCAACAAAGCCATGAATCTCCAAAACTTTGTCCAATCCTAGTCTACCTTGGTAGCACAAACCATAATCACTAGTTCCATGTAAATACCTTAAAACCTGCTCCATTGTTATCCAATGCTTTTTTCCTGCTTTCGACATAAACCTGCTCAATACTCCCACTGCATGTGCAATGCCTGGTCTAGTATAGACCATTACATACATTAGGCTAGTGACTACACTTGCGTATGGAACCTGTGACATGTACTCTTCCTCTTCTTGTGTCTTGGCACACTATTCAACAGATAACTTTACACCTATAGGAATAGGAACCTTCATCGGTTTACTATCCTTGATATTAAACCTCTGCAATATTGTCTCAACATACTTCGTCTAGTTTAATTAGAGCTTCCACTTTTCCCGACCTATTTTATCTTCCATGCCCAAAATATAGTTTGCAGCACTGAGATTCTCCATGTCAAATTTGGAGGAAAATTGGGTCTACAAATCCCCAATAATTTCTTTGTCATTTCCAATCAGCAAGATATCATCCACATACAAGACCAGATAAATAACACGGTCACCAATTAATTTAAAGTACACATAATGATCCACTTTGCTTCTAATGAAGCCAAGTCCCTGTATAAATATATCAAATATTTGATACCACATCCTTGGTGACTGTTTTAACCCATACAGAGACTTTTTTAACTTTCATACCAGTTCTTTCTTTCCCTTCACCACAAAGCCTTCAGGTTGCTTCATGTATATGTCTTCTTCCAGATCCCCATGAAGTAATATTGTCTTCACATCCATTTATTCTTCCTCAAAATAAAAAGCAGTGACAATAGATAAAAGTAATCTAATAGAAGCTACCTTGGCAATAGGAGAAAAAATATCACCAAAATCAATTCTTGGCAACTGGGATAACCATTTTTTACCAACCGAGATTTGTATTTCTCCATCTTTCCTTTTGCATTGTCTTCTTCTTAAACACCCATTTGTTTCCAATGGTTTTCCTTCTAGTCATCAACTCCACCAGATGCCAAGACTCATTTTTTTGCAAAGATTCCTTTTCCAAAGTTTTCCATCCTTTGAATCTACTACTTCGCTGACAATTCTAGTATCATCATCAGTAATAGATAAAGACAAATTTGAATAGAAAGGAAATGTAGTATACCTTTATGGCTTCCTTTCTCAAACTGTTCTTTTCACAACTAGATTTTGTGTCTCCTCATCTTTCGATTCCTCTTTTGTTGTGGAGTCAGATTCTTCCTCCTTTAGCTCAAACTCTGTCTTCTCAGGTTCCTTTGGTAGGATTTCATGTTTAATAACATCTTTCAACTCTCTAAACACCACATCTTGGTTGTACACAACCTTCCTTGTTTCTGGGTTCCAAAGCTTATAACCTTTTAAACCATCCTTATACCCAATAAAGAGGCACCTTTCAAATTTACTATCCAACTTGGTCCTTCTCTCCTCTGGAACATGTACATATGCATCAGAGCCAAATACCCTAAGATGTGAAAGAGAGGGTTTCTTACCAATTCACACATCTTGTGGAGACTTGTCCTCCAACACGGATGAAGGTGATCTATTAACCAAGTAACATGCAATCTCCACCGCCTCTTCCTAGAATTCCTATCCTAACCCAACACCATTGAGGATGCTTATTGAATTCTCCATCAATGTCATGTTCATTCTTTATGAAACTCCATTTATTGTGCTATACCACACTTCTTACAGAACTCTTCAAATTACTGCTTGCAAAACTCTTCACCATTATCTATCCTTAGCACCTTTATCTTCTTCTCTGGTTGGTTTTCCACCAAAGCTTTAAATTCTTTAAACCTGTCAAAGAATTCAAATTTCTTGCTGAGGAAATATATCCATGTATTCCTTGAGAAGTCATTTATAAATGATACATAGCACACAAACTTACCTAGTGATGGAACCGACACAGGTCCAAACACATATTTAATATCCCTTTCACCCTCTTAGCACCAGAGGGGAAACTCGCCCGATTTTGCTTCCCATATACACAATGTTCATAGAAATCAAAATCCAGAGAGAAATTAGACATACCTTATACGATACCATTACCATGAAGTATTCAAAGGTCATTCTTTCCAATGTGTCCAAGCCTTTGATGCCATAACATGGTCTTTTCTCCAGAGACAACAAAGTTGTCTGCTCCACTTTTAGAAACCACATAATTGTTGCACCCATCAATAACAGTGCTACCTAGAAGCTTGTACAGAGTTCCAATCTGAACTCTCCATATCAATACCAGTGCTCCCTGAATAACCTTATAGGTATCTTTCTTGAACACCATTTTTACACCTGCATCATACATCTTGCTTACATATATCAGATTTATGGCCAATGTAAGAATATGAAGAACACATGGAAGTGTTCTAATCCTTCTACCTTGCAACTTCAACTTGACTTTTTCACGTCCAATGATTCTATCCTTTTCATCATCCCATAAGAAGACATCACCACCATCATATTTCTCATATTTGCAGAACCACACCCTATAGGGAGTGAAGTGAAAGGATGCACCCGAGTCAATCAACCATGCCTCATGATGTACATGTGTACTTGAAGAAAAAGCCAAGTACACATCCCCACCTTAATCTGAGGTTTTTTTTGCCTCTACAAAAGGAGCATCATCATATCACTTTACTTTCTCATGAGATTTAGATCTACGATCTTTTTTGAGGTGTCCTTCCTTTCCATATTTCCAGCACACCTTTAGAGGTTTTCCTTGAGATTTAGATCTCCCACTCAAGGACTTATTTTTATTTCCATTCTGGACCATCCTCATACATACAAGGAATCTCTATTCTATCCCTCCATATTTTTCCATCTCATCTCCTCCAATATCAAGGATGAGACTATTTTATCAAAATTCAAGGTAGTTGTATTGCTACATATTGCAACAACTAGACTATCCCACAAATCTCGTAGAGAACAAAGCAAACTAATGCAATTATATTCATCTGAAATTTTAATATCAATAGATAACAACTGACTTGCCACAATATTAAAGGTGTTGAGATGCTCTGTCACTGAGTTCATCCTTCATCCTCAGGTTATACAACTTTTTCCGCAGGAACAGTTTGTTCACCAACGAATTAGATTGGTACAAAGTCCCTAACTTGTCTGACTAAGCCTTCACCCTAACTTCCCCTGATACATTCAACAATATTGAATCTCAGATACATAACCGTATTGTGCTTTTTTCTTTCTGATCCAACTTCCCCTAGTCTTCATTTGACATTGTTGTTGGTTTAGTACCCAAATCTACCGCGATCCACTAATATTTATCCACCAGTAGATCCTCCATCTTGAGTTTCAACAACTCAAAACTATGGCCATTAAATTTCTCGATCTCTGATTTTCCACTTCTTGCCATCTTCTTTCACAGCAAGAATTGACCGCGTAGATCTCCCACTGAATAGGGTCTACCATGGGCCCAAGTAAAACCCCTCAGTAGCAAAGGCGTCCCCTTGAAGCCAAAACAACTTTGATACCAAATGTAGGTTTTAACCCTGTATAGAAATTAACTGCAAACAAATTCTTAAAACATAGAAAATATAAAATGGCAAGAAACAAAAAACAAATACACAGATATTTTTCCCTGGATCCCAAAATCGAGACTACTAGATTGATTTTTCATATATTCCTTTCAATGTTACAATATATATATATATATATATATATATATATATATATATATATATATATATATCTGTGTGGACGTATCCATAAACTCCAATCCATTAACCTGGGATTAGAACATAACCGTAGTTCCCTTAACCAGATCTATTAGATACCATGGGCAAAAAACCATCATGCCCAAACCATATGGAAAACCCTTGCACAAAACCATAGGTAGATCCTCCCACCTAATATAGGGTTGAAAAAAAAATATTGGTGCACTTCGCTGGACCATGTAGAGGGTGGCTACCACCCGCCTCAGACCCCCCAATAGGGGGGGCTGCTACACCCACTATGACCCCCCCACTGCACTTGGTGCAACGAAGAGGGGGCTGGTTACCGCCCCCCCCCCCCCCCCCCCCCCACTAACCCCACAGCTTCATGCGTGGGGCTATTTGTCAAAAGAATATAACACACACCCAACATATATGGAAAGACAATAGAGATGTGATGGTATAACTTGAGTCTTTATACATTTTTTTTTAAGTAGTGCAAATAGAGCAAAACAAACTATAATCCTTTATCAATTGATGTGTCATATTTAATTTTGACGCATTGTTGACAAAATAAGAGATTACTTCATCTATCATAACTACATGATTATTTCCAATGGGTAGGGGAAAACAAGGATGTTTCCCCAATCTCTTGAATTGTTGAAAAACACCCTCAAGTTCTTATCTCAATTTACTATTCTTAAGTACATGCATAGGTTTGTTATTAATATTGATATTATTTAATATATGATTATTAAGTGCATGTATAGGCTTTTTATTAATATTATGTATTATTTAAAATATGATTATTGAATGCATCAGTCTATATCCATCTTAATCTAGGATCTATCAAGCACTAAGAGGGATAAAATCTTTGGATATGAAAACTTCCCTTTTTAGTGTAAAATTTGAGGAAATGATGCATGAGCATCAATAATAGGATTATTGGTGAGCCAGAAACATAGGTGAAAGATGATGATAGAGTTAAAAAGGGTAATACTAGGTATAGGTAAAAGGTATTTGCGATACAAAGAGAGTTGATGAACCATACATAGGAAAGTTTGTTATCTTTCTTTTTATGTGATGTGAGTTTTGGAGTGCACATTTTCATTTTCATTTTATGTTGTGAGGATTGTAATGGCAGGCAACTTATGCATGCATTGTAGTGGCATCAGAGAAAGAGAACTCTACGTGTACAATTGTGGTGGTACCTTGCGTGCTCAAAGTGTGGAAATGCTTTGATAAAGATCTTGCTACGTAGAGTATTGTTGAAAAGACATAACATTTAACATATGGAGGCTTACAACACGTGGAATTTCTATGGCATGGGAAATCTACAGAGTAGAATTATTTCATTGAGTTTGAAATAACGTGGAAGAGAGAGGATATCGATCTAATGGAGTTGATTAAGACCTAGTTTAAATTGGAGTTATTACCTTGAAAACTATGGTAAATTGGCTTGTTTCTACCAACATTGTTGGAAAACCTGAAGATCATTTCCTTCAAGATTCAAACCAATATTAAGATAATTGGTAAATTAACCTTTGGAAAATTAATAAATCTTATTGGCTACCTTAACTCAAGAATAATGATATGGTGTGACATATGTACAAATTTTATGATTGTGGTCTTTAAGAAACCTTTTCCAAAGTAATGATTGAGGAAGAGTTTCAAAGTTTATCGAGATCATGGTCTTATCAAATGGGAACCTAAAACATTCTATCTGAAACGAATTGTAAATGGTTATTTGCATGCCCAAGAATACTCTATAGTTGCTAGAACCAAAATTATGATTATAGAATCAATCCATTAGATTTATACAACTAGGTTTTTCAATTTGAAGGAATTCAAGCATAATTATGCCAATGGAGATTGTACTAGGGAATTTAATTATTGTGTTCCCAATTTCAAAATGGAATTACAAAAAAAGCCAGACTTAATGCTATAATCTACCATAAAACATTGTCAGCATGGGATGAGATGAAGTTTTATTGTTGCCACCAGTTGACTGAAAGATCCATTACCTTGTTTCTCTCTCAATTCATGGATGGAAAGGTGGAAACACTTGTTAGATAACAAATCCTCTTGATTAGGTTTGTGTTAGGGTGATTTCTTATTAGAGTCCAAGAACACCAGAAAATTGAATCAACAGTTTCTTGTATGTATTTATATGTACACATTATATATCATTCATTGAGATCAATTAATATACATTTGAGTTTGGTTTCCAATATTGTGTGTCTAACTGTGGTATTAGAAGGAAGGTTTATCCACTCTTTCATTTTTTTGAGCCACTTATTTTGTGGCCTTCCTAGCTGACCCTCTTTTTACAAACTTTGAACTCCTTTCGAGTAGTCCGTCTATGGTATTGTGAAAAAGCTAGATGACTGAGAACGTGTGGAGATCTTGGTGCATCTTTGAATTAAAAGGAAAAAAACATGTGGAATCTATGTTGAAGCAAGAGGAACTAGATACTTGGAGAAGTCTCTAATAGAGAAATAGTGTTGTAGCATAAAGAAAAGGAATGAATTTTTTCATTAATCTTCAATTAAAAAGGGAGAGTGGAATAGAGGCATGGTGATAAAAAAAATGCAGTCAAAGAGTGGGAAAGAATATTTTTTTTAAATAAAAATGTTCTGGACATTGGAGGTTAAATGAATATTTTGAAGATATTTCACATGCTGGAATCGGTGATGAAAATGTGGCAAAGATTTATCAAAGGGTAAAAGCAGTATAACAAGATTCATCTAATTTTAAAATTTTATATGAGGTATTTTCAAGAATATTAGATCAAGGAATACATTTCTTTGGTTTTTATTATTACTTCAAGTTTCAACGAAATTAAAACTTGATGGCTACACATAGATCATAGAGGTGTGAAAATTAAAGAATTAAATATAATATAATATTATTGTTGTGTTATATTGAAAACAAACAATGATGGAGGAAGTTAATCACTCAAGGAGAATACATTTCCTATATATTTTATATTTCTTCCAGAATTAACATCTTTGTGTGGAAGTAGGCAAAGCCAGAAAGGTGAAAGTGAATAGAGAAGGAAGCAGAGCCAGAAAGGTAAAAGTGAACAGAGAAAGAAATAGATAAATGTGAAAGTTAATAGAAGAAAAAGTTAGTGAGCATCAAGTGAATGGAAACTATATAAAAATTGTGATTAAATAAAAAGCTTCTCATTTTGTTTATTATATTTAAGAAAAATAAGATGGTTAAACAAAAGTGAAATGAGAAAGTAAAAGTGAAAGTGGCTAGTTTTGAAATTAATTAACTTGGAGTTAGAAGTAGTGGAAATCATTAGGGGAATTTTGAGGTCTAAAATGGGCCTCCTAAGGAAACTATAAAATAATAGTGGGAATAATAAAATACGATTAGATTACATCATCAAATTTTAGAGGAAAAAAAGAGAAAACTATTTTTTCGACTCGTATTTTCAACTTATCTCCTTATGGGTTTACTCAATTTCGAGCAACAACAATCATTGGATGTGGGATTTGATTCCTCATCTAAGGGGTACTCACATTGCATACTTTTGATAAACCTTGCTGCATGGAAAATGAGAAATACAAGAAAAATATGATTGCAATCATGGTTTTTCATGTATTTATCATTTTTCGTGTAGCAAGGTCCATCGAAAGTATGCAACATGGTTACTCCTTGGATGAGGAATCAAAATTTTCATCTAGCAAGTACTCCCATTCAAAATTTGAGTGAAACCTTAGGGATATGAGTTGAAAACACAAGTTGAAAAAGTTGTTTTATTATTCTATTATTTTTTAAACTTTTTACTATTTTACTCCAAAAATGGTGAATCATCCCCCATGGTTTACATCATCATCTTGAATCCTATTGGTTCTTATAAAGTTTATTTTGGTTGTAAATTTTCCTAGGAGGCCCATTTTAGACCTCAAAATTCCCCTAATGATTTTAGGACAAGATTGTTTTGATTTGAAATAAGTTTGAAAACTTGAAGAGAAAAAAAAGGGAAAAAAATGTGAGATTTGAACCTAGTTCTCCATTGGATTATTTTTTAAGCCCACCATCAAATCACTAAGCCAATTTTTATTTAAAACAAAATGATAAAATGATTTATATTTTCTTTTAAAGGAGTATTTCACATATTTGAAAATTTGAAAAGGATTTGTTTGAAGATTCTTTTGGGTTCTTGGTAATATGAAAAAATTAACTATGGGAGTTCATGTGTAGGTCAAGTGAAGTTTAAATTATAAATTTTTTGAGTATAAAATCAATGAAATAAAAGGAATTGTGGTTAGAAGAGCTCATTTGGTATGCTAAAGATCACAAGGTCACACGTTCAAATATTTGTGAAGAAAATTTTGGAAGATATTTTTCTGGAAGTTGTCATAAGAAGAAGACATTTTGTCTGCAACAATTTCACTTTTGTTTGAGCATGTCATTATTTGTTATCTAATAATTTTTTTGTGAAAGTACTTTGTAAAACAAGTGCATTTTGGGTTGAACCCGATACCCATCCCTCAGATTAAAAATGTATTAGATATATTAAACATTCTCATTTGTTCCACTACTGAAGAAACTATAAATGTCAGCAAATAAACTCTTGTTGATATTACAGTATGTTTACATGTCATCGGAGACAGATGAATTTCTCCATATTGAGTCTAAAGTATATCGAGATAATATTAATTCCAAACAATAGTCGAAGAGTACTGAAGTGATTTTAGGAGAAAATATGGATGTAGTTAAAAGTTTTGATGTGAAACCTATTATAAGACCTTGTGAAGAGATTACGAATAACCATCAAAAAAACGGTTTGGGATATAACAAAAATGTCTTGGATATATCTTTTCACCATCTTGATTTTTCTAAACCAATAAAATTTCGAAGTGCTGGATTTCTAGATGGTGTTGTTCAAGAACAAGTTGATTTATGCCAACAATGTAATAGAGTTGGACATGTGAAATATCAATGTTTTTGCCTTCACCCATGTGAGCATTGTGGAAAGCATAATCACCACTCAAACAAATGTTCCAAAAAGAAGATTATTGGAAGAGAGAAAGTATATTTCAGATGGATTTCTTCTTGGGATTGGTAAAAAACAACGAAGAATATTTACAGTTCATACCGCAGGATATGTTCAAGAGTGTTGACGATCCTTACAATGATGAAGAATACCCCTCACCCTGTATCTGATAAGGGGGGAATTGCTGATGGTGTGCTACATGTTCAAGGATGTCAAGCAAGCCTAGGTTAGAGATCCACTGAGCCACAACCTGTACTAATTTGAGCCAACGTTGTAGCCGAAGAGACTTCAATTTTTTTTGAATGAGTTGTTTGTGAATGAGCACTTCCAAATTTGGAATTGTTCGAGGAACTACATTGATTATTCCAGAGTTTTTGGTCACCTTAAAACTACATTTTTGGTTGTTCTGAGAACTTCTATGATGGGTCTAGAGTTGGTGTTGGTTGAGACCTTGGGTTCTCCCATCTTGGTTTGTGTTCATCATTGAAAACCATTTCTAAGAGACATTCAAGTTTTGGCTAAGATGCATTTTTTTTAATTTTGAACTCTCAAACTTTGACTTTGATATATCCCTTCGAATTAAGGGGGGAATATTAGATAGATAATCCTCGAGATCAGGTTTGTGTTAGGGTGATTGGTTATTAGAGTCCATGAATACCGGAAACTGAATCAATGGTTTCTTGTACGTATCTATATGTACACATTGTACATCATTCATTGAGATCAATTAATATGCGTTTGAGTTTGGTTTCCAATATTGTGTGTTTAGGAAAGCTTTCAAACTGTAGCATGATGTTGTAAAGCACCAAGTATTGGATTTTAAATCATAATATTTCAACAGGGTTCATATCGTTGAGGATTATTCACATCAAATTGCAGAGGTCATTCAAGTTGGTGAGGTTTTGATTATCCATTAGAGGAACTCTTGGATAAGCACAACGAATTTGTTTTTAGGTTGTATATGTTTGTTGCATCATTTGGTGTAGAATTCATGGAGGCTAGGAAAATGCTGGTGAATTGTGTAAAAATACTTTATGTTCCGAACAAGAAGAGTTGAATTTGGGATGCAGAGTTGCATAAAAAATGGACACATTGAGAATGAGGTCATTTTCTTTACCACCGGGTAGCTTGGTTGTGCCTACTATATTGTCCCTATTGTTACAAAGGAGTTTGTATAGGTTTATTTTGTGAGCGTTCAACCATGGGCCATTTGGTGCTTGTCTGAAATAGGCTAATTTATGGTTGAATTATTTGCAACCCTGAAATGTTGGTGTAGAAGGTGAAATGACGCCTACTCTTAAAGGTTGTGAGTCATTTAACAACACCCAAATTTTGAACACATAACAATTTGGATGAGAGTTGATCATACATAATTCAAGAAGAGAGAATAAGTGATATGTAATTGATATGAAGTGATATATAGGTAATAAATAATGTGAATGAGAAGATGAATGAGAGGAACCAAGAACAAGAAGATACCATGAAAAACATAGAAACCAATGCAATGTGGATAAGATATAATGATTAATCTGAAGCTTTTTGAGCTCGTGAATCTCAACGAGGTTAGAAGCCTCATGTAACAGATCATGTACTATTATGCAACAAACATGAAATTTGATTCACTGGTGAAACTTTGGTGGAGACACTATAAAAGAGAAGTTATGATTCAGTTGTCGAAAGGTTTGGATTTTCGTACATGGTTGTTTCCCATGTGTTGAACATGAATATCACTACAAATAATGAAGAGTGAGTGCAACGTGATAGTGTACGGTTAATAGAATGAAGCAAGACATTCCAAGGTATATCACTTAATGGACTATGTTTGAATTTGTATTAAATTTGGCTCATTATTTAAAAGTATCAATATTTGAACTGTGAAATAATAATTGAATTGTGAAAGTATAGTATAATTGGTGTCTTTTAAGGAAAGCATTGTATAATAAAAAAAATTGAAGTCCTTCCTGAAGTAAAGTTGAAAATAATGTAAGGATTGAGTAACAAAAGATCATGGAGTCAAATAAATGAAATTTTTATGTAAATTATCAAAGTGGAGAGTACAACATTAAAATTTCTTTTATGGTGCATGTTTGGTCATACCCTACACTCTATGTTAATGTATGAAGAGTTTAATAAATTCTATTGAGACATTATCTAAGTAGCAAATAAAATTGAAGAAATGTTGAGTCAAGTAAAATATTGGATGCATTATGGATGTTACCTGACATCCAAGGTGTAGGTTATGGTCATGTCACTGCATGAAGGTTATGGAAGTTGTGAGATTCAAAGTTATGGAGGTCATATAAATTATGGTTTATATCATAATGAAACTATTTTAAATAACTAGTGTTAAAGGTTGAGTCTCCATTGAAACTAGTCACTCCAACAATAGACATATTTTCAAGTTGGTTGCATGACATACTAGATAAAGTATAATGAATAAATGATGGGAAGTCAAGGAAGATGATTGTTGAAGACCAATGAATTATATACATGTTGTGGTCATCCAATTACAAGTTATTTTTGTAGGAATTTTGTTAGAGGGAGACGTCCTTCCCACAAATTTTGTGTAGGTATTGTAGCAGACAACTCAAGTATGGAGATGAAGACTGAAGAAAGATGAAAAAAGAGGAAAATACATCACAAAGACAGTTAAATGAGGATGAAGATACATGGAATGAAACCCTTAAGAATAATAACTTCTAGCTAAGGTTGGGTATAAGTTGTTGAAACAACTCCACAAGTTGCGAATGTGGATAAAGTTTCCAGGGAAAGAGCAAGTGAAACTCATGGGAATGAATAAAAACCTAAAGGAATAGAAGAAGCCTAAGAGGTTCTAGAGGAGAGAAAAAATGTTACCAAAAGGATAAGTTTAGAGAGAGAATTTTGGTGAGGTACTTGTGATGGGTGAATTAGACTTGTTATTGAAGAGGCTTAGTGCAACTCACCAATGAACAAGGTAAAGTTCACAAAAAATGAAGTGAAATATGACTATGGATGGTCATATAGAGGATTCAAAAGAAAGACACAGGAAAATGAAAGAATACTTCATGAAAAAAGAGGAGAAAGAGGCAATATATAAATATGGATGAGAACATAAATAATGCAGGAAAATGAAGACAATGATGTAGCAGAAAATGAAGACAATGATGTAGCAGAAGCATGATGGAAAAAAATAAGAAAAGAAATGACATATAGATAAATTTTTGTGTGTAACGTGTGATGATAAATCAATGGACAACATTTTTAACAGTTTGAGTGGTATTTAGTGAAAAATGTTTCGATGTAAATGGTATTGATTGTTGTAACAAGGTTAGATGAACCATGAAGTAGAAGTTGGAAAAATGTTTGTACTCATATGTGAAGAGTGAGTTACCCCTTAGAGTTTGTGGTAAAATTGACACCATTACGAGGCAATTTGTGGTCTGTCAAAAAACATTTTGTAAAGGTTGTCATCATGCATTACTGTGGTAGATGTACTACATAAGGATGTAATCCATTCAATGTAAGAATATCAAGTGTCAATTGAGGTTGTTAGGAGTGACCATTGAGTCCAAGACAAACTCTGGAGAGAATTCACAGGAGTTGAGTAATGCATGGTCAGGAGACCATGAAATGTTTTGTGCAAGCGCATTGGAAATGGGCTTACAGGTGAGCCAAAAGCACAGGAGATAGATGATGGCAAAGTTGGAAAGGGGAAAAACAGGTACATGTAAAAGGTATTTATGACATAAAGGCAGTTGATGAACCATGTATGGGAATGCTTTTCCTAGTGAACAAGTTGGTACAATGGATGGAAGCCAATTTTCTGATGGATGGTAATTGTTTTATATGGACTTCAAACATGTTTGTTTTGTAGGAACAAGGTGAAAGCATGAAGGGAGATAGGAAGAATACTATAAATCCAAAAAGAAAAAAGATGTGAGGACGTAGAAACCAGTTCAAGGATGAAGTGAAAAAAAGGAAATTACAAATAATTGTTAGAGAGGGAGTGCGAGAGAATAATTCATATGTGTATTATATGGTAGATAAATGTTATAATTTAGACTAAATCTATAAATGTCCGTGTCAACTAGAGAGGAAGAAATCAGAGATAATAGGGATAATTGATAAAATCATCAAGATATTGAGGAAAGATATATGGAGATAAATTATGGGATTTGGTGGATATTTCTTAAGAGATTTAGGAGATGGTTAAGGAATTAATGACTAAACATGAAAATGGTTGTTATAGTTCCTTATATTATATAAGGAGAAAATTTGTAATCTTTTGGGACATTTATTGAGTGTGTATGTGTGATTAATACAAATTTCCCATATAGGGGGGATTATAGAGTGAAACTTTTGTTACCTTGCTTCTTATGCGATGTAGGTTTTAGAGTGTACTTTTTTTGTTCCATTTTATGTTGTGAGGATTGTAATGGTAGGAAGCGTATGCCTATATGAGGAAATATTTTCACCTCGACAAATTTGATCCCTCTTAGTGCTTGAAAAATCTCGAGTTAAGATGGCTCTAGGTTGGTTTCAATTGTGTGTGGCCATGAAAAATTTGTCCAACATCTAATTACTCTGATCATTTCAAATACATTAAATATGTGTAAGATTAATTTGGTCATTTTAATTCTAAATTTTCTCAGTTTCCTTAGTTTATTGAGATGATAGAGACTATTAATAACTTGAATGAGGAAATTAAATTTTTGAATGGAAGGTAACAATGTAATAGTGTTTAATGAAAGAAAGTGTGAATAATATGAATGTAGTAAATTCCAAATAATATTTTTTGTTATCAATCTCAAACTATTTTCTTCTACTATTCATATTCCCACACTTATAGTTTCGCCATATTTTCATACAAGTCATATGAAAAGGGTGGTTGAAATCTTAACCATTCAAATATTTAACTTGAGCTATTATAATAAATGTCATACCTTGACTCTCTTTATCTCTATTATTAATAGTATCTTTCTCCAAATTCAATTATTGTGACTTATGGAGTGCTAAACCTAAGTAAATTTCAATAGTGGTTGTTTTTTATTAGCTCGTTTGAATGAAAAGTGAGTAACAATGTTGAATGATGGAAAATTGACATAATAAGAATGTAGTCAATTAAAAACAGTTTACATTTTGAAGAAGAAAATATTTTTTTGGGTCCCAAAAGTCACACTATGTTGTGCTATAGCATAAAACCTCGAAACATCTAAATCTAATTCTTATTTGTTGTTATTGATTTTTCTTTTCTGTTGAAAAGTATGTGTATGAAATCACCTATTTATTTAGTCTTGCTAAATATATATCTACATTATGTAGGTTAGAATGTTCATGTTTGTTCATTCTTCGTTTTAGGCAAAAAAAAGAAAAATAAAAGTAATGAAGAACTTGCAGCAAATTAAATCAGTGATTATTGTTGTTTGGTGTAAATATTGTCTACTAAATGACCGTGTAAATTTTTATTCAGATTCTACCAATATTCTTTGCATTTATTTCAGATTCAAGTTTCATGTACTCTAGTTTCCTTCATATAATTTTTCCATAAAATGTAAATAAATATAAAGAGTCATTTTCAACCATTCAAATCAGATTCTTAATATTTGTTCATATGTGTTTGTTTTTGTAATACTATGAAAAATACTCTACTTTAGCTGTAAGTATCTCTTAAATATGAACGTCTCATACATTCTATCATTCAACATGGTTTTTCACAAGAAAGTGCAATTTATAATGAATAAATTCTAGATGAATCAATTGTTCAATTTCTTCCTTAACATTTAAATTTCTCCTGAGAATCTAAGGGAGGTAAAAATGTCAATAGTTCAAATGGTTTTTTTTGGGTATGATTTCCACTAGTTTTGAGTTAGAGTATCCAAATTGCATTGGGTTTTACATAAAAGAAATAAAAGGGTCTTAAAGAAGAGAAAAATGGAGAACAAATTTTAACAAAATTAAAATGAGCAGTTAAGAATTCAACTATAAGAAAACATAGTAACTTGAATTTTTCATTTTTATTTAAAGCCCATGTAAAGCTCATCAGAATAATGAAGATACCCTTTTACAATATTTATAAATTCTACAGAAATTAAAGAAGACAATTATACTGATTTAGAATTTTCCTCAATTGACAATCACATTTCAATTTCATACCAAACCGAGTTTACAACATAATAGGCCATGAAAAATCCCTCTAATTGTATTAATATGGTGCAAAAATTAAATTACAAGGTGGGTTTTAGAGTTATATGAAAAATAAGCACCAACATCCCAAGACATCCTTTAGAATTCCTCCTTACAACAACTTCGAAAACCCAACAGATTCTAGGAAAATTTTGACAAAGTTTCCCCGACACTAGAAAATTTCTCCCTAAGCTAATCCAAATGAGGCCTATATATAGACACTCAAAACTCAAGGCCCTTTCCCTAAAGTTCTAGTGGTATTTAGAAACCACTAGGAATCTTTTACAAAATTACAGTTGTCTTGTAACTAAATTCCCTTAGAAGTTTGTAGAAAAATATGCCAGTTGTAGGATGGGCCCCATTTGATTTGGTTGTAGTGTAATGTCCTTCCCTTTCTTTCTTGTACATTAAGTGTTATTCTCTCTCTTTCCTAGGCACTATCTAGGTTGTGTAATACCTTAGTTTGGTTGCCTATGGCATTGGTCTTGGTTGTGTCGATGGTTGAGGTTGTTCCTGCTACTACTATAGAGGCCTGTAAATTAAGCCTAACTCTGGAAGTAACACCTATGGAATTGGTATAGTTCCCCTCTAAATGACCAATTTATGTAATTCCAATACACCTCTCCATTCCTTACCCAATGGGATGTTGCATGACTGCGCATCCAAAATATTCCCTTTTTAAGTGGTGGTTGTCTCACAATGTACCTTACCTTGTTTTCTGAAGATGCCCTTTAATATGAATAGAATTTCAAAATAGTCTTCATACAGGTTAACAATGTCCTTTCCCTATAGTGGGCAATCCTCCTCCCTGATGCCTTTATGAGCATCCATAATGCTATTGAGGATCTTCATAAGGGATTACCTAGATATAAATCCCCATTCCCATTAGATAATAGTGGGAATTTCCTCTTATATAGCACCTCACATCTGTCTTTAAAATTGTGCACTTCCTTGGCCAGTGCATCTACTTATTTTCCACCAGTGTCACCAATTTTTATTTTCTCTCCATTTGGTTGTCCCTACCCACTTTGATATATCAATGTTTGCATTGATGACCTCCTCCTTGGAAATATTATTAGGGAAATAAATGATCACTCTAGCCTTGGTAGGGGAGTCAAAAATAACATTATTGATGGTAGTAGTTGATTTGTGGGGCCCCCTGTTGGATTCTATCTTTTCCTAGATCAATTCTATGTGACCATAATGCTTTTCTACTACCTTTATGATCCTTTCCCAATTGATTCTTTTGGTAACCTTGAAAGAGGATTTTCTTGGATGCTTCCTCCTAAAAAATTCCAATTCAACTTCAATTTTCTCACCGTGCTCCTATTCCATGTACATCTTCATCATAAAAATATGGTTCTTTACTTTTATCCTTCATTTGGACATCAGTAGTGATTATGGTAGATGAATAGGGGGAACTTGTTGAAAAGGGATAGTTGACTAGGAGTGGAAAAAATACAAAATGGAGACTCTTAATATATTAAGTAGCCAATAAGGAGGTGCCATGTGGCTTTAGGAGATTGGCTAGTAAGTTAGAGGGATAATCTTTTAAATTTTGAGCTGTAGATTGACCAACATGCACAAAAGGTTGATTTTATGTCTCTTTGGAGAACTTAAGCTTGAATTTAGTAAATGTTGACGTGAATTGAACTTATGAATTCTCTTAGAAGGTTAATTTGAAAAATTTGGAGGTTTTCTCACTATAGAGAGGAATTTTTTTTGGCGCACACACACATTCTTCATGATGATGCATCTTGGGTTTCAATTTTGAGTCAAATTTGTGCAAATTCATGAGTGAGGTTTTAATATGTAAAATTATTAGATATGAGGTGAAAAGGCAGTGAATTATGGTTTTGTAGAGTGGAATTCAAGCTCAACAATGTGAAATTGACCTTATATGTGAACACATTGAGTTGGAGAGCTCAATAGGATGCGATAATGAAAAAAATGGGCCCCTTGAGCCCTTTTTATAAAAGCAAAGTTCCTGACATGTGCCAATACCACATTAGGCACAAAATTTAGATGAAATCATGCTTAAATCGTGATGATGTTAGCATGGCATGGGTCATTCTACGTGGAAGGGATGATGTGTACATAGGATGATGTCATGAAGGATACATGGCAGAGAAAATCATAGGCGTGGGTGACTTGGAAGTCTTAATAGGGTTGGCTTGACATGGCATCAGAGAATGTGGGATGCCTATGCGTTAGGGATGTAGAAGGTGTTGATCAAGTGGGATGATGTGGTAGGAGGGGTTTGAAATGGACAATGATGTGGAGGGACGTGTGGAAAGTTTTGTACCCCTTCTAAACTCACCTTGGAAAGATTTCGAGTAGCTTAAAGGGCATGAGAGGACACCATGTGTCCCTCATCAAACCTCTTCATATAGTTAAATTTTTTGCGCATTCACAATGTGGGGATGTGTGGGTGATTGGATTGACTGATGCACCCACCATAAGATCAACCGGTGCACCCACAGTCAGATCTGTGCACCATGCAACTTATCAACTTCGGTGCTTTGGTTCTTGTGGCTTTTCATGCACCTGTGCCACAATTTCATGATGGTGCTAGCCCACCGGCACCCCTTAGCCAAGGATTATTCCTTTTCAATAGCGTGACCTTGAAAAGTCCTTTTGTGGTTCGTGAAAAGCCTTGGAGAGATATTTTTAAGGGTGGTGCACTTTATCACCAACATTGGCTCCATTTATTTCTTTGTAGTTCATTGATAAATGAAATGATTTCATTTCTATCATCATGGTTTTCCTTAAGAACTTACCCCAATAATGTCTTCAACTGCTAGCGAAGGTTGAATGAGTGAATGTATTAAGTTCTTATCCCCCTAGAATAGCCTGAATCTAGGATCCAATGTGAAACTTCAACAATGAGTTTATAATCTAAGAAATATTATCTTTCTTTGTTGACAATGCTTACCAGCTGATGAATATTATGTTGGGTATAGGGAGGTGTTGCATCATGGTTGGAAACAATTTTCTTCTTGAGCCTATGTCTTAGTACAGGACCGATTGGACTTCCCATACACTCTTGTTCCATCAAAACAACAATACTCTTGTCTCAACTTTCTGGCCCAGAAAATCAACCAAAAAAAATTATTTTGAAAAGGACATCCAAGGCATCATCTTCATAATTCCAGCCACATACTGCATATAGGTTACCAAAAGTTTCAAACATCCTACAGGAATGGAACATCCTTGCTTTCCACTATATCCAGGAACAAATAATACCTCCTATAAAACTGGAATTCGAGTAAAGCTAGGGAAAGTGAAAGCAACACAAAAAAACCTAATCCACAAGTGGGAAAAAACTGGGAGAGAGAAATAGATGAAGTGCAAGTAGATGACTTTAACAAGATCCACAAGGAGGGAAATATCATAGAAATTTTAGGAAGGCACACAAGATCCTTACTATGAGTGCACAATAGAAATCCTAAAAGAACCTCACAATTTATCGATAGAAATAATTAAGTTCGAGGAACCAAACATACAGAATTACCTTAGAATACAACAATGGGAGAACAAGGGTGATAAGACAAAAACCATATTATAAAATCGTTAGTTGTAGAGTACTCCAAACTAGTCTTTTTTGTGTGATACCATTAAATAGCTCTCTGAGGCTGGGATCCGCACATTTGCTAGCATCCTCTTTATAATAGGTTAGAGCCAGGGATTTTAGGTTAAGAAGTTTACAAGTGGTAGGCGAAGTAATTTCTAGGAGGCTCTTGCCTTTCTAATTTGAACCAAAAATACCTACTAAATATTTTCTCTCATTATCATGTTTTCTAACAATAATATTGAGAAATAAGTTATAGGGTTGACACTAAAGCGCCCCTACAACCTTAAGAAAAACTTAATAATTTGTCATCACATATAGGAAGGAGGAAGGATGAAGATACTACGTGAGAGATAACACATGTTTAGTGGAATTAACATCACACATATGGTGCATATGGGGGCATGCCACACCTCCCCCCTCCTTAATGATTATGGGAGTCGATGTGGTGGTAGGAACCCCCCTCAATTTCCCATTCCCTTCAATATTCTATCACCATTAGGGTGAATAAGTTCCTTATTAAAAGAGAAAATGTATTATATTAATATAAAGTAAGAGTTGTTTTGGCACTTTCCTAAACTTGATTTTATGAAGTTATGAACTAAAATTATAATTGGTAAAATTAAAGAAAATAATATGACTCCCTTTTAGGTTTAGAATTTCTACCTTGAAAATGCTTATGAATATGGACACCATTCTAAATGTTCCCATAAAGGACAATTTTTTTTCACATAAATATATAGAGCTTAGGGTTAAGTAGCTCACAAATGGTAAAGCTTAAGACATTGAAGAATACCAAGCTAAAATTTATAAAATTAGAGTGTTTATGCTATCCCTTACATACATAGGCTCTTTAGTTTAGTAATAAAGCAATGCTTCCCTAAACCCTAGAAGAAAAATCTCAATGTATCTATTTTTAAAACCTAGGATAAACACATTCTCTTTAATTATTATACCATTATATTTATCCACATTATAGGGAATACCTATGGAATTATTTTGGAAGAGATTAGGCTATGGATAAAAAGCCATGAGAAAGGGGCTAAATGAAAGGCTAAGCTTACGAGATATCATTCAATTATAGATTTCCTTGTTATACTTGGTATCATCGTGGAGGATTTCTACAATAATAAAACCAAACTATATGTTGTTTCATTGAATTAGAAAAACATTTTGAAAAGTACCGAGACAAAAGTTTGGAATGGATGGAATAAATAAAGTTTCCTTTTGATTTGATGGATATTATCACAAAGTTTTATGAGAACATTAATTCTTAGTTTAGGAAAATATGGGGTTGATTGGAAGAAATTAACTGTAAGATCATAATCAAGCAAAGTTTTCTCTTATCCTATACCCTTTTTGGAACATATATTAACAATTTAGAAAGTTGTTAGAAGGATTAGGTTGTGCTCAAGTGACTCTATATGGTATAATATTCAATATTCTTCTTTATTTTGATGATATTGCTCTTATGATGAGAAATACCTCTGGCCTTAGAAAGGAACTATGAATTATCCATTATTTATTCTCCAATATATCAATTTCACTATTAATAGTAACAAGATAATTAAATATAAAAAAACCACATGTGATACATTTGTATATGAAAACAACAACTTGAAGGAAGTTCCTTGATAAAAATATCTTAGAATTCATTTTTATCACAAGCTTATGTGGAATTATAACATTGATAAATCATAAATGGAGGGAATAAGTATTAATATGGGCTTGAAAATAATCGTAAATCAATGAATCTTTAGACATGTGATTAAAAGAAAAATGAAAAAAACCCTCTTTGAGACTCTCATTATTTGTGTTATTTTAAATGGATAACCGGTTTAGGAGATAACTACTAGTATCTCTAGAGAGTTTTGAAGAATTTAAAATTTAATATAAAATAATTTTATAACCTATAATCTCAAAATTGGAGTAAATGCATATTATCATATCCTCTTCATAAAATTGAGCCTTCCACCATTTGGAGCATAGTTATGACCAAGAACCTAATGTAGAATAACAAGTTAAACAACATGGAAGGTAAAAGGATTCCTAAAATTTCTTATGACTTCAGCCAAAATAACTTTCAACTTAAGATAGGATGACATAAGGATGCATAGTTTTGGCTAAACCATTAGAGAAAAAAGGAAGAGAACATATTTCTGAATAAGGATAACAAAATTTAAGGGAAATTTATGGTGCGATGAATATTTTGTTGGCCCTAAAGTCACACTAAGAGTGGGGTGAATCAATATGATATTAATATCACAATTTCATAATCTCAACTAATCGTTCATTCATTTACCAGTGCTCTAGAACATTATATTGTTATGCGTAATCATATAAGTAATGTAACAAGAAGGCATTACATCATAAGGAGACAAAAAAAAATTAGGTGGAAATCCAAATGGGAGAAAACCACCAACTCTTCTTCTGCTTAACCTTCAACTCCCTTACATCAATTTGTAGGCCCCAACCCATGAGAGTCAACTACCTCCAAAATATGAAAGATGCCACATATGGTAAGATACAACCTGATTGAGGCATCGACCTTGACAATTGCAATGAGCTACTCACTTTAGAATACAACCTAATCGAGGCTCTCACCTTAAGGGTGAGTAGGATCCAACCTGGTCTAGGATTTGACTTGCTTTAGGCTCTAACATATTATAGTCTCTAACCTTATTGAGGCTCCAACTTCCTTTCTCTGCTTCATTATGGACCTCTATTTCATCATATTTTCAAATTGGATCCATAATCAACATATATTACTAAATTATACGGAATATCATAGCCTGAATATAGTCACTATCACAACTTGTACCAACATCTCATACTTCCATTGCTACCAATATTATCATGCCTCAACCATCAACTTGTAACCACTACCAGATATCCTGCAACCAATGTACTACTTTACAAAACACACAAGTGTTGGAAATATGTTGCCATTGATGGAAAAGGAAAATATTGAAGGCAAAGGAAAAACATGACCACTATAGAGCATTGATGATGGTTTTTTACAATGGATGGAAATGGATGACATGAGTGTTCAAGGTCAGTTATAAGAAGAATGAAGATCAACATTCATGGTGAGATAAGTGCAGATAATTTGGATCCATTTTTGGCATAGTAGATCATCTTAGATGTGAAGATATCCGAAATATGTTTCTAGTGATATGTGAAAGTTTGAAAATGGCCTCTTTGATTGAAAGATATAGCCAATCTAGTTGCAAGACCCAAGTGAAAGTTAGTAGAGATAAAGAGGCTTGGAAGCCCTTTTTGGCACTTCACTAAAGCTGGAAAAAGTGTCAAACCTATCGGAAAGCATAGGGTAACTACCATAAAGAGAATTGGGTGCACATGGATACATAACATGGCAACAAAAATAATTCTTTTTGGCTCATAGTGGAGCCCATTTAATAGCTTGACCTGACAGAGGGAACCTGCTTGATGTACCTGAGAGGTTTGCAAAGAAGGAACAAATAAAATGGGAAAGATGATTGCAACAAATGACGCCATCCTAGTGGATGTAGCTCGAACGTAACACCCTAAAGAAACCTTAATGCACACAAGGAGGATGCAATGAGAGATTTGTTTATTGGACGATGGAAGAAACCACCTGGTAGATGTAACCCGAAGGTAACACCATTGAGAAAGAAAAGCCATACAAAGTTAAAGCGATGGGATATAATCAGTGCGTAGATGTGGCCCTAATAATGACACAGTTTATTAATTCAAAAGTAAGCGAGAGGCCCCCATAATGATAGTGAAGCCCACAAAGGAATGCTCGAAAGGATATCAAGACAATGTGCAAAGGACAACTAACTTGGAGGAAATTTGAGAAAAAAAATAAATAAGTTGTGTGCCATTAAAATTTTATAAATGAAATATGCAGAAAAACAATGCCTTAGACCCTTCTCTCACCTCTCTAACAATATGAAAAGTGGCCACATTTTATTGGTTGGAGATGACGTCAACAACCAATCAATGGGATCATGACATGTGGTAAGTAGATTTGGTTTTTATGGGTACTTGAATGGCCCATTTTTGAGTGATACATGGACTACTCAGAGGTTGAAATGTGGCACAGGTGACGTAAGTATGACATCATCCCATTGGTCATAACACAGAAGACTAAAATAGCAGCACTTAAATGAAGTGATAGGATGAATAATCTTTGGTTGATATAGGAGGTATCAAAGTTGACTTATCTTAGAGGAATTTCTATTGGCTCTTGGTTGCAAGGCGAACCCCATGGTACAAGTCAACCCGCAGGTATGAGCTTGAAAATGATTGAAAGTGCACATTATTAAAGCATTGGGAAATAGGTGTTAGGACATGCCAAACTAAAAATAAGCAGAGTGACAATAAATGAGAATGAGGCAATGAAGACCTATGGGACAACTAAGCCCACAAGTATGACCTTGGAATTTCAATAAAGTGACCATGAAGGAAATCACCAAAATTGAGAGATTTGGGCCTAGGCACCCACATGAGGTTACATGGAGTAGAGAACCAAGGTTGTAGATGTTTACAAAGTAAATTGAGCCCTCGTAGGCCTAAACAAGTTAAGCACTTAAAGGATTGAGTGACATATCATTGCACTCAATCCCATGGCAGGAAAGAAAACAAGTGCGAGTAAAAAAGGTGCTAAAGCCAAATTCGATGGATTTCATAGTGATTCTTTAATAAAATTAAATGGTCAAGGAAATATATTTGGTAGCGCAATTGGTAGAGACATATTAAAAGGCCTTTGGGCCTATAGTAAAGTGCTTAGGAACTTGGATGGATGAGTTGGCAGCTAATTCTAGAAGCGTGTGATTATGTAAAAAACCTTCAGGCTTTGGTGGAATGAGTCAGTAGCATGTGATTGTTTAGTGATAGTCTTAGCAGTTAAGCCAAAGTTAATTTCTGCTAAAAATAGAAAAGTTGGCTAAATTCTGTTACAAGGCCATAACACTAGAAATAAGCAGAAAAATAGTAGTTTAACTAGACTTTCTTGAAGTAATAAGTGAGGAGGAAAAGAAGACTTGGAGAGAAGATATAGAAGACTAAATTGAATAGCACAAAAGAAAAAAAATAAGAAATCCATATAAAGTCAAAGAGAACGATAAATAAAGTCCAATTCTAAAAGTATCAATCCATAATTCTTTATAAGCAGTCTTGAGAAAGTAGGTTGACAAGTTTTTGTGTGTGTGGATGAGAGGTTGTTGGTGCAACAAGATGAATTTCGCATCAAGGGTGAATCATATATCATATTTGATATCTAATAAATGACTAA
Organism: Pinus tabuliformis; assembly: GCA_031772625.1. Taxonomy (NCBI): domain Eukaryota; kingdom Viridiplantae; phylum Streptophyta; class Pinopsida; order Pinales; family Pinaceae; genus Pinus; species Pinus tabuliformis. Next base: position 862,694,352 of record CM062819.1, on the reverse strand, counting down.
TGAACTGGTGATTAGTGCTTTGATGTGTTCATCAAAGGTGACTTTTGGGGTTGATTTTGTTGGTGCATATAGTTTGGTGATTTGTTCAATAATGAGAAATTGTTGAAGGTGATGGTGATTTTTTAGAAATCACATATTATTGAAGGTGTTTGTAAGGTGGATTTGGTGAGTATTTGCAGTTAGGAATTTTTTTTTGCTTATGAGGTAAGAGGTCTATTGGTTCTAGTTTGAAAATAGGTGAAAGATGAATAAAGAGGGCCAACAAGTGGTAGCTTGCAGACCAAGCCTTGTAGCGCCTTCCGGTGGGTGTTGGTAAATGTTTAGGGGAAGAATTTCCATTCAGGAGAGGTTGATAATGAGTAGGGGAAAGAGTTTCTTTTAGTAGTAGTTGATAAATGAGTAGGGGCAATAGTTCCTTTACTAGAGGTTAATAAATGAGCAGGGGAAAGATTCCTTTTCAGCAGAGGCTAGTAAATGAGTAAGGGAATCGGTACCTTTTAGTGAAAATTGATCAACAAGTAGGGGGAAAGAGTCCCTTTCAATAGAGGCTGATAAATCAGTAGGGGTGGCAGTCCCTTTTATTGAATACTGATAAAGGAGTAGGGATCGAAGTTAATTTTAGTAGCAATTGTTAAACCTAAGAGTAATAGCTTGTGGGGCATTACTGTAATCAAGTTGAAGCTTGTAATAAAAATAATATGTGTTTCTTATGTATATTATTGTCATGTGCTTGATGATGATCATGTTATGTTTTACATGATTGAGTTGTGTTGTTGATCCATGAACAATTACTAAAGTGATTGAAAAGTATAATTTTTGAAAATTTGTATAATCTGGACCCACTACTAATTCACCCCCCCTCTCAATACTGTCTGGGTTTCCATTGTTTCTAACAAAAAGAGATTCTGAACATGAAAGATGAGTCCAAATATTTTTAAACCCCTCTATCTAAATTTTTCTTTGATCTTTGATCACCTAACTTTTTATAGATCAAAATTTGGATAAATAATGTTCTAAAAAAAATATGTGATTATATGAAATGTTACATGTTCTATAGTTTGAGAATTTATGGTCACCCTCCAAATATATTGTCAGATTTTGGCATTAGTCACTAGATTCTACTATTTGTTCTATATAATGGCAAAAAATAACATAAAAATTAATTCAACCTAGTTCTTGTTAGAGGTCAAACCCATGACCTAGAGGTTCTCACTGAAGTGAAATACCAAGTGTGTTGAATGTTGTTCCTCACAATGGCTATCATTCAAAATGATTTTTTTCAATGGAAATGATCTATAATAAAAAGGTGGTTCTCGACTCATGCTAGATCATTGTTCCAACTATCATACAACCATGCAACTATTTAAGATTTAATGTATTATTGTATCTTTGGTACCAAATCCCCCCACTATATCAAATGCACTTCACAAAATAACACTCTAAACAATCACTCATAAGAATGTAGTTCATGCAACGATGCATATCATATATGTGTTAGAAAATTATATATTACGGGGCAATGGAACACATAAAATATTGCAGAAATATAAACACAGAAAACGCATAAAACAAGAGAGACACAGATATACGTTTTTCACCCACTTTGGGCTACATCCACCCCGAACAGCCAGTCCTTCCTTTCTATTATCCAACAAAATGAAGAGACACAACCTACAACAGATCCGCTGTAATATCCTCTGTTTTCTCTCATAGTCTCACCTCTCTGTTTCTCGCTCATAGAATACACATCTATTACACAGCCTCAAATACAATGCCCTCATACAAAGAGAGGGGTTGCCTTCTAGGGAAAAAAACCCTAAACTAAACATAAGTTCTACCGTCAGATCATCCACCTAATGAACGGCCCAGATTGACTAGAAATTACTATACTTTTACAAGGCAATTTTACATCTGTTTTTAGCTTCGGGGGAGGTGCCCCTGAGGCCCTGCCGGGGGACCGTTGGCCCCCAGACCCCCGTAGGGGGGACAAGTCCCCCCCGTACCCCCCCCGTGTGGAGGGGTGTACAAACTTCCTGGGTTATACATCTGGCTGAAACAAAGACCTCTGAACAATCATGCTCCACACACAACAATCTCCCACTTGGAGAATGATTGTAGCAACTCCACTGTTGCTTCATTTGCTAGACAATGACTCCTCTTTGGACCTGGCTGCTTCTCATCTTCATCGTCATCCTTGAAGACCAATTGAAACTGAGCATGTTCTCAGTTTCTCCCTGGTTACAACTTTTGTTAGCATATCTGCAGGATTCTGGCTAGTGTGTATCTTTTCCAGCTTCAACTCTCCATCTTCCAACACTCATCGTATGAAATGGTACTTGAGCTGTATGTGTTTAGTCTTGGAATTAAATGCTGAGTTCTTTGCAAGATGAATGGCACTTTGGCTATCATTGTATAATGTGCCCATATCATGCTTCTTACCCAATTCACCCATAAACCTTTGTAACCAAATCATTTCTTTACTAGCCTTTGTAGCAGCAACATACTCTACTTTTGTTGTTGAAAGTGCAACAACACTTTGTATTTTTGAAACCCAACTGATAATTGTTCCACCAACAGTAAATGCATATCCAGTAGTGCTCCTCCTGTTATCTCTGTCACTTGCCATATCTGCATCAACATATCCCTATAGGGAAATGTTTGAACCACCAAAGCATAATGCTTGATTTGTGGTACCTTTCAAATATCTAAGAGTCCATTTCACTGCTATCCAATGTTCCTTTCCTGTATTGTTCATTTACCTGCTTACAACTCCCACTGCATGTGCAATATCAGGCCTTGTGCAGACCATTACATACATTAAGCATACATTAATCCATGTCTTCTTGGGTCTTTGGGCACATTTCCTTACTAAGTTTGAAATGGCTAGCAAAAGGTGTACTAACTGGTTTTTCATTGTGCATGTTAAATCTTTTCAACAGCTTTTGTATGTACTCATTGTGAGACAATGTTAATTTGCGATTTTTCCTGTCTCTTGTTATTCTCATACCAAGGATTTGTTTTGCAGCTCCCAAATCCTTCATTGCAAATGAATTTGCCAATTTTCTTTTGAGCACATTTATTTCCTGCATGTTATATCCTGCAACAAGCATTTTATCTACATACAATAACAATATAATATAGCTTCCATCATTTTGCTTTTTCAGATAAACACAATGATCAGAGTGACATCTAGTATAACCTTGTTCAGACATAAACTTGTCAAATTTTAGATACCACTGCCTTGGAGCCTGTTTCAAGCCATACAAGCTCTTCTTTAACCTGCACACTAGTTTCTCCTTCCCTTTCACTTCATATCCTTGTGGCTTCTGCATATATATCTCTTCCTCCAAATCCCCATGGAGAAAGGTTGTCTTTGCATCTAACTGCTCAAGATGCGAATCTTCAACTGCCACTAGACTTAAAATAGTTCTGATTGAAGACATTTTAGCAACAGGAGAAAATATTTCATCAAAATCAATACCTTTCTTCTGTGCAAACCCCTTCACCATAAGTCTAGCTTTGTACCTCTGTTTTCCTCCATCTTCTTCCTTCATCCTGTAAACCCATTTATTTTGCAATGTAGTTTTACCTGCAGGCAACCTAACTAAGTCCCAAGTCTGGTTATGCATTAATGAGTCCATCTCTTCTTCCATGGCTACCTCCCACTTCTTCCTACTTTCAACATGCATTGCTTCTTCATAACATTTGGGTTCACTGGAATCAGTCAACAATAAATAATATAATGAAGGAGAGTATCATTCAGGGGGTCTACTTATCCTGGTAGATCTTCTAACACCGCTTTCAGGTGTTTGGGGTGCCTGTTGCTGTTGTGGTGGTTGCTGCTGTTGTGGTTGTTGATTATTATTATTTCCAGGCACCTTTACTTTTTCAGTGATTTCATCAAGAACTGTGTATTCCTTATTTTCCTTTTCCTGTTTCTTTTCCTGCGACTGATTCTTATACAAGACCTTTTCATTGAATATTACATCTCTGCTCCTAATGATTTTTTGATTGTCATAATCATATAAGCGATAACCAAAATCATTGACACCATATCCAATAAAGGCACATTTCTTTGACTTTGCCTCAAGCTTTGTTCTATTTTCTTTATCAATATGGACAGAGGCCTCACAACCAGAAGGCTTTAAAAAAGAGTAGTTTACCTTTTTACCTGCCCATGCTTCCTCTGGAACACCACCATCCAAGGAACTTGAAGGCCCTCTGTTTATTAGATAAACAACAGTATCTACAGCATCTGTCCAAAACTGTAAAGGCAATCTTGCATGCAATCTCATGCACCTTGCACGCTCCAAGATTGTTCTGTTCATCCTTTCTGACACACCATTTTCTTGTGGTGTTCTTGGAACTGTCTTCTCTCTGTGAATTCCATGCTCTGAATAGTACCTATCAAACTCTTTGCTGCAATATTCACCTCCATTGTCTGATCTAAGACACTTCAATTTCTTTCCTATCTCAATCTCAACCAAAGCTTTCCATTTCTTGAAAGTATCAAATAGATCAAATGTATTCTTAATACAATAAATCCAAGTTTTTCAGGTTGCATCATCAATAAAAGTAACATAATAATGAGAGCCGCCGAGAGATGATACCTGAGCAGGTCCCCATACATCTATATGCACAAGCTCTAATTTTTCATTCTTCTTTTCTTTCCCAACTCTAAGAAATCTAACTCTCTTCTATTTTCCATAAATGCAATTCTCACAGAAGTCCAAATCAACATTCTTCAAACCCGGCAACAAATTCCTTGAGTGAAGAATCTTCATCCCCTTTTCACTCATGTGTCTGATCCTATGATGCCATAATGTTGCACCTGCTCCTTTGGAAGTTAAAGCATCAATAGAGTTAGAAATACCATTGCATAAATACAATGTACCAACCTTTTCACCTTTTGCTATTACGAGGGATCCTTTGGTGACCTTCCAAGCTTTATCTGTGAAAGTAGTCACACAACCTTCACCGCCTAACTGCCCTGTTGAAATCAGCTTCTTCTTTAGATCTGGAACATGCCTTACCTCCTTTAGTAGCCATTGGTTTCCATTCTGATGTTTTAGAAGAACCTTACCCATTCCAACAATTTTACAGGTTTTATCATCACCCAAATGAACTTGTCCAAAATCTCCTTAAACATAGTCATAAAAGTATTTCTTATCAAGTGTGGCATGGAATGAGGCCACTGAATCTACCACCCACGAATCAGTAATATTTTCGAAAGAAAGAATCAAAGCATCTTGTAACACCTCACCTGTCACATTTGCTTCATGATTGTTTTCTTGCTGTGAATCTCCTTCTTTTCCCTTCTGAGATCTACAGTCTTTCTTTAGGTGTCCTTTCTTTCCACATTTCCAGCACACTATCCCTGATCTGGACTTGGATCTCCCTTTTCTTGATTTACTGCGATATCCTGAGCTCTTTCCTCTTTTCATTTTTCTTCCCCTAGACTCTACACTCAAAGAATTTCTCGATGTCTCACCGGAGCTTTTCCGTTGCATTTCCTCGCTAAGGATAGCACCGACAACATCATCAAACTTTAAAGTACTAGATCTAGACACAGAGTTACTAATGGCCATTACTAAACCATTCCAACTTTCTGGCAATGAGCACAAGAATAACAGAGCTCTAACTTCATTATCAAAGTTTACCCCTACAGAACATAACTGACTTGTAACAATATTAAAATCATTTAAATGATCTGCAATATATCCACCTTCCGACATCTTCATATTAAATAACTGTTTCATAAGAAATACCATGTTTGAGGCCAAGGGCTTTTCATATAGTTTCTCCAACGCCTTAATAAAACCCTCTGTCATTGTTTCCTTTGAAATGTTGAAGGCGATCGACGCTGCAAGGCACAACCGTATTGTTTCGAGTGCCTTTCTATTGAGAAGGTTCCATTCTTCATATTTCATACCCGTCGACATCTTTGCTTTTCCACCCAATGGTAGCTATAGATATTTTTGATACAGATAATCTTCCATCTACATATTCCACAGTGAGAAGTTTTGGCCGTTAAATTTCTCGACCCTAAACTTACCATCTTCCACCATTGCTCCCACTCGAACAAGGAACCCTTCTTTCCTACGAGTTTATCAGCCAAATAGACCTTCGGCTCTGATACCAGTTGTTAGAAAAGTATATATTACGGAGCAATGGAACACATAAAATATTGCAGAAATATAAACATAGAAAATGCATAAAAAAAGAGAGACACAGATATATGTGGTTCACCCAGTTTGGGCTACGTCCACCCCAGTCCTTCCTTTCTATTATCCAACAAAATGAAGAGACATAACCTACAGCAGATCCGTTGTAATATCCTCTGTTTTCTCTCACAGTCTCACCTCTCTGTTTCTCGCTCACAGTATACACATCTATTACACAGCCTCAAATACAGTGCCCTCATACAAAGAGAGGGGTTGCCTTCTAGGGCAAAAAACCCTAAACTAAACACAAGTTCTACCGTCAGATCATTTGCCTAATGAACAACGTAGGTTGACTAGAAATTACTATACTTTTACAAGACAATTTTACATCTGTTTTTAGCTTCAGGGGCGCTGCCCCCGAGCCCCCGCGGGGGGACCACTGGCCCCCGGACCTCCATAGGGGGGACAAGTCCCCCCCGCACCCCCCCCCCCGCGTGGAGGGGTGTACAAACTTCCTGGGGTATACATCTGGCTGAAATAAAGACCTCTGAACAATCATGCTCCACACACAACAATATGTTCAATCCACGTGGCCATTCTCCATCCAAAGTAAACATGTAGTCATAATTTTGGTCGCTACTCATGTGTCCTGTCTAGTACCAGAAATACTGAGATGGGGAATGAATCAATATTTCTTTCAATTTTTTACTAAAAAGTTAATATTTTCTTAATTAGAAACATAAGTTATGCCAAAATAATAAAAAATAAATTATTATTTAAAATAATTGTGAGAACTCTAATCCTCTTTTACAAATTGAAGCTCTAACCTTATCTCTATGAGGACACCAATCCTCTTAATTGAGTACCAACTTAGTGGATTTATAGTCTCCAACCCACATGCGACTCCAATCCTGTATCTAAGCAACAACATAGAAACTTATTATGCTCTAACCTCTTTAGCTAAGCACCAACTCAACAAAAAAATTCAAATACAACTCATTTGTTGATGAAATAACTCTATAAAGATATATTAATGTACTACTTCAAGAAGTCTTCTGGAAGTTCTCCAAAACTCTTCAATGATAGCTTTAAAGATTCTTCAAAGTCTACTGAAACCTTCTTTCATGTTTAATCCAAGAATCTTCATGAATCCATGAAAAGCGATTCTTCGAACATCTTCAATAATGCTTTGGAAAGAGCTGATTCATTTGGTATATAATATCTATTCCTAGTCTTCTTCAATTCTTCTTCAAAGAAAGGTTATAAGGTATAATTTTTTTTTTTTCAAAGTTTTCTCAATAATTCCTTCAAATATGCTCCAAAAGTATTTACTCATATGCTCAAAATGTTCTTTAGGAATTCCTTCAAGTCTACTTCAAGGATATTCAGAAATCCTCCAAAAAGGATGCTTTAAGTATTCTTCCAAAAGGGATACTCAAAAGTCTTCAATACACTTCAAGGTATGATCAAGGCTTACTTCTAAAATAATTTAAAGGAAACTCAATAATTGTGTCTGAATAATTCTCTTGAATGCCTCAACACATGCTCAAAGTATGCCTAGAAAGTGGGTTAAATACAGAGATTAAGGAGGGCCAAGTATGCTCCTTTTTGTAGGACACAACATAGGGGTCGTATTTTTCTACAAGGTCGTGCTACCACAAATATGAAATATCATTCCTTAGGTTCCATTTAAGGACATCCAAAGAACATGGTGAATTACAGTCCTTAGGATGAGTTTTAGGCCTTCGATAGGCTAAACTTACTCCATAAATGAAGTTCAATATTTATTCTTTAAACAGTTCTAGATATGCTCCAGGTATGGCTTATATTTACTCCAAAAACATGATAAAAAAATCACTAAAACCCTTTACCCAATAATAAAACCAAAACTATAGTGTTTCAACACTTCATGCTATATATGCATCGACATTCTTTAGATGTCTCCTTTTAAGTTTTTACCTTATATTTCTTACTTCATTTTTCCTTATCTAATCCACATTTATTTTCTTCCTTTTTCTGTTGATCTCTAAAATCCCACAAATTAGATATGTTTATATGATATGGAGGGAGCCTTATTTTATTAGAGTTGACCTTTTATTTACTGTAGCTAACACATTTTAGTTGTTGATCACACTTTCTATTTATTTGAGTTAATCTAGTTGGAACTAAATATACATATCAAATATATCAAGAGAATTATCATATGACATGTTAAACACATGACACTTATCCTTCAAATACCTCCAAAAAACCTCCGAACAAGCACATGTGTATATACCTTATACTGAAAGAAGATTCTTGGAATCTTTGAAATAGAAATGCTTACAAACTATAAAAAATAATCTCTGATTGTCTAAAATGGATTCCATTGATAGTAGTTAAAGCCATTTTCACCAAGATTATCATGTTACTATAAACTAATCATAGCCCAATTATCAATATTGTAGCTATATGGGGTTTCTATACTAAGCCTTTGTTTTTCATTACATCCTATATAAATTGGTTGGTTGGGCCTTTGTTTTTTAGCACATCCTAAAAATGAATATGAAACAACTAATGAATATAATGCATCTATTTTGTGGGTCAATAAATGTGATCAGTGTTTGAAGGAGAGTTTTCCTCTTTTCAAAGGTAATCAAGTGTGATTTCAAAAACTGAATATCCTTTTCTATTCAGATCTCATGTAAACCTAGTCACTCATCTAATAAGGGAAACAGTCAAATGGATATTTTGACATCAATGAAGAGCATCTTCGAAAAATCTACCCATTTTTTATTAATGGAAACACACTTATCATAATGCCCCTCATGTTCATGCTTCTTCTTTCCCTCCCCCTTCAATAGCAATGGTACAAGGTAACTCCTCTTATTATCTACTCCTTCCTATTCTGTCACTAAGAGTTGCTCCCCCTACTCATCATTCCTTATTTCCTTTCGAAATTTCGTTTGAAAACCTGTCATTCCCTCTAAACCCATCAACATACTCACAAAATTATTTATTAACATGCTTCTTGTAAGAAATCTGTGGCTTCATCCATTTTATAGGATCTGATATGGAGGTCTTGTGATTACTATTTTCATCTTATGTTTTCTAGCACACATCACATCAAGAATCTTGAAATAATCATCCTTTATTGTCCATATATTTCAACAATTACATTGGACTTGGATCATCCCCAGTTGAATTTTCAAACAAACGAAAAATAAATAACTTGTAGTTGTTATCAATTTTACTCAAAACAACTTCAACCCTCGTAGACATTTCCCAAATATAGAAAACTAGATTGTTTCTTAGTTTCTTCCATGTTATTAACTTACATGACTCAGGATACATTCCTATCAACACCATTATGTGCTCCTAGAACCTTTGATTGGCATGGTGATAACATATGCATCTTCTAGTTTCTCACCAATGCCTCCACTCAAATTTTCTGAAACCAACCATATTTAACAACCCATACCTTCTGCTTTAACATCTTTGAGATTTATCTTCATGCAACAATATTTGGACCACTTTCCAAGTCACTGTGACCAAAATATTCCCCCAAGCTCTCAACACCTGAGTACAATCCATTGAGAGCTTGGGAAAGTATTATTATACCTATCTAATATAATATGATTCACCACTATTGGAGTTAATTGAGGTTCTAACTTTCATAGGGAAAATCTCTCTGGTCGAGGAATTGCTAATGTTTTATCCCATTGTACCTTTAGGCATATCATCTTTGATGTATCAACAAAAATGTGACTTGCACAAAGCCTTTTCAAGAACCAATCCTTTCTTTGACTATTAGTATATTTCCCATTCTTTACTTCTATAGTGATAATTCAATCAAATATTTTCCCTTATTTTACTACAACAATCCCTACATGCCTTTTAATTTTACTAAAATATCCTCTCTCAACTACATATGGAACATGTCTATTTGAGTCACAACACCTTTTGTATTTTTGTTAGACTTCTACCATCTAACTCTATGGGCACTAAATTCTACCATGTTCTCCTCAAAATATTTATACATACATTTTTCTTCTACTAGTTTGCACTTGCCTTCATGTGCATCACTCTATTCCAAGTCCCTACTAAAGTATGGGAAAATTTCTGATTGAAGAACCATATTTCAATTGGGTATAAATGATGATAAATTCCTGAAATATGTGAATAAAAATGTTTCCTTTTCAAATATCACCCCTACAAGGAAATTATTCCAGGCAAATGGAAGGCAAGTAACATGAGTGCTACTATGAGGTGTGGGAACTATGCACAATTGGAGAAACTTAATTACAACTTTCTCTAAAAATAGGTAAGGGATTCATATCATATAGATTCTCTAACAATTCATGGATTGAGCATACATGATGAAGTCATGTTCTTCTATTTTTGGCTCTTCTTGTTTTTTCCAGATAACTTTTGATTTTGTATTTGCTTAGGATCCCACTTCATTCTACTTCTACAATCTTATGCTATGTATCTAAAACTGTGACATTGATAGCATTCTATCTTGAATAATGGATGAATTGAGCTATAATTTATGTTTCCATAGCCATTAGGGATTTTGTCACATCTTCCTACAATCTTAATTCTAGAATTTCAATGATAGCCTTTATAGTCATTTGTGTCGTGTGCTTTGTAATCTCTAGCTTTATGACCAAAATTAGTGAAATAATAATAATAACCACATAATAAGGTTTTTACATGGATGAGAATGCTTTCCTTCATGATTTTATAAAATTTATTTTCCTAGACGATTATCATTGTTACTTGGATGGAGAAAATATTACTTGATGTCATCATCAAAACTTTTAGGAAAGGCATCAGTTGCAATATTGTTCTAGTTTTCATTGTGATTTATCCTTTGGAGAATCATGACATCGATTTTAGATTTTAATATAATTTTGTCTTTGAAGATTCATCTACATAACCAAGTCCCATTTGGTCAAATTATGATATTTTATGGACGACAACATCATCCAATCATTGATAACTCTTAAAACTCTTACATAACTTGAAAAAAATTATTTTTCAATGAGACAATTTATTTCTTCATTTTTCTCACATTCATTTTTTCTACATCAATTGTGTTTTTTCTACTTCTTCCATTCTCTTTGATTCTTCTAGTTGAGATATTAGTGGGATGACTTCTTCTTCATGTCTCATTTCTTGTTGACCAAATTTTGCCTCATTGTTAAAATCCTCAAATATTTCCTCTAATTGGAAGCTTAGGAGGAAAAATACATCCTTTGTACCATCAAGGTCATGATCCTTTTCTTCAATATTTTGCATCTTTTTCTTAAGGTTTTTATTTTATTTTTTCAATGTATTTATTTCTTCTAGAGAAACCACAAGAATATCTTTAGGATCTACTTCATAGTCATCCTTATCCTCATATTTTTTCATGATTCTGATGCCTTAATATATTTCCTTTGATTCTTAATCATCTTTGTGCTCTTATTCCACATACTCTAGTTTTGGTTCAACAGACAAAAATCTAGATTCACAATAATGTTTTTGTAGTTTTTCCTAAAGTCTTCTAGCTAAATATCATTGAATTAACTTTATTTTTATTGAATATGAAATACTACCCAAAATTTATTTCATCACTCCTATATTGTATTATTTTTACTCCCCCGTGGTTGTGCTCCTAGTAAAAATTGATTCCCATACTTCACAACCAAAAGGCATAAAAAAGATGCATTCTTGAGTTCCATAATACGTAGTTTGTTTCAGAAAACTAGGAAGATTTATTAACCTAATCGACTTATGATTTCATGACTAATGAGGAGATATATTTAGAGAGCCTGGAGGATTTCCTTCTTTATCTTGCCATTTATTTTAGGGATCTTCCTTCTAGCTGTTAGGGTGAGACTAGAGGAACTGGTTGTGATTCCAATTATCATAAATAGTATTGGGGGGGGGGGGGGGGGTTAATCATTTTTTCATTCAATTGTTTATTAGCCACTTAAAATATTTCTTCATTAGAAACCCAAGTTATGTCATAATAGTAAAAATAATTTTATTATTTAAAATGATATTGAGGACACTAATCCTATTTTACATATTTAGGCTCCAACCTTATCTATATGAGGACACCAATCCTATTAAATGAGAACCAACTTAGTGTTTTTTGGAACTGACCCAGAAGATGCTCTAATCCCCGAGCTAAGCACCAACTCAATAACTTTGTAGCCGCGAATCTCATCATCTAAGAACCAACTCATCAAAACATTCATATATAACTCAAACAATGATCAAACAACTCTATCAAGGTAGATTAAAATATTGCTTCAAGAATTCTTTAGGAAGTTCTTTAAAACTCTTAATGAAAAATTAAAATATTCTCCAAATTCTTCTCAAAATTTCCTTCATGTCTTCTCCAAGAATATTCATGAATCCTCCAAAAGGGTTGCTTCAAACATCTTTAATAATGCTTCCAAAAGAGTTGCTTCACTTGGTCTACAAGATTTGTTCCTAGTCTTCTACAAGTCTGATTGAAATAATGATAGTCAAAAATGTTTTCAAAGGTATTCTCAAGAATTCCTTCAACTATATTCCAAAAATATTCAGGAGTCTAATCAAAATTTTGTTCAATATTTCCTTCATGTCTACTTCAAAGTTCTTCTAAAATCATCTGAAAGGGATGCTCCAGTTATGCTTCCAAAAGGGATACTTAAAATACTTTAATACACTACAAGGTTTGATCAAGGTTTATTCTAAACTTTTTAAAAGTAAACTCAATAATTATGTCCAAATAATTCTTTTCAATTCCTCAACATATGCACAAAGTATGCCTGGAAAGTGGGTTGAAGATAGAGATTAAGGACGGTCCATTCTGCTTCTTTTTGTAGGACAAAAACATAGGGGTTGAGTTCTGCTACAAGGTCATGTTACCACATGGCTAAAATATCCTTCCTTAGGCCAAATTTCATGCTGTCTAACTAAATTTCCACTGACAGTACTTCCACAGGCTATGATTTAAGCCTTCCATAAGCCAAATTTGCTCCATAAATGAAGGTTGAAGATTATTATTTAAAATGGTCTAGTTTTTCTCCAGGAATAGCTGATATTTTCTTCAAAATACACCATTTACCCAAGAACAAAACCATAACCATGATTTTTCAATAATTCATTCTTCATATCAAACCATAATTGGTTTTGTCATAACCAAATTTTGGTATTTTAACACATGTTGGGCCACATGCCTTGACTCAACCATAAGAAAATTAGCTATTATCTATTTTCCCTTACTAGTTACTATTTCTGAAATAATTTTTGTTGTTGCAATCCTGGCTACTCCCTCTACCATTGCTTCTTTCTAACATATCAATTACCTAGCCTAATAATGTCAATGATATTCCATAATCTCAAACTCCTAGGTAAACTTCCTCTAAAGCTAGGATGAGGCTCCTTGAGTGCTCCCTATATTATAGAAGAAATTATTTCTGCCACAACTACTCCCTCTAACACATGAGTCCCTCTACTTTCGTTAAATCATATAGTTTCAACCTTAATCCATCAATCCAAGTATTATGTAAAATATTCTATTTGCAAGAAGGAGACTCCTTCATGTACCTCAAATCTTGGGGGCACTTCCATGTACAATTATTCCTCAATTTCTTTATCAAGAGAAATGGCCTCTACATCCCTTTTATGTAATTTAATAATAGAAGCAACAATAACACTAATAGAAGTGTACCTACAATTGATCCCATCCCTCTTTATAGGAGAAACTTCTAGTTGTAATTCTCACTTTGTACTTGTTTATGTTACCATCTGTTGCACAGTATATCTTGTAGATTGATTCGAAGTCACCATTGACTTTCCCTTGGAACAATTAAGGTATACATCGAATTTGATGATCTTCCTGCTCCCTCTGAACTCAGATCTCATCTAGTACAATATCTCTCAACACAAATAACTCATTTTGTGATAATCCTCTTGTCACAAGCCTTGCTTCCTTCTTCCACTACTTCCATTTGTTGCCAAAGCCTTGGAAACGTTTACTATGTACTTGCAATCCTCACTAGGATTCCATGGAAGAACAATTGTCAAAAGAAACAAAGACAAGAGACTAACTAATCGTAAAATGAAAACAACAACAATAGTCAATAAGGATCTTGCCCTTCTTTCATCCATCTTGTAAATTTATCAACATCGTCCTCATCATTAGCATGATGCAATTCCTTCCTTCCAAGAGATAAGGTTTCTTATTTTAGTGAAAACATTAATGAAGGTCTAGCTCTAGGTTTTTATTAATAAACACTAGGGACATTTAATCCATGTCTTCTTACAGTTCAAAAACCCTATATTTTTTATTTTTTCATCTACATATTTTGTAGGTCTAGCAGACAGTTACATATGTAAATTTATCTAAAAACACTTAGAGTTCTCATGCCTTTCTCATCATGCTTTGTTACTACCATTTATATCAGTAGTAATCACTGAGTATTGTAATTCCTCCTTCTCATAGATATTGTATAAATAGAAATAATTTGTCCTTTACAAGGACAACTTCTAATCTGTTGATGGATCAATTTTTAAGAGAACCTATGATGATTTCTCTTGTCATTTTTTATGAAGGAATTTCAATAGAATCAATAGGTAAAAAATCTTCAAATGGTCTATACTTCCTTTATGAATCAACATGTCCTATAAACTAGACAAGTATCATCATCAAAATGCCTAAACATCTCATGAAAAGTGTATTCTTCCTCCTCATAAAAAAGGTTTGGTTCGAATTTAGAAGATTTTGTTGCCAAGCTTTTCGTTTTTCAAATAACTTCTTGAAAGAGTGGAAACCATTTGACTTGATGGTGTAAGTAGCCCTATTTTCATTCCAATGTCCTTTCTTTACTCTTTTGAGTTAGAGAGAAACTTCCTTGGTTGATTAGTATGTGATGTATCCTTATATGTCTAAAGCTTTGTTAACATTATGTTTCAACTAGTATAATCATGCCCATATAAATGTAATGAAAGACATATTACTGAAGGTCATGACATTACAAACTTTGCAACTTTAGCAGTTGTCTTACACAGGTTATTGATCTGAACCCATTATTTTATTGAACTAAATATACTTGGTCCATCCCTCTTAGTCGACCAAATGGCTCTAACATTTTCTTATAGATGATGATCACTAAAATTTTTTTACATAAGTAGTTGAAGGGACACTTTATACATAACCATCCTTAATGGTTTCTTCAATTGTAACTCCATATATTGTATATATTTTGTAAGGAAACATTTCCAGAATATTGACATAGTTTTTTGATCTTATTAAAGAGCAGTTAATAGTGCAATTTTCTATTTCATGATGCATTTTGCGCAAATTATTTTTTATCCTTCAAGGAATATTGATATTAGACATGATTCGTCAAATTAGAGATCAACAACTCCGTAGAAAAAAATGATGTAAGTCTTAATACAATTTTTTTAATCAGGACTAAACTTGATCCTCATTTGTGAAGTGATCATAGTCAAAAGAATATTTGATTTCAAACAAAATTTCTTAGAGTAATAATACATATCTAGCAATGCAAAACAAATTAGTAGACCTTTGAACTGAAGACACCTTTGTTGGCTTTGTCAATGACTGAAGCATATCAGACTACTTTGGACCACCTCCTAAGAATGGCTCTTCGTATCATTAATATTAGTTCTTCACATCTCTTGATCTCATCCTCATATAATGCTCATCATACAAGACAATGTCTAGATTAGAGAAAATATACGAGAACATCACCCCTTTACTAACATTGCTGCCTCCTCAATCATTCTAAGATATGCTCCATACTCACATGATCTAGTCATATACTACCATACTCAAGTTAGATACATATCTATATTCATCAAATGTGACACATAAATGTTCCTTTTTGGAGAGTCTTCTACCAATCCTTGTTTAGAACATGATTTCAAAGAGAACTAAGTAAATGAATACGTAAGGTACAACTTTTCAGCTTTTCTTATGCTACTTTCTAAGGTTATAAGATTCTTCGGCACACAATAAAAAGTTTTGAGGCCTTCTAGGTGCTATGAAACATTCTCTAAGGATTTTTTGGCCCACTTCAATAGACTAAGGCCTTTTTCCTATCTACAACATAACTTAAGGGCTTCGAACCTCATAGATGCAATAAGCATATTTTCTCTCTTCTAGAATCAAAATTCAATTTTTTTCCTTTTATCACTCAATTCTCAGAACTAGACTATGATTTCTAGGGTTAAAACAAACCCTACAAGAACAAGTTAACTTCTTCAAGGTTTCCCTCATACTCATGCTATGATACCATGTTGATTTTCAAGGTCTTTTAGCCGATAAGTAATTATTTTTACTTTAAATCCTGTTGTATTTCACATTCATCATTAAGAAATTACATAGAATACCTTCAACAGTAGAAAAAAAATGACAATAATATCATAAAGAGACATAAGAATTTCTCCCTAGGAAAATGACTTGGGGGAAAAACCAACAACCTTTTCCTTAAAGAAATCATTCAATTCAAAAAGATATACAATCTGAACTTTTAGCCAAAATCAAATTCACATTGACTACACATATTTCGAGACAAATTTGACTTCCTGGAGTCTCAACGTCATGAAATTTTAGCCTCCTTCCTCATAAATTGGTTTCATGCTTCCTCAGGGAATTTTGACCTACTCAGAGATGGTCTACCCAAAAATTTGACTTGCTCTTTCACTATGATCTTGCCCTGTCTCTCTTCTCGTTCGCTTGAACAAAAGTGATCCTAATTTTTTGTGCCAATAGGAGGACAAAATGATAATATATATATATATAGTAGAGAGAGAGAGAGAGAAGAGAGAGAGAGAGAGAGAGTGATATAATGAATTAAATAGGTGTGATTGTAGGGGCAGTCCGACCTATAATTTTGAAAGGATGGCTTTATTATTTTGTAACCAAATATTCGACTTTTAAAATTCAAAATTCCCTCTTTTTTGAAGCCGACTTGAAGAACATGTCTTACATATATTTGATGGGGCAAAATATTTAATTATGAAGATTGAACATAGCTACAAAAATTCAATAATCCCATCATAAGGAAACAAAGAATTTTTTTAAGGTATCAAAGGTGAACCATTGCCATCCCATTTGACTAGTACCCCATTTTAATGATATCCCATTGTAATAAAACACTATCTTTGTTTCAGGTTATTTGTGATTGGTAGTTATAATAAACTACTTAAGTAATCCATGTCCTTCCCACTCTATTTTTTTATGGACTTGTGTGGTAGTGGTGATATCGTCTCTAGCTTTAGTTTGTGAGTCCAAGAGTCCATTTATTGGTGAGATGTAGAATTTTGAATTTTTGTATATGGTCATGTCCACTGGATGATATACACCTATGAGCTCTACAAATTTATACTTAAGTTCACACCTCTTCCACTATCATCAACAACGTCAATAAAGATAAGGAAAAGAAGAAAGTTTATTTCTTTCTCATCTCATGGGGGTCTCTAGTTTCTAGGGGTGTATCCATCGCTTGTTGAAATCACGAATATCTCCAAATGGAAAAGATGGAACAACTTTTGATGTATATTCTGTAGCTATTTTGGATTATTTGAGTGTATAGGTTTTGGGGTTATTAGTAAATGCAAGAAAGGAGATATAGGTCAAGTGCATCACTCTTATACATTTTCATATTGATATTTGAGGGGGATGAACAACTTGATATTGTGATAAAAGATAACGTAGTTGGTGGATATGTTTTTCCTCATATTCACAAATCATTGATCAATAAATATTCAAAAGAATATGCAATTGGCTAGTTCTATTTAGTTGGGAGTTTGACTTCATACTCTGCAAGACATATAAATTTATACTTCATGTGAAGACTTGTTTGGGTAGTTAAACTATGTAATATTTGATACTTTGGTTCTATAATATAAATATAATCAAGCTCATATACCTTTAATTTCTCTTGTCCACTTTTATTATGTTGAATGTATGTCAATTCCCCTCCCCTTAAGATAGCTCAAAAGTGTTGATAATGCCTCTAGAGTAATCAGTGTAAATCTATCTAGCAAAAAAGCTCCTTTCAACCTATCAAGCACATCTTTGAAGACGTTGTTAGGTTCCTATACCAATAGGTTTCATTTTTCATGATTGACCTGGGAAGTGCCAAATATGTTCATCTTTTCATGCTACAAAGGTTCCATATTTTGTAAAAAAGCATTAGAGGAAAGTTAAAAAATGTAAAGAGGGTATGCCCTAAAAGAATAATCAAAGGGCAAGAAAAATCAGTTGGTCAGAAAAAATGATAAAAATGAACCCCAAAGAAAGACCAGGAAAGTGGCTAGCCAAAATGCCATTCCTAGCTTGATGGATGGCCCACCAGTTCAATCTGGACCATGCCATGTTTTAAATTTCTTGTTATAGACTAGAGAATGAATATCTATCCAAACAGTTCAAGCTTGGCAAATCACTAGTTAGGTAGAGAAATTAAGGAGCCCAACTGCTTAATCTGGGCCCTTGGAAGAAATAAGGGTAGATTTAGATAGGAGGAAGTCAAAAGAGAAGAGGATAATCAGGGTCTGCAAGTCTAAGTGCACCCATTCAAAATGAAGAAAAAATGTTAGGTGTTTTAGGCTGGGTAAGTAGTTGGAGGTTGTAGAAGCAAGATTTTGATCACCTCATCTATTGTCAATCAGAGCTCATCTCATCAAGGACAGAAAGGTTAAAGTAGTTGTTTGATGGCAGAACTATGGAAGCATGTCTAACTCCCTTCACACCCCCCCCCCCCCCCCAAAGTCTATTAGTAACACACCTTAAGGACCTTGGGATCTGCCCAATAAGTCCTGCTATCACTCACTTCATTTTTATCAAATACTAAGTCAAGTTTTGGGTCTTCTTAAGGAAAAGAAGCCACATTTCTTGTGTAAAATCCTCATTCCAGATTCCACTCATTTCTTATATCTAAGTTTTCCTTCATAAACTTAGCTTCATGCCCCTACACTTTCACTTCACAAGGTCATATTAACTTCTAACTCTATTATCTAGCTCCCTAAATCACTTCCTTACCCCTATTATACAAAAAACTATATAAAATCCCAAAAAAATATTACATAACCCACCCCATGGCACTATAGCCACATAATGTAGTCCTGGGAGATATTAGTCCATTTGGGACTAATATAAACCCTTCCGCGTCTAAACCTGGAGTTAATGTAACCCCTGGTTAAATTAACAACCGCTGCCCACCTCTCCGCTCATTAAACTTTGTTACTATACCCTCCACATTCATTTTTAAAAGTTTGGTGTTTAAAGGTTTATTAAACATTAAACCCTCCAGCACGTATAACCCATAAAACCCATATAATCCAAAGTCTAAACCCTCGCGACATTTAAAGATTTAAATATTCCGGGCGGAACCACTAAAGACAGTTTTCTAAAGCCCTTTATTCTTCTCCCTTTCCAGTGTACTTATTGCAGAGCCCTCCATACTCTTCATTCCCCTTAAGTTTTACTCCTCAATAACATCTCTGCACAGAACTTAAAACTGTGAGTTCCTTGCCCAGAAAGTCATCATCAGAACTTTGTCCCTTGCTGAAATACAAGCCTAATCCAACTGTAATCACAATCAAAACATGGAGGCCCCAGTTGCCCTCAATATTGCACCACTAAATGCACCCCATAGACAGTTAGAATGGATTCCACTGGCAGATAGAGACTATCAAATTGCTGATATGGAAGGAGACAAGCCTCATCTTCAGGCTTTCTGTGAGATAAGGAGTAAATTCAGAAACAAAACTGATCCATTAAGAATATGGGAGTCCAACATGCCCATGTACTACTTGCCCTCAGTAAATGTTTTTCCTGACCTCATCCATCAGTGTTGTTCCAATTATGATCCTTCTCAGAGGGCAGTGATGGGCCCTGCTGGTAAAGTCCTCTTCTACATTACTCCTCAGTCTATCAATGAGATGTTGCAATTCAAACCAACTCAGCCTTTGGTCCCCCTTTCCATGAAGAATCTGCTAGATCAAGCCTCAAAATTGCCCTCTACAGAGATTGACCGAATTGCTAAGTTGTTTATGCCACCAGACTGTTACTCCAGATTCACAATCCCTTATCTCCATGTTGCATTTACTGAGGAGGGAAAAATGCTTATAGATATCATCTCCTACATCCTGGGATTCAGAACAAGTGAAATTGTGGACAACACTGTCTTTGCCTTGATGTCTATCTTCACTCCAGGACAGCCCCTGCTGTCCAATATGATTATGCTACCTTCATAGCTGATAAGATTCATGAGCAATTCATGAACCTAGAAAGGGAAAGGGTATTCAAATACACCTCATATATCTATCATTTGCTGCTATATTATCAGTCTAAAAGTTTCCCAGTCGTCCTCAGAAAATTGGATGCTAGGGGGAGAGGAGGTCAATCATATTTTGGTCATCAGTATTCCATCATGTTAGTTACTCCCCATACACATATTGTGAGTTCATTGACCTTTTTGTCTATCTAGCTACCTGCTTATTATCAACAGATCCTCCTCCCAGACTCAATGATGAGATGCAAAAGATTCTATAGCTTTCCAAAAGCTACAGCATTGGTGACTGGTACTTTTACCAAAACCACACAATAATCAGGGTTTATGGCTGTGAATTAGCCCCCTACCAACTGCCAAAATATGTCCCTATGAGACTCTTTGCCTTAGAATACTTTCGGCAATTTGGTAATGCAGATATGATTCATTTTCATGGTAAAAGCAAAAAGGCACAGCTGAAAATCAGACATCAATTGGGCCCCTTTATTTTCAATAAGAGAGAAGAAGCATGGAAGGATGTTGATCAGATTTTGGGAGAGAAACTTAAGCTCAAACTAAGTTTCATTTGGTCACCATATGATCCCAATCACTTTATAAGCCTTAGAAGAATCAAATATAGGCTTGCAGGATATGTACATTACAATATCCCTCAACTTGAACAATATGCCAATCAACAAGAATGGGTAGAAGGCACCCTAATGGAAGAGCTCACTGAAGAAGAAATAACAGAAAAAGCAATCAAGAATCTAGAAAAATCTGTTGACTTGGAATCTTTTGGACAGGTCTTTTTTACAGCTCCTCGGCACCTTGGAGAAGGCACCTCTTCTGCCACGGTCCCCCAACAACCTGCCCAAGTAAGTGCCCCACCTGTAACAACAGATAAAGGAAAAGTAGTGCAGCATTCAGAAGAACAAGTGCACAGTTTGGGATAGCAAGAAACAATGGCAGATCGGCCAGTCTCCACAAATGGACAAAGTCAAGGGCAAGACCCTGTAACTCAAGCAAAAGTGGCTAAAATTCATGTGTTGCAGACACCTCTTAATGAGGAAAGGGAAAAGAAGAGGGATAGACATGAAGAGACCCCTCCAGGGACATCTACAGAGCAGCAAGGAGAAAAGAGGCAAAGGTTAAATCCTTTTTCGGAGGAAGAAATGCTAGAGGGGCCCACAGAATAGCAAATTCCACCAACCATGGAGACATCGGCTAGCTCCTTCCAGCAGGAGCAAGAGAGACAGCAAGGGGTGGAAGTAACATCCACCAGGAAACAGGACCGACAGGGCTCTGATATTAAAAAATCATTCACTGATATCAAAGCTAGGAATGAGCCAGTGAGACTACAGCTGTACAACCAGCTAATAAGGATGGCCCCTACCAATCAGCAAAGGCTAATGGCAGCCTATGACATCCAGGAAGGGAGAATGACCCTCGGTCACTTCAAACCTACAACTCAACAACACCAATCAGCTGCTGATTACATTAGAACCAATCTGGAAGTGTTCGCCAAGGATATCCATCTGATGGACCAGATTGAATTGCACAAGCAGTGGGGAGATGGTATATTCTACTTTAGCAGATAAGACATTGTCAGCCCACAGATTGAAAAACTCTTTGCACAATACTGCTACCCAACTAGAGTTGGAGAAAGCTTCATCACAGGCCAAGGACAATAGAATCAAGTCCTTGGAGGAGATCATCATAGAGCTGGGACATGATCCCACTGATCCCAAGGGTGTGCAAGCTTTGATAAAAAAGAAAGATGAAGACATAGCTACCCTTAGAAGACAAATCAAGCTGTCACCCACATTGCATCATCAAACTACAGAGGTGGCACAACAAAAGGAAGAACAAGATGTCGTAGCTTTGCTTACAACCTTACATAAAAGGTTGGTAGAGACAGAGAGTGCCTTGGAGGCATCATTGCAGGGAAGGCAGGGAGAGTTGGCCTCTCAGCCAATTCAAATAGCTCAGATTCTCACAGCTGCTCCTCCTATGGCCACCACAACAATCCCTCCCACTGTTACAACATCAGAAGCAGGTGCCTCAAGCTCAGCACCAATTTCAACAACTACTTCAGCACCTACAGAACAAGGCACCAGCTTGAGAATGGACAATATGATGAAAGAAATAGAAGCCTTGGAATTGAAAATGGCAGAATTGAAAGAAACCAAGGAAAAGCTGGCTAGAATTGAGGAAAAATATGACAAATCAAAGCAAGAAGTAGCTGAGAAGACAAGGGAAGTGAAAGCCTTGGAAAGAAGAATAAAGGAGCTGGAGAAAGAGCTCACTTTTGATAAGACTCTAGCAGATATCAAGAAAATTTTGTGGGCCAAGATTGGCCAATCCATTACAGACCAATGGCAATCCATTGAAACCATTCATGAGCAAATGGATTTGATAAGCTTGGCTCAGTTTGAAAACCAAAAGGCTAGAACATCTTTAGGAAACATGCCCGAGCAAGCTAATAGAATGATCCAATTTTTGAATACTCGCACCAAAGGGTAGTTGGCAGCAATGGGAATCAGGAATAGGACTGAAACTATTTTGCTAATAAAAAGGGTGTTAACCCTTAGGAATTTTGTGCAGACATTGGAAAGAAAATGCCAAGAGATGCAAGCAGAGGTGGATGAGTTCAGAATAAAGATCACAGCATTACAGAGCAGAGGGCTACCTAGCCTAGTAACCAGTGCTGGAAGACTACTGTCACATGAGCATTATGCCAACAGGGTGAACAATTATGCTGCCAATCAAATCACAGCTTCCTCAAGCACATCAGAAGATATAGGGCCTCCATCTGGGTAGAGTTTCTTTGATAAATTAGAAAATCTATTCTACATTGCACATGAGATAAATCATCTCTTCGAAGACCAGCCAAACTTTTACAGATACACAGAAGCTGATGAAACAATGATAAAGATACAAAGGCATCAGCTACCTACAGAAGATTGGTGGAGAAGAATGATGGAGATGTTGCTTAGGTAATTTTGGTTATTAATTCTTTTTGTAAACTATAGTTCAGCATATACAGATGGCACGGTCCAGCTGTCAAAGGATCAAAGCAGCATAAAGAAGAATTGGAATGTTAACTATAGCTCATTAAATGTAAAGAAACCTAGCACCAAGGATGAAGGCCAAGACAGCAACATGCAGCGTACCAGCATCAGAAAAGCACACGCAGAATAAATGCGCAGCAGGCAGCCGACTCATTCAGCCCAGAAAGTCAAAATTTTCTGACATAATAGACAACTAGCAAGCCAATATTAACTGCAATGTTTAATTTTTCATTTACTTCCTTGGAAGAGTTGGTGATGTAATTTATTACATGAAGACTAATCATCTAGATATTTGTATCTTATTTTTGTATATATACCTCCCCATAGAACGTATTTGGGGTTGGTTGGTGATTCTCTCTAAGAGCTACGCTGTAAATTTTCAAACTTTTAATACAAATTGCTGGTGAAGTTGATGCTCTCTGTGTTGTCTGGATGTGAAATGAACTGCGTTCTGCTACAGAATTCCTTTGTCGTTTAATGGAACAATAAGTTATTTTAAACCGTGTTTTGTCTTTTTGTGTTTGAAAATTTCACATATGTTTCATGATCTTAGTAATAGAGAAGAAAGAATAGCTCAGGACTTGTTTGAATGCACCCTCTGCTCAATCTCTATTTCTAACTGTGTTTTCTTCAGGATTGGTCATAAATATGAATTCTTAATTGCTCATGTTTTCACTAATTCTTTCATTATGAATGTTGTTTAGGAATTCTTAATTGCTCCTAGATAATATTCTCACACTTTCCCTCTATTAGCATAGTGAAAGATCCTTGACTGCCTTTCATTCCCTGATTCCATGCCATCGATTCCTAGATTTGAAGATTTGTTTCATGGATACCTGTCTGGCTCTGTAGTATTACCTCTTCCCCAACAAGCACTTTCAGTTGTACACAAGCATTGACTCCATTGCCCAATGGTCTAAGCTATTCTGAAAACTGCATATCAGTTCTATTTGAAATCATCATCCAACCAAATTCAAAACAAAACCCTGTGCATCATAACTAGCCTAAAATTACACCAAAACAAAGTTAAATCATAAAGAGAGAGCCCTCTCTGGTTGCAGGTAGGCTAGGACCTGCAGCTAAAAGATTGGTTAGTGGTTACCTCGACCGTATTCCCTTAGGAGCCAGGGAACAACCTGAGTGATAACATCATTGGCGACTCCACTGGGGATGAATTTTTCAATTGCTGTCTATTCCTTAAACTACAGATGAAGCCTGAATGCCAGCCAGAAAGCCTTTGAAACTGTTCTTGCTTTGCATTTACAGGATTAAATAAAAGCTGCTTCAGTCAATCTTCATTCTAGTTTAACCTGTAAACAGCTGTTCCAAAATTTGACCATTTTCCTTCTAATCTGAAATATTTCCAGTAAAATACCAAAAACAAGTTTGGAAGCTGGCTCCAAAGAAGAAAACTCGTTATACCAGGTCAAATCCTGACCCAGATCCTCCAGCTGTTTTTGACAATCCCAACTTAATCCCAAAGATCCTTAGGAAAAAAGAGGAACAAGAAGATCTTGCTGATTCTAGCCCTGAAGCAGTTCAGCAAAGTTATATTCCAACCCCTGCTAAACCTTCAGTCTGTCCTCACATTACTCCTTCTTCTCCTTCTTCCTCATCCACCTCTCAAAGCACCTTCTCTACACCACCATCTACTACCCATATTTCTACCACCGTTACTGTTGTTCCAGCTGTCCCATTTCTTCCTGTTGTTCCATTTGTTCCTGTAAATATGGCAAATAGATATGCCCCTTTACAGTTACCTGCAAATCCAGGGGCTATGCCTCAGGATTATCAAAGTAAGATCACTTATTTTGATGGTACAGGTACATATACTGCTCTACAACATACAAAGAAAATGCAAGACTATTTTGAGAATTATGAGATAGACGATGATGATGTGAGAATGAAAATTTTTGTCCAAAGTTTAACAGGAGAAGTAAGAACTTGGTTTAGAGCACTTGCTGCAAATTCCATAGCCAATCCAGATGCTCTTTACCATACATTTCTCAATAGATGGGAAAAGAAAAAAGATCCACTGCACATTTTATCTGAGTATGACACTATAAAAAGAGGCCCACAAGAAACTGTCCTAGATTATTGTGCAAGATTCAACAATGTTTACAATGCTATTCCTCAAAACCTTAGACCTCCACCTGATTTAGCTTTGATCAAATTCCCTGATGGATTTGATTCTGACATGGCATATCAACTGAGGGAAAGAGCCCCTCCAACCTTAGCAGACATGCAAAATATAGCTGTTAGTGTAGAGGCAAACCTAATTGCTAAAAGAAATAGGGCAAGAGTTGAAAGAAAAAATACTTTTAAAGAAGAACCTTCAACATTTGAACAAAAACTGGATGCAATCATCAAAGGCATGGACAGACTTGGGCATAGGGTGGAAACCATCGAAAGAAAGTCATCATGGGAAGGTCAACCAAGTACTGCTAGAAACCCAAACTTTAGAAAGAATCAAAATCCAAATGTTGGAAGGCCTGGTCCTGACCAGAACATCAGACCTCCTTTTCAAGAAAACTATGCCGAAGCTTCAACATCTAGTGAACCAACTGAGGACCCTCACATCAACTTGATGGGTTTGGACAGTGAACACCAAGTCTTTTTAACACAAGAAGATCAAGAGGCCCATAATTGCGATCAATTTCAAACCAAATCAGGAGAGTCATTTGACTTTAGGGAAGGCTATGATGCAGCAGTTTATGAGGTTCACAAACAGTACAAACTGAGGAGCAGAACCATAGATGTGCCTGAAACTGTCAAACCAAAGGATGCTAAGCAGCCAAAGAAAGTAAAAGATAAAGCTGCTCTCACAGAATTCTCTGATAAAACAGACCCAAACCCAAGAGAAGTCATTGTGGAGGATATATCAGATGTACAGCCCTCTAAAAATCAGCCATTCTCATCCTCCCCTCAAAAGCAAATTCAAACAGTGTTCCTGAAAATATTTCTAAAAAAGAGGTACTTCAAAACAACAGTCAAAATCAAGAGATGATCATTGAAGATCCAGCTGAAAAAGAAAAGCTTGCTGTTCACAACACAAAGCTGCAGACAGAAAAACCCTTCAATTTAGAAACAGAAATAGGTAAGCTGAAAATAGCTATTCCTCTGTCTGAATTGGCCAAACATGAAGTATATAGACAGCAAATCAATAGGTCACTCCAAATACCAGACAATAGGGATGCTGTAAATGTTCTAGATGATCAACCTGAATTACTTTTTGGTCCTGAAGTTAATGGAAAGACAGCAAATGGAGGAGTTCCACCTTTTTATGTCAGTTTAAACATTCATGACAAGGTGTTACACAATGCAATGTTTGATTCAGGAGCCTCACATAACCTAATGCCTAAATCTGTGATGGAAAAACTAGACCTAGATATCACAAGACCATACAAAGATTTGTTCTCATTTGATTCCAGCCAAGTCAGGTGTCTAGGCCTAATTAAAGACCTTTGTGTATCTTTAGTCCAATACCCAACCAAAACAATTCTGATGGATGTGGTGGTAGCCGATATTCCACCCAAGTATGGCATGCTTTTATCCAGATCTTGGGGGCCAAACTCCAAGGATCTTTGCAATTAGACATGTCTTATGCCACTATTTCGGTCTTTGGACAGCCAAAGAGATTGTACCGTGAAACACTAATGAAATATGTGGTGAGTAGTCAAGAAAAGCCCCAAAACTTCCCCATCTATTCAATACATTCTGATATGGTCTCATTCATTTTATATAATGCTGATATGTGTTCCACAACCGATGTCAAACTCTTAGAAGCAACACAAACACAAGGCGTAGATAAACAACCTAGTGGCCAAGATCAAAAAACCCTTGATATGGTTGATGCAACAAATGAAAATGACATAACAGATGACTTACAGCAACCCAATCTGCCCACTAACCAAATTGCTAAAACTCTCAATGCAAGTCATACCCAAGAAATCTTATGGTACTTAGAGTTTGATGGCTCGGTAAACAAATTAGGAGCAGGGGCAGGGGTCTGGGTGCACAATATGCAGAATAACCATGCAGAAGGTCATGCATATAGATTAAATTTCAGATGTGCAAACAATATGGCCGAGTATGAAGCCCTTTTGTTAGGTCTCAAACTCATCAAAAACCTAGGTGCAACCAAAGTATCAATTTTAGGGGATTCAGATCTAATCATACATCAGATGAAGGGAAATTTTGTCACAAATGATACTAGGTTGAGGGCTTATAGAGGTGCAGCCATTGAAATACTTAACACTTTCTTAGAATTTCAGCTCACCAAAATCTCAAGAAAGCATAATTTACATGCACATAGCTTGGCAACTTTTGCCAGCACATGCAAACTACCTTTTGAGCCTAACCACCATTTCACAGCTGAAATCAAACATAGACCTGCAGTACCGAATAATATAAAAAATTGGCAAGTCTTTGAAAATGAAATACAAATAAATAACTTCCTGACTCTGAAGGAAGAATTCTCTAACATCAACATTGATACCAGCACTGTGGATGACCGACAATAGACAGACAGAACTGAACAAAATATATCAGCTGAAACAACAAGTCTGATTTTGCATCCAACTACTTTTAATGACAAGAATGTACAACAGCTGGAGCAAACAGATTTTGATGAAATAGCTGAGGCAGAAGCTAAAGTAATTGATCTAAAAGACAATTTTCTGCCCACAGGTTTAACCCCTTTGGAGGATTTATTCGATTCAAATGACATTTCAAGGAAGCCAAAAATACAGCCACTGAATGCTGAAATTGAGGACTGCAACATTGGAACCACACAAAATCCCAAAATGGTAAAACTCTCCAAAGCCTTGCCTGCTAATCAGAAATTGAAATACATTGACTTGTTTAAGGAATTCCAAGATGTGTTTGCCTGGAGTTATGAAGACCTCAAATCTTATGATACCTCAGTCATCCAACATACTATACCTTTGAAAGAGAATCAAAAGCCTTTTAAACAGAAGCTTAGAAGGGTGAACCCTGTTCTCCTTCCCCTCATTGAAAAAGAAGTTAAACGAATGTATGAGGTAGGAATCATTGCTCCAATTAGGTTCTCAGAGTGGATTTCAAATCTAGTGCCTACTAGAAAGAAAACGGGAGAGATAAGACTATGTGTTGACTTAAGGAATTTAAACAAAGTCTCTCTCAAAGACCATTACCCCTTACCAAAAATGGATCATATCCTACAAAGGGTAGTAGGAGCCTCTAGGATCTCATTGTTAGATGGATTCTCAGGATTCAATCAGATTTTAGTACACCCGGATGATCAAGACAAAACTGCCTTTACAACACCTTGGGGAACCTTTAAATATGTCAAAATGCCTTTTGGACTTAAAAATGCAGGGGCCACTTTTCAAAGAGCTATGGACATAGCCTTTGCCAAAGAGATCCATGATTTCCTAGTAGTCTACCTTGATGATCTTACTGCCTTTTCAAAATCAGACCAAGAACACTTAGAACACTTGAGGCAAGTGTTCCTAATTTGCAGAAAATATGGCATATCATTGAATCCAAAGAAATCACTGTTTGGCCTAGAGGAAGGCAAGCTCCTAGGTCACATCATTTCAAAAGATGGCATTAGGATCGACCCAGATAGAATTCAAGCTATCCTTCAAGTGCCTCATCCAAGAAACATCAAAGAATTACAAGCTTTTCTAGGGAAGATTAACTTTTTGAGAAGATTCATTCCTAATTTGGCCGAGCTCATAAGACTGTTAAACAATATGCTGAAGAAAGATTCTAAAGTCAAGTGGACCATGGAAGCCAAACAAGCCTTTGAGGACATCAAAAGAGCTTTGACAAATACACCAGTCCTCACAAGTCCCAGGTTTGATAGAGATTTCATTATCTTTTCCTTTGCATCTGAGCATACAATTGCTACTGTCCTATTGCAAAAAGATGACCAAGGGTGTGAGAAGCCCATTGCCTTTTTCAACAAAGCTCTTAGAGATGCTCCCTTAAAATATCAGATTATGGAAAAGCAAGCTTATGCCCTGGTAAAGGCCATCAAGGATTTCAGAATTTACATTTTATACTCTCATGTGATTGCCTATGTCCCAAATGCTGTGGTTAAAGACATTTTAACTCAAGAAGGAATTGAAGGCAAAAGGGGCAAATGGATTGCCAATATCTTAGAATATGACATTGAAATCAAGCCTACAAAACTGATAAAAGGACAAGGGCTAGCTAAACTGATGACTGAAACCAATTTCCAAGCCCTTGATATCAATGAACTGGACAACGAACAGGAGATGGCGACTCCACAGATCAATCAAGCCTTTTTACAATCCCCTTGGTATGCTGATATATGTTTTGTATTGCTAAACCTGCAAGCTCCTCCAGGGTTGTCCAGAACTAAGAAAAGGTTCTTGAAAATGAAAGCATCAAAGTTTTGTATCATAGACAATGTTTTGTTTTGGAAAAATCATGAAGGAATTTTACTCAATTGCCTAACATTGGATGAAACTGACAATGTCCTCAAGGAATTTCATGCAGGTGACTATGGAGGACACTTATACTGGAAATCAACAGCTGATAAGATATTAAGGGTTGGATTCTATTGGCCCTCCCTGTTTACTGATGTGAAAAAATTTGTAATGTCTTGCCATAAATGCCAGATCTTTGAAGGCAAGAGAAAGTTGTTACCTCTACCACTCAAACCTATTTCAACTGAAAGACCTTTTCAACAATGGGGTTTAGACTTCATTGGTGAAATCCACCCTTCATCCTCTGGCCAACATAGGTGGATTTTGACTGCCACAGACTACTTTACCAAATGGATAGAAGCCATCCCTTGTAGGCAAGCCAATGACTCAATCATTATGCAATTTTTAGAAACCAACATCTTGTCAAGGTTTCGCTGTCCAGAAAAGATCATTACAGACAATACTGCTAATTTCAAATCCAAAAGAATGATCAACTTTTTCCATAAGTACCACATTACCTTAGGCCATTCCACAACCTATTACCCTCAAGGAAATGGCCTAGCTGAGTCTTCCAACAAAAGCCTCATCAACATCATTAAAAAGGTCTTGGAGGAGAACAAAAAGAATTGGCACAAGAAACTTGTAAATGCACTTTGGGCAGACAGATTGACCACCAAAAGATCTATTGGCACAAGTCCATATGAACTAGTATATGGTCTAGAAGCTGTGTTCCCTTCATCCTTGGGAATCCCTGTGATCAAGTTGCTGCAAGAAATACAGGCAGAGCCCAATGATATTCAAAGAAGGATCAATCAAACCATCCACTTGCAGCAAACAAGAGAAGAAGTATATCAGAGAACCCAGCTCCTACAAGATAAACTCAAGAAGATCTTTGACAAAAGAACCAAGGCTGAAGATTTCTTCATAGGAAACAAAGTGTTGAGATGGGATTCTAGGAGAGAGGACAAAGGGAAACATGGCAAATTTGATTTCCTATGGAAGGGACCTTATGTCATACATGTTGTACAAGGTAACAATACTTATTTCTTAAGGAGTTTGGATGGCACAAATACTGAGGAAGGCCCAGTCAATGGGCGAATGCTCAAGCATTATTTTGATTCCATGCAATCAGCATAACACCACTGTGTATTGTACATAAATATTTGTATTTCCAGCAGTTTTTATTTTTTCACAGCAATTAAATAAGGAACAACATGCAACAGATTTTGAAGAAAAAGTCAAGGAGCTACACCATTTTGGTGTATGTTTTGAAATTAACAAAGCAGATCAAGAAGAAGACTTGGGAAGTATACAGATGATGATCAATACTCAGAGAAACCAGTAAAGACACAGCTGTAATTTTGCACAGATCAGCTCATAAGGACTGCATACAGGAAACAAAGGTTCAGATCATTGATATTCAAGAGAAGGAAATTTCAAGCTACAACAATAGTTGAAAAGCAAGGCAATCTGAACTAATGTTCTTGGCCTTTCACAAGGAAAGGCCATCCCCAAGTGGAGCCACTGTTAGGTTCCTATACCAATAGGTTTCATTTTTCATGATTGACCTGGGAAGTGCCAAATATGTTCATCTTTTCATGATGCAAAGGTTCCATATTTTGTAAAAAGCATTAGAGGAAAGTTAAAAAATGTAAAGAGGGTATGCCCTAAAAGAATAATCAAAGGGCAAGAAAAATCAATTGGTGAGAAAAAATGATAAAAATGAACCCCAAAGAAAGACCAGGAAAGTGGCTAGCCAAAATTCCATTCCTAGCTTGATGGATGGCCCAACAATTCAATCTGGACCATGCCATGTTTTAAATTGCTTGTTATAGACTAGAGAATGAATATCTGTCCAAACAGTTCAAGCTTGGCAGATCACTAGTTAGGTAGAGAAATTAAGGAGCCCAACTGCTTAATCTGGTCCCTTGGAAGAAATAAGGGTAGATTTAGATAGGAGGGCAGTCAAAAGAAAAGAGGATAATCAGGGTCTGCAAGTCTAAGTGCACCCATTCAAAATGAAGAAAAAATGTTAGGTGTTTTAGGCTGGGTAAGTAGTTGGAGGTTGCAGAAGCAAGCTTTTGATCACCTCATCTATTGTCAATCAGAGCTCATCTCATCAAGGACAGAAAGGTTAAAGCAGTTGTTTGATGGCAGAACTATGGAAGCATGTCTAACTCCCTTTCACCCCCCCCTCAAAGTTTATTACTAACACCCCTTAAGGACCTTGGGATCTGCCCAATAAGTCCTGCTCTCACTTCATTTTTGTCAAATACTAAGTCAAGTTTTGGGTTTTCTTAAGGAAAAGAAGCCACATTTCTTGTGTAAAATCCTCATTCCAGATTCCACTCATTTCTTATATCTAAGTTTTCCTTCATAAACTTAGCTTCATGCCCCTACACTTTCACTTCACAAGGTCATATTAACTTCTAACTCTATTATCTAGCTCCCTAAATCACTTCCTTACCCCTATTATATAAAAAACTATATAAAATTCCAAAAAAATATTACATAACCCACCCCATGGCACTATAGCCACATAATGTAGTCCTGGGATATATTAGTCCATTTGGGACTAATATAAACCCTTCCGCGTCTAAACCTGGAGTTAATGTAACCCTGGTTAAATTAACAACCGTTGCCCACCTCTCCGCTCATTAAACTTTGTTACTGTACCCTCCACGTTCATTTTTAAAAGTTTGGTGTTTAAAGGTTTATTAAACATTAAACCCTCCAGCGCGTATAACCCATAAAACCCATATAATCCAAAGTCTAAACCCCCGCGGCATTATATAAAGATTTAAATATTCGGGCGGGTCCCGTACGTTAACATCCTGTCAGATCGTTGTTCCGTCCACCGTCGGATCGGGCCCTCCCCATCCGACGACTCTTGTTGATATTGGAGCGCCCCCGACGTACGGGAGTTAGCGTCCGACGGAGGGTGGTTTTGCCACCGTACGCAGGGACGCGTGCCCTGTTTTCATTACGTCGGGCCTCCTCTGACACTTACCACCCCCGTACAGAAGGCGGTCTGATAAAAACCACTTACCACCTTCTGTCCGGGCGCCACGTCCCCGTGACGTCACCTCCGCGTCAACCCGTTGCTGCTCCGTGTCACCGCCACCGCATCTGCCTGCGTCCCTACCCTGCCACCATGTCCTATGCCACGTCGTCGGCCCCGTCAACTGCCACGTCACCTTGCCGTACCTGGGACCCGTCGATGATGTCATGCTGACGTCATAGCAAAAAAGCGCCAAAATGCCGCAAAAACCCAAATTTGCGTTAAAACTCGCGAAAATGTCGTTTTTGGTTGTTTTTTATGCAAACCAACGTTGCAAACTCTTGCATGCAACTTACGTCCAGTGCGCATTCGACGTTCCTGTCAGCCACCCAGGCCTACTCGACCTGCAACCTGACCTCTTCGGCCTCCGCCTGCAGCTATCCACCACAGCATCTCTCAATTTAATAGGTATTTACCCGAAGAAACGCCCATAACCCTGTTTTTATAGTTTCTCTGCAAAAAATCGCCAATGCACCTAAAATTCATTTGAAAGACGTCGGAATTCGCGAGTTTCTCCTCTCTGCCCTATTGTATAACTTCATTTGTGGCCAAAACCCGGCATCTCTGCCCCCTCTGATAAAATTTCCATTTCTAGCTCGAATTCCAGCTCCAATTTGCCTGCGGAACCACTAAAGACAGTTTGCTAAAGCCCTTTATTTTTCTCCCTTTCTAGTGTACTTATTGCAGAGCCCTCCATACTCTTCATTCCCCTTAAGTTTTACTCCTCAATAACATCTCTGCACAGAACATAAAAATGTGAGTTCCTTGCCCAGAAAGTCATCATCAGAACTCTGTCCCTTGTTGAAATACAGACCTAATCCAACTGTAATCACAATCAAAACATGGAGGCCCCACTTGCCCTCAATATTGCACCACTAAATGCACTCCATAGGCAGTTAGAATGGATTCCACTGGCAGATAGAGACTATCAAATTGCTGATATGGAAGGAGATAAGCCTCATCTTCAGGCTTTCTGTGAGATAAGGAGTAAATTCAGAAACAAACTGATCCATTAAGAATATGGGAGTCCAACATGCCCATGTACTACTTGCCCTCAGTAAATGTTTTTCCTGACCTCATCCATTAGTGTTGTTCCAATTATGATCCTTCTCAGAGGGCAGTAACGGGCCCTGCTGGTAAAGTCGTCTTCTACATTACTTCTCAGTCTATCAATGAGATGTTGCAATTCAAACCAACTCAGCCTTTGGTCCTCCTTTCAATGAAGAATCTGCTAGATCAAGCCTTAAAATTGCCCTCTGCAAAGATTGACCGAATTTCTAAGTTGTTTAGGCCATCAGACTATTACTCCATATTCACAATCCCTTATCTCCATGTTGCATTTACTGAGGAGGGAAAAATGCTTATAGATATCATCTCCTACATCCTGGGATTCAGAACAAGTGAAATTGTGGACAACACTATCTTTGCCTTGATGTCTATCTTCACTCCAGGATAGCCCCCTGCTGTCCAATATGATTATGCTACCTTCATAGCTGATAAGATTCATGAGAAATTCATGAACCTAGAAAGGGAAAGGGTATTCAAATACACCTCATATATCTATCATTTTATGCTATATTATCAGTCTAAAAGTTTCCCAGTCGTCCTCAGAAAATTGGATGCTAGGGGGAGAGGAGGTCAGTCATATTTTGGTCATCAATATTTCATCATGTTAGTTACTCCCCATACACATATTGTGAGTTCATTGACCTTTTTGTCTATCCAGCTACCTGCTTATTATCAACAGATCCTCCTCCCAGACTCACTGATGAGATGCAAAAGATTCTACAGCTTTCCAAAAGCTACAGCATTGGTGACTGGTACTTTTACCAAAACCACACAATAATCAAGGTTTATGGCTGTGAATTAGCCCCCTACCAACTGCCAAAATATGTCCCTATGAGACTCTTTGCCTTAGAATACTTTCGGCAATTCTGTAATGTAGATATGACTCATTTTCATGGTAAAATAAAAAAGGCACAGCTAAAAATCAGACATCAATTGGGCCCCTTTATTTTCAATAAGAGAGAAGAAGCATGGAAGGATGCTGATCAGATTTTGGGAGAGAAACTTAATCTCAAACTAAGTTTCATTTGATCACCATATGATCCCAATCACTTTATAAGCCTTAGAAGAATCAAATATAGGCTTGTAGGATATGTACATTACAATATCCCTCAACTTGAACAATATGCCAATCAATAAGAATGGGTAGAAGGCACCTTAATGGAAGAGCTCACTGAAGAAGAAATAACAGAAAAAGCAATCAAGAATCTGGAAAAATCTGTTGACTTGGAATCTTTTGGACAGGTCTTTTTTACAGCTCCTCGGCACCTTGGAGAAGGCACCTCTTCTGCCATGGCCCCCCAGCAACCTGCCCAAGTAAGTGCCCCACCTGCAGCAACAGATAAAGGAAAAGCAGTGTAGCATTCAGAAGAACAAGTGCACAATTTGGGACAGCAAGAAACAATGGCAGATCGGCCGGTCTCCATAGATGGACAGAGTCAAGGGCAAGACCCTGTAACTCAAGCAAAAGTGACTGAAATTCCTGTGTTGCAGACACCTCTTAATGAGGAAAGGGCAAAGAAGAGGGATAGACAGGAAGAGACCCCTCCAGGGACATCTACAGAGTAGCAAGGAGAAAAGAGGCAAAGGTTAAATACTTTTTCGGAGGAATAAATGCTAGAGGGGCCCACATAATAACAAATTCCCCCAAGCATGGAGACATTGGCCAGCTCCTTCCAGTAGGAGCAAGAGAGACAGCAGGGGGTGGAAGTAACATCCACCAGGCAACAGGGCCGACAGGGCTCTGATATTAAAAAAAACATTCACTGATATCAGAGCTAGGAATGAGCCAGTGAGACTACAGTTGTACAACCAGCTAATACGGATGGCCCCTACCAATCAGCAAAGGCTAATGGCAGCCTATGACATCTAGGAAGGGAGAATGACCCTCGGTCACTTTAGACCTACAACTCAACAACCCCAATCAGTTGCTGATTACATTAGAACCAATCTGGAAGTGTTCGCCAAGGATATCCATCCAATTGACCAGATTGAATTGCACAAGCAGACTGGGGATATGGTATATTCTACTTTAGCAGAGAAGACATTGTTAGCCCACAGATTGCAAAACTCTTTGCACAATACTGCTACCCAACTAGAGTTGGAGAAAGCTTCATCACAGGCCAAGGACAATAGAATCAAGTCCTTGGAGGAGACCATCATAGAGCTGGGTCATGATCCCACTGATCCCAAGGGTGTGCAAGCTTTGATAAAAAAGAAAGATGAAGACATAGCTGCCCTTAGGAGACAAATCAAGCTGTCACCCACATTGCATCCTCAAACTACAGAGGTGGCACAACAAAAGGAAGAGCAGGATGTCGTAGCTTTGCTTACAACCTTACATAAAAGGTTGGTAGAGACAGAGAGTGCCTTGGAGGCATCATTACAGGGAAGGCAGGGAGAGTTGGCCTCTCAGCCAATTCAAACAGCTCAGATTCTCACAGCTGCTCCTCCTATGGCCACCACAACAGTCCCTCCCACTGTTACAACATCAGAAGCAGGTGCCTCAAGCTCAGCACCAATTTCAACAACTACTTCAGCACCTACAGAACAAGGCACCAACTTGAGAATGGACAATATGATGAAAGGAATAGAAGCCTTGGAATTGAAAATGGCAGAATTGAAAGAAACCAAGGAAAAGCTAGCTAGAATTGAGGAAAAATATGACAAATCAAAGCAAGAAGTAGCTGAGAAGACAAGGGAAGTGAAAGCCTTGGAAAGAAGAATAAAGGAGCTGGAGAAAGAGCTCACTTTTGATAAGACTCTAGCAGATATCAAGAAAATTTTGTGGGCCAAGATTGGCTAATCCATTACAGACCAATGGCAATCCATTGAAACCATTCATGATCAAATGGATTTGATAAACTTGGCTCAGTTTGAAAACCAAAAGGCTAGAACATCTTTAGGAAAAGTGCCCGAGCAAGCTAATAGAATGATCCAA
The DNA here is from genome assembly GCA_031772625.1 of Pinus tabuliformis. Taxonomy (NCBI): domain Eukaryota; kingdom Viridiplantae; phylum Streptophyta; class Pinopsida; order Pinales; family Pinaceae; genus Pinus; species Pinus tabuliformis. The sequence goes on along the minus strand of CM062819.1, from coordinate 862,657,346 downwards.
TTTTTGAATACTCGCACCAAAGGGCAGTTGGCAGCAATGGGAATCAGGAATAGGACTGAAACAATTTTGCTAATAAAAAGGGTGTTAACCCTTAGGAATTTTGTGTATACATTGGAAAGAAAATGCCAAGAGATGCAAGCAGAGGTGGATGAGTTCAAAATAAAGATCACAGCATTACAGAGCAGAGGGCTACCTAGCCTAGTAACCAGTGCTGGAAGACTGTTGCCACATGAGCATTATGCCAATAGGGTGAACAATTATGCTGCCAATCAAATCACAGCTTCCTCAAGCACATCAGAAGATACAGGGCCTCCATCTGGGCAGAGTGTCTTTGATAAATTAGAAAATCTATTCTACATTGCACATGAGATAAATCATCTCTTTGAAGACCAGCCAAACTTTTACAGATACACAGAAGCTGATGAAACACTGATAAAGATACAAAGGCATCATCTACCTACAGAATATTGGTGGAGAGGAATGATGGAGACGTTGCTCAGGTAATTTTGGTTATTAATTCTTTTTGTAAACTACAATTCAGCATATACAGATGGCACGGTCCAGCTGTCAAAGGATCAAAGCATCATAAAGCAGAATTGGAATGTTAACTACAGCTCATTAAATGTAAAGAAACCTAGCACCAAGGATGAAGGCCAAGACAGCAACAGGCAGCGTACCAGCATCAGAAAAGCACACATAGAATAAATGCGCAGTAGGAAGCCGACTCATTTAGCCCAGAAAGTCAAAATTTTCTAACATAATAGACAGCTAGCAAGCCAATATTAACTGCAGTGTTTAATTCTTCATTTACTTCCTTGGAAGAGTTGGTGATGTAATTTATTACATGAAGACTCATCATCTAGATATTTGTATCTTATTTTTGTATATATACCTCCCCATAGAACGTATTTGGGGTTGGTTGGTGATTCTCTCTAAGAGCTATGCTGTAAATTTTCAGACTTTTAATACAAATTGCTGGTGAAGTTGATGCTCTCTGTGCTGTCTGGATGTGAAATGAACTGCGTTCTGCTACAAAATTCCTGTGTCGTTTAATTGAACAATAAGTTATTCTAAACCGTGTTTTGTCTTTCTGTGTTTGCAAATCTCACATATGTTTCATGATCTTATTAACAGAGAAGAAAGAATAGCTCAGGACTTGTTTGAATGCACCCTCTGCTCAATCTCTGTTTCTAACTGTGTTTTCTTCAGAATTGGTCATAAATATGAATTCTTAATTGCTCATGTTTGCACTAATTCTTTCATTATGAATGTTGTTTAGGAATTCTTAATTGCTCCTAGATAATATTCTCACACTTTCCCTCTATCAGCATAGTGAAAGATCCTTGACTACCTTTCATTCCCTGATTCCATGCCATCGATTCCTAGATTTGAAGATTTGTTTCATGGATACCTGTCTGGCTCTGTAGTATTACCTCTTCCCCAACAAGCACTTTCAGCTGTACACAATCATTGACTCCATTTCCCAATGGTCTAAGCTATTCTGAAAACTGCATATCAGTTCTATTTGAAATCATCATCCAACCAAATTCAAAACAAAACCCTGTGCATCATAACTAGCCTAAAATTACACCAAAACAAAGTTAAATCATAAAGAGAGAGCCCTCTCTGGTTGCAGGTAGGCTAGGACCTACAGCTAAAAGATTGGTTAGTGGTTACCTCGGCCATATTCCCTTAGGAGCCAGGGAGCAACCTGAGTGATGACAGATGCATTTTGTTATCTCCATTGTCAACATACTGCTCATTGGAAAGGAGAAATATCAAGAATGGTATAGAAATATCAGTAATACCCTCATTTTTAATGACTCATCATAAAGGAATCTAGGAAGCAGAGGAGGGAAATAGACCTACCAAGCCCACATCAAATAAAAAGTTAGAAATTTGGGAGAACAAAGATAAAAATGTTGATGCCCTAATTGTTGCCTTTGTAAGTGAAGAGGTGATTCATCATGTATGTCCAATTACAAATTATAATGGTGAATTGAACAAGTTGAAATATTTGTATGAATCACACTTAAAATTCGAGGTTGTTCAGTTGATGATCGAACTCTTCAACCTAAGTTGAAATATGATGACCCCTGTCCCTAGCCTCTAAAATTAGATCCATTGTGCCTGACATAGATGACACCAAATTTAAGATGCGCATTCCTCTCACAGTTGTTTCCAAGGTTGTTTACCTTAGATACTCTCATTATATTGAATCCCTACAAGCTAGTGAGCAACTCAAGTCTATTACTTTTGAAAACCTACTGGTGAAGTTTGTATAAGGATAAAATTTTAGGAAAGAGGAAGGTAGCAACATGGACCCTAAAAGAAGTAGTGTATCTTTCTCATAAAGTGAAGAATCAATCAGAAGATTCTTCTAAAAGAAGTTTCCATAGAAGAGGACATGGAAGAAATAATTTCATAGGTAGAGGGTAAACACCATCAAGGATAAGGACTTTACCTTCTCTATGTTTGTCGTGATAGAGATGGACATGAAGCATCAACATGCATAATCCATTGGGAGAGAATAAAACATTGTCAAAAGTAGAAAGAAGAAAAAACTAAAACACTAAATTCGTCTAAAGGTAAAGCCCCTAAATCTGTTCATTATATTATTTCCCACTACAATATTGGAATAATTAAATATTTGTTTCACACTTCATTTCCTTCTTAGAGAGATGCATAAATGCTTGACACGAGTGAAACCTACCATATGACTTTTCATATAGAATTGTTTGATTATTTTTGTAGAAATATAAATGCAACAATTTGTTTGTAAACAAATAAAGTCTCAGGGCATTAGTATTGGTACCATCGGGCTTCAACTACCTAAGCCCTCTTATTTTTTTTTGGCATGATGTACTCTACCACATAAAGTTACAAATAAATCTAGTGCCCCTTGCCCGCATTCACTAGTATGGCCACTCTATTCATATGTTTGATCAAAAAGTAGAAATAAAGAAAGCATCTAACAACATGGCTATTATGACTGTAGTAGAGGAAGAAATATTGTTGAATATGGAAGGAATATTTTCTAATGCACGAAACATTGCATACCTCTCTCAGCACAATGAAAGTACATTTCCATCTAGTATTCTATGGCATGTTTTATTTGGACATGTTAATTATGAAAATTCTCATTCACTAAGAGATGATGGTGTTTCTAGTTTTCCAACTATTCCTAGGAAATACAAGTAATGTGATGCTCATATACTAGGAAAGCATATCAAGCAACCCCTTTTTATTCTACCTCTAAAGGATGTAGAAGACTTTCACTACTTCATTCTTATTTTTTTAGCCCTATTCTTGTTCCTTCTACAATTGAAAATAAATATATCATTTATTTTATTAATGATGACACCAATATGTGTTTGCCATTTTTTTGAAAATCAAATGGAGTGATTTTGAAACTTCTAGAAATTTTAAGGTATAGATTGAAAATGATGCAAAATCACATATTGGCTCCCTTCGTACTAATAATGGAAATACTATACTTCTAACAAATTTGAAAATTGTCTTTTCCAACATGGGATTCAACGTCAAACCATTCTTCCATACAATCCTCAACAAAGTGGTGTAGCTGAAAGAATGAACATGACTATCTTGAGTAAGGTTTGCTCCATGATGTTTTTTGAAAATGTAAATTTGATTTTTTGGGATGATGTGGTTCTATGTGTAGTATATGTGAAAAATGGATGTCCATCTCATGCCCTCATAGTTAAAACTCCTTATGAAATATAGTATGAACACATTCCTTGAGTAAGGCATCTCAGGTTCTTTGGTTCCACATGCTATGACTTGATTCTTAAGGAACAAAGAAGCAAGCCTAATGAAAGGATTAAAAAGTGTATCCGCTTATGGCATTGAGACACCGCCAAGTCATATCATCTTTACAATAAGGCAAAACAGAAGTTTATTCACTCTGTAGCTGTGTTTTTTCTTGAATCTTCCAAGATTAACAACATTGTTGAGTAGAAACATGATCATTTAGATAAATTGAATCATGCAAAAAAATATCATAAACTTGATAGTTAGATTTGATGTATTTAATGGGGGGCACCTATCTTAGACCAATCTATGGAATCTCCTTTTGAATCATTGAATTCCCCTCACGAAGTCTCACCCACTACTTCAAATTAGTAAGACCTATTGAGTGATGAGATTAAAATGATTGGAAGACTAAATATTGATGCAACCAATCTCAATCAATGGATCAACTTGGGTCATCTAATAAAATCCCCTCAAATGTCTCACCAAAATACTTGAAAGTGTTCATCTTATTCAGGTCAAGATGATGGGAATGACAGGTTCCGCCCAACAAGATAGAGGAAATGTAGAATTCTAATTGAGTCGGTGCAGATGATATATATGTTTCATATGATTGTGTATTGAATTTATCTACTAACTTTGCACCAAATTCATTTAAAGTAGTTTCTTCTAATGATGAGTGGAAAGAAGAAATGCAGAGAGAGTGAGGTTCTCTCATAGGAAATAAAACATGGAAGTTGGTAGACCCTCCATTTGGAAAAAAAAACCAATTAGTTACATGTGGGTCTACAAGAATAAGTACAAATCATATGGCTCACATGAGAAGTACAAAGTAAGGCTCACGGAAAAAGGATTTACAAAGAAAGAAGGTATTGATTATGAAGAGAATTTTTCCCTCACAAAACAAAGGGCCACCATCGAGAATCTCTTTGTATTTTCAATTAAGAATAGATGGAAAACTCATGAAATTGATTTGAAGATTACTTTCTTTAATGGGTACTTGAAATAAAATGTCTTCATGGCTCAAACCTAAAGGTATTTTTTGTGAAGGGAAAATAATAGAAAGCGTGTAAAATTATCAAATTGTCATATGGTCTAAAACAATCATTGTGAGTTTGGTATGAAAAGTTAGCAAAGCATCTTCTAAAATTGAATTTCAAACACTTTAATCTGACACAGCTCTTTGTCAAGAAAGGTAGATAATATATTCTGGCTTATGTACAAGATCTATTAATAATAAGGGAAAATGAAAACTATATTGCATCCATAAAAAATAGTTGAAGAAAGGCTTTCAAATGAGAAAGTTGGGTCATCTTCATTGCATTGAAGAGACCCAACATCCAAATTATATATTCATCTCTCAACAAAAGTACATTGGATAATTTTTTAATAGGTTTCGCATGGCTAAATGCAATTGTTTATCTATGATGGGACAAAATATAAATCTCACCTCAAAGGAAGTGAATCTATTTTATGATGTAGTCAAGTGTAGAAAACCTATCAAAATTCTTATCTACCTCATCACTTCTAGACTAGATACTTCATTTTCTATTAAAATTTTATCCAGATTTATGCAAAATTCCTATGAAAAACATTTTTTTTGTTGCAAAAATAGTTCTAAAGTACTTGAAAGGTACTTTAGACATTGTACTCAAATTTTCGCAAGTGGATGATTTCAACTTGATTAGATATTTTTATTTAGACCTTAATCAGGACTAGGAAAATAGAATATGTACTTTAGGTTATCTCATTAGTCTTGGATCACAAGAATTCTCTTATAAGTCACACAAACAATTAGTTCCAAAAATTTCCATGAAAGTGGTAGGATATGCAGTAGTTGTAGAAGCAATAAAGGAGATTGTGAGGCTTAGGAAAATTTGTGAATACTTACAGGGGAAAAAAGTGAATTCTACTCCTCTTTTAGCAATGCTTCTGTAATCAAGTTGGCCAAGAATCATAGATTCCACAATTGAATCAAACACAACAATAGAAAGTATTGTTTGATTCAATATCATGTAAAAGCCAATACTATTCAACTAAGACATGGTTCCATAAGTGAACGAATTGTAGAAATATTCACCAAAGCACTTGTAAGATAATCGTTCAAAAAATTTAGAATGATTCATGATATCACAAACACCCATTTAGATTGAGAGAATATAAGACACCTTATCCTTAAAGATTTGCTTAATTGTGTAAATACACATATATTATAAATTTGAATCATTAAAATAGAAAGAGACATCAGACCTTGGAATATGAAACCATAGGCCACAACATCTTTGTATTTATATGTATGTTTGATTTATGGAAAAATCAATGAAGTGGGGAGTCACCAAAAATCAATATTATAAAGAGGTGATCAACCCTAATATAGAAAATGAACGTATCTATCTAGGTGATCAACCCTAATATAGAAAATGCCTAATATAGAAAATGAAAGTATCGACCTTTCTTGGCTATTGTAAAGGAAAAAAATTAACATTTCTAAACTAAGCACAAAGTCTCATGAGATGCATAGTGAAAATAGACATTGGTCAATTCCCAAAACCTCTTTTTGATGAAAGAGTTTTTGTGAAATTGGGCATTAGAAAATTCCAAAATTCCTTGGGATGAAAGAGTCTATCACCTTTGTGACACTAGGAGCCTTGAAAATAAAAATAATTTTTTTTTTCTTAAATGATCCATCTATATTTAAATTAAACCTAAATTTCAAAATATTTACCACAATACCAACCTACATTTTAAATCAACAAAACTATGACTATCTTAAAATACCTATAAAAATAAACTTATAAAAATTTCCAAAAAAAAATCATTCTATTAAATATGTGAATGTGAATCATGATCAAATAATTTATTAAATCAAGTTTTTGGAAATTCCTAATTCAACTGGATCATTCATACATATATAATTTTTAACTTGTCAATTTATATTTCCGATAAATTTAAATCTATCATTTTAACAAGTAAATAAAGTATATTGAGCTCAAGGGATGTTTTCTACTTGCCCAAGGGTCTTCTTCCTCTTACCAAGGTTCGTGTCAAATCAAGCAAGGTCATCAATCAAGGTCATGTGAAGTTCTGGGTTGTCGTTTATTATTATGATGATTCTTATTTTTAATTAAAATCAATTTGATTTATAAAATATTAAAAATAATTGTAAAATAAATAAAATATCAATTAATTTATTTAATATTCTAATTCTAATTTTAATTTTATTTTTATTTTTATTTTTAAATTAATAACTGCTCTTAAGACCTACTAAATTGTAAATATAATGCAAAATTGATAGAATCCGTCGACCGGGAAAACGATAATGACATTGATGGAGTGATGTTTAAGATGACGACATATGCGTATTTCTAAATCGTTGAATACCCATGAATTTTGCCTCGCCTGAAATTATGTACTTCTTCCCAAACTTCTCGTGGTACATCAACGTTTGGCTTGTTAGGGCACGACGTAAGTGCTCATCCTATTATACCATCAACTCGGTCCACTTCTCTGACCTTATCCAACTCTTCTTTGTAGCAACGAATGACTCGTATATTTTATCCTGTTTTACATTAAAGTCATACTGACAAGTTTGAATTCCATTTTGATATTTTATATGATATGGAAAAAAATCCACCAAAATTTGTGATATTAAGAATACGAGATAGTATATAGAAAAGTAATGGCTAAATCTTAAAGTTTTGTAATTTTTTCTTTTTCTTTCTTCTTTTTTTTTTCTTTTAAATTGGTATGTTTTATTATATATTTGAAAATTACATTTGTAGATGTTTTCATTAATTATATATCAAAAAATTGGTGAGCAAGTCACATATTGTGAATTGTCGGTTACATAATTGTAATTAAATATAAATATACAATAATAATATGTATATGTGGTAACTTTTATTATATATTTGAAAATTACATGTTGTAGATGCTTCCGTGAACCTTATATCAAAAAATTAGTGGGCAAGTTACATATTGTGAATTTTCTGCTACATAACTGTAGCTGAATATGCTACCAATAAACATACAATAATAACATGTCTGGGAAGTTATACACGAACTGATATGTGCAAAAAAGTGCTATCAAAATAGTTCAGCCCAAAAATCAGGGTTGAGTTGCTCCTGGTGAATGTTGGTCAACAAAGGGTCTATGGAGGTACTGATAAAAGTCATGTCCATTCTGCTCTTGTATAATCTAGTGACAAAGGGCTCGTTCTCTGCCTCCTTGCAGGATAAGAGATTGGAAAGCCTAGTTCCTCTCCGTTTCAATATGAAGACAAGAAGACAAGAAATAGAGTCAAATTGTGCATTTAATAATAATACTTCATCCAATAGGTTCCAAAGTGTGTGCACTTGACAAACATATTGTTGTAAGAAATAATAATACTTCTTCCAATAAGTTCCAAAGAGTGCCCAAGTGACAGACGTAGTGTTCACTGAACCATTTTATGACAATCTTTCAGTCTTCAAAAATTTGAAAGTGTAGACATCCTTTTTCTAAAGCAAAGGAGAGAAGATGTGTGAGACTCATAAGTTTTTAGAAATTGTTTGTGCCCTTTCCTAGGCTCATCCTTAATTTGAAATAAAAATCCTAAATACTATTAATATATATTTTTATTTTTAAAGCATAAATAATTTTTAAAATATATAATTAAAAAAATGTTTGATAAATTTAAAATTCATATGATTATTAAAAAAATTAATATATGAAATTAATATTGAAAAACATTGTTAATATATATAGTGAAATATTTTATTTAAATTTTGTATTGAATATTTTTAAATTATAAAAATTAAAATATTATTAGAAAGTGAATATATACATATATATATATATAGATATAATACTTCTATTTAAAATTTATATAAAGTTATTTTATTTAATATTTTTATTAAATACTATATGTTAAATTAAAAAAAATTAATGCTAAACTTAAATAAAATTTTAGACGTCAAAAGATTTCATGCCATTTAGATATTTGGTATATTTAGAGTTAAATTAGACCTATGTTAATTATTTATAATATTCTTAATATTATATATAAATTTAACATTTTTATTTATAAAAATATACTTTTATTTTTAACTTTATTAAAATTTACATATATATATAAGGCCATGGTATTTTATTTTACATAATTTATATTTTTTATTTTATTTTACATAATTTATATTTTTTAAATTTAATTTTTAATGTAATATGCAATCATCATTAATATGAATTGTCATTATTTTAATTTATATGTTAAAATGGTTATATGTATATAATTTTCTTTTTATAATTTATTAAAGTTTCAATATGATATGGATAAAATATTAAGAAAAAAAAATATAAGTATCAAGTTTTATATGATTATTAATTAAATTTGAAGTATTATGTAATTATTAATTATATTTGAATATACTTTCATGAAATATCATAATTACAAATATAAATCATCATCTTTTTAAAGCTTAATAAGTAAGTTATGAATTTTTTTCCAAAAAAATTATATAATTTTATTGTAATACAAAAATTGAAGCCAATTTATTTGTTATTTTTATTATTTTTTTTTACTTTATATTATATTTATTAAATATGTTTTTGTTCTAGTAGATGAAAAATAAAGATTGATTATTTTGAATTAAAATAAATTAAACTATATTATTTTATGTGTTTCCTTTTTATCTTAAGTATAAAAGAAATTACACATCTCTCATAGTATAAGATGTACTTTGGAAATACTATACTTACATTAGTTTTAAAATTTATAATTTAATATAACAGTTTAGTTGGAAAACATGTGAAAATATAAAATAAATGTGAATATAAGATTTCATGTTCAAGTCCCTTAGATGTTAATACTTTACCTCTTATTGCAAGGACTCATTTTCGTGTAGTGGTACCTATGAGAAAATATCCAACTACATGGTTTAGTAGTATTAAAATCGACCCCTTATTATAAAAATAGCCAATAACTCATTCCCTTAAATACAAAGAAAACCAGAAATTAAATTCATAATTTAATATTGTATAATTTTTTTTATAAAATGTAAAAAATCATAGTTATTAACACCCACGGATCAAAGTATTGAAATTAAATATTAAAATATTTATAAATAGATGATATCCCTGCATTCCAATAAAGATAGCCAACTCAAATCTGGTTGACTACCTGGACTAACCTGGATTCAGGAGAATAGGTTTTATCCTCTACCTTGCCAGTCCTTATGATGATGATATGTCAAAAATATGCAAAGACCTATAATAATGTTAATAATGAATTGCAATCTCATGGGAGTACTTTTCTCTATTTTAATTAATTTAGTTTTTTTTATGTAACACGTGTATACAATGATAAAGTTACCGTAAAAAAATGTTTCATAATAAGTTAATAATTTTAAATTTGTTTTATTATTATATATCTATTTTAAGTATTAATTTAATATGAGTAGAAAAGTATGAAATTTGTGAAAGTGTAAATTTATTTTAGAATAAAAAAAATAATGTGTATTTATATAAGTTGATATTCACATAGATTAGTTAATATGGATTTTCAAATAATTTATAAAACGTGTTAAAATATTTTTGAGAAATATAAGATTTAAACAACTTATTTACATTTTTTTAAATTTTAATTAATTTACATGAAATTATATTAGTTTATATGGACAACTATTAAATACAAATATCATATTTTTCTTTTCATTTTTATTATAGCTAACATTTTATTTTAATTGTAAAAAAGACATGTGTCAACTCCAAGTTAGCCATGGAATACTTTGCACATATGACATTCACCTCTCTCAAATCTACTAATACTTTAATGATCTAAAGTTTCGAAATATAAACTCAATTTTATTAATAATTTCAATCTTGAATTGACTCACTTTTTAAACGGCTACCCATTTCGAAACTCAATTTTATTAATAATTTCAATCTTGAATTGACTCACTTTTTAAACGGCTACCCTGGTTTGAATGTGATGTTGCATATTACAATGCTCCTGCACCATGATCAGCACATGATCCCTATAGCTTCAAGGACGTTTAAACCATAATGCGGTGCGTGACCTTTCCCTTCTCCTCATAACAACACAATGGGAAAGCAGAATAACTCCTCCCACACTGTATGAGCCAAGAGTGCCAAATGCGGAAAATGATCACAAATGGGGTATGCAAAGTTTGAGGCAAGGGCAAGGGGTGCAGGTTCAGAGGTTCAGTTGCACTTTCGGAGAGTTTCCTGGTCACTTTTAATTCCATCTGGGTCAAACGAAGATAGATTGTAGCATAGCTTTGTTGCAGCGAGTAAAAATTAGCAATTGATTTTTCTTGGTCGCAGGACCTCACGACCTTTATGTGGACCAAGCGGATGTGAGGGAAGTAGTTGTCTACGAACCTAATTGAACTTTAATCATAATTACACCCAATCGAACGAAGCAACGAATTTTCAAATTTCTTGGGCAAATTCGGGCAAATTTAATAATTCTAATTGATTCTCATCCATTGATTGTTCTTTCGCACTAAAGAATATCAATGAACATCTAAAATCTTAAGACGATGCCCACTTCAATTGATAGACAGATGGACTGAGGGTTGCTAGATTCCTTTCAACGTTCATTCATTCAAGTTGATAGGCTAGGAGCCTGCGAATTCCGTTCGGAGTTGGTGAAACGTTGCTATCTCGCTTATTTGTATTGTCAATCTTTCCAAATGACTCGTATGGACCACACAACGACGACCGTGAATTTCCCTATCGTCATGAAGATAGAAAGCATGATTAGAAAGTTGGCAGTGGGCACAAGAGTCAATGAACATGAACAAATGAGCCTGTACTTGTAAAGTTGTACGTACCTCTGAATAGGTACACAGAGGGGTAGAATAATGATACCAAAAGGTACAATAGGCAGAAGTTTTGACAAAATTTCAACTATGGTTAGGTTTAAATGATTTTCAAAGTTGTTAGATTTGAAAAATATAACATCAAGACACAAGTCAAATAAATTTGTACTTTTTATTTTATCAATTTCAATTAAATTGAAAATTTGAAAAGCAATTTTAAATAATTACACAGAAGATGTGGTTTATATTGGAATTGGGTTTGAGGAATTTATATTTTCAATAAAATGAATGGTTGAGATTGCAAAACAAAGACATATTTTTGTCTAGTACATGATGCAATGGACATTACTAAAAAATTTTCAATAATTTTTTAGATTCTTAATTCTACTTTATTTAATTTATTAAAAACAGTGGTTATCATTCACATGTATGCTCCTTTGACATATTAGCCAATAGATTTCAAATCTATGGAAACCTCATCCATAAGCCTGTAGTGTAGAAAGATACAATCAATATGAAAGCAAGTCCCATCACCAACTCTTGTCTCTAAAATTTTGATTTTTGAAATTGATTTATAGTTATCCCATTAGTGCTCTCTTGGAGACAATGTATTGTAGAAAAATACATATGATAGAGTATGGGATCGGATTGGTAGCCTTTTGCCCTCTACTGCACAGACTAATCAGTTCTTGTATACCGAAAGATTTTTGTTCGGATCTAGATTTGAGCCGGTTTGTATTTTCCAGCTCTTCTCCAACAAGGATTTGGGTTTAACCATAAATCAAGACCTCGTCATAGCTAGCCTCTGATTTCTAAGGGTACAGGGGCACTGCATTCTTTCATTTGCCAGTCTTTGAAATATTTGAAATCTTGATCGACTTGATAATGGAGAGAAAAAAAAAATTTCATGAAATTATTTAACGTCTATTCTTGGCTTTCCATTTTCTTATGTAAATTGTTCTCTTACGTTGGAGGCTGCACATGGTTGTCTATTAAACATTTATTTACGTTTTTCTCTCGACCATCAAAACCCTGGTTAGTTTTAGTTTAGATGCTTCATAACTTATTTCATACGTTTCGAAGCTGCGGTTTAGGTTCAAAATTAATTTGATGTAATTGGAGTATTAATTTTTTAGATTTACTAGGCATCTTCCTAGTAACAATTAGGTTCATAGCGAAAGACTAATAATGCAGATTTTAGTTTCATCTCGTTGAAATTCTAGAAAAGGCTCGCATGTTTTTCCTTTAATTTTAAATTTTTGAAAATCTGTGTTTTCTTACAAACCAAAGAGTGCATATTTCCCCCCTTTTATGATAGGAATACCAGACAGGACAGATTTTAGTTCCATTTAATTTAAATTCATGGTTTGATTAATTATTTTTTCTAAAACCTCTATTTAGGCTCGTATGGTTCAATAGAGGGTTTATAGAATCAATAGAAAATGCTAATAAGTTTATTTATTAAAATAAATAAAAAGTTAATATTATTAAAATCTTAAAGTAATAATAAAAATATTATTAATTAATTAATAATAAATATTAAGTTTAATATTAGTTTTGAATATTAATATTAGTATAAAATTATTAGTGAAATTGATGTTTTTGATATAAGTAATATTAATAAATACACTAAATTATGTTGATTGGTCTTATTTATAAAAGTTGATTAGTATATAAATAATGGGAATTGTTGTATGTGACATATATCAATTACATTTATTAATATGGTTGTACTAGTGTAAAATGTATTTACACTAAAAAAATCATAATCATTGGGGTAGTATGTCTTTTCTGGACAAGCTCAATAGTGGTTAAATATTTATAAATAACAATTATGTTTCTATGGCATAAGTGGATTGTTGGAATTATGACAATAATTAATTGATTTAACTTAAAGTAAAAAAAATGAGTTATCAATGTTCTCAAATAGTTAGGCTGGGTGGTTACCCCATGCCTAACTACTTCTAAAGAGAAGATTCAAGAGGATGATGGGATATCAGACCTAGAAAAAGAGAGAGAGCTTGAAGATGCAAAGAAAAAGAAAAGATGAAAACTGTGTTGTAGGGACAGACAATGAGAGAACGGCTATGTCTGGTTAAGACCAGCTATCTCTACAATTCAAGAAGGAGAATTCTTGAAGAGATTACTTTGAAAGGGTAGCTCGGGGGCAGACTTCAAGCAGAGTAGCGCTAGTTTCAAGGTTGGGAGGCAATGGTTAAGACCGGCTATCTCTACAATTCAAGAAGGAGAATTCTTGAAGAGATTACCCTGAAAGGGTAGCTCGGGGGGAGACTTCAAGCAGAGCAGCGCTGGTCTCAAGGTTGGGAGGCAAAAAAACAGATAGAAGGCTTAGTCCAGTAATTCTAGAAAGTCAAGACAGATAAGTACTTATGAAAACTTTAATTTAAATATAGTAAGTGTTTCCAGTAGTGGAAAGCACATGGCGTCTGACTTAAAGTAAGTAGAGATATTAACAAGATTATTTCTTATCTAAGTAAAGTTATAGCTAGAAACAGTGTAGGAATTAATGATGCCATTCTTTACTGTATCAAAGGAAAACCAAGATAGAAAAACTGCAGTATAACTTCAATTCATATGACAAATTATCGAACTTAATATAACTGAGTATTATTACACATAGGAATAGTAAAGAACAGATAGCCTCTATTTAACAAGTATAAGAAATAGTAGAACCATGTGTTTTGCACGACGAATTCGCAACATGAAAACTGTAGAAATTAAAAGCTACAAATACTTATATTCCATACTTAGAGCCTCAGTTAAATAAAGATAACCAAATTTAAACTAGTAAAACCCCAAAAAAGCATATGGAGGCTCGAAGCATGAATCATTAGAAAATATGCTAGAAATTCTATAACAGAACCGCAACTGAAGAAAATACACAAAACAATGAATAAGTGACAAGAAGTTTACGCATCCTATCAAATGGAAAACAGAGATTTTATACTGAATTCATAGCAAGAAGCCATTCATAACCTCAGGAAATTATTGACAGTAGGGTTCTAGTACTGCTCAGTTAATGAAGAACATAGAAGAAGTAAACCGCATTTTTCCATTTATATATAAGTAAAATAAGCAATAGAATCCTCCAAAAAGATAAAGCATACCAACAAATTCTATCTTCTGAGTACAGAGGTTCCCTATATTCAAGCAAATAAGAGATTCGTGCATAAGAAATCAAGAATCAACTTATCATAACTCTTAATCCGACTCATATCAATAATATTAGCAAGGTGAGTTACAATTCGAATAAGAACAAAATCGAATGAGGGTTACCCTCTGCGTTCAACATTATCTCCCTAAGATTATTACATAAAGTCCTTGACTCTAAGCCTGAGTACCATTAATGAAAAAAACAGAAACAATATTCCATTGTAATTCATGGAGAAGTATAATAAAATCACTCTTAGCTAAACCCTGCAAACCACATACCCGGTAGTATGTGCCAAGGAACTTGTAGTCATGGCCGCAAGTCAGAATGACCTCGAGGTTCCACATCAGAGACGAACAAGACTGCCCATAAACCAAGGCAGCAACAAGATTAAGAAAACGGTACAAGAAACCAATGAAGAAGAGGTTCAGTGAATTAGATATACAAATGTAAATAACCCGAAAACAATACTTGCCTTAAGGGTAAATCAATGCCTACGAACCCTTCCCAAAACAGGGAATTGAACTACGCACACAGTGTCATTCCATTGACAAGAATCAACTCCGAAAGGACCCAAATGCAGACAGCCTAGTTGAAAACTATCATCGGTAAGGTGTACAAGCAAACAAGGAACCATATCAGAGAAAAGAATGGCCGAATAACCTGGAGGCCTAACGAACATTCAATAGGAGCACGGAAAGCCTTAGAGTTCACTCCAGAGCATACATTGTAATGAAAGTCGATGCCTCGACCCTCAGATCTGGTGGGAGCCCTTGCACCGTAGATTTGGCACACCTTTCTGTGCGAAGGATCTAGCAGGAGGCACCTCAACAGCTGGACCATAGCCCTAGGATTTCAACAACCCGAGATATTAAATGGAATTCGTAAGGGCGGGGTATGATTGTAAATGCCGAAGCATATATAATTTAATGTGTTTTAAAGCATGACAGGTCTATTATGTCATATATAGAAAACTTAGCGATAATAAAAAGTTAATTTAGCAAACAAATGCTAGCCATCGCTAGCAGATTATAGCATTAACTATCATACCTACAAAGAAAACTTAATTATATACAGTGCTAACACGGTAAGAACCTACCATTGTATTTTTACTAAATGAATGTGGTAAGTCGTTCCCGCTCAGTATTGGAAAACTGTATATGTTTGAGGATTCATGGTAAATAATGTAAATAATTTTTTTTACTAGGATTACTTTAATATATAGTTGTGTGACATGTGGCATTCGAGCACTTAGGTTATCAAAACTGAGGCCTCTGGAAAAACAAAATTGACAATATTTGTGTAATTTACATAACAAAATGCCAGGAACAGACATAGCTAGTATGAGAAGAATGGGAACCATACCACACCGGACTGTGACAGGACCAGGAGTAGCAACTTTTCAGGAGACAAATCCTGAAGTATGGGTGCAACTGGGAGAGGAACCGTGAAACACCAATTCCACAATTTTAGAAACTGTGCAAGAGCTAAAAGCAGAAATGGCTCGATTGCGGGCAGACAATGAACGACTAATGCAGGAACAAGAGAAAATCATGAAAATTCTGTCAAATAGACAGAATCAGAGACAAAAAATCCCCAGTCCCGAGCAGGGAAATATGACAGGAGAATAGGAATATCATACTGAACGAGCAAAAACTAAAGGTGGTGAAGAGAACCAAGAAGAAGAATCTGGAAATGCATCAGAACACAATAAGCACAAGAGACAAAAGGTAGAACTCTAGGGAGAATTCTGGAAGATAAAGCCTCTGCTCTTTGTTAGGATATTCTGACACATAGGAAATAGTTAAGTTCAACTTGGTCTAGTATAGAGTTAGGTAAAGTGTGTTTCTTTACCGTTGTACATTTTGTAACTTACAATCCGACGGTCACGATATGTAGTGATCCGACGGTTCACTCTCTCCTCGGTATTACCGACACTTGATCCGTGGCTTGACACCCGATTGGTCCATGAGTTCTATTTAAAGCGCATGGAGGGTCATTGTTTGGGTAATCCGTCTATGAGAGAAAGCTTATGTAAATTTTCATTCTTTGATTAATAAATTGCCTGAAGTGGCCACGTTGGCTCAGGCCGTGGACTGTTTCCCTCTTTGAGGGTTTTAACCATGTCAAAAATATTGGTGTATTGATTTGAGATCTGGTTGCGAGCGGTGTCCTTTTGGTGTTCTTTCTGAGGAACATACCCTGTAAATTCCTACATGGTATCAGAGCTATTTGAGGGCCGCATCCGTTGGTGATCCAAATCTGAAGCCGGTAGAACTGCATGCGGCTGTCATTTCCTAGATCTACTGTTTCTGACTGCTTTCGAGCCGAGAGGACTGCTCTGTTGTGTTCGTAGCATCTGTTCCAGTGAGGAACCCCTTTCGTTTCACGCGAAAAGGTTTCCGGTAGTCCTATCTGCGTCATTTTTAAGATCTGGAGGTATACAGTGTTTATCTGTAGTTTACTGTTATTTTCTCTCTGGTTATTTCGGTTTCTCTTTATTTAGCGTTTTTTAATTACCAGATCTATACCTTTCATTTCTGCATATGCTCTTTTCCCTGCGACTCTGTGCGATCTAGGCAAATCAGAAACAGAAAGGAAGTTTTTTTTCTCATGCGTATGCTCTTTTCCCTGCACCTTAGTGTGATCTTGGAAAATCAGAAACATTGAGAAAAATATTTAGTTTCCGACTAAAGCTAACTTCGAGCCGTAAGGTTCGTTTTTCTTTGCATATTCGTGTTGGGTTTTGTGTTTTTGTTTTGTAGGAAAAAAGAGCTTTCTCAAGGCAAGCACGCAACCCAAGGCACCCCCCCCCCCCTCTCTCTCTCTCTCTCTCTCTCTCAAATTTTTTGTATAGCTCAATTGGTTCAAAGCTATTTTAAGAGAGTAGAGGTCTTGGGTTCAAATCTCCATTTTGTGGGGGCGTTTTTTTTTCATTCCCGCACATTCGCGCACTTTGCCGGCAACTTCAACAATTTTTTTTCAAAAAGCCATAACTTCTTCATCCGGAAGCCTTTTTCAGAGCCGTTTTTTTTTAAAACAACCTAATTTTTCGAGATCTATCCATTGGAACACTTACTTTCAGCATCTTCAGCTTCAGTTTTTTTAAAATGGAAAGTCCATGCCAAGTCATTCTTGACAGCACTAACTACTTCCAATGGATATCCTACATGGAAGATTTACTTAAAAGTAAAGGTCTCTACAGAATAGCCACAGGCCAAGAGAAGAAACCAAAAGATGAAGACAAGGCTACAAAATGGGAAAATAGACAAGATCAAGCACGTGGTTTGATAGGGATGTCTATTTCTCCTGATCTTAGATTCCATATTGTAGAACTTGATACTCTCCATGAAGCATTGGAACAAATCACTAAATTTTTTGGGATTAAAAATGAAATTAGAGCCCATCAACTTGAAAATGAGTTGCTAACATTGGATCCTAATAATTTTTCTTGCATTGAAGATTTCTTGTCCAAATTCAAGACCCTTAGATATCTCTTGGAAGGTGTTAAGGTTAAGAAAGAAGATAGTAACCTTATTTACTCCATCCTTACTAAGTTGGGACCAGCCTACTCTGTATTTGTTTCCACCTTCCATTCTACAAGGGAAGCTTTCATTTGTCAAGGAAAAGACTACAAGGCCCCTTCCTTTGACTCTTTTTGTGATTCTTTAATAAGAGAACAAGAAAAACTCTTACACCTTGGTCTTCTTAATCTTGGAAACTCTTCCAAGAAAGTGTTAGCCGCCCAGCAGCAACCAAATTCAAAGAATCCTAAGAAGTCATATCCTAAAAAGAATGGTCCTAAACCAAACAAGGGTCCTAAGCAAACTCACCCTCAAAATGAAAGATCATTTCAGCAAAATGATAAGACCAATAAAAACAAATGGAAGAAGACTGATAGACATTGTAACTTTTGTAATCGAGATGGCCACTTAGAATCTAAATGCTTTAAGAAGATGGAAGCTTTGGAAGCCGCAATGAAGAAACATAACATCCATGTGGAGCATTCTTCAACTTCAACTTCAACTTCATCTTCAGGAATGGCACTTTCTGCATGTCGTTGTCAATCATCTCAGTCTGGTTATGCATTAAATGTATCTTCTTCTTCTCATTCTCATGAGTGGCTCATTGATTCTGGAGCCTCTTATCACATGGCCAAAAACAAAGCCATGTTTTCTTCTTTAAATGATTGTAACACCAAAAATATATATGTTGGTGATGATAGATCTCTTAATGTTGTAGGGACTGGAACTGTTCATCTAGACAATGGTCAATTTAATGATGTATTATGTGTTCCAACCTTATCCTGCAACCTTCTATCTGTATATCAGATAACTCATTCAGGTGAAGGTAAAATTGTTGAATTTTCACCTCATGATGTTGTAATCAAGGATCTAAGAGATCCTAAACAGATTCTAGCTACTGGTATTGCTGATGATTCCACAAGGTTGTATAAGTTTCACAACTTTGGGTCATCAAATCTTCCCTCAGTATTTGTTGCTCATAATGATGAAGTGAGCAAACTTTGGCATGAGCGATTTGGTCACTTAAACTATCGCTCCCTTCAGCATCTATGTAAATAAAATATGGTGACAGGTCTTCCTATGGTATCTTGCAGAGATGGTGTTTGTTCTGGATGTGTACTCGGAAAACATCATCGAGACAGTTTTGAAAAACGTGCCTCTTGGCACGCCTCAGCCCCTTTACAGCGTGTGCACAGTGATTTATGTGGTCCACTTCCTGTTGCTTCATTCTCTGGCTGCAAGTATTTCTTAACTTTCATTGATGATTTCTCTAGACGCACTTGGGTATACTTCTTAAAACTCAAGAGCGAAGTATTTAACACTTTTTTGGCCTTCAAAGCCTTTGTTGAAAAACAATCTGGACATCAAATTCTTAAGCTAAGAACTGATAATGGTGGAGAATATGTTAAAAACACATTCATCAACTTTTGCACCGAAAATGGAATTCAAATGCAACATACTGTTCCATACACTCCACAACAAAATGGTGTAGCTGAAAGGAAAAATCGCACCTTAAAGGAAATGGCTAATTGTATGCTGCAATCTAAAGGACTCAGTCTTAGTTTTTGGGCCGAAGCAATTAATTGTGCAAATTATATAATAAATCGCACTCCTACTAAGGTTCTAAAGAATATCACTACAGAAGAAGCTTGGAGTTCCATTAAACCAGATGTAAGTCACTTTCGTGTTTTTGGAAGTGAAGCATGGGCCCATATTCCAGATGAAAAGCATAAAGCTTTAGAACCTAAGAGTGAGAAATGTACTTTTGTTGGATATTCTGAAGATGTAAAAGGTTATAGACTTATTCCATTTAAGTCCAAAAATGTTATCATTAGAAGAGATGTAAAATTTGATGAAAATAAATCGGCCTGCGAGCCTAGTCCGGCGGATGTGCCACCTCTTCCTATCTCTTCTACTTTTGAAAACATTTCTTCTTCAGATGATGAAAGTGAGGATGACAATCCTCCCCCACCTTCTCAGGACCCTCAACTTCCAAGATGGGTCCGTGCTACTCGGGATGCAGCAGGTGATCTTGCCGGTGATCCTACAGATCAGCGACGTACACGTTCTCAGTTTGAAAGAGCCTCTTCTTTACTGGCTCAAGCTCCAGTAAATCATGATCCTGACACTTTTGCAGAAGCTTCAGGCCATCCACATTGGGAAGCAGCTATGAATGAAGAATATCATTCATTGTTGGCAAATGATACATGGGATATTGTTCCTCTACCAAAGGGACGCAAACTTGTTAGATGTAAATGGGTTTACAGAACCAAGTATGGACCAGATGGGAAAGTTGATAAACATAAAGCTCGTCTTGTTGCTAAGGGCTTTTCACAGGTTGAAGGCATTGACTACACTGAAACCTTCTCCCCTGTTGCCAAAATGAACTCTATCCGCCTTGTTCTTTCCCTTGCTGCCTCTTTAAAATGGGAAGTCCATCAAATGGATGTTAAATCTGCCTTCTTGCATGGGGACTTGCATGAAGAAATCTATATGGAACAACCCATTGGCTTCATCCAAACAGACTCCAGCCTTGTATGTCGACTTAAGAAATCTCTTTATGGTCTCAAGCAAGCTCCTCGGGCTTGGTATGCCAAAATGGATAGCTTTCTTTTAGAATCTGGCTTTTCCAGGTGTTATTCTGACAATACTGTCTACACCAAGAAAGTGGGCAACTCTCTTATCATCCTTGTTCTTTATGTTGATGATCTTATTCTTACTGGTAGTGATCCCAACCTTATAAACCATGTGAAGTCCAGCCTTAAAAAGAAATTTGAAATGACAGACTTAGGACACTTACACTATTTTCTCGGTCTTCAAGTCTTGCAATCCAAGGAGGGTATTTCCCTTTCCCAGTCCAAGTATGCTTGTGATATTCTTCGTCATTTTCACATGGAAGACTGTAAGCCAGCCCCTTCTCCCTTTCAGTCTGGAGTCAAACTTTCAGTCTCTTGTACTTCTCCTGAAGTTGATGCTACCTTATACCGTCAACTTGTAGGAAAACTCTTGTATTTAACCCATACTCGTCCTGACCTTTCCTTTGCTGTTGGCCTTGTTGCTCATTTTATGCAAAACCCCCGTGAAAGTCATTGGAAAGCAGCTAAAAGAATACTTCGTTATGTTCGAGGTACAGTACAGTTTGGGATCCATTACAGTGCCAAAGCAGCTCCTCTATTAGTTGGTTTCACTGATTCTGATTGGGCTGGTGACCCTGATGATCGGAAGTCTACTGCCGGTTATGTCTTCACTCTTGGTTCAGGACCTATTACATGGGCTTGTAAGAAACAGGCTGCCATTTATCTTTCGTCAGCAGAAGCAGAGTATCGTGGTGTCGTGGAAGCTAGTAAGGAAGCCTTGTGGCTTCGTCAGATCCTATCAGAGTTTGGCTTTGAGCAGCAACATCCAACCACACTTTGGTGTGATAATCAAAGTGCCATTCAGCTCTGCAAAGATCTAGTCTAGCATCAGCGTAGCAAACACATTGAACTACACATGCACTTCATCAGAAAGCTCATTCATGACCATGTTCTTGAAGTGCAATATTGTTCAACAGATGATCAGGTTGCAGACATCTTCACAAAGGCTCTCACAGAGGCGAAGTTCACTAAACTTCGATATATGCTTGGAGTTCAGGAAGTTGTCACTAAAGGGGGATAGGCTCTAGTGCCTCCTTCCTTCTCCTATTATGTCATATTTGTAAATCCTTCAATCCTATCCCAAGTTGTTCTTAAGGGGGGATGTTAGGATATTCTGACACATAGGAAATAGTTAAGTTCAACTTGGTCTAGTATAGAGTTAGGTAAAGTGTGTTTCTTTACCGTTGTACATTTTGTAACTTACAATCCGACGGTCATGATATGTAGTGATCCGACGGTTCACTCTCTCCTCGGTATTACCGACACTTGATCCGTGGCTTGACACCCAATTGGTCCATGAGTTATATTTAAAGCGCATGGAGGGTCATTGTTCGGGTAATCTGTCTATGAGAGAAAGCTTATGTAAATTTTCATTCTTTGATTAATAAATTTCCTAAAGTGGCCACGTTGGCTCAGGCCGTGGACTGTTTCCCTCTTTGAGGGTTTTAACCACGTCAAAAATACTGGTGTATTGATTTGAGATCTGGTTGTGGGCGGTGTCCTTTTGGTGTTCTTTCTGAGGAACTTACCCTGTAAATTCCTACACTCTTTGATGGTGAACAGGAGGAGGCAACCGAATCTTGGCTCATTAACATGAACACGTATTTCCAACTGTACGAATATGATCATAATCTGAAGGCTCAATTGGTAATTTTTCAGTTGCAGGGAAAAGCCACCTTGTGGTGGGAGGAAGTAAAAACAGTTCGTGGTGTAAACGAACAAAGCATAACCTAGGATAAATTTCAAAAATATTTTAAGGAAAAATATCTAACCGAAAGATTTTATGATGAGAAGGCCAAGGAGTTTCATGACCTTCGTTTGGGACAACTATCTATGGATGAGTTCATAACCAAGTTCACCTCTTTGCTACGATACGTCCCATACATATGGGAAGAGAAGGCTAAGGTACAACGGTTTGTCAGTAGCTTGCCATTGTTTATGAAGGAATGCCTTGAGTTTGATAACCCAAAAACCATGGACGAAGTCATACGAAAGGCTCGGGTATGCTATCAGCAAAATAAGCAGAAAGGGGAAGGAGGGAAGAAATGGAATGACAAGAAAGGAGGTAAATTCTCCTCCAGTAATAAAATAAATAAATTTGTGCTCAATAAGACCCTTAGAGGACAGATGAATAGAAATGTGAACAGAAATCCACCCAGGTTCAAAGTTCCCAGTGAAACCAAGACAAATGAGCAATCAGTAAGGACTGAAGTGGAAATGGCAGCCATACCACCAGTACAGTGTTAGGGATGCGGAGGGCCTCATTATGTTAAAAACTACCCACATCGCAGAGGAACCGATTAGGTCGCACAGGTTCAAGAGGCATCAACAGTCAGAGAAGTGGCAAGAAGCATGCCAAAAATCAATGCTTCTCTTGAGGACCACCAGGCAGAATACCAACCGACTATGATAGAGTTTGAAGGTAAAATTTTCAACCAAACTGTGTCTATTTTAATTGACCCTGGGGCTACCTTAAGTTATGTTAGCCCCAAAATAGTAGAACAATGCAAGCTGCAGACAGTTAAATTTAAGAATTCCTGGTTAGTACAATTGGCCACAGGGGCCAAAAGAAGAGTGTTGGCCAAGGTCAATAATTGTCTTCTACAAATAGCGGGACAACCCATTATGGCAGATTTAAATGTATTGCCCCTAGGGTCATATGATATTCTAATCGGTATGGACTGGTTGGAAAAACACTGGTCTCTCCTCAACTATAAAACTAAAACCATTAACTACATGGATGAGGATGGTAGGAGGCAAGAAATTCAAGGGATAATAAGACCCTTAAAGCTGAGACCTGTGACAGCTTCTCAATTGGCCAAATGCATCTGGAAAGGATGCCAGATTTATACAATTCAATTGGGATATTCTGATTCAAAAGAAAAATCTGCTACTTTAGAAGATATACCAATAGTGTAGAATTTCCCAGATGTATTTCCATAGGAAATCCCAGGACTTGTACCGAAAGGAGACATAGATTTTACTATCGAATTAGTACCAGGAGCTGCACCTGTGTCTAGAGCCCCTTATCATATGAGTATACCCGAATTAACTAAGCTGAAAATGCAATTGCAAGAACTCCTTGACAAAAGGTATATCTAACCAAGTGTGTCACCCTAGGGAGACCCAATACTTTCTGTTAAAAAGAATGATGGAGCTATGAGAATGTGTATGGACTAACGTCAACTAAATAAGTTAACCATCAAAAACAGGTATCCCCTACCTCGTATAGAAGAATTATTTGACCAAGTGAAAGGGGCCACTGTGTTTTCCAAGATTGACCTTCGATCGGGCTATCATCAAATTAGAATCAAGGAAGAAGACATAGCAAAAACAACCTTCAGAACTCGATATGGGCACTACGAGTTTGTTGTGCTGCCCTTTGGTCTAACCAATGCACCTGCAACTTTCATGTGCCTTATGAACAACATATTCCATAAATATTTGGACAAGTTTGTGCTAATTTTCATTGATGACATCTTAATCTACTCACGGATAGTGGAAGAACACAAGGAACACCTTCGAATTGTTTTGCAAGTTTTAAGGGAACACCAGCTATATGCCAAATATAGTAAATGTGATTTTTTTAAAGAACAGATCCAATATCTTGGTCATGTCATTACTAAAGATGGAATAGTTGTGGACCCAGAAAAAATAAAAACCATAATGGAATGGCTAGTACCAAAGGATGTGGCTGATATAAGGTCGTTTATGGGCTTAGCCAGATATTACAGGTGATTCATTGAAGGCTTTTCCAGGGTAGCTTACCCTATTACTTCACTGCAAAAGAAGGGTAAGGCCTTTTTATGGAGTAGTGAATGCCAAAATAGTTTTGACTGACTCAAACATTTACTCACCACTGTGCCCATATTAAGCATTGTTGATCCAAATAAATATTATGTGGTGTGTACTGATGCTAGCAAAGAAGGCATAGGAGGGGTACTAATGCAAGAAGGCAGAGTCGTCGCTTACAAATCTAGGGAGCTTAAGGAGCATGAACAGAGGTACTCGGCCTACAATTTGGAGTTGACAACACTTATTCATGCTTTGAAAATGAGGCGACACTACGTATTGGGTAAGAAATTTCTGCTAATGACCAACCATCATAGCTTGACTAATTATTTTAAGTAGCCCACTTTGAATGCTAGACAAGCTCGTTGGGTTGATTTTTTGAGTAGATTCGACTTTGAGATTAAACACCTAAAAGGCAAGGAGAATCGTGTTGCAGATGCATTAAGTAGAAAAGCTAACTATTTATATGAAATATCATTCAGTGAAGTGCAAAACACATTCAAAGAACAAATTAAAGAGGTAGCAATGCAAGACCCCGAGTACCAAACTTTGTGGCAGCAAACAAAAATTTTGAACAACAAGGAACAATAGCTTGGGTATGAAGTAAATCAAGAAGGTTTGCTGATTTACAAAACAAGGATGTATGTACCCAATATAAAATCCATTAAGGAATTAATTTTAGATGAATATCACAAAGTTCCATATGCCAGCCATCCTGGATATCAGAAATTGATAACCACTCTTAGAAAAGAGTATTTCTAGCCTGGCATGAAGAAGGAGGTGGCTGAATATTTAGCTCATTGTTTGGAATGTCAACAAGTCAAAACAGAGCACCATCATCTAGCCAGTTTACTCCACCCATTACCAATTCCAGAATGGAAATGGGAAGTTATTTCCATAGATTTTATAATAGGCCTACCCAGGTCAAGAAAGAAAAACGATTCAATCATGGTGGTCGTGGATAAGCTAAGCAAATCTGCCCACTTCACACTGGTACAATCTACTTATAAGGCAATACAGATTGCTAATATATTTATGCAAACTATTTTCAGGTTGCATGGCATACCGAAGGTTATAATTTCAGATCGTGATGTAAAGTTTACATCAGCTTTCTGGAAAGCCTTGTTTGAAGGATTGGGCACTCAACTACATTTCAGTACCGCATACCATCCTCAAACAGATGGGTAGACTGAGCAAGTAAACTAGGTTGTGGAGGATATGTTATGGGCATATGTAATGTAGCAACCATCTAAGTGGGAAGAATACTTACATCTTGTAGAATTTTCTTACAACAACAGCTATCACACTTCTACACAAATGAACCCTTTTGAAGTGCTCTATGGACGTAAATGCAGAACTCCCTCAAACTGGGGTGGTCCAGAAGATAAGTTAATGTTGGGGCCTAATATGTTAGCAGAGATGGAAGAAATGGTCAAGGAAGTGCGATCCAACTTGAAGGCCACCCAAGAATGACAAAAGAATTTTGCAGACCGGAAAAGAAGTTTTTGGGAGTTTCAAGTAGGGGATCATGTCTACATTTATGTATGGGCCCAAGAAAGTACAATGCAATGGATGGGTTGTGCCAAATTAGCACCCAGATTTTGTGGTCCTTTCCAAATTTTAGCACGAATTGGACCCGTAGCTTATCAGCTTGCTTTACCAAGCCATATTCGAGTGCACAATTTTTTTCACATTTCAGTATTAAAGAAATATATTTATGACCCCAAACACATAATAAACTAGCAAGATAACAGGTGAAGGGGGAAAGTTAAAAAAAGATGTATATGTGTATGTATGTATGCATAGTAGATTTATATTCTGATTTTGCCAAGGTAGCTAAAGTAATTCTCTATTTATTTTTGACAATACAGGTAGAACCTGAAGGCGAGTTCATGGTTGAGCCAATGGGTATACTCGATCGGAGAGAAGTAATGTTGTGGAGACGAGTTATCACCCAAGTTAAGGTACAATGGTAGCATTTTGGGCCTGACAAGGCTACCTCGGAGGACGAAAGGACCATTGAGGAGATATTCCCAAGGTTATTTCTGACAAAAGAACATCAGGATGATGTTCAGTCTTAGGGGGGGGAGATGTGATGTCCCCCATATATGTGTAAATATTTATTTTACTACATTTTTTGGACAAACTGAATATTGGTTAACATTTTATAAATAACAATTTTGTTTCTATTGCATAAGTGGATTGTTGGAATTATGGCAATAATTAATTAATTTAACTTAAAGTAAAAATGAGTTATCAAAGGATAACAGTTTGTTCTCAAACAGTTAGGCTGGGTGGTTACCCCAACCCTAACTACTTCCAAAGGGAAGATTTATTCCAGGAATCAAGACGATGATGGGATCTGAGACCTGGAAAAAGAGAGAGAACTTGAAGATGTAAAGAAAAAGAAAAGATGAAAACTATGAGGGACAGACAGTGAGAGAACGGCTATGTTTGGTTAAGACCAGATAGCTCTACAATTCAAGAAGGAAAATTCTTGAAGAGATTACCCTGAAAGGGTAGCTCGAGGGAGACTTCAAGTGGAGCAACACTGGTCTCAAGGTTGGGAGGAAAAAAATAGACAGAAGGCTTAGTCCAGTAATTCTATAAAGCCGAGATAGATAAGTACTTCTGAAAACTTTAATTTAAATACAGTAAGTGCATGACGTCTGACTTAAAGTAAGTAGAGATATTAATAGTATTATTTCTTATCTATGTTATAGCTAGAAACAGTGCAATAATTAATGATGCCATTCTTTATTGTATCAAAGGAAAACCAAGATAGAAAAACTGCAGTATAACTTCAATTCATATGACAAATTCTCGAAGTTAATATAGCTGAGTATTATTACACTTAGGAACAGTAAAGAATGAATAGCCTCTATTTAAAAAGTATACGAAACAATAGAACCATGGGTTTTGCATGGCGAATTCGCAATAGGAAAACTGTAGAAATTAAAAGCTACAAATACTTATATTCCATACTTAGAGCCTCGGTTAACTCTGATTTAAAAGATAACCGAATTTAAACTAGTATAACCCCAAAAAAGTGTATGGAGGCTCGAAGCATGAATCATTAGAAAATATGCTAGAAATTATATAATAGGACCACAACTGAAAAAAATACACAAAAAAAATGAATAAGTGATAAGGAGTTTATGCATCTTATCAAATGGAAAATAGAGATTTTATACCAAATTCATAGCAAGGAGCCATTCATAACCTCATGAAATTATTAACAGTAGGGTTCTAGTACTGCTCAGTTAATGAAGAACAGAGAAGAAGTAAATCACATCTTTCCATTTATATATAAGTAAAATAAGCAGTAGAATCCTCCAGAAAGATAAAATATAGCAACAAATACTATCTTCTGAGTACAAAGGTTCCCCATATTCAAGCAAATAAGAGACTTGTGCATAAGAAATCAAGAATCGACTTATCATAACTCTGAATCCGACTCATATCAAGAATATTATCAAGGCGAGTTACAATTCGAATCAAAACAAAACCGAATGAGGGTTACCCTCTGCGTTCAACATTATCTCCCTAAGATTATTACATAAAGTCCTCAGCTCTAAGCCTGAGTACCATTAAAGAAACAAAAAACATAAACAATATTTCGCTCTAATTCATGGAGAAGTATAATAAAATCGCTCTTAGCTAAACCATGCAAACTGCTTACCTAGTAGTATGTGCCGAGGAAATTGCAGTCATGGTCGCAAGTCGCAATGACCCCGAGGTTCCACACCAGAGCCGAATAGGCCTGCCCATAAACCAAGGTAGCAACAAGATTAGGAAAACGATACCAAAACCAGTGAAGAAGAAGTTCAGTGAATTAAATATACAAATGTAAAAAACCCGAAAACAATACTTTCCTTAAGGGTAAATCAATGCCAGCAAACCCTTCCCAGAACAAGGAATTGAACTAGGCACAAATAGTGTCATTCCATTGACAAGAATCAACTCTAAAAGGACCCAAACGCAAGCAACCTAGTTGAAAACTATCATTGGAAAGGTGTAGAAGCAAACAAGGAACCATATCAGGAAGAGAATGGCCAAATAACCTGGAGGCCCGATGGATGCTCAACAGGAGCATGAAAAGCCTGAGCATTCACCCCAAAGCATACATTGTAACGAAATTCGATGCCTCGACCGTCAGATCTGGTGGGAGCCCTTGCACCGTAGATCTGGCACACCTTTCCGCGTGAAGGATTCAGCTAGAGGCACCTCAGCAGCCGGACCATATCCCTAGGCATTCAACAACCCAAGATATTAAATGGAATTCATAAGGATGGGGTATGGCTGTAAATGTCAAAGCATATATAATTTAATGTGTTTTAAAGCATGATAGGACTGTTATGTCATGTATAGAAAACTTAGCGATAATACAAAGTTAACTTAGCAAACAAATGCTAACCATCGCCGATGGATTATAGCATTAATTGTCATACCTACAAAGAAAACTTAATTGTATACAGTGCTAACATGGTAAGAACCTACCATTGTATTTTTACTAAATGAATGTGGTAAGCCATTCTCGCTCGGTATTGGAAAATTGTATATGTTTGAGGATTCATGGTAAATAATGTAAATAATTTTATTTTACTAGGATTACTATAATATATAAATGTGTGACATTATACATCAACATTATGACCTAAATTTAGCAAAGGAAAAATAATCAAGTATTTTCCATAAGATGGTAATGATTATAATTTTTATGTGTGATGATTTATCTTTAGAAAATAATGGTTTTTTTTAATTATTTTAAATTTAATATGAATTATATTCCATATTAAAATATTGAAGAAAGAGAATACAATTAATACTTATTAAATAACAAACTTTATATTATTTTTAAATTAAAAAATTAAAAAATCAATTAGTTTACTTTGAAAAGTCATTTTATAACATAATCACACTATTTTACATCAAACATTATGGTCAATATCATGGGTCATGAACATGTTGGGAATAGAAAAAAATAGTCACTAATTATTATATCAAAAACGAATTTATGACTGAGCCAACTTTGTGCTAATTTCATGTAACTACAATACAATTAAATTTTCCAACTCCATTATAAAAAAATTGACTTTGTGAATGCATTTAACCTATTATTTGCTTCTTTACTAGTGCTTAGTGCTTACACATACTCTGGGCATTTATAGATGCTTCTATCCTCTTACCTTTGTAAGACCATATACGCCAACCATAGTTCTACTTTGTACGTAGTGAATCAACAATCCTTCTGCAAAAACTCATATAGCATCCTTGTACCTATACAAATAATTCATGCCATATCTTGATCATACATCCTCTATATTCTTAAGAATAATAACTCAATGAGCTATCATGTTAAAACACGTGTTCTTCAATAACAAGACTTACAACAACACTAAGGAATTCAAGCTCCCAAAAAAATCCCCACCTCATTAATCCTAAAACCTTAACAATAGTGAATTAAACTACTTTGATACCTTCAAAGGTAATTTCTTTAATTAACTTATCAAAATGAATTTCTAACTAACTCACATGATCTGTGTTATATAATAAATAAAAATAATTTTGAAATTTGCAGTTGTAAACCTGGTCGTTATAAGTAGGAAGGAATCTTATAAGTCAATGGTGAGGTAAGGTAGGAACCACTCACATAAATGGAATTTTCTGGAATCTTATACCTCAATGGTGAGGTAATGTAGGAACCATTCACATAAATGGAATTTTCTTTTTTGGTAAAACATGACTAGAGAAAAAAAAAATAAATGGAATTTTTTAGATCATTGCAAGCTAGAGAAAGGGTGGAAAAACATTTTATTTTTGATGAATTAATGACTTTGAGAATTAATGACTTGGAGAAAGGGTCATGGTATCACAAAAATTCCCATGGGATCTGAGTTATTGATCAAGTTATCTTAGAGGGACTAACTCTACACATACAAATTTCCTCATTACTTTTGAGTTTGGTGGAAAGATATTTCACAACCTGGTTACTAATGTTAGATAATGTAATTTCTCTTGCTAGTTAGTGTGGTTAAGGAATTTTAACACGTTGTTCCTTTCTTGGTCCAAGAAGACCAAACGTTAATAAGCTTGCTGCTTTTCCTCCCAACCTTGAGACTGTCGTACCAGCTAGTCTCCCCCCATGTTGTTCCTAGTACAGGAACTGTTTTTTTCTTTTTGTTGAGAAACCACTGTCTCACTTGTTCAGCTATCTGGTCCAACCCAGACTTAGGTATAGAAATCTGCCTGAGATGTCAGCACATGATTTCCCCTTTTCTTTTCTCTTGCTTTCCTTTTTTTTGTTTTCTTTCTCTCCCTTGATCTCAGATACCCCTATCCTCTTGATCTTTCTTGAATAAATTTTCAAGAAAATTAGTTAGGGACAGATAGCTCTCAATCCAACTAATCTAACATGTGAAAACAATATTTACATGTAACTGCTACTTCATTTTTGCATAATTTAATTCAAAAATAGTTTTATAACTTAAAATAGTAATCAGTTTGTTTAATTTGCATTAAATTAAATATTTACATTGCTTGGCATATCACAATTACAAATATAAATCATCATTTTTTAAAATTTAATATGTATACTATGAATTTTTTTCCCAAAAAAATTATATAATGTTATTGCAATATAAAAATTGAAGCCAGTCTATTTGTTAGTTTTATTTTTATTTTTACTTTTTATTATATTTATTAAATATGTTTTTGTTATTGTAGATGACAAATAAAGATCGACTATTTTAATATTTTTAATTAAAACAAATTAAACTATTATTTTTTTAATATATTTCCATTTTATGTTGAGTATAAAAAAAATTACATATCTCTCTTATATGATAAGATATACTTTGGAAATACCATACTTACATTAAAATAATAAATTTGAAATTGAAAAATTAATAAGATAATTTTATTAAAAACATGTGAAAATATAAAATCAATATGAATACAACATTTCATGTTCAAATCCCTTACATATTAATACTTTACCTCTGGCTACAAAGACCCACCTTCGTGTAGTACCTATGAGAAAAGATCCACTAAATGGTATAGTGGTATTAGAATGGACTCATTATTATAGGAGTAGCAAATATTTCATTCCCTTAGATACAGAAAAAAACAAAAAATAAATTCAAAATTTACAATATTAAAAAAAATTAATATCGTATAAAGATCGTTTATAATATATATATCAAGAAAAAATGATAGTTGTTAACGCCCACGGATGAAGGTATTAAAATTAAATATTAAAATATTTATAAATAAATGATATCCTTGCATTCCAATAAATATAGCCAAGTCAAATCTGGTTGATTACCTCGACTAACTTGGAATAAGGAGAATAGGTTGTATCCTCTACATTGCCAGTGCTTATAATGATGAGATGTCAAAAATACGCAAAACCTATAATAATGTTAATAATCAATTGCAATATCATGGGAGTACTTTTCTCTATTTTAATTAATTCAGCTTCTTTTTAAAATGCAACACGTGTATACAATGATAAAGTTAGAAGAAAAAATGTTTCGTTAATAATTTTAAAATGGTCTTCAAAATTATTATAGATTTATTTAAGTACTAATTTAATTTAATATGAGTTAACTAGTATTAGATTTTTTTGGGTAGAAATTTATTTTAGAATGCAAAAAATAATGTGTATTTATATAAGTTGATATTCATATAAATTAGTTAACACAGATTTTGAAATTATTTATATAACATGTTCAAATATTTTTGAAAAGTATAAAATTTAAACATTTTATTCACATATTTTTATAAGAGAGACATGTGTCAACTTCAACTCCAAGTTGGCCATAGAATAGTTACACATATTACTTTCACACTAAACTGCAGAATAAGCCTCTCAAATGAATTGAACCGATAATTTAATGTTTCTAAATTCAAACTCAATATTATTAATAGTTTCATCTTGAATTGATTCACTTTTTAATTTTAAACTGTTTCCCTGGTTTGAATGTGATGTTGCATATTACAATGCTCCTGCACCGTGATCAGCACATGATGAATATAGCTTTAAGGACGTTTAAACCATAATGGGGTGCGTGGCCTTTCCCTTCTCCTCATAACAACACAATGGGAAAGCAGAATAACTCCTCCCACACTGTACGAGCCAAGAGTACCAAATGCGGAAAAGGATGACAAATGGGGTGCAGGTTCAGAGGTTCAGTTGCACTTTCGGAGAGTTTCCTGGTTAC
This sequence comes from Pinus tabuliformis, assembly GCA_031772625.1. NCBI lineage: Eukaryota > Viridiplantae > Streptophyta > Pinopsida > Pinales > Pinaceae > Pinus > Pinus tabuliformis. Next base: position 862,624,402 of record CM062819.1, on the reverse strand, counting down.
TTTTAATTCCCTCTGGGTCAAACGAAGATAGGTTGTAGCATAGCTTTGTTGCAGCGAGTAAAAATTAGCAATTGATTTTTCTTGGTCGCAGGACCTCACGACCTTTATGTGGACCAAGCGGATGTGAGGGAAGTAGTTGTCTACGAACCTAATTGAACTTTAATCATAATTACACCCAATCGAACGAAGCAACGAATTTTCAAATTTGTTGGGCAAATTCGGCCAAATTTAATAATTCTAATTGATTCTCATCCATTGATGGTTCTTTCGCACTAAAGAATATCAATGAACATCTAAAATCTTAAGTTGATGCCCACTTCAATTGATAGACAGATGGACTGAGGGTTGCTAGATTCCTTTCAACGTTCATTCATTCAAGTTGATAGCCTAGGAGCCTGCGAATTCCGTTCGTAGTTGGTGAAACGTTGCTATCTCACTTGTTTGTATTTTCAGTCTTTCTATGGACCACACAACGACGACAATGAATTTCCGTAGCGTCATGAACGTAGAAAGCATGATTAGAAAGTTGGCCGTGAGCACAAGAGTCAATGGACATGAACAAATGAGGCTGTACTTGTACTACCTCTGAAAAGGTGCTCAGAGGGGTAGAATAATGATAACAGAAGGAACAATAGGCAGAAGTTTTGACAAAATTTCAAATATGGTTAGCTTTAAATGATTTTTAAAGTTGTTAAATTTGAAAAATATAAAATCATAAGTCAAATAAATTTAGACTTTTTATTTCAAAATTCCAATATAGACGATATCAATTACAAAGAAGATGTGATTTATATTGGAATTGGGCTTGAGAAATTTATATTTTCAATAAAATGAATGGTTGAGATTGCAAGTAAAGTCATATTCTTATCTAATACATGATGCAATAGACATTACTAAAAGTTTGTCAATAATTTTTGAGATTCTTAAATCTACTCTCCTTAATTTATTAAAAACTGCCGTTATCATTTGCATGTATGCTCCTTTAGCATATTAGCCCATAGATTTCCAATCTCTGAGAGGTTACCCATAAGCTCGGAGTGTAAAAAGATATAAGCAATATGAAAGCATGTCCTAGTCTCTAAAATTTTAGTGTTTCAAACTGATTTGCAGCAATCCCACCAGTATTCTCTCCAAAACACATATGATAGATACAATAGTGTATAGAATCGGATTGGTAGCCATTTGCCCTCTGCTACACAAACTAATCAGTTCTTGTATAGCGAAAGATTTTTGTTCGGATCTAGATTTGAGCCGGTTTGTATTTTCCAGCTCTTCTCCAACAAGGATTTCTTTCGGTTTAACCATCAATCAAGACCTCGTCATCGCTAGCCTCTGATTTCTAAAGATACAGTGGCACTGCATTCTTTCATTTGTCAGTCTTTGGAATATTTGAAATCTTGATCGACTTGATAATGGAGGGATTTTTTTTTCCCTGAAATTATTTAACGTCTATTCTTTGCTTTCCATTTTCTTACGTAAATTGTTCTCTTACGTTGGAGGCTGCACATGGTTGTCTATTGAACATTTATTTGCGTTTTTCTATCGACCATGTTGCTCAAAACCCTAGTCAGTTTTAGTTTATATGCTTCATAACTTAGGGGAGAGATTCCTAATGTTGTGCAGGGATCACTAATTGATATAGTACTGGTCCCACCAAACCACCAGTGATTGAGACTTTTGAAACCAAAATTTAAACAGAAATAAATAACATTATGTATAAATAAGTATTAAATTATGTCCTAAAATCACCCATACATTGACTGGGCCCACAACTGTCCATAAATAGTATTTTACTACTTAATACTGCAAAACATATTGACCCAAGTAGAAAATAGCTAGAGCCATAAAGGCTTCCAAACTGGTCTATTCCAGAAGTACAAAACAACAGTCACTTCAACCCCCACTCATCAAAACTGCAACTTTGCATCCCAAATAAATATGCCTACCTGCACATAACAAAAGGAATGTATGTTAGCCATAACTGTTGTGTTCAACAACTAAACACCCTATGTTCAATAAATGACACCCAACCCAATAACAATTAAATCCACTTTGTTCAATAAATGACACCCAACTCACTCTATTTCTCATTAAAACAAATCAAAGCACATGGATCAACAAATAAACAATTCCCAACCATTAGATCACATCAAATTAAATCCATACTACACATTCAAAATGAAGTCATTGCAATCCATGTGCATCCATGTCCACCAATTAAAATCAAGTCCCCAAAACTATAAAAGCAGTCCACCCACTGTTGAAGTTGCATCTTATGCTTTCAAACTATTCAGCAAACTTGAAGACAACATCACGAAACAGTGGCCAATATATTCAAGTTAGTTATATGAATTACAACTCATTCTTCTTACAGTTCTATTTTCATTGTTTTCATTTATCATATTTTTTACATTACAGTTCTGTCCATAGGGTTACAGTTAACCTATATAGTTACAGTTAACCTTTTTTTATACAGAGTTTATGTATGTGTTCTAGCTTATTATATCATCAGCTTCATAGTGATTACAGCTTACATATCACAGAGGTTACGTATGTCGTGTTAGTATTGTAGTCACAACTTGTTTAGCTTACAGGAATTGAAGCTTAGCTTACAGGAATTGAACCTATTGAATACAGTCGTATCCATCTAATCAACGTCATAGGTTGTTTACCTTACAGGAATTGAACCTTAGCTTACAGGAATTATTCGATCATCAGCTTCATAGTGATTATAGCTTACATATCACAGAGGTTACGTATGTCGTGTTAGTACTGTAGTCATAGCTTGTTTAGCTTACAGGAATTGAACCTTAGCTTACAGGAATTGAGCGATTATTATGGCTTGGGTTCTATGCAGAATGAGTTAAAACATAGAACAAAAACGAATTGTAACTTTAATGACTCTAATAAACTTAGTAATTTTTCACATATTTTCAGACCTTGACAATCATCATTGAGACATCACATTGAAACATAATCGAAAGACATGTATTTTCAGAAGCATGAAGCTATTGAGAAAGCAAAAATTTTGATATTGAGTCGAAAGAATGCAAATAAGTGAATTTCTACTACTGATGAATGGACCATAGAACTGAGGAATGGTTTCTTAGAATGGAAGCCCGAGCAGATGACCATTTCTCTTTATTGGATTAGATGACTGTAAGATTTTAGATAATGAGAAAACACAATTAAAAGTAACATAGCAGATGACAGTCTTATTGGCCTTCATATCTTTTCACCTCGTTGAGCTCGAGACCTTAGGGTATGGAGAGCCCGAGCCATACGTAGTTGTAAAAGTTGGACCAAAGGAATGGGGATTTACATAATTCAGCACTGTAAATTAAGTCACAGAAAATGGAGAGAAATCTTGGAGCAGAGATTGTTCTTCTCAATATTCAAAATAACTAAATAAATTATATGGAAAATATAAAAAATAAATGACTGCAATGAAACTCGATTAAACTGAAGTAAAACCAATTGTCTATGACACCTAGGAGACCATAGAATCAAATGTGATAGTGATTACAACTTACATATCACAGAGGTTACGTATGTCATGTTAGTACTGTAGTCATAGCTTGTTTAGCTTACAGGAATTGAACCTTAGCTTACAGGAATTATTCGATCATCAGCTTCATAGTTATTACAGCTTACATATCACAGAGGTTACGTATGTCGTGTTAGTACTGTAGTCACAGCTTGTTTAGCTTACAGGAATTGAACCTTAGCTTACAGGAATTGAACCTATTGAATACATCTCATTCATCTTATCACTAGTAAGCTCTATACACTAAAAAGATCGTATTAGTATCTGAGCATGGTTTTAGTTCACCCTTATCTATGAGTGAGCTAGAACAAACCGCTGTATGATTACATATGTTATATGTATATTAAAGCTGAATCTAGTCTATTAGGGAGATAACCAACCTGTGATACAGGTACTTTATCATATCTATACATGTATTTCTTAGGTTAGTACTGATAGGTCAACCTTTAGATGATGTTACTTATAAAATATCTGTGCTATTACTTATGCTGAGTGTTATGAGAACGAGACAAGCAAGTGATAGGGTAAACAAGCATGGTTAGAAAGAGTCATGTGTAATTACTGTGTTCTAATTCCATAGCTTGTCATAAGCTTAGATAAGGTACAAAGGTGACAAGCTAATCAATATACAACATGATATCCCGGGGTTCTCACTCTTAGTCATTCCTATTATATAAATACCTTTTTTCTTATTGGTATATAGAGTACCGTTCTCTCCATAATCAATACTTAATCAATACATATGGATAGACTGTAATCACTGTATACGCATATCCTAATGTAATACATAATCAATACATATGGATAGACTGTAATCACTGTATACGCATATCCTAATGTAATACATAATCAATACATATGGATAGACTGTAATCACTGTATACGCATATCCTAATGTAATACATATGGATAGACTGTAATCACTGTATATGCATATCCTAATGTAACAAGCTATGTTTCCTCATTACTTTGATTTCCATGGTTCTACTTATGGCACTTATTCAACCATTAGTAATGATTACACTCTACTCTATAGGGTAAGTACATATTGAATAGACCTACCTATTACCTGTATTCCCTAATCTTTAACAGATATAAGGAGAATGACGTAATTCATACATGTTTACATACCTCATTGGTTTAGCTGTATAAAGCTGTTGAAAGTAAATGGAAAATGATATATGAAAACAGTGACATACACGTTGATAATTTCCTGTAATAGAGGAAAAGTATTTTTGCAGAAGTAATAAAGCATAATTTGACATATATTCTAATGTATAATGCAACATACATGTTGATAATTTCCTGCAATAGAGGAGAAGTAATTTTTGCAGAAGTAATAAAGAATAATTTGACATATATTCTAATGTCTAAATGCATGCAATCATTTTACAGGTTGTTGCATCTATGGCAAAAGGAAGTTACTCTACTCGTACAAGGAGAAGTGGCAGGAGAGTGACAAGGGGTGCGCAGCTGCGATGCACATCGTCTGATGATGACAGGCCAGCAGATGTCAATGCCAACAATGCACCAGGGAACATTGTTGAGGATGACCATGTGACAGCAGCTGATGTTAACACACCATCATCCACAGAACCACCATCAACAACAGTCCAAGGGGCAAGCTCAACTAAAAAGATCAGTGCTATAAGAGGATGGACAAAAGAACAAATGTTAGTTGCAATTGACGACATAGAGTTTCATGGATACTCAGTTCGGGCATCCACAAAAAAACATGGTATTCCTCCCTCATCAATACATTATTGGATAAATGGATTGACTCATACAAAACGTAGAGGGCCTCTTACAGTTATGACTGAGGAGGAGGAGGCCGATGTGGTTGAGTGGTGTAAAGAGATGGCCCAACTGGGACATGGGCTAGAGTTGATACAACTCAAATCAACAGTTGCTCAAATCTGTCAAGGGAGGCCAAACCCATTCAAAGATGGGTTTCCTGGTAAATCATGGTGGTTTGGGTTTAAAAAAAGGCATCCAGAACTTGTATTGTGTACTGCTGAGGGCCTTGACAGAGATAGAGCATTAAATTTGCGCCCTGTAGTTGTGCAAAAGTTCTATGACACACTTTCTAGTGCTTACAATAAACATTCTTATGGAGCATACCATATATGGAACTGTGATGAAACAGGTTTACAGGCAGGGAGGAATTGTGGCATGCAGGTAATTGCCAAGAGAGGGAGCCGAAATGTGCCAAAGATTTTGCACATGCGGGAATACTCACTTGTGAAGGTTTATTCCACCCATTTCCACCATTCTTCATCATGACATTTATTATAATTTATCATTTAAATCCATTTTATAACTAATTTATGCTCTCATGGATGAATGTTATGTATTCTCCTTTATTTCTAATAAATTGATTATTATGCATTATTTTACCAATGATAGTGCTAATAAGTTGGTTATAACATTATTCACCATTTTTAGCCTCCAAAGTAACTTCCAGATTGAAGATTTGATTTTTAAATCAGCCAACTCAGAAATTCGCTGGTTTAACGAGTGACAGTTTTGCGGTTAAGATTCTGAGCAAATGAAGATGAATTTGGAAAATTCGGAACATGGGTTTTGTCCAGAACGGGCCCAATTATCTTCTTGAAGAACAGTTTGCCCAAATTCGGCTTGTACAGGGAGAAACGCAGGGTTCTTTGAACACGATTTTCTGGGATTTGCTGTTGCGGCCGCCCTCCAAATCTTAGCTGCAAACCCAAATCCGCCTTGTTCTTGTTGATCAATGGGTTGGAATCAACCTAAATTTGTAAGAGAAATCATGATTGTAATTATCTATACTCTGATCTTTCTCTATTTAATGAAACCCAAGATCAGAGACGGGGGAGATTGGAGAGAGACGTGATGATGGAAGAATGATAGAGAAATGATGGACAACGGTGGTGGATTATTCATGCTGTAGCTTTTGCTGTTGTAATGATTCCAATTGGCTGATTAATAAATGAATTGGGAATTGCTGTTCATTCTTCTTATTCTGAAGTGATCCCGCAGCATCCGCTGGCGGCTAAGGGCCCAGCCTATGGCGGAATACGCTGCTACTACTGTATAGTATCTTCTTTTGTTTTATGCGTGGTTTGCTATCTTTATTGTTCAGTAATCTGATGCACGAATGCTATGTGATCATTAATTCATTAATGTTTCTTTCCGAATTCCTTGTGGCGATTCTGCATTATATTATTAAGTCTTTTCCAGAATTGATTGCATGGTATCAATCTGAATCGGGTATTTCTATTACAGAGCTTTTGTATTAAACGTTACCATCACAAGATTTATTTGAAGTTATGATTATCGGAATCCGGAAGTAATGTTGTATTTGGAAACATAGTTCTCATCTCAGATTACTATCTTAGTGTGTTGAATGTATATATGATTGTTGTTCTATTAGTGTGTTTTGTATATATGATAACTGCTGTTCCATAATTCATTTGTAAATATCTTCTCGTAAAGTAAAGATCATTTGGAATTGCTTTTGCTGAGTGTTATTTGATTGCGGAATGAGAGTTCAGTTCTAACTCGCGAGATTTAGTTCTTTTAATTGCTGTTTCATTTACTGCTGTTCTATTTCCTTTTGTTATTTCATTTTTACTTGCTGCCATTCCATTTCCTTGCATTTATTGCTTTGGTGTGAGAGGAGGATCAAGGCTGTCGTGAGACACAGCAGACGCTATTATGCTCCCAGATCCATGATCCATACTCTAATTCCTTTTTCCTTCATCAATTTCTAGAGGACTGAGTTATTATCCTCGATTGATGGTTGTTTGAATGAATGATTTAGTTTCTTGTTGTTCCAATTAGATTTTGTTTCAAGCATTCATTTACTTGTGGGTTTTAAGCACTATACTGCGAAACATTACTCTTAAGTAAATAGCCGCCTCAGACAGAGTACACTCTTGAAATAAAAAGTCGTCCCTGGGTTGATAATTAATGTGAGGTAATTAGGGGTTTAAAAGACACCTTTTTATCGCTCCACATTTTGGCGCCGTTGCCGGGGAGAGTGTAGCCATTTCTAAAGAGTAGTGTGAATCTGACGAGTGCCTGCTAGGGAAGAGTTGGATCTTAAAAACGGAAGGTAAGAACCTGCGTACGGAGCATGTAAAAGCCCTGCTCCACCGTCCGCTTTCCAGCAGGACTCTAAAGAACCTAGAGTAGAAATAGATGTTTGAATTTTTGTGTGAATTATTAGGAAAAAGATAGAAATTTTTTTAAAAAAATGAATCACATGATCTCACGCAAGTGGTGATGTAAGCACCACCCATTTCACTAACCGATTGACAGGAACATTTGAAAAAGGAGCCTTGAAGAAACACATGAAGAACATCTTCTATTATGGTAAGAAATGGCTCACGTTTCTACTTTTGAATTTCCTATCAAAGATCTAGGAGTGACACAAATGCACATAATTCCCCCATCTTTACCAAATTTTCATGGTTTAGCAAATGAAGATCCACATACATTTATGTTTGAGTTTGAAATACTTTGTAGAGGATATGATTATTGTACTAATGATCAAAGATTGAAAGTGTTTCCTCTTACTCTAAAAGGAGCAGCTCTCCGATGGTTCATGAGCCTAGGTGGGAATTGCATCCAATCATGGGAGGACATGAAGAACATATTCTTGAAGAAGTACCAAGACTATTGCAAAGCCAATGAAGATATTTTCGATATGATACAAGGGGAAGAAGAAAGTTTGGAGGACTATGTAGATCGATTTCATTATAACCTTCAAAAATCAAAGCATAAGCATTTGGAAAAAGAGATCTTAAAAACACTCCTTCTTAAAGGAATCAAAGATGAATTTTTAGAACTTTTAAATCTGATAGGAAAAGGTGATGTTTTTCAGTTATCATATGATGATGTTTGTGAGTTGTGCATAAGGTATTCAAGAGGAATCTCTAAGGCTGGTAAGAATTCTAGAGATGTTTTTTCTTTGTTTTCCAAATCTGCTACAAGAATAGGAGACATAAGAGCTGAAATCAATGTTTTATTTGAAAATCTTAAAGTTGATTTTATTAGCTCTCTAAATGAAAAATTGGATGTTTTGCAGGTTCATAAAAATGAAGAATTTGATGAAGTGTTTCGTTCTCATGACCGAAAGGAGCATCTCATAGATACTCACTCTTCCTTATCTAGGATGGAAGTAGCATATCAAAGAGGTAAGGAAGCTGCAACAAGGTCAAAACCACGGAAATCATGGCCCACAGGTATGGTTCAAAACACTCCCTCTCCACTTTCTTACTTGCATAATCCATTATGGAATACTAATGTGTTAGGGCAGCCATGTCAATCTCAATATAACCACCTATCTTGTTTACAAGTTGGGCATGGTTCATCTTATGATGGCATGACTACTCTCCCTCATCTTGTAGCACAACCACATTCTCCTGATTCTCTTTCATGGCATGAAGTACACTATTTTTATGAGGACAAGAATTATGGATTCTTTTGAAGCAAGTATTATCATTTACGTTATGATCTTTAACAGGACAACTCCTTGATGTTAGATTCTTTTCAAAAAGGGACACAATTATTTATATATTACTTTATTGCATTGTTTTTGCTGTACATGATATTGATTGATCATCTTAATACCATGCTGGTTCCACCCTTCCTGGTTATAATCTTCTCTGTCTGTAATAAATGAGATTATGGGTATATTTTTTTTATATATTGACATGTTCAACTTCTTCCGCCATCCCTGCTCTTAAGGAGTACTGAGCCTCCCTCATTTTATCATAAAAATATGTAATAACAACACAATTTTGTTCGCAGATCGAGGATAGGGGGTCTCATTACGAGCCAGCCTACCATGTTCATAAGGCTGTAACAAAGTGACATTCCCATTATGGCCACCACACCAGGGTTATGATCCATTGGATATCCAAATTATCCTTGGAACAGGAGGTCTCATCACGAGCCGGCCTGATCACTCTTGCTACATCCTAGTGAATGGCAGTGTGGTTATCTGGTTACCATGCCAGCACATTGATCTCTTCTGTAGAACAGCACTAAAACTCTCCATTTATAAATTGAGGATCCTGGCTCATATGGGTTAAAAAGCAACCCTGCCGAGGCTATGGACGCCTGCTGGCAGCAGTGGCTCTGCTTATGGTATTGAAGTTCTATCTTTTCGTCAATTATTATTATAATACCCTTTTCTTATTTTCTTTTTATCATAGAAGTTATTTCCTTAACTTTTTCCCTGTTTGAACCTTTATGCATGAGAAATTGTTTTATGATCAATCACATCATTTTCAGCTAGAATACCGTCAGCAAAGCATATTTTTAGCATATTGTTGTCCTTTTTCGTTTTGTATAAACTATCATCAATCCAAAGCGTCCTATCTCTTATTCATAACTATCTTTACACACTTTGCTCTCAATATAACCATAACTTTCACTCTCCTATCATTGATAAGTGTACTCTGCCTCCCTTACTGATATATTGTTCATTCCATTGCCTTGCCGTCAGCACCACCCCTTTCATATGCTTTATGGTTATGGAACCCATTTTCCAATTGGAGGGGGGAATGTATGCATTATGGGATTGCATGCGGTATGATTACTGCACTTTGCCATACCTTGTTGATTTGAGTTTTTCTAATTGCAATTTTGCATGCATCTTATCTGTTGATATTCAAAGCTAACACTATGGATTCAAGCACATTGTATGCAAAATAGTGCTTTGTTTACAGGAGAACAACAAGTATGGGCAAAATTCTATTCACAGCATGACCGCATTATTGCAACTAACAGACGTGGCTCGAGCAACTTGCGAACATGAACAACTCTTCAAACATTATGTGCTTACCTGGATTCCACCTTTTGCATCACTTTCAGCACCAACTCTATCTACATCAGCTTCCACAACTGCCAGTCCATATATGTCATTCCACATTTTTTTGGAGGTAAAACTTGAGGTAAAATTGCATAGTTTTCTAATTTATTATAAATTTAGGAGAATCTACTGAAAATCCATTTTGAGCATTATTTGTCATCCTTCATTCCACATCTTTACCACTTTCCCTTTTTCAGCAGCATATCATTTCCGAGTATGGGGGAGTGTTCCTTCATTTCTTTCTTCTGACCATGTCATTCATATTCTTTATCATCCATTGTTATTCTTATCCATTCTCAACACCTCCCTTATTTCATGTTGTTTTACACCAAGCATAGAATTCTACAGCTGGTAGCAACCACCTCTCTTTGTTTTCTAGCATCGCATGAGGACATGCTAATTTTTCAGAGAGGGGGAGGAATTGCTATACATGATGGATGTTTTCTACTTTCTTCCTTATTTAAGGCATACAATTTCATTTTTACACAGTGCAGAAATTGATTTCCACATATTTTTAAAGCTATGAACCCAATTCTTGTAATTTTTGGAAAACACATACGTATCATTAATACAAACCCACACAATTTCAAGAAATATTGGTTCATAAAATTTCGGAAATCATGAACTCTCACCTACAGCCATTTTGTTTATATCCCATGATCCGTGCATCAAAACGATTTGATTTTTGGATCATAGAGACATTCATGTATTTTAAATTTACTTGCAACATTTCAACAAAATCTTGTTTGTAGTTTTGAGAAAATGCTTAATGAAGTTTGCTGTTATCTATATCATATTTTGCTGCAACTTCATACATATAGTTGAATGTCAATGTAAAAATTGTTATGCCTTCATCAAGATTACTAAAAGTGAAGGAAGAATTCATTTGTTCTATCCATTTCATGAGTTGAGAGGAACATATTTTTTATTGCTTGGTTAACACATGGTTTTTGTCTTTGGGTTGCATGAGGACATGCAATATATTCAGTTTTCGTTGCATGAGGACATGCAACATATTGAGTGTGGGGGTGTGTGGGGTCGTTAATATGCCATGATTATTCTCACTTGTGAAGGTTTATTCCACCCATTTCCACCATTCTTCATCATGACATTTATTATAATTTATCATTTAAATCCATTTTATAACTAATTTATGCTCTCATGGATGAATGTTATGTATTCTCCTTTATTTCTAATAAATTGATTATTATGCATTATTTTACCAATGATAGTGCTAATAAGTTGGTTATAACATTATTCACCATTTTTAGCCTCCAAAGTAACTTCCAGATTGAAGATTTGATTTTTAAATCAGCCAACTCAGAAATTCGCTGGTTTAAGGAGTGACAGTTTTGCGGTTAAGATTCTGAGCAAATGAAGACGAATTTGGAAAATCCGGAACATGGGTTTTGTCCAGAACGGGCCCAATTGTCTTCTCAAAGAACAGTTTGCCCAAATTCGGCTTGTACAGGGAGAAACGCAGGGTTCTTTGAACACGATTTTCTGGGATTTGCTGTTGCGGCCGCCCTCCAAATCTTAGCTGCAAACCCAAATCCGCCTTGTTCTTGTTGATCAATGGGTTGGAATCAACCTAAATTTGTAAGAGAAATCATGATTTTAATTATCTATACTCTGATCTTTCTCTATTTAATGAAACCCAAGATCAGAGACGGGGGGAGATTGGAGAGAGACGTGATGATGGAAGAATGATAGAGAAATGATGGACAACGGTGGTGGATTATTCATGCTGTAGCTTTTGCTGTTGTAATGATTCCAATTGGCTGATTAATAAATGAATTGGGAATTGTTGTTCATTCTTCTTATTCTGAAGTGATCCCGCAGCATCCGCTGGCGACTAAGGGCCCAGCCTATGGCGGAATACGCTGCTACTACTGTATAGTATCTTCTTTTGTTTTATGCGTGGTTTGCTATCTTTATTGTTCAGTAATCTGATGCACAAATGCTATGTGATCATTAATTCATTAATGTTTCTTTCCGAATTCCTTGTGGCGATTCTGCATTATATTATTAAGTCTTTTTCAGAATTGATTGCATGGTATCAATCTGAATCAGGTATTTCTATTACAGAGCTTTTGTATTAAACGTTACCATCACAAGATTTATTTGAAGTTATGATTATCGGAATCCGGAAGTAATGTTGTATTTGGAAACATAGTTCTCATCTCAGATTACTATCTTAGTGTGTTGAATGTATATATGATTGCTGTTCTATTAGTGTGTTTTGTATATATGATAACTGCTGTTCCATAATTCATTTGTAAATATCTTCTCGTAAAGTAAAGATCATTTGGAATTGCTTTTGCTGATTGTTATTTGATTGCGGAATGAGAGTTCAGTTCTAACTCGTGAGATTTAGTTCTTTTAGTTGCTGTTTCATTTACTGCTGTTCTATTTCCTTTTGTTATTTCATTTTTACTTGCTGCCATTCCATTTCCTTGCATTTATTGCTTTGGTGTGAGAGGAGGATCAAGGCTGTCGTGAGACACAGCAGACGCTATTATGCTCCCAGATCCATGATCCATACTCTAATTCCTTTTTCCTTCATCAATTTCTAGAGGACTGAGTTATTATCCTCGATTGATGGTTGTTTGAATGAATGATTTGGTTTCTTGCTGTTCCAATTAGATTTTGTTTCAAGCATTCATTTACTTGTGGGTTTTAAGCACTATACTGCGAAACATTACTCTTAAGTAAATAGCCGCCTCAGACAGAGTACACTCTTGAAATAAAAAGTCGTCCCTGGGTTGATAATTAATGTGAGGTAATTAGGGGTTTAAAAGACACCTTTTTATCGCTCCACAACAGAGATAGAGCATTAAATTTGCGCCCTGTAGTTGTGCAAAAGTTCTATGACACACTTTCTAGTGCTTACAATAAACATTCTTATGGAGCATACCATATATGGAACTGTGATGAAACAGGTTTACAGGCAGGGAGGAATTGTGGCATGCAGGTAATTGCCAAGAGAGGGAGCCGAAATGTGCCAAAGATTTTGCCCAAGAGCAGGGAGTGGATAACTATTTTATGTTGTGTCAATGCAATTGGTACTTCAATCCCAGGATTTTATCTATTCAAAGGTAAAAATCAACTGAAAAACTATATACATAACTGTGAACCAGGTGCATGCATGGCTGCACATCCCCATGCATGGATGACTAAAGAACTGTTTCTAAGTTGGCTTTTTCACTTTGTTGCATCGGTACCAGGTGCTGTCTCGCCTAATTACATACACCTTTTGATATTAGATGGCCATGGGAGCCACATGGTTGTACAAACAATTGAGGAAGCAAACAATTTAGGCATTGACCTGTTGACATTACCAGCTCATACCACTCGTAGACTGCAACCCCTTGATGTTAGTTTGTTTGGCCCTTTCAAGAACTATTTCAGGTCGGAGCGTACTGCATGGATGGCAAAGAATCTAGGGGTTGAGGTGAAAAGGTTTGAGCTAGCAGAGCTTGCAAATAAAGCTTTTAAAAGGGCTTTGACACCATCAAATATCAAGGCTGGCTTTAGGAGGACAGGAATCTGGCCACTGAACTATGATGCTCTTATGCATGATACTGGTTGTAGCCAAGCATTTCATGTGGATGGTCAGGAAGAAGGGAATGCCCAAACAGGTGTTGAAGTGCAAGAAGTAGATGACCAAGATGATGTTGTTGCAGCTGGTAATATGATTTCCTTGTCTCAAGGACACCTATATGCTGAAGATGATGAAACTGTATGTGAAACACAATATAACAATGAACAAATTTGCAGTAACATGGAGATCGTTCCACCAACTCAAGAACATGAAATTCCTGTTGTTGATATTGTTAATGTTATTGCTGAACATGCAGTTGACAATGACCAATTGACATTGCCAAGCTAAGTAACCCCACCTTCATGGCTAGCAGAAGCAATGATCAATATGAATGCACATAGTGTCTTAGCAACCAATGAAGAAAGCATGAACATGCCCTCACAACCAGCAGAATTGAACAGTGAAATTGTTCATTTTTTTGTGGGCAATAGATCAATGGAAGAAGATGAAGGACATAATGAGGCATCAAATGAAGATAATGATATAGTTCAATCAGTTCCAACAGAAACTAAAAGGGAAGTACCAAGCAATGACATGCAGGTGGGAGGGGTGGAGAAGACACTTGGACGGTTCCTAAAGCTACCAGTACAGAGAGTATCAATGAAAAAAAGCAAGGTGCACCGGGTAGTCTTCGTCTGGGCCGAAGCTCACAGTTACTCACCTCAGAGGACTATATAAACCTGTTAGTTGAGTCTGAAAAAAAAGAAATTTGAAATGCAAGAATTAAAACAAAAAAAGAAGGATCTAGTCAAGGAGAAGAAGGCAGCAAGGATTGTTGCAGCACAACGTCGAGTAGATGAAAGGATTGAAAGAGATAAAGCAAGGCAAATTAAGGACCAACAAAAGCAAATGGCAAGACAGGAAAAGGAAAAACGAAAGGCACAACAAATGCTTGAAAAGGAACAAGGGATGATCAATATGGTTGAAAATGATACAAGAATAGCTAATGAAACCAGGATTATTTCAAACTCATTGGACTCCATTGCAGATAATACACCATTATTCCAAGATCTCATAAACATTCAAGTGCCTCACTATCAAACTGAGGGTTTACCCACTTGCCTTATTCCTACCAGAGTTGGTGCCAATTCTATGTATGCTCATTACACACCTCCACTTAATGTAGGGGTTAGTAGTGCAAATGTGAGGTATAGGTACTCAATACCTCCATGGTTGGAAGCTGCAAATTGGAGTCAATCATATGGCAGCAATCAACCATTTCCTAATCAACCCTTGACAGGTAGGCCAACCTACCTGGCTCAAGAAGGTAACTCGGGGAGTTTTGGCACTCAAAACTCTCAGGGCCATAAAGAATAGGGGTGTCATATGATTTTGTTTGTAATGACATTATGATGTGGATTTTGGATGGATTGTGTCTTTTTCTTGTCACAGAAACATTCTGGCTTACAACCTATGTTGTTTTATTGCTTTGAAACGCTAACAACATTATGGTGCTATGCATTCACTACATTGAAAAGCCAACAATAGCTTGGTTGGTTGTAAAGCAGTTTTATTTGCGAGTTAAGCACAAATGATATCAGTCCACAAAAGACGCTACAATGATAACTTAGATACTTATTCCCCTTTTGAAATTGTTATGTCAATTCATATTATGTCTTGGGGCATCTTTTTCCACTGCAGAGATGAACAATATTTCACAAAATAAATCACTTAATACTTCACCATTAGCTTCAAAATGATGCTCCCAAGACTGATAAGTGATTTCTTATGGATATTAAACCTTAGCAAATTGATTTCTTCTTACTGAAACAAGTACACCAGATCTCGAAAAGCATATTTCAGATATCAGAAAACATATACCAGACCTTAGAAAAACACTTGGAAAGTCACCAACAGAAAAAACATATGACTTTATTAGCCTCTTATGGTCAATGTGCAATGGTCTTGGGCTTATTATTATTGCCTTATGGTATTTATTAAGTCACTGTAGCAATATGCTTTAGATCTAATTATTCATTGCAGTCAACAAGTATCATAGAAAGCAGGCCATTGTAAGCAGTTTTTCAACTTTGAAAGAATAACCTAGATCTAAGTAAGCTTACCTACAAGCACATACTTCTGTAAAATATTTTAACTCTCAAACACATCCATCTTCTATTGAATACAGAAAGAAGTTAATACACAACAATAGCTCAAAACCAAAACTGAACTAAACTTAAAGCCTACACAACATATGTACTCCACAAAGATCATAAAGAGTTACAATTGGAACTAGTGGACTCTTTGAAGTCATTTTCTTCATTTTTGAAGTAATTATTATTTAAATTCGCTGAATAAAACCTAAAACACTAAGATGATAAGACACAGAGCTGCAAATAAATTCTCGACCATAAATAAGTAAATAAATCCAACAAATCTCATTTTAATATAATCAAATATGTAGTCATATATAGTTCTAAAATAATTGAGCTAAGAATTGTTCCAAGGAAACGAACAAAATGCATGTGATAGACAAAATTGAATGGCATAGGCAGACATGGGAGATAGTCTTTAGGAACCTAACCCAAACTACTGCAAGCACTAATAAATTATATGGAATGGTACAGAACCTCGAAAAGCAGTTGAAACAATAAAAGATAAGTCAATAGGGCCAGATTTTTCAAATTACATGAGTTCGAACATAAAATAATCTCTTTGGGCACATCTAAACTCAAAATCTGAAGCACTTAAATTGAAGGATGTGAAGACCAAGATTTTCATGTCATTCAATCGCTTATTCAAATCCAATATTACCATCCTCTTGCCTATCCCATGTTTTGGAAACTCTTTGATGATGATAAAGAGTGTAAGGTTGTTACTATTGCAAACCTATCATGGAGGAATTTGGTTACACAAGAAAATTCCCATAAATGCAAAGGATATCCAAGGAGGAATAGGATGTCATTAAAACATTCTCTGTTCATGCTCCAATATTGAAAGGCAGCCTATAATATGGCAGGGACCTGAAGCCTCACAATCTCCTGGTGGATAAGCGAAGAGGTGTAGTAAAAATAGCAGATCTTCACCTCGGAAGAGCATTTACAATTCCTATTAAGAAATATACACATGAGGTGAGTGCTTTAACTACATTTTCCACATTTGCTACTGGTTTTTGTAGAAATTTTGTCCTCACTTATTTTAGAGACGGTTTGGTGCTGGTTTCTTGGTGAATAATATCTAATTTTTAGCACTAAGGTTAGAGGTTTCGGGTGTTCAAATTCTTGTTGGACGATTTGGCCTTTCAGGATCAACCCTTTGCAGAGCATGTCAGCGAATAAATTATACCTTCAACAAAACCAGAGGGCTACTACTCAAAGCTGCCAATAAATTATATCTTCGACAAAACCAAAGGGCTACTACGAAGTAACATTTAGCACCATTATATTAGAAAAAAGCACAAGACCTTAACACCGAAAAGCTACAACGTCATTTCCATATGTTCTGAGTCTCACACTAGCTGCAAGCTTTGGAGATGGCACCCAAAACCAAGCTGCCATTAGAATCTAATTTTCTTAATTTTAAAATTCTTGTCACACCAAAGCCAAGGCTCTCAGCTAGCATTAAATGGTGTCCATACACCATAATATGTAGCTCAAAAAAGTTAAAAAGGAAAGAAACATCAGCAATAATTGAGTTATTTCTGTTATAAAAAACCCCAAGGGTAACTTCCTGTTGTGGTAAAAACACAACCCCCCCATTATTGATGTGTTCAACTCAAATAATGGGGACCCTTTCTATAAAATTTGGCTAAGCACGTTTTTGGATTTTTATTTTAGTTGATTGCCCGACGCTTTTGTTAATTTTACATTTTCTTTGGATTCTTGTTTTGATTGTTTTCTTAGAATCAATTTTTTACAAGCTTCCCATTGACGCTTGTTTCGCCTCATTTGGTCAACTGGTTTGAAAATGGCACTCCTTTGAAGTCTTATCATTTATCTAGCCTGGGTTAAAAATGCATAAACTGTACAATATTGCATTTTGTAAATAAATTAGCTCAATAAGGCATGCATTTTAAATATTAACCTGTAGCGAGTTTTTACTAACATTTTTCATTTTTAGTTATGTGGCCAAACCATTAATTATCAAGATTTAAGAAATTTACTCCAATTTCCAAATCAAATCATAATCTCAAAAATCTAAACATTCAAGTGGCTGCAGTTTATTTTTCATTTATTTTCCAAGTGGCTGTAGTTTAGAAACTTATGTTCATAAAAATAAAACAAAAATAAAATTTAAGTTTAAAATTAAATTTTAAATTAATTAATATATTATATAATTAATTTAATTAAATTAAAATTTAAAACAAAAAAATATATATAATAAAAATTGTTCCGATCGCATCGGGGCTTTTAATCGCATCGGAAGTTTTGGTTCGTAACATATTTTAAAAACCATAAGCCACCCCCCGATGCGATATCGGGTCGCAAGTTTGGTTAGCAACATATTTTAAAATCTCATAAGCCACACACCAAAAGCCCGACACCAAACTCTGGATTTGCTGATGCGATAGGACACGATGGTTTAACCCTAAGTCTCATTAAAAGGTTTGATATTTGTGTTTTTTTATCATACGTTTTGATATTTGTTTTTGAAATCACTCACGTATGAGTGAAGTGTATTAAAATGAGTTAGGCTGGTATATATTAGTATAATTTATTAAAGTAAATATTTAATATTTTAAAATTAATTAATATATGTTATTTAATTAATAAATTTTAAATTAATTATATTAATTAATTTATAACATTTAATTAATTTGATTGATTTAAAGTTAAATATCATTTAGATTAATAGTAATTAGTTTTTTAATTAGATTAAATTCGTTTATAAATAGTTTACTAATAATTAAGTTTAGTTTATAATTAGCAATTAAATTGGAATTAATTAGAGACTAATTTAGAATTAGTTATTAATTACATTTTTTTTAGCCCAACAACAGAATTTCCAGATTCATGCCAGATTTGACTCATTAACTTTAGAAGCTTATAGAATGAGTTATACTTGGCCAAATGAGGCCCAGGACGGCTCATTGGAAAGAGAAAATCAAGGAGAACATTTTGGAGGAGGTTTCACCAACAGATTTAATCATTTATTGAGTCAAAAATCAGGCAGAAGATCAGGCTCCGAATTTTGAAAACAAAATCAATTTTCTGAGTCATTTTCTTCATTTTCATTTGTCCAAAGCCTCTTCTAAATGCAGATCCATTGGTCAATGATATTCTTTGCCAATCAAACCATCCCAGGCATCAAGAGCAACTTTATATTTTATTTTCAATTAAATAGAATTTGATTAGATTTGATTTAGAGGCCAGCAATGCCATGTTGATTTTATTATTGCATTTTGATTTATTTTGATTTCTTTTTGCAGGAAAACAGTGGAAGAAATATGGGGAAAAAGATCTCAGTCAATGAGAATGCTCCAGCAATTGAAGATCAGAATTTTGAGCAAGTAAAATTGTATTTGGCAGATTTCTCTTCAACAAACTCTCCTCTCCAAAATTCCTTTGCAAAATAGTATAAATAATAGATTGCAGAAGGTAATAGGGGCTGCTCTCCTCTGCAATGCTAGACTTCTAAAAGCACTACTGTAATAGGAATTTAGAGTTGTAGGAGAGAGGAGAGAAAATCTCAGATCTGGGGATTATTGAGGATTTTTCCTTTGTATCTTGAATTATGTATGAGGGGCAGAGTTTTCACTATTGTGGCTTTAGCTTTGAAGGCAGAAGTTCAAGCAATGTAAAGGACTGTTGGAGACCAAGATCAGAGAAATGGATGCAATAAATTGGTATTTTTAATACTATTGTTTTAAATATCAGTTTCATTTTTATGGTAACAGGAATGTGTCATTTTATTCATGTTTGTGCATTATTGTCAATATGGGTAGTTTGTCTAAATGTTGTTATCATGTATCTCTGTTCTTATGGATTAATTTCTGATTTCTGAGTAACTATTTACTCAGAAATCTGCCTTATTAAAACTGATTTATTGAGTGGTAATATGTTGTGAACTATTTCCACATATTATTGTTTAGTTATTGGATTTGCTGATTTGATAATCAATATCATTTATGTGAACTACTTCCTGAGTGTTGTTGGTTTATTATTTCAGTTAAAAGGTCTCAATAGAATGTGTTTTGATATCCATAATATCAGTTAATTGAACTACTTCATTAACTTGATATTCATTATAAACAAGAGATATCTAAATTCCAATACTTTAATTATCTTGCTCTTAGTTGGGTTAGATCTATATCTGCCTAATTAAGATAGGATTTAGATTAATTTCTTTTTCTTGCATCATAGAATAAGCTTGCATTTAGAGTAAATTCTACATTCTTTTAAGTCCTCTCCTCAAAGAGGCAAAACTTTAGTTGTGGCTTGACTGAACCCAAATCAGCTTAAGGGTCATTCTCTTGCCTGATCAGCAAGAAGAAGTGATCTGATATCCCTGTCTATTGGTATGTAAAGATACATCATAAACCAATAGCAATAGGGTAAAGGTAACTGGACCTAGTTGAACCAGTCGGAGCCACCACACCAAACAGAAAAGGAGCTGCTTTTAAGGTCCGGACCGGGTGGTTATCCCCCAATGTTGTTGCAGTGATTTTCGAGGCATCAACATTTTTGGCGCTAGAAGGAGGGCCTGAGATTTTTTGTCAATTGGAGTCTTTTCAATTTTAATATTTTATTTATTGTGATGACTCCTCTTAAACTTCCAATTTGGAGTTGTATCTATGGACGTGCATCCTCCAATACTCCACCCGAAGTGGTAAGACTCTTGTCTCTGGTAAAATTCAATGGTAAGAGAAATTCTTTTGCTTTTAACCATGTCTTTCAATTTATTCAAAATGTGTCAAATTACGATTTTCAAGGAATTGATGAAGGCATTTTATGCAGAATTTTTACTCTCACATTTGCGGCAAAAGCCAGAAATTGGTGCAAAACTCTTCCAGTTGCCTCAATCCATAGCTGGAATCAATTTGTTACAATTTTCATTTGTAAATTTGACGGCTACGATTATGAACAGGTATGTGAAGAAATTGAATATCTACAAAGGTTTAAAAATGAGTCTGTTAATGATTTTCATATTCGATTTCACTTGAATTGTTTAAGATTTAAGGACGAAGATAAACCTACGGAAGAAGAATCATTAGATTGGTTTAAATATATTTGTTCTCTTCCAACCATTCCCAATCCATATGAAATTGATTCAAGCTTTGTTCCATCCCCTTCCAATACAAATGAGAATCTCAATTTGGATGTGCAAATAAATTGTGATGAAGTGGTTTCACAAAGCTTAGAAGATATTTCTAATCAAATGCAAGAAGACAACAACAACAATTTTGGAGAAAAAGCTGCCTTGAAATCTGAAAGCTACTTCGAAGTAAATTCGGAAAATCAAATCGCAAATCAGCAAGTATAAGCAACAATCAAAGTAAATAAAATGCAAACTGTTGTACAAATTTCTGAATTTCTCCATGATGAGCAAATGCCAAAATCAGAGAAGCAAAGCAGCGTTCTTCAAGAAAGCATATGCACGCAAAGGAATGATCTGCAATCTGAAATTTACAATGAGCATAATGCACAAGAGCTCTCAAACAGAGACAATTTTAAATGCATTGTTTCAGGTTCACATTTTTCCCTTTATCCTGATATTTTCAATAATGGTAATATTTTTCCTCCTAGTATTAATGATATTTCAGAAATTAAAGAGGATGATTTAAATAAATTACCATTAAGTTTTTATCAAGATAGAGAAGCAATTAATGATCATTCTTTTGCCATTAATGAACATGAGATTTTTGTTCCTCCTTGTTTTGGTATATTGGATGAAATTGAACGGAATTCTAGAGAGTCTTGTGAGGTCATTTATGATGATTACTCTGATATTGAGGATGTTGATTTCAATTTTTCTCAAGAGAATCCTCATGATAAAATTCAAATAACATCTGAGAATGAGGAACGCTTCAATTTAGAAATTATCCCAACTAATCCTCATTTTAGAGCAGCAAATTATCTTCATGATTTCACCATTCAAGAAAACATTCCAATTTATGATTCATATGAGGATCAAACTCCCATTCCTATTCATAATCATAATTCGTTTTCTATTTCACAAGTTGGAATTCAAAATTATTCAAATTCCATAATTCTGGCCATTCCTTGTGAAAATGAAATCATTTCAAAACAATCCCAATTGTGCTGTAACATTAGTTGTAAAAATAGTGATTTCATTTTATTTTTATTTCCCCACTTATTTTGTATAAAATCAGATTTAATTTTTCAAATTTTCCACACTTTTCGCTGGCATATTGAATACCTTACTATCAAACACTCAATTGATGCATTGCCCAATTGGGAAATTCAAGTTTCATATTATAATCATCAGCATCGAAAGATATTAATATTCCAATTTATATCAATGCTAATGTTTCATCAAAAGCTTCTATATTTTCAAAGGCAATGTCAACAAGAGGATGTATTTTTGCAATTTGGCCAGCAATTCAATTCAATTAACAAATTGCCATTTTATTTGAAAGGCTTCCATCCATTTTTCATTGACTCATTTGAAAATTGTTTGGAAATTTTTCCTTCAAGGAAAATTGTCAATGATTTAACAT
Source organism: Pinus tabuliformis (assembly GCA_031772625.1). Taxonomy (NCBI): domain Eukaryota; kingdom Viridiplantae; phylum Streptophyta; class Pinopsida; order Pinales; family Pinaceae; genus Pinus; species Pinus tabuliformis. The sequence goes on along the minus strand of CM062819.1, from coordinate 862,601,772 downwards.
TTGTACATAACACTAACAAAATTTTTCAGGTCAAAGAATCCAAAAGCTCATTTTCACAATCTGGCCTCTTATCTCTTCCTTTGAACATTTCTCAATCCTTAATAGAAATCCATCCAGATTTTTATGATCCAATTGGTAGTCAATTGGAAAGGAAATTTCAGGAGAGAGAGATTTTAATTAAGTTCCTAACGATAACTGTACATTCTGATTTCATATTTATTTTCCTTAGTTTAGTCAAATCTGTATTTTTATTACTAACATTTGAACTGTACATAAACGCTGGAATAAAAATGAGAAAATAGCTACAATGGAAATATGACTATACTTAGTCATTTTCATGTATATGGTTAGAATAGGAGTAGAATTAATTTAGTTTGTTTGTTTTGTATAGGTAATTTATTTTTAACAGTTCTGTAGATTAAAAATAAAACAAAGCAATCAACCATTCTCATACATGTTCAGTAAAAACATTTTTCCCTATCAGAAAATTTTAATTCTCGCTTTCTTTTAAATTTCTTACAGCAATACCTCTACTCTGCCTATTTCGAATAATGTCTTGATTAAATTCAATTAAAGTTGCACTTGGTATCGATTGCCTCAAAGCCACTTTCTTTCATTTCGGGATTTCCTTCTAAGATTTTCTTTTGAAATTTATATGGTAAGGATTTGAGGATAAAAAAGCTTCATGACCCCATTATCCCATGAAATGTATGATTGTCTATGATAAGCTTAATTCTAATTCTATCATTATTAGCCAGTCCAACCTTTCATGGTAATCATATGAAGTTCATATTATCTTCCTCGAAATTTGCCAAAAGCTGATCTTAAGGATGTCCATTTTGCCAAGTGCACACATTCAAATCTGTTTTGATATTTTTCTACAATTAGTGGCTTAATCTCATTCTAATCTTTAGTTTATTATCTGATGCTGTAAAATGCATCATCTTTATTTACTAAAGGCATTATTGAACAGTCACTATAACAATACAGATTTTTCTCAAGTTATTCAAATAAGCAGAGGTAATAAATTGTTGTAGCACTTAAAAAGGGAAGCATAGTTTCATATTTATTTCTGGTAAATTTTATATTTCCTGGACATCAATAAACAGATTTTATTTAGGCTGATTGCACACTTAGATTTAGAATAAATAATGAGATGATTTTAAACGAAGGGAAAATTTGATAAATCAAAGGAAGAATTTGAAGATTCATAAGGTAAAATTTCCAAACAATTTCCTTCCAGGTACGCATTTGCAAGTTCATTCTCATCTCTTATTAGTTTCTCTTTTCTTTAGTTTATTTTTTTTTATTTTGTGTTATGTTTTATTTGCAGGTTTTCATTCGTTTTCAAAACTTGAAGTAAGCAGTAAACCCATTTCAAATTTGCAATAGGCTCAGGGAAATTTTATTTGTGATGCATTAGAATTTAAGCATTTTTTAATTTTTCTTTTATTCACTTAGAAAATCCAATTGAAATTTCGAGAAATATCATAAGACCATTTGCATCAAAAGATTTCATCAGAAGTAATTCTTAACATTTCGCATACCTCCGATGTATTATCTTACTCATATGCCATATCGCATTTCGCATATCAGAGCTTTGCAGTTGACATATACTTCCATTATCGTGAATCGCCGATCTCTGATAATCGACTTTACCGATATTGCGATAAACACATAATTCTGGACCCGATATGAAATTCAAATCAAAGTCATAAAATTATCGCGTCCGTTTAATCGCAATAATGGTAAGAGCATAACTTTTAAAGGGCCGATGTCTCGGATCCGATATGTTATCAAATTTTCATCATGAAGTTATCGGGTCCACTCTTCATCGCATATCGGCATATCAAATATTGTTACACCATGTGCTTAAAATTGCCGATCGCCGACTAGCCACGTCATTTATCGCATATCGGCATCGCAGGAATCATATTGTGTGACATCGGGTGCTTAAGATTGCCGATTGCCGATTAGTTATGTCATCCATCACATCACTGATATCGCAATTGCTTCCTTGCATTTTTATTTATGGCCATATCATTATTCTGAATCTGCGATGCGTGATGTCCAAAGTATAAATCGCAAGATACGGTGTGCGATGTGCAATTTGTGACATAACTGTCCCCGATCCCTGATTTAATATTTCTTTAATGATGCGATCGCTCTATCTCATAATACAACTTCTCATCGCATATTTTCATATCGGCGATTCGCCATTGCAACCTTTGATGCAAGAACTTCCAATGCATGCCTCTAAGCTGTTAACATTTAATCAATATATGGCATAGCAATAAAATTGAAGTCTTGCAAATTAAACTTAAAGCATGATGAAGAAACATGTTGTGTGGATCATCCGATGAGGCGATGTGTTAAAGCGAGCTTGGGTAACCACGACGGTAAAAAGGCAATTGATGACAAATTTGCAGCATACAAAAATCATTTCAATTTCTCATACATTTTAGTTTTAAATATATAATTCCATAATTAAAAATGGAATTCAAGACCTCTATCTTTATATTTAAATTTTATTATCTTGGATTTGGTCTTAATTCTGGACAATTTATCAAATCATGGAGTTTATATTAAACTTATAATATTTGAGGAATAGTCATTACTGCAAATTCTCATTCTCATCTCTGATGCATTTCTTTTATTTCAATTCCCCTGAGCACTAAGCATTCTATTTTTACATTTTACTGCTTGCTTTAGTTTAAATAAAATAAATAATGATTTTGGGTTATAGGATTTTGGTTAGTGGGATTTCTTCATGTTTTTAATGATAATTAAAATAAGGAGTCAGCTAGTTTGGGGAAATTGATACCTTTCAGGTAAGATCAAAAGCAATTATCCAATGGTAAGATTCATGTGCCCATTTTCATTAATTTCCATTTCATCATTCTAGTTTCATTTTTGTTCTTAAATTATGCTGATATAAAACTCTGTTTTGCAGCTCTCCATTTAAAGCTTTCAATCCTCTGCCAGATCATATTTTCGAAGTCCATACTCTTCTCCTGGCTTAATTTCATGAAGCAGCAATGATCTTCCATGAAACAGCTACACCAGGAAGTTTCTGAACCTTTAGTTTGTTTCTTTAGCATTCCTTTCATTGGAAAACGATTAAGATGATGCTTTGAAACAAAAAAATTAATATCAAACAGAAAGTTTTCATGGTGGCTGAATTTTATCGTCACTGCTATCCAAAAAAGCCTAAAACACTTACAACTCTGCAACGTATGTTTCTAGATCTCAACATAAGAAGGAATGATTACATGCTTATTTTCTTTTTCTTCATATTGTTGGAGACATTGGTATAAACATTCTTGTTTGAGTTTATCATGCGAAACTTGGATTTTCCTTCCCATTTTTAGAGATTTCTTTGTTTTTATTTTTTATTGCTGATTTCTTTTCTCACTTTAGCATAAGACTTATTTTCTTTTGGTTTTCAGTTTTGATTTTGGTGACTTTGCCGTGATTTATATGGAAGGTCTTCTTGTTACCTAACAATGGTCAGCATACATGGAAAAAAATTGTTAATAGTCACCTATTAGCTTTTTCTTAAATCTCTTAGTGAAGTTTGATTTTCTTAGACATACTTAAGGAAGAGATTACCAATCAAGAGAAGTTGGCAAAGTATCATAAAATCTGAAAAAAAAAAATTCATCAAATTGTAATCATTTTGAGATTTCAAAATTTTATTAAGATCTTTCAAAGTTTTATTATCAGTCAAGAAAAGTTATTTTTAACCAAGTAAAGACACTTTACAGCAAAGCACCTTTAACTCTGAAAATTGTCATTCTTAACTCTTAAGGAGTCAATGATTCTCCCTGTCCCAAAGAGTCTTATTTTTCTAGAGGATAATCCTGAAATATATTTAAACTTAGAAGATAAGAGGTCTCATCGTGAGCCTGCTTACCATGATCATAGGGAAAAAATAGGCTGACATTACCAACACTGCTAAACAAACCAGGGTAATGACTTATGATTGCAAACAATTGTAAGACAAGTGGTCTCATCACGAGCCAACTTGTTCAGTCCGATTATAGCCAGTGAGTGGCATTGTCAACTATCTGGCCACCAAACCAGGACAATGGCTTTTAAGATTTATAACAAAAAAAAAAAAAAATATATATATATATATATATATATATAAACATATATAAATGGATTTATCTCTAGATCAATAATTCTTAAACAGATGGGATTCTGAATCATTTATGATTAAAAGGTAACCCTGTCGAAACTATAGATGTTTGCTGGCAGCAGCGGCTCTACCTATGACAAAGGAGTACATTTTAAAAGCTAAGCTGTAAAGTGACACTTGCTTTATCTCTACAACTAATTAAGGATTGATATAGAGTTTTAAAATATTTTAATTCATGAGAAATTTTGAGAAAAATTACAATTAGATGATTCCTGTTTTTATTCAGATTAATAAACTTAGTCAAGCATTTCAAGCATAATTTTCTCTTCTTTAATTATTTTTGCTTTAATTTTAGGAAAATCTCATTCATAACAGAGATAACTGGTTCTTCTCCCGCGTGTCACCATTGTTGTGGTAAAAACACAACCCCCCCATTATTGATGTGTTCAACTCAAATAATGGAGACCCTTTCTATAAAATTTGGCTAAGCACCTTTTTGGATTTTTATTTTAGTTGATTGCCCGACGCTTTTGTTAATTTTACATTTTCTTTGGATTCTTGTTTTGATTGTTTTCTTAGAATCAATTTTTTACAAGCTTCCCATTGACGCTTGTTTCGCCTAATTTGGTCAACTGGTTTGAAAATGGCACTCCTTTGAAGTCTTATCATTTATCTAGCCTGGGTTAAAAATGCATAAACTGTACAATATTGCATTTTGTAAATAAATTAGCTCAATAAGGCATGCATTTTAAATATTAACCTATAGCGAGTTTTTACTAACATTTTTCATTTTTAGTTATGCGGCCAAATCATTAATTATCGAGATTGAAGAAATTTACTCCAATTTCCAAATCAAATCATTATCTCAAAAATCTAAACAGTCAAGTGGCTGCAATTTATTTTTCATTTATTTTCCAAGTGGCTGTAGTTTAGAAACTTGTGTTCATAAAAATAAAACAAAAATAAAATTTAAGTTTAAAATTAAATTTTAAATTAATTTAATTAAATTAAAATTTAAAACAAAAAAAATATATAATAAAAATTGTTCCGATCGCATCGGGGCTTTTAATCGCATCGGAAGTTTTGGTTCGCAACATATTTTAAAAACCATAAGCCACCCCCCGATGCGATATCGGGTCGCAAGTTTGGTTGGCAACATATTTTAAAATCTCATAAGCCACCCCCCGATGCGATATCGCATCGGGATTTCGCATTGTATTAAAAGCCCGACACCAAACTCTGGATTTGCCGATGCGATAGGACACGATGGTTTAACCCTAAGTCTCATTAAAAGGTTTGATATTTGTTTTTTTTTTATCATACGTTTTGATATTTGTTTTTGAAATCACTCACGTATGAGTGAAGTGTATTAAAATGAGTTAGGTTGGTATATATTAGTATAATATATTAAAGTAAATATTTAATATTTTAAAATTAATTAATATATATTATTTAATTAATAAATTTTAAATTAATCATATTAATTAATTTATAACATTTAATTAATTTGATTGATTTAAAGTTAAATATCATTTAGATTAATATTAATTAGTTTTTTAATTAGATTAAATTCGTTTATAAATAGTTTACTAATAATTAAGTTTAGTTTATAATTAGCAATTAAATTGGAATTAATTAGAGACTAATTTAGGATTAGTTTTTAATTACATTTTTTTGGCCCAGCAACAGATTTTCCAGATTCATGCCAGATTTGACTCATTAACTTTAGAAGCTCATAGAATGAGTTATACTTGGCCAAATGAGGCCCAGGATGGCTCATTGGAAAGAGAAAATAAAGAAGAACATTTTGGAAGAGGTTTCACCAACAAATTTAATCATTTATTGAGTCAAAAATCAGGCAGAAGATCAGGCTCCGAATTTTGAAAACAAAATCAATTTTCTGAGTCATTTTCTTCATTTTCATTTGTCCAAAGCCTCTTCTAAATGCAGATCCATTGGTCAATGATATTCTTTGCCAATCAAACCATCCCAGGAATCAAGGGCAACTTTATATTTTATTTTCAATTAAATAGAATTTGATTAGATTTGATTTAGAGGCCAACAATGCCATGTTGACTTTATTATTGCATTTTGATTTATTTTGATTTCTTTTTGCAGGAAAACAGTGGAAGAAATATGGGGAAAAAGATCTCAGTCAATGAGAATGCTCCAGCAATTGAAGATCAGATTTTTGAGCAAGTAAAATTGTATTTGGCAGATTTCTCTTCAACAAACTCTCCTCTCCAAAATTCCTTTGCAAAATAGTATAAATAATAGATTGCAGAAGGTAATAGGGGCTGCTCTCCTCTGCAATGCCAGACTTCTAAAAGCACTACTGTAATAGGAATTTAGAGTTGTAGGAGAGAGGAGAGAAAATCTTAGATCTGGGGATTATTGAGGATTTTTCCTTTGTATCTTGAATTATGTATGAGGGGCAGAGTTTTCACTATTGTGGCTTTAGCTTTGAAGGCAGAAGTTCAAGCAATGTAAAGGACTGTTGGAGACCAAGATCAGAGAAATGGATGCAATAAATTGGTATTTTTGATACTATTGTTTTAAATATCAGTTTCATTTTTATGGTAACAGGGATGTGTCATTTTATTCATGTTTGTGCATTATTGTCAATATGGGTAGTTTGTCTCAATGTTGTTATCATGTATCTCTGTTCTTATGGATTAATTTCTGATTTCTGAGTAACTATTTACTTAGAAATCTGCCTTATTAAAACTAATTTATTGAGTGGTAATATGTTGTGAACTATTTCCACATATTATTGTTTAGTTATTGGATTTGCTGATTTGATAATCAATATCATTTATGTGAACTACTTCCTAAGTGTTGTTGGTTTATTATTTCAGTTAAAAGGTCTCAATAGGATGTGTTTTGATATCCATAATATCAGTTAATTGAACTACTTCATTAACTTGATATTCATTATAAACAAGACATATCTAAATCCCAATACTTTAATTATCTTGCTCTTAGTTGGGTTAGATCTATATCTGCCTAATTAAGATAGGATTTAGATTAATTTCTTTTGCTTGCATCATAGAATAAGCTTGCATTTAGAGTAAATTCTACATTCTTTTAAGTCCTCTCCTCAAAGAGGCAAAACTTTAGTTGTGGCTTGGCTGAACCCAAATCAGCTTAAGGGTCATTCTCTTGCCTGATCAGCAAGAAGAAGTGATCTGATATCCCTGTCTATTGGTATGTAAAGATACATCATAAACCAATAGCAATAGGGAAAAGGTAACTGGACCTAGTTGAACCAGTCGGAGCCACCACACCAAACGGAAAAGGAGCTGCTTTTAAGGTCCAGACCGGGTGGTTATCCCCCAATGTTGTTGCAGCGATTTTCGAGGCATCAACACTTCCAAAAACAAAATGCCGGAAAGGTTACAACATAATGGCAGGAAGGTTACAACATAACTGCTCTGAAGAGTGGTACTCAAAGCAGCCAATAAATTATACCTTCAACAAAACCAAAGGGCTACTACTCAAAGTTGCCAATAAATTATATCTTCGACAAAACCAAAGGGCTACTACGAAGTAAAATTTAGCACCATTATATCAGAAAAAGCACAAGACCTTAACACCAAAAAGCTACAACATCATTTCCGTATGTTCCGAGTCTCACACTAGCTGCAAGCTTTGGAGATGGCAACCAAAACCAAGCTGCCATTAGAATCCAATTTTCTTAATTTTAAACTTCTTGTCACACCAAAGCCAAGGCTCTCAGCTAGCATTAAATGGTGACCATACACCATAATATGTAGCTCAAAAAAGTTAAAAAGGAAAGAAACATCAGCAATAATTGAGTTATTTCTGTTATAAAAAACCCCAAGGGTAACTTCCAAAAACAAAATGCCGGAAAGGTTACAACATAATGACAGGAAGGTTACAACATAACTGCTCTGAAGAGTGGTACTCAAAGCAGCCAATAAATTATACCTTCAACAAAACCAAAGGGCTACTACTCAAAGCTGCCAATAGATTATATCTTCGACAAAACCAAAGGGCTGCTACGAAGTAACAAACCTGCTTTTAGAAATGTTTGTGAAGCCTTTCCAAGAGAATACAATAGAGATGGGAATAGAGACTTATAAAGCACTTAAATTCAATACGCAAGGTAAAACATGTCTCCAAATTTAACAAAAATTCCAATAAACGAGGTGAGGTGTTGAAAAACACTTCAGAAAATGGCTGGTAGGATAAAAATCCTACCGGATAGAAGCCATCAGTCCAGAGTTCACTGAAGCCATAAGTCCAGAGCTCGCCACACATTCGGCGGACCTTCTCCAGCGCTTGCCGGACCTGCCACAGCTGCAACAATTGGAAAAAATTAGAAAATGAGCAAATGGAGAAAAAAAAAACCCAAAAAACCACACAAATACCAGCAAAATCTGCAATTACCTGTAAATTGGTACTGGCTCCTCCCCAAACAGCAAATAGCGCGAATTAAACAACCACCCAGGAAACCCTAAACCACCGGCGGTCCAGACTAAACAGCAATTGGCGACCAAATAGCGCGAATTAAACAACCACCCAGGAAACCCTAAACCACTGGCGGTCCAGACTAAACAGCAATCGGCGGACATCATGCGCAAGTAATGGAGCCCTCCCGCGCCATCGTCGGCGGAGGGCTTCGAACAAACACGAGACCTGAACAGAAAACCCATAGGCAAACCACACATCGCAGCGTAAAGGCGGAAATGAGCGAGCGGGTGGTCGGCAGGTGAAGTTTTAACCCTTGACACGCTGCAGAACAGGTGGCTCTCCAAGCTGGACGCGTGTCGTACATTAGAGCGTGCCGTCCACGTGCTTGTCTGCCAGGTGGAGGGGAGGGCGCACAGGTAATGGCGTCCCTCCCCTATTGCATATGTTTCAAAGCTGCGATTTATGTTCAAAATTAAGTTTATGTAATTGGAGTATTAATTCTTTAAATTTTTTAGGCATTTTTCTAGTAGCAATTAGGTTCATATTGAAAGACTAATAATGCAGATTGTAGTTTCATTTCGTTGAAATTCTAGAAATAATGTAACTTTTTTAGACATACGTTTATATTAAAAGAACAGTAAGGCTATAATGTTTTTTCCTTTAGTTTTAAATTTTTGAAAATCTGTGTTTTCTTAAAAAGCAAAGAGTGCATATTTTCCCCTTTTAATGATAGGAATACCAGACATGACAGATTTTAGTTCCATTTAATTTGAATTCATGGTTTGATTAATTATTTTTTCTAAAACCTCTATTTAGGCTCGTATGCTTCCATAGAGGGGTTTATAGAATCAATAGATAATGTTAATAACTTTATTTATTAAAATAAATAAAAAGTTAATATTATTAAAATCTTAAAGTAATATTATTATTATTATTAATTAATTAATAATAAACATTAAGTTTAATATTAGTATTAATTTTAATATTCGTATAAAATTATTAGTGAAATTAATGTTTTTAATATAAATAATATTAATATTAGTAAATATATTAAATTATGTTGATTCGTCTTATTCATAAAAGTTAATTAATATATAAATAATGGAAATTGTTGTATTTGACATATATCAATTATATTTATTAATATGGTTGTACTAGTGTAAAATGTGTATAAAGTAAAAAAAAAATCATAAGCATTGAGGTCGTACATCTTTGAGTATATTATAACGTAAATTTAACAAAGTAAAAATAATCAAGTATTTTCCATAAGAGGGTAATGATTATAAGTTTTATGTGTGATGATATTACCTTTAGAACATAATGGTGTTTTTGTAATTATTTTAAATTTAATATGAATTATATTCCATATCAAAATATTGATGGAAGGGAATGCAATTAATATTTATTAAATAATAAACTTTATATTTATGAGAGATTATGATTATTTTTAAAATTTTAAATTGAAAAATCAATTACTAACCAATTTATGACTGAGCCAACTTTATGTTAACTTGGGCTAATATCATACAACTAAAATGCAATTAAATTTTCCAACTCCATTATAAAAAAAATTGATTTAGTGTTTCTACAATTCCATGTGAATGCATTTAACATGTTGATTGCTTCTTTACTAGTGCTTAGTGCTTACAAATACTCTTGGCACTTATAGATGCTTCTATCCTCTTATCTTTGTAAGACCATATACACCAACAATAGTTCCACTTTGTACATAGTGAATCAACAATAATTTTACAAAAACTCATATGTATTCCTGCTTAATTGAAAATTCGACATCTCTAACCTCATAAGGTAACAAACAAGTACACCTAGCATCCTTGTACCTATACAAGTAATTCATGTCATATATTCTTAAGATTAATAACTCAATGAGCTATCATGCTAAAACATGTGTTCTTCAATAACAAGGCTTACAACAACATTAAGGAATTCAAGCTCCCAAAAAAATCCCCACTCATATCTCAGATCTAGTTACTTATGAATCCTAAAACATTAACAATAGTGAATCAAACTACTATGATAACGTCAAAGATAATTCCTTTAATTAACTTATCAAAATGAATTTCTGACTAACCCATGGTTAAACTGACATGATCCTGTATTATAATAAATAAAACTAATTTTGAAATTTGGAGTTGTAAACCTAGTCGTTATAAGTAGAAAGGAATATTATAAATCAATGGTGAGGTATGGTAGGAACCACTCACATAAACGGAATTTTCTATTTTGGTAAAACATGACTAGACAAAAAAAACTAAATGGAATTTTTTAGATCATTGCAAGCGAGAGAAGGGGTGGAATTTTTTTTTTATTTTTTTATTTTATGGATTAGTGACTTTGAGAAAGGGTCATGGTATCACAAAAATTCCCATTGGATATGAATTACTGATCAAGTTATATTATAGGGACTAACTCCACACATACAAATTTCCCCATTACTTCTGGTTTTGGTGGAAAGATATTTCATGCCCCAGTTACTAATGTTAGATAGTATAATTTCTCTTGCTAGTTAGTGTTATCTATAAGAGATTTAGTCATTAAAGTTGACTATGCCAAATTAATTAGATCCAGATACTTCCTCTCTATATATTTTTACAAAATTATACCTATATTTCTATAGAAAAACTATGTGTACAAATATGTGTTTGATGAATCAATGAGGTATCACCTTCTCCAAGAATTGATAAAAATTGGATTATTATATTTTTTCTATCTATATTGATGATTTTAGAGTGGAAAAATTTGGAGGAATCAACTCATAGGACCATTTTTATTAATGGGACCTAGTTTGGCAAATTAGGGTCTGAAACATTTTGAAGCATAAAATGGAATTTGTTAGAGAGTTAAATCTTTTCATATGTACATCTAAACCTTTTATTCCTATTTTAGACACAAAGATGTTTCCAATAGTGCAAAAATTTACTCAATCAGGGTTTGTATGAAAAATTTATGGTATCTGGAAGTTGGCCTTCTTATTTTGTACTCCAAATTCAAGTGGATGCCATGCCTACCCTATTACTTAGAGAAAATGGAATAGACACATGATCATGATAGATAAGACTCTAAAATATTCTATATTGTATCTATAGTTAGGAGTTAAATTATTCAAACCTAAACATTGGCAGGATATTGGTGTATGTTATAACTAGGACACTATGAGGAAGAAGGGTTTGATTCTTTTCGAGGGAAGTTTGTTGCATAGATAATAATATTAGCCTAGAGGGAGAGGGAGAGGGAACATAGAGAATATTTATGTAATTTATTTTCCCACGGGAAACAACCCTTATGTATTTGTACTTTCATCAATTTTCTATTCAAAGAAACATAATAGAGTGTTGTACCTTCGATCAAGGTTTTCTCCCAAAAGGGCTTCCCAAGATATATCTTGTGTTAATTGTGACTTAAGAGATTTTATTTCATTATTCTCTATTTTTGCATAATTATAATTTACGTGCATACAAAATAATAAGTAATTTATTGATACATAAATATAAAGAGAAATAAACCCTCATAGTGTAGATTTTTTTATTTTTAAGTATAATTTTATTACATCTCACGCAACAAACTATCTAGTGGAATACCAAGATAGTTTATAGATCAATAGTCATATTATGTATTTATAATATGTTTTGTTAATTATATTATTGTCTCATTTATCTCTTTCATTTTTTCTTGGGATTAGAGTAGGCTTCAGTCTCTTTGGATTCAGTGAAGAGAGGTTATTTAAATTTGGCGGAGAAAACTACATAGGAATTAAGAAAGTTATTGGACAATGACTAATATTTGAGTGTGAGAGAGAAAATTGTTCTACATTGGGAATAAAATAGTTGAGTGGGAGCCATCATGAACAAAATATGGTGGGCCCATTCACTATTTGTTGAGGGGAGTTTCCATTTTAAAGCAATGGAGATTCTATAGCTTTTATAACACCTACAAAATATGGATTGTTGTTACAAGGTGCACAACCCAGGCCATTGGAGTTTGGCTACTAAATTAATTATTTTAGGATTAAATCACAAAGCACAGATAAAGAGTAATTCGATTATGCTCATAAAAACATAGGAAGTGATTCAAATATCTTTATGTTCATTCAAAATGTGTTGTTATAGACTAGAACTCAAATTACAAAAAAATTCCCTTAAAGTGTTTGAATTTCCTACGTAGTAACAAACAACACCACACACATTAACTAGAAACCATCCTAAGTCATAAAACAATTAGTCACGCTCTTTGAAAATCATGCAATAGCCAAACCAATGCCAGCAATCCAAGAGCCATGAGCCCTCACGAACCAACAGATACCAATAAAAAAAAATCCAAAAATATGTTTTCCTTTCACGCTCCTATAATTTATCCTTGTGCTACTAACCCCCTAACTTTCCAACTAAAAAAAATCACTTCCCATATCACCGACCTATTCGCCTTCCAGAACTTAATTGAATCACTTCGTTTTAGTATGTGGAAAAATGAAAATCCATAACCTCCATCCTATTCACAGTGCATATTGTAGTTGTTGTCTAGCAGTAGCACAGGTAAACAACTACCAATTTATGTGTCGACAACTCCGTGCTATAGGAGTATCAACACATGATCCTGGTAGATGGAAGAAAAAGGGGCTCTTTGATTTTTGTTTTTTCTATTGGTTTCTACTAGTTCGTGTGGGATCCTAGCTCTTAGATTGTTGGTGTTGATTTGGAAACTGACTGTTGTACAAGTTAGGAAGGTGTCTAGTTTATTTGTGTGGTGTTGTTGTGTATCAGAGTGGGAAATTCAAGTACTCTAAGGGAAATGTTTTGTAATATGATTTCTTATCTATAATAGCACATTTTGACTTAATAAAAATATATTTGAATCCCACCATCTAATAAAAATATATTTGAATCCCACCATGTGTTCCTGTGAGTAGAATCAACTTATTTTCTATTTTTTCTCTGAGATTTAATCCAAAATTAATTACTTTAATAGCCAAACTCCATTGGCATGGGATATGTGCTCTGTAACAACAATCTATATTTTGTAGGTGTTGTGATCACTTCGATCAGGTATAAAACACCACTTTGATCATGTTTTCAGACTATCACTTTGATCAGGCATAAGGGAGCCAAAATTCCAAAGAGTTACAAGGTATATGAATGGACTAAAATACTTGATTGAAGATGAAATGAGTAGAAATAATTTCTGAATTACTGATGCACCCTATTGTGTTGCCTTGAAGGTGGAGGAAAATTTGAAAAGGAAAACACAACAAAAAGTCAGAGTAAGAGGTAAGGCAAAGACTGCTAGAGAAAATGAATAGGAGGAAGAATCAACTAGTGCTCAAGGTGGTAGAGGTGGAAATATTGTTGGAAGTGGTAGAGGAAGTCTCAGAAGGGGAAAATGAAACTATGTAATTACTTGGTATTGTTGTGGAGTTGAAGGACATAACAAATATGATTTCCCAGAAGGGAAAAATTTAGGGAGAAGAGGTGAAGCTAGAACACAAGTTAAACAAGTTGACGAAGGTTCTATTGTTAGAGAAAATGTGGCCATGCTTTGACAAGAATAGGGAAAACAATTGATGTTTTACACAATATTATTTAAGCCTTAGAATAAGATAGTGGAAGAAATAGAGCAAAGAAGGAAAGTTTTCAAAACTAAATGTAAGGTCCAAGGAAAGTGTTGTAACTTGGTCAAAGATGGTGAAGGTATATAGAATTTAGTGTCCACTGAACTCATGGAAATATTGAAACTCAAGCGTTTATGGTCCATGTGTGTATTGGTGGCCATATACCTATTCCACCTAAACCTCCAGTCGATTTCATTAGTTTCCTTGATTATAGCACAATTTACTATTTTTAGTAGTTTTTCTAGCCGTGAACTTCCAGAGTTGTTTTAACGCCCTAAATGGTGTTTTTTCTTAGGTTTTCAGCAAGCTTGTCACCATAGGTAAGGGCCTACTATAAAGCGTATAGTACTCAGAGAGATATTTCCAATGAGGTATCGTATGCGCCAAATGGAGATCATATAACCAAGTTACGACCTTGGAAGTTGGCTACCTAGCTAACACCAACATGGCCAAGAAATTCTTGGTGTTCCATCTCTTGGGGTTAGGGTTTTTGGTTTTTTAGGGTTTCCCTTTGTTTTCCAATAATAAAATGTCCCTTGAACCTCATCATAACATATTTCAGAGGCATGTAACTGCCACATCTCTTCTCAGAGATAAGCTACCATTGTATAAGCTAGTTTATTTCCATTATGTGTGTAAGCATAGTTTAGTTATTTGATATTAATGAAATGAAGTTTTATTTCTGCTACACCTCTGTATTTATGTTTATATCTGCATTATGTTGTGTTCTTGTATAAGTATGGATCAGTTTAGTCCATGCATTAGAGAAATCTTGAGGTCTAAAATGGGCCTCCTAAGGAATATTATAAAATAATAGTGGAAATAATAAAATAAGATTAGATTACCTCTTCAAGTTTTGGAAGGAAAAAAGAACAGAAAACTTTTTCAACGCATATGTTAAACTTATCGCCCTATGATTTTACTCAAATTTTGAGCGAGAGAACTTGTTGAATGCGGAATTTAATTTTTCATCCAAGGAGTATCCATGGTGCATACTTTCGATGGACCCTAGTAAACGAAAAATGTGAAATACATGAAAAAGCATTACTGCAATGACACTCTTTCATGTATTTCACATTTTTCGTGTGGTAGGGTCCATCGAAATTATGCAACATGGATACTCCTTAGATGAAAAAATAAATTCCACCTCCAACAAGTGCTCCTGCTCAAAATTCGAGTAAAATCATACAAGGATAACTTGAAAATACAAGTTGAAAAAGTAGTTCTTTATTGTTTTATTTTTTTTCTTCTTATTCCAAAAGTGGTGAATCATCTCCCATAATTGACATCGTCATATTAAATTTTATTGGTTCTTATAAAATTGATTTGTGTTGTGCATTTTTTTAGGCCCATTTTTTACCTCAAAATTTCTCTATTGCAAACCCTTAGAATGTCTCATCATTACAAAAGGGACAACAAGTGGTTGTGACTAAGCAAAGCTTGTTGAATTTTTTAATCAAAAACCTTCAGTAACAATTGTTTTGTGGTGTCCTTGACATCAATGCATGTCATAACCTTTTTGGAAGGCCATGGATGTTTAACAGACAAGTTCACCAAGATTGTCGTGAAAATACACATGAGTACAGGAAGGATAACTATCTATACAAGCTCACCCCAATGTTGGAAAGTGAAGTTGTAATAGTAGAAAGTTGTGGAAGTACTAACATGTGTAACAACAATATCATGTTTTGCTCCACCAAGGAGTTTATACATGAGGAACTCAAGGCAAAATTTTGTTTAACAATGATTCCAAAGGTTACAGTGTTAGATGAAGTGAAATTAGGAACCATCCCAACAACAAATAAATCCTTGTTATATTAATTCAAGGAGATTATTGTTCATGAATTTCTAAAATGACTACCTCCCTTAAGAAGTATTTCTCATCATATTGACTTGATCCTGGGATCGAGCTCACCAAACAAGGAAACTTTCAAGATGGCTCCAATAAAGAATGAGGAAGTAAATAAGTAGGCACTGGAGCTGCTTGATAAAGGAGTGATAAGAGAAATTTTGAGTCCATGTGTTGTACTAGTTGTATTGACTCCAAAGAAGACCTGTGAATGGAGGACATGCATGGATTCTAGAGCCATTAATAGGATAACCATCAAGTAACTATTTCCCTTACCAATGATGGAAGATATTATTGACTATTTGTGTGGCATTTCATATTTCACCAAGATTGACTTAAAGAGTTGTTATCATCAAATATGAATCAGGAAAAGTGTACCACTGCTTTCAAGAAAAAGGATGAATTGCTTCAATGGTTGGTTATGCAATTTGGGCTTACTAATGCCCCTAGCACATTCATGAGACTCATGAATAAGGTCTTGAAACCATTCTTGGGAAAAAAATTATCATGTACTTGGATGAAATTTTAATGTTTAGCAAAAGAAAAAGAGGAGCACTTGGAACACGTAAGGAAAGTTTTGCAGTAGTTGAAAGAAGAGAAGTTGTTGATCAACTCAAGGAAATGTACATTCATGTGGGATCAGTTAGTTTACTTGGTAGTTGTGGCTTCCAAGGAAGGACTGAAGATTTATTATGAAAATTTGAAGCCTATTTTAGATTAGCCAACACCTTAGTCAACTTTTGAGGTGAGGAGATTTCATGGATTGATAATCTTTTACTGGAAGATTATTAGGAATTGTAGGCACCTTTGTGCACTACTTACTGAATGCATGAAGGAAGTGATTTTTAAATGGACAATAGTAGCAGGTAAAGTGTAATCACCATCCCCACATTTACCCAATTTCACAAGCTCGCCATGCTAAACATGAGATGAGTGTCACTATGAACAGACTCGACCTTATAGTTCCATTTAAGGAAGTGGGGCCTACAACTGAGACTTATTGACCTTTCTCAATAACCACATATCACTCAGAGGTTGGAAAACTAGTCCAAGTGACCAATCCCTAAATTGGAACCCTTTTTATTTGACCTAGGCCTATAACCACACCCTTGACACTATCTGCATGCCATTATGAGCCTCCAACTACACTTAGAAGCCTTGCTCCTTGCAGTTATGACCTTAGATCTCCCATTTTGTACCTACGGTCTTGAGATGTAAGGAACTTTTCTAGGCTAGTCTCCATACAAATACCCAAAACTTCCTGTAACATTCCAGAATCATATTTCTCATAACGAAAATACTAATCATTCAAACTTGAAGCTGAAACCAAAACTTGACCTAGATTGCCTATAACACACAAAACATTTCATCAAGCATATGGAAAACATGTAAGCTATATGTATTGAATGAATATTTGATAATAATAATCTGAGATTCATTTGAGAATCACCAAGAAGGATCTATGCCCTCTCCACATAGATGCAACAACATTTGTTAGTCCATATATTCATCAACCATTTGATAACTAAACAAATCATGATAAGAGCCATAAATAACATACATCATGTAACCAACAAATAACTAACATAGAGGTCATGGAAACTTAACCATAATATCACCAACATAATCACTACAAGTGCTCATAGATCAAAATAGGAAAATACATTATATTAAATTATAAAAATGCTAACCAGTTCAAGGACTTCCACATACCACCTGACCATGGATTGGGCTAAACTGAATCTCTCTTTCAACCAATCACCCCTATGCCATATTCCAAGTATGAATGTGGGATATGATGGAATAAACCAAGACAAAACCAACCAGGGCTTCCAAAGGCAAACCCACCTCAACCCTAATCAATAGTGATTCCACCTTATCACTAACATCAACTATATCGGTCTCTACCCAAGTTGTCAAGGGCTCCAAGAATTGGGAACTCAACCCACATCCTTTTAGGGCTCCAAATAATTTGTCCAACCTAGCTCCATGGACTACCAACTCAAAAAGCTAAGGGCTCTAGAGCATTTGTCCCATCCTAGGCTCCAAGACTTGTAATTCAACCCAAGTTGTTACAGGCCTTCTAGAGAATTTGTTCCAACCAACATCCATAAGGAACCTAAGCAACAATCAGAAAAACGGAAGGTGGAAAACCCACAACACCATGTCGATCTAGGATATCACATAACCATAAAATCACATGTATATGCCATGCATCCAGAAATCAGCAAGGAAATCACACATGCCACATGTTACCTGCAAAGAAATCTACTGATAAGTGTTGATCAACCTATTTCATTGAACTTTCCTACCTTCCCTTTCCTTTTTTCTCCAATCCAAGTAAATTCCCAAGTGTTCGATGAATGCTCCAAGATTTCTCTAAACATGCAAGTGTATGAGAGAATGAAGTTATATCTCCAAAATTGAACTCACAAAAGCTTTGTTTAATCCTTGGAAGCATTGTTATCATTGAGGCCTCTATTTTCTTTAGTTTCCTTCATCTTTCCTCCAATTTCCCTCTTATACATATCTTTTCCTCTTCAAAATCCTTTTGTCCTATTTTCCTTTATTTTCATAAATAAATGTCAATTAATTCCCCTTTTTCCTTTTCCATTTCCTTTGTAGATTTTTGTAGCCGTTAATTAATCACAAGTGATACCCATCACTATGTTATTCTAGGTGTTCATCTTGGAATATGTGTCCCATGACCTTGGTTTTTATTTTATTCACATGAAAATTAACTAGGGGTTGTTACAAACCCCTTCCCTTTAAGGGAACACCATCCTCAATGTTCAACGACTAGCAAACTGTTGAAAACAAAAACTTACTACCCATGGAGCTTTATAACATAGCTCGACACAATATTTACAACACACTACTGAAAACAAAACAAACATAACGTTTATTGGAGATTTATAACACAACTCATTGTGGTATCTATAACAACATCCATATATACATATACATATACCAAAAATGCATTTTCTTGACCTGGAAAATAATGAAAGATATAAATCCCACATCTTATCATCCATCTCCCACGTAACTTCACTGGGCCCAAAGTACTTCCACTGCACTTTAACCTGCTCGATTTCTCTCTTCCGAAGCATGAGTTGTTTCCATTGTAATCAACACTGTGGTTTTGGCTAGAATTCTTACTCTAGTTCCACCTACAATATATACTAGTCAATCACATGATCAACATCCTGGACATACTTATTAAGCAATAAAACGTGGAAAAAATCATCCACTTTCATTGTTGGAGGTAGTGCAAGTTTGTAGGCCACTTGTCTAATCCTCTCAAGGATCTCAATAGGAACACAATACCAAGGTGCCAGGTTGGCACATGACCCAATTGTCAATGAGAACCTCTTGGGCTTGTTATGCAATACACATTCTCCCTAACTTGAAACTCCTTAAATACCTTGTGTTCATCTGCTTAACTCTTCTACTTGTCCTTCTTGTAATATATTCTCCTGCAAGATTGTCCCATAATAACTCATTGGTAAATATGATTGATCTACATTATCCTACTGAGAGCATCTACAATCTTGTTCTCCTTTCCATTAATGTTCCTGATCTCAAAGTCAATCTGACTGAGAGTAGTCAACCATCTAGCTTTCCTGACATTTAGATTAGGCTAGTCAAATAAGTATCTAAGTCCACTATGATCACTCATCAGAATAAATCTCTTGCCAAGAAGATAATGTATCCACATATTCAAGGCATGAATGGTAGCTACCAACTCAAAATCATGAGTCACATAGTTCTTCTCATTCTCATTCAACTTGCCTGACTCATAGCATACCACCTGTCCTTCCAGCATAAAAAATCCACTAAGTCCTCTCCTACAAGCATTTGTGCAAACCACAAATTCTTTATCTAGATCTGAAATCTTCATGACTAGAGAATTTATAAGAAAATGCTTTCACAACTCAAAACTAGGTGCACACTCCTATGTCTATTCAAACTTATTCCATTTTCTCCGTAAGAATGTAATAGGATAGGAAATCCATGAGAATTTCATGATGAGCCTCTTGTAATAACCTACTAGTCCCATGAATGATCTAACCTCATCCACATTCCTAGGAGCTACCCACTCCATGATATCTCTAATCTTTTTCGGGTCCACTACTATAGATTCCATGGAAACAACATGTCCAATGTAATGAACTTTTGTATGAAAGAAACTACACTTGCTAAGATTTTCATACAACTAATGCTCTCTTAACCATCTTATCACTACTACTAAGTTCTTTATATGCTCTTCCTCATCCTTAGAATATATCAATATATCATCAATGAAAACTATCACAAACTTGTCTAGATAAGGACACAACACATTATTCATCAAACACATGAAATTAGTTGGAGAATTGGTAAGACCAAAAGAAACCACTACAAACTCATTATGCCTATACTTGGTACGTAATATGGTCTTGTACATGTCCTCTTCTTCTATGCATACCTGATGATATATTGATCTCAAATCAATCTTCAAAAACACTACTCATCCCTTCAGGCAATGAAACAAGTCATTAATCTATGACAAATGATACATGTTCTTGATTATCACATTGTTCAACTACCTGTAATCAATATGCACAACCTGAGAGTATCGTCCTTCTTCCTTACAAACAATATTGGTGCACCCCAAGGTGACACACTTTTCCTTATGTATTCTATATTGAGAATTTCCTTAAGCTATAACTTAAATTCCACCAACTTTGGAGTTCTCATCCTCTGTGGTGCCTTCAATGTTGGTTTTGCTCCTGTAATCAACTCAATAGAAAAATCCACTTCCCTATGAGGAAGTAACTATGAAATATTTTCTAGAAACACATATTGAAACTGGTACAAAACTGGATGGCTTTTGAAATTTTCAACATCCTTAACATCCTTCCCTTTATCAATAGAAATATGAACTACAAACAATACACATCCTTTCCTGCTACTGCTTTTTTCCTGCATAGTTGTAACCATTCTTACTAATGTAGGATTCTTCTTACCCTGCAAAATTCTCCTCTCTCCATCATCATCCAAGAACTCGATGGAATTTTCATATAAATCTACCTTATTTCTATGAATGTACAACCAATCCATGTTCAAAATCATACTCTATGACCCCAAAGGTAACACATTTAGATTTTCTGAAGTAGACATACCATTTAGATCAAATGCACAAAATCTCATGCAATGATGAACCGTTTTCTTGGTTCTTGTAGCCAACTATACCAACCAAGATTATGCATGCACTTCTTTATTCAAGCAACAATTATCCACTAGGTTAGGAGTGATATAACTATAGTTAGATCTAGGGTCAGTCAATATGGAAAAAACTTGATCACAAATCTCACCTTCCATCTTGATAATAGATTCTTAATGATAAGACTTCCTATTATCCAATGTTGCATAAATCTTAGGAATGTTCTACCCAACATCTCCAAGTATTTGTGCTTCCTGAGCACTCTAAATATGACATCTACCACCCTTATGTTTTGGACAATCTCTCCTATGATTCTCTTCACCAAAATTTTAACATTGCAAAGGCTTCCTACCATCCCCCTTGTTTGTCTCCTTAGGATGAGACCCATGTCCTCTGTCAACTATATTGAAATTATTATACATTGTATTCTCCTTGTTATCTACTTCCTGAGTTCTTCCTCACTTCTTATCCAACTTTCATTTAATTTTCTCATTCCCCTTCCAATCATGCTTGGAATTCACCTTATGCTTATACTACTCATAAGAATGTTTAAACTTCCCAATGACTTCCTCCAATGACCGAGGCCCATCATACCCAATTCCATCCTTAAATGATAATGGAAATGCACTAACGAATCTTTCAACCTTCACCTTCTCATCCTTAAGATATGGCACATACCTTAACAAATCTAGAAACTTAGTCATATACTTTTCATCTATCATAGATCCCATCTTCAATTCCTAGACCTTATTAGCCTTATCATCATAGTATCTCTCTAACAAATACTTATTTACGAAAAATTATCTTAAACTCATGCTAACTCAACTCCTTTATCTTGATGCCCCTGACATGCTTCACGTTTTCCCGCAAGATATCATCATTTTACTTGAGACTAAAAATAGATATGTTGGCTTTCGTATTCTCTGTATAATCATGTAACTCGAAGACCTTCATCCAAAGCAACCATTCTTCTGCATCTTCTAGTTTCTTTATATCTCTATGAAATGTAGGAGTCTAACCTCTGTTAAACTCATCTAGCAAGTCTTTCTTATCACTCCCCCAGTAAGGATGATAGCAATGATGACCATGATCTCTCTCTGAACTAGAACTAGAATAGAACCCATAACCACTACCTATCCTATCAGGTGTATCCATCCATTGTCCACCCTTGACTGTGTCATCCTTGTTTGACCTGTGTCCTCCACGAGACTTGCTATCATATGCTCCATTAGTCCTTTGCTCCTGTCCATAATTTATTTGTGGTTGTACCTGTCTCTACAATTCGGATAAATTATAAAGTATCACTGCATTAACCTCTGCTTTCTTTTCTTGAGCTCTAGAAATTCTTTGCTATGATTGAATGATCCTGTCATTATCTACCCTACAATTTTTTATTTCTGCCTTCAGACTTTTGAATGTATATGCTATGTTAGGAGAGTACTAATCTCCTTGTTCTTAATTTGATATATAAGGAGAGTCACATGAACTATAATCCACCGTATTTCTTGTCATCTCTGATCCTATTCTTTCTGCAATTATACCATGTTAGACAAACCAAATATAAACATAATCAAACATACCTATGTGAAGTCCAGGGGATGCTATCTCATCTACACACACACACACAAATATATGCACCAACATATCAATTATCATAACATACCAACCTCATTATCTAAACATAACAACACAACCTACAACAATAATCATCACAAGAATTAACCAATATGGATGCATGAAAAACACCTAGACAATTAGACATGCATACCCAATAATGACAACTACCCGAGGTCCAACGGTGCAACCTCGATCTGATACCAATATATAACCACCCTCCCCACATCTACCCAATTTCAAAATTTTGCTACGGTAAATAAGAGACAAGTGTCACTATGACTTGACCTAACTTCCTAGATCCAGTTAAGGTAGTGGGGTCTACAACTGAGACTTACTAACCTTCCTCAGGAACCACAACTCACTCATCGATTGAACAGCAAAACAAAGTGACCCATCCCTAAGTTGGAACCATTTTTCTCTCACCTTGACATATAACTAAACCCTTCACATTTCCTACATCTAGTTGTGAGCCTCAAACCACACTCATAAGCATTTTTCCATTCGGTTATGATTGTAGATCTCTGGTTTTGCACCTGCGGTCCCGAGTTTGAGCCACTTTTATAGTCTAGTCTCTAGACGAGTGCCCATAACTTCTTGTAACTTTCCAAAAACATATTTCTCATAACAGAAATACTAACCATTCAAATGTGAAGCCAAAACTTGACCTAAACTTCCTAGAACACACTAGACATTTCGTCAAACATATAAGCTATAGGCCATGAATGCATATCTGATCATGAGATTCTGAGATTCATATAAGAATCACCAAGAAGGCTCGATGCCCTCTCCACATAGATGCAACAACACTTGTTAGTCCATATATTCATCAACAATTTGATAATTAAACAATTGATGATAAGAGCCGCAGATAACATACATCATGTAACTAGCTAATAACCAGCAAATAGGTCATGGAAACTTTTCCATAATATCACCAGCATAATCACTACAAGTGATCATAAACAAAAAATTATAGGAAAATATCTTATATTAACATACAAAAATTCTAACCAAGTCAAGCACTTCCACATACCAGCCGACCATAGATTAGGTTGAACCCAATCTCTCTTTCTTTCAAGCACCCTCACACCATATTCCAAGCATGAATATGCGATCTCATGGAATAAACCAAGATAAAACAACCAAGGCTTCTATCGGAAAAACGACCTTATCCCTCATCGACAATGATTCCACCTCTACGATATGAAAAATCACTAACATCAACCCAGATCAATCTCTACCCAAGTTGTCTATGGCTCTAAGAACATGTAACTCAACCCAGAACCTTCTAAGGCTCCAGAGTGTTTTTCAAAACCTAACTCTGGGACTAGTAGCTCAACCCACCAAGGGCTCAAGAGTGTTTTTCCAACCTAGGCTCTAGGAGTAGTAACTCAACCCATGTTTTTCCAGGGCTTCCAAAGTGTTTGTTCCAACTTAACCATAAGGAAACTGAGCACCAATCAGAAAAACAACAAGTGGAAAACCCAAAACACCATGTCTATCCAGGAAATGTAAAGGAAAGGCTAAAATCAATGTAAATCTAGGAAATCTCCATGTCAATGACAACACACAACCATAAAATCACATGCATATACCATGCATCATGAAATGAGTAAGGAAATCACACATGTAATCTATTACCTGCAAAGAAATCCAACTATAGTTGTCGATCCAACTATTCCCTTATGCTTTCCTTCTTTCATTTTCCTTCCTTCTGCAATATAAGTGAATTCCCAAGTGCTCCAAGAATGCTCCAATATTTCTCTAAGTGCACAAGAGTATAAGAGAATGAAATGAGAGCTCCAAAATTTCATTCAAAAAATCTAGAACTGGTCCTTATAATCCTTTTTATCACTGAGACCTCTATTTGCTTTATTTTCCTTCATGTTTCCTCTAATTTCTCTATCATGCATATTTGTGTCTCTTCACCTTAATTTTCTCTTGTTTTCATTTATTTTCATAAATAAATGCAAATTAATGCCTCTTTTCCTTTGCCAATTTATTTGTCAATTTCCATAGCGATTAATTAATAACAAGTGATACTCATATCTATGTTTTTCCAAACATTCAACTTGGAATACATGTCCATGACCTTGGCTTTTATTTTTATTTACCTAAAAATCAACCAGGGGTTGTTATAGAAATAATTTGAAGGTGTGAAAAGGAAGGTGATAGAGAATCTTATTTTGATGCTTCTAAAATTTGATAAAGTATTCCAAGTTGAATGTAATTCAAGTGGGACAACAATTGGATCAATTTTTAGTCAATAAGGAAGAGAAATATCATTATTTAGTGAGAAGTTGAACAATGATAAGAAGAAGTATTTCGTTTATGATTAGGAGTTTTATTCTATTTTTTAGGCCTTAAAGAAGTGGAGACACTATTTGTTTCCCAAAGAATTTTTCTTGTTTATTGATAAGAAGGTGTTACAATATATCAATATTTAAGGTAAGTTAAATCAAAGGAATTTTAAATGGATTGAATTCTTACAAAGTTATACATTTATTTTGAAACATAGGTCTCAAAAGTCAAACAAAGTTGCAAATTCCTTGAGTATGAGTAGTGCTATTACTCAACACTTTGTCAGTAGAAGTGGTAGGTTTGAAAATCATGAAGGAATTGTATATAGAAGATGTCGATTTTGAAGAAGATTTGACAACTTGTAAAGCACATTGGAGTGTGGACAAAAACATGTTCTTAGATTACCATATCAAGAATGAGTTTTATTAAAAATAAACAATTATGCATTTGTCATGGGTGAATGAGGTTGAATCTTATTAAGGATCTACATGGTGGAGGCCTAGGTAGAAATTTTGGCATGGATAAGACTACAACATTGGAAAAGGAGACATATTTTTAACCTAGTATCAATAAGGATGTTAGAAATTTTATTGAATGGTGTATATTTTTTCAAATAGATAAAGGTAGAAGTCAAAATGCATGGTTGTATACTCCATTACCAGTACTAAAATGCACTGGGAAGAAGTGAGCATGGACTTTGACCTGGGAATGCCAAGGACACAATGGAAGCATGATTTAGTGAGGGTTTTTGTAGATAATTTTCCGAATATGACACATTTCATAGCATGCAAGAGGACAATTGATGCTACTTTTGTGATTCACTATAACAAAACCCTGTGATATACATCCCTTTTTGCTTCCTTTTTTGCGTCTAGAGCCCATTTTTGGTGTTATTTGTGTCTATTTATCAAATAAGGTGCAAAACTTAATGCAAACCTTACATCGAGTTTTGCACTAGGTCTTACATCAAGTTTAGCACCAGGTACTGTAATAGGTTTTGCACTAGATTTTACACCAAGTTTTACGTCAGGTTTTATGCCATCCTTTGCACCATGTTTTCCATCAACTTTGGAACCTGTTTTTGTTTCACCAACTTTTTCATCCTCTATTGCATCCACTTTTTGCGCCTGCACTTGCATCAACCTTTGTATCATCTCTTGCATCCTCTTTTGCGTCCTCTTTTGCATCATTTTTTAAATCATTTTTTGCATCCATTTTTGCATACTTTTTGAATCCCCTTTGTGCTAAGTTTTGCATCAAGGTTTGCGTCTAGTTTTGCATCTAATTTTGCATCTAATTTTGTTGCATTGAATTTTACATCTTGTTTTGAATCCATATTTACATCCTCTTTTTCATCTATTATTGTGTCCATTATTGCATCCATTTTTCTTGTACCATAATTTCACCTAGTTTGACACCTCCCTTTGTATGCTTTTTTGTTTCTAAATTTGCATCCACGATTGAACCTCATATATATCTAGGTTTTCATCAACTTTTACATCTATTTTTTGCATCCCTTTTTATATCCACTTTTGCGTCAAGATTTAAATCAGGTTTTGTGTCTCATATTGCATCAAATTTTGTTACATTAACTTTTGCATCCTATTTTACATCCATTGTTGCACCCATGTTTACGCCCACTTTTACATTCCTTTTTGCATCTTATTTTGGATCTTCATTTGCTTCTCTTTCTGCATCTATCATTACATCCACTTTTGTTGAGACACAATTTGTGCCATGTTTTGTACTTACTATTGTACCCACGTTTGCTTCCAATTCTCCATCCATCTTCGCATCCTCTTTTGAATAAAATATTGCATCTATTTTTGCATCCATTTTTGTGTTGGGTTTTGCATCTCATTTTGTATATTCTTTTGCATGTACTTCCATTGCATCCATATTTTGCATCCAATTTTGTTTCTCCTATTGCACCAGTGTTTGTATCCACTTTTACATCCCTTAGAGCATCTTGTCTTGCATCTAAGTTTGCATTTTTTTGTGTCTATTGTTACATCCACTTTCTCATCGAATTTTTTTGTGCTATGATTTGTGCCATATTTTATGCCTATCATTGCAACCCACATTTTCTTCCACTATTTCATCCACATTTGCATCCTCTTTTATCGTTTTATGTCCAAGTTTGCATCAAATATTTTTATGTTTTTTGCATCCCATTTTGAATCTAATTTTACATCGACTTTTGATTCGTCCAATTTTGAAACTAATTTTGTGTCCACTATTGCATCCATGTTTGGCCCATTTTTACATCCCTTTTTGCATCAAAGTTTTCCTCCTTTTTGCATTCAAGTTTGCATCTTTTTTTTTACATTCATTTTTGTATCCACATTTGTTTCACCAAAATTCATGCTAAATTTTATACCTACTATTGTTCCCATGTTTTCTTCCCCTTTTTCATCCATGTTTGAATCATGTTTTGTGTTCAAGTTTGCATCAACTATTGCATCTACTTTTTCATCCACTTTTGTGTCAATTTTTCTGTCTTGTTTTACATCTACTTATGTTGTATCCACTCTTCATCCAATTTTACATCTATTTTTACCCCCATTTTTTTTGTTCACTTTTGCATCCCTTTTACAACACACATCATATTTTTTGCATTGATGATATTTCTTATGACATTGAAAATTATGAACAACTGATGACAATGTCAATAATTATTACGATGATGATAATGAAGATGATGACGATGACATGAATTGCAATTGTTATGATAATGACAATGATGATAAAGATGATGGGGGTTACAATGAAAATGATGATGACGATGCTAATGACCTTGGCCATTCTTTCCAATTTTTAAATGTTGTCATGGTCATAATCATAATAATTATCTTTGGTATCGTCTTCCAAGTCATCATCATTTGATCATCATTATCATTATTTTCATCTTGGTCATCATCAACAAAAATAATGACATGAATCATGATTATGATGTTCATGATGAAGATAGAAACAATTATGATAAAAATTTATTTGTTGATGATGGGGATGATGACAATTATAATGACAATGATAATGGTAGTGATGATGATGATCATCGATCATCTCTAAAAAGTAAAGTTTTTATTTATCTTGCATATATCATGTGTCCTAACAACCCTTTTCGAGCACTCATAACATTTTTTAGGTTGATGATATTTCTTATGATACCTATAATTATGAACAATTTGACGATAATGTCCATAATCATGATGATGATGAAGACATGAATGGTGATTATGACGATAACGAAATGATGACAATAATGATGACGATGATGGTGGTGATGATGGAGATAATGAAGATGATGACCCTCCCTGTAAACTAGGGAGGTACTCATAATGAGACAAAAAGGTACTCTCAAGTTGAAATGTTCATATAAGAAAGGATCTGGATTGATAAGCATCAATGATGATTTACATCATCATAGCCAACATTGTCAAAATAGCAAGCCTTGACTAACAAGATTATCTCTCCATTAGATTAGAGCACAATGTTGGGAGGCATAAATTTGGACACCATTGCCTCTCTAGGAACTTACCCCACCAAGATGATCACCAAGTATGTCCTCACATGATCGTTTCCTAATCCACTATCATGATATTTAACACCAAGAAATGTCGATCCTCATGAATATTCTTATCTTGGATTAATGTACTTGACTTATGGTGGTTAGTCTTAGTCAGAGTACAAATTCGCAAAGAATATTGGTCCCATATGTTTATCTAATCCACCATTCTCCCTACTAGTGTCTTTACTAATCTTACGACTATTAGTCCTGGCCATAGTACATGAAACGGATAATATGGTGTCTACCCTCACTCCCTCTCAACCAGAGAGGAGACATCCACAAGCATAATATTTTCTCATGAATACCCATAATTTTCATAGAGAATAACATCATTAATTTGTTTTCATTGGATGACTCCTTTATGATTAAGCATTCATATATTTGTGGAAAAATATTTCCCCTTTTGTCATTGTGATGAAATAAAATAAAAAAGTGAAAGCCAAAGTCATTAAATATACACTATAATGATTTATCTAAGTCCAAACTCTAAGGTTGAAGTGAAAATTCATGTAAATGTTATATCTATGAGTTGTGCTAGACTTATGTAAATCTTATTCCCTAAGTCCTATATATAAGAAAAAGAAAAAGAAAGAAAAATAAGGCCCAATGAATGGTAACTCATGTATTCACTCCCTCTTTAGAAAATATATGAATATATACACTCCTAGTCACACTTGATCACATGTTTGTGACGGTTAAATCATGAAGTCCTCTTTTCCCCTTGCATTTTCACTTCATCATTTAAGCACCTAATTGAGGATCTAGGGAATGTTTGTTGCCTAAGGGTTTCATGTATACTCTTGGTTTACTTATGTCACACTACTGTTAATTTATGTGATGGAGTGAAATACATAAGTTTGTGGAGTTATTAGAATAGTGTATTAAGTACACACACATGTATTACATCTCATTGATCCACATGTGTGGGTTGGAGACTCATTGCTTGACAACTTTAATGTAGACTACTTTATGGCTTTAATGGTATAGCTTACAGAATATCTTGTTAAAATTTGTGATTCATCCTTTCTTTTCCTCGAGACACTTGACAATATTGAAGTCACTCCAAATAATCCATGGATATGGGGATTATAAATTACTTGTGCTAGAAATAGAATTGACAAATAGAGGTTTTCCATTTGCGATATTGGAGTAATAGATATTGGATACATGGTATTAGTCCTCGATGTCAATTAACTAAAATTATTGTCATAATGCGAAAAGAGGTAAACATATTGGTAACCTTGATGTCCTGATCATTTCAAATAATAACCATTCCACCCAAGCATCTCTAAGCATCAATCACTACTACTTGGAAATTCCTCCCCCATTTGCTAATTATATGAGGTAAAACCTCACTTAATATTTTTCTTTTTATATCAACATTATTGATGGGTGCTTTGCGTACCATTTTTTTTTAGGAGTCTTTGTTTTCCTTTACTATTGAGGCCCCTCATGTTCCATGAGACTATTTTCATCGAGAATTTACATAGAGAGGAAGTATAATGTGACTAAAAAAACATGTCTCAAGATTTAAGTGCTTGGACAATTCCACTTCCTGACTCCTATATTTCCTTAACGTAGGACCGAATGGTGAACTTGATGGACTTAAGGGAAATTGACCAATGAAAATCTAGAAAAGAGGTATCTTTTGACTTTATCACATACAATTTAATATACTAAAAAAATATCCATAACAATTTCATCAATCAATGAATCATTAAAAAAAAATATCCAAAACAATTTCATCAAGCAATGAATCATTTCATTATAAAATACAATCTATAAACCTTTTGGGAACGTTTTGCTAAACCATGCTAAAAAACCAACATATTTAATATTAATATTTAAACATAATATGGACAATAACACATTTTGATAAATTAAATAACATATTATCAAGCCTAAAAAATGTCACTAACATAAAACTATAAAGCATGCAACTAATGGAAGTGACCACTGAAGGCCACCATAAGACAATTAATCTATCAAGACCAAGATTAATGGGGCAAAGATCTACAAAGGACAAAGGCAAACCTATTTTAACTTTATTGTTTTATTAGGTTCAAGATGAACATTTCAAGATATAATGAAGAACATAATTAGTTTTATTGCATTAAGAAAACCCAAGAACCTTCTATAACTTAGCAAGGAAGAGGTGTATAATACCCATCTCAGCGACACAACACATGGCATTAAGTTACTTTTTTATATACAATTTAAACTCCTATCATAAAATCACAAATTTGGCATGAATGGAATGCTTAAATTCCATTTTTATAAAAACAAAATATAATTTTTCTTATAGAAAAAAATACCAAAAACTAAATATATTTTTTTAGAAAATAAAAAAATATTAAAACTAAATATATATTAGAAAAAAACTAAAACATAAGCAAACTAGAATTTGAATTTGACACTCTTGTTCACTTTCGGAAAATCATATGGTGGAATGTGATCTCTTTATCCTCATCTTTAGCTTTTTCCTAAAAAATAAAAGCATACAAAAGAGGGAAAGATCCATAAAGCATGGGGAAGATTTTTCCTAAGCACAAAAGCATCTAAAAAGTGGAAAAGGCCATTTTTTATGAGGAAACATTATTCACCCAAAATATTTTTCCCAAATTGAACTAATGAGGAATTTGGGAAATCTTCATATCCTTCACTTTCCTATATATTGGAGGCTTGACCATTGAGAAAATGATGGGAATTCTTGTACTGTCACACTGATGAGATCTATCTTGAGAGGGAGAGTTTTGGAGCTAGGAGTTGGGGGAGGTGTTTCTGCAACTACATCTTATTGTTGTAACTTTCCTCCAACTCCTTTATTAATATAGATCAGTTGTTATTCCTTCCATATGTTTCTATTCATTCATTAATTATTCTATTTAACTAATGAATGTATGGGATTTTGGTTTATATTTATTTATTCAATAATATTTATATGTTTCTGATAGTTTCAATTATCAAAATATTATGCTGTGAAGGTTGCTTTATTCTCTCTCTTATGTGTAGGACCAAGCTTTGAAGCTAGGTAGGAGCACTTCATAGCTATACTAAAAAATCCAAGAAGACATGCATGTGAAGACTCACAAGAATTCCTTCTCTTTTTCTTAATGTATACTCTACATCTTGATCTACTAAAAATCCTGAGCCTTAGAACAACCTTTCTCTTAATTGGTCTGTCCTAGGTTTCCAGGATAACTAAGAGGATTTTATGTTCATCTGACCGTGCATTAAATCCTACAACAAAATGATATTTAAAAACTTTAATATATTTCACTATGCAAATGAAATTAGTAAAATGAACCCACAGAGGGGGTCATAACTAGAAATAAAAGTAAAACTCTAAACAAGAAGCCAAAAGTGGATGTAACCATGGGTGCAAATTTGGGAGTAGAATTGGATGTTAAGCTAGCCATCAAAACAAGATGAAAACAATGACACAAAAAGGGTTTTCAAGTAAAATTAAAAAAGGGTGCAACACTAGACACAAAGAAGGGAACAAAATAGGGCATATGAAAGGATACCAAATTGGGCGCAACCAAGGATGCAAAAATGGACACCAAAATGAGGATGCAAAGAATGGTGTAAAATTAGGATGCAAAATTGGGTACAAAAAGGATGTAAGAAAATACACAAAGCAAGATGCAAAATGGGACTAAAAAAGGGTGAAACCAAGGATGTAGAAAATGATGCATAACTACATGAAAATTCAAACTAAAATCTAGGTGCAAAATGAGATGCAAATGTGGACACAAAATGTGGTAGAAAAAAGGATGCAAATTTGGACATAAAAAATGGTGCAAAATTGGACACAAAAGAAGAAAAGATATTGCAAAAATGGGCATAAAAATGGCTCAAATTTGGATGCAAATTAAGATGCAACATTCGATGTAAAATAAGGTGCAACAAATCATTCAAAACTTGGTGCAAAAATAAATGCAAAAGTAGATGAAAAAATGGCTCAAAATTCAACGTAACAATAGACACAAAATGGGATGCAAAACATGGTTCAACATAGGATGCAAATTTAGATGCTCAAAAGGATGCAAAATTGGATGCAAGAAATGGTGTTAAAATTGATGCTAAATTGGATGCAACAAATGATGCAAAATTAGATACAAAATATGGTGAAAAATAGGATGCAAAAAGGGGAGATAAATAAAACACAAAAGTGGATGCAAAAAATGGTGTAAAATGCATGAAAAATCTAGTACTAAATCAGATTCAACATATGGTGCAAAATTGTATTGAACAAATGGTGTAAAAAATGCAAAAAAACTGGCGCAAAAATAGATGTAAAAATAAGTACAAAATTAGAAGCAAAAAATGGCATAAGACCAGATGCAAAAATTGGCACAAACTGGATGTAAAAAAAGGGACTAAATCAGATGCCAAAGATGGTGTAAAACTCGATGCGAATTACGACACAAAACTAGAAGAAAAGAATGCCACAAAAGAGGAAGCAAAAAATGATGCAAAAATAGATGCAAAAAATGGCACAAAACTAGAAGAAAAACCTGTTGTAAAACCAAATGAAAATCTTGGTGCAAAATATGCTGCAAAAAATGATGGAAAATTTGGCATAAAAAAAGATTCAAAAAATGATGGAAAATTTGGCGTAAAAAAAGATGCAAAATTTGGTGCAAAAAAGGATGCTTTAAAAATTATACAATAGAGCCAGATATAGCGCCATGCTCCTCATCCCAATTGAGAAAAAAATGCACTAAAATTTGATGCTAAATCTTGCACAAATTGCCTTTTTTTGTAGTGATTGTTTTACTCTTCAAGGAAGTAGTGAGACTTCATTGTTCTTTGAGAACCATTACTTCAAATAGAGATGCAAGATTTTTGGTTCACTTTTGGAGGATGTTGTGGAAGAAGATGGGATATAAAATATTAGACAATTCAACCTATCATCCACGTATAGATGGATAGATTGAATTAGAGAATAGGAGTCTTGGGAACTTGTTGAGAAGTTTGAGTGCTAATAATCCCAACCATTGGGATATGATCTTGGCATAGGTAGAGTTTGCATACAATGACTTCGTGAACAAACCCAATAGTAAGAGTCCATTTCAAATCATTTATGGGCGATCACCAAAGGGTATTATGTACCTATTACAATTCCCATATTTATGGGAAAGGAAGAGTGTTGATGCAAGTGACTTTACAAACAACATGCATCTAATACACAAACAAGTGAATAAAACATTACAGTAAAGTAATGACATGTACAAGAAGAAAGAAAATTAAAAAATAAGAGTAAAGGGTTTCACTAAAGGACAGTTGGTAATGGCACATTTGCGGAAAGACAGGTTTCAAATACGTACCTACAACAAGTTAAAATATAAGAAAATATGTCCATGCAGAGTTCTTCAAAACTTTTCTAAAAATACCTATAATATGGAACTATCAAGAGATTTGGATATCTCTTTGAAATTTAATGTAGTTGATCTATATGAGTTTTTTGAATGAGAATGTAGTGAATAGATAGGTACACCTACTAATGTTGGCATTATGGTACAAGTGTTGTCCTTGATGGAAACTCACATATATGATACCTAGAAATGATTCAATGATGTATGATGGCAGTTCACAGTGCAACATGTCAATTCATAGGTAACAACAAAGGATTACAGATCAAACTCCATATATTGAAGAAATAGAATGGTTTAAGTTGTATACATTGGTTCACCTTGTCCAAGTACCGTATATAAGCAAGTTCGCAGTACAAAAGGAGGGTATACGTATGCACGCATTTTAACAGAAGGAAAAGCACATATGGGATTGAAACACTAAGATTAAAGAATACCAGGGGTTCCAACCATGGTATTGAGCCACAATAATGAGCATGGCAAAGGATATTGATACCATCAAAGAATACGAGCAGCTTAACTATGGTTTTGGTCTGAGATATTGTAAAAGGCTCTAAGTATATAAGAAGGAGAATATCAAAGGGCTATTTGTGCAAGTAATGAATATATTATGAAGAGTTGGACCAAAATAAAATATACATATTATGGGTTTTAGATGTTGTGCTTGATCTGAACTAGGTATGCACCTAAGTGTTTGATGGTGGATAAGATCTAATGATGGATAAAGATCATAAGAACTGAAATGAATTATCATTATGTGTTCTGATAATGGATAGTCTAGATCTAATTGCTAACACATGTTTTATTCTTTGTATGCTATGATCTGAGTATATGTGAAGTCTAAAATAGCTATGTAGTTATAAGTATTTATCTACAGATCTATACGATGGTTTGCCATGGTGAAGGCACGTATACACACTCGTTCGGATCTTTGAAGTAGTGTATACATTACGACATATGTTTTTGAAGTTGCATTTGGTGTTGGTTGTTGATGCAGAGTTCTGGGATCAGCTCTATGTTCTCGTGTTAGTGATCTGATTGTTCAGATTAATTTATTGTGATTTGCATTAGTGTTTATGGGTTTCAATGATTGGTTGTATTGCAGTGATGATTGATTTTTGAGCTTCAATGTTACTGATGGGTCTAGTACAAAAATTGGATGAAACATGGCCTTCATACTGTGTTGTTGTGTACGAGGACTATCCAATATGAAAATTTATAAAATGTGGTCCCTGGAAGAAAGGTGAAGGTCGTAGCCTTCTGTAGGTCGGTGCCTACGTATTGGTAAACATATCCACTAATACAAGAGCCAAGGGGTTGGAGCTCCCTTGCAATAGCAGCTGGAGAATGAATGAAGTTTGAAGCCTTCTGTAGGACGATGGTACATACTGGTAAACATATCAGCTAGTACAAGAGCTAGGGAGTTGTACCTCCCTTCCAATAGAAGCTGGAGAATGAGAGAAGGTTGTAGCCTTCTGCAGGTGGGTGCCTATATATTGGTATGAATCTGCGCTAGTAGAAGATTGTAAACTAGTTTTTATTATATTAAAAAGAAGACAGAGATGAAAACAACAGGTTTCTTTTCTCCCGCATTGGGGTTCCACCTTAAGTCTTATAGTTCATGTGTGTTTCTTATGTGTGATGGTTTATTCTATTATTACTACACATGGTTACTATTTAGTGTTTAATAAAGTAATGATTCACTAATTAAAGATCAGCATATGAGGAATTAACTGAATCATAAGTTCACTGGATATATGCTAGTTTCACTAAGAATAGTTGCGTGGACACGCGAGTTCCCTTCACTGAAGTAGTGTATATAAATATGATTATGAAATGGAAAATTTATTTATTTGTAAATACTGGTTCAAGCCCCCACCCCCCTCTCAGTATTTTTCCCAACCATTGGTATTAGAGAGAGGTCCTTTGGTAGAAGCTTGATCGCTTCAAGGAGATCTGTAGAGACAATGGGACAGAAGCAAAACAAGAAAGCAACTCAAAAGAAGAATACAACTCAAAGAAACAGTGACAGAGTTAGAGACGATTCACTATTAGGTGGAGGAAAATATTCTAATTTAGAATCACCTCAGAATGAAGATGAACAAGCAAAAGAATTATCAGGTATTGATTCTTTGTCCTCTGGTGATCCTTTTCTCTACTATATTGAATATAGTGAATGTGTGAGAAATATAATGAAGGTGGAAGTTGAAAGACTCATTGATAAAGTTAGATATCAACAAACTTTGTTTGACAAAAGGGAATGTTCCTACAAAGAAGAGATTATCAGGTTAAAAACACAGTTGGAGGAAGGAAGAAAAATAAGGAATCAGTACAAGGAAAAGGAAGAGCAATGTCAAAGGCTATAGGATGAAGTGACATCATTGTGAAATAAAGAGAATGAAAAGGATACAACAACCAAGGAACTTAAAGAAAGAACAAGTTATTGTGAAGGTCTTGAAGTTGAGGTTGTCTCTCTAAAAGAATATCTTGAAAATGTAAATAAGAAGAATGAAGAACTATGTCAAGAATTTGAATAAAATGAAAATGAGATTCTCAAATTAAGCACAAAAATGGAATAAGGAAGAGAAGTTGAAGAAATCATGAAGAAACGGTATCTAGAAAAGGAAGATCAATATCGGGTTGAGGTAAATATCTTAAAAGGTAAATTAGAAGAAAATTATAAACTGTTACGATTTCAAGATAGTACTAAGATTTTGGATAATATTCTTAGTAGTCAAAGGTCTCATACCATAAAATCTGTTCTTGGTTTTCATGAAACTGTTGAAGGTGAATCTAGCTCAAAAACTCGGGCAAGGAACTCTACTGCAAAATCTAAAATCCTCAATAAGGAGATAATAGCTCAACCCCATCAAAAACATGGAAAGAAAGTCTTCAAGGAAAATCATTTACTCCTAACTATGAAAGTTTAATTGAATCTTTCCTCTGATGAATAATGTTGAATGTCATATCTTTCATAATGTTGGACATGTTGCAGCCAGGTGCAGAAGTAGAATGTTTGAAGCTTATAATCATCTCAAAAAAAGATCATCATCTTCCAGGTACTTTAAGGGATACTATTTTTCTTGCAATATGTTTGGTCATAAATCCATTGCTTGCTATAGAAGGAATATGAAACATATAAGATGTTATACATGTAACAAGTTTGGGCATATAACAAAAGAATGCAGGAGAAAATTTCGGCCAACATACCAAAAGAGAAAACTTCATCACACTCCAAGGTATGGAAGACGAAGGAATTAGAGTCAGAAAGATGTGGCATAGGTCAGTATACAAACATAATAGACTCAGGGGGATCTGAAAGTGTGAAACTTCAATATTCCAATTCTCATACGTAGTTATTAGGAAAACAAGTCGCATATATACGCGAATTTGAAGATGCACAGTCGCGTATATGTTGGTTTGATGAAGAAGCAGTGGGACAAACTCAAGAAGAGGGGTATGGTATGGTTCATTCAATTATCAATTATCTTTTTTCTGATAAATTATGATTACAGTATGTTGATGACATGTGGAAGTGTTTTTGGGCCTCATAAGTTGTTGATGACTTGATGAATAACTGGTTGATGATAATATCTTGATGATTCTTACTGACAAATGAAATTGGCATAGGTTCAGGGGAGCATATGCTTCTCATAATGCATTATTGGCATTATATTAGAAGACCTTGGTACATGATGAAACTTATATTTCTTGAGCCACATAGTTGTTTTGACTCAGTTAATGGACATATACAAGTTGTTATTGATGTTGCTGACAAAATCTTATGGTGCAATCATATATGGTGTATGATAGTTGCTGATGACTATCATGGTCTTGTTTAGATCACTGGTCTTTGTTATAAATATCATGTATATCATTTGATGTAAAGGTCATGAAAATACCTATGATGTAATAATTGTTATATTCAGTCATGTAAGGACTTTTTCATGTCAAATATGTAAACCCACTTGGTTGGGTGGATGAGTCAAATTTGGTATATTCCCACTTGGTTGGGTGATTGATGTAGGTATGAGTCATTGTTGATAGGAAGGCCATACTCATATAGTTGAGGGATAGAGTCATGTACTTCATTTCACATCCATCAGAGATTTTGGTAAAAGCTCGGGGGTAGCATGATTAGAGAATTCAGCATGTAAAATGCATCCCTAAGGGGGAGAATATCTTTGTCTTCCCTTTGTTGTTGATGTCAAAGGGGGAGAGTATATTGGTGTTGTTTTATATATCTAACAGGTTCTATAGCTTGACGTAATAAACACCAATATGGTTGCCTTCAGGTCCAAAGGGGGAGATTGTTGGCATTATGGTACAATTGTTGTCCTTGATGGAAACTCACATATATGATACCCAGAAATGATTCAGTGATGTATGATGGTAGTTCACAATGCAAGAGGTCAATTCAGAGGTAACAACAAAGGATTACAAACCAAACTCCAGATATTGAAGAAAGAGAATGGTTTAAGTTGTATACGCTGATTCACCTTGTCCAAGTAGCATATACAAGAGGGTTCACAGTACGAAAGGTGGGTATACGTATGCACACATTTTGACATAAGGAAAAGTTTGTACAGGATGGAAAAAATAAGATTAAAGAATACCAGGGGTTCCTACCATGGTATTGACCCATGGTAATGTGCATGGAAAAGAATACTGATATCATCAAAGAATACCAAATCATAACTACGGTTTTGGTCCGAGATATTGAAAAAGGCTCTAAGTATATAAGAAGGAGAACATCAAAGGGCTATGTGTGCAAGGAATTCATATCTTATGAAGTGTTAGATCAAAAGAAAATATGCATATTATGGGTTTTAGATGTTGTGCTTGATCTGAGCTAAGTATGCACCTAAGTGTTTGATGATGGATAAGATCTAATGATGGATCAAGATCATAAGAACTGAAATGAATTATCATTATGTGTTATGATAGTGGATAGTCTAGATATAATTCCTAACACATTTCTTATCCTTTATATGCTATGATCTGAGTATATGTGAAGTCTGCAATAGCTACGAAGTTATAAGTATTTATCTGCAGATCTATACGTTGGTTCGCCTTGGTGAAGGCGCATATACACGTTGGTTCAACTCTTCGAAGTATCGTATACATTACGACATATGTTTTTGAAGTTGTAATTGGTGTTGGTTGTTGATGTAGAGTTCTCGGATCAGCTCTATGTTCTGGATCCGATTGTTTAGATTGATTGATTATGATTTTCTTCAGCGTTGATGGGTTTCAGTGATTGGTTGTATTGCAGTGGTGATTGATTTTTGAGCTTCAATGATACTGATGGGTCCAGTATGAAATTGGATGAAATTTGACCTTCATAATATGTTATTTTGTACCAGGAGTATCTACTCTGAAAATTTATGAAACATGGTCCCTGGAAGAAGAGTGAAGGTCGTAGCCTTTTTAGGTTAGCGCCTACATACTAGTAAACATATCTACCAGTATAAGAGCCAGGGATTTGGAACTCCCTTCCAGTAGCAGCTGGAGAATGAGTGAAGGTTGGAGCCTTCTATAGGTTGGAACCTACATACTGGTAACCATATCAGATAGTACAAGAGCTAGGGGGTTGTAGCTCCCTTCCAGTAGAAGCTGGAGAATGAGAGCAAGGTTGTAGCCTTATACAGGTGGTTGCCTATGTACTAGTATGCGCTAGTACAATATTGTAAATAGTTTTTTTTTATATTAAAAAAAATACAGAGATGAAATCAACAGGTGGTTTTTCTCTCGCATTGGTTTCCACCTTAAATCTCGTAGTTCATGTGTGTTGCTTATGTGTGATGATTTATTCTGTTATTACTGCACACAGTTACTATTTAATGTTTAATAAAGTACTGATGCACTGATTAAAGATAAACATATGAGGAATTAACTGAATCATAAGTTCATTGGATATACGCTCGTTGACTTAAGAACAGTTGCGTGCACATGTGATTTACCTTCATTGAAGTAGCATATATAAATATGATTATGAAATGGAAAAGTGATTAATTTGTTAAATACTGATTCACCCCCCTCCCCTCTTAGTATTTTTCCCAACAATTGAGTGGAAGAAACAATTACCAGTCAAACCTGTCAAAGAAGTGGAAGAAATTATGGTCACTAGGGTTGGAAAGAAGTCTCATTGTAGGGAGTATCTAGAGTATTTAGTCAAATGGAGAAGTATGAGATCTAAATATGCATCATGAGTGTTGAAGAAGAGCTAGCATGCCTACAAGCAATTTCAATATTTGAAGGAAATACCACATGAGCGGGTAGCTCATAGTTTCTTACCAAGGGCATCTGATGTGGGAATATCCTTAACATTGAGTAATCCTCATAAACCAAAAACATGTTTCTGTTGAGTTTTTAATAAGTGTTGTTATTCCCATATATTTCAAGTTTCTGATACATGGTTGATGGCCAAAAATGACCTCATCAACATTTGGGAAGACCACTGGGCAAAGTACCAAATTAGACTATTTTTCGTTTGTAATGATGACTCTCACTAGTTCTAATGGGACCAGTTACCCCGTCACCCTTCCTATTGATTTTTTATTTATCTAATTACTTAACAAACAAAATAAAGATATCAAATATACCCTCTTGTAGAGATTTTTCATAAAAGTAACCCTTGTGTTCAAATAAAGGCTCAACTAAGCCACAAATGCAATGGCTCCGGCATAAGGAGGCTTTATGAAATGCACTAAATTAATTTAAGTGGAAATTTACAATAGAATGAAAGCAGTAAAATTAAACTAATATATCATATCTCGATTATAACATGATATAAATCTGATTCAAATCAAGAGCAAAATGATTTAAAGAAAATGGTGATTTAACATGCCTCTTTTATGATGAACATAAAATTGTTGAATAAGTTCTAATGACTGATATTATAATTATAAAACATGATCTATTTGGAGAATTAAAAGCATGAAAGAGAAGTCATTAAAATGCAGAAGAAGTTCATACAAATCAATGACAATTAAATTGATTAATGTGGCAAATTTCTGAGTAAATAATTACTCAGGAATTTGATTAAAGAACATGAGAAAAATGAAAAAATATTTTAGATTGATAAAATCATTATATTAGATAGTTGATCTAGAAGAAAATCATTTTCATATCAAACAAAAGTGTAAAATATGAAACATATCTGCAATTGAAAGAATAAAATTTGCATTGAAAAGTTAGTAAAGGTAGATTTCCTTTTCTCTATTTTACAAATAGATCTCCAATAGACCTTCCAAAATCATGAGCTTTTCCACTAGAGAAAAGAATTGCAATAGTCCAAACTCAACCTCAAAACAAGTCTAGATATTCAAAATAAAATCTTCAAACAACTTAGATA
The DNA here is from genome assembly GCA_031772625.1 of Pinus tabuliformis. NCBI lineage: Eukaryota > Viridiplantae > Streptophyta > Pinopsida > Pinales > Pinaceae > Pinus > Pinus tabuliformis. The sequence continues at coordinate 862,560,289 of CM062819.1, read as the reverse complement.
TTTTTCTTCTTCTTCACCTATAGCTAAAATTCTCCTTGTAAAAGTGCTCAAAATCTCTAACTTTTAGCAAAGAGGAACCCCTTATTCTCCAAACTGGTATTTACAAATTACAAAAATCAATCCAAAAATGGAGATTTGTTATAAACAATATTGATCCATCAAATTTGTAGCTATAAATCCTCATTTTCTCTTTTGTTGGTTCAATCCTATTGCTCTAAATCTCTTTTCCTCATCATCTTCAACAAAAATCTCCTGCCAAAAATAATCAAAACTATTTAAAAATGGAGATACAAAATTGCAAATACAAATTTGGGAAAACAAATTCTCCAATTAAAAATCTAACTAAATAAATGAAATTGATGTCTCCCATTGATCTCTGTTATGATTTCTTTGGCCCAAGAGAATAGACTCGAACATATTTGCAATAGCCAAAAGCCCCATCCAACCAAATTCTTCCAAAATAGATTTAGAAAATGATTATTTGGTACAAATTCGAAGGTTCAACTTCTGCTAAATCTTGGGCCTAGTAAATGTTTATATCTACTTGATTTAATCCTTCCATATTATTCTCCATGATTTTATCTTTCCAACAAGTCATCCTAGGCCTTATTTGACTTAGTAAAACTTAAGAGAGAGTCTTCCAAAATCTTGGTTTCAAAACTATTAAAGTGTTAAAAAATACACAATTTTGACAAACATACAAGCAATTTCATTAATAATTTGATTTTTAATTAAAACTTTTACTTTTGATTTTTTAATAAAATTTAAAATATTAAATATCAAAATAAAATAAAAAAAAATATAATGTATAAAATGAAATTAAATTAAATATAAAAGAAATAAAATAAACTTTAAATAAACAAAATTTAACTTTATAAGCAACAAACCCAAAAAAAGTGAGTTACGTGGAGTATAAAGTCATGCGTGGTATAAGTGATGAGATAAGGGATGCATCGGAGGAGGAATTAGTAAAGCATATGGGAATCGGACCTTCGCCAATTTACTCGAAGCCTCCTACTTGTGTGAGCCATATAAAAGCCCTATTGGATACTCTCATTTCACTTACATCATCCCGGCTTCACCACTTCGGGAGATATATTTGTGGTCTAATTTGAATCACCAGGGCGGCTCAAGCAAGATTACGTAATAATTAAAAAAAATAGTATTTTAAATGTTTACAATTAAATTTTATTATATGGTTTTTGTTTTTGTTATATAATTAACATATATACATGTTTTGAATAGGGTGGTTTTTGTATAATAGTTACATCAACATAAAATAATAATTAATTAGAAATTAATATTTACCAATTAATTAAATGAAGTATAATTAATCTAGATTAGTTGAATAAAATAACAATACTTATAGATTAATTAAATAATTTTACTTGTGTTTTTAAATTTATTTTATTAATAAAAGTAAAATACATTTTATACATATTTAAGCCTAGGTGGTTAAATTCAACAAAAGTTTGAATAAGCTCCATTTTCAAACTGTAAGTCCAAATTCAACAAAATTAGAGTCGTCGGGAAACTGGTGAGAAACCACAGACAATGAAGTGATTAATGTGAAAACCAAGAATGAAAATCATGCAAAATTAACAAAATCAAAGTATGAAGGGGTGATATGACCAAAATTTACATAGAGGGTCCCCATATCTTTTATAAAAAAAATTATGGGAGGTGTTCTAACTACAACATACGCTTATTATGTTAGTTGTTGATACACCTATCTAGTAGTTAATGATACTCTTGTGGCTACATTTTATCAAAGAAACAACCACTCTTGAGTTGCTGACTCTCCTAGGATCGTGTATTGATACTTCTTGCTATGTTTAGTTGTTGACACATCGAAAATTGACAATGTTTTAGCTGTGATGTGGTGCTATAACACAAGCCTTGCTAGAGATGCTACTAGAATGAGACATAAATTACAAATTTTGTTTGTTCGCATTCTAAGAGAAAGAAAATTGATTTCACTAAGGAAGGTGAAGAGGTCTACAACATGGAATATGATTTCTTTCAGCTCAAATGAGAGTAGTCTAGTAGCGTGAGGATAAATTGCTAGAGAGAGAAAGAAAAATTGGCTTTTTGATTTTGTGCTTTCTATTGGTTTTTGTTGGTTCATGTGGGATCCTTGCTCTTAGATTGTTCACATTGTTTTGCCTATTACACAATTTTTAGAGAGTGTGACTGACTACTGTATGAGTTAGGAAAGTGTGTAGTTGTTGTCTATGGTGTTATTTGTGTAATATCGTAGGAAAATCAAGTGCTCGGAGGGCATTGTTGTGTAATCTAACTTCTTGTCTGTAACAACACATTTTAAATTTATAAGAATATAATTCAATCCCTTACTCTATTCCCCTAAGAAGTCTCAAATTACTCTTTGTTTGTACAATATGATTTAATCCTGAATTAATTAATTTAGTAACCAAACTCTAATTGCCTAGCATATCTGCTTGGTAACAACAATCCAAATTATATAGGTGTTGCGAAAGCTATAGAAGATGGACCACATCACATATTATCAAACCTTAGCTTCCCCATTCATTGTGTTAAAGAGGTTTGTCGTTGTCATAAGTTTTTAATAATTTAGGTGAATTGCAATTTTGACAAGTTACTTTTTAGAGAAATAACATTTTTAGAATCTCACAAAAGCTTCAATTCAAAATAATAATTGATTACTTCAATATTTTTTTAGCTGTGTGATGGTAAAAGTAATTGTGATTATGAACAATATAAAGGTTTTTTATTATAAAAGTGATAATTTCTTTAGTTCAATGAAGAAGATTTACTTTGTAAAAGTAAAACTATTTTATAAAGGAAAACAAATGGAATGATGGATTAATATAAAAGGAAAGAGATACTTGATTTATTTTTAAGAATAAAGGGAAGAAAATTTTATTTAAGAAAGAGGAAATATAAATTTAAAGGGTTCTTAATAATTAAATCAAATTAAGAATATCGATATACTCAAATAGTCAAATTAATGAAAGGAGGATCTAAATACATCCAATGGTGTTCAAGAGTTATCGCATGGGCCAATTTTGAGTTCTACAAATTGTGTTCATTGTTCAATCAAGATGAAGAATTACCTTCACTACTAAGAATATTGTTATTTTATTAAGTAGGTTTGTAGAACCAAATCAAAAGACCTAGTACAAGCATTGTCAAATGCACACAGAGAAGTAGTCACCAAAATCAAAAATAAAGATTGGAATGACTTATTGTTTATCCAAGAAGTGATGGAAGATTTAATTTTCCCTAAGGTTGCATAAACTAATTATGCCAAACAAGCATGGTATACTCTTGAGACAAAAAATAAAGGCATTAAGAAAGGAAAAATTCCCACATTTTAGACACTTATAAATAATTTTTCAATCCTCCATATGAAGAATTCAAACTCTATACATAATTTTATGGCATAGGCCAATGTCATTTTAAATCAAATTTGACCACATAGAAACGAAAATTCATGTCAAAAGGTTAATGAAAAAATACTTAAGAGTGTTGGGAAAATTTGATATCGTTGTAGTAGATATGGAGTAGTCAAAAAATTTGTTACAATTGGTTGTAGAACATTTCACAGGGACTTTGCTGTCACATGAGACAAGAATCAATATAACTAATGACTATTAGAAAAGTTCATTTCAATCTCACACCTTCATTAGTAGAGGAATAAGTTGAAGAAATAACAGAATAGGGAGAGTAAAAGGAGGAAGAGGTATCTCTAAAGTAGGAGACAAAACAACATCATAACATATATGACATTAAAAAAAAAATCCTCACAGCCAAACAGGAAGAGGAAAATAGGATTGACAACCAAAAAATGCAATGTTATTACTACAAAAGTTTTTTCATTATGGAAGTGAATGTAGGAGAATGAAACCAAATTGAATAGATATGGAGTCAATGTGACAAAATAATGATAAAGATATATATGAATCAATGTTCCTTCTGTAACATCCCCTGTAACATCGTAGGAAAATGCTTGGAGTTAGGAAATGTTTTCAACATTTATAATGTGTAACTTTCTAAAATTACTTTCTATACTCCCTCAACGATCATTAGAATAACCATCATCATTATATAGATTAATATTTAGTAAAAGCAAAGTGAGTTACACAACCATTAACTGTCATTGTTATAGCATATTAACTTAAATTTACTGCTATAACTATGCATCACTTCCATGATCTTTTAACTTAGTTAGTAAATCACACACTTGATCATATAAACATCACATCATGAAATGAATTATCATCATAAAAATTGCACAGCAAATAATCACATCATTAGACACATTTATACACTGGAAATCGCATAGGGTGAAAACCAACAAACATTTAATTTTATTATTCAATACGTGTGAGGGTTTTCACCCTTGACTCAATGATTGTAAGGGACTCCATCCCTTGACCATTTTCATAAAATATTACATAGAAAAATCATCTTAAATATAACATAATTAGCTATAAGCTATTACAATCATCATGATATCATTTACCCATGCATTTTCAATCTCTATGTATGTGTAGTCTCACTATTTCCATCAGTGGATAATCCTGCAGTTGAAATTCCTCAATCTACATGGACCAACAAATCTTTATCTACCACAATGTTAAACATGAACCATCCTTTACACAAGTCACCATCCTTTCGTGCCATTGTTTTCGTTAGCACACTTGATATCTGATTAGATAAAATATTAATAAATTAATAATCAATCATCATTAGTGACACTTCAAGATCTATTTGTGTGCATGCATAAAACATAAACATAATGTTAAGAAATGTCTTCCTTAACATCATTGCCACATGCATTAGCAACAAGAAACTCACTATCAAGCGTCATCTTTGCAACAAAATGCTAACATAATCTTGCATGAAGTTTGATATTATTTCCAAAGGAAAGCTAACATACTAGATATTGTTCTTGTGCATGCAAACACATAACAAGCTTTCAAGAGAACTAGATCAACAAGCAATTTTATTTTTTCCTACTATTATATTTTCTTTTCCAATGAGATTAATGCAATAGATTTTGTACTTATGCATGTTATTTTTCAAAAAACATATTTTCCACTAGAGAGATATTCACAATGGCTATTATATATAAAAATGCAAGCTCTATTTTAAACAAAGTTAACATAATAGTTATAATTTTTTGCATGCAACTACTTGTCCTCTCCAACAAAATATAACATGATAGCTTGTTTTTCTTGCATGTGAAACATATATATGTTTCCAAAGGAAACTAACTAAATCTTGAATGGAAAATAAATACAATTATTTTCCAAGGGATCAAACACATACCATTTATCCTTCATTGCATGCAAAAAGACATTTTCCTCTTACCAAAAAATCTAGCCCAATAACTATACACAATCTTATCCCAAAATAAAGCTAATACCATAACTAATCCCTTTAGGTGTGCAAATGTATATTATTTTCCCTAGAGAAGGCTAACATAATCAATATTATGTGATTGCACAGTCATTTTTCTCCATAAAATTAATACCGAAGTTATCATTTTCCATGTATGCAAGTGTATATGTTTGTCTAAAGAATCTTCGAAACTAATCTTAACGCAATAAAGAATTTGATTACCAGTTTTCCTCTCCAAGAATCTAATTCAATAACACATACAAGGATAGTTTTTTTCTTCTCTTCTTTTTGAAGAGGTCTAAGACAACAAATACTTCCTTGCATACAAATATATCTATATATATATATATATATATATATATATATATATAAATAATCTTCGAAACTAATCTTAACACAATAAAGAATTTGAATACCAATTTTCCTCTCCAAGAATCTAATTCATAACACATCCAAGGATGGGTTTTTCTCTTCTCTTCTTTTTGAGATGCTAAGACAACAAATACTTCCTTGCATATTATATATATAATATATAATATATATATATATATATAATATATATATATATATATATATATATATAGTTTCCAATGAATTTAAGACACTAATTATTTCTTTTCTTAAAATTAGCTAACTCACTGGCTATTATGCATGCAATACAACATTTTTTCCTATCATTTCACACATCAAAAAAATTGCAATATGTCCTTAAGAAACAACATGAATAACAAACCATTCTCAGATAACACAACAAATTGTCTTTTATGAAAAGGTTTTATGTTAATTCTTTTTTGAAAATGTTACTTATCTCTTTCTGCATGACTCGAGCTTCCCATGTGTGTAAAATCACATATTCATTTCCAATAGACCTGATATACCAAATATTATTTCTATGCACATAAGCACATATTGTCTTTAAGAGTCCAATATTTCTCTTTAAAACTTTAATGCATATTCGTCATGAGAACATGTCTTGTAATATTTTAAATGAAATAACTTAATCAATTTTCCAGAATTATCAACATAATTGTTTAATTTTTGCACATGCGAATACCTTATTTATTTTCAAGAAATATCAACATAATTGTTCTATTTTTGTGCATGCGAATAATTTATTTTTCTTCAAGAAATATAAACATAATTGTCATAATTTTTTGTGCACGCAATTAAATTTTATTTTTCAAGAACATTAACACAATAGTTATCTCTATATGTACATAAGCAACTATTCTTATTGTGTTGACAAATCAAATGGCAACACTTTCTTTTACTCTTATTTTCGTGTTTGAGCCATCAACCTTAGGCGTAGTTTTCAAACATCTGATAATGAATTTTTGAAAAAAAGCGTTTTTGGTTGGGAATGGGTTCATTAAAAAATCCTCTCCCTTTTTTTTACACATGTGTCATGGATTAGAATATTTGAATAAATTTTTGGAGCCCATTTGCAAATTTAAATATTAAATAATTTATTATTTTAGTCATCAACTTTGGATGTGGTTTCAGGGAAGTTGAAAATGAATTTTTCAAATATGAAAGAGGCTTTTAGAAATAACATGATCATTTACAAAAAGCTCTTTCATTTTTTACATAATGTCATGGTTTGGATATACAAAGACATATTTGGACCCCAAATTTTCAATAACTCATCAAATTCACACAATTATTTAGCCATGATTTTTTTTAAGAATTCAATGCACATGAAATATTTTAAGAATTCATTGAAAAAAACATATATTCCTCTAAGCACGAAAGTCCATTAAAGTTCCCCCATGAAAATAATCTCAACTATTTATCATATGAAAATTTTCAAGCAAATAA